>OZ012659.1:20578924-22978924 GCA_963942545.1 Oxycera nigricornis | reverse complement strand
TGTTCGAAATAGTGCCAATTCATACAGACTATATCTTTTCCAAGGTTGGACCATCTGATAATAAGACTATTTGCTTGGGAGTATTAAAGCGTGCTTCATTTTTTTCACTATCTTCACAATCATTTTTACGCTTGTTGTAAATTATCAGATGTTGCCATGTGATGACAATTACGTTACCAAATAAAAGCTCAAAATCGATCGCAATTTTATGACGAAATTGGCAAACGTTGGTTTGATAACGTAACCAACATTAAGTAGAAAAATTTGGTAACAGTTTTTATGAATTTTTCTTATCACTTTAATGTTAGGTACACTCTGGCGCTTTCTCTCTCGCTCGCTCGAAACCTCCATGGTGACGTGCAGTGGCGCACCCAAGGAGGGGGGGGGTTTACGGTCATTGTCCTTACATGGTTACATTGGCTTGTCATTGCCAATACTCTGGCGCTTTCTCTCTCGCTCGCTCGAAACCTCCATGGTGACGTGCATATTGACGTTTTTCGGACAGATATAATAATTCAGTAGGCATTTTTTCATGAATGTGACGTCACTATTGTGGCTATGCGTGAAACTCATCAATTCGAACACTGCGAAGAGCATACCTTATCTTGTCAATATAATTCGGTTTGTATATTTTACAATAAAAATGCGAAGTGAATAGATGATTTCACGATCAAAATTTCTTCATCTACAGATCTTTTTTTGTTACTTTAGATAGTCTAAACATTATAATATCTTCCTTTTGTGTTCGATATGCGTATGGAAAAAGTTTAGCAGCTTCATTTTCAATAATATTTTTTAAGATTGATGAAAAACTTATTATAATAATCCTCCCGCGCGGGTGGGCGAAGGGACCGGGGCGGTGAGAGGGGGTGCAAAACGTGTCTCTTAAACGTTACCCCTATTTATATTACATTTACGGTGAAAATGAGATTCATCAATTTTTTTATATTTTTTTATTTTTTTTCGTTTTTTTTTTATTTTTTATTAAAAAATTCTTTTTTTTAAATTTTTTCGATTTCTAAACATGTCTAAAAATTAATTCCCAGATCCTCCAAAAATGGGCAAAATAACCATTTTTTCGTGGGAGAACCTCCAGAACTTATCATGGAATTTTTTATGCCATGGATGTGGAGGAACTCCTCTCTTTCGATCCCCCTACTCCCACGCTCTTCGGGGGTGGGGGCCATAGTCTTAACCTATACCAAAAATTCTACTTTTATCTTTACATCATGTTTTTAAACATTCAAAAATGATGGCAACATGATACTGATAGTCTGAAACAAAATATCGGAAACGGTCAATATGAAAATCAATATGGAAAATTGTAGAAGCATATGGAGAATTTTTATTTTTTCGATGAAAATCAATAAAATGGCGGCCATTTAAAAATTAAGGTCATATTTTGAAAGTTTTTTTGTCAAAAAGTTTATGAAATTTTCAAATGAACAAAAAATCGTCCGTATGATGTTACGGAATGGTAGGATTTGAGATATTTAGCTTGAAACCCCTTCGTTTGACCTCTTTCATCATTTTGAGGAACAATTTTTGAAGAAAACACGTACACAGTTTCGAATTCGTAATGTTGATTGTCTTCTTACGATCAATCGGCGGAATCAGATCCATTCGATATTCCTTGCACAGGTGTAAACAATGATTATTGTTGTACTGATCATGAACAATTCATTGAAGATGCATCTTATAGCTTGATTCAGTGTGTCCGAACGTATTACGTAAATGACCGTCAGTTATTTGTGATTGATTTGGATATCATTTAAATAAATGAATACATGAATGCACTACAAAGTGAGTGCTGTGAGGTTTAAACACAATAAATTATACTAGCAGAATCCAGCACTCGAAATTCGAGTGCAATGATGATTTTATTATAACTGACTCTAGAAATTCGATCGAATAATCCATCAATCTCAATTAGAACCCTTATTTTCACGCTTTCACAAATTTAAGTTAATTCAAAAACCTTTTTCCAAAATTTCCTTAAAAACGTGTATTTAAACTATTAAAGCAGATGTACATTTCTTCTGGCACTCCCAGACTTCTTCAGTGTATAACTAATTCCCTAAGTTCTGTGTTTCTATTTTAATCCTTAACGTTTTACATTTTCATCGCAAAATTTAATCAGCTTAATTGCTCCATTCCCTAAGTTAATATTCATTCTAATCCCTACAGGTACTCTACTCTATCTATTCTATCTACTCTATCTCTATTGTTTCCCTTATGTAACCTGGTATATCCCACTTTTTTCTCCTCCTTCCAGGTTGTCTTTTTCCGTCGATATGCTATTTTTTAGTTGAATACCGCTCTTTGGTACCACTTCGATGTTGTATTTTTTAACATGCGTTTCAAGTCCCTGTGCATATCCGAGAATGTTATGAAGAAGTCTGGGTGTGCCAGACGAAATGGTTTTTGAATTTAATTTAATCAATCAATATAATAAAACGGCAAGCTAAATTTGTTTTTCTATTGTGATTAAATAATGTTTAAAAATCATTATTCAACTATTGGCGCTTCAATGCGTCTCGAACGTATAACAATTCCCAGCGTTTTGCGCATGTCATCATTCGATTTTAACATTCTTCAGATCTACCAAACCGGTTGTTGTAAATAATGTTAGGTAAATCAAACATGGTTTTTAAATCTTAAAAGTTTTCTTCAACTGAAAACGCTTTTTTGTGGAATGTTAGACGACTTTCAGCAAAACAAACTAAAAAAGAATTTGACCAAATATTGATGAAATGTACGTATACATTTGCATATTGACGCCTCAGAGAGAAAGCTATCACACAACACCGAACCAGTGAACGCACAATCCACATGAACGGTATAAAGTGTGAATGAAAATATTCCTAAATGTGGGGGAATTTGATGATTAGCTTCCAAAAAAGAAACTAAAACACTTGGACCAGTCCTAGATATGAACCTGGGACTCCCGCGTGCAAGGGCAAATCACCATCATATGCACTACACAACCTATAGACCTTTGGAGTTTCTATTTTGCTAGTGACGGCTAGTATACCATTCGTATTTATCGCTGTGTGAACGTTCAACGTTGTGTATGTATTAGTAAGAAAATCTATTTTCCTTTTACTCTCTATATTTTCCAAACAGATTTTCACAAAAAATACAATTCTGCACATCTACAGGATATTCTCTTTCCATTGATGTATTTTTTATGAAAATCGGTCCAGAAACAACGGCTAAAATGGTACCACAAATATCATGTTAGCCGTTTAATTATATAGATAACGTGTATAATTATAGTTGTTGGTAAAATTCGCGAACCGCGTTACTATTCGTCTTAACAATAACTATCATCTTTTTGAAACTATACATAGATTGTCATTAATCGATGAATAAATCAAAGTCAAATCCCTATTAGTGAATGTGGGACAAATCAAAACATGCGGCGCAAAATCCATAGTTTTTGTCAATAGAGTTTTAAAAGAGTTTAAATTATTCACTAGTCATATGTTAAGGCTTTCTTTTTTAATTGCATGTATTGCTATGGAACCTTCGTTAATTCTTTATTATATATTACATTCTAACACCTCCAGGGTATAATATTAATATCGTCGCTCAAAGTGCGAAAGGTCTTATATCTTAAAACTGAATTTTCTAAGGAGAGCCAGGATTACAATATTTTGCTTATGTTTCCATAATATAATCATATTCTTCTTATTTTATTCTTCCGATAGCATTATTTGATTGAATGACACCTAATTAAGGCATTATTTACTTTACATAAGAGACATTTCGACTTTGAGCGATGAACGAACAAAGCAACTTGTCCATATCATCAAGGATGAAAATCGTTGGAATTCATTTTGCATACTTTCTTAGTGGAACATTTTATCTGTTCATCAACCAAGAGAAATGTTTAAGTATAAGGTAAACTTAATTCTAAGAACATTGTTTATCTTAGTATCTCTGCATCATTGGATCGCCTCACAACGTCTTGCGGATCCGATGAAGAATTTTTCTACCGACTATTTTGATCCTTGCAACATCTTCAGTGTCTTATAATAAACACATGCTTTATTGTCATTCCCGTTGTAGTCGCTTACAAAACACGTTTTTTTTCAGACTTTTCTTTGAATATTATTAGGCAGTCTTTTCTATTGGTCTTGTGGCTGGTACTTAGATTCCTTAATTTGTCATTTTTCGTCATCCGGTGTAGAATGCGATCGTTTCTAAACACCCTGCTTGTTTCCAAATAATCGATGTTTCACATTCCTCATTTTAGAAGTGTGCACCTTAATCGTGACCCTCTTAAACCGACTCCTGAGACATCTTGTGAACGAGTCTACTGTAAAATTAACTATTGTATGTGTCAGAAGTCGTTTCCGTGTTCAAACGTCCTACATAATGTAGTGTATTGATATTTACTAGTTTAACAAAACGATTGAACGGCTATTACTCACGATCATTTATCATAACATTTACGACACAGCGACAATCAGGACACGAGCCACACGATACATATCAGGTTTCATTGTGTGCGCTTGACAACTAAACGTCTAGTCTTCATTTGTGTTGTGTACATTTTAACAGCAATGTAAATTTATGTGTCATTGAAAATTGTGACAATATAGTAAACTAAGTGGGCCAAGAAGGAAAATTGGTTTTAAAATAAGAAAACTATTAATGACTAATCGAGTAAGTAAAATGGTAACAAATAATATGTAAGCGATCTTCGTAACATATAAACAAGGAGTCCGACAAAGAAGATTCATTCTTTTACAATCTGAGAAAGGTTGCGGATAGCGTAGGTGCATTAAATTGGAAGGCAATGGAATCAATAAATTTAAGTTGGCAACTATGACAATAGATGAGTTGGGCGTTTAATGCACTGACAAAAACCATTTACAAAAAGCGACACAACTTTTGGAATGCCATTAAATAAGTTAAGTGGGAACTAACTCGCTGACGATTTTTTCAGTAAATAATGCCGAGTAAATTTTACTTCCCAAATCCATTGTCTATTGTCCGTGATCTACAACAATTAAATTATTACAATAAAACACAGTGTCGCTGCTTTGCTTTCATGGGAAATTAACCGAAATTAAATAAATTTGTCATGTGCTCATACTGTCGTCAACATTGATTACTATTAACCAGCATTTCTTTAAAACTCATTCAGGTGCAGGACTATAAAATCACTCCTGGTACAGCGGTTGGCGATCATTTTGCAAGCATCATGTTCCGGACAAATGTCGACTATACAACCGATGACGGTCCCAATCAGAAAATTTCACTCATCATAAAAACATTTCCTGTTGTGGAAGGCTTTAAAAAAGACGTTTTAGGAACAATGGATATTTTTGAAGCTGAAATTGCCATCTACACTCAAGTTTTAAATGGTTGTCAAGAAATTTTGAAAAAATGTGGCTACAACGAATTGCTTGTTGCAAAGTAAGTACAAACATTTTTCATTTTCGGTGGTATCACAAGAAAAACTATGTTTTGAATTTATCACACAGATTGTTGTATAGTTCGTTGAAGCCACATAAAATTTTAGTTTTTGAAGATCTCAAGGAGCTAGGATACTATATGTTGCCGAGCACTCAACCGAATGAACACGAAACAAGACTTATTTATTCGAAACTAGCACAATACCATGCGGTCACCTATAAAATGTTGGCCGATGTAAGTATCGTCAATCGAAATGTTGTCCTTTTGTTAACGGCCAACAAGTAAAATTAAGAGCGATGGGAGTCAGTATATAAAGTATTTACTTATGTTTTGGGCACAAGTAGATATTTTTGCATTTCAGTTGGGTTTGACTTAAAAGTTGGTTTTCGTCCAACTTACTATTAGTTGACTATTGATCTTTTACTCTCCCAATTTCTTTTAATACTCCTTTTTGTTTTCCACCTATTCTTGATTGTATTTCCACTGACCCAGCTGAAATCCAAATATTAATTAATTCTTTAGATTCCAGCGTAGGCTCCGGGCCAGACGGGCTTCCAAATGTATTTATTAAAACCTTATCCTCGTCATTATGCGTTCCACTTTCTTATATTTTTAATGACAGTTTATCCTCCGGTATCTTCCCCAATATGTTTAAGTTGGCTAACATTTTTCCTGTACTCAAATTTGGATCCTCTTCCAATGCTTCCAATTATCGTCCGATTTCGTTACTTTCATGTTTTCCCAAACTGCTTGAACGCATTGTCTACAATAATATATACGAAGCTCTTAATTTTAGGCTGTCACCATTCCAACACGGATTCGTTCCAAACCGGTCAACCAATACGAATCTCCTTGAACTTACCCAAACTGTTGCACAGGCTCTCGACAGTCGTGCCCAAGTTGATGTAGTGTATACTGACTTCAGTAAGGCATTTGACACTGTCAACCTAAATGTTCTACTTCTGAAGCTAGCTAACTTTGGCCTGTTTGGGCCATTACTCTCCTGGCTTGAATCCTATATCAGCTCGCGTTCATGTCGTGTTAATCTATGTGGTGCATATTCCTCTCTCTTCCACCCTACCTCCGGTGTTCCTCAAGGATCTATTCTAGGTCCTCTTCTTTTCTTACTCTACATAAACGACCTTCCCTCTGTCATAGCGTCTCAGTGTCTTCTATATGCTGATGACTTAAAAATTTACCGAGTTATTCGCTCGGAAGAGGATTGTATTGCTCTTCAAAGGGGTCTGGACGCGATCGATTCTTGGAGTCAAACTAATTTTCTCTCCCTTAATGTCCAGAAATGTCACAAAATGTCTTTCTCTCTAAAGCCCAGTCGAATTGATCATATCTATATGTTACACGATATTCCTCTTACGGCTGTTTTTCAAATAAAAGATCTGGGAGTGATTTTCGATCCGAAACTTAAATTTGAGCCTCCCATTGTGGCTATAGCCGCACGTGCCTCTCGGGTTTCCGGGTTCGTGTTGACACACTCTCAGATGTTTACTGACATTTCCTCCGCCGTCAATCTATACACTAGCCTAGTTAGACCCATACTTGAATATTGCTCGCAAGTATGGTCACCACACTATCAATATTTGGATTCTTTGATTGAATCAGTACAGCACAATTCCACTCGTTTCCTTATCTTTAAATTTAAAATTACATATATGCCATATGAAGAGCGACTTTCCTTGCTAGAACTTCTTACTTTGCAATCCCGCAGACTCCTTTTAGATGAATATTTTCTATTTCAGCTTCACCACCATCAATTAAACTCTAACCTCTCTGATTGGTTAGAGTATCGTTTTACAGAACGCCCTGCCAGATCTACCATTATATTTACAGTTCCATATGCTAGAACTGAGACTTTGTACCATTCCCCGATGTTGCGGCTTCCTCGTAACCACAATAGTCTGCAACTTGGTCCGTTTCCGTACTCACTCTACATCTACAAACAAAATGTAAAACGTATTTTATGTAATTAGTTTTACTTTACTATATTTTTCTTTCTTTTTTGTTTAATTTGTCTTGTAATTGGGCTTTATTAGTCTGTAAGATGAATTCCTTATAAATAAATAAATATTACTAAAACACTCTATCGTGCGTTTCAAAACAAATACATTCGATTATAAATTTCTTGTTCTTTTAGGGTCGCAACGACCTAAACTTCAAGGGAACCATATTCACAATTCCTATGATAAAGGAACTGGACTTTTACCGAACGGCACACATATCACTGGCTAATATGTTGACTAAAATACCCAACTTCGAGGAATATATCCAGCAAATCCGTGCCATAGATTATGATTCATTTCTACAAAAGTGCATAGATTCCGCTGTTAATCACTTTACAGCATTCAATGTTCTGAACCATGGTGACTACCACATACGCAATATGATGTTCAAAAGCAATGAGAATGGAGCAGTTGCCGAAATAGTTTTGGTAGGTATTGCATCTTTCAGCAGCTCTTCAAAAGTAACTTTAAATCGAAATAATTTCAGGTGGACTTCCAACTTCCCCATTTAGGATCACCTGCATACGACCTAGTGTACATGGCGACCGCGATACCGTGCAAGTATCGTAAAATGGCATTCCAACACTATTACAATGTATTTAGTGATGTTTTGGTGAAAACTGGGTACAGCGGTGAAATTCCTACGTATGAACAATTGCTGGAAGAAATCAAACGATTTGCCCATATTGGTGATAATTGTCAAGATTTTCCGGCAACGCAATTAATTATTTGAGATAATTTTGTTTCAGATTTGTTCATACAAATGACATTGGGCGGATTCGTACATTTAGATAAACGCGAACTTGGAGACGGGGATTTCAATAAACTTCTTACGGACCCAGAATTACGACAAAAATTTTATAGCTCGCCAAGTTATGTTGCGCAAATGAAAGAGCTAATTCCAGAATTGTTGGCAATAATAAATGAAAAAAATGAATAACTACTAAGAAAAGCTCTTTTAACTGCCCGGTCTTTAATTTCGTCTCAGTAGAACACTAGAAAGGTAGTTTAAGTCTCCCGAATAGATACAAAAATCGTTGCCAGCTAGTATGATAAAATGCTAATTCCACATCCGTTTTTTTTTTTGCTTTGATCGCTAGTTTTGCTTCCTTTCGATGTTCTCTAACTTTAATTCTAACTTATCGGTCTCAACTTTGTCCAATACATCTTATCTCGCATTTTAGATATGCTATTTGATAGATCCCAATCGTTTCTTGAGGTTAAATCCTTCCTAATATCATTTTCGACTTAGTTTTTGGCTGTTGTTTGTTGCATCAATCTTAATTTGCGCGAGTATTTTTTGGCTCCACTGACCAATGATCGCAGCCCGTTTCATGGGTGATGGCTCCTTCGTATTTATATGTAGTGTCGATATTTCGTTTCTTGTCCTTTGTATTTCCTTCTAGTTTATTAACTTCCCAGTATATAGGAAGTTCTTGTAATCGCCTCGAAAATCGAAATTGAAATTTTCAACATTTCTTTACGTTTTGAGGTCTTTAGAGCACATATAAAGTGTTTTCAGAAAGAGAGATGTATGCAGGGTTGTCAAGTTGGGGGGTTTTCACCCCCATTTTGGGGTATTTTACATACCTTTGGGGAGAAATTGGGGGTCAGTTGATTATATTTTTATTTTGGGGGTGAACTGGGGTTTTTATCAAATTAATCAATTGTTTGCAAAATGTAATTTATGAAATCTGATTCACTTATTGCACACTAAAAATAATTTTTATTGTGCCGTTCGAAGACTTCAAGTATTGACATATCCAGCAAATTATCATTGATACCATGGAATTCATGAATGTGAGGCAGAAATTCCCATCTAAAATTTAAGAATATCATTTAATTTTACATATTTCAATAAATTACACATGAAACTCCAAAAATATATTAAAAGTTTTTCTTTAATTTCATTATGCTGCTACTTGTGTTAATTTTATGTCTCGAAAGTATATTTGTTCTATTATGACTTTAACTCACTATGAAATACAGATGAAAATTTACTTGTTACATATAGTTATTTGACAACATTTTTTGCTAATTATCAATGTTTTTCGTATGAACTTTGTAAAAAAGATGGCTCTCAAATTATTTGGGGTTTTTTAAAAGAATTTCGTCCGATTTGGGGGCTTTTATTGAAGTTTTTGGGGGCGAATAGTTAGAAAAAGCTGGTAACCCTGGATGTATGTGTGTGTACGTACGTACGTGCGTTTGTTGGACAGTTTTTTTCTACGAGCATAACTCACGTAAACAAATTCGTATCGACTTCGTTAAGGTGTCAATCGAAGCGCCTTTGCAATTTTAAGAGCTGATTAATTTTTAGGACACTTCGGTCGGGGGGGGGGGGGTTTGTTGTTTTGACCCTTTGAAGGTCATTTCTGTCATGCGCTATATATCACGAACCAATCATAGGATTTACATTTCTAAGGTGTCAATCGACGGGTATTGACATTTTTGTGATGTTTTCAACTTTATAAATAAATCGTTGGAGTCGTTTTTTTAATTTATTAAAAATGAGTGCAAAAAATTAGGTTTTTTTTCCATAAACAATAAATTTTTAACCTGATTTGCAAAACACAGTAATCAATGTTTATAAAATTTATATACTCCAAACAGTTTTTGTAAAAAAATCAGCAAAACTTTTCCTTATGATTACGTAAAAAATCAAATTAAAAATAAAAAAATCATTAAAAGTCACCATGATTTTCAAGGTCATTTTTATCATTCACTATATCTCACGAACCAAATATGATATTTGCGTCATTAAGGCGTCAATCGTGTATTAACATTTTTGTAATGTTTTCAACTTTATAAATAAATCGTTTGAGCCGTTTTTTTATTTAATAAAAGAAAATGCGAAAAATTTGGAGTTTTTCATAAAAAATAAATTGTTAACCTGATTTGCACAATACAGTAATAAATGTTTATAAAATTTATACATTCTTATCAATCGTTGAAGAGAAACCAGCAAAACCTTTTTCCATGATTATATAGAAAAAACTATATTAAAAATATGAATTCATTCAAAGTTACCCTGTAAAAAGGGTTCATACGAATGATATTACTTTATATCTTTTATTCTAAAGGCATTGTTGTACAGTCAATCAAAGTTTATTAATATTTACATAATTTGAGCAGATTTTGATTAGTTTTCACAGTGTTTTAATTTTAATAAACAAAAACTGCTTAAATTTTGAAAACCAAAAAAATTCAATCAAATTCGTATTTGTGGTAATCAACGCCTTGAATGGTAAAATGTTTTGTGGTCAAAACTTTGCAAGATCATATGCTTTAAAAAGCGTTCATCAAATAAAAAAAATTGTTTGTAGAAGTTTTGTTCTATAGTGTTCCTAAGATTTCAATTATTTCCTCCATCATCATTTGTAATACATTTTACTTTTTACATGCAATTAAACTGATTATTGACTGCATATTCAATGTTTTTCAAGATCAACTGAAAATAAGAAATAAGTATTAGTCTCATTGATGTAAAATCGTGAAAAATACAAATTCAGTGATTTTGCCGAAGTCATGGAAATATTTGAATATAACTATTTAAAATGGCTACCATGCGACAAAATCTCTTCAGTGGACCTAATACCAAAAACCGCATTCATTTTTGCTAGCGCTCTTTGTCTTTCCAGCATCGATATGAAAATAACAAATAACGTGGAAAAGTCTTTGTAACCTGCCCCCCTCCCGATTAATCCGCGTGAATATTCAATCATCCTCCTTACCAACGTAATCAATGGACGGTCACGTAGATGATACGATTAATATTAAGTCATTCCAATTACTGTTATGAGTACCTCTAATTTTATTATTTAAAGTAGTATTATTTTCATAATTATTATTGTATTTAAAAATTTTAATATTTATGTAGTCATTACTGGGAAGTTGACCGTGTGGATCTCAAGGGTCGCACCTCGCGGTTCGTTTCACTATTGTTTTCAATATCTACGTAGATATTGCAGGCAAGTTATTCGTGTTGACTTCAAAGATCACACATCCCGGCATGTTAAATTTCAAATAAAAGTATATATTCAAATAGACGTATATAATCGGTATGGCGGCGATATGAATGGAAAATGAAAAGACTAAGTTGATGCAACAATCGACGTTTATCATGGCTGGTAAATTAATTGCTTTGCAATGAAACGCAACTAAACTGTACCATTTACGTACTTACATATATATTCATCTACATTGATCTTTGGAAAATTTACTTATAATGGCGTGGCGTGGAAACAGTCTTATCAGATATAGCAAAGTTTCAAACTGACTCAATTTGAGAGAGACGTGTTCGATAAAAGCAAAACTTTTAAGACACATGAATTGTCTACCAATTATAAGCGCAGCTCACAGAACAATGCTGCAAATATTTTTCGATAGTACCAGGATTATGGATCAGTTTAGTAGTTCTCTAAAAACTCTTAATGTATCCAATTTTCTATTGAATATTTTAATGAAAACTCTGGAACCTTTCCGAAAACAATCGCTCAGATACTTTTACACTCTGAAGTTTGAAGATAACATGTTAGTCACGGCATTATAAGCCTCGCTTTTCCATAATAAAAAGAAATCTGGCGCATACCAACAGTTCATTAATTTTGGGCCTTCTTCCTCCTTTAAAATGTTGGAATTGGCTAATTTTTTTCACTATACATTTTTCAAACACTACTTTGTTATTTTCTTCAAAAATGAACACTATGTCTCTTAAGGTCTGTACAGACGAGCAATCATTTGCAGCAATAGTTTTCAGCAAGTATTTGCTTTGATGTTCACACTTATCCAAAATTTGCACGCAAATTGTTGCTGCAAGAGGCCTCCCTTCTGCATGCAAATTGTTGCGTGGTTGTTTGATGCAAAATTTTGCACGGTTGTTCACACTTGTTTTCATTTAGTTTCTGGAGTGCGATCAATAAAGTTAAAAATAAATAATGTCTTGCCAAAGAACAAGAACTGCAGCGGCTATTGTTGCAATGATTTTAATAAAACGCTAAAAAGAAATTAACTTGAAGAGGAGAGTTAAAAATAGAAAACTGTGGGTTAGAAGTTGGATTGCAAAAAGAGCCGAGCTAGGATTTCACCAGCAACTTTTAAAGGAGCTTAAAAATGAGGACAAAGACAGTTATGAAAGCTCCATCTAACAGCGGTAATGCCTATTTCAACTATAAGGGCACGCACAGCATAGTATAAATGTCTTTAGCAGATGCAAATTATAATATTATCTACTTTGATGCAGGATGCAAAGGAAGGGTTTCCGATGAAGGAGTTTTCAATAATTGTTCTCTGTCAAATGCATTAGAAACAGGCGAATTACAAATACCAGAAGACCGTCCACTGTATTGCCGAGTAAAAAACGTGCCATATGTTATCGTTGCAGATGACGCTTTTGCACTAAGGAAATATCTGCTAAAGCCATACCCATTCAAAAATCAACCCGCTCCAAACCGGGTCTTTAATTATCGTCTTTCAAGAGCAAGAAGAACAGTAGAAAATGTTTTTGGCATAATGGCAAATAGATTTCGCGTTTTGAGAAAACCTGTGGAACTTGGTTCTGAAAAAATCGTAGACATTATATCAGCAAAATGTACATTGCACAACTATTTGATGGCTAGAAAAGAATTAAGGAGAAGATATGCTCCGCAAGGAACATTTGATATGGAAAATGAAGGAGTAATTCAACCGGGTAATTGGCGTAATGAGCTTGTGTTAGAAGGTAATTGTTTACCGCTTCAGCGAAATACTCAACACAGATCTACCGCGAAAGAAATTCGGGATGAATTTAAAGATTATTTTGTTTCGTCTGAAGGTGAAGTTTCTTAGCAATATAAATACATATAATATGTGACTTAATGAATTAATAAAAAATTTCACTTACCGAATTTCCTAAAGTGGATGATACTTCTTTTTCAGTTAAGATAAATTTAAGTGAATCAAAGAATTCCCATTTACTTTTATAATTATCGTCAAGACCTTGTCCACTCCTTTTTTATTTTATGCGACGTACTTCCTGCAGAAATTGTGTCCTCAAACTATGTATTTTTGTTTTAACGTCACTTTTTTCTAAACTTAAGTCTGCTGCAATACTTCTCATTACACTTTGCTTTTTAAATTTATTTTTATATTGAGGAGAAGCAACATCCCATAACTCGGGAAAACTTTCAAACTTTTCGATTAGTTTTTGAATCAACTCGCGGTTCCACATGGCTGTTTCTATACTGTTTTGCGGCAATATTGCAACTAGTGGCAAACAGTAGGAGCAAACAAGCAAACACCTAATGCAAATAAATATCACGTGTTCACACAACATGCAAAATTGTTGCGGCAAATTTTTGCTGCAAACTCATTTGTTTTCAGCAAATTGTTTTTCGACTTGTTCACACATGCAAATTTTGTTGCAGGCAATAATTTGCTGCAAAATGTTTGCATTGTCTGTACGATGCTTAAGGAAGCTCAATTTATGCAATATACCTTTAGATTCACAGCGAAAGAAATGACCACTTTGCCAGTGTTATGTTTCGCATTTTAATTCATTTCGCTACTGAAAGCATCCATAATCAATGAATATCAGTCATTTTGTAAACATTTCCGGTTGAAGAAGGCTTCAAAATTTGAAAATTTTCAGGAAATCTACAAAATTTCTGTTAGGAATAAAACATACAAATATTCTCGAACGCCAGCGACGCAATGATAAGAATTTCAAAGCAACAATGTTTTCACTATCACACATCAAACAAACTAACTTTGCGAAGAATGCTTTTGAATTCATGGCTGATGCAATGGCCTATTTACCTGATTACACAAAATATGCTGATCGAATGCGATGAATGGAATGCAATTTAGTTTGGAATAAATGTGTTTAAATTATTTCTGAATCCTATAACGTTCTTAACCATGGCGATTGCCACCTTCGTAGTACAATGTTCAAAAACAATGATTCGGGACTACCATCTCAGATAGTAATGGTAAGTGGAACCCCAATTTAAATTGAAAATTAACTTACGATTTTTTTTTGTTCAAGCTGTCTTTTCAAGGACCTCACTCACTACGGATCGCCGGCTTACGATCTAAGCTATCTATCTGGTGCTCTTCCATACCAACTGCGAGATGTATGTAGCTTTCGGTCATTATTTGAACGTATTCAGTGACGTGATTGAGAAAACTGGGTACCAGGGGAATAAATCTAGCTATGAGCAGTTGAAACGAGTGCTAACCAATTTTGCCTGTGTCGGTAAAAGCTAATGAAAATTACTTTAAACATCACAACTTATCATAAAGCATTCATAGGGTTATATTTCGCGGCAACTGTCGGACCTTTTGCATTCGTCAATTGGAATAACTACAGCGACAAGGACATGCACGATATGATGAGTAATCCTGATATCACAGAAACATATTACATTTCGCGCGAATATATTACACAGGTGAAAGATTTGGTACCTGAATTGTTGTAGCAAATAAAAGAATAACCAGATAATCTCATGCATGATTTTGTGTGCTCTCAATTTTTTTTTTAAAAAATTCCAGTTGGACCTACAGTATAATTGTAAATTATTCTGCCACTGGATATAATTTATACTGCAACTGTGTAACTCTGAGTGCTTTATAGTAAGGAAGTTCTTCTGTTTAAAGTTGAGTCTGGCAAAATTCATCTCTTGCTGCAAGATAAAATTCCACCCCACAATATGTCATTATAGTACAAAGTCATAATTTTCAAGGTCTATACAGTGAATACATCGAAGTACAAAGCTATCGTTGGCGTTATCTGTCGTGGCAGATATGAAAATAGTTAAACGGATCGTTTTTGCTTGCTATTTCTCTTCGTTTGAGTGGCTGCCGCTATTAGATATTTCAATGGCAAAGTTCGTTTGGTGGTGCTTCATCATGGTGTACATAATAAATGCATAACGCGGCAACCAGATAGTCATTACAAATAATTATATGCTTGTCATTCCTTCCCAAAATAGAATGAAAACTTCATCAAATAAGCCTAGCATATCGAATTATAAAAGCTTTCAATCAAAAGTTTGTGCTTTTTTCTTGTTAACTATCGTTAATTGCGAAATGTGTGTAATCAACTATGCCCAAAACTGCGTAATCATTATATCAGGGGTACAACATCGTTTAAACGGGAGCCGCAACCAATGATCATGACTGAACTCAAAGGATCCACGAAAATTGCCTGAAAAAAATGACTGGCTTGACGGCGAATGATATTAAATCCCAAAAACTGGCCCAAATTTCAAATCAAGTTGGTTTATAAAAGCACGCATTTCTTCGGAAAGGGCATCAATTTGATTCGAAAAGCAAGCATTTTTTCGGGGAAAAAACCGTTTCCGAATTTCCGTTTGATAGAGCACCGTGTATTGTGAAGTGCATTGATTTTCATCTAGTAATGTGAATTCATCTAGCAAAGGTATTCATCGAAAATTAAAAATAACACATCACATTTAGCAATAAATTTCTATGAAATTTCAGAAGTCATAAGATTTCTTCAAGCAATTGTTAGAAACATTCGCTTGTACTGTACTCAGTCATGAGGCCTTGGAGAAGTTATTCCTGGAACAATTTTCAATTAAACTACACAAGCTTTGTTGCGGATATCTGCTGATACAAATTCACCACGACTTTATGTATATTCTCTAGGCGACGTAATTCATCGTAAGTCACCTTAAAGCGTTATAAGCTGCATTTACTCACTTAAAATAAACAGTATATACAGAAAAACAATACTTGTACGCATTTACACTTCTGTAAAGTTTTGTGAAAATCAATTAATTTATTTAAAAAAAATTCAAAAATCATCGTATTATTAACTTCCCAGTATTTGGGAAGTTCTTGTAATCGCATCGAAAATCGAAATTGAAATTTTCAACATTTCTTTACGTTTTGAGGTCTTTAGAGTATATATAAAGTGTTTTTAGAAAGGGAGATGTATGTGTGTGTGTGTGTATGTACGTACGTACGTATGTACGTTCGTGGACACTTTTTTCTACGAGCATAACTCACGTAAACAAAGTCGTATCAACTTCGTTGAGGTGTCAACCGAAGCGTCTTTTCAATCTTAAGAGCTGATTAGTTTTTGGAAAAGTTCGGTCGGGGGGGTTTGTCGTTTTGCCCGTTTGAAGGTCATTTCTGTCATGCGTTACATTTCGCGAACCAAACGTACGATTTTTTTGAACAAGGTGTCAATCGACGCATATTGACATTTACGTGATTCTATCAAGTTTCTAAAAAATTTCTTGGAGCCGTTTTTTAATTTTTTAAAAAAAGTGCAAAAAATTAGGTTTTTTTCAAAAACACAAAATTTTTAACCTGATTTTCAAACCTAAGTAATCAATGTTTATATAATTTACATACTCCAAATAGTTCTTGTGAAAAAAACAGCAAAAGTTTTTCTCATGATTACAAAAAAAATTAAATAAAAAATAAAAAATCATTAAACGTTCAAGGTCATTTACGTCATTCATTATATCTCGAGAACTAAATATAATCTTTCCATCATTAAGAAGTCAATCGACGCGTATTATCATTTGTATTATATTTTTTTATTTTAAAAATACTGTTAAAGCGTTTTTTTTAATTTATTAAAAAAAATTGGAAAAGTAGTGTTTTTTTCATAAAAAAAATCATTTTTAACCTGATTTACACATCGTAATAATAAATGTTTGTAGAATTTATAAAATTTTATTAATTTTTGTAGAGAAACCAGCAAAAACTTTTCTCATGATTACAAAAAAAAATTAAATAAAAAATAAAAAATCATTCAAACTCACCATGTGAAAAGGGTTCATTTGAATCATAATACCTTAAATCTCTTATTCTAAAGACATTGTTGTAAAGTCAATCAAAGTTTATTAATATTTGCAAAATTTGAGCAGATTTTCAATATTCTTCACAGCACCATGTTTTACCTGTACCTTTGGTGTCGCTTTTCTGTTGGAAAATATAGTTCAGACCCAATCTCATTTTATTGACAGATTCCAGTAAATAGTTTTTAGAATGGTTAGGTACACACGCTGATCCATTTTACCATCAATAAATACTAAATTTTTGACCCCTGATTACCTCATGCATCCTTAAACAAGCACATTACGACTACCACGTTTCACGTGCTCTGAAAGTTCTTAGCATAGTATACGTAGAACACAGTAGCCAATCGGCCATATGAAAGCACATTATCAAATGCAGCCCGCGGTTCTACGGGACAAAGTCATATGTTTTCCTTCATTTCTCATATGTTTACAGTCATTTATGATAAAATGGCAGTAATTTACTGGTCGGGGCATTGCCAGAGCTCGTTTAAGCACTTGTCATGTTACGCGTGAAAAAATAATTTGAAACTTCAATTTCTTGAGTTGCATTGACACGAAAGTCATTCGGTTTTAACAAATCAATTTGGGGGAAAAAACAAAAACGACTGAAAAATGTGGGTTTTTAGCAAATCGATTCGTTAATTTGGAGCTACCATAATCTTGTTTTGAAAATTTTATTAAGAAGTTTGTGGTAGAAAATTCTTAATATCACTGCATACCAATTTTAGTGTGATTTCAATAGAGATATTCCAGTTTCTTTCTAAGAATCTAATACCAAACTCGTGACTATCGACCCAAAAAATTATAACTCTGTTTTTTTTATAACTATTGAACCCTGCCTTCATATTTGGTCAGCTTTGCGGAATTGAAGACCTTTCAAAAACAAATCCACTTGCATATAAAAACATTTTCAATTCAGAACGAACAAACAAAAATCGGTAACGTAGACAAACTTTTTATATCTGAAATACGGTCTGAACCAGACGATTCAAAAATCGGTAATGCGAATGCACATTTTTTGCACGCTTGACCTTATAATGTGATCTGTCTGGAATATGTATTCTGCAACGTGAACTCCAAATTTTCTCATGATCAATGCATAGCCTCTCATAGATTCCAAGTAGTTCAGAATTCTCATAGTCCTTCCGAAAATTGTTTTTTGTTTCTTTTGTACTCAAAATACCATAACAATTTTGGTGAAAATGGTAAGTCCACAAATATGAACTGTTTCAAAATGCGAATTCGCTTGTTTTTAGTTAACATCACCGAGCAAAAGTGAATGCGGCACTAACTGTGCTGATTTATCAAGCAAATGATATAATATTTATTTATATGGCAGCAGCGGCAAACAGTTTAGTACGAATGCGTTGAGCTCTGGCTTCACCAGATAGTTAGTTAGTGATAGACTATCTGATTGTTCGGGAAAGTGTTTTCATCGACGCAGTATACCCAAATCTATCAATATGGGTACCTTGAAGATACCAGAATGGCTAAATCGCAATGTTTTCGAACAGATCGCTTGCAATTCGGAAAATAATCCAAATACTAAGGTGTGTTACATTACGAACAAGTAATTCTAGATATTCTCGGAAGAAGTCGAATCGTTGTTAGTACTTTTGCAAATAACCGTTTTGTTCTAGTGAAAAAGTTTGATTATAGTGTAATTATATTAACATCGAATAACTAAATTATCTTGACTTACCTTTGACGGAGTAATCTTGATAAAGACAATAAGAAAGTTTTAACGCCTCACGTCTCTTATTAAGCGGAAAAACGATCTATAATCCTGTGGAATTAAGCAAACAGGACCACTCAATGTCATGACATGATAGCTGGTTGTTTCAGCGTAAATATTGGGATTAGCACTAACGTCTTCTTTTTCAACAACCTTTTGCACATCAATGCCAGGGAACATAATTTTGGAAATTCACTGAAAATTTTATTATAGGCCCTGTATTGTTAACACTTTCAGCTGATCGACTATGAAATCCAAAAGGATACTGATGACGATGCCCATGTGGCCAGCGTAATGTTTCGCGCGACTATAAAATGCGCCAGACACGATGGCGTTAACAAACAGTTTTCTGTTTTCATCAAGGCTAGTCCGAGCATGGATAAAGCGAAACAAGAGTTTTTAGGCCAATCGAACGTGTTCGACGTGGAAATAGATACCTATACGAACGTCTTACCGAAAGTACAAAAATTGTTGGACAGTATTGATAGCGGTACACCATTAGCTCCCAGGTGATTTTCCTGAAAATTTTACATGTAAAATGAAGCATAACATTTCCGACTGACACATTTGCAGAATGCTTTATTGCGCCAGGGATCCAGTTGATGTACTGGTTTTCGAAGATTTAACAGAGAAAGGATACGCTCTTATAGATTTGCGATTGGTGACTGCAGAGGAAGCGAAAGTGTTTACTAGAAAATTGGCTCTACTTCATGCTGCAAGCTATGCACTCTATCATGAGGTAATTATTCAAACAAAACACATATGTAGAATGTACTTGACACAAATAAGGCCTATCTTATTTAAAATCAAGAACATCAAATAAGGCCTATATACGTACATCTAAGATAATCCCATAAAAAACGTGTTTACATAATAAATCTGTTTCACTTCATTTCTTCAGCTCTTTTTCTTTGGATAATGAAAGATTTTACCATATAATGATAAATAAATACACTTGAATTGCCTGTCAAACTTTTGGAATTATTTTGAAAAAGAAAAATGAAACTATCGAAGAACTAACATATCTGTCGCCACAAACTTAAACAAATCAACATTTTTTTCTAAATTAATAGTCATTGACAAAGAAATAGTGAAAGCTATTAAAATACTGAAGTTTATTTAGCAGTAATTGCGTCGGAAACACAAATAAGACCAGTAACATATCTAGATAAAGTTATAAAATAATAATTAATTTACTTGAAAGCTACAATTAGGTCAGTGCAAGGCTAATAAGTATGAATAGCTCAAATGAAAACGATATAACACCTGTAAAGTATTAACTCAGCTTGAAATTACGAAACTTTAAATAGAACCTTAAAAAACACTTTTTCCTGCAAATAATATGTGACCACCAGCGCAAGGAGCGTGCACGGGGCACTATCACACTTCATACCGGTTTAAAGAATTAGTATGCGTGAATGCTGAATTTTTTTCTGGGTGTTACATTTATTTAACCACGATTTCGGGAGCGTAGGATATATTAGAGCATAGGCCTGATTTGTTTCAAGTTCCTTGTATATATTATCATTCCCTATTTTTGCTTCGAGGGCACATAGTTTTATATTGTCATACCAAAAGATTATGAAGTACAATTACCTTACGAAATTTTCCACATTTTCCATTGAAATAGTTTTGTCTACACTAGTACGTAATTTATCCAGGAGAGTGAATGATAATCATTTGTGTCGGCCGTGTCTTAGCATACTATGCAAATAATGATAAGCTTTAGAAACAATCTAACAACCGCTAATTCACTTAGCAATAAAAGGAACTGATAGCTACATATTAAAATTAAAAATAGCGTGGCATTAATTTTTCATCATAGTGGGTTTTCAGCTAAAAATCATACTACAAAATGCGATAATTGTTAAATAAAACTTCATTTATATGTTCAAATACAGAAATAACAAGGCGCGATAATACGCTTTGATCAATACCACCACCACCACATCATGAGAGTAAATGACATTAGGTAATACTATCTGTATTAATCCATCGTTCAGTATAATTGGTTTATTAGTTTTACTTGAATGCTTTTCAGTTACCAAAAAACTATTGGTTTTAAATTTGAATTTTATTTTTTACTAAGAACTTTATGCAGCATTTGATTTTTTAAGCATTGATTGGTGCAATTTTTTTAAATGTTTATTTTTAAACTTGATCACTTAGTTAAACTTCCCTATATACTGAAAAGTTAATAAAATGGAGACAAACTTCATAGAATTATTGTAGTATGTAAGTATGCATGCATGTTTTTATGGTTTACTTAGGAAAATACGTTAGGAATTTTAAATTCCACAAATGAAAGATATTCTTATTCGTGTATTCAAAATGGTTAAGACACTTCTACCCTTTATCAACGTTCAATGCGCCATATTTTGCCGTTTTTATCTTTCCTTTGAAAAGGAGGTAACTTCACAATACACTTATGTACGTACTTACGTTTGCTGGAATCTTTTGAGTTGCTGCTGATTCGCAATGGCGTAGCTAGGCGTGGGCGAAGGTGCCCCCGCACTTAAAGGGGCGTCGCGAGGCCTCTTCAAATGCGATGCCACCAGACTTAAAACAAGCCGCGAGGTGCGACCCTTGAGGTCCACACGGTCAACTTCCCAGTAATATCTACATAAACATCAACAACATTACAACAATGAGAGGTAATAGTAACAGGAATGAGTTAATATGAATCATATCGTCTACGGGAGGGTCCATTGATTATGTAAGGTTTTTGGTCGATGAGGACAGATTGAATATTCACGCGGATCAATCGGTGGGGGCCTTTTTGGTGGTGAAAAATTTTGTTGGTTTTCAAAATTTAAGCAATTTTTTTGATTAAAAGACTATAAAAACTATTAAAAATCTGCTCAAATTATGCAAATATCTTAAAACTTTGATTGAATTTACAACAATTTTTTTAGAATAAAAGATATAAAGTAATAGCACTCGTATGAACCCGCTTTACATGGTAACTTTGAATGATTTTTTTATTTTTAATTTAGTTTTTTCATGATCATGAAATGAAATTTTGCCGGTTTCTCTCCAAAAACTGATAAGAATGTATACATTTTATAAACTGGATCACTGTGCTGTGCAAATCAAGTTAAAAAATATTTTCTATGAAAAAAACCCATAATTTTTCCCATTTTCTTCTATTAAATTAAAAAAACGGCTAAAACGAATTTTTATAATGTTAAAAACTTCACAAAGATAATAATACACGTAAACTGACACCTTAATGATGCAAATATTATATCTGGTTCGTGAGATATAGTGAATGATAAAAATGACCTTGAAAATCATGATGACTTTTAATGATTTTTTATTTTTAATTTATTAACTTCTCAGAATATGGGAAGTTCTTGTAATCGCCTCGAAAATCGAAATTGAAATTTTCAACATTTCTTTACGTTTTGAGGTCTATAGAGTATACATAAAGTGTTTTTAGAAAGGGAGATGTATGTGTGTGTGTGTGTGTACGTACGTACGTACGTACACACACACACATACGTCTCCCTTTCTAAAAACACTTTATGTATACTCTATAGACCTCAAAACGTAAAGAAAAGTTGAAAATTTCAATTTCGATTTTCGAGGCGATTACAAGAACTTCCCATATACTGGGAAGTTAATAACATAAGTAAGATCTGGCAAAAAGTTGATATAAATTTAAAAGTCGCTATTGATAATTTGCGCAATTTTCGTGATTGGATCCACAAATTTCGGGAAACAGGCTTAAATGAATGTACTGCAAAAGCCTACGAATTCATAGAAGAGGGCAATTGTGATATTCCAATGACTTTTAAGGAGAAAAGGATTCGCGAGAAAAAGAAAATGTTTAATTATGAAGCTGTAGATGGGCCTATTGATTCCGCTGAAAGTAGATTCAGAATTGATTTTTTTATTACAATGGTTGACGCCATTGACGACATTAACACAAGATTTACAGCACTCACTGAATATTACAACAGTTTTGGATTCTTGTACGACATAAATAATTTAATTTTTTGCCAAATAACGAGCTTTGAAAGCACTGTAATGATTTAGGTGTAGTACTTCAAGATGGAGAAAACAAAGACACAGAATCTTATGAGCTTTACGAAGAACTACAACTTTTAGTGCCTAATCTACCAAGCTCCATTAGAGACGCCAATCAGATGATTCTATACATAATTATAAATGAATTGGAAGATATCTACCCTAATATTTAGATTGCTATTAGAATTATATTGACTATGCCTGTAAGTACAGCTTCCGCAGAAAAAAGTTTTTCTAAGTTCAAAATTATTAAAAACTACTTTACACTACTGCATATTTTTGGCAGGCATTCATGGTTTTCGGAGAGCAGAAAAATGCCAGTTATCGTGTGGAATCATATTTGAAAGGAAAAAAGAAACAGATGAAGGAAAATCTGCCCAAAAAATGCCTGTTTACGCCTGACATCCTTACGGTTTCGACAAATTTTTGGGAGGCACTCGGTTGTAATAAACTTATTACACCCGGGTATCAATGATAGCAATCTCTCCACACAGCTGCATTTATTCAACAACAAAAAGAACACAAGCGTGCAAACTGTTGCAGCCGGATCTTGTACTGTAAGGGTTGGAAAGCACAGTGAATGTCACACCGAAATATTTTGTCAAAAAATTACGAAGTTTAAAGTTGTTTTGATGCTCTAAATTGGCATTTGTAGAAAGATGAAATGCATCCAAGAAATTAAAGAAAGTAACGTGGAAAGTGACTGCATTGAATTTTCTAAGATATAAAAACCAAAAGTGGTGGAAGCATTTACTATTCTTTTATTTACAATAAGTCATTGAACATATCGTCATGTTTCTTATGATACCTCGTAAGTCTTAAAAACGAAATTTTACAGGAGAAGGTAAAAACTGTTTTAAAAATTCCGCACTATTTTTCACATGGAATAATTGGTAAAATTATGTTTTTGAAGTAAATATGTATCAGATGCAGTATTAAAAATGAATTTTTCTCCACACTTGCATAATTTATTTATGTTTTTCGAGACTTACGAGCTTTCTTATCTATTTTCTAGTTTTTAATTACAGACTTACAAGGTTTTTGATTAAATACTGCAAGACAAATATTAGTATGAATAAGAAATATTTATTGAAATAATCGAAAAAACAGAATTCTACAAACTTATTTAATGAGGTACAGTATCATAAAATGTATGTACATCAGGTGGAAGAACAATTTTGAAAGCCTGCAAGTCATCAAATTTCCGTTGCGATATAGGTAATCGAGCTGCATACAGACGAGGGATGTCCTCAGTTGGAATTGGCTGTGGCAGCTTCTTTCGTTGTGGCAAGGCATGGGTTAGTTTATAAAAAATTTCTCCCTCTACTCTAATTTGTCACAAATCATACACACAGGGATCACCGGATTTGTTACCTGGCCGAATTGTTTTATAAAAAACGACTGTTTTTTCATAATTTCGATAGAAAGTGTGCGAAAGTTGTTGAGCAATGTAGGGTTGCTTAAGCCTAGCCTGTTGGCAAGCGTTCAAATAGCCACTTGGTAAGTGAATGTCAATGTATTTTAAGCGTTTTTCAATATCGGAATGCATGTGGTCACATTCCACTTGGGTGTGACCCTTCTCAAGAAATTTTTGATGAAAAGTCACACCCAGATGCATGGCCAAATTAAGCAATTTCTATTCGCAAAAATAACGTTTCTGTTTTGAGATGTACAACCATCAGAGAACAATACTACGATGTCTCCCTTTTTCAGGTACAAATTCTCAATATAGCTGCAAATTATCGACGCGAATTCGTTCGCGGTTAATTTGCCTTCTGTCTCGTCCCATAGAAAACAGTGTCTTGCTTTCGTTTTCAAATCATTGATGGTGAAGTTATGTACTGTACTGCTTCTAAATCCATTGTGAGGACAATCGACGGATGCGGATTAGCTTTATCCCTGTCTTTCTGAGCTCTAGCTTGATATGTTCTCTTCATATGCTCAGCCCACTTGGCTTCGGGAACAGTGACATTGGTGTGACCAACACAAACATCACATTGATCTTTTCGTGGCTTGAAGATCCGAATGTTCATACTGTGCATAATCAAATCAAATCGCTTGAATTGGAAAGGTCGTTCATTTCTTTCATCGCAGTATTTGAGGTATGCACGATACACCTCCTTTTTGACAACCATAACGTTTCTAAATAAACAAATGAAGTCGATCGCCTACAATAATGGGAAGGTACTTTTTGCAAGTTGCTCAAAAAGTCCTGCGCTACAGTCGTTCTTTCTCCGTGTACTTTCTGCTGCTTGGTCATTGGCATGGGAGAGTTTACAGACCTTTCAGCAGTTTTGGCCCACTTTAAAGCCATCCATTCATTAATGCCCAATGTATTCAAGAACATTGTCTTGCACACCTATTAATCCAGTATCTTTTTTCTTCAAATGAAACTGAATACTATTTTGTCGTTTAGACTGGGCATTTTTGCGATTTTTTATATCTTTGGGTGGCGTGCATTTAGTGAGTAATGCAACAGTGGTTTGCTGTTCTGTCCACGATAAATTCCAGAAGTCTTCAAAAATACGTCGTCTCCTCGCTTCATCAAATTCTTCACATTTGATAACGGACTTTCTGTCGCTCATTGCACAATTGCATTCTGGTTTCATATATCTCTCGGGTCTAGGAATATTGTATTGAGTTTTGCCCCCTTTTATATTTTGGCTGCTATTAGTTCCAAAATGAATCAAAATTTACCACAAATTAACGTAAACTGCAAATACGAGGAGAAATCAAAAACAACTACAACAAATGTTTACCGGCTCGTATGTCTGCTATTAGTTCCAGAATGTGTCACAATGTAGTACGAAAACCTCGTAAGTCAGACTTACGAGGTTTCCTAAAACTCACGTTTCATATCAACGGACATACGAGTTATCATAATTAATCTGAAGAAGGCTCTCCTGGCCTCCTAGGCTTGCAAGAATTCCAAATTCAGAATTCTCGTTTTTTTTACCCTAGAAACCTCTAAAATCTGTAAATCGTTAAAAACCAGACTTACGAGGTTTCCAAAGAAACATGACGATATGAGCAACAAATATTTTGATGTCTTTAAATAGCTTCAGACACGTGCGAAACAATAAAGATGTTTAAAATTTCATTTCAGGGTTACACTCATTTGGAAACATTTAAAAATGGGATGTTCAATCTACCAAATGTGCGGACTCAGCCACTTTACACTACTAGCATAGGATTATTAGCAGATGTGGTTGCATCCATTCCCGAGTACAAGCCATACTACGAACCAATGAAGTCAATCGACCCGGAAGTACTGCTGGACAAATGTATTGGCCTATTCAATACGCCTGGGCTGTTTAATGTCTTCAATCACGGCGACTTCCACCCGAGGAACATTATGTTCAAGGAGGATGAGAATGGCAAACCGATCGATGCTATGCTGGTAAGCTGAACTGTACTTTCGCGGCCACCACTAAAATGGCATAACTGTAATATCAACCGAATCTTGTAGATTGACTTTCAACTTTCCTGTTGGGGGTCGCCAGGAATCGATACCTCCTATATCAGCACTAATAACGCCAACAATGTAACGCGAGAAAGCGAGATCTACGATTTCTATTTTAAAACATTTCAGGAAACTTTAGAAAAGTTAAAATTCACTGGGATCATGCCAACTGTTGCGCAATTCAAAGATGAAATCGATCGATTTAAGCCATTAAGTGAGCCCATCCATTGTAAAGCCCAAAATAATTGCTAATTATTATGTTTCGTTTCGCTCCAGGAATATTTTTTACCGCCTCCTTTGTCCCTTTTATGGGATTGCCTGAAATGCAGTGCGATGTCACCACCATAATGACATCGAGCGATGTCCGACGAAAGCTATACAGCACCAAGGCCGTCAGAGAAGTTCTTGACAAAGCACTTCCAATATTTTTGGAAAAAGGATTTTTTGATGCATGCAAATGAAATGGAAACAGTTTGTGTTGAAAATGTTGATATAAACATAAAATCCTAGCTTAACTGGTCAAATATGGTAAACGGTTCTTATCAACTGTCATAAAATTTTCAGTATATTTTCGACTGAAAGATAAGATACATTTTTCTGCTTGTTGCTTCGCGTATTTTGTGTAAAACGAAATGAATCACAGATAAATTTCATTGAATAGTCCCGGAGCACTACCAACCTCCTTTTTAATCGAATAAAAAGTTCATTTGTTTCAATTTCTTAAATAGATTTTTGAAATTAAATTTTCAGTCTAGTATGTGTTTGTCAGTAGTTTTGAAATGGTCTACTTTTCAAGCTTGAATACAAATTTGAATATGTAGAGTAACATCGGGTAATATGGCACACCATTAGCTTTTTTGGAAATAAATTGCAAGATTTATGAGATCAAACTGTCTTTATTGATTAAATCAGTTCTTTGAACTTAATAGTAATCAACAATTATAATTTGAAGATTAATAACATCGAAACATAGCTTCAATAAACGTTTTTTTTAACTTAAGGAATCATTCAAATTCAAACATGGTAGGTCAATATGGCGTAGGGCCTTATTGGCCACAATTGAAGTGAGCTATATTGTCCACCATAACAAAAAAAATTAACTTTGCATTACTTTGCAGAACAAAATTCGCAGAAGAAAACATCGGTTTCCACTCCTGAGCATTCTTCGTTAGCCCATAATTTACAACATAGGCATTGGATCCATGGTTCGCCTCTGTTATCCATCGAATAAAGACCCTCACAATACCGACACTTTGCATCCGAAACATTGCTCCTATCAGGACTTTCGTCAGAACTTTCGTCGTACAAAGGTTCATTTTCTTCCTCCGAGCTAGACATTTGTACCTCCTTAGATGTTAACTTGGTCTTTTTGCCCTTCCCTTTTCCCTTTTTTGGCTTTTTCATAGTATTTTCGATTTGATCTTGTTTCTTTTTTAATGAGTCTAGCAATTCATTTTTGTACGGGGATGAAGTAAGTAACGTCGACTTCGTTGCTCTTCTGCCTCGGTTAGTAGCTTTCCTAGGTGCTATTTCTGGTATCGATTGAAAATAAAGTTATGATTTCTTGAAGTTGATGGCTGTGGCAACGTCGCAATGGGAACTGCAATTTTTTCGAAACTTCCAGGTGGAACTTTGTTCTGGTTTCTTAAAACCGAGGTAGCATCATTGGCTGTCGCATTACTCATATTAAGTTCACTTATGGAAGGTGTTACGTTAAAAGATCCATTTTCTATTGGCCACCTGCCTAGTGAGCCATAATGGCCACAGGCACGTTTTTGATTTAAAAAAAATCTAACCTAAAAAGTAATAAATAATGTGCTTCTAAAATGTTACCATACTATATACCAATAGTTAAATTATAACACTGTGTACTACTAATACAAAAAAAAAGATTATTTGACTAAATAGAATGAGTAAAACTTACTAAAAAATAACATCAAATTCGATAATTTTCGGTCGTCGCGAGCTCTGGACACACGCGCACTCGTTGGAACACATGGATCGACTGAGGGGGTCGGGGGAAAGGCCGCGAGAATATAGCAGATACAAACGCCGCTAGTGTTCGTTAGTTTCGGAGAAAATAATGTAGGCCATATTGGCCGACTAGGCCATAATACCCGAAACTACTCTAACATGTAGAATTTTGGTTAAAAAATATTCACAATTTGCATCTTCTTATTTTTTTTGGTAAGAAATCAGATCTGTGTAGGCATCCAGTGGAAAATACTTACATACTTCTTCCGCATGTCGTTTATATGTGACGTTTTTTGTTTAATGCGAGTTCTACGTAGTTTATCTGTTCTACGTTTATAGATTACAGTGTCAACGGCCTCTTTTAGATCTATAAAGACTCTGTATTCATTTATTTCACTACCTCTAAAATTGCATTTGCTGTTCAGGTTTCACGAGGGTAAGAAAGGTTTATGAGTCCCATGCTTTTTTTTCTCAAATATCATTCTTGATGTGTTGAATTCAACAATGTAATATATTTTCTAGAATTTTCCTCAAAGCATTTAGTAATGAAATTGGTGTAAAATCGTTCGGATCCGTTTCGTTCTCCATTTTTAGAAGATTGACTGCCACGCAGATTTGTAAGAAAACTTTCGGCAAACTACAGACAATTATTACCTGATAGTTTACTTAAAAAATTAGTTGTAAGTGCTTGAAAGAATGTTCAAAATTGTGTGGTTGTGTTAAGCATGGTTTAAAGTTTACCGATTATTGCTCTAATTGCCACGGGAAAATTTGCAAAAACTCGTTGATTATGCCAATATTACGCAACTTTCAATCTCACAAAACTTTGCTCTCGAATGAACCGTTTTAAAGTTAAGAGTAAGATAAACAGGAAAAACACATTTTTTTTTTAAATTTTTAAACATTTCGATTTTTTTTAATGTTCCCGACTTTTTTTTAAGAGGGAGTATAGATCAATTATTGTTACACGAGTTATTCCACAACTTTTCCTGCAAAAATCAGCGTGCGCCCTCTCAACGGCCAACTGGAACCAGATCCGCCCTGGTCTATAATCTTATTTTGAAAATTAAAGTGCCATTTATTCTCGAAATTTCTGAAGATCACTGCATACCAATTTTAGTTTGGTTCTAATAGTGATATTTCATTTTATTTTCAAAAATCTAATACCAAACTTGTGACCATCGACCCAAAAAACTATAACTTAGCTTTTTTTTATAAAAATTAAACACTGTCTTCGTAGTTGGCCAGCTTTGCGGAATTGAAGACCTTTCAAAAGCAAATCGACTTGCATATAAAAACTTTTCAAATTCAGAGCAAACAAAAAAATCGGTAACGTAGGCAGATTTTCTATATCTGAGATACGGTCTGAGGTAGTAACCAGACGATTCAGAAATCGGTAATTAGTCCAGTCAAATGGGAGTTTGACCGTGCATTTTCAAAAGGAAGAAATTTTGTTATTGCAATGCGTGGGCGGGGGGTCGCAGCTCATGGCCTCTGGGCTCCATCTTAAAAACAAAAGAAAGTGGGACACACCCATATCTCCGAAACCGTGGCTCCCACAACAAAGTTGTGTATTGCAAACTTGCGTAGAATATAATTGTAAGCAAGTCGTCCATACATCACTTTTACGTGGTGTCGATAATAAAAAAATTACAAGTCAAAAACCACACCCAAAAAGGGGTGAACAACTTTCGGGCGCCACAACTTTTTCAACTTCAAGTTTAACACGAAACATATTGGGATACTTTTGTAAGACAATTTTGTCACAAATCATTTGCGGTATTGATTGTTGCAATCACTGTAGTTATTCTATCCCAAAGCGGAGAAAGTCGCGTGAAAAACGCGTTTTTCGGGAAAATAATCGGCTTTCGATGCCAACACCCCCCCCCCCCGCGTTGCGAAACTCGCTACCAGATTTTTGGCGCAATATGTAGTATGTCTTACTGTGAGCTTAAATCCAAGTTTCTAGGATCGCAGCCTCAATCCTCTGGGCTCCATCTTGGAAACAAAAAAAAAGGGAGAAACCCCGAAACGTGATATGGCTGGAATATGTATTCTGCAATGTGAACTGCAATTTTTTTCATGATCAATGCACAGCCTCTCATAGATTTTCGGTAGTGCAAAATTCACATAGTCCTTCCTGTCGTTGAGAATTTTGTGTTTTGAATCGAATAAAATTGTTTTTAACTTCTCAGGATATGGGAAGTTCTTGTAATCGCCTCGAAAATCGAAATTTAATTTTGAACATTTCTTTACGTTTTGAGGTCTATAGAGTATATATAAAGTGTTTTTAGAAAGGGAGATGTGTGTGTGTGTATGTATGTACGTACGTACGTACGTATGTATGTACGTTCGTGGACACTTTTTTCTACGACCATAACTCCCGTAAACAGAGTCGTATCAACTTTGTTGAGGTGTCAATCGAAGCGTCTTTGCAATCTTAAGAGCTGATTAGTTTTTGGGATACTTCGGTCGTGGGGGTTTGTTGTTTTGCCCGTTTGAAAGTCATTTCTGTCATGCGTTCTACCTCGCGAACCAAACGTACGATTTTTTTGAACAAGGTGTCAATCGACGCGTATTAACATTCTTATGATGTTTTTATATATTAAAAAAATCATTGAATCGGTTTTTTAAAAATTTATTTAAAAAAATTGGAAAAGTAGTGTTTTTTATAAAAAAATTCATTTTTAACCTGATTTGCACATCGTAATAATAAATGTTTATAGAATTTATAAAGTTTTATCAATTTTTGTAGAGAAACCAGCAAAAACTTTTCTCATGATTACAAAAAAAATTAAATTAAAAATAAAAAATCATTCAAAGTCACCATGTGAAAAGGGTTCATTCGAATCATAATACCTTAAATCTCTTATTCTAAAGACATTGTTGTAAAGTCAATCAAAGTTTATTATTATTTGCAAAATTTGAGCAGATTTTCAATAGTCTTCACAGCACCATGTTTTAACTTTAATGAAAAAACTGCTTTGTAACCTGTCCCCCCTCCGATTGATCCGCGTGAATAATCAATCAAACCAATGCACCAAAATCCTTACGTAATTAATTGATGCTCGCGTAGATGTTATGATTAATATTAAGTCATTCCAATAGCTTTTACGAGAAGTACATTTTTATTATTTGAAGTAGTATTATTTCCATAATTAATATTATGTTTAATATTTTTAATATCTTTTTAGATATTACTGGGAAGTTGACCATGTGGACCTCATGGGTCGCACCTCACGGCTTGTTTGTTTCTTTTGTACCCAAAAAAAACTATAACAATCTTGGTGAAACTGGTAAGTCCATAAATATGAACGGTTTCAAAATGTGAATTCGCTTGGTTTTAATTAGTTAACATCACCAAGCGACTTCTGGCGTTCGCCAATAAAAAAGGTAAATGCAGCACTGTCTGTGCTGATTTATCAAGCAAACGAAATTATTTATTATATAGAGAACTTTTTATTTGGTAGCAGCGGCGATCAGTTTAGTACGAATGCGTTGAGCTCTGGCTTCACCAGATAGTTAGTTAGTGATCGTTCGGGAAAGTGTTTTCATCGACGCAGTATACCCAAATCTATCAATATGGGTACCTTGAAGATACCAGAATGGCTAAATCTTAATGTTTTCGAACAGATCGCTTGCAATTCGGAAAATAATCCAAATACTAAGGTGTGTTACATTGTGAGCAAGTATTTCTAGATATTCTCGTAAAAAAACGAATCGGTGTTAGTGCTGTCGCGACAACCGTGAAAAAGTGTAATTATAGTGTAATTATATTGACAGCGAGTAACTAGATTATGTGCAAATCAAATTTGTTGGAGTCATCATGATAAAGATAATAAAGAAGTGGTAAAAAGATAATAGCAAGTGGCTAAATTTTACGAGTCATATTATTTACACTCGCGCCTATTATTAAGCGGATATACTGTCTTTAGTCCTGTGGAATTAAGCAAACAGGACCACTAAATGTAATGAGATAACTCGTTGTTTCAGCGTAAATATTGGGATAAGCACTAACGTCTTCTTTCTCAAAAATCTCTTGCATATCAGTGCCAGGGAACATAATTTTGGAAATAGACTGAGAATTTTATTATAGGCCCTGTATTGTTAACATTTCAGCTGATCGACTATGAAATTCAAAAGGATACTGATGACGATGCCCATGTGGCCAGCGTAATGTTTCGCGCGACTATAAAATGCGTCAGACACGATGGCGTTAACAAACAGTTTTCTGTTTTCATCAAGGCTAGTCCGAGCATGGATAAAGCGAAACAAGAGTTTTTAGGCCAATCGAACGTGTTCGACGTGGAAATAGATACCTATACGAACGTCTTACCGAAAGTACAAAAATTGTTGGACAGTGTTGATAGCGGTACACCATTAGCTCCCAGGTGATTTTCCTGAAAATTTTACATGTATTGTAAATGAAACATAACATTTCCGACTGACACATTTGCAGAATGCTTTATTGCGCCAGGGATCCAGTTGATGTACTGGTGTTTGAAGATCTAACGGAGAAAGGATACGCTATTATAGATTTGCGATCGGTGACTGCAGAGGAAGCCAAAGTGTTTACTAGAAAATTGGCTCTACTTCATGCTGCAAGCTATGCACTCTATCATGAGGTAATTATGCAAACGAAAAATTATCATTCCCTATTTCCGCTTGCAGGGCACATATTTTTATATTTTCATACGAACGTATTGTGAAGTAAAATACTATTTATGGTTTTCGTAAACTTCCCTTGCATCTGCATAAATATTTACAGTGAGTTTTCTAGATTTTATTATACTGGCTATGTTTGAGTAGTATCTCTCTAAGTAATATGGAATTACTAAGACGCAGTGAAATAATGAAAGGAATACTTTAGCACATTTAAAAAAAATACAGCAACCATATCTACAAGCGAAGAATTCAAACTTATCCTTCGAAGTCATCCATGGAGTGAAATAGTTTTTTTCTACACTAATACATAATTGCTAGTAAAGTAAATGATAATCATCGCAGAAAGATTGGGTGTTCCTTTCAACGATTTCTGCCCAAGTTGCAGATCGGAAGACGAGGAAGAAACAATCCAACACTTTCTGTGTGAATGCCCAGCACAATCCAGGAAACGCAGGCAAACCCTAGGCTCACCTTTCCTGGACAGCCTTACGGAAGTAGCTGATTCAAATATTAGCTGCATAGCCAACTTTATACGAGAATCTCAATGGTTCTCGTCATCCCGTAGCTTCTAGTGCCGTCTTAATCTTTTGTGGTATCACAGTGGGCCTATAGTGACCTGCCACTACAACCAACCAACCAAATGATAATCATTTGTGTCAGCCGTATGGTAGCATACCATGCAAATAATGATAAGTTTTACAAACAATCTAACAACCGCTAACTCATTTAGCAATAAAACGAACTGATAGCTACATATAAAAATTAAAAATATCATGGTTTATCTTATTTGGTTTTCAGTTAAAAATCATACTACACTTATCACATTATTAATTAAAACTTCATCTATATGTTGAAATGCAGAAATATTAAGGCACAATAATACGCTTTGATCAATACCACAACCACATCATGAAAGTAAATGAAATTAGGTAATACTATCTGTATCCATCCATCATTCAGTATAATTACTTTCTTCAGCTACCAAATATTTGTTGTTTTTAAATTACTAAGAACTTTATGTAGCATTTGATTTTTTTAAACATTGATTGCCAGAAGTGCAATTTTTTTAAAATGTTAATTTTTAACTATTTTTTTTTTGATTAAATTAAAAAACGGTTTAATCAATTTTTGAAAATTCGCTAGACTTATCAAAAATGCTAACACGCTTTGATTGGCATTGCAAAGTCATTAATACAACATTTCGATCGTGAGATACCATGCGCAACGGAATGATTTTGGATGTGTCAAAACAAAACAAAAACTACCGAATTGAATATTACCAAAATCTAATCAGCGCTTCGATTTGCACCTTAACCAAGTGCGACTTTTCGTTCGTGAGATATCGTTCTAGAAAGAAATGATACGAACGTATGTACGTGTGCGTGTTTGTAGAAATGCCTTTAAATAACGTCTAAGACCTTGAAACGTAAAGGTATGATGAAAATTTCGATTTTCGGACGAACTACAATCATTTCCCTATATACTGAAAAGTTAATAAAATGAAGATAAACTTCATAGAATTATTGTAGTATGTAAGTATGTATGGTTTTTATGGTTTACTTAGAAAAAAATGTTCGGAATTTTATATTAAACAAATGAAAGATATTCTTACTCGTATATGCAAAATGGTTAAGACACTTCTACCCTTCATCAACGTTCAATGCGACATCTTTTGCCGTTTTTATCTTTCCTTCGAAAAGGAGATTTCTTCACAATACATTTACCTTACGTTTGCTGGAATCTTTTGAGTTGCTGCTAGTTCGTGCATGTGCGAGATACTCTTTCTCTCGTGTTTTGTAGTATTACTCTTACTTAACGTATTTGGGTTAATTTGTTCGACATGAACCAATAATGTAACAATGCTGCCACACCTCGTTTGGGGCATATTTTTGGCAGGCATTCATGGTTTTCGGAGAGCAGAAAAACGCCAGTTATCATGTAGAATCTAATTTTAAAGAAGAAGAAACAGATGAAGGAAAATCTGGCAGAAAAGCACCTGTTTACGCCTGTCATCATTTTTGGGAGGCACTCGTTTGTAGTTACTTACTACACCCGGGTGTCATGATAACAATCTCTCCACATAGCTGCGTTTATTCAACAACAAAAGAACACTATTTTAACAAAAAAAATTACCTCACTTTGCTCTAAATTGAGTTTTCTAGAAAGATATTGTTTATAGCTCGTTAGGAAATGCATCCAAGAAACTAAGAAAGCAACGTGGAAAGTGATAGCATTGAATTTTCTAAAAAATAAAAACAAAAAGTGGTGGAAGCATTTACTATACTTTTATTTATAAGACGTCATTGAAAATACTAGCAACAAATATTTTTATACCTTTGAATTGCTTCAGACACGTGCCAGACAATAAAGATGTTTAAAATTCCATTTCAGGGCTACACTCATTTGGAGACATTTAAAAATGGGATGTTCAATCTACCAAATGTGCGGACTCAGCCACTTTACACTACGGGCATAGGATTCTTAGCAGATGTGGTTGAATCCATTCCCGAGTACAAACCATACTACGAACCAATAAAGTCAATCGACCCGGAAGTACTCCTGGACAAATGTATTGGCCTATTCAATACGCCTGGGCTGTTTAATGTCTTCAATCATGGCGACTTCCACCCGAGGAACATAATGTTCAAGGAGGATGAGAATGGCAAACCGATCGATGCTATGCTGGTAAGCTGAACTGTACTTTCGCGGCCACAACTAAAATGGCATAACTGTAATATCAACCGAATACTTTCAGATTGATTTTCAACTTTCCAGTTGGGGGTCGCCAGGAATCGATACTTCCTATATCAGTACTAACGACGACGACGATGTAACGCGAGTAAGCGAGGTCTACGATTTTTATTTTAAAACATTTCAGGAAACTTTAGAAAAGTTAAAATTCACTGGGATCATGCCAACTGTTGCGCAATTCGAAGAAGAAATCGATCGATTTAAGCCATTAAGTGAGCCCATCCATTGTAAAGCTTAAGATAATTGCTAATTATTATGTTTCGTTTCCAGGAATATTTTTTACCGCCTCCTTTGTCCCTTTTATGGGATTGCCTGAAATGCAGTGCGATGTCACCACCATAATGACATCGAGCGATGCCCGACGAAAGCTATACAGCACCAAGGCCGTCAGAAAGATTCTCGACAAAACACTTCCAATATTTTTAGAAAAAGGATTTTTTGATGCATGCAAATGAAATAGAAGACAGTTTGTGATGAAAATGTTCATATAAATATAAAATACCAGCTTAACTGGTCAAATATGGTAAACGGTTTTAATCAACTGTGATAAAATTTTCAGAATACGTTTCACTGAAAAATAAGATTCAAAAATAATTCACTCACAGACATCTCTCTAAAAAACGATGGATTTGGATTCTAGAGACCTTTAAACGTGGAGATATGTCAAAATTTGGGATTCGCAATTTCGACCCCATTACAATAACTTCCCATAGGGAACTGGGAAGTTAAAAATGTTTTTCTGCATGTTGCTTCGCGTATTTTGTTTAAAATGAATTCAGAACAGTATTTTTAGTAGATGGCTTCGTTTTCAGTTATTTCTGGAGCACTGCCAACAAGGTACAATTTCCGTTAAATACATCCAACTTTCATTTGTTTCAATTTCTTAAATAGTTTTCTGAAATTAAATCTGTAGTCTTGTATGTGTTTGTCAGTAGTTTTGAAAAGGTCCACTTTTCAAGTTCGATTACAAATTTAAATATGTACCATGTAAAATTCTTGTTAAAACAAATATTCACAATTTGAATTATCTTATTTTTTTGGTAAGAAATCAGATCTTTGTAGGCATCCAGTGGAAATTGCTTACTTCTTCCGCATGTCGTTTATATGTGACGTTTTTTGTCTAGTGCGAGTTCTACGTAGTTAGTCTGTTCTACCTTTATAGATTACAGTGTCAACGGCCTCTTTTAGATCTATAAAGACTCTGTATTCATTTATTTCACTACCTCTAAAATTACATTTGCTGTTCAGGTTTCACGAGGGTAAGGAAGGGCTATGAGCCCCATGCGTATTTTTTTCTCAAATATCATTCTTGATATGTTGAATTCGACAATCTAATATATTTTCTAAAATTTTCCTCAAAGCATTTAGTAATGAAATTGGTGTAAAATTATTAGGATCCGTTTCGTTCTCCATTTTTAAAACATTGACTGCCACGCGGGTTTGTAAGAAAACTTTCGGCAGGTCACGTGTATTCTGCGCTTTGAGATACCGTGGTGGACAGAAGCCTATTTCACCACGCGGATATTTCAGAAATACAAGTGGCTGATAGTGGGCAAGAATAATCATCCTCCAGTGTTTTGTCTTTAGCTTCACACTTACCTTTTTCGTGGTTTTACTTTTGATATTAATAGCACCTATTAATAATGTGATCCTTGTCATCAAATATGGACAAAAACTAATGTAGACATTCAAATTTAAAAATCTTTTGAACATTGAACGATTGACTTCCATAATTGCTAGCCACATTCACAGCTTCATTTATCGATTGAAGCACGCTTTCTAACGGAAACAATCATCACACAAAGCAACCCTTTCAAAAAAATCCCAATGACGTTTCAAAAATATCCCCAACAGCATTTGATGCGGAAACCGTGTTATCTAAGAAATTCGCAGCACATTCTGACGGTTCGAACGACATCAGCAACAAATCCTGACGGTTCGAACAGCACCAGCAACACGTCGAAGTGTATACAATTTTGATTGCGAGCAGTTGGCAGCGAGGGAACTTCTTCATTCGCAACAGTTTTATTTCGTGCTCCGCCTCGCGTGGAAGTGAGAGTTGTGCGCGAATTGCAATCGGTAATTTGGTTCTGAGCGAAGTCTGTCTTTTTGAACGGGACAATGGCCGCCGAACAAGTTCAGTTTCAGCAGCTGCTAAATTCGCTATTATCAACGGATAATGATGTCCGCCAGAAGGCAGAGGTATGGGAGTTGCTAGTAGTTGATGGTGTGCAGATTTTGTGCGTGGAAACGGTCTGAGTCAGTGTCGCGCCACGGCGAAGGTCCAAATGTCACCGCAACGTGTTCTTACCGAGGCGCCCTGCTGTCACTCGATGCGATCCAATATTTTGTATGGCGAAACAGTGCGCAATTGATCGAGGACAATGGCCGTTCGGTTTTGAGTGCGTTGCAATCAGACTTGTGGTGTTGGCTGGCGCTCATGGAAACGTGGAACGTGATTCGCCGCCAGCCAAAAAAACGTGCAAGAGTCGTCGGCCGCTTCCTCGTAAACGACTGAGGCGTCTTGGCAGCCTGTCAGACTGCCGTCGCCCCCGTCTGAATGAGCCAAGACGATGACCGACCGTTTCAGTGCATTACTCACACCGCTATTTTCATGAATGCGCACCGGAATGATCGTGGTTTCCCGCATTTTCTCTTGTAGGATGTATACAACAATTTGCCACGCGATGTCAAAGTGACCCATCTGCTCGCAGCGATCCACAATGCCCAGATGGCGGAGGAGGCGCGCCTCATGGCCGCAGTGGTCCTGCGACGCCTGTTCACGTCAGAGTTTCTGGAGTTTTACAAAGATGTAAGTACGCCACACTTGAATTCCGACCAGCAACAACCGCTCGCGGAAAATCAATTGCCGACGCGATGCACCAACTGATGACGCTGAATTGGGCGGCAAGTGTGCGTCGCGGCAGTTGACAGGTACAGTGCATGGAAGAAAAAGTGTCCTTGACGGTCGGCCTTGGGTTTTCTTAATTTAGAAAGGCCTTGATCGGTATTGGGGTCGGCAATAAGCTTCAGATAACACAGTTTCCAATTGAAAACAGTCGATTAAAATATCCGGAGAAATCCTTCCACAGGGGAACGAAATTATTGTATAGGAAAAAATGCTTCAGGGTTCATATAATCGATGAAATATTATTTACTACTTGTTTCAAACTAACATTCATTCCATTCTCGTCTGTCATCACGAATTCCAATCAATTAGGTTAAACCTACTCGAAAATATCTCGGCACTTTTTTTCTTTGCTGAGCGAATCATTTCTTTGCACGTACCTTGCGGCGACATCGTCCTAATTCTACTTTTTCTCACCTCCTAGCCGGTCACAATTAAAAATTGCGAAAGACACGTCTAGAGACTTCACTTTAATCAGAATCAGCCCTAATATCCTCGATTGTTATCTTTTCATCATTATTTTGTCGACTTAGTGTCCTTGCATTATTTTCACTTTTTGATTAGCTTTAAACGAGATTTTCATAACAAAGGGCTTTGTTTTATTTTTACCTCCATGTTCTTTCGCTGTGACGATACGCCGTTGTCCAAGGCATGTCCTAGTTCACTCGACTTTTTACGAGCCAACAAGAAGTTAACTATTTCACTTGAAGCAGCGTTTTCGAAAAAAATGCCGAGATACAAAACATCACCAAATCCCTGTTCTTGATATATTCTCCTCGAAATAATCAAATGTATATGTTCTACTTCAGCTGTCGCAAGAAGCAAAAGGACAACTGCTGCAGCAAGTCTTGCTGGGCGTTCAACAAGACGTTACGCCGAATTTGCGACGAAAAATTTGTGAAGTCGTGGCCGAGGTCGCTCGCAACTTGATCGACGAAGACGGCAACAATCAGTGGCCCGACTTTTTGCAATTCCTCTTCCAGTGTGCCAACTCGCCAACGGTGCAACTTCAAGAGTCGGCATTGCGTATTTTCGCATCGGTTCCAGGAATCTTCGGCAATCAGGAAGCTCAGTACTTGGACTTGATCAAGCAAATGCTCGAGAAGAGTTTGGATCCCAGCGCGAACGTTGACGTGCGATTCCAAGCAGTCCGGGCCGTCGGTGCGTTCATCCTTCTGCACGAGAAGGACCAGGCCGTGTTGAAGCATTTCCAAAGCCTACTGCCGCGCATGATCATGATAACCGCGGAGAGCATCGAGGAGGAAGACGACGAGAGCTTGCTGAAGCTGCTTATCGACATGACGGAAAGTTGCCCGAAGTTCCTGCGGCCGCAGCTCGAAGTGATTTTCGAGATGTGCATGAAGGTGTTCGCGAGCACTGAGATCGACGATCAATGGCGACATTTGGTGTTGGAAGTGATGGTCTCGCTGTCGGAGAATGCCGCCCCAATGGTGCGAAAGCGCGCGGAGAAGTACGTAGTCGCTCTCATTCCACTTGTCCTGCAAATGATGACTGACTTGGAGGATGACTTCGAATGGGCCGTGTCGGACGTGATTGCGGAAGACGACAACAGCGATAACAACGTGATAGCGGAATCGTCGTTGGATCGACTGGCGTGTGGACTGGGCGGCAAAACAGTACTTCCCCATATTATCAATGCCATACCGAGCATGTTGGCCAGCCCCGACTGGAAGCAACGGCACGGTGCCTTGATGGCGATCTCAGCCATAGGCGAGGGCTGCCATAAGCAAATGGAGAACATGCTCGACGACATAATGACAGGCGTTCTGAATTTCTTGAGGGATCCCCATCCCAGAGTGAGGTAGTTTTTGTTTCTGTGAATGTGCTCGAAATGTATTCATTGGCTTCCTACTCGAGCAGATATGCAGCATGCAATGCCATTGGTCAGATGTCAACGGATTTTGCGCCCATTTTCGAAAAGAAGTTCCACGAACAAATTATCCCCGGGCTGCTGGGGCTTTTGGATGACGTAGCGAATCCGCGGGTGCAAGCGCACGCCGGCGCAGCGTTGGTGAATTTCAGTGAAGATTGTCCGAAAAATATTCTGGTGCGATACTTAGATGGGATAATGCAGAAGCTAGAATCGATTCTTAGTGCAAAATTCAAAGAGCTGGTTGAGAAGGGCAACAAGTTAGTGTTGGAGCAGGTGAGTCGGGAAACTGGCACAATGCATTTAACAAATTCGATCACGTTTGAACGTGATGCTAGTCTTAAAATTTCCCAATTTTAAAGATAGGTAGAATGAACTAAATGTTGCAAAAATATCATCCAGGTTGTCACCACAATCGCTTCCGTTGCGGACGCATGTGGCAAGGAGTTCGGAACGTACTACGATCGGTTGGTGCCATGCCTGAAGTACATCATACAGAACGCGAACGCCGAAGAGTTGCGCATGCTGCGCGGCAAAACAATTGAGTGCATCAGTTTGATTGGCCTCGCCGTCGGCCGCGACAAGTTCTTGAACGACGCCAACGAAGTGATGAATCTTCTACTGAAAACGCACACTGAAGGAGACTTGCCGGACGATGATCCTCAGACCGCGTACTTGATTTCGGCGTGGGCTCGTATGTGCAAGATATTGGGCAAGCAATTCGAGCAGTATTTGCCGCTGGTGATGGGGCCAGTGATGCGAACGGCCGCAATGCGTCCCGAAGTCGCCCTATTGGACAACGATGAAATCGAGGACATTGAAGGGGATGTTGACTGGTCGTTCATCAACTTGGGCGAGCAACAAAACTTCGCCATCAGGACAGCAGGCATGGAAGACAAGGCGTCCGCGTGCGAGATGCTCGTTTGCTACGCCCGCGAACTGAAGGACGGGTTCGCCGATTACGCGGAAGAGGTTGTTCGCCTCATGGTTCCCATGTTGAAATTCTATTTCCACGATGGCGTGCGCTCGGCGGCCGCTGAATCTCTTCCATACTTGCTGGACTGCGCAAAGATTAAAGGACCGCAGTATTTGGAGGGCATGTGGCTATACATTTGTCCGGAATTGTTGAAAGCAATCAGTACGGAGCCGGAATCGGATGTCCAGTCGGAGATGTTGCATTCGCTGGCCAAGTGCATAGAATCGTTGGGTGCAAGCTGTTTGTCGGACGAGTCCATGAAGGAAATTCTGAAAATCATTGAGAAGTATATGAACGATCACTTCGAAAAATCTAACAAAAGGGCCATGGCGCGAAACGAAGAGGACTATGACGACGGCGTAGAGGAAATGCTAGCTGAAGAAGACGACAACGACATTTATCTGCTCTCGAAAATTGCCGATATTGTGCACTCATTGTTCTTAACGACGAAAAACAATTTCCTTCCGTATTTCGATACGATTTCCCCGCTATTTATCAAATTACTGGATCCAACGAGGCCGTGGGCCGACCGACAATGGGGTCTTTGTATTTTTGACGATGTTATTGGTGAGTTTTATTTATTTTGGTGTGTTTTTAGTACTTGTAGTTATCATGAGCGAACTGAATTTTACAGAGTATTGTGGCCCACAATGTATTCAGTATCAGCAAATTTTCACACAACCGATGCTGCAATATGTGACCGATAAGTCAGCAGAGGTTAGACAAGCCGCCTGTTACGGATGTGGCGTTTTAGGACAGGTATGTGTTGCGAATAACGTTGTTACTCTTCCGTCGTTTTGATATAATTGCAAAAAAAGAATACATTACTGTTTTGGTCGTTCAAAATTGAACGCTACCCGTAAATGAGCTCTGTAGCACAACGACACTGTTTCAACGAAACAACCGCTAAGTACTTTCGTAATGAGTGCATCCATATTCTAAATTACAGTTTGCTGGTGAACAATTTGCAGTTACTTGCGCCCAGGCAATACCAATCCTCGTCGAAGTGATCAACGCCCCAAAAAGCCGAGAGCCAGAAAACGTGAACCCTACCGAAAATGCTATCTCGGCCGTGACTAAAATACTCAAATACAACAGTTCGGCAATTCCAAACAAGGACGAGCTCCTTAACATGTGGTAAGTGTTAGGTCGTAAGTCATGCCCCGTGCCCACGCAATTTTTTACGCCAGTGTTGAATATTCATGGACTTTCCTCTCAGGCTGTCCTGGCTACCAGTTGTCGAGGATGACGACGAAGCGCCCCACGTTTATGGCTACCTGTGTGATCTTATTCAAACGTATCCACTTATCTTGGGCGTGAACAACTCAAATCTGCCAAGGATTGTAAGCATAATTGCGACGGCGTTCCAGGTGGACGTTGTGAAGCCATTGAGCGAAGTGGGCACTCGCATGATTGGCATCGTGAAGCACATCGAAGCGAACCCCGAAGTATTTCAGGCGTGTATCCAGCAGCTGAGCAGTGAGCAAAAACATGGTCTTGAAGAAGCCTACCGAGAGTTGGCAACTCCACCAGCATAAACTAAATTAAAAATATTATATATAGAAATATAAAGGAAACCTAAATTAAAATCTATATTAAAAGCAACAGCATGAAAACCAACATACCTAATAATAAAATACTATTATTACACTCACAGTTCACAACCATCTATTTTTTGTTGTGCAAATGTCGTCTAAATCGTTGATGAAATTTAAAAGAATGCTTGCATTTAATCATTTTGTATTTGCTTTGCTCCCATACTGATACCGTTCGTGTACTTTATTTTGACTGTAAGCAAATCCAAACGAGTAAAATTTCAATTGAGGAACACTTTAAATTTTACGGTACCTTTAATTGGTTCCAAGATTGCGTGATGTTAGATGAAAACCGCTGTCAGTCGATGATGAATTCATCATTTGCTTCGATCGTTGGATCGAAGACATTAATTTGAATTGAATAAACTTACTAGAGAAAATGGTGATGTGGCATTAAAATGCACACCGTGCACATGTACATAATGAATATATTTTTATAAAAGCGATCGAAATTGTAACTAGGCACTGAATTGAGCGTGCAAAATATGTTCACTAGCCTCTTCGGGAAATGGCATGCAATCATTTCCTTCATGTTATTGAATAACTCCAAGTAAACTTGCAGCACAGTGCAAAGAAAAACGAATTGTTCCAGACGATGTAAAGCATCTTCTGCTGAGCTGGTGTGCAACCTCTTTTTGTTCTCGTCAACCTTTGTTTTTCGTTGACTTAATGTTTTACTACTTGTTGAAATTTGTCTCTTCAATTGTTAAAAAAAAGAGAGTGCACACAAAGTATCTCCTGTGAAATATGTAATTATGTAAAATAGTGAGAGAAAAATGTAACTACCGACGCATTCTATTTTGCTCATGCCGCTAACGCGGCAGTTGAGTTCGAGTCTTTTTTAAGGGAAACTAGTGATAAATTTGTAGTCTAAATGTCGGTAGGAAAGATTTCAGTGAAAAAGAAACTCGAAAACTCTTAAAAGACTGGAAACTACGAAATTTTATTCCATGAGAAATAAAATGTCACTTTGTATTGAAGATGTAAGTAAATCAAGAAAGTTGCGCGCTATGCGAGACGAATTTATATTTACAGAAATACTTTATTTAAAGTAGTAGTTTGCAAGTTGTTTTTATATATATCTTCTTTGTTGTCGCCAACATCACGTTAACGTCATATTCGGCAAAAATGTAAATCACAATCGAACTTCTATTGCTTTCGTTTCTAAATCAAACAGAATGAAATCCAGCCGGTGACTGCAACTAGCATACAATAAACAAAACAAAAATGTAGAAGTGTGAAGAAATGTGTAGACACATTTAATTGAGAAGCAATCTAGCAAAATTAACAATTCCTTTTGAAATATTTAGTTTTTACGTTTATTGGAAATTATTGAGCATATAAATATATATATAATATTTTGATTTTTGTTTATGCATCGACAGAAGTTGTGAGATACTGCAAAGGAAACAAGTTGTAAACGCGTAGTTCAAGTAAGGATTGAAACGGAACTATGTAATCAATCGATGGAATATTGATTAAAGTGAAAATGCCATTTATGGCCGTGGCTTCAAAAAAAATCCATGCAAAACAGTTGTTTTATTTTGAGTATAAAGTTGTTTAACTTTCGTAGAAATCAAATTCTTGATTAGTTTTTAGTTTAATTGTTCAGCACAAAACTCTGGAAATTTTTCAGCAAGAGCTATTTTCACAACAAATTTCCTAGGGGAAAAATTTGATTTTGTATCTAAATGTCCATGATTCACTAACGATTCGTATAGTTCAAAACATATACTTACTCGCGGAGTGGAAAGCTTGGCAGTGGTGTGATTCTTATCTAGATACAGAAGGCAACAAAAGTCTACATACGTCCCCTATTTTCGCTACTTGACAAGCCCCATAGCACTAAGTGAAAAAGTAATGATGTAGTCTTATTTATAATCTATTTTTACTGACATACAACAAAAAAATCTTTCCTCCGATACAAACTTAACAATCTATTCATAAAAAACTAAAAAATAGCATTGACAAAAGTCTACGTACGATCATGAGGCTCATTAAAAACTCCATGAAGGAATTTACATTTCATTTCAAAACTTAATATTTTGTTGATCAATCATGGACATCTATAACTGCCTGCAAGCGTCTTGGCATAGATGCAACCAAATTATCTAACTCGTTAAGCATTATTTGACCCCATTCTTCAATGAGCTTCTCTTTTAGCATTGTGGCACTTCTAATGTCGGGTTTTCTTATTTTTCGATCCAGAAGCTCCCAAACGTGCTCGATGACATTCAAATCCGGACTTTGTGGGGGTGTATTGAACTGTCTTTGTGCATAATATATAGTAGCTAGTCCTTCACGATTTGAGCGGTGTGCTTGGGATCATTGCCTTGTTGAAATATACAGCTCTCACCAAGGTCCAACTTATCGATCGATTCCTTTGAATTGTGTTGCAAGATGGTTTTGTAGAGATGGCGATCCATTACACTATCAATAAATATCAAATATCCTTCACCCGGCGCTGCGACAGCACTCCAAATCATCGCATTGCCACCGCCATGTTTGAATGTGGGAATTAGGTATTTCGGGAACATTCCCGTGTTTCTCTTTCTCCAAACTTTAGCTCTACTATCACTTCCAAATATGCTATACTTCAATTTATCGGTGAATAAAACCTTGTTCCAAAAATCAAATCCTTTGTGCAGATGCTTTTTGGCAAATTCTAAGAAAAGATTCCAATTTTTTTTTCGTTTATAAGGGGTTTTCTGCTGTGATAACATTTATTATTTAATGATCTTTAAACTGTTCTTGGATGCACCGTGGTTCCTACTCGTCGTCAATTTTATGGCATTCGCTTTTGGGTTACGATTCGCTTCTTTCAAAATAAAAGAGATATCTCTGCGAACCAGCTTTTTCGGTCGACCACTGCGCGACTTATTTTCAACAGAGAACTTGCTTTTTAGTTGTTTAATATTTTGTAAACTGTCGATTAACTTAAATTCAACAATTTGGCTATTTTTCCGAAAGATTTTCTTTCGTTTCGATGTTTTACCACCAAGTTCCGTACTTCTGATAAGATTTCCTTCCGAGACGTCATCGTCACAGCTGCGGCCTGATCGAAACTGCACTAAATGTAGCCTGACGTGAAGCGCAAATGCGAAAATTGAATAAACGGTAATTTCCGTTGTAAAACAGAACCACACAGGAGCATAAAGAATGATTTACTTAGCCGTATGTAGACTTTTGTCAATACATTTTTTTTAGTTATGTATGAATTACTTGTAACGTTTATATTGCAGAAAAGATTTTTTTTTGTTAAATATCAATTAAAATAGACTTAGAATATAACTGCATCATTACTTTTTTAATTAGTGCTATGGGGTTCGTCAAGTTGCGAAAATAGGGTTTGTATGTAGACTTTTATCGGTCACTGTATGCAGTTACTCATTAAGTGACTTATTTTCAGTATAAATATGCAATTTGAAACTAATCGAGTCATTAAGTTCTGAGTGATCAACGAGCAAACAAGTCATTCCGGAATAAATTAGCTATTATGGAGAAAACGGAACATCGTGCTGTAATAAAATTCCTCACTAAACAAGGGAAGACAACTCAGATAGTTTTTCAAAAGATGACAGCTGTTTACGAAGACAACATGGTGTATAAATGGCATGACCTTTCCAAGCAAGGAAGGGGCTCGATTGAAGACGATCCTCGACCCGGAAGAAATCATCGAAACAGTAGAAAAGCTTGGATTGGAAGATGCCCGGCCGGGAAAAAAGCAGCTTTCGGCAATCGTTGGAATATCAAAATTCACCATTTTAAACATCCTTCATCAAAATCTTGGGATGACAAAGCCAGTGCACGATGGATTCCGAGAATGCTGACAGCATTTCAAAAACGCGAGCTCGCCGAATGTTCTCACGAGCTTTTGGATCGCTATGGAGAGCAGAAGGAGAATGTTATGGCCCAGATTGTTACTGGTGTCGACACTTGGGTTCACTATTATGAACCCGAGTCAAAGCAGGAGTTTGATGCTGTGGCATAAAAAATACACGCTACCTCCTCAAAAAATATATATTTGGTATACAGCAGGTATCCTATTGATCGAATACAAAGAACGTGGCGTCATTATAACGAGGGATTACTACGCTTCCTTACTAAGACAGTTGATGGATCCTATCAAAGAATAAAGAAGAGGAAAATAACCAGAAGGTGTGCTCTTTTTGCACTGCACACGAGGAATGTTGTAACGGCTGCCATTCATCGATGCGTTCTGAACAACTGCATCACCAACCCCTATAGTGCAAACCTAGCCCCAGTGACTTTAATGTATTTCCAGAGATGAAGAAAGAGTTGCGTGGTAACCAATTTAATGACGAGAGTGTAGTTAAGTCGGCAATTTCGGCCTATTTTGACAACAAAGACAAATCATTTTGTTGTTGTATGTAATCCTTATTACAGTTTGAAATCGTTTAATATTTTAATTAAAGGAAAACGATTTGATCGTAGATTATCTATGATACATATGTGTGTATATGTAACCAATCTTTTTTTCATTTTTAATGTATTTATGAACCCTAATTCAGCCATTTTATAATGAATATGTTAGATTTACGGTTCCGGATGAAAAACCGTTGAAAAAAAATTAACGGGTAACCATCACATGGTGTTGCGGAAATTTTTAAAGGTTTATTGTTGGAACTATATCCGAGCATTCACTAGTACCCGGCCCCATCTGACTCAATCCTCACGAACCGCCACCGGCTACCAGAGTTGTGCGGCTTCATGTCTAGAATGAAATTGTAGCCTACAAAATTAGCAGCCATAAAGGACTTGCCTTGCATGTACTTGATAAGAAGGTGAAGCACGGTAAGCAGCACTTATGTCTCAAATAGAATACAAATCAATGTCTGGACTTATTTTACAAATTTTGAGTGGGCGAATGAAGAACTTCATGGACAATGCAACCAGACTCATTTTTTATATAAATCAATTTAATTTATGTATATACACCATGCAGAATTTCTATATAAATCAAACGGTTTTAATTTTAGTATGGCTTGTTTTATTTTGAGCCTTCATGCACGGCTCACTTTTGAGTTCGACCAAAATTTTTTGAAGGGTTTTGTACGGAAGGCAGCGCTTCAAATGAGCTGTTTTTTTGCCGCTTGATTTTCACTTGGTTGGCTAGATTTGATGTCTGAGAAACGTAAATCAGGCTTCAGTAATCAGACGGATGTTGAAGAAGACGAAAACGAAATCTCTTAGTACCTGCAAGAAACGTAGCTTGAACAAAAATAATAGGGCCTAAAAACCGCGAAAAAAAGAATCATCTTATGGGCGCCACAGCTTCTTGGTGCTCACTTTCACCGCGAAAATATTTACTTCAAGACAATTCCATTACAAGTTGTTCGATTTACCGCTGGTGTCGATAAATCCGATAGTAACTGTGTCTAGAAGATGAAAAATGCATTTTCAAGCCCACAAAATATCTTACGAAAAACTGTTAGCAGCCACTGCACAACTTCTTCCTCGAGGGAAATTTCCAATTTGACATTTGGTCAATTTTCTAACCCCTCTTCGACGGTGCGGAAAAGTCAATAGTTGCTGGTTTGACATTTGTACGGTCGGGATTTCGTTGAAAAAAGATCAGAACTCGCGAGGAAATGGCAGCGTCCAATAAACTAGCAGTTCTTGTAAGTTCTAAATCATTTCGTAACGCATGCAGTGCTTTTGCAGCGTAATCTCAGTTTCATATCATAATGAAAATTAAAAAGATATACATAACCACGCATTATGTAATTATTGGCTGTCTATAACTTTGACGGAGATTCAGGATAAATACTTTTATTACTTGTAGTTTGATTCATAAAATAGACTCAGCATTTGGATTCAATCTGCTTGTTATACTCTTTTTGGGGCGCCTGTACCATTTGTTTGGCATATAGAAGAGGGAAACATGATATTCTGCGAGATCCTTTGGTAACTCGTCTTGACGTGGAATCCTTCCAAAATATTTGCTACAATATTTTCTATTTGTTAAAAAGAAACTGAAGATTGAATATTAACTTTCAATTAGAGGCGGTGGCTTTCAAAAACTCTAAGGGATTAAGTAGTAATAAGCAGACAGCAAATGGCTGTAGCTTAAAAACCTTTAAAACTGACCCTGAAGGGATGCCATTTCATGAGTGAATAAATATATAAGTAGCTTCTGATAGCGAAGTGTTAATCGAATGAAAATTAACAGATCTGCACTAATATTTCGAAAATAATTCAATTTCTGCTGCATGCATCAGCATCGCGTCGCTTACTTTTTCAAGATACATTTACGATTTCTAAACGTGCAGCTCACCTAGTGGTTATGTTTACTAACATCACTCGTGACTATTTTGAAACAGAACAATTCAAGTGACTTTAATAAACAACATTTCCCCCTTTTCGTTAAAACCAGGCGCGCGGACTTAGCACCTCCGCGAACGTTGCCCAAATGGTCAAACCGCCAATCCAAATGTTCGGCTTGGAAGGCCGTTATGCCACCGCCTTATATTCAGGTGCATCGAAAATGAAGCAACTCGATGCCGTCGAGAAGGATCTTACCTCGCTCCAGCAAACCTTCAAGGAAGATGCCAACCTTCGCGAATACATCATCAGTCCAATTATCAAACGCAAGGTGATGGCTAATGCTCTCCGCGAGACATGCGAGAAGCTACGCTTCCAACCGGCAACCAGCAATCTTCTGCAAACGTTGGCAGACAATGGACGCTTGAAGAAACTCGATGCCGTCATCAATTCGTTCCGAACAATTATGGCTGCTCATCGGGGCGATGTTGTTTGCGAAGTGGTCACTGCCAAGCCTCTCGAGGACTCGCAACGCAAACAATTGGAAGGCGCATTGAAGGTCAGTATACCTTTCTCTTGTATGCTTCGACTCAAATAAACTCATCTGATGCTCTTTCTTCTAGTCATTCCTGAAAAATAACGAATCGATCCAGTTGACCGCTCGGGTGGATCCCAGCATTATTGGTGGGATGATTGTCTCGATCGGCGATAAATATGTAGATATGAGCATTGCCAGCAAAGTTAAAATGTACACAGACATTATCTCGACTGCAGTCTAAAAGGGGGTGCTACCGTTTGCAGAGCTGAGTCTTAAGTAATTCAATTGTAATGTAATTTCCAAAAGTCGGTAATAAAAGTTGACTAAATTGGTGGTTTTTTACTAATAGCAATGCATCGAACGTGTAATGTCTGCGTGAGTCAGAACTAGTTGTTGTGTGTAATCTCACTTTTTAATTAGCTCATCATGATTTTGTCGAACATTTTAAGGTGTGAGGCAAGTCAAGGATAAGGTCTTTCAACGATCATAATCGTGTTTAGTCTCGCCTTTGTCCAGTCTATGTTTGTTGTCCGTATCCGTTCAATGAGCCCGTTGGATCTCACTTGGAATGCCTGAATTGATTTACTTACTGTATCTGCTTCAAGATGTTTCTATATATGTCCTTACTATGATCTTTTTCGTCATTGAGTAATGGAAATCTTCTAAAGACATCGACCACTTGCTTCGTAACATGACGAATTTTTTGTCGACTGACATCAACACATACGAACCACCCTCATAATTCTTTCCCGAATCAGTTGTTCATATGTGGGAAATGTGCGATTTCAGAATGAAGGCTTTAATCTCTTTCAGGTACTGCAACCTCCACAGAACAGTACGACCGCTTGCTTTAATCTGTCGATCAAATTAGCACGAGGGATGACTATCCGAGTGTCCAGGAGATTCATCATATCGAAAACAAATTACCTGCCTACGTATTACTTTAAAACGAAAAATTTGCAGTACTTATTCCACGCAGATGTTAAAAATACTTTAAGCTGAGACAACAAAGTCTAAATTTATCAACGGATCAAAACGATGCTGCTACTTGGGAGCATGTTCAGCATGGACATAGTCCTTTATCCAAAGAATCCTCTCCGCGCAAAGAGCTGTAGCTGGCTGACCCACAAACCCCTGGAATGGATTCAAAGGCTAGGCCATATAAAAAATACGCGACGCTTATTACAAAACCGTCCACTTCGCAACAATAAACAATAATATATACAAGATGTGAAAGTATGTAAGTAAAAGTTCGTAAGAAGATGGTGACTAGAACGACGGTCCTTGAGAATAAAGTGTGAAGAGCGGAGTGTCACACAAAATAGCAGCTCGTGAGTTCAAGAATTTGATAGGGTTTGTTCGGAGTTCTTGCGATCGACTGCTGAATTTTTTTACCCGGTTGTCTTTACAATTCTTTTGAAACGACACCTAAAAATACCTCCTTCAGGAATGACATTCGAAGAAATTTAGAATTAGCTGCACAAAAATAAAAGCTGAAGATTGATTCAATATGGAATGAAATTATAAATATGAATTATAAATTGAGCCAAAAAGGTTCCAAAACCCACGAACTAGGTACTATCCCTTATACAGATTCCTATCGTCTGTAGTGTACTGAAACCTTAAAATGAACAATTAATGAAAATTGATGAGGGGATAGACAAGTCCTGTCTATATAAATTGTGTAGAAACCTAACATGCCAAGAGGCAGGAGCTGATCGGTATCTGTTTGAAGATTGCCTCCTCGCAACATTGAAAAATTTGAAACAATAGTAAAATAAACTATACAAACTTAGCGGCGATTATTTAGGTCACTCGTGGATACTGTGAGGCTGGGCAATTTTTTATAGTGTTTTTTTTTCGTTGGATGACCTAAGTATTCGGTTGTACCTTATTTTAAAGTAATCAGTAAGCTAATTAACTAGTTATTTATTTAAATTGACTCTCGACGGCAGCATCGACATTTACTTTGGGGAGGGAACTAGTTCCTCCCTCATTAGTCAATACAATAGAACCATTTTCATTGTTGGGCATGCTAACTGCTTCGGAAACGATTTCTACATTGCATTTCTCTCCATAAGATTTATAGTTTTATTCATTGTCGATTTTATTTCAGCGGCAAAGTGATTAGTTTTCTGCTCCATAAGCTTCTAAATTTGTACTACTTCTATTCTTTCTATTCATCAATGATCTTTGTTACCTTGTTCGTACTTATTGATACGCTCAAATTTGCCTATGAATTTGTATATCACCTCAAAGCTTTCATATTTTATGAGTAGAATTTTTGGTGATCTTAAATACTGTTCAGTTGATATGTTGATCACCACAGCAATCGAATAAATACAGATTAACATCTCCTGTTCGCTTCCATTTAAGTTCGGGATGTCATACAGTAGTTGTGTACTGATATCTCTATCAATTTAGTATTAAAAAAGTTGATATCACAAGTCTTTAACCCCTATGTAATATATCAACAAAACAAAAATAGCACAAGTTCCCGTATATGTAAGACTATTCAGTCGTTACTACAGAATTCAACTCAAATCATTCGCAAGCGTTCCAAACATTCAATAATCTATATTTGTCTATAAAATCACAATCAGCTACAATGCAAAGCTGCACTGACCTAAAAGCTAGTAACGTAGTGCTTCTGCATCACTGCCGCCTACAATTCCATATATTTCTTCCTTGCAGCCATGAGTTCATCGAAAAATAGGAGGACAAGTGTCGAGTGCGGTCCGATTCGCAAATAGTTTGGCCAGAAACCTTTGTACAGCCCCCGCAAGCCTTCAATCCGCCATACCTTCCAGAAGCAGTCAAACGTGCCGCGATAGTAGATTCCTTGACCACTCGCGTCAACGCCTTGATTACACAGGCGGGTAAGGATGACATCCGGCGGCGTTATAGCGAGAGACATCACCGTGCCGGCAATAAGCCCGCCCATAAACGAGTTAAGTATTCTGTTAGTGACTAGATCATTGCGTCTAAGGAAGTCTTTGGTCAAGCCAAACGTCGCAATTTGTGCTCCGCTTCCTAGCGCGGCCCGCGGGATCGTCGCTGTGGATCCTCGCCACAAGCCTTTGATGCCGCCACTTTTGTAGATTTCCCGGAAGGCGTTCGTCATCCCGTGGTGTTTGTGCTGATATCCTACTGCTATGCTGGCGACAGCCTGTGCCTGCATTTGTGTCTTCACCAGGAAGAAAGGGCTGCTTGTGTAGCAGCCGACAATTCCACCGGCTGCTCCCCAAAACAAGCCCTTGAAGAAGGATGGCCTGCCGTTGCGGTCGGAGCACCAACCTCTCTCGTTCGCTTCCGAATACATTCCCAATCGGAAGAAGTTCAACACAAATTGGAAATACAACGCAGGCGCCAAACCTTTTTGCAATGCCGCAAATCCATCGTTCTTCGCCACCGTTACAAACGCCTGGACAACACCGCGATAAGGCTCCACATAAGTTCCCTTCGCGGCCAGTTCGCCTTGCAATTGGATTCGGGTCTTGATCACCTCTAACGGATTTGTGAAGAGTGTTGCGCCTATGGAGGCCACGCCGCCAGTCATATATTTCATGAAGTCCATGATTCGGTAGGTTGCAAAGGACGACAGGATGGATTATTGCGAAACGGGCCTTTTCAGTTTACTATGGCGAAATTAAACTCATTTTGTACCGCAGAACTCTCACAAACGTAACTTGTCATCTGCGGCTAATGCCGAGATTCATCTGTAAGCGAAAATATGCTCGTGAAAACGTCAAAATTGAAATACGCAAGAGATAAGAATAAACTCAAATACCTTTGATAAATTGTAAGATTGTTGCGTGGGGGAATGACCTAACAGAACGTGTCGACTTCATGAATGGATTGTTTGTTTGTAAGCTCACAACGATATGTACTAAGCTTCAACAAGAATTGATTTTATATGAAGTAATACTAGACATAGAAAAATGGCCTGTGATTTATAGCAGCCCTGTGAGTATCCCTTGTTCTCCGGACAAGCTTGGAACTTCTCCTTGCTTCGGTGCCGACATGGGTAAAGAGCAATAAATAAAAAGGATAACCCAGCCATACAAATGCACGTTTTCACCAATTTTGTAGGTGTGGAAAAATACGTAGCAATTTACAACTAGCAATAGACTACTAATAACAAAATGCACGTGAGTAAATGATACGAGGCGAATGGTTATGTTTGCAAGTATATGCAACGGCTAGTCTTCGGGTGGTTTCCTGATTATAGAGATAATCCTGGCATATTAGTTCTTGATCGCACTTAAGGCGTGGCGGGAAGTTATGCCGCAAAGGACTCTTGAGTCGAGCAGTAGATATTTGTGGTTGGTTGTGATTTCCATTGTTTATAAATACAGATCATAAAAATATTTCAGATTATAAAGCCCAGCCTCCACTATTCTATTTTGAAAAAAATAGTGAATAATTTTAGGATGCGTATTTTTTTGAAACTGGTGAAGGTCCATGGACGTATTTGCCTAAAGGGTATGTGACGATCGTCCAGAGTGGTCTGAAAAAGGTCCTATTTGTCGTTTTCGACTTATGATAATAACAGGAATAGTATGGGAACTAAAGTCTATTGTAAAAACAGCTGCAATGCAAAATATTTTTCTTTCGGTGTTGAATCGACTGCTGATATCACTCATATTCAACAGCTTCCATTCAAATGTGTCGAAGAAAACGGATAGCCTGTTGAGCGGTATTTATGTTTTCTTCCCAGCAACAACCAATCAAAAGATATTTTGAAAGTAGCCCTTGCAAGCATTGAGACAACAGGATTGACAATTGAAGAGCCTAGTCTTATGATGTTGCCGGCATTACGTCTGGATGTTACAAGGATCTACAAGCAAGAATAGCGGAAATATGCCCTTATGCAATTATACACTATCTCTGCACATTCTCTAACTTTAAGCGGATCGTCAGCTAAGTGCTCCTTAATGTTGAAAACTTAATATGTTTTCGTCACAATATCGACACAAGGATCAAAGTTGTTACAAGAATTCATTGCGTAATGTGAGAATGTTTCTCTAAAAAGTCGATGGTCACTATGCCGGCGCTAGTCTGAAGAAGAACTAGAAACAAATTACATCAGCTCTTGAAAACATAAAAATAATTCGTCGCAAACCCTTTTCACGTAGCTGAGCAACATAACTGCTTGCTATCGCAAATTCTTTTCTTCTTTTATTCCAAGAGCTAGTGGATTCGACAACATAGCCATTTCATACACGGCTGGAAATAATCAGAATTGATACATTGAAACTTTTCACATGAAGATAAACTGAGTCTGGCTAAACGGCACGAAGAAGAAGAGGAGCTGTGGCACTTTAAAAACGCCAAATAGGACCTATATATCTCAATACTCGTCAATTTCACAAAAATATTGTGTATGGTAAACTTATGTAAAATTTAATTTGCAGCAACATGTAGACACATTATTTTCACTAACAAAACGTTAAAAGCCGAAAACGATGTCAAAACAGAGATCTTTTTTCGGGCGCCGCAACTTCTTTATTTTGACTTTAATCACGAAAACATTTTGAATTTACATTAAGATCATTTTATCATTTATTATGGGTGCGATATCGTTTGTTGCAATGGATGCTCACAAATAAGGATAATTGCACCCCGAAGGCGACAACGCCCGACTCCAGTGCAAAAACTGAAGTTGCATTTTGGCAGATTATCAAATTTGTTCGCGACATTTAAGGAGTCTACACAGAAAACCTACGATCCAGTTTCTAGCGTAGCAGATCCCATTAGGTCACCATCTTGAAAACAAAACAAAAATTGCATCCCGTTATATCTCGCTAAACGTGTTCCACATGAAAAAATCGTATGGCAAACTCGTAAAATTTTCTTTAGCCAATATCAGCGCTATTTCCTCGTAGCTGTAGTAAGTAATAATAAAGTTGTGCACAAAAACTGTGCCAAAAAGAAGGGGATCATCTTTCCAGGGAATAATTGTTTGGTTTAAATTAGAAGGAAATATAGTGTGTCCATTTGTTGGTAGTATAGTTTGATGCAATCAATGTACTTTCGTGGAAGTTATTACGTCGTGTAATATATCTATAAAGGTTTTTTTTTTACTTTTTTCATGACCTTCTCAACGTTGTTTTAGAAAATTAAGTTTATATTTCGTTATGGTTTGGAAGTTTTAGAGCGCGTCAAACTCAAAATAATGTTTGATATGAGTAAGTAAGTATTGTAAATATTGATATAAACTATATTGATATCTTCTAAGAAATTGAACATATATTTTTGTTCTCATTCGTAAGCTGTAATGCCTGATTGTAAAATCAATAAATAACTTCAGAGACAAAGTAGATAAATGTACTTTGTTTCTGAAGTTCATAGTTTTCATCACTTTTGCTGGGGCGGCTAATCATATTCGGTCAGTGCGCAAAATTTAGAATTACGTCCCCACTCATACTGATTTCTATCGACTGTGAAGTAGAAGTACTTGGCGCTGATACTCCTAAGAGATAATACAGGAAAATCCGATATGCCGAGAGGCAGGAGTTGAGCGATATCTTTTGAAGGTTCGCACCACCCGTCGTGGAAAAAAATGAGATAAACTAAAATACATTTACGTTAACATTCAGTAATCATTTATTTATATTTTAATACAATTTTCAACCTTTAAATCCAGTTTATTCTAACATCACAACATATTTTTCAAAGCATCCTCGTTACGTTGCAGAAGGGTTAGTTGAGTTTGAATGTTATTCAGTTTCTGCTGTTGCTTCTTAATCTGCACTTCTTGCGCTCTCAGTAGAATTATCAATTCACTTTTTGTCATATGGCTGTATATGTCGTCTACTTCACCATTTCTGTCCAGTTCTCCCCGATCGACTTGCGTGACAGCATCTGCTACATCTTTGGTTCCTGGCTCATCCTGGACTTCTATCACACAATGCTGCGCCTCGTCCTCTCCTTCGCTGCAATCAAACACTTCTATCAGGCTGCAGTCTGATTCATAGCAGTCAGGACTGTAGTTTCTATGAGGTAGCTGTTCGGAAACTTCGCAGGAGCTACCTTCATGGTTATCTGGATGGCTGTCTCTACAAACGTTAGGAATGCTGACTTCGTTAGCTTCTGTGCTGTACACATTTTGAGGCGATGAAGAGTCGTCGCGCGGGACGATATTTGAGATGCATTCGTTTTCGCTGGTATCTAACGTTATCGGTGACCGTGTCTCTGATATGCTCGCTGGGTAAGATTCACTAATCGGCACGCTAGGAACTATCGCAGACGAACCAGTCGCTTCCTGCATTCCTCCTAACCGAGGATTCAATGGGGCAAGTGTGGGTTCCGCGGTGAAGTTAAGATGTTTGGATATAGCATTGCGATAAGCTGACGCCTCAAAATGTAGACAACACACGGTGTAGTAGTGAACAAGAAAATCCAAGCTGATATGTTCAACTTTCAGAATTTTGGCCCATTTCAATGCAAGGATCGACTTTTTGGGGAAACGATGGCATAACACTTTTTGGTCGGTATTGCCACACATGGGCACCACACATCTCCTTACCATTTCTGGGGTTTTTCAATTTAGTAACGACAGGGAATCACCTTGATAGCCCAGTTGTTTTGAAAGTTTTACACGAAAACACATGTAATGTCAAAGTAGAATTGACAATAGTGCTTCAAATCATTTGATGGCTTGACAATTAAAATATATGGAACACATGATCTGTTCACGCAGTTTCCAATTTAGCTTTAGCTTGGCAAATTTTTTTACAAATGAAAATTCCGGAAATTGTTCAAAATTGAGAGTGAGTTACTTATTACATTGAAGAAAAAAATTGGTTTAGTATGTATTTCAAAATAAAAGCCGCTACGCTTGTGTACATTTACAGCGGAAACTTGAAGGGACGCTGATAAATGTCACAATTAAAAGTATCAAACGTCTGTTTGGTGTTGATGTTGATGTTCTCCTGAAAGCCGGATAAAATATCGATAAGGACCTCCTGAACCTTTTTATTCAATCTCAGGTGAGTGCTAGACTGATTCAGTACTTTTAAATAAAACACATTTTGTAGTTTAGCCGGTGATATGCTAATATTTATTAGGTGGTAATAGTATTAATAAAAAATTTAACTCTTTAGCTCTTTTTACTTTTAATAATGTAAATATGTAATCTATAATGTAATCTAAATGCAGTGTGGCTAAGAAAGCTAATGGTAATAAACGCCGTATCAGCTTAACCTTGCCTATGAAAATAATCGTAGGCTAACCCAGGGAATTTTAAGATGCTACTTTTTAAATTGCATACCACGTAACAGCTTCCAATTTACTCTTATGTTTCCTTTTCTAACAACAATCAAAAATCCTAAATTGCACATGAAGCATGTTCGGGATGAATTTTGTTACCTCACTAAATTCGCTCCTTTCTATCAAACCATTAATTTCCGCCTTGAATAACTAGTGAATACAAACCGTATTTTTTTGCAACATGTCCTTAATCGTATTTCGCATTCCTAAGGCCTGAATCGAAATTATCGCAATACTCTAAATACGAACCAATGTTTATATACGAACAATATATTCATGCTCCGTATATAAAGAAGTAATGTGTATATTTAACTTTGGATTCTTAACATTTCAACCAGATGTATACAACAATTGTTTTGATTTTCCTAGATTAGGAGCAAATTGGCGAGCGAAACTGTGACTATTAACAAAAAAATTCTTATTTTTAATTGTACACCACGTTATTCCCACTCAATTCATCTTTAAATACCAGATTACAACTTCCTGATCAAGTAATAAGTTTATCCGCATACAAATTTCAAAACGAACTAAGGTCTTAAAGCTAGGATTTAAGCAGAACTATGTGGAGGCTGCGAATACGGCCTGGGTGCTCGAAGAAACCTGTAACACAACCAGGCAAACTTGGCATGGCCTGTGCTCCAAACGCACCAAGCGGCTCCTCAATATAAGCCGTGAAACCCTGAGTTCCCTCGTTTCCGTACTGACGGCTGATCGGCAGACACGCAGAAAGATTGGGTGTCCCTTTTTAATGATTTCTGCCGAAGTTGCAGATCAGAGGAAGAGGAAGAAACAATCAAACAGTTTCTGTGCGAATGCCCAGCACTGTCCAGGAAGCGCATGGAAACCTTGGGCTCGCCCTTCCTGGACAACCTCACGGAGGTAGCTGATTTAGACATTGGCTGCATAGCCGGCTTCATACGAGAATCTGGATGGTTCTCGTCATCCCGTGGGTTCTAGTGCCGCCCTATCTTCTGTGGTACCACAATGTGCCTATCGTGGCCTAAGTGGGCAACCTTTGGATAAAAGGGGCTGCCACTACAACCAAGGTGTTATTAGTTGAATCCTGGTTAATCTTTTCATATTCTTGTTGGGAAAACGGAGATGAGCTGGTCCCATTTTTTGCGACAAGCTTATTTCAAAAACAAATGTGCATTTCGTCTCTGACTTGCAGGCTTCATGGATGTTATAAGGTTTATTGTGCATCGATTCTAAGTTATTCCCTATCCGTTCTCTTATCTCCCTCTTTGAATCCCAATCCAGTTTGTTTGGGATCAAACTGGCACCATGAGTACTATGGCCCGGGAAGACATCTTTTTCCTGCTTCGATGAGGATCCTTTAGTGTATGGTTTACGACAAGATTTCTTTAAAATATTTTCGAAATCCTTGAAAGGTCTTGGGATAATATTCAGTGCTCTCTCTTATAGTCGATTGCATGAAAAGATTCATTCACTCTTTTTCCACCCGTTCGCAATGTCAGCCCAGGAATTTTCCAGAAATAATGTATCATCGATGACTGGTAAACATTAAAAAACTGATCTTCAGAATGCGCGCTCTTGCAACAACTATGCTTTCACGAACGCACCTGAGCTATTGTGAAGAACTTGAATTTCGTGAGAACTCTTATCCACAGTAGCTGTAGCCAAACATATAATTATTGAAGTTAAACACCCGGTTTTATTTTTAATATACCTCAATATGTAAAAGCATAAAGTGGTAAGCATGTACACAGTGCCGGATTAAGCCTTCGTGGGGCCTGGGGCTAAAAGTAAAATGGGCCCTGTGATTACGCAACATCATCCCAAGAACATTTAGTAACCCACGTAACCTATCATAACCCAAGTAGTCCAGTGGGAAAAATAGCCTGGCAGCAGATAAACATCCTAAGTAAATCAGTGGAATAGAGGAACGAAAAAAAAACAATTTTTACGTTGCATGAATAGAACAAATAATTTTTATTAAAACAAATTAACAATTAAAAATACTTTTTCAGCGAATTCATTTCGCTTTCAGTACTAAGTCTGGTTAATGACGACAATCTATAATCAGTCATTGTAGATCTATACATATTCTTAACGCGTTTTAAGACAGAAAACGATCTCTCCGTTTCGCAGTTAGCAATCGGAATCGTTAATAATAATCTAAAGGCTCCGAAAACATTTGGAAATTTTGTTGCATATCAAAATTAACAATCTAATCTAATACCTTCAATGGATCGAGAATATTTCTATTAATTTCAGAGGACTCTTTCGGTGAAGGAATGAACTGCCTAAATGCATCCAATAAATTTCTATCTAAATCCCCATCGTAAATTTTAACTAGCTCATTCGTTTTAATCCGTAGTTCGTCTTCTTCTATCGATAATAACCGTTGTAAACCAAAAATACTAATTATATAAGCGGAGACCTCGCTCCTTTTCTTCAATTCAACAACCAATTTATCTATTATTAAATAAAAAGACTCTACTCTAAATTTATCTAAGAATGGTACTAGCAAAGACAGTTTTGGGTTGTGGAATCGGTTCGATATTTTCCTGGGGATACTGAATCGAAAATATCCCTATATTTTTTAAAGTTATACTTATTATGACCTTAGCAAAACAAGGGCTTGAAAAACGAGTGAATATGCGTTGGCTGTACCCCGGTGCTGCAACAGCCTGGACGAAGTCTACATTTTTCTCACTGATTCAGTTTCTTACGATTGTTTATCCGAAGTCTAATTAGTTAATTGAGTTGGGTCGATTAGCTTACTTCCAAAGCATGCTCAATGACCCAAACAATTGAATCAACTTGGGTCGACTCGGTTACTTGTAAAAAATTGCTTTAGCTGGGTCGTTTGAAGTTACTTGGGTTATTCCAAAGGCGTGCCGGGCCCCTGGAGTAAGTGGGGCCCGGGGCTGTAGCCCCCTTAGCCCCGACCTTAATCCGGCACTGCATGTACATAAATATGTGTTTGTATACTATAAAAAATTTCGAGCTGCTTTAAGGGGTTATACCTATGTGAAGGCTAAAAAACAAGCCTTTTTTCAAGATTTTCTTTTTCAAGGATTTTGAAAAAAAGCTTTTATAAATAATATATCAATATAAAGGGCAACTTTTCGGGAGTGCAAAAAAAATTTTTTTATTTCAAATTTAATACAAAATGGCGGCTGTAGTGCACGTCAAAGTCATTAGTATTTACAAAAGACGTTCCGCGGCCGGACAAGTTTCTCAGCCCCATCTGCATCTGGAACAATAAATTTTTTTTTCATAAACTCCATGCGTTTTGCTAGTGAAGTACACACGATAATAGTTTAATATCGATTTTTCGCAAAATGGCGCCCATTTAACAAAAAAATTGCATTTTCGACCCAAAACAATGACTTCAATTGTTAATAACTTTTTTTAAACAAAACCAATCGCTAAAATCGTGTGTACTTCACTAGATAACCATATCAAGAAGCTACAGTTATAACGGCAAGTCATTCGGATGAAAACTGAAAGAGCTTCGTTTCCGGCAAATTTCAAAAATACACTTTCAAGATAAACGCGTTTGAAGTTTCAAAACCTTATAAAGTTGTGAATTTTCAAAATTTTACTATATACAAATTTTTCAACCTTTACTCTGCTATCCCAGCACCATACAGTTGGCCTTCCAAGACCGTGGATTTCTCCTCCTCGTCCTTTCTTGATGCTAAAAGGCCGCGTCTCGCCTCTTTTACAACGTCGGAAATTGAGCGCTCAGCAGCCTTTATTCGCTCGGCGTCTGTTTCTAAGCAGAAATTGTAAAAATAAGGTCCTGCAGTCAATCCTAATGAGTCTCAAACGAATGACGATTAGGCGGACGCCTGTTGTTGATCTTGCTGCGCTTCTGCGATGAACTACTTGCTTTACTGCCATTACGGCCACTGTACAGTTCACTACTCATTTCTAACACTTTTTTATACAAAACAACAGTAAAAATATCAATCAAAACATAGTACTTTAACCTCAAATCCAGCGTGTAGTTGATCGAGTAAACAGAAGCTCTCCTAGCGTCGTTTACGAAGGAACGTGCCATATACAGTGTATATTAATTACTATATAGTATAAAGCGAGCAAATTTTACGTGTTTCGAGCATTGGAGTTGCTTCAGAAAATTGATTCTCAAAAATTTTCTGAAGTATATTAGTATTTGGACCTTTTTGATTTCAATTCTAGGGATGTGTTAGCATACTTTTAGCCAATAAAAAAAATTGAAAAAAAATAAATTCACATAGGTATAACCCCTTAATGCCGTATTTGGAGTGAATATGTTTGTTTCTATGTCAATTCGAGTCTCATGCATGTTGCAAAATGATTGAAATTATCTATTTCAATTATTTGGAATATTTCCACATCAGGGACTCGTTTGCAGCAATGCTTAGACAGATTTCTAAAGGTGCCTAGTTATTACTTTATACGCTTTCAGCAATGAGTCAACGTAAACATTGTTTCTACAAAGGATGTACATCCAAACAAATACCCGGCATTCCATCGGACCTAACATTTTTTCAATTTCCACGCGACGAAATTCGCTACAATCTATGGATGAAATTGTCGCGGTGCGAAAACAAGGATTCACCAGTGAAATATCTGTGTTCGAATCATTTCGATGAACGAAAATATATATCGAGAAATCCACGGCGTTTGCTACTTTTGGCAAGTGCTCTTCCCTATGAATATGTTTCCGGCGACGAAGATAACATTGATCATGAAATTGACAACGAGGAGGAACAAATTCAAGTGGTTACATCAAAATCGGACGACGAAGACGTTTCGCTACAATGTATGGATATTAGTGAATTTAGTAAGTATTATATGTTTTATTGACTGAAATAAAATTTAAATTAATCTTGAATTTTCGTGCAATTTAATTGTTTTTTGATGGCATATACTTTTACACATTTATTATTTTTCTCAGCTGCTGAAGCCGAAGCTGCATGCAGTTTTGCAGAGTCAACAATCCACGAAGTAGAATATGTGCAGGATGACGTGCCGTCTAAATCGTACGAATTCATTAGCAAAAAAAGGAAATGGCATAGCGATGCAGAGAACGCGATAGCTACCATGAAAACCAGCGAATCGATGGTCTATCAATCGGACAAGAATCAAATTTCAACGAGTAATTGTGACGATCACATTTCTCGCATCACACAAGAAAATATGGCCTCAAAGAAACATCAAAAATCCGACAAGGACGAGCTGCTTGATAACCCCGACATCACAACATTCATTTTCAAAGGAGAAGAGTATATTCAAATGCCAAAACGAATTTACGCTCAGGAAAAAAATGATTTGATTGCTGATATTGAATATTACAAGGCAATTGTGATGAACATCAAATCACAAATTGATGATGCAAAGATTTGATCTGGTTGATTTTATGTGCGGAATTCTTGCAATTTGATGGTGAGAATTAAACATAGGATTACAAGTGAATACTGAGTTTTATATTTGTTGTTATACACAGAATAAAATATGAATTTAAACAAAAGTGTGTTACATCTTGTTTTTCAGAGAGTGCTCCAAACTAGAAAGCTGTAGAGTTCATCTAGCTGTTTTAGCACAATTATTTAGCAATTTCGTTTTTGCCGAACATAATGCTCTTAGACATACGAATTGATCTGACAACAAGATATTAAACACTATTGAAATACTCTCAAAGCATATTTTGGTATGCTGATTTCAGCACGCTTGCATAATGTATATAAAAAGTAAGAGCGGCGTCATATTTCGCATTGCGTTGCAGCAAGTTTAATGGCAAAACTACTGCTTCAAATGGTATGGCAATTTATTATTTTGCTGTCGCCTTTTTCGAGAATTCAAATCATTGCTATGAATTTTTTATTTCCGATTAGCTTATCAATGAATCTTTACACACAATCTCGTCTGAGTATGTGAAAAATGTGGTAGGCAAAACCGGAACATCACCTCTTGCTGGTGCCCGCTGCATATGTGCAATCAACGATGGTAGTGGCGAGCAACAACGTCCTAGCTATCCAATAAACGAAATAGCTTGGCAACGAATTAAGAAAAATGCCACACACAATACTCAGGATTGGCAAACAAATCGGAAGCAGAGAATTTGGAGTTGCCATTATAGAACCCTTATTTCAATATCTTATTGCTGACATCAAACCGGTTAGACACGATCCGTATAAAAATGAAACACTTCATGTCTGGCTAACGAACTGCAGACGAAGACTCGCAAGAAATTAATTCTCATTTGATAGAAAGGACGTACGATGCGTTGCTCAGGAATGACATTAAAATCTTGCCAGGCGACTTTAATGCAACAATCGGATGAGAAGCTCAGGGTCGAACTTAATACCAGCAAAAATATAGCAAGTTTCATTTTCTTCTTGCGTCGTGATATTCACCTTCAACAGAATAGCAACCACATAGGCATTGCATTGGTGTGAATTGCCTACAAAACTCTGATTGAAATAATCAGAAAAAGACTGAAACCATATACGGGTAATTTATTCCAAGGTGGATTGCTTTTATGCAAAATAGTGCTTAATTTTGAAATAACTGCCATATAAGTCCAGATGACCAAATTAACGATGACTGACATAGATTTTCAAGTCAGAGTCCAAGGCGAGCTGACTCAAAGTTTTAAACTTGACTCGCATTTTAAACAATGTGATGTGCTCGTCCCTATGCTCTTCAACTTGATCCTTGAGTACATTAGCAGAATAATTTCGACGGACATCTCGGGAACATTACAGTTGAAGCCTATCCAAATAGTAGTGCGTGCTGATGATATCAATATGAGACAATTCATGGATATCGAGTCAGCGATTAAGAAAGTCCGGTTGAGGGTCATTGAAAAAATACCAAATTCATTACGCGATGCTTTCAGGTAGCCAAGGCTCGATTGATGCTAATGATATGAAAACGTATGTGTGTTACTTAAATAAAAAAGTTCGGACAGACAAATTGAAACTTAAATGACTACCGTGTTGGCTACTGGCTACAAATTTCAAAAGCAGCGTCGTACTCATGGGAGGCGTAGTCGGAATGGGCAATATTACATGACTGTTAGCCACCACCGCAAAGCAGACTTTTCTGAACTGGCACAACAAATGAAGAAAAACATGTACGCGCTTTAATCCTTTCAGGCGGACGTGCAGAGGCACCGCGCAAGGTGGGGTGCTATCACCCCTTCTATGGAAATTAGTGGTGGACAAACTCCTGTCAACAATAGAAACGACTGGCTGCAAAGTCGTAGCCTACGCCGACGATGTTGCAATAGCAATATCGGACAAATTCGTCAACACACTATCTGAAAGACTAAACTTAGCCTTAGGTATTCTTACCAAATGGAGCAAAGAGTGCGGTCTAAAGATAAATCCGCAGAAAACGGAACTTGTGGTCTTCACGAGAAGATACAAAATTCCACGATTTGTTCCACCTAAACTTGATGAGACAAGTCTCAATCCATCTCATCAGGTCAAATATTTAGGTCTGATTTTAGACTCCAAGCTCGCATGGAAAGCAAACATAGCAGAAAGAGCGCGTAAAGCGGTATGCGCAATCTACTGCTACAAAAGAGCTTTTGGGAAAAGATGGGGACTGAAACCCAAAACTGTATCATGGCTTTATACAGCGATAGTGGAACCAATCCTTCTGTATGGCGTGGTTATTTGGTGGCCAGCGATGGCAAAAACATCAAACGCGAACCTGGTTAACAGGGTTAGGAGGACTGCAGCTATTGCAATCACCGGGGCTATGCGCACTACCCCGACGAAGGCATTGTTTATGCTATTAAATTGGCTCCCGACGGAGCTCCTAACGAAACAGCAGGCCAAGTGCTCTGCTATTCGATTGAAAGCTCTAAATCTCTGGCGTGATGGGAATATCGGCCACTTCACCATATTACGGAGGGATAGACCAACGCCAGAGAAAGTAGACCTCATTCCTCCGATTCCCTGCTTCCACCTCAGTTTCAAGTCCGTCATCCCTAGCAGAGATGACTGGATCATGGAAGGAAATAGGATACAGGAATCGGTCGACATCTACACTGATGGATCAAAAATGGAGGGAAGAGTTGGCTGTGGCGTGTTCTCAGAACAGCTAGGCCTGAAACTATCCTTCCGATTACCAGACCACTATTTATAAGTTGACTGGCTGAGAAGTCAGAAAATTTCCATAAAAAATTTAAACATCTTTTCTGACAGTCAAGCTGCTATCCAATCACTATCCAACGTGTATACCTCATCCAAAATTGTAATGGAATGTCGCACACTACTGAACGCGATGTCGCTTCACTGTGAAGTGATTCTTTGCTAGGTGCCGGGTCACAGTGATATACCTGGGAACTGCGAAGCTGATGCCTTAGCTAGAGCTGGCACTGAACTCCAGGATTATACACTAACACCCCAAGTCGGCCATCCGTTGGCCTCCGTCAAGCTAAGTTTCAAGCAGTACTATATAGAGGCTGCAAATAGGGCCTGGCTGCTAGAAGAAACATGCAGGACAACCAGGCAAACTTGGCACACACTAAGCTCAAAGCGCACCAAGCAGCTCCTCAACACGAGCCGTGAAACACTAAGTTTCATCGTATCCGTGGACGGGGCATTGTCTCATTGGCAGACACGCAGAAAGACTGGGTGCCCCTTTCCACGATTTCTGCCGCAGCTGCAGATCGGAGGAGGAAACGATCCAACACTTTCTGTGTGAATGCCCAGCACTATCCAAGAAACGCATGCAAACTTTAGGCTCACCTTTCCTGGACAGCCTCACGGAAGTAGCCAGTTTGAATATTAGCTGCGTAGCCGGCTTCATACGAGAATCTAAATGGTTCTCGTCACCCAACAGATTTTAGTGCCGCATCCTATTGAAATTTGGTATCACAATGGGCCTATCATGGCCTAAGTGAGCCGCCTTTTGACAAAGGGGGCTGCCACTACAACCAACCAACCAACCAATCCTTTCAGTGTTGAAAAATTCAAAATAAAACACAAATTATCTGTTGGAAAAATTGAAAATCCCTTTGAGAAACTTTCAATGTATTTAATGAAGTTTACAACGAACATTTGTATGGTTTTTGTATGTTTACACCAGATTTCCTGTGTTTGATAAATATGCAATAGCGTCGAAGATACTTTGCGTGAATGCATGCTTCAATTAGATAGAAAATAATGTTTACTTGGCGCTTTTTTCGTCTGGTTTCATAGGTTGTATTGTTACGCCGCCACGAATTTGTCCCCAACCAATTAATCTGTAAATTGACGATTTTATGTTATAATAATCATGAAATGCAAAGCAAATTTTATTTTAAAGTTTTATATTGAAATATGTTTGAAAAGTTCACTCACCGCCAATGCTTTTCAACACGTCGACTCAGTGCGATTTTTTCACCCTCTTCGGTGCACACCGGTGTTGTAAGCGCTATTTTCGCTAAATCAGCCTTTGTCGCAATTACCCTTCCGCCTGTGCTCAAGGAACCAATATTAACCAGCAGGATTTCATTTCTAGACAACTTCTGTACGCGGGCGGCCTTCTTATCACCTTCCGTACGTACGCCAAGTAAACGCTTCAACAAGTAATACGATATTTCCAATTCGACAAAGATTTCCGGCAATGCACCGACAGCACCCAAAACTTGACCGACCAAACGATCTGCTCTGCAGAGAGTTGGATCAATTTTTGTTCCGACACCAATCAGACCGCCAGGCACCGCGAACTGGAGCTCGTTTTGTTCGGCAAACAGCGACACGATCTTGGAGAAGATTGGACGGCAGGCCACCTTCCCTTCTGCGTCTTTTGTTACGACGCCGGGCCGAACCTCGATTTCTTCACCAATTTTAAGGACACCCGACAAAATCGAGCCACCAGCTACACCCCCCTTCAAATCGTTCACTTCGCAACCGGGTTTGTTCACGTCGAACGAACGGATTACAATAAGGCGGGGTGGTGTCAGGAAGTTGCGTTGTGGTACAGGGATTTTCTTAGTTACGTACTCGCACAATACCTGGAATAGAAAAAAAGATAATGTTCCGCCGAATTCATCAAATCAGCGCAAATGATCTCACCTCAATGTTATACTTAAGCTGAGCGGATATTGGAATAATGGGCGCGCCTTCGGCAACAGTGCCTTGAACGAATTTTACAATTTGGTCGTATTGCTCCTTCGCTTGACTTTCCTTCACCAAATCAATCTTATTTTGCAGAATAACAATGTGCTTGAGCTTCATGATCTCAATGGCTGCCAAGTGCTCCGAAGTTTGGGGTTGCGGGCAGGATTCATTGCCGGCAATTAACAATAGGGCCGCGTCCATGACAGCAGCTCCGTTCAACATAGTGGCCATAAGAATGTCGTGACCGGGACAATCGACAAAGCTTACATGTCGCACCAGCTGGAATCTTCCCGGACAGGATGGACGCGTGCACGGGAAGTTGTCGTCCTTACTCGATCCGCCAGATATGAAGCTTGCTGGTCGGGGACATTTGGGATTATCACATTTGTAGATTTTCGCATTTGCGTAACCTGCAGAAATGAAAAATTGTTTAGTGAACGAAAAGAGAAATTCACTGGTTAAGCTTGTGACCATTAAATTCATAGATAACAATGGCCTACAATGCTTCAAAATACATATATAATTTATGATGACTTTTCTGTCGAAGAAATATTTCATGCAGCACAGATTCCGATTTTAAGATTAAAATGCAAAAACCCTTTTTAGAATCATGAATTTAAGCAGCTAATTGAATAGGGTTTCGATTAAGAAAGACGTGATCAAGAAATATATATAATGAATAAGTTCTCTTGTATAGTAGCTATAGAAGCGAGACTTAAGTTGTGCAACCAGCATCATAAAAGTCTTGGGTCACCCAACATCAATTGTAAATCAACGGATATTGGTGGTTTCAATTCATATATATATATATATATATATATATATATATATATATATATATATATATATATATATATATATATATATATATATATTAGTATAATTTACGATCATTTGGCTGCTTAAAGAATCGAGCATTGAAATGTTTTAATCATACAATCAAATATTTAAGAAGAATTTATGTACAGAGGATAATGTTGTAGAACTGGGAGCACGCTTGCAAATTTTCATTGCTGGTAGGCGCAAATTGATTCATCATAGTGTCAAATTTCATTGAGCTAAACTGACTTGAACGATTGTAGTAAGGCGTATAGGAGGCCGGAAAGACCGAGAGCTGAGGAGTCGTCGAGAATGCTAACGATTTCTGAAAATAAGCAACAACCGATGGCGTACTATTCTTATTGTACCGTTAGGGTATGAAAGAGAAAATTTACAATCATTAATCCAACACTTTCTGTGTGAATGCCTAGCACTATCCAGGAATCGCATGCAAACCTTAGGCTCATCTTTCCTGGACAGTCTCACGGAATTAGCTGATTTAAATATTAGTTGCATAGCCAACTTCATACGAGAACCTAAATGGTTCTCGTCATCCCGTAGGTGCCGTTCCGACCTTTTACGATATCACAATGAGCCTGCAGTGGCCTAAGTGAGCTATCTTTGGATAAAAGGGGCTGCCACTACAACCAACCTACAATCATTGAATGAAAAAAACGCCCCTATTTTGTATAATTTAATTAGCAATTGATATTATTAAAGTGGTTGTTAACCATGTGGATAGATGTGATTTAATGTTTCAAAAATACACGAGGTAATAGAAAGTGTAATAAATGTCAACATCAAAACAAACATCACTGAGCATCAACACATTTAGAGATATCAGAAAGTGAAGCCACGGAACATTAAGAAATCGTTCTCTCTCCTTGGCATCATCAAAGTATCGTTATTCGGAACTCATAGCGAGAATCGGTCGGTATAATTCAATTGCTTGAGGTTCCACCATAGAATATTTGTGAAAACTAGTGAATTTTGTAACTAAAGACTGTAAGAGTTGACCATATGTAAAACAATCAAAGAACTCAATTATAAAATATATGTATTTAACTTCCATTCGTTGTTTTACTCGACGGTTCATAGAAAAAACACCATAGACTTTTCGGGAAATACAATACATTGTTCGTAAATTGTCGCCCAAATAGAGAAGAGACCGAATGAAACAATGAAACGAAGTAAAATTAGAAAAATCCAGAAAGAAAAACGAAATCTTTACCACAAGGAGAAGCCATTAGCCATTCTAGGAATTAACCGAAAGTTAGAATATCAAACGGCAAGACAAAGAATATAGATTGTTTAATTAAAATATGAAACCGTTCATTTGATTGAACTTGGTATTTTTAATGTTAATGCAGCCTGATTTTAACAACAATCTTTGTCAAAGATTCTAAATTTGCAAAATAACTGTGAGGACCCTACAAAAAAATTGCGGATTTATGTTTTAATTGGATTTCAAAATGTGCTTATGTAAACTTGATTGAAAATATTGTTTTTGATTTGGTCATATACATTACTGATTGTTCATCCACTGCTTTCAAGTTTTTTCTTTACTCTCATCCATCATCAACATCCACATATTGGGGAAGATACCGGAGGATAAACTGACATTAAAAATATAAGAAAGTGGAACGCATAATGAGGATAAGGATTTAATGAATATATTAGGAAGCCCGTCTGGCCCGGAGCCTACGCTGGAATCTAAAAAATTAATTAATGTTTGAATTTCAATTGGTTCAGTGTAAAGGGATTGATGAAAAAGCAAAACGGCTTTGTTTGGTTAAAGTGCAGCGAATTTTCGATATTAGCGAAGTAGTTACGCATAGCTCTTTTTATTTACAGTTTGGTTTAAGCACGATGTTTTGAAAAGGCAGTATAGTTTTCCGGAGTTTCATTGGATTTGTAAAGCCAAAAAGCTTGTTTTTTTTTTAATTTCAAGATAGTTAAGACTTTACGGGTGAGCCAGGGAGAATCAATAACCGTGGTACGACTATGGTAGGGAGTGAAGCGAGAGATAAGTTCATAGAGGGGAGAGTAGAATTAACGAGAGAATTTTCACGGCCAAGATGGTCAAAAAAAGATGCCCAGTTAACCGATTTGAGTTCTTCCGACAAAGCAAAGTAATTTGATTTCCAAAAGTTAAATTTAGGTTGTCTGCGTATATTCCGAGCTAGGCCAACAAAAGGATAGTTCAAACAGCAGAGGTAGATGATGCGGATCCGAAAGAACATAGGGAAGAAGAGCAGTGATTAAAGTTAAGTTACCAGGAACAATATTCGATAGAACAAGGTCAAGAAGTCGACCGTTCAAGTTAAAGGCATGGTTGCATTGGTAAAAACCTGGCAATGAGAAAAAATTGAAGAGAAGATTCGATGATCGATTAGAAAAGATAATTTCAATATGAGAAAAAATGTGTCAATCAATAGAGGGAAGATTGAAATCACCGCAGATGATAATACGAGACGACGGATTAAGGGAGAGGCTAGAGACTCAAAGAAAGATTTATAGAGCTCTAGACGAGGGTTACAAGGGATATATGTAGAGTTTATATACAATGGAGAAGAAGGGAAGAATGCAAACACATACAAAACAAAATAAACGACCCGGAATCACCACTACCAAAAAACTGGAGATACCGCGTAAAAATCCTCACAAATGATGCCCTAAGGGCAATAGTGGAAATGGTGGAAGCCAGTACAATGATAACATTAAATAAAATCGAGGGGAAACTTACTGACAAACGTATTAATGTAGCACAGAAAAGGGCTAAACAGATAGAAGATCGAAGGACAGGCACAAATTTTCGGCCATTTCCAGCTGCTCGTTCCAAGACGTTGCAGCGAAAATTCAAACTTCGAAGCATAGCATAGATTATAAGTAGCATGGACACTAGAGCCAATTTGCCGAACGTCCGTTATACAAGGCGCTGTGTGGAACAGTGCACGCGTATTAGTGTTCTAATTTGCATCGATACACATGTTATTCGCACACTAAATCGATCGCGGTGTGCTGACTGAATTGCTTACACACAATTGTGACATAGATACAATACATTTGCCCAATTCAACATCGCAAAATTTCGTTGCGTGTTTGTACTCGTTCATACCCGCGCGAGTTAAGAAACGAAAACCGGAGCCCTAAGGAGTAAAACGTCATAACCTACTATCGTACAAAGTAGAAAATTTGTTTCATAAATCTACAAATGCTATAGCATCCCATTTTTCAACACTCTTGGTTGCAAATGCAATTCAATTTAAAGAAATAGAAGATAAATTGCTAGTTTAACGATTTACAAAAATTATCGCCCTACTTTGAATTACTAACAAAGCTATCATTTTGTAGACTGTATTATTCAGCGGAAAACTTTTCATCTTTTCAGCAAAGAAATAAAATAGACGAACAAAAGATTTGGTTCAATTTTATTCTTTGCATGTCTGTCTACACAAACAATAATTTTTATTACTCAAAAATAGACATTGAACATTAAATTACAATAATAATCTTAATTTGTTTTTAACATCGAATCAATACGTACGTTTAACATATTTGCCATAAACACATTGGTCTTAAAATGCTAGTGGGAAATCATTAAATTTCTCTCCTTTTTTGAACAAAAAAAAACATGTAAACTGCAGCCTTAGCTGAAAACTATCCAAGTACGTTCTTATAAATAATCAAAATTCATATTTAAATTTAATTTATTTAACTATTCCGTTGAAGTATTTCTGATAATTGATGCTCAAGAATTCAATGGATTTTTGAGCGTATTTCAACTGAAATGTCGTTTTTTAACAGTTGATTAATTCCCATAATTCATCAATGTAGTGACTTCGCTGCGTCCTAATTGCAAATTTTGGAGAACACAAAATAGATTTGTGCATAATTTCGGGATTGATATCTTTATTTGATTTCAAAAACTATCGCGCACAATTTGGACATTTTTGCAATTAGAGTAGAATATGCCAAATGTAAAAATTGATAATTAATCTGTTTTCATGCAAACATCGACGTATCTCTAATTGTTCTTTTTGTGGTGCGTCTGGTGATCTAGATGTAATTTGTTTAATGCGGTTTCTTTTTTCTTACGAAACGATCCAATGCAATTTTTGTTCTGAATTTTGTGTTTGTGGCACAGCCCTGCTGTGACAAAACAATTTGTATTTAGCTCAGGTTGTAACGAATTTTATTCCATTTGCTTAGATATTCAAATTGTGCATTGCTTTTCGACCTACAGAGCTACTCCATTTCATTGGCTGCAAAGCCATTAAAACATTTTATCAGGGAAATATTAAACCCATTGTCGAATGAAATGTATCCTAGGGTGTACCTTTTGCTGGATTAAAAACTGTACAATTACCGAGCCCGGTGACTCAAAATCCGCTGTTCACTGCTTTCAAAACAAGAATTTTCTACAATTGATCGCACCGCATCGACACGGCACTCTATCAACCGATTTCTTTCCGTCGCTATCCTTATCTCTATTTACATCCTCTAGGCCTAGGCTCTCTAGCAAATTTAAATTGTTCTCGGTCACCCTATTGTTGGAAGTCTGATTAATATAATCGAATGTCAATTCTTCGCCCGCTTCAATGCGTCGAACGGCGAAGAGGGCTAGCCGCGGGAGATATGGATCGAGACAATTCGCCCAAACAGGCCACACGCTACTGTTGGGACTACAAGAATGATTTATGAAGTGGGAGATATTACCGTAATGCGCTGCATCGATAGTGTACAGGCAGTCGTTGTCATTGAAGTCCAAGTCAAACAAATAAGTTCTGCCCTCAGCATCGTAGATTTTTCCGCGTCGATCGCCCTCCTCCACGGTGATAACTTCACCAACGTATTCGCAAATGTATTCCCCCTGGCGGATGCACTTCTCTGTTCGTACGCCCCAACCACACCCGTTGTTCGTTTTGAAAATAGTCAAGTGATTCTTTCTTCCATTTTGTACCACCCGATTCAGACAATCTGGCCCACAATTGCAGCGTTTGTTGCACTCGAATATGGGCGTTCCCTTTGTCAGGCGAAGCACTCTATTCTTGGATATATAAGCGAACTGAGAGCCGGATAGTTTTCCGCAACAGTTCGAATAGAAGTTACATCCATCTTGGCAATCACACCCGATCGGGGGGTCGTCAGGAATGATAACGCCCGCTCCAGGAACATTCAGCATTGTATACGTGAAATTTTTGGGCGGCGATTCGTAGTCCACTTCGTTTTCCACCTTCAGGTTGGCTTTCGTTTCGATGCGATTGATTGCCTCCATCCACTCGTTCATTTCGATTTTTTGTTGCTTGCGTTTATAGTAGAACGGCTTCAATAACGTTCGTTCCTTGATTCTCAGCATGATCTTCTCCTCCGTCTTTCTTCTCTTCCAGCCGGAGTCCTTGAAGATCGCCAACAGGATGAAGTCCATAACATACGCATACGGATCGTATTCATCTGCTTTTTGGACGGAAATTGCATCATTGCCCACTTGAATGGAGTTTATCACTTCCTCCAGTATTCTCCAGATCGTTGTGCTGTATAATTCGACCATCTCGTTGATGAAGCCCGGGAGTAAAATGCAATCGCGCACATTCTGCAATGGTTCCCACGTATTTTGCGTCTCCGGGTACCATTTCCACTTGACATGGAAGTGTGGCTCCGTGTTGATTTCTTCGACGGACCGGATCGCCTCGACAGTATATTCCTCTTTTCGTTTCTTTGCTGCAGGCGTACCGCCAATATTTTCGGTACTATCCAGCACGTAATCGTTCAAATCGAATACTAAATTCAGCGGCACACTGAATTCAGACGATTGTCTGCTCGATCCTGACACAGACACATTGCTTTCCGTGTCGGAATAGTTTAGATCTCTGGTGATCACATTCTCGTCTACAACGTACTTTGTTGGAGTGCAAAATTCCACAAACTCCTCATCGTTCGGTGCAATATCGAGAAACTGGCATATTTTCGCTTGTTTCACTTTTTCGTCGTGCGAAAGGTTGTTCAAATAATTATTGATTCTGTTTCTCGTTGTGATTTTCTTATTAAAGCGACGAATCTCGTTTTGTTTTTGTATGAATTTACGCAGTTTACTCGGCGAATTTGTTAATTCGGCCAATTGGCTATCAGTTAAACGTTCTGCAACAGAAAAAAACAAATAAATTGCTGGGTGTTACACTTTTATATCCTTGCAACGATACTATAGATTTTATCTTTCTATTTTTCTCAAAAGATTACTATCAAATTAGAATCTATCAAACACGATCAAAAGAACAAATAATCTAGGAAGGATTTTCTAAATATAGGAAGTTTGAAGAATTCGTGCCCCTTTCAGTTATTTTTCTTTCACGTTTTAACGAACTGTTTACTAATTGCAATTTCTAATAATCATAATACAAAGAACCAGCAATATATTTGTTTTTTTCTCATATTTCCATAATAGTTTTTTTCTCATGTCGTTTTTAATTCTCTTTAGTGTATATATCATATTTTATCAAATGTTACGTACGCATTAGTGCAAAAATAAATAATTGAATGGGACAAACAAATCCTGTGTAAGATAGAAATGAAAATAAAATCAAACGGTGAATAAAAGAGGCTAGGACATGCACTTATATCTGGTAAAGATGGGCGAGAAACGAAATCGCTTGCTTTGATTGCGAATAGAAGAGAACGGTCGCAAGAAAGTAAATTTGGTATTCAACTGACCGAAATAGAAAGTTGGAAAATGTGTCCGAGACCCTGGAATCGATGATAAAATTCACTCATAACAAATACGTCCATGTTACAATCGCAATATGTCGAATAATGTTGAAATAAATGGACGATTTGGTAAATTGTGCTTGTTTACGATTCTTTGGACATTTTTAATTTCTTTTTTATTGGCGATACAGCAAAAGGGAAAAGATTTATATGTCAAATAATTGGAAAGAGGACTTTATTTCTTGTCGATTCGTTTTAACAGAAATGCACAATCGACAGTGTCTTTAATCTCGAGCAATAGCTAACGATTTAATATTCTAAAGAAAATCCGGGAAGAAATCAAGGCAATAGCAATCTTACAATGTGCTTAGTGATATGATGGACAACACAGTTGTATATGGATCTAAATGTATGCAAAACATTGTTTCGAGACCATTGTAACAAACTGGCAAACTCTAGTTGCAATGATAAGATCTTGAAAGAATTGTCGTTGCCGGGCAGAAGTTAGATGTCGAGTAGGAAAAAGGGTTTTGATTGGTTGGCTTATAGCGAGATGGGACTAGACACTCAGTTTTTGACTTTTGGAGATTGAGAGGCATTGATTCTTGACTGATACAACACTGGAATAGCGACAGCGGAATGATAGCAAAACACTTGATTGTGTGATTAGATCTGGGACTGAATCTTCCACACGAGTTTGACTGATAGGAATGATTGGACTAAGTTCGGTCGCCTTTCTCACAGGCCCGCTGATATCATAGTGTACACAGACGGATCAGTGATGAGCGTCGGGGCTGGGGCGGGAATATATATACGCCCTGGACCACATGCGGCTCAAATATCGATACCTCTGGGTACAAAAACAACCATCTTTCAAGCTGAAGTCCACGCCATAGCCAAAGCCGCGGACCTCTTACAAGACAGAAGAATACAAAACAAACAGATAAAAATCTGTTCAGACAGTCAGGCCGCTATCAAGGCCCTGGGCTCCCACAATGTGAAAACTTCAATTGTGGAGTGTGCCCAGAACAGCCTCAAAAAGCTGAGCCAGAGAAGCAGAGTCTCAGTTACCTGGGTCCCAGCACATGTGGACATTATAGGTAATGAAGAGGCAGACAAACTGGCTAAGAAGGGAGCAGAGATCACACCGGTTGGTCCTGAGCCTGTTCTGCCAACAAACATAAATCTAATCTCAAAAAAGATCAATGAGACACTCAGGGAAGAACATCGAAGACGATGGCTCAACCTACCAACATGCAGACAGACAAAGCTCTTTCTGCCAAACCTACGACCTGAAGTCGCAAAATACTGTCTGAAACTAAATAGAGTCAGACTGAAAAAACTCACAGAAGTGATTACAGGCCACGGACGCCTGAGAAGTCACCAAGCTCTTCTGCAAATAGTGGACGATGCATGGTGCACTAGATGTGAGGAGGACGAGGAAACAGCGGCACATTATGTGGGCTACTGTCCCGCGTTCTCCAGACACAGATATAGAGCCCTTGGCATGCCTCAAATAGGAGACAAGGAGTTCCATACCTTAGCCTTGGACGACCTGATGAGGTTCATCATCTCATCCGGAAGATTCAAGACATAAGCATTAACTCCAGAAAGGAAAAGTATGAGGCTAGTACAATCGACCAGCAGGTCGCAGTGCTAGGGCTGCAATGCCCACCTCCATGTCACGACGACGAATCTTCCACACGTTGCTGAGATGAAAGTAAGCGACAAATGTTACCAAGGAAGTCGGGCGTAGTTCATCCACCAAAAACGATTTGGCATAGCATCACTCGAAATGAGTTCTATATTTTAGTTTCATTTCTTCATAAAACCAAAAAAACCTTGAGAAAAAACTCATTTTCCATTTATTTGTAAAATGTTTGTTACACTTAATAAAACATTTTGGGACAGTTGCAAATAGGACCCTGTAATAAGCATCTCAAATTTGAATTTTTCAGATAAACTGCGTCCGAACTTGTTTGCTTTGCACCTACGCCCGACGAAACGTTGAGGAGACTCAACACTGACTTTCAGACTGAGGTTATTGATGTAGTTTGATCGAGTGAGATTGAGTCAGAGACAATGAAGTTTTGTCTCTCTAATTATAAAAGAAAACAGGACCTTTTCAAATTTAGATACATATATTAATTTGGTCCATCACGGAGTGTTTGATACTGTTTTTTAGTTTACTAGTTTATTTCAATTTCTAGGAGCGTTGAGAACATGCATTTACAGTACGCATTAGACATGTGTAATGCAGTGCTGCGCGCTGGTACACTGTCTTTGAGACCAATGCGCTGATACCAGACAGAAGTCTCAGTAGCGCAGCAGAAAAAGCAATCAAAGAAGAGGCAAACAATGTGCTGGCGTTGGAGCTGAAAAGTCTAGTTCGGCGCATCGAGCAACGCGATTCCAGACCACTGATACGCAACGTTACGCATGTACCGAAGCAGAATTGTGGCTAGTGAGTCAGTCAAGACATTCCATGGTGCTGTGGCGCAATAGCGCTAGCTCACTGCGCTGATACCGAGACTGACGTTCGAGTCAAGGTATCAGCGCAGTCATATTCAATGCGTTACACATGCCTAGTATGCCCCATTCGTACTCGTACAGCACAAATATTTCTAGTAACCATGAAAGTTTCCGGATGTTACGCTATGTCTTTTTTTTAACTAGTCTCAAAATGAGATAGATCCTAAATGGAGGATCTGTGATTGGCTGTATTGACGTTATACGTACTAGCCATCGGGTTCACTTTTGCACTTTTGGCTATATTTTTTGTTTGATTCACTTGATTTGAACCTCTTAGGGGCAGCCCCTAGATTACTTCAGATTTTGTCATTAGCCCTCACGCTATGTCAGAGGTAGTTTTGGCCATAAATCACTCTGGCAACTTTTGTCCCTTCTGTGGTCGTAAAAATGATCCCTGATAGTTGGCGATCAGCTGATAAATTTAGATAGATACGTTATTGCTGCAGATTTGAACGCGCCAATCGTATTCGAGGCTTAAAAGTACTTTTATTGAGTTGTTTTTATTTGCAGTGTCTCTTGGTGCAAAATTGTAAGTATTTGAGGACTTTTCATAGTAAGAAGTGTTATAGATGTATTTTTTAGCTTCAAACAGGCAAAATGGGAAGAAAAGACCGTAAAACATCCTTAGAGGTTAGAAAATTGGTTGTGAATTTATTTGATCAGGGAAAATCATATGGAGAAATAGGTAAAATAGTCAGCCGACCGCGATTCAGTATATAATAGAAAGATACAGAAACAGCGGTAATTTGGAAATCAAGCGAAGAAGCTGGAATCGGAACAAGCTAACCGAAAGATTGTATTAGTAAGGCTGGTTCTTGAAATAAGTGTGCCAAAAATCACTGCCAGCCTCCGAAAAACACTTAAATAAATCTATTTCCCCAATACGATTCGATGAACCATAAAATCATGATGAGGACATTAGCTTTGCCGCAAGAAAGAAACCTTATTTTAGTAAGGTGGACCGAATTAAGCGATTCAAGTTCGCAAAAGAGCAAGTAAATAAGGACTATACTCTCTGGAAACGTGCAATATTTACTGAAGAGAGTAAATTTGTTGTAATAAAATGGGATGGTGTAACTCAAATTTGGCGAAATAAAATACAAATTTTTTACCGTAAAATTTAGTATAGTATGGACACGGCGCTCTTTTGAATCCTTGAGATGTGTTATGGGTCAACGTGTGAGGTACGGCAAATTATTGCAACCACATGCGTTAGCATTAAAGAATGAAAATAAATTATAGATTTAGTGCAACCATATGCATCGGTACCGTGAGAAAATAGTTGTAAGTAAATGGTCTGTAAATAAGAATTAGACAAAGATTTTTGTATAACAGAAGCGAGGGTGAATAAATGAATTAACATTCGTACAAGAGAACTTGGACTGCCTACATGGGCATCCTTTCTTTTTTGTTTGTTCATTGCAGCGCTTGCGCTGTATTAGAAATATAGGCAGCTTTTGCTTGCCATTATTTTTGGCGCTTGCGCCGATACTTAGGTAAATTTTAAGACATAAAATAAAAATGCAAAATGCATTCTGCAAATAAACCTATTTAATGGAGATGTTGCTAAGAAACTGTTTCAACTATACAGTGAAGCAAGGCGGCGGATCTGTGATGACAAGGGGGTGTTTTTCGGCATGTTAAACTGCAGTTTATTGATGGTATAATGGAAATTACAGTTGTGTTCATGAAAATAGTAGTGCAGCACCTCACAACATTAAATATTCATGTTTCGACATACTGAACATTGCAAATTGAACACGTGTTCATATTTTTCTAAGAACAGCATGCAAAGAAGAGAATAAGCGGTAAGATCCCGTTAGTTTCACATTGGTTTGGGTAAGTGTTTGATGACTTTCGAGTGATGCACCGAAATGTGTCTGTTCATTAAAATAGTAGTGGCTCCATGAAAGGAAAAACAAAACTGTATAACTTTATTCAAAATTGATTTTCCAGGTTCTTAACATTGGAAAAAGTCTAATATTTAGTTGTATACGCTTTATGTTTAATAACGGCTTCGCACCGACGGGGCATGTAATCGATAAGGTCCTGACAACGCTTCAAGAGAATTTGAGACCATGCTTTCTGAATCACTTGCCAAAGCTGTGCTTTGTTTGAAGGATTTGCAGTTGCCACAACCTGTTTTACATGCCCCCATAAGTTTTCTATCGGATTAAGATCTGGGGGCTGAGGTGGCCATTGCATCACATCGATCTTCACGGATATAAATCAATCATTTGCGAGCTTGCTGGTATGTTTCGGATTGTTGTCCAGTTGAAATGTCCATTTTATAGGCATTTTCCAACTGGCATATGGTAGCATTGTGCTTTTCAGTATGTCAACATAAACATGTTTGTCCATAATACCATTTATCATATGGATAGGACCAACACCATTGTAAGAAAAGCAAACCCATATCATTATACTTAGGCCACCATGTTTAACTGTTTTCTTGGTGTACCTAGGATTTTGGTGGAAGTCGTACATACTGTTCAACCAAATAAAACAATTTTACTTTCATCTGTCCACAATATGTTGCGCCACTTTTCGGCGGGCCAGACTAGATGAGTATTTGCAAATCTAAGTCGTCCCTCCACATGCTTCCGATTAAAAAGGGGTACCTTTCTAGGACTTCTGGCTTTTAAATTATGCTCAATCAGACGACCACGGACTGTAACGGCACTAACCGACAGATTTCAACCATTTTTGATAACTTTAGAGGATGCTGACGGCCGAATCTTGCTTAAGTGCACAATGCGTCTATCTTCGACAGCGGTTGTTTTGCGTTTCCCACCACGATTTTCTGGCCTTTTTTATAATTAATCGCGTTAAATATTTTCAATTTCCTTGTACGTTTTGACTTTTGCTCTAAGGCTAACGATTAAATCTCTTTTCTCAGCCGTGCAATGATTTTGTGGTGTCCTTTAAGAACATCTTTTCAACATTAAAGTGATGTATTTATCACCAATAAATACATCACTTCAATTCCATGAAAGGCTATCCTTCCAACATCAAAGTGATGTATTTATCACCAATAAATACATCGCTTCATGAATGTATCGATAGTGCTTATCACCTCGTGATCCTTGCGCGCATGGACATCGCCTTTTGGTTGCGCATGGACATCGCCGTTTGGTCATGAGTGCCATATGGAACGATTAGAGATAAGTAATTGAGACATAATTTAGAATATTTTATTAGGCTAAATACATAAACTAGGATATTTTATTAGGCCATTAGAGTATGATTTAGTGTTAAGAATTTGTATAAATAGCAAGTAAGCATTGAAGAAAAATATAGTCTTTTGAGATCTAGCGAACGAGTTTCACTTGTGCCTATCATTCGTGGCACTCTCCAAAGACTTTCCCTGGATTGTGCCAATAATTCGGCACTTCAGGTAATGCCTACAATCGGCATATTTTATTCCTTGGCCAGTGGCATAAAAATTGTGCCGGCCGTTTAATAAAAATAAATTTTCCTCTAATATTTCTTTTTAAAAACTCACGTTTCCTCAACATGGAAACGTATAGATACTATGGAAAATATCATCAAAACGAAGGACCATCATTCGGCGATCCCGAAACATTACATGGCGATCCTGCCTTCTAACCTGCCTTCTGAGAAGCGACATGAAGAGTATGTACCGAAGCCGAAAACCGGGTCAACTGCAAATACAATAAAATATAAACCCACAAAAATCGGACCAAAACCGGTTACCTTAAACGATTACCGTGCAAGGCTTGCACGAAGAAAGGAAGAGCAGAAGTGCATCATCCCTAAAATAGAGAAACAAAAAAAAACGAAGGGGAGGTTTACAAGTAAAAAATAGGAGATTAATAGCGGCATTAAGAAGAAAGCTCACGGATTCAGAACAGCCCCCGAGCTGGGAAGTAGCAACCACAACCTACCAACGGATTTCAGAGCTGGAACAACAAATATACAAGAAAAAAGAAGAGAAATGGACAAGCATTCATCAATAAATATAGTAATAATAATATTAAAAATATATATACATACAATAACGTAAAAAAATAAATATTTCCAAAAAATTCTCAAAATTTTCAAAACAAGTCTAATTGAACTCTTCGCTACTTAAACGCATAGGTGCATTAATGCAAGCAATATTAAATGAGCTCGACAAAATTCTTTTGAGTATAACTAAAAACCCCAACCGAATTTATACAAAACAAACAATTCTTCTAAAATTAGAAATTTTAGCAAATTCAAAAACAAAATTTCATAACCTAAAGAAAACCGCGGAAACAACCAATCTCGAACTTGAATTCAAGAAAAAAATACTTAAAGCCAATTATCTTTTGAACAAGCAACTAGAGTCATACAAAATGGCAAATTTTAATATCGATACTGCTCTTAAAGCTATTCCGATATTTTCAGGTAACTACAAAGAACTGGACTCATTTCTGAAAATAGTAGAAATACTTAGCCTAGGTTTAGAGCCAACTGAGCACACAAAATTAATTGAATTTACTTATCATGTCAAATTAAATTCTTCTGTGAAAACATCAATCGGATCAGTAAGCAAACCCAAAACTCTTGCTGAACTTTCAAAAGCATTGAATGAGAGATACAAAAGCACATTAACAATCCCGAAAATACACAACATCCTATCAAATATAATGCAAAAACACTTAACCGTAAACATTTATAAAGAAAAAATCCTATCACTTATTTCGGAACTAAATAATCTTCAAATAACAGCATTAGGAAACACTACCACGGAAGCTGAGAGGACAGTCGTTACAAAAATGAACGACACATACGCATTAAACATATTCAAAAACGGACTAAACGAACAACTGAAGAATACAATTTTTGCTGCACAACCAAAATCGTTCACTGAAGCATCTAATCTTGCATCAGAACTGGAGAAAAACGAAATAAACAGCAAAATAATGTACTTCAACAAAAATCAGAATAATTATCAAAATAATTGCGGAAGACCAAATTATAACAATAGGATTCCACACAGTAACAACAATAACAACCATAACAGACACTACAATAATCATAATAACAATCATAGAGTACAACATAACAACAATCATAGAGATCAATATAATAACAGCAATGGCAATTACAGAGGATATCATAACAATAACAGACAAAACAACAATTATAGGATGCAAAACAATAATAGAAATAATAATCGCCAGCAACATCAAGCTTGCAATAGAAGTAGGAACAATCCGAGACATAATATGAATACAATCTACGACCAGGGAAACGAAATAACCCCGGAGGTCGAAACATAAGTGAAAATAAACCGTTTCACTCCGGATTAAAAAAACAAATTAAGATATACAATATTACCGAAAAACTAACGAATTATATCACGTTTAAAGGAAGAAACACGAACAACGTATTCACATTTTTGATTGACACTGGTGCAGACATATCTATATGCAAAGATATAATACCGTTAAACATCAACGAGGACAATAGATGCAAACTATCAGGAATTACTACGGAAAAAATCTTCTCGTTAGGAACTGCTGATATAGATTTTTCAATACAAAACTACAAACTGAAACATAGATTTCATATCGTAGATCCTGACTTTCCCATAAATACAGATGGCATACTTGGAAGAGACTTTCTAATTAAATATTTGTGCAAAATTGATTATGAAACATTTACAATATCAATTATCATCAACGATGATGAATTAACATTAACACTAGAGACAAAACCATTAAACATTCATCAAATAAAATTACCACCGAGATCCGAAATCATACATCCAATAAATCTTAAACTTGTAGAGGATAGCGTCATTCTAAACAAAGAAATCCAAAAAGGAGTTTATATAGCTAATTCAATAGTACCTTCAAATGGCAATTGTCACATTAAGATTCTGAATACAAACAATACTGAAATAACTATATCCACCATAAAGATAAGCACAGAACCACTTAAAAATTATCACGTTGCTAAAACTTCGCAACAATATCCTAACACCAACTCTAGATTTGAAAATATTTTGAAACTCCTCAATTTAGAAATAAAAGACGAAAAAGCGAAAAATTCACTCATTGAAATATTCAGAGATTATCAAGAAATATTTCACTTAGAAGATGAACCACTTTCAACAAACAATTTTTATACACAAAATCTTTCCGTCACAGACTCCAATCCAATATACATAAAAAACTATAGACTTCCACAAACTCAACAGGAAGAAATTAATAAACAAGTTCAAAAACTAATTAACGATGATATCATAGAACATTCAATTAGCCCATACAATTCACCTTTATTACTAGTTCCCAAAAAAGGATCGAATGATACAAAAAAATGGCGACTAGTAGTTGATTATAGAAAGTTAAATACAAAAATAATTAATGACAAATTCCCTCTAACTCGCATTGAAGACGTATTGGACAAATTAGGTAGAGCCAAGTACTTTTCGACACTAGATATGACTAGTTCCTTTCATCAAATAAACCTTAACAAAAAATCAAGACCTCTGACAGCATTTTCAACTTCAAATGGACATTTTCAATTTAAAAGACTACCCTTTGGTCTAAAAATCTCATCCAATACTTTCCAACGCATGCTAACAATAGCACTTTGTGGTTTAGATAGCAACGCATTTCTATATGTCGATGACATAATAGTGTTTGGCTGTAGCCTACAAAATCATAATGAGAATTTAATCAAAGTATTCAAGCGATTACAACAATACAACCTTAAATTAAATCCAAACAAATGTTGTTTTCTAAGACCAGAAGTAGTATATCTTGGACATCTAATAACCAAAGATGGAATTAAAACAGATCCATCGAAATTCCATACTATTAGTAATTATCCAACACCACGAAATGCAGACGAAGTCAGACGATTTATCGCATTCTGCAACTACTACCGTCGATTCATACATAACTTCGCGCAAATTGCAAAATGTTTGAACAACTTGCTAAAAAAGAACCAACCTTTCATCTGGTCAGAAGAATGTAACACAGCATTCGGAACTCTAAAACAAAAACTAATGAAACCACCCATTTTACAATATCCAGATTTTGACAAAACATTCATAATAACTACAGACGCATCTGATCAAGCATTAGGAGCAATACTTTCACAAGGTGAGATAGGTTTTGATCTACCAATTTCATACGCTAGTAAATCGCTGAACAGACATGAGATCAACAAACCCGTAATTGAAAAAGAACTTTTAGCCATACATTGGGCAATAAATTTTTTTAAACCCTACATATTTGGTCGAAAATTCATAGTCGTAACTGACCACAGACCATTAGTGTCGCTCTTTACCCACAAAAACCCTTCCTCTAAATTAACGAGAATAAGATTGGATCTAGCTGATTATGATTTCGAGATCGTATACAAACAAGGAAAAAGTAACACTAACGCGGATGCATTATCAAGAATCAAAATAGATTCGAACATATTGAAAGAAATGATTCCCACATCGATAGACAATACAACTCCAAAATCACTTGACATATTGGCAATTACACGAAATATGTCCAAAAAACGCACACAATCTAAAGGTCCTGACGGAGACATTAACCAAACGAAGCGTCATGAACTTCATTCTTGGGAATGTACGTCCCTCACGGACATAAGAAATATTAAGAAACTTGACATTTTACTAGAACGCTATGGCCAAATTAAAGATAATATGAAAACCGCAAGATATAGTGATAATTCGTATAACCCAGGTTATCGATCGAAGAAACTATCATCGAATATGCGATTTGAAGTAAACGAATACGAGGTAATCGTAAGATACAGTGATAATCCTCACAATCCAGATTGTCTGATGGAGAAACTGATACTACAAATGCGAAAACTAGGTATATCAGAGCTAGCACTAAACGAAAATAATGAAATTTTCAAGCTCATAACGAAACAAGAATTTAAAAATAAATTCAATAATCTGCAGAAAGCAAACGTCGACAAATATATAAAAGGCCTAAATAATGTGAAAAGTGCACAAGAAAATATTGAAAAATTTAAGCGTTCTCAATTAAAAATCATTATATATAAACCACCCATAAAAATAACCGATAGCGAAACACAACAAAAGCTTATCGAAGAATTTCACAACACACCATATGGAGGACATTTCGGAGTTAGAAAAACTATATTAAAGCTGAAACAAAGATATGTGTGGAAAAATATGTCAAAATTGGTAAAATCATTTGTGTCAAATTGTCTCTTATGCCAAAAGAATAAACAAACAAAATACATTAAAGAAAAACTAACCATAACTGAAACACCAAGCTCAAGCTTTGAAATTATCTCGATTGACACAGTCGGACCATTAAGAATCTCAAATGGTTACCGCTATATACTCACAATACAATGTGAACTAACTAAATTTATCGTAGCATATCCTATTGAAACAAAAGAAGCGAACCAAATAGCTACCACTTTAGTCGAACAATTCATTTTAAAATACGGTTGTTTTAAAATTCTCAAATCAGACAGAGGAACTGAATTTCTAAATGAAACTCTAAAGAATGTTTGTGAGCTACTCAAAATTAAACAAATATTTTCAACCCCTTACCATCACCAGACTTTAGGTAGCGTAGAAAGAAACCATAGAGTTCTAAATGAGTATCTTTTGAATTTCGCAAACGACGAAAATTGGGACAAATGGATCCCTTATTATACCTTCGCATATAATATAACACCACATGTAGATACACACTACTCACCATATGAATTAATTTTTGGAAAACTACCAATTTTACCCAATGATATAATATCAAATAGAGACCCTATATATAATTTAGACAACTATGTAAATGAACTTAAAATAAGATTGCAACGCTCTGTAAAAATAGCCAGAAATTTATTGAATATCGCTAAAGAAACTAGAAAAGAAACATATGATAAAAATTGCAATGAATCGAAATTCAAAATTGGAGATTTTATATTTGTCAAAAATCACAATAGAAAAAAAGGAACAAGCCCCTATAAAGGTCCATACGAAGTAGTAGAAAGACTAGGAGTAAATACTAAAATAAGAATTAAAGATAAAGATAAAATTTATCATAACAATATGTTAAAGACCTTGAATTAGGACAGTCATGTCAAACAATTTAAATTCTAGAAATTTATTTCCACAAGTAAAGAAATTTCTTAAAGGGTTAGGGTGTGGTGTCCTTTAAGAACATCTTTTCAACATTAAAGTGATGTATTTATCACCAATAAATACATCACTTCAATTCCATGAAAGGCTATCCTTCCAACATCAAAGTGATGTATTTATCACCAATAAATACATCGCTTCATGAATGTATCGATAGTGCTTATCACCTCGTGATCCTTGCGCGCATGGACATCGCCTTTTGGTTGCGCATGGACATCGCCGTTTGGTCATGAGTGCCATATGGAACGATTAGAGATAAGTAATTGAGACATAATTTAGAATATTTTATTAGGCTAAATACATAAACTAGGATATTTTATTAGGCCATTAGAGTATGATTTAGTGTTAAGAATTTGTATAAATAGCAAGTAAGCATTGAAGAAAAATATAGTCTTTTGAGATCTAGCGAACGAGTTTCACTTGTGCCTATCATTCGTGGCACTCTCCAAAGACTTTCCCTGGATTGTGCCAATAATTCGGCACTTCAGGTAATGCCTACAATCGGCATATTTTATTCCTTGGCCAGTGGCATAAAAATTGTGCCGGCCGTTTAATAAAAATAAATTTTCCTCTAATATTTCTTTTTAAAAACTCACGTTTCCTCAACATGGAAACGTATAGATACTATGGAAAATATCATCAAAACGAAGGACCATCATTCGGCGATCCCGAAACATTACAATTTCCTCTGCCCACTAGAATAAAAAATAGTTACAAACCCAATGAATATCAATCATCAAAATATTCATTGCTAAATTACACTTACTATTGACGTTTTGTTGTTGTACTAATCAATTAATATAATTGTTTTTCAACCACTCACAACGAGCAGTACTAATTTAATGAACAGACAAATTTCGGTGCGTCACTCAAGTCATCAAAAACTTACCCAAACCAATGCAAAACTAACAGGATCTTACCGCTTATTCTCTTCTTTGCATGCTGTTCTTAGAAAAATATGAACACGTGTTCAATTTGCAATGTTCAGTATGTCGAAACATGAATATTTAATGTTGTGAGGTGCTGCACTACTATTTTCATGAACACAACTGTAATTGCTGGTGCTGAACAGTTGGGAATTAGACAGGATTTTATTTTTTTTACTAGGATAACGATCCTGAGCACACAGCTACAAATTCAAAGCTGTGGCTACTATACAACTACCCAATGGTTCTCTATTGAGAAATTGTGGGCAAAAGTTAAAGGAGAACAAAAAATGCGGGATCTTAAAAAAGCCATTGATGAAGAATGCCAAAAAATCACCATCGTATACAGAACAGCTGGTTAAATCATTGCCAAATCGTTTAACAGAGATTATTCGACACAAATTTATTAATTTTTGCTATAGTTTTAATATCATTAGTGTACGAATACGAATGGTACGTTCATTTTCCATTTATTAATTGTTCTATTTACAAGCTGTTTTGAATTAAGTTGTTTTTATTTGATAATTGTTTGCTATTGCCTAAGAAATATTGTTTTTTATTTACAAAATAAATGAATTCAAATGCTATTTTTCAATGCTTTATGGAAGGGCTTTACTGTACGAATACGAATGGCGCATAGTGTACATGGAATTGTGCAATGCGATCATCGAAGTAAATCATCTGAGATAAGTGTTTTGAAACAGAGCAACAAGCAACAGAAATTAGGAATATTTGAGAGTTGAGATTGTAATGAAATAAAAATCATAGAATTTAATAATTTGGTGACTGGGTGGAGGCCTGAAACTTTTCCAGCAGACAACGCGAATTTTGTACGTCGCGCTCAGACGTCTGTTCCTTAAAATACCTCAATTTTTATTTAGGTTATGAGAGCAAAGATGAGTACATACTATCGTCTGTAATACAATCGGTAGCAACAGATTGGTTACAAAGTCTCGATTATTTAAATTTACGCAGAAACTCATTCGTTTCGAACTGTTCTACGTGCACTTCGGCAAATACGTTGAAAATGGAGGGAACAGAGGGTCTTGGGGCACAACAAGCAGATTTGAAGATTCTAAACTAATGAAAACAAAGCATCCATTTACCTAGTTTGATGGTGATGTTCCTCTCCAGTTCATTTTTGAAGCGAACAGTCTGCACGCCCGAAATGGCTTTGACCACAGTCGATTTTCCATGCGCTACATGGCCAATGGTGCCGATGTTGATGGTGGCTTGGCGGGATATCACCTCGGGCGAGAGTGGCGTCAGTTTCGTGATATCCTGCAACGAAAATCAGTCAGAATGCCTGGGATTTTCACTGTATCGTGTCAGCATTTCGCGGGCATTGTGCAAATTCATCGGCCAAGCGAGTGATTGCGTCAGCACAGCGCCACTACCGACATTTTGGGGCCCGACAAGCGACTCATCATAATTCTACAGCCAGGACGGACGCCTCGGAATTATCAATGCCAGCGCAGGCAGGCATTGCGAGCAATTGTGGCGTTTCGGGGTTAGAGCGTGCCACGTGCAATGTCGGCATTGTCGGCCTTTCACCTATTCCCCATGAAACACACACCGGACACCGCGGCGACGAACAGGCTCCACTTCGCAATTCACATTCATGGATCCGCACTCGAAAGCTGACACAACCACGCACTTTGCGTTGCGATTTCCGCGGAACTTACCAACTGTGATAGATCCTGCTTCTGCAGATTTGAATTGCCGGTAGTCTGCCCTTCGCCTGATGACATTTCCAATAGTTCAGTTTTGATAATATGCAAGAGAAATGCTTGGAAACTTGGATCTATCAGACAAACATCAAAACCCGTCGAACACTGCGATTTGACTTGTGTGCTAAATGCCCGCCTTTGGAATTTCCCTTCGTGGAGAGTATGCCATGTCGTTGGCAAGGCGTGTGGAGAGATTAAGCTACATTCTTCGACAAACACGAAAAAAATTGCGAAAAGTTACACAAGATTCGATTGCGGAAAATGAAAATTATACTTTTAAAAATTAAAATTGCAAATATACTTTCAAAAATTACAATTCGGGATCACAATTCGGAGTCACACAACGGCTACTAACCGTAGCATCCTTGACAATACAACTTGCAAATAATGACCATTACATCTGAAGTGTATAAAACAGCACAAGAACTTAACGTAGACAAAAATGAAAATTCATTTATAAAAATTTCCATCAGAAGAAATGAGAACAATGAAGAACTAGAAAAACTATTTAAAAACCCAATAAATTATTTTAATAAAATTTCCTACGACCATGCGCCTGAGGACGGATCAGATTAACGCTAATTTCTACAATGAGTTACCTTGCACATTATTAATTAAAAGGCTAAGGTTTATTCTGCAAAGAAAAAACAAAATTGGAAATATTGATGAATAGTTGATGCTGCCATACGAGCAATAGGGGGAAATATTGCGGGCATCTCCTTCTTGCTAGTTTGACAAATATTGAAGTTGTCAAAGCGCATAGAAATCGCAAGCACGACCGGCTTTTCATCAAGCGTGATTTGGTTTGTGGCAAACGCTCAGGTATATAAAACGCGTCTTAAACCCTCTTATTAATAAGCAAATAGTTGAATTAGTGCGAGTCACCACGCAATCTATCGTAGTTTAAGCGAAAAAGTTTCCAATCGTAATAAGACAATGGCGTCTGCTGTGAAACGTGCAAAAAATAGCGCTGAGGACGCGTCTCACAACACCGAGGAAGATCCGGAAGCGTTGGAGCAATTCGACGCGTGTCAAAATGAAATTGACGCCCTCAACGAGAAGGCCAGCGAGGAAATCTTGAAGGTGGAGCAAAAGTACAATAAGCTGCGGAAGCCGTTGTTCGAAAAGCGCGGCGAAATAGTGAAGCGCATCAATCAATTCTGGGTGACAGCTGTATCCTTTTCAGAAAATGGTTTTTCGTTGCATGCGAGATTCGTTTGGCGATCCTAGGCGAACTGCTTTGAAGATAAATAGAGAAATAGCAATTACCGGGGAACGGGCATGCCGGCAAGTCTTGCTGTTAATCTTGTCCAACACGCTGAACTTCTTCGGGCCATCTTTTTTACTTAGCGGTTTTTTCTACTCACCGAATTTTGGTTTGCAAACAATTAATTTTTTTAAAAATATTTCGATACTATAAAATGGAGTGAAAAGAGACACATCCACGCTTTTTAACTCGATTTCTAAAGCTTTGCTAACGTCTGCTGTAAATTTATCAAGAACAGTTCTGTTGCTATTCTGCAAATTGGTTTCGAAGCACTCCACAATTATTTAAATAAAGGAATACCTCGCTTTACGCTGCTTGTACGTTTTGCAAAATTCATAGGATCCGCTCCGATTCCATTAAAAATTGTAGAATATTACCAAAGTTATCGTTTTAAATTCATGAATGCTTTTATTTTTATAAAACTAACCCTTTCCAAAAGATAAACATTCGGGAAAAATTCGACATATATCAAAACTCGACACGCAATCAATATAAAAAGTCAAACACTGTAAATTAAGTTAAAAACAGAAGAGGAACCTGGCAAATCGCAGGACACAATGCCGACAGTATCACCACCCATCCCGGGTTTGGTTTGTCTTTTTCAATCTGACTTTTTGATTGTGTTGCGACCACGGCGTGTTGGCATTGCGTTGGGGGGAAATTTATTTGGCTTAGTCTTCCAACACCTGGATGCCTAAGGCTCAGCCCATTTACCGTGTTTTTTGAAGACGAAGCGTAAAGGCCGTGCCGATCCATTTTAAAATCTCTTTGAAAAAAATAAAGGAATGGAATTGGGTGAAAGGGTACTGAACCTGAACAAAATTATTGTTTTCCTCTACTTCATACAATTTAATTCTTATATAAGTTTAATGTGAAAACGATAATAATGAAGCAGAAGAAAACACATGTTGCTTTAAACGATATATTCGTATTCATAAATTCAAAAAAAAAAAAGATTAGCAAAGGAGGATAATGAAATGAAAAGTACGATCGTACTATTCATTTCATTATCCTCCTCTTAAGCCCACAAAATTACTTACGATCCAGCCTACGAGGAGTGTTCTTCACTGCTGAAGCGTCTTAAAAAACTGATAATTAATTTTAAAACAAATCGTTTCACTGTATCATCAAAATCAAGCTTTCAAAAACCTAAACTCTAATAAATAGTGTCTGCAGATTTCATCAACACAAAAAAGACAGCTCATTCGTTTTTGTTTGTTTTAAGTTCTGATATACATCCCAGGGCCAGATCTAGGGTCTTGTGGATGCCCACAAATAGAAAATACTCAAAACAATATGATAAGGTCATCATTTGCGCTTTTCAGATAAATTTTCTTGCAAATTTCTTGTCATATTTTCGAAAATTGGTTAAGATTTAATAAATTGCTTATAGGCAAAAGGATTCACGAACTTTGGTTGCCGAAAAAAAACATTGAAAACTGTTTAACACGTTTAGATACGTTGAATTTACAATAGTTGTATAAAAACACAAATCAAATTGTTCGCCATCGTTGGAATTATTGCTAATTAAAGTTTCGGTCTACAGCACGAATTCCCATCACGACGGACGACGCGGAACATTGACTTTCTTCAGAAACACTCTTACTTTTCGGTGGTTTCGTCACCAAAGGAAAGCGCACTTTCTTGCTATTTACGAATACTGGAATATCGTAACCCAAACACGTTCCACTCATCTTCGCTTCAAATCCATCGAGAAGAATAAGATGAATAAAATGTAGTGGTTGGTTAACTTGAAAAGGTGCCAAACATGAACTTTTGCTCCTAACAATCTGATATATATCGCCGTTGATTAATCGTCTGAAAATTAACCATCACGAACTAAGCGAACACGTTTTTTTCTAAGCTTTGTAGGCACCGCTTCTTTTCTATGTCTCAAAACCCCTTTGGCAAAGATCAATCCGTTTTTAAATTCTTACGTTTCGAATCGAAAACCTGAGTCTGCTTCCAATCGAACGGCGGCTAAATCCCAACTCTTCAAACTCCATTTTTTAATTCTAAATCGGCTTACAAAAAAAATAAATTATCGCCGTAGCCCTCGTCGGAGATACGGGAACTTTATTTGTCATAGCTCGACTGCTACATTCTGTGGTTGGCCCCAATAATTCGTTGCCGGTAGCTGTTGATACATTTCTTTTTGGTTCGCAATCTCCAATAAGTTCCTATTGTGCAATGACGCGAATTGACCCGTCCCTCATCATACGCACTTAATATATGAAAAAACAACAACATAAAAATTAAGTACCTTTCCGCTGGGTGGGATCGATGCAGTGTCTGCCCGTGTGCGGTAGATGTGTTCGAGTTGAGCTATCATATGTTGTTGAAATCGACCAAATCAAAGCAACTGTTACAGAATGCACTTAGCATTGATTCGATCTATCTCACCAACATTTGAGTAAACTTGTTCGCTCCGTGCACCAAACAAGCTCTAACGACAGGCTGGTCCCAACAATTGATAATCATCAATAATTCTACTTCCTGGCATCTTCGCCAGTGCCGCAGCTACATCCTTTCGGATCTGCGCCATAAAACGAAGATACAAGATTCACCGGGTTGTGTTTTAAGTTGAACATGGTTTGGGAAAATTCATATATAAGCTGAACAGTAAATGTATGAAATCAGCTACACATAGTGAAAGCGTGTCAGATGGTTCAAAGGATTTTTCCCCAATAGGTAATCTTGCTGGAGTATTGTGATTGATGACTCAACAGTCGTCCCTTCACCTTCATATGTGCATATAGAAATTCAAAGGTATTCCAGTATTATTCTTCACGAAGAATTTTTTTAGCCGCTTGAAAGACTGAAACTGTCTTTTAGTAATTGCCGTAGAGTATTCCAAATAATTTTATATGCATATATATTTTATTCTATGTTAAATGATTGATTCGGCTTCCTAGAGGCTTTTGCATTTCGGTGTATTTTAATTTATGTTCTTCAAACTTCAATTCTGGAAATGTTTCTTTAACTAAAAACGTTCAGTTCACAAATCATCCACAAATCGCTGAAATACTTGAAGACGAAGAGGAGGAATGTCTGCAATATCTCTCAAAACTCGAGGTGGAAGAGTTTGAGGACATTAAATCTGGGTATCGCATCAATTTCCACTTCGAAGAAAATCCATATTTCGAAAATAAAGTGTTGACTAAAGAATTTCATCTGGGAACAATGAGTAAGGGTAACTGTCTTTGACAATTGCAACAATAAACAAATTAAACTAACGTTTGTTTCCCAATTCAAATGAAATCCTTCAAGACGGACCATCATCAGAGAGTACAACAATACAATGGAAAGATGGGAAGAACCTATTGAAGCAGCTGTTGACAAAACCGTTTAACAATAAGAACAAACGTAAACGGAATCTTGAGTTTAAGACATTCTTCGATTGGTTTACCGACACCAGTGATCCGGTGAATGATGAAATTGCTGAATTGATAAAGGACGATTTGTGGCCGAACCCATTGCAGTATTATTTGGTGCCCGATATTGAAGTGGAAGCGGAAGATAATGATCTCGACGACGAGGACAATGAAGAGTGAGTAGTGGTTCATTGTGTGTTATTTTTTTTATATTTAAAAGTTGAAGAAGAGCTGCATGAAACGAGTTGGTTGCATTTATTTTTTTACTTGACGTTACAATGAATTGCATTTGAAACTATGCAAGAAAGTAGCCAATGCATTCGGAATACAAGATCAAATTACCACAGAATCAGAATTTTTTGCCATTTTATACGTTGTTTTTTACAGAGAGGAGATTGAAGAGGATGACGATGACGAGCACCTGGACGAAGGTAATTGAGGGTTGCTTGAATAATTTCCAATTAAAAATGTGATACACTTTCAGAAGAGCAAGACGACGAGAAATAATGTTAAGTTTTTGAGTATTGTCTTCAACGCACCATGCATCTTGAGAGAACGATTTACACAGGACGAAATAAGAGGTTGAAGAACAATAAGAAGTAAAGTTGTATGGGTTTTTTCTTAAATTTTAACAAAGCATTCTCATGAAAATTATTGTATGAGTATTGACTGGAGATAATACATAACTATACTGGATGTTTTGTTGTTTTATTTAGACCATGGACCAATAAGATTCCCTCTTTCTCATTCTCTCTCTATTTATACATTTTAGATTATTTACGTAGGTGAGGAACTCTCTTGATATAAACACACGAGTAGAATGTATTTTTCGGGCAAAATATGGCTATTCCTAGGCTTCGTAGTATTCTGAACGCAACATGTATGAGCCAAAAGGTTCCATCGCACTCTTTGAGGAAAATATGGAAGTGCTGATTTGGATGCTCGAAAACACTTTAATCTTCGGCTATGCCGTTTCTCTCTTTGTCTTCCTACCAACCGTAAGTCGAGATAAGCTTTGTTTTTGCTACTGCTTCGCTTAATCCTGATTGGGTGAGTGTTTCGAAAACGAAACATGGTTTTTGAAGTCAGAAAATAATGTAAGTTTTTAGTTTAAATATTAGTAAATACTAAATGCAACATAACTAAGGACCGTATCGGAAAAAAATTGACCTTTAGTTTTTCCTGCATAGGTCCTGTTAAGAGTAAGTTCAAGTCTTCATCAGGTATGCAAGATTAGCTATAAAATGCGACAAAATAGAACGTCTAATCCATTCGTATTGTAAGATCACTTTTAAAAAGATGTCATCAAATCAAAAAAAGGCATAGATGAATTGTGTGCAAATACCTGGAAAATCCCCATCGTAAATATTCGGTACTAGCAAAAGAGACCAATTTGTCGATTGCAACAGTGGAACAAACAATTATAAAGTACAAAAAGGGCCTACCTAGAAAGTCTGGATCAGGTAGACAAAAGGTCCATCCGATAAAAATTTGAGCCGAAAGGTAAAGATGAAATTTTTGCTAGGTCCTAACACATCCATTCGAAATATGGTTCAAAAAGTGCAAACATCGAACGCAATGATTCAGAGGATTAAGAAGCATTATAATCTTAGATCATATAAAGTCCAAGAATTACCCGATCGATCCGAGAAAGAGGAGAAAGAAGCGAAAAATCAGGCTCGAAAGGTTTACAAGGATTACCTGACCAAATTCGATTGTGTTGTGTCGGACGATGAAACATACGTGAAGGTCGATTTCGCACAGCTGCCTGGTCAGGACTCTTATACAGCAGGCTCAAAGGGTAGTGTTAGCCTAAAATATAAAACCAAAAAAGCACCAAATTTCCCTAGCGGTATATGATTTGGCAGGCAATATGTCGATGTGGTCTCAGCTTAGAGGAATGTATAGCGAAGGGTACCATCAACTCAACATCGAAAAGCGTTCAAGAAGCGACTAAAACCATTTATCGAAAAACACAACGCATCTTTAGCATTTTGGCCAGATTTAGCGACAAGTCATTATGCTGGGGACAACAACATCTCCATGGTGCCGAAAGCAGCTAACCCTCCAAACTGTCCAGAACTTCAACCAATCGAAAAATATTGGGCTCAATTGAAGAAAACATCAAAGAAAACGAACAAAATTGCTAAAACCGAATAGGATTTTCAAAATGAGTGGAGAAACGCGTATAAGGTGGTTGATCACCCCGTTGTACGAAACCTAACGAAAACCTTAACGAAAAGGTCCGAATTTTTTTTCCCTTGAAATGAAAATTCATTGAATTTTTATGTGAATGTTAGTTAATATGATATGAAAAAAGGGGAAAAATTAGTTCGATGAAGCAATTAACACTTTTGAAAAAATAATTATAAAGATGCTAAATAACTAATATAGAATTGCTACGTATGCATAATATACGCTAACGTCAAATTGACAGTCGTTATACTTCGCGAATAAAAATAATTATACAAAGCAGTTGAAGTATAATGAGCTTAATCCATCAATAAGCCTAACCGTGGTCATACTGTTTGGTGGCGGATGGTAAATGACAGCACCTGAAGAGGATGCCATCCGACACCCCGAAACCACACTTCCCATTAAATTAATGATGAACCAGCATAAAATCTGGAACCTAAGAACCTCCACTAATGTGCAATAATAGTGTTAGTGACTTGCTAACCAAAAAACACACTAGAAGGCGAAGTTGTCAAATAGACTAGGAGGTTCTAACCTATGCTAAATAACTAATATAAAGGTCTATTTTTTCGATACACTCCTTATTTCATTTATCTGTTTACATAAGATGAAAAATTATAACAGCTTCTTAGATTAATAGTCATTTAAACATTAGAAATTTTCAATTTTCCGGCAATACAATTTAGAAAAAAATAAAAGCATTGCAAATATTTAAAATATCTATTTAGGATAAATGATATTAAAACTCTATACGACCATACACTTTTTATATAAAATATACACAAATATACACGCTTTTATGAATAACTTGTTGTTTTTATCTAATTTAGTCAATAATGTTCGGACTTATATCATTTATTTCAAGTTTAAGGTGTCGAGTTAACCGAAATGGACTTATCAAATCCCAAAATATTTCTACTTAAACTTTATTTATAATTGAAGATACATAAAATATTGAAATAAAATCTTTCCGAAAATTTAATATGAAACTAAATGGACAATAAATTCTCAAATATATTCTGAATTCACTTTGTGATAATAAATTTCTATTTAGAAATCATAATCGTTAGAACTCGCCTCCAAAAAAATTGTTGAAAACTCGGGAGAATTGTCAGGCAAATAAATAAAGTAACATTTAAGAAGATGCAAAAATATTTCAAGGTGGGTTTTATTTTTTTAACAATGTTTGCTGAACGATTTTTTTGAATAAACTCAAACTTCAACAGTAACAATAAAGTTTCATTCCTTTCCACAAAGATTTCGTTAATTTTTTTACAAAAATAATTTCGTACAAGTATTTTTACGTAAATGGGTTTACATATGATATTTCCCAAAAAAGGATTTTGAAAATATTGCAAGGTGAATCGAAGTATACTTTTATGAATTTTTTTTCAATAATCAAGTAAGTCGTGTGGACCTTAGGGGTCACACCTAGACCATATTTTTTCATTGTCTTTGAGTCTTTATATTTCATTGGCTCTGTTCAGATTGTTATTCCCGCAATTATTGTACATATTTTAAATTTCCGGTAAATCATATTTTATTACATCATATTGTTGGATAATTTTTTACAACACTTTCAACGTCGGTAGTAAACCTTGTGATTCTATCGCACATCAAAATTTTTCCAAAACTTGATGGCAAATTATTCAAAAATACAATCTTAATTTATTTCGACTTTTCGTTATTTAATTTGTCGATTACCGTGATTCATTTTATACCATGATAATTTTTTAATTAAAATCGCTTCCGTAGTGACCCTTCCAAATATTAAGACGAGTGAAATTTGCCAAATAAATTTTCAATTCAATTGTTTATTACAGCGATCATTTATTATTATAATTCCCTTAAATGAATCTACTAATATAATACTAAGCTTTATTTTAAGTGTTGTGAGATGTCCAACGTTTTATTTCGTCGTTCAACATTTAAATAAAAATTTGCAGGTTTCAAATCACACATTTCTCAATTAAATTGTGTTTTGTTTGCCCTAAAAGCTTGTTTGATCTTAACGCTAGTGAACTTCGTTGCACAACTCTTTTGAATTTTGGCATCCTTCTACTTGCTACAATTGCAGCGCCAATCTACCCCTAAAATAATGTCTGAACATGTATTAAGATCGGTTTTTTAATTTAAATTTTGAAATCATATAAATTCATATGATGCAATAAAGTAAACCATGGTAAAGATATGCCAACCCTTTGCTTCTTCCAGGTTGGTAGGACTGTCTTGAGTTTATGTGCGAAATTTAAGCGCGATCTGTCACGTAGTTTCTTTGTTATTGATGTGTAAACAAGTTTACCTCAAGTGCGTTTTGCGAATATTATCTGGGATATTAAAGTCGAACAAAGAGTTTGCTTGAAATTTTGTTATTCCAACGGAATTTCGTGTGCTGATGCACTGAAAATGTTGCAGAAAACCAACGGCGAGTCTTCTCTGTCGCGTACTCAAGCATTTGATTGGTACAAGTCGTTCAAAGAGGGTCGGACATCGGTCGTACACCTGCCTCACGCTGCACGGGCTTCAACATCGATTAACGCCGAAAACATCGATAAAGTTAAGAAAATTGTGCTTGAAGATCGTCATGTAACTGTGAGAGACATAGCTGGTGAGCTCAAAATATCAACCAGATCGGCACACACCATTTTACATGGTGCGTTGGGCTTGAGACGAGTTGCAGCGCGGCTTGTGCCAAAATTGTTGAATTTTCTGCAAAACGAGCAGCGTAAACATGTGGCTGGAGAGATGCTTCTAATGATTGATATCGACCTTCAGCACATCATCACTGGCGGTGAGACGTGGGTTTATGAATATGATGTGCTAACCGCTCAACAATCAACTGAATGGTGCTTTGCAGATGAGCCGAAACTAAAAAAACCACGTCAAAGTCAATCAAACATCAAAATCATGTTGACTGTTTTCTTTGATTCGCAAGGTGTGGTTCATTCGGAATTTCTGCCAGAAGGCAACACTATTTGAGTGTTCTAAGGCGTTTGCGAGAGAATATTCGGCCAGAATTGAGAAGAACAAATCATGGTTTTACACTTTGATAATGCACCCACTCATATATCACGTCTTGTACGCGATTATTTGACTAAAAAGAACGTCAATATCGTTCCGCAAGCCCCTTATTCGCCTGATATGGCACCGTGTGATTTCTTCCTTTTGTGCTAAAGGTGCTAAAGGCCACACCGAAAGCAGCCTACCAGAAAAGTTTCCAAGATTGGAAAAAACGTTGACATATGTGTATCGCTTCAAGCGGTGATTATTTTGAAGGGGATATAATAAATATTCATAAAATAAGTAATCGTTTATGTTTTGTTTAATCAGTCTGGTTCAATTTAAAAAAAAAGGTACATTTTTTCGTCGGTTTGTCGCGTTGAAATTCGACTAACAAAATCCCCACGTCATTTCCAATCAATGAAGCTCGAATTTTTCACGAATCAAAATTCTCCCTGCTCAGCAATTCTATCCTGAACGAACTTCATGCATGGGCTTCATACTATTTCTATTTTAGACAACAATTCAGAGGCGATAGCCTGTTGAAGTAGTAGGTGGATCCTATTGTGTTCTGATGAAGCTTGCTTATTAAAAATGTTTGCACTCAATGCCAGCTGTACGGGGAGTAATATTTCCATGAAAAATAAACGTTGACATTCCTTCGCTTCTCGTTGCCTAGGCATCTTTACTATTCCGGCATATTGGCAATTATTATATTATCTGTGTGCTTTTGTTTTCAAACAATACCGTCTAAGAATGTCTAAGAAGGATTTCAATAAATGGGCGGACAATAGATACAAGAATATTTTTAAAAATAGCTTTTCAATCAATGCGAGTATTCTAGATTAAACGCTTGAAGAATATTTCACCTTTAAGTATTGACGCTCGTGTCCATATATTTGGATCTTTAGATATTCAACTTGGTGTTAGAATAGACTGCACTTAAAGTGAAATTAAAGTAAACCGTTTTAAAATATTTTAGTGTTTTTTTTCAAGAAAGGTGGAACGTTTACCCTAAATAAGTTAAAGATATATAATGATTAAACACAATAATTTGAATACTTTTTTTTAATTTTACAAAATTTTGGTAAGAAAAGCTGCATTATTTTAATATTTACAACAAAAAAGTTATAGCAAATCAAATAGTAATTTCAGCATAGTTAACACTTCAAATTTTTTAAAACTAATTAATTGATTGATTTGTTTTGTATTTTAATTCCTTTTCATACGCAAGTGACATTCATTGAATGATTTTTGTTTCGAAAAAATATTTTTTCTGAGTTTTTTGTTTGATTCTACTTTATCAATAGTTTGAATCCTACGTAATTTCCGCCTGAGCCCTGAACAGTAGAAAAAGAATATTCATAGTCAATTGAAAGCAACTTCATCCAATGTACATATATGTCCAAAGGGATCCTTGAAAGGCTACTTTTTTGCCGACGATGACCTATTAACTTTGTAAAGCTACTAGAAACTTTCTTTAAATACTAATTCTCATTTTTACACCCCCTCCCTACATTTTTTTACTATAAACGGTAAACATGCCTGGAAGGGATTATGAATACAAGCAGTGCGTTGAAAGTCAACTGATTTTCCCCGCTTGGGAATACAGTGAAAAAATTCAGATTGTAGTCTGGATGAGATTCCTCAAGTCTATTTCTTAAGTATGCACCTATCTTTTATTCACGGAAGAGATAACAGGATGTAAAAGTGTAAGATAAGATAACAAATTTTTAGGAGTGCAGTGGGAGTTGAGAAAAAAACTTGGAATTTGTGAGCTCGATTTAAGCTTTTTAATTGAAAATAAGTGAATATATAAATATTTACAACGTGATATATAGACTGCAACATGAGTGGCTAAAAGAGAAAATATTTTTGTAACCTTGATGTAGATGTCGATGTACATATTTCCAGTTGCTGAAAATTTAATACCATTCTAGAACATGTTGTGAATATATATTATGCTGTGAATGCTATATATTATGTGTTTTTTTTAGATACATAAATTCTGATAGGAATATCCGTCTAACCGTTTGGAATATGGGCCCAAACATATCAAAAAAATTGTTACGAAATCAAAAATCAAATTCTGGCATGCTAAGAGGCAGGAGCTGATCTGTATCTTTCTGAAGATTTCCACCTCACAACATTGAAAAAAACATTGTGAAAAATTCCAATATAGCAGAGGGTGTTTTTTTAGAGGATTCAGAACTTCCAATAGGCATATCTGCCATTGTAGTTGCGATATTTTGCTGTCGTTTCGACAATATATTTAATTTACTTTGGGAAATTATCGTGCAGACTAACATCCGAACAACTTTTCAAAATCGTGGAATTTTTTTCCCGAAATTCGCGTTCTGTGTGCCAAATTTATCACTTTGTCCAATCTATGGTGATCATAATCGTCCATCTGAGCAACTCAGTCGCAATACATGGAAAGATTTCTGCCTACCTATACTTTATTGGACAATTTTCATCCAGCACGACCTAATGTATAGTGCGTATCGAGGTAGCTATCACTGCTGTAGAGGGTAGTTTGACCAAGGATCCGCCGCTCTCAACCACTTCACCTCTTTCCATTCACTACACGGCAAATTTTGAGGATATATCAGAAGAAAAGCATGGACTTTGCACGGGAACATTTAACCTGAAAAAATGAGTGGAAATTCATCCTTTGGAGTGACGAAACAAAAATAAATCACATTGGCTTTAACGGCAGGAGATATGTAAGACGACCAAGAAGTAAGGCATTCAACCCTTGTTACACATCAACAGTTGTTAAGCACGGATTTGTTTAAGGATATTTCTCGTGGCTTGGTATTGGACCAATTCACTGTATAGAAGAAATAATAACCAAGGAAAAGTATGTTGACATCTTAAAAAACATCATGTTGCCACAAACTGAGGAGAATCTTCCTATTATATGGCAGTTTCAGCAATACAACGATCCTAAAAACAACGCACGGCATACAAGAAAGTTTCTAGAGGACAAACGCGGCGCCGTTATATCGTACCTCCAAAAAAAGTAGTTCAATGGAGTCACATTATATGAAGTGGACGGCCAGTTCACATATCCATTTCTTCAGAAGAATCGTTCGCTAAAGGTTGAGACCAATAAAGTAATGGTTTCACGCACTGTATGGTATGTTGCGCTATCCCGTTGGAACTATTTGTTAATCAGACGATTGGAACATCAGTTGAGAACCAAAAAAAATTGGAATCACTGGTCAGTAGCGAAAACCATAAACGGTAATGTTGATTCCGTCTTCAGATTTGAAAAGGAGGACCGACATGCAAACTGCATCATACGCTGACTTTTTCGGAATGTAATGGGGCTTTTAAAATATTTTGAGCATCATCCTCACACAGAAAATGGCAATTTTGCTTATTTACGAACGCATTAAGTCAGAAATGAGCCTCATCGCTGAAAATGATTTGACATTGAATATGCAGTTCAAATTCCAAATCATTCTTAGCCCATTCACAGAACGTACGACGTAAACGATGGTCCAATATTTTCAATTGCTGCACTAGTTCGATCTTATAGGGTTTTGGTCAAAGAAGTTAAGTAAGGCACAATGAACGCGAGTTTCGAAAATAAATTTACACTACTACTACTGTCAAAGTAAATTGAACACAATGTCAAAGTTACAGAGAAATTAAACAGCTACAATGACAAATATCCTTATCGGAAGTTGTATACGAAACAATTGAGGCGCAGTTTTGCAAAAGGGTATAAGCGCCAAAATCGAAAAAATCGTGTTTGATATCGATTTTCATGTAAAATTTCACGAGGAATCGAATGGTCACGTTCCGGTATGTCGAAACGAGACGAATCCCGCCTTAAAAGCATGAAGTTTTTTCAAAACGGTACTAGTTCTATAGTTTTTTCAAAATTTTACATATTTTATATCCTTTTCCTATAAATAAAATTGATACCAATGTGTCAACAACATCACATAACAGTGAGATTTAAATTAAATTAAATCAAATAGCATCAATGGAAAACCCATCTCTTGGGCTAAGGTGGAAATGGTTTTGCAAAACGGTGTAGAAATCGGATGTGTACCGTTTTGCGAAACCTTCCCAATTTCATAGCTAACTTCCCATCTAATGGAACAGGTAATTGAATCATGTTGATAGATAAATACAATCTCGCTACATTCTAGATAATTTAGCAACAATTCAATTTTTCAAAAAATGAAAATGCCAAGAGTATAATTGTTTTTTTTTTGATTCCCGAAAATTCAGCTTTTTGGAACAGTACCCTTTTGTAAAACTGTGCCTCAATTATTAATGCTACTAAAGTTACATATACTATGAACATAATTTATTGCACGAGGACAATGAAACATTCAAGTGACTATTTACATTCGCGGTATCCTTTAATATCATTATAAAATAATGAACTCATGCAATCTACGCGAGAGGTTTTTTTAACAGATCAATATTATCTCATTCAAATACCTCATGTTAATCCACTTAATAGGATATGTTGCTATGAATATATACACAGATTATCCATTTGATAACTAAGTACTTGAGCCATCATAAAGTTCATAGATTATTACATTTTTTACTTACTGTTGATTAAATATGTGTCACCGGTCAGACTAATTAATGCGATTGTTGCGCTACAGTACAATTAATACCAGGAAATGTTATCATCATAGATTATTAATTTAGAAAAATATTATTATATACCATAATTGGCATTAATTTGCTGCAGCAACAAATGAGACTTTCTCTGTTGCCTTTTGAGACAATGATTAGCACTGTTGTCCTTTCATGCTCGTCTAAGTTTTAAGATTGAATAATGAGAAAGCTCAAATTATATTATTAGGGTATGTTCTATTTTGTGCTTTGTTACAGTAAAGGACATTTGATTGTATGCATTTAATATAGCCAGTGGGATTTTTGTTTTTAAAAGAAAATGAAAATGATTTTGTTCAGTACATTAATATTATTTGAGTGGTTATTTAAAAATTTTTATAGACTCGAAATTGTAATCAACAATTAAATGCTACTTTTCTTAAAAAATCATTAAGTGCGATCCTTGAGGTCTACACAATCAACCACGTAGTTGGCATGATATTAATAATGAAATACTATATAAGCATTTTATTCATAAAAAATATTAACATATAATATTATCATACCATACTTCTCATGTTAACAAAATACCAAGATGAACTAATCTCTTTCGCAGTAAGCGTATTTCATAGCTTTACAGGACTAAGTAATGGTAAAGCAATTCAAGCCACCCTTTTTTGGAATTGAGAAAATCAACATGAAAGCTGAACAGTCACTGTAAGCTACTTTTCATTATTTCTGATCCCAACACGAAGGAAAATTTGAAGATTATATTTTAAATCATTTCTAGAACATATTGCCGCTCAATCGTTTTGTGTTTGATAGACGAAAGAATAATGTGCCATTCAAATCTATAATAAAAATAAATAAAAAATGAATGAAAAGGGATTCATGAATTGAGTGATTTTAAAAAGATTATAATATTGATTTTAATTTTTTATATTCTTTTACAATTGTTTAAAACTTTGAGATATTTGTTACATATGTTTTGGAAACATCCGATCTTTCTATTACAGTTTTTAGTAGTTTTGTTCTTTAGTGTTTGTAAGATTTCAATTACTTCCTTCCTCATCATACGTAATGCTTTTTACTTTTTACATACAAATAAACCGATTTTTGACTGCACATTCAATGTTTTTCAAGACCAACTGAAAATAAGAAATAAGTATTAGCCTGATTTTTGTAAAATCGTGAAAAAATACAAACTCAATGATAATGCTGAAGTCATGGCGATTTTGAACACAACTATTCAAAATGGCCACCACGCGACAAAATCTCTTCAGTGGGCGTAATAACAAAAACTGCATTCATTTTTGCTAGCGCTCTTTTGTCCTTCAAGCATCGATATGAAAATAACAAATAACGTAGAAAAGGCTTTTTAACCTACCCGCACCACACACCGATTGATCCGCGTGAAAATTCAATCAAACCAATCCACCCCCCCCATCCACCAAAATGGACCCTCCCGTAGATGATACGATTAATATTAACTCATTCCAATTACTGTTATGAGTACCTCTAATTATTATTGTTTAAAGTAGTATTATTTTCATAATTGTGTTTAATATTTTCAATATACATATATGTAGATATTACTGGGAAGTTGACCGTGTGGACCTCAATGGTCGCACCTCGCGGCTTGTTTAATATGTTGTTAGTGACATGTCTGGCTATCGCGTGAACTAGGATCATGTTGATCGAAAATAAATTTTCCGATTTCCAGCCGATTTTCTAACCTCAAAAACAGATTTTTTCAAATGGCCGGCATTTTGTTATTTTTCGGCGGAAAAAATTATCCTAGTTCACACGATAACCATTTCAACAAGCATTATTTTTTTGAAAAAATTTTCTCTCAGATGTTACAGACTCAAGAAATCACGTCCGCCATTGATTTTGAGCATTTTTTTTTTGAAAAATTCGTAAAATCTAAAAAAACAGTTTCAAAAATTCTGAAAATCTTTTTTTGTATAGATACTTAAAATGTTAGTATCTTTTTCCTTCCATGAAAAAAAAATCATCGAAAAAACGTGTTTTTTGAAACTCACAACCTTAAAGTCCTCTTAAACCGTAATGAATATACAGAGTAAAATTAGATGAAATTTCGGAAACAGTATGAGAAATATAAATAATATATGTATCTATTGCATTTTCCAGAACTGATTGACTAAAAGAAGACCCCTTCAACAAAGCAACTTGCTTTTTCAATACAATATCGGGCAAAATAAAAAAAATAACGAACTCTAATTCCGTTAAAACAATACCTAAAAATACCACCTGCAGGACCAACATTCAAAGTTAATTACAATCAGCTCCACAAAAATCAAGGCTAAATATGAAGTCAATATGAAATAAAATTATAAACATATATCCTGAATCTTATCCCTCATAGACACCGATTCTTATCTGGGAAGTACTGAGTACTGAAATATAAATACGGTCAATTAATGACAATTAATAGAGAGAGGGTTTTGAAGGAGGAGAGGCGATTTTAGTCGGTAGAAATCCGGCTTGCTGATCGGTATCTTTTCGAATATATTCATCTTCCAACATTAAAAAAAACAACAAATGCCAATTCTATTTAAGTTGAATAACAGGAACATGGCACCATATGATTCTGTAGAATATTATGGAAATTTCGTTGAAACTATTTTATTATTGTTTGCCGGAATGCAATATTATATGAACATAGCAATCTTATTTTCCTATGGCAAAAACATATTCGTCTTCTACAGCATTGACTGCAGTGAAAAGTGCGTTGCAAACAGTGGACCCGCGCACTATTCATCCACTGTACTATAGATGCCTTTTCGCTCCTCGCCCACTCGTAGTGCTTCAGCAAGTTGAAAGCTTCCTTGCGAAAGCCTAAAATAATTTTAACTTTATTATTTCAGCATGTGACCGGCTGCAGACACGCATTCAGTATCTTAGATATTCAGTCCAACAGGAGCAACCGCCGGAAGTAGCATAGTTTCAGCTCAGGACTCTTGTTTTGTATTGACGTTCAAAAGCTGATCGCGTAACCGTTGAGAATGGAACTCAAAAACCGTTGAGTGAATTTAGGAGTCTAAAATTCAGTTGAAATAAATGATGTGATCCTTGAACAATTCAGAGAAATGTCGCGAAAAAAGAGTGTGGAAGTTGAAATCCCGGAAGGACTATCAATTACAAGAAAATTTTCCGAGATATTCGTTGAGCTGTTCAACGGATTGCTGGCAAAGTCCCAGTGTTGACATGAATTGTGTAAATTCGTTTTCTTGTTCTGCGAAATTGAAGGGTGTTTAAATCATAGTTAAGATAAGATTGAAGGTGAAACGTATGTTAGCCTCGTGCAGGATTCAAAGTGCAATGCTGGTAATTGGAGTCGTGGCTTTCGCGATGTTTGAATCCTCTTTCATGTTCTGTTTGAACTTTGTTGGCGTCTGAACTATTTGGTTGAGATGTTTCCGTTGGAAAATTGCAAGAAGTCTACTGAAGTGGTTAGTCATGAACAAAAGATGAATTTGATGAATAACTACGACAGTTTGCGAGAAAATCGGAACCGATCGTTAGGTTGCAGTTTTTAAAGGTGGCTTATTTTTGTGGTGAGTTAATTATGATTGAAAATATTTTTTTATGTTTACTGTCTGCTAGTATAGAGTAAACTAAGTAAAACACAAAATAGTGATTTTTAGATTTTCTTTATAAATTTTGAATGAATTTTTTCTTAGTAACTATGTACTTGTAATAAATAGCGAACATTGAACACTTCCCTCGCAAAAAAGAGTACGAACGAATGGAGTACATGTTTTTAAAAATGCAGATGTTAAAACTAAACATTATCTACTACTAATTTATTTTGATATAATATTCAGAGATGTACATAACGAATTATGGTAAATTTGATATCTAAATATGAGCACTAGCTTCTTAAACCTTAAGCTTAACTGATTTTGAAAAACTAGCGTAATGTATTTTGTTAAGACAGATCTGTCTCTCAGTAGTACAAGTACCGAGTTTCATGTCATTAGCATTATTACGTTTTTAGTACATAATTGAACCGTATAATTCACCATGTCTGAATCATCCGTGCATTGTACGAAGTAAGAGTATGGAGCGTTCATAAAATTTCTCATAAAGAAGAACCAAACGCCTACGGAAATATTTGAAGAAACGTCTACAAATTATGGGGAGGCTTGACCTTCATTTCCAACCATAAAACGTTGGAGCCGAGAAGCCGAGCATGATAAGGACTTGCTAGAGGATGATTCTAGGTAAGAGCGTCCAAACACTGCCTTTCTCGAAGAAAATATTGAAAAAAAACTTGTTCTAGAAGATCATCGAACCAAACAGTGGTAGATAGCCGAAGTCATAGGCATTAGTAAAAAACGAATCAGTGTCATTTTGTTTAATCGTTTGCACATGACAAAAATGTGCGCCCGATGGTTGCCAAAAATGCTCACTCCGCTGGATAAGCAGCGTCGGGTCACAACTTCGCAGGAGTTTTTAGTTTTAGTTTTAAAGTAAAATGATATTTTCATGTCAAAATTCTTAAAATGGCCACTAGGGCACTGAAAGTTTATTCATCTTTATATATTTTATATATCCAGCATGATATTCACATGCTGGTTGAAGTACAGGTGCTGATGAATTTGCGCACCCAAGTATCGCACGCACGTTTTGTTAGGAACGCACTCAGAGCTTTCCTTGCCCTCGTTCGCCACGATGTGGAAATCTTTCCAACTGCGCCTCAGGTCTCGATTTCCATGCTGAAGGGTACGTCGGAATAAAGTTATGAGATCGTCAGCGAAAGCTACTACTGATTAAAGTCAAATGAGTTCAGGAGAGGACTGATGAAGATCGCGAACAATGTCGGTGCAGTGACTTTTCCCTGCTGCAGACCATTCAAAACCTTGAAGTCGCGCGTTGTTATCAAGGTTCCGTCTGTGTTGACAAATGATTTGCCATACAACATATTGGACATCGTAACTACGAGTGGATGCGGGAACTTGGCCTGAAGGAGCCTTAATATCAATCCATCAAGCCACGTGGAATCGAAAGCCTTCTCCATATCGATGAGACACGCTCCAACACATTCCCCGCCGTTGATTTTCCAACACACCTCTAACGTGACTTTGGTTATTGCATGAGTGGTCGAATGGCCAGCTCGAAAACTGAACTGGCAGTTCGCCATCATCTCGTTCCTCTTGAGATGCAAATGCAGTGCTCGATTGAGTACCACTTCAAACACCTTGTTGACATAAATTCGCAGGAGTGTTTGGACATCTGTGTCGATAATTCTAATGACATTTCATCTTGCCTCGTCACTGCTGATGAAACATGGATTCGGTAGTACGATCCAGAGTCAAAAAAAGAGTTAATGCAGTCGATAGAAAAAGAGAAAAGCCGGCACGGAAATTCAAAGTGGAAGATCGGGATCCAAGCCCATGGCCACTGTTTTTTATTTTGGAATTTTGAAGCGATTCTGTCCATCGATTATCTTTCTAAGAAAATTACAATGAACGGTAACTATAACGCCGCATTGTTGACAAAAGTGCGTCAAGTTGTTGTCGGGAAAAGGAGAAACAAACTGGCGAAAGGAGTCCTGTTTTTACAGGACAATGCACCCAAACACCTTTCGTGAGGCATGCCCTGGTCAAGACAGGGTTTGAAGAAATTCTACCAAATAGTTCAGATCTAGCCCTTAGAGATTATTTCCTGTTTTCTTATTTGAATAAAGAGTTCCGAGAATGAAGATTTCCGAGTAACGAAGAAACAGTGGCAGCAGAAGACGAACATTTTGAAGAATATTTTTTCACTGTATTGAAAGCCTTTTATGGCAAGTGTAGAGGAAGATTGCATAGAAAAATGCATTTTTTACATTTTTATCAGCAGTATTGATACTCTAGGTTCAAAATTTTTCAGCCTCCCCTCGTGCCATGTAAAAAATGGAAATCCATAAAAGCAACGAAATTAATTACTGACAATTTTATTGGACAATAATGTTGGATAATTCGTAAAGTTCGACGAAGAACATGATAAATGAGTAAATCTAACGTAATTAAGTCTTGTACTGTGGCTCTAATAAGTTTAAGAGCAACAAAGTTCGCCAAAAATAATTAGATTTTATGGTGTAGATGATTTCACAGAAGAAAAGTTATACTATAAATGTTTGGATACTTGTTCGTAGAAGCTCCATTGAATGAAAATCTACTGGCGCTGTACTGAATGTTTAATGGAAACTGAAAGCCCATAATATGTGTTTTTCGTGGCTTTTCACAATAGTAATTATAGTGTTGTTCTGCCAGTCATCTCAAAGGACAGTTTAGTGTTTCATTCTATTGTGCTGATAGTTTCTGGGGGCACACAAATTTTATAATATACAGATTGTCATCTTGAGATGCTATTTAATTAAAGTGGAGATTGTGACATTTGTTTTAAATATTTTATTATGTTTGATGACTGGGCAATATATAATGTTAATATATTTTTATGTCCCACATTGAAAATAAGTTCACATCTCGGTGGATTCACATATATACAAAATAGACCATACCAAAAAAGGTCTCACATTTTCAACACATTTATTTAAATGTATGCAATTCATGCAAATATGCATGTTGATTTTTTTGAACAAAGAAAATCTAGATACGTAAAAGGTACGCCTTTTGTAGATAGGTAGGTCTTGTATACACTTTCCTACCATAATAGGAATTCTGGAACGAAAGAATAAAGTTTGTTGGTATACTTTGGTCAGTGGAAAGTGTTTCCTGAAATAACAAAACAATATTTTGGGAAGGAGAACTCGGATCAAATGCTATTCACAATTTAAATTGCTGTAGACAATAAAAGGTAGTCGGTATCAGAACATAAATAATAAGTACAGTTGTGTGGTTTATCTTGGGTTGACGAATTGTATTTTTCACAGATTTTTGTTTACAAAATAGTAAGTTCTTTTAAATATTTTTTTTGTTGCAAAAGTTGTTACTTATGTGGTGTGAAAGGTTTCGGCGTGGACGTACGCAGGATACGTAAAAAATATCCAATGGTGGGCAGGAACTACAAATTAAAGTGGACTTTAGTGGTCAATAGTTGTTCACTACGATGTAATTTTCCAAGTGTGTAAAGGATATTTTGTGTAATTTTAAGCACCAGAAATCTGTTATGACGTGGAAGAAGGAGACATAAGTATGAAATAGATACCGTGGATTCACTGTTTACTTTATACATTCCAGATGGAGGCAACTGCTCTCTCTTCTCCTGTGTACGGCAATTGAGTTGGGTTAAATAAATTAGCAGTTTGAAAATGAAAATGTGATAACAACTCGATATGCACGTAATAAAATAAGTATTCAGTTCAAACAGAAAATGGTAGAATATACATATAACATCATATATCTACTTTATATACTATCTCTTTAATCCTTCCGCATTTAGTATTTTTATTTAACAGCATTTGGTCGGACAACATTTAAATCTTCAGATCTTTTCAATTCACAAATACATTCTCAAATGGGTTCAACTCGACTCGCCGCATCTTTAAAATAGTGCTGTCTGAGTGTGTTTTATCATTGAAATTGGTTTTAGAATTGTTGAACCATCGCATCGTCACATACGAGCGTTTGCCTATCAATCATGTTAGTCAAGGTTCAACTCCCAGCGCTGGTCGAGAATATTTTCCTGCGCGAAGTTTTTCTGCTTTCTTGCTCTGATTTTCAAGAAAGTTATAAATGGGTTTTTAAGACGCATGCCTCACAAAATGTCAGTTCGTGAGTAGAACTATAACAACAGACTAAATTCACCCGGCATAACTGGCAGCGCAAGAAATGAAGCAAAAATTTCAAATTTAGTGGATGAATGACGATAATCACAGAAGAGGAATTATTCTATCAAAACCGAAATAAAATGTAGTTGACGCTATATTTGAAGCTGGTGATTGAACGCAAGAGTGTTTGTATTCGCTGTGGACAAATTTTTGTTGGGAGCACTATATTGCCTATAGCAACATTGATTATCTAGATTTCGTTTAAATCAATTTCAGAATGTTTGTAAAAATACGTGCTTTTGAACCTGATAATGTCCAAACTCATGTGTTTTCGTTCCGAAGTAAAAACGTTATTTTTACTATACTATGAAAATACGATTGGAATCGTTCATTTACAACAAACAGAGAAATTGGATTTGGTTGAGGACTATCAGTTCACTTAGTGAAAAAGTATCAGAGTCAAATCAGGGTGATAATCTTTTTACCTTCTAGTGTTCCGTTGGTCAGACAATTAGATAGCTCTTACATAACTTCCATAGCCGTGGCCTAATTTGAGCTGATGCGCATTCGATATTTATAATTATTAACGCATCTATGCAGTAGATATTAAAAATTGTAAATAAAGTGCACTTTACATTTTGCTGCTTTGATATAAGATGAGGAGAGTTCAGTTTTAGAATTGTTCTTTTATACTTTGTTTTTGGTTAGGAGGTTCGTTACTCATTTTGGTTTATGGCCCTGGTTTTTGAAGTGTTTCACGATTTGATCCACTAAAGCTTCAGCATCCATGTGTATTTATTATTTTTATAGGACCATTTTTTTTAAGCACAAAAGATTGTTTTATCGTAACTTTCCAACGATCGTCATTAACATTTTTTTTGTAGAAGCTATTGATTTGCTGTTTGAATTACAATCTTAAATAAAAATAAAAGCTACGAGGGTCATTCAATAAGTAACGAGACAAATTGTTATAGTTTTAAAACCGTTTATTCAATCAGTGTAAAATTTTGGCTAGTTTTCAACATAATCCCTCCCAACACTTATGCCACTGGCATAAGATTCTTTTAGTAGCTGTTGGAGCCAAGTTTGCACGTGAATCTTGACTTCTTCGTTAGAGCCAAATTTTTTGCCACGTAGCGCTTCCTTAAGAGGACCAAACATATAGAAATCTGATGGAGCCCAGTTTTTGAATGCATTCTTGAGTTATCTGTGTCGTATGCGGCCGTGCATTCTCGTGAAGCAAAATCACACCTTTTGTCGAAAGTCCACGGGATTTAGTGCGAATGACAGGCTTTACTTTGTTTTCCAGCATGTTAGAGTAATATTGGCTGTTGATTGTCGGTTGGTCTTCCAGAAAATCGCAAAAAATAGAGTCTTTTAAGTCCCAGGAATTGTAAGCATCACTTTACCGGCTGATGGCTGTGTCTTGAATTTTTTCCGCGTTGGAGAACATGTGTGATTCCACTCGAGGCTTTGTCTCTTCGATTCAGGCTCGTAATGGTGGATCCACGTCTCATCGCACGTTATAATTATTTCAAAAAAGCTTCTTTTTCAGTTAAACATCTGGCTTTCAACTGTTGACTGATTTGAAGCCTTTTTTGTGGATGTCCGTAAGTTGTTTTGGCACCCATCCCGCGCAAGTTTTCTTTTATAGCAGCTTATTGCGAATGATATTGTGGACAGTTCCAACACTGGCATTCCTTGGATTATTACGTCAATGCGAGATTCAACGGAAGAAGTTGCAACTTTGACCGGTCGCCCAGTTCGCTGCCCACCTCCAACAATTTCGCGGCCACTTTTAAACTGTTCCATCGACTTGTAAATGTTCGAACGGTTTGAATAATTGTTCCCATACACTTTTAAATCCTTTCATGGATCTCACTACTTTTAACACCTTCCGCTACTAAAAATCTAATCACAGCACGTTGTTCTTCCGCGGTGCAATTCTCAATCAAACTTGACAGCTTGCATTAACTGAATTATACGTTATGTTTTCAAAATCTTACCAAACAGATGATCAGAAGTAATAACAAGGATGCCAACTTGCAATCCTTAAAATTTCGTATTGAATTATAAAACAATTTTTGACCTACATCAATTTGTCTCGTTACTTATTAAATGACCCTCATACATAGTATATAATAGTCCCCACTAAAAGTTTAAACATTCAATATTAAGTAAGTAATATTTTTATTCCAAAATATTCTGAATTGGATCTCAAATTAATATTAAATTTGAGGTTCTAAATGACATCTTACAAAACTGATTAACCATTTGGGTCGAAAAAACACGTTATTTCTTCCGTCCAAACTACTGTAGTATCACATATTATGTCAAATAAGCGATAGCCAGTGCAGAGTGCTTCATCTTCATCAGGACGCAATTACTAAGCCTTTTTTCCTCCTAAAATGAGTCAATAATGTCGCAGAAACATGTTCTGTGTTTAGGTACTACCAATATAAAGAATACTAACCTTAGGCCAGTATCACAGCATTTCAGGTTTAATACAGAAAAGCTACCCTGATGCAATACATAATCAAAGCTAGTCATACTATTAACCATCGCCAACAAATATTTAGCCAGGATATCTAAATATAGGACTACGCTTCGTGAGCCAATTATTCACTATTGCTCGTTTGATAGCTCTATAAATTTTCACTATGTACATACATCCCCAAAATGTTACTCAATACAGTGGATGCATCATAGTCGTGGTATTTGGAAGCTGCACGTACCAATCGATCCACGTTGGAATCCTCAATACTAGCCCATCTAACTCTAGACAGCTGGATTCAGCTTGGATTTATTCTATATTTTAATAGGCTTAAAACAATAAAGGAAAGGTCACCGTTCAAGTGTACTACGATTAATATTCACAACATCTTGATAAGTCTCGTACATGTTTCCCTAATCAACTTTGACCTAGGTAGTTTATGAAATTAATGGTCCCTGTAGCATGTCCCTGAAATTTATTACCGTCTTGTTGCTTTGCAATGTTACCATCAAAAGATTGTGGTATTGATGAGTGATTATTCGATTAATGGAAAATATGATGGAGAATAGCTTTCCGTCTTTCTGTGCAATAAAAGGATGATGAGCTTTTTCCACTACAAATTCAATACATTGGTAGAATTTGACCCTAACTTTAAGAACTCAGCTTATTGACATCGGGTGGATTGTTTTCTTTGTTCGTTTTGGCTCAATGTTCCACCCCAATAAATAGCAAGCTTCTTAAAATAAAAAAACGACAAGCTTCTCTGAACATATATGCAAATCATTTAAACTCGCTTAAGATAAAATAAATTTTCCATCCAAAGCAGATGACAACAGCTTCGAGAGAAATCCTCGCTTAGCATGGAAAATTACATTTGAAAAAGTTTTGGCAAAGAAGTTTAAAGAATGATGAATACTGAATAATATTTCCCTATCTCTAGGCATAGTAAATTATGCATGATTCAAACTTTAGGAAATCACATCGAATTTGATGTTAAAAATGTATTTTTCGATTAGGTCGTTCAACGACATAAATTCTCGGAAGTGTCAATTAACCAAACTCGGATGCTAACACAAAATTTGTTATGAAGTGATGGGTTTGAATTTTAATGTTAAATGAAATTAGTACTTTATTTTATTAATCGAAGATAAAAGTTCGAATTTCAAATTTATCTGTTTTCATATTTTAAGTATTTACAATGAATTTTATGTAAGTGCTTCCCCCCCCCCCCCCACACACACATATATATATATATATAAATATTATATATGTATATATATATATTTACTTTTATATGTACATATATGTATATATATTATATATGTATATATATGTATATATATATATATATATATATATATATATACTGTAACTAGTATGTGTTGTCCCGTTCAAACAAGCCGCCAAATCTGCAATACCAACAGTGATATCTGTAAACCGATTGCTTCTGAAGAAACGTCAAACAATTGTGCACTAACGGCACAAGTCGGTATGTTTACATTTGTACACAAAAAAATTTTACGCGATGGAAGTGGAACGAAATGCTGTAATTGCTTTTCATTTGGGCCAAAAATCGGTGATGCAAATTGTTCGGGACCTAAACACCTGAATATCAATCGAAAGTTTGTGTACCGCAACATAAAACGATGAAATGAGATCGGTAGCGTAAAAGACAGACCAAAAAGTGGCCGTCCAAAAAGTGCAACATCAAAAAATACCGTCAAGAAAGTGAAGAAACGAATTCAACGAAAGTCGTGCCGAAGTGCACGTGACATGGCAAAAGATATGGAAGTATCACCCGAATCGTTGCGTAGTATATTGAAAAAAGACCTTGGACTGAAGCCGTACAAGCGCCAAAAAGTGCATGAACTTACAGCTAAGCAAAAAAAAGTTAGACTGGACCGATCAAAATTGTTGCTTCGTCGGGCCGAACGTGGTGATTTTCCGAACATTGTTTTCTCCGATGAAAAAAATTTCCCACTTGAGCAATATTTGAACAAAAAAAAATGATCGTGTTTGGTTAAAAGAAAGGTCGAGCGATAATTTGGACTTGCGCACGGTTGGCCTGACCGGAACCAACATCCACGACAAGTGATAGTGTGGGCAGCTGTTACCGAAAATGGGCGCTCTCCAATCACTTTCATCGAGCCTGGCGTCAAAGTGAATGCGACATACTATCGGGAAAAAGTCCTGGAAGCTGCTCTAATACCGTGGGCACGTAAACAATTCGGTTTGAGACCTTGAACGTTTCAACAAGCCTCGGTGCCAGCACATAAAGCGCGTGTGAACCAAGAATGGTTAAAAAACAATGTTCCACATTTCATTTCGCATACAGAATGGCCATCAAAATCTCCCGATGCAAACCCGCTAGATTTCTCTCTTTGGTCCATTTTGGAGACCAAGGTCGGCGCAAAAAAATACCATAGTATGGATGCATTCAAGAAAGCCATTATTCGAGAATGGGCCAAAATACCAGAAGATCACGTGCGGGCCGCATGCAACTCGTTCAAAGACCGTTTGAAGGTCATAATTAAGGCAAAGGGTGGTCATATTGAGCGAAAGTGACTTGAATCGAATATAATTATTGTTTTCCGACATTTTTAAATTTGGTTACAATAAAAATAATTTTCAGAAACAAAATTATGGCTTTACATTTACGGGACAACACATAGTAGTCACGATGTATATCGCGAAAAAAGTGCGAGTTGATTTGAATGCAAGCCAAGTGGGAAAAGGGCGGTGCTAGAAGTAAGCGACGTACGCATAAATCTAGACTTATCGGCCACGGCACTGGAATCAAATATCAAGCGGATGTTGACGAGCGAAGCGACTAGGGAGCGTGGCGTGACGAGAGAAGCGAGTAGGGGGCGAAGCCCACCAGTATATGTATGTATATATTTGCCTATATGAAAGGGGTGCTACCAAGGGGCTTTCGAAAAGTATTCAAACGTTAACAGGAAATTGTATACAATTGTCCTGTAGAGTAGTAGAAGGGTATGTTCAAAACTATTTATTATTTGTAGTTTTTTTAAAATGTGTAGCCACATGGAGACCATAAACTTGCATTCCAGTTTTATATATGAGTATATGGGCCTCTACGGGTTCAAAACGCGATTTGGTTCTATCGTTTAGTTATAAGATTTATTTACAAATTAAATACAAATAAAACAAAGATTTCCGCGGGCGGCGATGTCGTTGAGGCGAGAATCCAAAAGCGACTGTTTTTCGGGCGAAAGGTATCAGTCCTTTATCACCACTTCCAAAGTGCTGATGCAGCGCCTGAGTACCCGGTCTCGAGCAGCATATCGTTCCCGCGATTACGATAGCCATGCGTATTGGGTTACGTGCATGGCTATCGCGGCGGAAGATATGCCACGTTTGCCAAATTCCAGACGTGGCGATATTTTCCAGCGACTGGTGGCCGGCGACAATGTGTAGCAGAGTGTTACCGCCACAAGTACTTTATTCTTTTTTTCTTTCTATTATTTGAGCCTCAATTGCATTATTAGCGGAGTTTAGTTTTGAGTCAAATGCACACCTAGTTGAGACTGAAAAACTTTTCTGATAGGTGTATATCGATTTTTTCATTGCGAGTGAGTAAACTATCCCTCAGCACAATCGCTGCTTATGGCGATGGCATCCGAAAGTCGTAGTAGGTACTAGTTATTACGGGTGCCAAATATGATAAGCTAAGTTCAATGAAGAGATTGTAGGTTAGTATATGCAAAATAGGTTTCGGGGTTTTCGGGTTTCTCAGGTGAAATTTATGTGTCTAATTTACTTTTTCATTTTTGGATCTCAACATTTAAGCTATTTTGACTCACTTTCGATTTTACACTACAATTTTGTTTCCCAATCTCATGATGATGATTGTTCGTCTTGATGCCGGTCATGGTTGTCCTCTTTACCATGCACTTCCGACATTATGCTAGAGAATATTGGAACAACTTCAACGTTCTACTGTCCTTTCCGTTCGGTTAATTTATCTTTCGTTGGGTGCCAGTCTTTTTTGCGAGTGTAATTCTATGTCCTGTTGCCTTACAGGTATTCTAACAGCAATTTCTAACCACGTAATTGAAATTGCTCTTGGGGAGGCGAAACGATTTTGAAGAAAATCTTAACATGATAATGCCAGTCAAAGATACCCCTGTTTTCGTGAAGAGGTGGATCGAAGGGTCGAATTAATTTATATATGACCAATTTTTGGTACCCTTCCAGACAAATCTTATTTCACTTAGACTCGTGGCAGATTGGTTCTCCATCGGTTCGTAGGAGGATGGTAGAGTATTGAGAAAATTGGGCGCAAGTCCAGTAACCAACTCACTCGCATTTCGTGAGTCGATCTATGAGTGGACTATTTCATGTCGGGAATCCCTTCCACTTTTCTTAAATTTAGTAGACCCGTTACCGTTTAACATTTGGCTTAGAATGAAGCTCCTACGTAAAAGGACACTCTATCTTGACATTAAATCATAAGTAAGCTTTTTGATACATATGTTTATGTACAAACAATTATGGTTTTTTTTGATTTATATTCGCCATGACTTATAAGGTGAAATATGATGTGGATATCAGGCGATGTTAATCAAAAGATACTTTTCGTGAGAAGTAGTTGTGGTTGTAAACAAATACGAACTATCAAGCTTCATTCTTTGGGAATAGTAATGGGATGCAATAGGGACAGTCCAGTACATTCGATGGCAAACGTGAAGAAAAGTTACTCAGTTTAGTCCATGCTGTATCACCTAAATTCGAACTAATCATGCTTTGCAAAACACTATAACGACGAGTAGTTTCAAAGCTATATAGTTATTTTTTCTGATAGGAAGTTTAAATATTTTGCCTGACTAAATCCACAACTATAAAGTGACAATAGTCAGATGTACATGACAATAGTCAGACGTCTAGCATCCTTCTTGTATATAGAATGATCATTTATGTGATCTCTCCGTATAATCAACCGTTTTTGTTTCCATCGGTATGTAAGTTTCATATATATCTTTATATTTTTTAAACGGAAATCACGTTCTCAATACAAGTAACCTAACTCAATTCAAAGAGAATTCTTTCAACCACTAACAATAAAATGAATAAGCTCGCGTTAAAGCGGTGATATTGAAATCTTAACACAATTCATTTCCCCAGAAAATTCGGCTGAATGAGCATGAACCGGAAAACTATTCAACCTGAAACATTGAACAGTTCAGCAGGGATGGTTGAATATTTCCTTCAGAGATGTAAAAAGCGTGGTTTTCTCGGTAGAACATACTCCATTTCTTTGGGGAAAATTAAAATATCTTATATACAAAACAGTTCACGTGAAAATCTCTGTTTCCATACCCACCAGGGCAATCGAACTATTTCTCTTCGTTTCAGCGCTTGTGATTCAAAGCAATAACGTTAAGCAGTTCAGTAGACAATTTTGCTAGTGAATGTTAGATCAAATGTATTTTCCTTTTCAATATTTTCCACATTTCAAACTCAAGATTATTTTTAGATTCAATTTGAAAAAGGGAGGTGTTCTCCCGTTTCGGTCTTTTACATTGAATTCACATCAAGTAGCAAATCAATTCAAACTTTATAATAATGGGCTTCTTCCTTCGAAACGTAACGAACGCCTCTTCGGTCTCGTACCGCAAAATGATAGTGGGTGGCAAAAGAAATCATTCGATTTGAACGAACGGAATGTTGGAATTTCAACTAATAGTCTAAAATCGAGGACGATATAAAAAAAGTTTTTGATAGGAGAGAATCTGATTCTTAGGGTGTGATTGTGGTGGGGCTTTGATCAATTTTGGACAGTTGTACAAATACAAAGAAAAAGGATGTTTTGAATCATTATCCTTGAAGAATGCAAAATTATATTTGATGTCCAGTTTTTTCGCGCTTACTTTGAGATTTTGACAAAGAATGTCTAAATACAAGTGTTTGTCAACTACACCGTCAATAAAGTGGATATTTTCCACTCCTGACGCTGTCATGCAGTCCCAAACCATTACTCCACAACCTTCATCTTTTACCCGGGTCAGAGATTTTTCTTCGGTTTTCCTACACATAAGAGCAGCCAACTAATCCACAGATGTTAAATTTACTTTTATCACTAGATAATACCGTATTACGAAACTCAGGACCAGAATCCTTATTTAGGTTCTCTTGTGCAAACGTCTTTCTAATCTTCTACAGTGAAGGAAAAACGTCTACGGCAGCACTTCATATTAAGGTTCTTGTTAATTGGAAGCTTTAATCAAAAGTCCATTGATGCACATTTTTTCAGTAACATAAACATTTATAAAAAACCGAAAACAAAAATTTTTCATAACAAACTTAAAGAGAAATTCATAAAAACATAAAAAATTTAATGGACAAAAGTCGGCGGCAGTCAGTACTGGCTGACTTATACACAAAAAATTTCCAACTAAACGTATTGGAGTTTTTAAAATTATTTGCTGGCTTAATACTTGGCTAGACACCTTTTAGCATCAATTACTGCTTGCAGTCTTCAGGGCATAGAGGCGACTAAATTACCAGTTTCTGTGGATGAAATTTTCTCCCATTCTGTATTGAGCGTTTCCTTCCACAAATTTTTCATTTTTTTTGCAAGCTTTTCGAAGTTTCTGCTCCAGAAGCTCCCATACATGTTCTATTGGGTTTAAATCCAGGCTTTGGGGAGGCATATTCAGCTCCCTGGGAGCGTAGTAAAACAAGAAGTTCTTGCCGAAAAGTACTGTGTGCTTCGGATCATTGTCCTGTTGGAAAATCCAGCTCCCTCCAAGGCACAACTTCTCAACAGATGGCCGTAAATGTTGCTCCAACTGGTTCTTGTAAACAAAGTGGTCCATAGTAGTTTCAACAAAAGTCAATCTGCCGACCCCAGATGGAGCTATGGCTCCCCAAACCATAACATTACCTCCACCGTGCTTGACAGTAGGAATTACATTTTTGATCTCTAAAGCCGTATTCTTTTCTCTCCATATTTTACTGCGACCATCACATCATATCTCTCATCGGTAAAAAGAACTCGATTCCAAAAATTATTGTCCTTGTTGATATGGACCTTGGCGAACTCTAGGCGCAGAAGTCGGTTTTTTGCGGATATTAATGGATTTTAGTTGGAGTTCTGCTTTGAAACCCATTAGAATTTAATGCCCTCGAGTTTTTTTTGCAAGGGCATCCATTTTTCTTACTGCAGCCACTTGTTGTGCCAAATCTAGAGCACTTATTTTTGGATTTTTATTCACTTCTTTTAAAATTAAACTAATGTCTCTGCGCGAAAGCTTTTTCGGTCTGACAGTTCGCGGCTTATTTTTAATGGAAACAATGTTTTTAAAATTTTTGGTAATGGTATAAACAGAACTTCATTTAAGTTTCAGTAATTTGACAATTTCCGAGCACGATTCATTGTCTTTCTTATACTGGACGACCAAATTTCGAACATCACTAGAAATTTATTTTCGCGATGACAATTGCAAATAAACAAATTTTGTACAAAACCTAACGGTTTAGTTAGACATTTTTTGTGTAATACTCAGCCAGCACTGACTGCCGTAGACTTTTGTCCATTTTTTTTCGTTATTTATAAATATATTTACGTTACTGAAAAAAATGTGCATCAATGGATTTTTGATTAAAGCTTCCAATTAACCAGAACGTCAATATAAGGTGGTGCCGTAGACTTTTGTCCGCCACTGTAGTTTTTGTCACTGACAAATAGTTTTTTTTCTAGCTACCCGTCCGTTATATTCCTTGCTTTGGAGCACGCTTCGGGTGGTTTTAGCATTAGTCTTCTTGTATAGATGTTAGTTTTTGTCACTAATTTTTGGAGTTTTTTTTGATAAATCGTAGTATCCACTTCTCATCTGCAGCAGAAAGTACTTTTCTCGTGGTGTTTCATTTTTTTGTCGGCCACTTAATTTTCGTTTTTGAATCTATCGTCAATATTTTGAACCATTGAATGGCCCTTTTGGACAATTTCGCTTATTTTCCGGAAGAATTTTCCACTTTTACAGTGGTGGATAACGAGTTTCCTTATTAGTATGAGGCGTCATTTTCAATCGTTGACGCGCAAATTCTTGGTAGCGCCTCAAAGAAACACTAATTTGACGGTAATCCAAGGTCACACTGCAAAACGACTACAGCTGGACAAAGCACATAAGCTAACCCACAGACTGATCAAAAACCGATTGAAAGTTAACAAATGCCAACCGTCCAATTTGAGGGTGGGGTTAAAACTCGAGCGCTTTTCGCTTGTTATTACTTTTCATTTTCCGTCGTTTTTAGCATTTTAATTATCAAGTAGGTTTATGAATGCAGTGCACGTTTTAGTGATGGATCCGACTCATTAAAGTTCGGAGACCAAGGTGTATGATTTTATGTGAGAGCCACTGTACATATTTAATATACATATCTATAAAATGTCTCAATTAGTGTTTAATGGAGTTTGAAAGTCAAGTTGAACGTCTCGTGTCATTTTGATTAAAAATATTCTTATTTGAAATTAAGACCGTGCAATATTTGAACTCTCAAAAGGAAAGTTACCTAAATTTAAATTTCTTTGTGATGAATAATGTCTTCTAATAATTTTGAAGCAAAATAGTTTCGGCGCGATAAAACAAACTAATTCAATATCTGATAGTAGAATATTATTTAGAATCAGAATATATTTTGCTGAATATTAGTAAAGAGTCTTATACTTAGACTTTGCAGAGCTATAAAATCCCAAAACTAAAATTCTCGGAACAATGGATACGTTGTGATTCTATTTATCAAACAATGTCACCAAAAGCATTTGATGCATGTAAAATTTTTTTCTGTCTGTTTTATACAATAGATTTATTTAATTGTCACAGCTACTAATGATTGCATCCATTATATGAAATACATAAAACCGAACATCATCAACAAAAAATCCATGCCATCAATTTTCAATGCAATCTGAGCCTTGTCTCAATCGTTGAAAAAAATACAGTATACTTCCTTAGATTGTGTTTCTTTTCTTTCCAATCTCAGTAAAAGGGTTCAAATAAGATCAAGATGAGATTGATTTGGCGTTAAACAAGGTGGACATTTCATATTTGGTGTTTTTGTTAGAAATACTGCAATAGATCTTATATTCCTATTCTAAAGCAGTTTAACTTTCTCATTGGGAAACATTTCCCAAATTGGCTGTTATATAAAAATATTCTCGGTCAATCAAATTTATTTGGGAAAAAGGAAAAAAAATCAATTTCAGCATTGTATTTCGTTATGAACTCTTTTCCGCAATCGAATATTTTCTCAAGCTATTAAGCCTATAATTGGATCTTAAATTGGTGCCATTTTTTGGATTCAAATTTATGTCATTGAAACTCAAACCTATAGAAATTCTGTAAAAATAAATTAAAGGCGGCGTAACTAAACATGTTTACAGAATCTTTTGAATGCGAAACGATACCTAGCTAGGATGCATGGTCAGCTTGATTTATGTATTTTTAAAACACTTGTAAAATTTGATGAACATACTAAGACGTAAATGTTTATTTACATACTATGAGTTGCCTATACGTTTTTAAATTTGATTAAAAAAAAATTTGGTGAGAAAAAATTGAAAAAAACATTCGATATTATACCATTTTAACATTACATATAACCGAATTCATTGTTAAAGTGTAGACTTATGTATGTTTTAAATAATTTAAATTACAGGGTCTTGAAGGCAACTTCCAAAATGATTGATTAGGTCAGTATGTGACAAAATAATTAATTAATGCGCTCGATATTTGCGCTTTTGTAGAGTCAAATGCAGCAATGTAGGGGTTCCTCAGCAATGAAAGTCGCGGGGTCCCTCTTGTGTCTAACTTTCTTAAACACATTTTTTAATCTAACTTGTTTTTATAAAAAGCACACTTTGTGTTGTGATATGAAATGCCATTTCATAAATACATTAAAAAAATAGTCCAATTTAATAAGCAAAAACATTTTAATGGAAAATGGAGAGATCATCACATTTATTACATATAGGTATTAAGCATTAATGTATATTATAAATCTAACATTAGAAAGAAAATTATACGATAAGTCACTTATTAATTTGAAAAATTAAAAATATTTCATCATGTTAGATTGCGATGTCGCGAGGAAAATTTACGATGTGCTAAGCAATACTTGTCCATTCATGATGCGATTTTTAATGTTTAAAAGATGGGTTTCTGGTTATATGTTTGGATGCACCACACAGTGTCACCGACATTTTGCTTTTCAAAAGTTGACAATAAAAATGTTTAAAATATGAAATAACATTTTCTAGAAATATTTAATATAACCCGTCAAGTCTTGACAGTTTATGTAAGCAGTGAATATGACACTAATTTTTACTCGTTTGGAGGAAGAAAAAGACATATCAGAACGAGTAAGAACATAGAAGGCCTAACCGCGCTATCATGTGGTAAAGCACATAGTAGGCTATGCCCAGAAAGTGTCAATAATGCCTGGAAAACTTCGCTATAGATCGTCCAGCGAGTGGGTACGGTTCGTGCGGTATTTTTGATTGTTTAACGATTGTATTTTTGGGATATACATAGTGCATACTGCAGCAGTGTATCTTTTGACCACAGGATAGTCTTGTGTTGCGATATTAATGTCGGTCTGTGTACGAAAATTATACAGGTGTAAAGTAAGAGGTATATCTTAGAATGCTAAATTTCCTTGTTTTTTTGTACTAGATAATTTCCGAGTCATTTCGTGTTATCGGGATATAAAGATGATTGAATCTTGAAAATGAGACAAGTTCAAAGACACGGGAAAAACGAACAACGGCTGCGAGCCTGACATGCTGGGCTGACCTGCCAGCAATCAACAACCCTCTAGCCGTCGAGAGATCGAACGAACTCGTTTGAAAGACACTTAACGTTCGCTACCGCATTCATGAATTAGATGCCTCTGAAGTTATTTAGATGCAAGTCCTTTTGAATTTCGCTTAGAATTTGAATAACATACTTCATTGTAACATTTTCACTACCTATCCATTTCAACCACAGGCGTGTATTTAATTCAACACTATGAAAGCATAATACATTTCCTTTGCAAAAAGTAATTTGCTCCACACCCACATTTTTTTCATTTCTCGTAATAAATCTACAAAAACTTCAGCTTTCGAAGCAAAAAATTTCAGGAATAATGCAACCTGCAGTTAATTTTTCTCTTGAAAATCCTAAAATCTTTACATGACGCTATTTTTTTAGCTTCACATAATTTTCAAAAACGTGGAACTAAACACAAAGTACTACAGAATTTCATTGGTACCTTTCCTTTCAATCCAACATGTAATGGATCCTATTAAGTAGCACTTCAAACGAGCAAACAGTGTTTTACTGGTGGAAAAACTTTTTCTACCATGAATTGAAAAAAACGTAATTAAAACCCGTGTTTAAAGTCTTCACTTTGAAAATGAAGCTGATGATGAATATGCATATATGTTTGTAAAAGTCCTTAATACCTAACTGTTTTCATTTCAAACGGGATGGAAAACACCTTCACAGAAGCAAAAATTTTAGATAAAATTTACCACCGTAGTGAAAACATATCATTACCATTATCCACATTATTCTGAAGGCGGCTTTTGACATGCTTAGAATCTGAGTAAAGAATTTTAATTAAAACAAAACAGACTTTTTATGAGTATAGTAATATTGAGGACCAAAAATCAACAATATTTTTCTAAACGTTCAACACGTATCACGATATTAAAGATGGGACTTTTAGAATTTCATAGTCTCCATATTACAACCGGCTCATTTTTGTTGTTTGCATTCTGGTCATATATTTTAAAAAAGGCTAGCGCAAATAAAAAGGGACTTAACAAATGATTATGAAGTGAAGTAAATTTACTTTAACATTTCATAAGCAATTTACTTTGAGTCAATTGAAAAAGATTTTGAGTCTTTGGGAGAAGGATTTTTCATTTGGGGTTAGAATAAATTCAACCGGAAAATGCAATAGAAAAGAAGCTCGAAGCTTAGTAAAGTTTGTACACGTTTTAGGTGTTCTAGTAGATATTTAAATGAGCTTAATCTTTTAATTTCAAGGCAGCTCAAACGCTTCGAGTAATTATGGGAAGATTGCTGCTCTTGGTACTTATATCGCAAAAAGTGAAGTGGTAGGTAGGTAGGTAGGTTATAAAGAAAGGAATGGAATTTAAGAAATGCATATTTACAGCTTAAACCATCGAAAAAACATTCCCAGCCAAATAAACAAAGCTTCTTCGATAAAGCATGGTATTTCACGTTCCAAAAGTTTAACCTTATTTACTATGTTCTTTTTGAGATGTGGGAATACATCGTAAACCATGGTTCTTATGAAAAGAAAAATCTCTTTGAAATGACGAAGTATAAAAAATACCAGGAAAAAATCAGGAAGTCTGTAAATTTTCCACACGACTGGCATCGCTGGGAATTTAAAGCTGCAGATGTTGGTACGTCATATAACTGTGGGCAGATAAAATTGTATTTAAAGCAGAAAAGATTCCATTTTCAGATATGTAATCCTTTTGCAAACATTTTTTTATATTCGCTTTCAAAATTAGCTTTGTAAACTTTTAAACAGATTGAGCTTACAGGCAATTTCTATGAAGGTTTGTAGTATTTTCAATATTTATACATGGCTTGAGTTTGAATATAAATGTGATGATATATTTACATATAAGGATGAAAAAAGCCGGTAACGGGAATGCTTTCAGGAATGTTAACGAAGAATTACAGTTGTTCTGTATTTTGACTAAGCCTAATCTGACTTTTTAAGGAAAATTAATTATAAATCAAAGCAAAGAAGTTGTTAGTTTACTGCATCTACTGCAAAAAATCAGCCTGAAAATTTCCTTTTCTTTCTCCTTTTTTTAAAATTGTTTAATTCAAGCGAATATCAAAAGAAATTTAGATATCAAAGGCATGGGATAATCCTTGAAAAAATATGTGGTTTTTAAAAGGAAGATTACTGCATATATTTTAATCTACTCTACTTTATTCCTGAATAAGATCGGTTGAAACAGATTTTCACTTGCTCACCAGCTACATCGAAAAATTTCTAAGGTCAAAGAATATACGCAGATGGTTTTTCTTGACATCGAAGGTGCATTCAACAACGTCAGCCACAAGGCTATTGAAAAGGCAATCGAAGAAAACAATGTGGATGATATCCTGATTAGGTTTATCGTACAATTGCTAGGCAGCAAGAGCATTAACTCCACACTAGGGGACAGTATCCTAAGAAGGCGGACGTGCAGAGACATCCCTTCTATGGAACTTAGTGGTGTATAAACTCCTATCAACAATAGAAGCGACTGGCTGCAAAATCGTAGCCTATGCCGACGATGTTGCAATAGCAATATCGGGCAAATTCGTTAACACCCTATCTGAAAGACTAAACTTTGCCCTAAGTTTTCTTACCAAATGCAGCAAAGATTAATCCGCAGAAAACGAAGCTTGTGCTCTTTACGAGAAGACACAAAATTCCACGATTTGTCCCACCTAAACTTGATGACACTAGTCTCAATCCATCTCATCAGGTCAAATATTTAGGTCTGATTTTAGACTCCAAGCTCGCATGGAAAGCGAACACAGTAGAAAAAGCGCGTAAAGCGGCATGCGCAATCTACTGCTGCAGAAGAGCTATTGGGAATAGATGGGGACTGAAACCCAAAACTGTATCATGGCTCCATCCAGGGATAGTGGAACCAACCCTTCTGTATGGCGCGGTTATCTGGTAGTCAGCGATGGCAAAAACATCAAATATGAACCTGCTAAACAGGATCCAGAGGATTGCAGCTATTGCAATCACCGGGGCTATACGCACTACCCCGACAAAGGCGTTGTTTATGCTATTAGATTGGCTCCCGACAGAGCTCCTTACAAAACAGCAGGCCAAGTGTTCTGAGATTCGATTGAAATCTTTAAATCGCTGGCATGAGGGGAATACACCACCATATTACAGAGGGATAACCAATGCCAGGGAAAGTAGACCTCACTTCTCCGATTCCCTGCTTCCATCACGGTTTCAAGTCAGTCATCTCTAGCACAGATGACTGGATCATGGAAAGAGGTAGAATACAGGAATCAGTCGACATCTACACTGATGGATCAAAAATGGAGGGAAGAGTTGGCTGTGGCGTTTTCTCCGAACAGGTAGGCCTGAAACTATCCTTCCGATTACCAGACCACTGCAGCGTCTTTCAGGCAGAGGTCATTGCAATACATAAAGCAGTGGACTGGTTAAGAAATCAGAAAATTCCCATAAAAAATCTCAACATTTTCTCTGACAGGCAAGCTGCTATGCAATCATTATCCAACGTGGATACCTCATTCAAAATTGTAATGGAATGTCGCACACAACTGGACGGGATGTCGCTTCACTGTGAAGTAATTTTTTGCTGGGTACCAGAGCACAGTAATATACAGGGAAACTGCGAAGCAGATGCCCTAGCGAGAGCTGGCACTGAGCTTCAGGAGTATACACTTACCACCCAAGTCGACCAACCTCTAGCCTCAATTAAGCCAGGATTTAAGCAGTACTACGTGGAGGCTGCAAACAGGGCCTGGCTGCTGGGAGAAACCTGCAGAACAACTAGGCAAAGTTGGCACGCACTTAACTCAAAGCGCACCAAGCAGCTCCTCAACACGAGCCGTGAAACATTAAGTTTCTGACGGGGCATTGTCTCATTGGCAGACATGCAGAAAGACTGGGTGCCCCTTTCCACGATTTCTGCCGCAGCTGCAAATCGGAAGATGAGGAGGAAACGATTCAACATTTTCTGGGCGAAAGCCCAGCACTATCCAGGAAACGCATGCAAGCTTTAGGCTCGGCTCTCCTGGACAGCCTCACGAAAATAGCCAGTATAAATATTAGCTGCACAGCTAGCTTCATACGAGAATCTAAATGGTTCTCGTCATCCCACAGGTTTTAGTGCCGTACCCTATCTCTTTGTGGTATGATAATGGGCCTATCTTAGCCTAAGTGAGCCGCTTTTTGACAAAGAGGGCTGCTACTACACCAACAAACCAACCATTTTATTCCTGATGATCAATGAAAATTTTGGGTTCTAGAAATTGTGATTGAAATAGATTTTTATATATGCCGAAAAAAATCATAAATGAAAATTCATAAAGTTAACTCCCAAAAACAATGTACTTGTTAGATTTAAAGCATATTTTCATTCATCACCTCATCCTTAAACAGGAATTGATTCAAGTGAACGCGAGAAATTGATATAACCTTTTTCGCAGACCGCTCTCATTCCAAGTGTATGAAAGCATCTTCGTCTGTTTGGTAAGTGGTTATTTATGGTTATTTATAAACTGAAAAATGAACTCTATGCAGGGTAGTCCACACTGAAGAGTTTTCTATTCAATATTTGATATTGTTATCAAATTCAATTATGAAACACCTTCAGCTGTTGTCATCACATACCTTCGAAAAATGTCCTCTTTTACATTGCAAAGTGTCCTTTGCGAATTGAATGTGAATTTTCTTGAGATGGGAAATCAGTGCAAACAGTCAAATATTTGAATAAGGGTTTGTTGCTTTCGTTTTATTACAATGACAATGCTGCCATCTTTCAAACAGAAAACTGTGAAGAATGGTTTGATGAGCATCAATTGCAAATTTATGAGATACGTTTTTGATTTGTGTGGGAAATGCAAAGCAAGAGGGATTTATGAAATTTTGTTTCATGTTTACTTTTATCCTGGGGTATTAAGAAGACAATGCTCTTTAGTAGACGTTACAACATTTATGATGGCTCTTATTTTGTGTGGTTAAATTTTATGAAATAATCGCACACTAATATCGTAGTGAATTGTAATGGATGCCAAGGAAACGCAAGACTGTTGATCTTAGCGTGGAGGAGCTTAGAATGAAAGAGTAGTGCCCAAGACGGGATTATTGACACAAAACATTTACCTTTTATGGTCCCTGTTTTCAGTATTGTGACACTAATTGCAAAGAAGAACTATGTATACGTAGTATCATGTTGTTATGGAGTTCTGAAAAATGCCTTATGAGCTTTTCAGCACTGGAACAGCTCGTGTATTGTTCATATAACATCACAAAGTGGAATTGAAAAAGATATGAGAATATTTCCTAGAAAAAATTTAGTTGAAATGTACTTGGGAGCCTTTAAACTTTCTGCAGGTATCGAGCATTGGCCGTTTTCGAGATTCAACCTGTTGCGAAGCACGTTTGTTTGCCTTAGTCTTTTGAATACTTTCACCCAGGATGAGAGAGTACTTATTGGAATGGAAGGGAGGGATCAGTAAGAGTAAGTCCCTGTTGTTCCATCCTAACTATTATCGAGCAACTTGTAAGGATAAAGCTGGGACAACATATTATTTCTTCTATTCCATGAAATTTATTTTATTCATTTTACCATGAGTCCTCGAAAAATCAACAAATGCATTCCAAAATGAAGAATTATAAAAAAAAAACAAAAGAAAACTAAATACAATCCAAACAAAAATTTCATGATGAACGAAACAAAGATATATACTATGTTATTCTAAAAATTCATACAATTTATTACCTTATCAGCTATGTATTTATTTTAGGTGGCGATCGCCAGTGACGGCTCGTCAGATTGAATCTCCTTCTTGAATTTATGAAATAAATAGAAAAAATTTATTTTGGAGATCAACTCGAATTTGAGCAATAATAAACTGTCAGCGATTAAGAAACCACACACTGACTGAACTTTATTGAAAATAAAAATATTTTCTTACTTCATGAGCACCAGGAACAAATTTCCAGTCTATTAAAAAACCACTTTGGAACCTAATTTCATAAGGTCAAATGTCGAATTGATAAGTAAAATTGCACCTATTTCACTCGCTTTATCATTAAATTTACATTGAAGCAAATCTGCTACATTACCACTACGTCATTATAAAGCAGATTTGAGTTTTACTTCATGATGAAGTAAAATGCGTCACTATCATGCATTTTAATATTTATTTTTCAAATGTGAGTCATGAATTCGCAATAATATTGGCTAAATTTAAATACAGCTTTATTTGTTGCTGCTTCGATCACCTATATTTTTTTCGAATAGGAGGACTTATTACAAATTAAGGGAGCATCTCTAGTCTTTTGCACATATTTTCAAGTATTTTTTACAGTAAATTTTATTATGAAACAACAATTTTTACACAAATGCAAAAATTCATATTGAAGTGTAAAAAAATCTTTTTTGAATTTTTACAATCTAATATGGCCCAGATATGGCTGCCACAGCAAAGCCTGCTTTTTCCTGGTTGACATGATTTCTCGACTCAGGAACCTTTGAAATTAAAAATTCAAAATGCATATTTAGAGATAGATAGATAGATAAAAAGTTTATTATTGTCGAGATACAATTTTGTAGTATTACAGAGACTTATGCTAGAGATTCAGACTATGGTGCCGCCTTTACATCTATAGTTCCTTACAATTAGACTTGCAGATAAGTTTTGCTTAAGATTATGGTTATCAAGTTTACTAGGAAAAAAGTATAAAAAACCTGGCTTGCGAATACTTACACCTAAGAAACTAGCCTAATCTAGAACTAACTTAAGAATAGGCTTAAACATCTAGATATTTACTTAATGTAGCGATGACCTAGAAGGCAGTAGCAGAGGATTATCAATCGTTGCTGTTGTTTCGAGGAATGCATTATGCCGCTTCGTGACGAGATCTTTTATCGTCGGTACTTGAGCCAGTTGATGCAGCCGTATGGTCGAGAAGTACCATTTGCATTTGTTTTGGAGAATTTGAAGCTTACCTTTATGGTGATTTGCACATTGTCCCCAAACGGGTGCTGCCTATGAAATAATTGGCTGAAATGCAACTTTGTAAATAAGCAGCTTATTATGCAGGGAAAGCTTTGACTTTCTGTTAATGAGGGGATACAGGAGTTTTATGGCCATTTGAATTTTGGTACAAACTGTTTCTACGTGATTTTTGAATGTGGTAGACTTATCCAGAATAATTCCTAGATACTTAACAGTTTCGCTCCTAGGAATGGCCTTCCCAACGAAGTTAACGCATCGCGTTCGAAGATTTAAGGGACTTCGTTTCCGGGTGAAGTAAATAGATGCAGTTTTCGCGGGATTTACTTTTATTTTCCAACGAAAATAAAACTGGTAGAGCAAATCTAGTTCACTTTCCAAGGACTGAATTATTGAGTCAGGATCACTTGCTTTGGAGAAAATGCACACGTCGTCTGCGAAGATTGCAAGGTCACACCTGGAGTTCGAGGGGATATCGGCAGTGTAAATATTGAACAGAGCTGGACTCAGGCTTGCTCCCTGGGGTACTCCTGCTGGGACGCGCCTAGAAGTTGAGTGGGTTTTATTAATTTTCACAGCAAATGATCGCTCCGATAAAAAGGATTGTATAAGCTTTACCAAGTAAACTGGGAATGCAAATTGTGTAAGTTTGAACACCAGTCCGTCGTGCCAAACAGAGTCGAAGGCTTGACATCGAGGGTGACCATGCCTACGGACTTTTTCTCATTAAATGCATTGGTGATGCAATGGGCTACCCGGTTCAGTTGATGGATAGTAGAGTGGCCCTGTCGAAAACCGAATTGTTCGTTTGGGATCAGCCTCTTTTCAGCAATGATTGATTCGATTCTAGCAAGAATAATTTTTTCGAAGACTTTGCTGAGCGCAGGAAGCAAGCTTATGGGACGAAAATTGCTGGGAGATCTAGAGTCTTTTCCAGGCTTGAGTATTGGGATGACGATCGCTTTTTTCCAGATTGCTGGAAAGTACCCCAACTTGAAGCAGGAGTTAAATATAATGGTGATTAGAACAATTGGCTTATTGGAGAGGTTTTTCAGAAGTATGTTTGGAATTCGGTCTGTTCCTGGAGATTTACGGTTTTAAGCCACTTAATAAATTTAAAGACTTCCTTGGGTTTGCAGAAAAAATTGGTAGGCACATCGAACCAAGAAGGGAGTGACCTAATTGAGCTATCGACGATATCCTCAGTTGTCTTACTGCTCATGTCTTGGGTAAGCGTATGCGAACTTTGAAAGACGTCAGCTAAAAGCTCGGCTTTTTCAAGATCGGAGTGGGCTAAGGTACCGTCGTTCTTAATGAGGTGGGAAAAGTAAGGAGTGTGTCTTCGTTTGAGGGTTTTTTGAAGCTTCCACATGGAGGATGAACCTCGGTCGAAACTTGCTAGCAAGGAGTTCCATGTCCGATTTCTGATGGCCGTAATTCTGAGGCTGATCATCTTGACAAGCAGGTTAACTTGTAGTTTGAGACGATAGTCTCTGGTTCGTTGCCACTGTCGTCGCAGGGTATTCTTTTTTTGAATTAATGTCATTGTCTCTATATCTATTACTGGTGCTTGTACAAATTGCGCTTTTATTTTCTTGGGAGTCCATAGCTCGATTGCGTGCCATAGATCATCGTTTAGCTGGCAAATCATTTCGTCTATTTGTGAAACGTTTAAGTATAAGTAAGTCGCTATGGCCTGTACTAACATCAAGAACTTTAAGTGAAACATAACAAAATGGCCGACTTTTCGATTTTTTCACCTATTTTTTGAGGTTATGTTGTTTAAAAAGGTGGTTATATGACAACGGATATTCATAATTCTACTACGGGCTATAACCATATATGTGATGAATAACCCCTCAAAGTTTCAGCTTGATCGGTTCAATAGTTTTTTTAAAATCGTCTTAACCAGGTAAAAAAACGTTGCTTTGAGAAAAACGCGTTTAAAATAATTTTTTGTGTGTATGTCTGTGTTGGACCTTTCTCAGAATATCCGATGTAAATACATTTTTAGAGCGCGCAGACTTGAATATACTATTGTACTCTGTTTCTGAATGTATACTGAACGCAAAACCAGTGTTTTTGGAAAATCGACTTTTCCAAAAAATAGACTAGAGAAGCAACTCAGCTGCTATTCTACTTTCAAAGCATTCATCATTAGCTTTAATTTCAGAATTTAAGAGAATATGTACGTCAATTTGTATCTAATGCCACAGTTTGTGAAATTGTTTCGATTAAGACAATACGCATAAGATTTCTAACATTTCACATACATTTCTCGTAGTCAAGGCGCATCACCCCAAGCTGACAAGTAAGAATTTCCTACAGAACGTGTTAGTACTAAGGTCAGACCTACATGGAAGATATTCTAGGAAATTTTCTTGTCTAAAATTCCGTTTGTGAAAGATATAGAGGACATAAGGCAGTGATTTGTTAATCTTCTTGTACCAGAAGCTATTTTTTGGGGGAGGCTGTCGATTTCGTCTTCACTAAGTTAGCCAAGGCTACGCTTCTAGAAATACAAACTATTTAAGAGGAATGGGTACTTATGCCTGAAAAACAAGTTGTGGCAAAAATGTTTGCGGTCTGAAATCTACCAATGCCAATCTTGATAAGACATTGAAAGCTTTCGCTACAATTGAAAAAAATCAATACTGAATTTTATCGCTATAATTTATGCTAGCAGACAACTCTCAATGCTATGCCTGTTGAGAGATGACGAATGTTTTATCCGATAAAACAGAATAGAATTTTCTTTAGGATGAACGTCGTACATACGGTGAGCTGTATAATAAGGAGATTACCGTAGTCCTTGGTAGAGTTATATCCATTTAATTGGTGGATGGAAGGTTCAACTAAAGAAGAGCTGTTCATGCATTTCGATTTAATAAAACAATATGTTTGAAGGCAATTGAAATCAATACTACCTAATTGAAGGCAGAAATACCCATCTAGTTTTATTTATTTAATTGCACTATATTGAATGGATTGTTAATTGTTGTGATGTCAATGTATGGTGGAAAATTTGTTACCCGTACAGTTAAAATAGCTATATCCATTGATTTTTATCTGTGCTTTTTTGCTAGGATTTCGTGTACTTACTTTGATTGTATAGCGTGTTGTAGAGATCCTACCGATTAAAATTTTATTAGGCAATAATCTGAGCTATTATCTTTCTACCCAAATTTATTTCGGTTCGTGATCTACGAAAAGGAAGATAACAATTAACGTGGTTCAAATTCATTATACATTCTGTAGTGTATCCGTTTATGGAAGCACAATTTTGAAATTAATAAGCTTTAACCTACATAGCTGTTATTATTTTCACCATATAGGTTGCGTATGTGCATGTTTGTGGACACAGACCGAGCCACAATATCAAGTGATATTAGCCGCATATTGCTAGGCTCATTTGATTATGTTTTTGATTGGTAATTCTCAAATGAAATGATAAATAAGTTTGTATTGGTATTGTAAAGAGTTGGATCCTTTGCACTACTGGGAATCTTCAACATCGAAGGTTTGGTCCTTTCCATGGTGGGGTAAACTAAAATAACTGGACGGCCCCATCCCACGAAAGCAGACAAATTGTTCAAATGAAGAAGATAAAAGAGTAAAAAGCTGGCACAGCTTTTGTGCCATTGGCCAAAATCTGAAAGTGCCGATAACACAATCCAGAAAGTGTTTAGAGTGTCAAGAAAGATAGGCATGGCATAATACGCCTTCAATAAATGCAACAGGACTATATTTTCTGTAAATTCCTAGTCGTTATTTATACATTTTTTTAATGCTAACACCCGTTGATGATCAAACACTAATAATCTAATTATAAATGTATAATGTAAAAAAATGCTTTTCTCAACAAAAAGGTCATGCACTGATCAATGCAGAAACTAACCACTACTCGTAAATGACTCAAGCAATAGAATGAAATAAATAACTATATCAATGCTAACAGTGCATTGCTCGCTGCAACGAGTGAGTTGCTGAGCGCGTGCCTTTGTCAGATATGGATGTTTCAACTGCAATCGCTACATAATGATTAGGTTACGATGACGCGAGGAAAATTTACGAGGTGGTTAGCAATTTTTGTTCATTCTTGAAGCGATGTATTGATGTGGTAATAAATATATCACTTTAGTGCTTAAAGGATGGGTTTCTGGTTAGATTTATGGATATACCACAGTCTAAATCATAGGAATTGATAACAATTAATTTGCTCAAATGTTTCGAAAACGTGGCAGAGCTAAATCATTGAAGTTCAAGTACACTAATACCTCGACTTACGTAATTTATGAATTTCTCGTTTTGCTATCTGATACACACTTGTGGAGCCTGGCGGAAAGACTCAATCAAAAAGTTGAGAAGGAATTGCAAATTTTACCAAATATGAATTGCAACGATGATTACGTTTCCTGCATACTGGTGTTTTAGTTTGTTGTTGGTACCATTTCAACAACTTTTGCATAGATTTGTATTGAAAACTGTATCCAGTCTTATCGGCTTTGATTTACACGGTTTGATGTCGGCCTCACCTGTCGCGTAAGTTCTAGGTATTAGTGTAAAATATATTGCAAGTAGAACGTTGCATGAACAATAGGGACTTTCAGGTATTTCTAGAAATAAGTCACTATACCCCCTTCTTTTGAACGTGAGGCAATCTGGTTACATGTCGTTTAGTCGATTTCCTTCGTCCTCTCGAATGTTTGACGGTTGATAATGACACGCCAGCTCAGTTCAGTTGGCTTGCACCTAAGATTCATTATCTCTAGTCCTTAACCCGGCTTTATAACAAGAGATCAAACCACAACTGGAGCCCGATTACATGAAATTACCAGAAAAGCACTAAATTCAAAGCTATACCAACCTACTAAATAATAAATAAATAATTATTTTGCATTCAAACCGAAATTGTTGGTTGTTAATACTTACACTATCTTGTGGATATCTCGCCAGCCCGTGCCGTTACCACCACTAACTGGCGGATGGCTATCTTAACGAAAGCCTAGTGTAATGAATGATGGGTCACCGTAGCAATTTACTTTGGACACTACAAAACTTTTTCCAAACTAAATAGTTTAGGGGAAAAATATATTTATTAAAAAAATAATTTTCCATTACAGACCGCGCGGCTAGGGTGGATATGTTTTAGCGCAAAAGAAGGCGATTAAAATGACCGAATTTTTAATTTGCGAAAACTGAGATTACTAAATTACAAACACAAAAAAACCTTGAAACATTTGAAAAACATCGCGATACTTATCAAAGAAGTCAATTTTTAGGATTCACTTGACATTTCTAAGTCTCTCTCAGAGAAATGTCCAACCAATCGTCAGAAATATCGATAAAGGTGAAAATGCAGATAAGTGAAACAGTTTGATTTCAACCCGAAGGCATCCTTAAAAGAAATTGCTACCTTAAAATTGATTTCATGTAAATCTAAGATTACTCTGTTGGAATTTCTTTGAAGTTTGTTAGCGTTTTGAGCCTACGGCGTAAACGATACAACTGGAATACTAAAGGATACAAACCCTTATCATGAGTCTGGGACACATTGGAAAGATTAATACATTTTCAATCAGTGGATTTTACGTTAGACTAAAACACGCGTTGAACTTCAATCGATCCTTTTCAAACCGTACTCATTTTCCATCGCATTGCTTTTCTTTAAATTCGCGCGTCATATTCGATCGGAAGAGCTTAGAGAAGTATTACTAAGGATCCAACTTTATGAGTTACTTCAAATAATTGATTATCGGAACTATACAGGCACAACGGAGTGGCGAGATTACCAGCAGCGATAATTCATACACAATTTAAGTCTGTTAAGTAGTATAAATCTTTTGAAAGTTTCGAAGTACTTAGAAATCCTGAAGGTATAAATTTTATAGAACTAAGCTGAAGGTGGCAGGAATGGGTACATCATTTGAAAAAGCAGCAACCATTTCTTTTGAGACGCTATACAGAGAATGTGAAATGGTCAGAAGCAGTTCTTGCAGATTTTCGCTGTTCAATTCACCGCAAAACTTCTATAGCAGATATTAAAAGGAAAAAAAGCCACAAAGTTTAAACCAATATAGAAATAACTTCATTGATTTCGAAATAATTTCAGTACTTTTGTGAACTTTAAACAAAAATATATGCAACAATTACAATTTTTTCCCGATTTTCATAGGAAAAAAAATATTCCGAAAATTATTTGCATAAATGATTTGATTTGAACTGAGCATCATTTAAGGGGGTAGTACCGGATATAATTTTGAAAAACAAATTTTTAATTTTTTAATTTATTATACCTTCAGGAATCACGTCTCAAAATTTTATTAAGATGTTTCCAAAAATGAAGAAAGTGTGCCTTTTTGTTTTTCGAATTTTGATAATTATAATTACTAGAGTAGCGTGTAGAAGGTTGTTGCTAGGATTAAATATCTGCATAATATATTTGAATATATATATAATATTTGAAAGATTTTATTGATAAAACTCAACTTTGAAACACATCGAACGAAAGCGATGAAGCGTTTGGTATCCAAAGGTAGTTAATCAAAGTGTTTCGAATATAATTAACAAAATTAATCATTGAAGGTTTCCATTGTCTTCAAACTCGATGAATTTAAGGATGAACAAAGTTCAGGTATGGAGATTGGAAGACAAAAGTTTAAGGCGTTAAGTTAACTGCTTTGAGTGATTTTAATTAAAGTCCCCTTGTAAAAGTTATCAAGTTAGCAAATATTATTATTTACAGTAAATTTCTTTAGGCAACATAAACATTTGTCTAGGTTTGTTGTTGTTCGTTAATTGAATTAACGATGATTGTAAGCCTCGCAAATGCTATCAAGAATGTTTTGTTTTTATTCTATTTGTATGTGGATTAGGTATTCATGTTTTAGTTACATATAAAGCGTGATTCTCTTTCTCGGTTGTTTTGCTGCTTGATAGAGAAGAGTGGAAGTAGAAGAAATGCAAGGGCATAAAAAATACGTAAATTTTTTTTCAATTTCATCGAAACTCCAATTGATTGATTTATTATAAATACTGCACATATTTCCAAGACTGATAAAGAAGAGAGAGTGAGAGAGAAAGTTTAAATGATTAATATCAAGTAATATATAACCCGCAAATATTTCCTTCCGAACTACTCAATTTCTCCTTTTCAGGACAAGGTAGCCACTCACGCGACTTAATACGTGTTAGGGGCTCGTATCAGCGCACATTATGCGGTTTCGGTTTTAGTTTAGGTAGCGTCATAAGTGCGTGGCGAGCTAAGTTGGTTTCAGTCGTTCAGTAAAAATACAATGCCATCTCCAAAACACTAGTTTGCTCGCGCGTTTATTCTGTTTGTCTTATGTGGATCAAGTCCTAAAGAATAATAGTGCTGATTCTATTTTCGAAATGGTCTTTTATTGTGAAGGCAATGTTAATATGCACGTGAAGAGGTGCTTGAGAAATGTATGATTAAGTTTGCTTCTTTTTCAATTAGATATTTCTGTAAATAGGCATTCATGGTGAATTGATCTCACGTCATGATATAGACGATGAGTATAGAAATGCGATCAATACTGCATTTTCGTTAAGTTGAAATACTCTGTCAGCAATCACTAGCCCGCTAGTATTTGTGTGGCCGATGCACCTCCTATGCATATGTATTAAATTGTTGTGGGTGTCACACAGCTTGTGCGTTCTAACTATGATACACTGAACATTTTCCCCTAGTGTTGTTTCAAAGGATTCGACAAGAAGTATGTATGTGTGTGTGTGTGTGTGTATGTACGTACACACGTTTTTTGATTTATTAAATTTTTTTTTTGGAAAAGTAGTGTTTTTTTCATAAAAAAAATCATTTTTAACCTGATTTGCACATCGTAATAATAAATGTTTATAGAATTTATAAATTTTTATCAATTTTTGTAGAGAAACCAGCAAAAACGTTCCTCATGATTACAAAAAAAAATTAAATTAAAAATATAAAATCATTCAAAGTCACCATGTAAAAAGGGTTCATTCGAATCATTATACCTTAAATCTCTTATTCTAAAGATATTGTTGTAAAGTCAATCAAAGTTTATTAATATTTGCAAAATTTGAGCAGATTTTCAATAGTCTTCACAGCACCATGTTTTAACTTTAATGAAAAAACTGCTTTGTAACCTGTCCCCCCTCCGATTGATCCACGTGAATAATCAATCAAACCAATCCACCAAAATCCTTACGTAATCAATTGACGCTCGCGTAGATGTTACGATTAATATTAAGTCATTCCAATAACTTTTATGAGAGGTACATTTTTATTATTTGAAGTGGTATTATTTCCATAACTATTATTGTGTTTAATATTTTTAATATCTATGTAGATACTACTGGGAAGTTGACCGTGTGGACCTCATGGGTCGCACCTCACGGCTTGTTTCTTATTGTATTGTCCTCGCTTGCCAGCCTTCCGTCATTATTTTCATGCTGTTTGGAATGAGTGGCATGAAGGGATTTTTTAAACGCCAAACATGCTTCCTTGGTGATATCCGGGCTTATTGCCAAGTTCAAGTCTAAGTCCTTGTTGTGTGCAAAATTTAAAAAGCATAAACTTGCCCTCCGAAACTTATTTCTTCTCGTTGATTAAATCAATAAGGAAGTGTAGCGTGCTCATTTATCCCGTAAAGTCATTTATTTCACTTAGGCACTCAATGACGCAGACACAAATGAACAATGTTCATGAAAGTCAGTGCAAATCTGCGAGAGATAATTGAATCATTAGAGCTAGCAGATGAACTCATCACCGGAAAGATACAAGTTTGCAAGTTCGAAAACGAGACAGGAAAAAAAAATACACACAATTATCAGCCGAAAATAAGTATCGCGTTGAATGTCCCTGGGTATTGGAAGGATCCAATACTAAATCATTGGAAATCACCTGTCCGGTTTAATTGATATCCCAGGAGAGAAACGTGCTAGGGATTATATATTAAGAATTTTGTCGGATGTCGCACAGTGCGTGTAGCTGAATATACCACACCACATATCTCTTGTAATTTGCCTGGACGTATCTACAAAACCATTTCTTTTTGATATCATTAACGTAATTAGGTAACGTATCTAGTGGACATATTTGATGGGAGTTTTCGTTTTGCTTGATCCTGGGGAGCACTATTGATTTTACCTTAATTGTTTTGTTGATTGTGATTAATAACTGCTTTTTCGCGAATGAGAAAACATTCCATTATTTCTTTTGTGAAAATCGTTGATCAAAGAAATGCCTGTCCTTGAATTCTTTAAAGGTCTGAAATTAAAGTTAAATTGAGGGAATATTCAAAATTACAGAGATTAGCTCAGCTTTCGAATTTTTCAATACTATAGATAAATAGCTATTGATTTTAAAATTTCTGTAGCGTCTATCAGTTTTTTTTATTTCGGTGGAATACGAAATTAATTTAAATATATACATGGCAGTTTTTCTTTAATCAATATACATACATAATATGTACCTTCCGACATTATAGCTACGGGACAAATACTGATGAAAGTTTCCAGGTTCGCTATGTTAGACAAATCAAGCAAGTGTATCTGAATATAAAGTATTCAAAGCAATGAAATTCAGCGAACGTTACAACGAATAATGAAGACACATTATCCTATCGGGAGTTGTTACGCTGACTGCATGATTTTTACCACGTTTGCATGTGTTTTTGTTTTTGTAAAATAAACTCGTTTCCAAAGCCAATTGCTCATATTTATTCAATTCCTTAAGGATCTACATCTCGAAAAGGCACATGATATTTCATTGTCATGTTTAATTTATTATATTATAATCTCTGTATGTAAGTAGGAACAGAACTGTCGTCAAAAAAGGCCACAAGAGGACTATGGATATGCATATACTATACATATGTTTTCGTCGAAAACCATCTTCCAACGAAAATTCTTAGCCGTGATAAAAAACAGAGATAATTTTGGGATATTTCGGAGAAAAAGGAATGAAAAAACTGTTGGTATTTTCAATCATGAACGTAGAATTCTTTAAAACTGATGAGTCTTTTTCAAATCAAACGTAAACAAATCCCATGAAAATTTGAGTTACTTGGAATAATGGAAAAGGAAGCAAAATCTGTACAAAGTTCTTATTTATTTACTTTTGGTGCAAATGGTACACTAAGCGATGGTTAAAGAAAAAAATGAAATGATAAACATCATTTAAAAAAAACAGCAAAACAACTACGAGACACACTTCCCAAGTTATTGTGAATTTATTGAAATCTTTCGAAATAAATCTAAGCTTAAAGTATCTTTACTTCAAATTCAGTGCGAATGAGTATTTGTTAAGATGTAATTCAGAGGTCGTTCTCAAATTTGTTTAATATACCAGGAAATGCTGGGAAGTTCAAAATTATCTAGCGTAATGAGAAGGAAGTGGGAAAAGCACTTTGCGAAACAATAAAAAACTTTCACCACATAAATTATTGTAAAATATATATCAGCTTCGCATATTTTTGAAACCTTTTAGGTCAAGTAGCACTTCTTGTAACTCTTTTTTAAAAGTATGTAGCATATTTTCTTTCATCTTTTCACAGTGCTCTTACGCTACTTGAATAGAAAAAAAAATTCTACACTAGGTGAACTGGCTTTTCTCTCCTGAAAAATTTGTATTATTATAATATATATATCACTACCCCACAAGATGGTGAACTAGCACTCCTTCTTTGAAACTTAGTGGTGGACAAGTTTCTGCAACCACAGATGCGATGGGCTGCAAAATTGTAGCTTACCTCAAGGACGTAGCAATAGTCGTATTGAGTAAATACGTCAACACACTATCTGAGAGATTAAAATTTGCTCTAGAGATTCTCGTCACCTGCGAACTAAGGGTGAATCTATAGAAAACGAAATTAGTGCTTTTTACAAGAAGGCACGAAATCCCGTAGTTCATCTTGCCAAAACTGGAGGACATAAGCCTAACTCTGGCTCATAAAGTTAAATATCTACCTTTAAAAATAGGGACTCTAAACTCGCGTGGGAAGCGAACATTAGGACGAGGATGCGGAAAGCATCCTGTGCAATCTACAATCGGAATCAGGTAAACAAGGTGAGAGGAATCGCAGTCATTGCAATCACTGGATGCCTACATAACACCCCGATAAAAGCACTTTATATGCTAATAAATTGATACAGCAGGCTTCAATTACTATCGATAGTGTTCACCTCATCCAAAAGAGCCATGGAATGTTGTACATAGTTACTGAGATGTCCTGTCATTCTGAAGTGACCCTGTACTGAATATTTTGGCTTTGTATCATTATTGGAGATAGCGAAGCAAATTTCTTGGCGAGAGCTGGCACCATGCTTCAAGAATGCATACTGATCTGAAGGTTGGCCATCCTGTTACTTCTTGGAAGCTAAGTTGCAAGCAATATTACAGAAAGGCTGCAAACAGAACCTGGCTACGGGAAGAAATTTGCGGAATAACCAGGTAGACTTGGCTCGAAATGCGCGTCAAACGAACGAAACATTTCCTCAATATGGAATCGCGAAAAAATACGTTTCACTACAGCTATATTGACGGTGCACTGTCTTATAGGAAGACACTCAGAACGATTTGGCGTTACCTTTGCAGTTGCAGATCAGAAGAAGAAGAGGAAACATTTCAGCATTTTCTTTGGAAATGCTCGGAACTTTCCAAAAGAAGGTTGAAGACGTTGGGTCGTTCGTTTCTGGATAGACTCACGGCAATGGGCAACATAAATGCCACCAGGATGGCCGATTCAATTAGAGACTCCAAATGGTTCTCAGTTCTCAGCAACCCCAGAACTAGATGTTTAGTGCCGTCAAAATTTTTCTGTGGTATCATAAAGGGTCTACCAAGGACTAAGTGACTAAGTCTCTGATAAGTACGGCACAATTATCCAATATACATCTTATTCAATTAATCTAATTTCCCACAAACGCTTTGTTTAATTTCAAATGATGATTTTTTAAAAATCGTAACGATAAAAGAATTGAATGATTGCATGGAGAAGTTGCTCTGATAGTTACTTATGGGAACAATTATAATATTATACTTTTACCATCAAGTTGAAAATAGATGAAAGTAATTGATCCGAGGAAACAAAATAAAAAGATAATTCCTTCAAAGAAAAGTTTTTTTTGAACTAATGGTTGGTGTTACAGTATCCTTGACTTGTTGAACTTTGTTCACTGAAAGAAGGTCAGCTGTGGAAATGTTTTTTGATACATTCCTACGAATTGGAAAAAAATAAATATAAAAACTGTGTTACAATGATTTAAAAAACAACATTTCTGGAGTCCACGCATATTCGATCCCATCAAACTCGAATAAAGTATAAAAGCCGGACAACGGCAGAAGGATTATACTGCATATAACTCTCATACAAGATTAACCGCATGATTTTAAAGGTTTGGCTTAAAGTATTCTCTTATTGTGTTACCGATGCTTGTTTCGTAAAATGAGTTCAGAGTTCACATTCTTGATTATTTCTTTGGTACGTATAAAATCGTCTCATTGATTTTCACTTCATAAATACAATTTGAATTTGTATTTTTTCACTATTTTACATCAATGAGACCAAGATTTTTTTTCTTATTTTGTAGTTGGCCTTCAAAAACACTGAATATGCGGTCAGTAATCAGTTCAATTCCATGGAAAAAATAAAAAGTATTATAAAAAATGAGGGAGGAAGTAATTGAAATTTTACGACCACTAAAAACAAAACTACTGAAAACATTTCTTTCTACATTTGATGAAAGCTTTTCAAGGCATTTGGTCCTGCAAAGTATGGTCTATAAAACATTTACCAATTTAAAACGTTGATTACCACAAATGTAAATTTAAATTTAATGAAAAAAATATTTTTCTAAAAAATTTAGGCACATTATTCATTGAAATGAAAAACGGTACAGTGAAAATTACTGAAAATCTGATGCAATTATGCAAATAGTATGATTGGCTGTGATTGATATAACAACAATTAATTTAGAATGAGAGATTTCATCTAATATCATTCGTGATTTGTAATGATTTTTTTTTGGAATCACGAAAAAAACAAGCCGTGAGTTGCGACCCATGAGGTCCACACGGTCAACTTCCCAGTAATATCTACATAGATATTAAAAATATTAAACACAATAATAGTTATGGAAATAATACTACTTCAAATAATAAAAATGTACTTCTCGTAAAAGTTATTGGAATGACTTAATATTAATCATAACATCTACGCGAGCATCAATTGATTACGTAAGGATTTTGGTGCATTGGTTTGATTGATTATTCACGCGGATCAATCGGAGGGGGGACAGGTTACAAAGCAGTTTTTTTAATTAAAGTTAAACATGGTGCTGTGAAGACTATTGACAATCTGCTTAAATTTTGCAAATATTAATAAACTTTGACTATACAACATTTAAAGTATAATGATTCGAATGAACCCTTTTTACATGGTGACTTTGAATGATTTTATATTTTTAATTTAATTTTTTTTGTAATCATGAGAAAAGTTTTTGCTGGTTTCTCTACAAAAAATAATAAAAGTTTACAAATTCTATAGACATTTATTATAACGATGTGCAAATCAGGTTAAAAATGATTTTTTTATGAAAAAACACTACTTTTCCAATTTTTTTTAATAAATCGAAAAAACCCTTTAACGATTTTTTTAAAATATAAGAACACCAAAAAAATGATAACACGCGTTGATTGACACCTTATTGATGGGAAGATTATATTTAGTTCTCGAGATATAATGAATGACGTAAATGACCTTGCACGTTTAATGATTTTTTATTTTTTATTTAATTTTTTTTCGTAATCATGAAAAAAACTTTTGGTAGTTTTTTCACAAAAACTATTTGGAGTATGTAAATTATATAAACATTGATTACTTAGGTTTGAAAATCAGGTTAAAAATTTTGTGTTGTTGAAAAAAAAACCTAATGTTTGCCCTTTTTTAAAAAATTAAAAAACGGCTCCAAGAATTTTTTCAAAAATTTGATAGAATCACATAAATATAAATACGCGTCGATTGACATCTTGTTCAAAAAAATCGTACCTTTGGTTCGTGAGATATAGCGCATAACATGGTTGACCTTCAAGGGATGAAAACAGCAAACTCCCTCGACCGAAGTTTTCCAAAAACTAATCAGCTCTTAAGATTGCAAAGACGCTTCGATTGACACCTTAACAAAGTCGATACGACTTTGTTTACGTGAGTTATGCTCGTAGAAAAAGTGCCTGCGAACGCACGTACTAACGTACACACACACATACATCTCCCTTTCTAAAAATTTCTATAGACCTCAAAACGTAAAGAAAAGTTGAAAATTTCAATTTCGATTTTCGAGGCGATTACAAGAACTTCCCATATACTGGGAAGTTAATAATTACAAAGTTGTTTGGAGTATATAAACATGGATTATTGTGCTGTACAAATCAGTTTAAAAATGTATTTTTTATGAAAAAAAACATAATTTGTTGCCCTGTTTTTATTAAGGGTGTCTTTTCGGTTACAATTTTTCAGTAGATCAGAACAATAAGCTAGTAAGGAACTATATGAAAAAGAAGAAGGGATTTAGTTTGGCCCAGGCATAGCAGAGTAGAAGTATATAGCGTCTAAAAAAATCGTAAAAAAAAGTAAACTCGATTTTTTCGAGTTCATGATTTTAAGCTAGTGGACACGATTTAAAAAAAAAATAATCAACCGATCACTCTGATTTTTTTATATATTGTTGAACACATATATGGCTATAGGCGGTAGCGGAAATATAATGATCAGTATCACATTTTTCGAATTTCACTCCATTTTCCATCCTCAAAAGAATTTTTTTTAAATGGCCACCATTTTGTTATTTTTTAATGAAAAAAATACCTTAAGGACCACCTTTTCTAACAATTTTTTTAAAGATAGAATATAATGAAATATAGATGGATAGAATCACACTGATGTTAATACGCGTCGATTGACACTTCAACGATGCAGATCGTTTGTTTAGTTCGCGAGATATAGCGCATGACAGAGATAACCTTCAAAGGGTCAAAACAACAAACCCGTCCGACCGAAGTGCCCCAAAAACTAATCAGCTCTTAAGATTGCAAAGGTGCTTCGATTTACACCTCCACAAAGTCGATACGAGTTTGTTTACCTGAGTTATGGTCGAAGAAAAAACTGTCCACGAAAGCACGTACTTTACGTACACACAAACACACACACACATACTTCTTTCTAAAAACACTTTAAATATACTCTAAAGACCTCAAAGCGTGAAGATATGTTAAAAATTCCGATTCTGATTTTCGAGGCGATTACAAGAACTTCTCAGTAAAAAAAATGGCCATTACCGCCTTTTTTGCGAAGCTTGACGGACAATATTTTTTGGATGGCTTGTAAGGTTAGGTTTAGTTGCACTAAATTTATCCAGCTAAAGGGAGACTATATTGAGACATAAATATAATAAGGTAAAAAAATAAATGTTTTTTTTGCCTACCACTTTTCATGCAGCCTTCGTAATAATCCGTGTTTCAATTTTCCGTCAAAGAGCTGGCTGTTTGTTACATGTTCAATAGTCTGTTTAGGTTTACATGATGTTTATCACAGTAAACGATTTAGGTGGAAAATGTAGAAAAGTTGAGTATTGGGACGGTTTCTTTCAGTGGGTTCATTTTCAAAATTGCTTGGAAACCTTTAAATGCCACGTAGTTAATTTATGTAGAATCTAACGTGAATCATTTGAATGTGAATTTTTGTTGAGATAAGGAAGTATTTCAAAAATTCATTGAAAGCAAGCTTTCATGATATTGTGTAAGGAAAAGTAAGAGAGTTCCCAAAATATGAAGTGTATTCGTGTGCATCGTTACAAGATACCTGATGGTGGATATACTTTATTTCTTTTTTTATTAACTTCTAAGCGTACCGTTCGCTAGGTCGGATAAATGTGCTACTTTTCCCGTAATGGTTATTTGATATACTCTGCTGAGCCAAAGCTTAACTCATGTTTATGCCGACCTGTTTGTAATAGTTTATATATGTTGATAGCTTCGAAAAAAATATTTCTAAGAGCGAAGAAAGCTCTTAAAACACCAAACTGAAGGATAAAAATTAAATTACATTCTCGTTTCAAATTTTTCAGCAATCAAATTTCTGTTGTATTTGATAACATAAAAAACCGTAGATACAAGTATCTATTTTTGTCTCGTAGATGATGAGGCCATATTTAATGGTTTTCTTCGCTAGATCTCACAATACTCCAGCCAGTCCGTTTGGTTTGTAGCAGTGGTCGTTCTTTTACGATATGTTTATGATTAAACGAAAGAATATTTTCACATAATTTTCACGAATTTCACGCCAAGATTCATGTGCCACAAAACTTTCTCACATTCGAGTGTATTTAGTGGTAGAAGAAAGCAGAAATATATTTTCCGACGTTCCTTAATGCTATATGAACCAGATGAGAGCTGACTAAGGATTATAACGATCATAAAAACTGATAGTGATGTTCATTTCATGTAGGGGTGGTTCGGTGTCGTATGTGTAAAATAACAAAGAACAATAAGAATTTCGCGATTGTGTGCCATTAAGATGTCCTTCCATGTGGTGGCGGTGGTTGTGTCGCATTTGTTCTCCACGAGTCCTAATTAACGTGCGTAATTAATGTGTTGCGCACAAATGTAACATTCGAGGTCATTCCCACGGATATATTGTCGTAATTAGATTAGATAGGTTGAGCACTTACTTTCTTCTGGAGCATAATAACGAAATAATTGAAATGTTCAGTTACGAAGAGCTGTAAAGTGCTACAAGATTGGGTGGAAACATTTCAAGGGGAAAAAAGAATTCATCTTTTTTACGTTTACGAAAAATACGACGTCCTTCCAAATTCCAACGAGCAGCTGCCAGCCTCTGGAGAAAAGTGCTCCCAAGCTAAGTCGGTCGTGTCTGGAATAAATTCCATTGAATATCTCCCAGTTGATACAATGTCTAAAAAGTGAAGTAGAAAATAGTCGATCTTGGCATCCTTTTTTGATACTGAGTTAATTTGATGTTCATTAGGGATTGAAAACAAATGGTTTTTTTAAACAAATTATTTGCTAAATTGAGTATGTCGTGGAAGGATTCGCTGAGAAAGGAAGAAAAAGCTAAAAGGCGCATAGTTTGTTTATGCAAAAGTACAGTTTGTCTTGTGCGCGGAAGTATGATATTGGATTTGGTAGAGGTAAACGGATATTTGGTGTTTATTAAAGTGAAAATTTTAAGTTACCATGCAGGACTAAACTATGAAGTACAAAAAAAGAAAGAGTTAAGGGCATCAGTACCATATGACGTGGTTACAGGATAGTTTTAATGGTGTATTAAAATTGTTGCTAGGAACGATTAGACTTCTAAAATTCAGACAGATTACAGCAACAAAGATATTGGAGAAATAAATTTCCAAATTCAAATTTATTTATGATCAGTGTGTTGAATACATCAATTTGATTTGAATTTAATGTGAATTTACGCACCCAGCAGAGAGATATTTGATTGCCGACGTATCTGCATTGTTCTTTTTATTTTCATATCCTTCAAAATGACAAGATTTTGTGAAGGAGATTTGATCAATAAAAAGTTTTCCAGAAACGATTGAAGTCTGTTGGGACTTGAAAGCAATTTTAACCTTTGAAATTTTCGGCTTTACACATTTGTACTGAATTTTTATGTTTAGTTATGATCTTTTATAGTTTAAGGACTTTAGGTAAACTACTTTTAACTATTTTAGTTACTACTATATAATTAGATTATTTTGTATAGTCGTATTTTCAACAATAAGTGATGGTCGATCAAAAATAAGCAATCACGTGAAGCATATTCAGGCCGAATGCAGTTCATTGTCGCAACTTTATAACGCAAAAAGCATTTTTCACTAGCTTAAGGGGGGAACGCAATGTAACTGCTAAAATAAACGATTTTTTTTATACATATTTGTGTTTTCGAACCTCCACTTCTAGTCGACAAACTCCTGTCCACTAGTGTGCTTTTTCTATTGGCTCGCAATTCTGCTAACACTATTATTACACATTATTAGAGGTGCCTTCTCCCAGGATTTTGGCCGGTACCATATTATTAAGTGGGAAAGTGTGGTTTCGGGGTGACGGACGGCATCCTCTTCAGGTGCTGTCATGTACCATCCGCCACCAGACAGCACGACCACGGTTAGGCTTATTGATGGATTAAGCTCATTATACTTCAACTATATTAACTTCCCAGTATATGGAAAGTTCTTGTAATCGCCTCGAAAATCGAAATTGAAATTTTCAACTTTTCTTTAAGTTTTGAGGTCTATAGAGTATAGATAAAGTGTTTTTAGAAAGGGAGATGTATGTGTGTGTGTGTACGTACGTACGTACGTTCGTGGACAGTTTTTTCTACGAGCATAACTCACGTAAACAAAGTTCGATCGACTTAATTGAGCTGTCAATCGAAGCGTCTTTGCAATCTTAAAAGCTGATTTGTTTTTGGGAAACTTCGGTCGGGGGAGTTTGCTGTTTTGCCCGTTTGAAGATCATTTCTGTCATGCGCTATATCTCGCGAACAAAACGAACGATTTTTTTCATCAAGGTATCAATCGACGCGTATTGACGTTTTTGTGATTTTATCAAATTTTTAAAAAAATTCTTGGAGCGGTTTTCAAATTTTTTAAAAAAAAGTGCAAAAAATTGAGTTTTTTTTCAAAAGCAATAAATTTTTAACCTTATTGTCAAGTCTTAGTAATCAATGTTTATAAAATTTATGTACTCCAAACAATGTTCGCAAAAAGGTCATCAAAAATTTTCCTCATGATCACGTAAAAAAATAAATTAAAAATAAAAAATCATTAAAAGTCATCATGATTTTCAAGGTCATTTTTATCATTCACTATATCTCACGAACCAGATATAATATTTGCATCATTAAGGTGTCAGTTGACGAGTATTAACATCTTTGTGAAGTTTTTAACATTATAAAAATTCGTTTTAGCCATTTTTTTAATTTAATAGAAGAAAATGCGAAAAATTATGGTTTTTTCATAGAAAATATTTTTTAACTTGATTTGCACAGCACAGTGATCCAGTTTATAATATTTATATATTCTTATCAGTTTTTGGAGAGAAACCGGCAAAATTTTATTCCATGATTATGAAAAAACTAAATTAAAAATAAAAAAATCATTCAAAGTTACCATGTAAAGAGGGTTCATACGAGTGCTATATTTGCATAATTTGAGTAGATTTAATAGTTTTTAGTCTTTTAATTAAAAAAAATTGCTTAAATTTTGAAAACTAACAAAATTTTTCAACACCAAAAAGGCCCCCACCGATTGATCCGCGTGAATATTCAATCTGTCCTCATCGACCAAGAACCTTACATAATCAATGGACCCTCCCGTAGACGATATGATTCATATTTACTCAATCGTGTTACTATTACCCCTCATTGTTGTAATGTTGCTGATGTTTATGTAGATATTACTGGGAAGTTGACCGTGTGGACCTCAAGGGTCGCACCTCGCGGCTTGTTTATTATTTGTATCCGCGAAGTATAACGACTGTCAAGTTTCGTTTATTAAGCATACGTAGCCATTTCGAAACACAAATATGTATGGAATATGTGTTTTATCAAATTAAATTTTCCAAAATGCTCTTAAAATACACCAAAAAAAGTTTTGAAGCAATATTCGTATTGGTTCTCGAGTTATAGTCAATTATAGACAGCGCGGCGTTCCCCAGCCGGTCGAGCACACCTGCGTCGCGTCCCTGTCTAATCTCTCTCCGGCGCTATGGGCGGTTCTCTAATTGTGTATCCCTACCATATTCTTATAAATCTGAAATTCTAAGGGAATAGGACCTAGAATCGCTGACTAACGAAGATACATGATACTTGTCTCAGTTTTTAATAGAATAGTGATTTGTAAAACTTATTTTCGAATCATTTTTTCATAAAACTGTTAAGAATTGGTATATTAGTTTGAATTAAAAAACCCGCCCTAATAATTCCTATGTGGTCTGTTTTGAAAGTATTTCAGTAGGAATTCAATAAAATGTATCCTCTAATTGAATAAAAAACCGCAGTGTAATCTGTAGTTATATTAGGATGATGTAATAACAAGGGACGGAGCGCTTCAATAAAAATAGCTACGTTTGAAAAAAAAATGTGGTCTAAGTGCGACCCTTGAGGCCCACACGACTAACTTCCCAGTGGGGTGAATAAAAAGCTACCATTTGCTTTTATTAATAATTACTATTATTAAACATTATTATTCTAAATTAATATAATCACTTTTATTATTTTTATCAATTTTTTATCTAACCATAAAAGCTTTGGTAGAGGAAGACGTCACCTGGTCATCCTCTACCAAAGCCTCGCCAACCTCGTCCTCTTCGTCCTCGTCATCCTTCTTGTCCTCCACTTCGTTCTCAACTTCGTTCTCCATCTCGGCCTCGGAATCCACAACTATTATTGAGGGTATTTATTTATTATTTACAATGATCATTCGTTATTAAGAATGTTTGATCGTTACCGAATCATTATAATTGACTTTATATATACAATATTAAATTATAACTAATATTATTTGATTGTTATTAACAATATTAAATTATTTATAACAATATTCAATTATGAACTGCATTAGCGTCTCTACTCCCATTCACCCAAACCTGTTAATATAAGTTTGGAATTTCATAAATTAATCTTTATTTTTTTTGAAATAACTTTTTTTTACAAATTTGATCACAATTTTGCTAAAAGGCACAATAATAACAACATTACTATGAAGGTATCTGCATGAATTAATAGTGCGTATCAACAGTTTGAAAATAAGCAATTTTTAGTCGTTTTTTCAGTTTTTTCATCCTAAAAAAACGGCTTTACCGATTTTGCTGAAAAGTCATTCAGTTCTAAGTTACGTAATTACGCGTCGTTTAAAATCGGTCTCACGTCAATCCGATCTTTGGTTCTTGAGATAATGGAGACGAAAAATTATTCCGAACGCACATACGCACATCCGCACATACGTACATACACACTCACAGACATCTCTCTAAAAACGATGGATTTGGATTCTAGAGACCTTAAAACGTGGAGATATGTCAAAATTTGAGATTCGCAAAATCGACCCCATTACAATAACTTCCCATTGGGAACTGGGAAGTTAATTAATATTTTTTGTGAAATTAGATATTCAATATTCGTAGAGTAAATGATAAAAATTTTAACACATATTTTTCAATGAACAATTTAAACTCAAGACAAAGTATTGCCTGCAACATAAGTATATTCTCCTAAAAAATATCCTGATTTGTTTATTTGTTCCGATAAAATTTAAAATATCAATTTTCCACTCCGAGAAGATCAATGCTTGTTTGGTTATTTATGTTCTTAATGTTAACTGCGGGAAACTCATAGCAAAACGTTGATTAAATAATTCTTATTGGTATCGCGTCGTAGCATGGTTCCATTTTACGATTGCCATCAAGGCAGAATATTTGCTAAAATACCAAAAAAATCGTTGGAATTATTCGGGCCGGTTCGAACTGATTGAATGTGTATCTACGTTTCAAATAACATCTAAATTTAAATTCAATTGAATTCCGTTTAGCTTTTCATCTTTTGTTGTTCCACAAAAATAATCAATGACACCTGTAGAAGGAGGCATTCGAGTGGGGCGGAAAATGTAGTTGAGAATTAGGAAGTGTCCGATTTAGCTTATATGCATACTTAATAGCAAGTTTTCAAACGAATAGTTTTGCCTTATTAGTTTTTCTAATAATCTCAAACTCGAAAGTGAAATTCAATATAGACTTCAAGGAAGAAGCAATTTTTTAGTTCACTATTTTGTTGTTGTGAAAATTGATGATTACGCTGATGATTGAATAGTTAATGCCATTGTAAAAATATTGAAATTTATTCTAAAATTGTATCCATCCCTGAGCACTAAATCAACTCGTGGAAAAGAATAAATTTTTGCAAGTTCAAGCCCATTGACTCCATGTCGCGACCGTGACTTTTGCTACACGAAAATCGATTCCGGAAAACACTTCTCATAAGAGAACTCAAACCAAACGGAAAATAACATTATGTAATTGGTTGTTATCACTTCCCACTCGCCGAAGAATAATTATCATCGAAGAAATGAATCACGCATATTTGAAATTAATTTCGAATGTTTATATTGAAATTTGATGTAATGGAATTTTCGGCAGCGTCGGAATCCCACATGAATGTTGTTTCCAAGGAAAATTAAGAGCTCAAACTTGTTCACGTGGATGTTGTTTTAATGTAGATAAACTTTTTGAGGATTAGATTGTTGCGTGTTTCGTCAATGAAGATGAGTTTTGTTGATGTTGACGAGCATCAAATACTCATGTATATTGTAGAGATGAACGAATATGTAGCAAACGCCTCTTAAAAATATCGCATCGAGGCCAAATCCAACCTATAACATTGAGCGAAAGTTGAAAATCTCATCAGAAATACATAACGAATCACTTAAAAAAACATTTGCTTTGTAAGTATTATACGAACTGTACATATGAAAAGGAATAGTTTATACAAGCTTGCATACTGTCCGAAGCTCCTCCTTAAGTATCAGTTTTTGAGACTTCTTGAAATTGCCTTTAACGATTGCCCAATATTGTTTGATCGGTCAAAGCTTTGGTACATTTGGTGAATTTCACTCTATTTCCACAATATTCACACGATGTTTTTAAAACCTTTGCAGCGCTTTTTTTGCGTAATGGGCAGGAGCTAAATCAAGCCAAAATATTATAGGTGTGCCATGTTTTTTACAAACGGTAGTGAACGTTTTTGAAAATAATCGTTGATGTAGATTTCCAAGTTGATCGTACCTTTTGGGAAGAACTGGGTTGCTCTTTTTACCGCATTCGCAAATGGACTGCTAAACAAGTGCTTTTGCGCCAAAATTTTCGAACTGAATTGATCTTTTTTCTTGTGGGAGATCTTCTCCTGGCAGCAAGTTGTAGAATTGAGGACTCGGAAACGTTTTGAAGTCGAATTTGTGATTCGTTGCATCGTCTAAAACAGTTTTTCATTGTAATTTTATTTTCGTTCTTTCAATAGATTTCGTCAATCGTTCTGTATTTTTGGGATTTTTTGTTGATTGTTCGTCTTTACTTGCTTTTTCTTGTTTTGATTTTTTTTGCACTGTCGATTGCGATGTTTTACACTGTTTTGCACCACGAGTTGATGTCGACCGATTTGCATGAATTGCGTGCACTCCAATTACTTGACATCGGACCTATTAGGACGTCTACTTCCCTGTGTGTCATAAATGGAACCCTCCATTTTGAATTTTACAATTACCCGTCCAACAGTTCTTTCCGATACTTTCACTTTTTTCGCAACTGGCTTCACTGTTCTCTTCGAATTCTTCGTGGAAAGTTTCGAAATTATACTTCGTGTATTTTAGTTTTCATTCATTTTTACCGCATTAATGTTTAAATTTTTGAAGAATACGCCAATACAAAATGCAAATAGTGACGTTTAGATTTAGATAAATGTCAAACACATGGGTTCTGTCAAAATATCTTGCAAGCAAAAAAACATTGGACAGTGTGTGTTCAGGTCTTATGATTTTTGTAGGGATAAAAACGAAGCAATATATGTTTGCCTTACTGTAAAAACAAAAATAACTATAAACTAACTGTAAATAACAATGTTTTTCCAACTAGCATTAAAAACCAAAGATTAGTTTGGTATTGGTATAAGCTGTGGCGCTCGAGAGATGATCCTTCCATTTTGGGTGCCGTTTTTGGAGTTTCACTACTTTATTATGGACATCATGTGAAAGTAATATATGCGCATATCCATGAGACTGGCATGAAAATATTCCTTTTGGAAAAGCAGTAGGAAAAATACATAATTTTCAAGAAATGCCAACGTTCAAAATGACTGAATGATACGATATAATCGTTAATCTTTTATTGACTCATTCTAATTCATTGCACCTTCATTTTATATTATCGCCGTCTAAAGTACTGTAGGGAGCTACTTCATTTTTTCAACTCCAAATAAGTCCAAATAATGCTCTCTATGTCAATTTCATAAAACAACCCATCATATGTTTCCGATTAGCCATCAATACGAAATGTAGTCAACGTTTTGGAATCAAATATTCATAATCATCAAATTCCTACTCAAATATTTTAAAAAAAAACATAAAAAAGTATTCGCCAAGGATATGTGTTCCTGCTGTACGTCAAATGTGAAATACTCTTATGGCGGTGAATACGTTATGACGACCTTATGGAACTTTAACGTTTCTGAAATATTTAACTTACAGTAAATGATGTATTAAAGAGTTATTGATTCGTAACAATATGAGAGTGTCACTGAAGTGTCCAATAAGAAATTGAAATAACTTGTGAGTTTGGCCACTGGTCAGGTTGTGAAAAGGAATTTGGCAGTAAAAAGATACTCATTTGAGGGTAACTTCTCTATTGCGTTGTATAGTTTTAAAATTAGTTTGCACTAAATTAAACAAGTTCAATTCTACCAAAATCATTTGAAATTATTCAATGTTCGTGATTGGGAACAAAATAAGTCAATAAAAATAGCGAAGTATCATTGGATGGTTTGAATGAAAATCTTTCAAATCGGATCATTAAATTATAAGTAATACAAACAATCATGTCAATTATTGCGTTTCTGTATGGTTTCATTTTAAAGATGTTTCATGGTCATCAAATAAATTTCTATAGTTCATGGTGTATTTATTAGGTTCGTAGTTCATTGCGGCCGGTAAAGTGTTACGTTTGCCATGTAGCGTGGTCGATTCATAAACCCATAAGGGCAAAATACAAATATATGCAATAGATTTGCTTAGGGTATTGATTATTGATATATATAAATATAGAGGAGAATGTAGCTTAAGGATATTCAATTATGTACATATATATTGGACTAGACAGATAAGTAGGAATTTAGGTTGTTATGGAGGCGTTGTTCCTGATTGTGCACGTGAAAGCTGCGTAATTTAAAGTATCATCAATAACGAAACCATATCATATCATATCTTTGATACCTACGTATGTCAAAACATGCCGGACTCGCCGTCTGTGTCTAAGGATTCGAATTCAACGCACCGATGAAACGAGCCAGGTCTGAAACGTTATTGATACCAATCTGCACAAAAGTCCTCAAAATCTAGCGTTACAAGTTGTCTGCCCAAAGGCCGCTCACACGCACAGAGCCGCTACAGTATCCCCCCGAGGTGCAACGCCGTGGCCAATCGTGGAGACCGAGTACGGAGCTTAATAGCGTTGACACATTGACCCATCATCAGTACGAAAAGTGTCATCAGCACAAAACCACATCATAATGACAGAGAGGTAAGCACGAAAAAAGACCATACTTTTCTCGATAAGTACGAAAAACTGCCATCTATGTTTGGGTAAAATAATTAGAAACCATCTGCCGTGAGTAGAATTTGTCATTATTTATATCAGCTGTTTAATATTTTCAAACCAAATCTGACGTGCCATCGCGGACAGTTGACGTTTGCCATCGAAACGACACCAACGATCGAATGATAATGACGACACCAACGACGAAAACATGTGTGTCACCCCGTCATTTGAAGTTTCGTGCTGATGACACTTTTCGTACTGATGATGGGTCAATGTGTCAGCGCTATAAATCACCAGCTGACGTGCGGCGGGAGTTGACACAAAGCCTGTCGTAGACAATGAAAGCTTGAACGAGGTCAGCAAAATCGGCTGGCCGTTGACCGCCGTTGCAGCGAAAACGGGATTGCGAGATCCCATAAATATCGCCGGGAAAACAACTGGAGGGCCAGTTCGGTGTGGTGCCCAAGGAAGGGCACGTTAGTGTACGGGGTCCAGCGGCGAAAGTCTTTTGAGAGCTAAGCAAGCGATAGTGTACCCAGATATTTTGAGATTTTCCGTTTTGCTGATGTAAAACGATTTAATTATATCTCTCGTTAATGCTGACATCTTGTTTGTATAAAATTTTTGTAGGTGTAATTATAAAATCTACCAAATGTTTTTGAAAAATGATAAATGGGTTTTCAATGAAAATGCCAATAGCTGAATTCGGAGGTGATGTATTTAAGAATGCATCGAATTTTAAGTTCGCATTTTTAACTGGAAAAAAAATATAATTGAAAATTTATGCTGCCGAGGGACTTGTATTTTTTCAAACTTCTATTGAGCGATTATTTAAAATGCCAAAGACAAAAGAACTTTCGACTGAAATACGTGCTACGATATTTGCACATCATAAATATGGCAAAAGCAATCGTTAAATTTCTCGGGAACTGAAAATCTCGACGAGAACAGTAGACTACAACGTGAAGAAATTTTAGACCTCTGGAAGTGTCGGAAATAAAAAACGGTGTGGAAGACCCAGGATCACGCCTGCAGCTGAATATAGGAAGAAGATGATTGCCAGCAAAGTAACAGACGTTTTACTCCCCCAGAAGTAGCCGCTCAAGTGAATTTAGGGGGATCTGAACACGTAAGTGTGTCAATCGTCAAACGAAGGTTTCAGGAAGCAGGTCTTCATGGCCGTGTTGCGGTTAAAAACCATTATTACATGCCAGAAATAAGAAGAAGAGATTGGAATGGGCGAAACAACAAAAAAATTAGACACCTGAAGGCTGCACAAAGGTGTTGTGGAGTGACGAATCGAAATTCGAAGTTTTTGGCTCCAGGTGCAGAGTCTTTGTGTGGAGGTCAGCAGAAGAACGGGTATTAGACCAAAGTTTAGTGCCTACCATCAAACGTGGAGGTGACGCTGTTATGATATGGAGTTGTTTTGTTGAGATATGATTGATAATATTTGCCGAATCCAAGGCGTAATGAGGAAGGAACACTATCGGGAGTTACTTGAAACTGAAATGTTGCCATTTGTACTGCGCACTTTTCGAGATAAATTCACATTTCAGCATGAAAATGACCCGAAAAATACCTCCAAGTTTTGTAAGGACTATTTGGAGAAGCTATCAGCAGAAGGACTGCTTAATGTAATGGCTTCGCCACCGCAGTCTCCTGATCTCAACCAAATAGAGCTCCTATGGAATGAACTCAATAGAAATGTTTGTTCAGCGTCTACCGAACATTTGTGGCATCTTCGACAGTCAGAATGAAATAAAATTTCAGAAGAAACTTTAAATAAACTGCTAAGTAGAATACATAAGCTATGTAAAACTCTAACTAAAAGTAAGGATGGACACATTGATGAGTCTAAAATTTAATGTACATGACACTATTTTGTATATTTTCTCCTAATTTCATGGAAAGTTTTAATTTTATTTCCTGATCCCGAATACGCCACTTTATCAGGATGAACAAATATATGTGAGCGGTAGTATATATATATATATATATATATATATATATATATATATTAAAATTGCGACAAATTGCAAACTATTTTTGAAAATTTCAATTTTATTGTTTTTCTGAAAGCATTTTATTAGATTTTTATTTGGTTTGCCAAAATTTATTACTGAAGAAAGTCTTCTTTGGTGGCGTAGGGAGACTTTTCGATCAGAAAATGAACTTACCTCATAACTTCCAAAAATATAACGACATCTTTTTTACTGCAGCTCTTCAATTGCTTACAAATAATGATTTATATACAATGTTGCGGTGAGTTCTTATTCTTTGTTCGGAACGAATGCTTTAATAATAATTTAATAAAAATAATAAAATCTAATAATTTTTCTAATTTTATTCCTTTGAATCAAATTGTGTAGATATAACGCTGCTTTTTATTATCAGAATAATAAGTGGTGGTTATAACTCTTTTCAATGTCATATTGTTGGAAATGTTCCAATCACAACATTAATTATTTCATGCATGAATATTTACAAAGTTAATTGGCAAATTAGACGTATGTAACAATCATTCAAATCTAATTGAGGTTTTCGATGAAACGTGAACTTGCCCACATGATTGAATCGATTTCCAAATTAATCTAAAAGATGTAATCAATCTTCTGTAGCCAAATAAGCGAGATAATTGTATTCAATCCTATTCAACGTATGCTCTGTATGTTCTGCATGACTATGTACCTGAATTGATATTAAAATATCAGCCAGGTTTTTTTCCATTTAGCCATCTGCTATATATGAGTAGGAAAAACACAAAAGCACACCGCTCCGAACATGTTGCACATATTAATTTGTTCGTATCAATATTTTCCTAATTTCGTGATATGATGGGTGTGACATTAATTTGGCATAGGTGAAATGAACTGTATTGGCAAAGCTAGGGTAGTTGACCGCCACTGATATAAGTATTGAACGTTAGAAATGTTTTGCTGCATTGGTGGATCCGAATCAACCACTTAATTTGAAGCGTTCGGCAATTAGGTATTAATCTATATATTGTTCAATAGGAATGTCCTCGTCTGGTTCATGAATGCTATTTCAGGAAGTTGGCTAGAGTTTTGTTGTGATGAAGAAACCTTTTCATATTCCGCGGACATATTTTAATTGTTTTTTAAGCCAGCAGGAGTTTCGTGGAAATCATTCTCTTTCACTTTACTTCGTTAGGTTGGTTCCAGCAAACCCAACCCAAATATGATTGACAGCTGTTATTTTCTGATCCCTTAGAATGTTGCTTTGATGTGCTTTTAAATTGATGTTTATCAAAGACATTCCTGATGATTTCATAGTACATTGAAATCATTCGCTACCATGGTAAAATGCTGACTGCTTCGTTCCCTTTGACATTGTCCCTTTTCATCGAGCCGATTTCGTTTAATCAAAACTCATGGATTTTGCAATCATGAGGAAAGCTATTTCTATTATGACTTTGATAGTCATCGCTAAGTCAGCTGAAATGACAATCATTTACCGTAATTGCTATTTAGATAGATTCTATGAGTGTCCTATGCTAGTTGATTAGTTTATAGCTAAAGTGATTAAGTGATAAGATTTTTGATTGAAATGATGCTGATTGCTGGTTTATACTTTTACCTGTTTTATCTGCTACCAAGAAGTAGAAGAAAGCAAATTATTGGAATAAAATCTTGAGTTCATCCAATTAGTTACGTTAAAAATTTAGGCTTTAAAATAAGCCATGTGCCCAAAAATAGGAGACTTTTAAAAGTGAAAGAATATTTTTCATCGGTGTAATGCGTGTAAAATAATTCTATCCATCCACAATATTCGGTATACAAATTTCAATTTCTTGAGACACCTGAACAATGGGCTGATCCCCACCTTTTCTGTTTAATATTAACTCAGGACGTGGCATTCTGCTTAAAGTTCCATATATATAGCTTGGAATGTGATATGAACTGCGAAAAAACTTTTTCATATGTGTTTGGTGCCACGTAAGCAGAGGAATAATTGGTGTGAAATTCCATTCTCCATCAAAAATTCGTTCATCTTGCAAGCTATGGAAAGATGTTGTTAAGAATTCACACGCTTCCATGCAAGCTCACATGTCAATAAAAGTAGCTAACTTAGAACGTTATAAGACTTTTAGGTGAAAAATAAAATATCTAAATGAAAATCAGATCATAGTTCACTTTTTGTGAGATGTGATGATTGTAGTGTCTTCGGGAAATTTCGAGACACTTATATGTCGAAGACATTCAAGACACGGACTGATGAAATGAACGTTAAGTTTTGTTCAGATGAGTTCGTTTGGATAGTTGAAAACTAGAAGGTTGAGAATTGCTAACAGAGCTAGTTCGACAAAAAATGTAGTGTATATTCACATTTGCCTATTTTTCATCCTAGCTCATCATATGAGCTGTCAATCACTATAAAATGTCCGATTACTTAAAATTGGCGCAAATTGTCTATACAAAAAACGTAAATAAGCCAACATTCTGATTCATGGCTGAAATTACATCTGTATTACTCAACAAAAATTATTCTGATGTTTTTCAGACATACCGGCATTAAAAAAACTCAAAAAAAGCTACGTGACCATACTTATCTCATGAGTGGTTGAAAACCCACTCTGGACCACGTGACTTCTGTCGGTGCTCACGATGCCGCATAATTTATGCGGTTAAGCCCTTCGTTTTCGCCTGTAAAATAGTGAACAAGTGATTCACAAGTAAAAATTGTTATTTTCAAGAAGAAAATCAGTTCCATCTTTCAGTTTTCTTAAATTTTCGTCTCTATTTTTTTCGTATTTCATTAAATATATGCATCGAAATATTTTACTTTCCTTAAAAATTTGGCTTCAGTTTATATTTCCAATTCACTTTTCATATAATTTAACTAAGTTTACTGATCCACAGAAGAACATATAACCGAAGAATATGTGACCTCAGTTATCATCATATTTGTGAATAATCAAATAAAATAGAAGGAAAATCGGATATGCTTATTTTTAAATATTTTCAATAATATGTACATATATAAATAATGGACATTTTTTGGCTTTTTTTCATTGTGTTTGCTTTGATTTGAGTGCGACTGTTACGTGCTTATCGATACCTCATGCTTTGTTTATGAATATTATAAATAATAATTTCCATTTGAACACATGCAAATAAAAAAAACATAAAAAGTGTAGTGCAAATTCTCATAGGTTTTTTTATTTGTTGTTCTATCTCCATCATCATCATCAATGGCGCACCAGCCCAAATCGAGCCTGTTCTATCTCCATCTTTACCTGAATTTTTATGAACAAAAGATACTACAGTGGAATAATTTAATTTTTATTTGTTTTCTTCTTTTCAAATTAGATCTTAACAGCAGTAATAATTATGATGTATTACATAGGGTATTATCTATTTGATAGTCTGTGTTTCGAAGCTGTGTACAATGGCATTTTATGAGTTACTACGTTTAAGTTTGACTTTCAATTTAACACACGATGCCGCTATATGAAAATTGAAGTTTGAACCAAATATCTACTTTTTATATTCAATGTTTTGCTTTTATATAATTTTAAAACTGTTCACTCTTAGGTACATAATATGAGTCATATATTTATTTTGTCGTAACAGGAATCAAAATGTTATCTGTTCACACCTAAGCTTTTTTTCTACATACATACTTATCGCTATACTTTTCTTCTATTTACGACACTTTCTCTCCATATCTCTTTCAAAATTCTATTTCTAGAAAAAATTCAATTGAACATGATTGTTTGCGTTGAATGACAAGAAAATTTCTGAAATAAATAATGAAGCAGATTTTTGGAAACATTTGGATAAAATCAGAATTCATCCAAAACCAGGGAGACATCAAACGCATAGAATTATCTTTCAAGTAACTGCAAGAATCAAGCGAGCAATTATGTATTTTGATGCTTGTTGATTAAATAAGTGATAATTGAGTATATAATGCCTATCACATGCATCGTCTAATGAATATAATATATAAGTAAAAACGGTTTGGTGAGCTTTCTCTGTATGGAACTAAATTAAGGGCTCCATTCACTGAAACTTCGTGGCTTTGATTAAGCTATAACTTTACAAATTTTAAATAATGTAGAAGTATGAACTTTTTTCTCGAACTATCTATTCACTACATGTCACCTAGTCACTAATCCAGCCAATCTCAAAAGCATTAATTAAATTACAATATGCTTTTTCTTTGTTCTAAAATCAATTAAATACTTAATAATGTCTTTATAATATTTCAAAATAAGTACGTTATCGTTATTTTAATATGCTCTACGTACTTTTTGATTTCATGTAACAACAACAAAAAGAGATTATCTACAATCACATTTCATCTAACAATTTCGAGGAATAATTCACAAGAAAACATTTTAAAATTAATTTCATATTATGTGGCATGCAATAATTCTAGAATGTTATACGATAACGTGGAAAATTTTATAAAGTGTATTTTAATATGAAACGTAATCAAATTTTCGATTGAATTATGATCAAGTTAGGAATAACAGCTTAAAAGCTGAAGAAATCTAGGCAAGTCTAAATTTACGCAGTAATTAAATTTGGTATGTTACTGGGAAACTGAATTTTTTAGAATGGAATTTTCACGAATCCATTGTAATGCTGGTGGGGTTTCTGAAAGGTGTTTTTTTTTGTTATTTCACCTAAGCGTTGTAATTGATTCCTTGTTTGGAATGTTTCAAGACAGTTTTGGTGTGAAATAGGGTTTGAAAGTGTTTCAGATATATTTGCTCATAAATTATTCAAAGCTGATTAAATTATGTGTGGGCTTACGACCACGTTGGGCGCCAATGTAAAAATTAATGTAATGTGCTTTTTTTGTACAAATTGTTGAAAAAGTAGGTAAAATTATAGTTGTTTAGCAAAATAGAGATACAAAGTGTGTTTCAAAAGAGTGTCCTAAAAGCGTTTAATAGTATGAAATTCAATATACTCACATTCATTTCTTGAATTATACTTATTGTTAATTTCCCAACTATGTTAATATGACGTCCAGACACCCTTGTTATCTTGAATAGCCAGGAACTTTCTTTGATAACTTTTGCTCAATATGTTTGCGTAATCCGCCTTTAGACCTCTTGAAATTCGAACAAGTTGTTAGGTAGTTGATATTTTTTCTCTATTACGAGTAGTTTGGCCTTCAGGAGCGGCCACACATATACAGTGGGATTCGCATCTTGACTCTGCGATGGCCAGTCCAAAGTTGTTATCCCATTTTCTTCCATTCGAGATGTGCCAAAGTGACTTCGATGTTTGGTATCGTTGTCTTCTTAGGGAATACAGACATCGTTTTGGGGTCCCTAGAGCAACTTAGCAGACTTCAACAATTCCTTCTTGTATAAATTCAGCATTCAGATTTCTGGTGAAAGCAATCAATTTTCCGAATCCTTTTTCAGAGAAGCACACATGAACATACACCTTTGCTGGGTGTTTGATGGTACGTTGCGAGAATTTCTCACCTCTTTCTGTCAACGCCTTCTTCTAGTAATTGAAAATACCAAAATATGACTCATCGACAAATGTTACGTTACTCCAATCATTTTCCAAATCATCCCATACCCAGCTCAATCTTTTTTGCACTTGTTTCTCTGTAAGTAGTGGTTTGATATTTGTGCTCATGTTTTTGATGCCAGATTCTTCAAAGTCTAATTGTATGCATGGACACCCCAGCTCTGTTTCTAATAAGTCTTTCTTTGACCTGTCGCTGACTTAATGTGTGGTTTTTCCTGAATAGCTTAGTGATCAATTTTTCGTCTTCTACTTGGCTCATTATCGACATCATCATGCTCTTTATACCTCGCGAACACTTTTTTACATATAAAGCGATCGTTTTAGTATAGCTGGTAACCAGTATAAAAATTTGAAACCATTTTTTTCTAAACAGCATTCAATTTTTAACCTTCTGTCTTTACACATGATCAAACTGTTAGGACCAAATGTATCTTATGCAAATTGGACAGTGGTATGTCATACAAAATTTTCCATAGCACATACGTAAGTGTTCAAGTACGTAGGAAGGAATTACTTGCGACACGTTCTTCTGGAACACATTGTATCAGCAGCAACATTCTACTGATTGAGTTAATTTTAATGTGTTTTAAATTTTTTTTTGTCATGCTGTTAAGTGGGATAAGTAGACAAATTAAAATTTGCATCTAATGAGAACATCAATCAGTCGCTGGAACGAATATTTTTTGTCCTTTTTGCATTTATATTGGAAGCAAAAGCAAATGTATTCCACATTCAGAGAGCAAGTAATACAAAATATCTAATTTTATTGCTCTATACTGGCAGTCGATTTTCATGTAAATTTGTTAAGAACCTAAATATTTATCACCTAGATTAAACCTGAATTAGAAACAATTTACATTTTTTTTTGATTTGATGGCTAATGTTATTAGTAAATGCCACAATGAGGTAACATGAGCGAATATATAAAGTTAACGTGAATACCGAAGAAGCTTCAACGTACAAGATGTCTGTTCAGTAGAGACGACTTTATTGTCTTCAAACAACATGTCTGATATAGTGGATTATATCAATTTTGTAGTTATTTGCAAGGGATTTAAACATACGCAGTGCGGACGACATTCATATGTATTTTACTTCGTATCTTTGTATGCATATATAAACAGTTTTCAATTCTTCTATCAGATTGTGTTTCACACATAAATATGGTTGTTGAATTGATAAATGATTAGATATCTATTTCTGGATGAAATCATTGTGGTTAAAAATTCATTTGAATATGACATACCTAGTTTTCAGATAAATATTCAACGTTGCCATATTATGGCTCTCCTGTTTAATGGATTGCCTTGTTTGCAAAATTAAAACCATGTTTTCAATATATAATTCACCGGAAACTTCTGGTTGATTTTCAAATTGTTCACGTTTAATATGTTGAAAGTAAGGAAGTAGGAACTTGTATTCATGCATTGTAGCTGAACTCAAAAAACTCAACTGTCAGTTTTAGTTTTACTTGAAAAGATTGTAAGATTTTTATAGATAGATAATTAAAATTATAAATTCGACTTAATGCAAAGAGAAACATTAAGTACTTCCGGAACATTTTATACGGTCAGCTGTTTTCATTATTATGTTTTGTTTACAGTTGCTCACTTTTAAATTTATAATTGCAAATTGTGATGGATGCAAAATTATTTCTTTTCTTTTCTCTATCCATGATACTTTTCAAAACATACTATATTTCAATTGGCATCATCTCTCTATATGTATTCATGTATTTCTTTTCAGTTTTTCATATTGCGACATGAACTCGACAGCAAATAGCCTGGAGCTAAATGTCTTATTGAGTTCGCTTCCACATTGGAATCTTACCGCGACGCTACTTAACACAGATGATCCTTGCACGGAAAGCTGCGACAACAACTTATCTTCATCGCTGACTTCCATACCCGAGGGACTATTTAACCTGCCTTGGGAGAAAGGATGTATAGCGATTCTGTGCCTCTTGTTGATTTTCGTCACCGTCATCGGGAACACGCTTGTGATACTATCAGTCCTTACAACAAGACGATTGCGAACTGTTACAAATTGTTTTGTTATGAATCTTGCCATCACGGATTGGCTAGTTGGTACATTTGTTATGCCACCCGCTGTAATCCTGTATATTGTGGGTGAGTGCTTATATGGCTTAGTATACTGAATTGAATTCGTTATGATGCTTTTATCTAGAATACGACATACAGTAGTTGAAGCTATGAATTGCAGTTGAAATTAGATCGCAATCTTCACAATCGTTCGGTTTGTTTCATGTTGCTTATAGCACAACAAAATGAAATCTAAAGCCTATAGCCTGAGCTTCGAATTAATTTCCGCTGCGCCAAGCGCCAAGGATGTCTTCTATTATTTTATTTTTTGATATAGCTGAAATGATTGATGTATTATTCAAAAGAATCCACCTTCCAGTGATTCCTTGAAAATAATTTCATTTAAATGTCTATAGTGGCTCAATTTGAACAAGTCCATTATCTTAATTCATCCTCATAGTAACTTGTCACAGTTAGCTCAATTTTGAGGAATTCACGGGATATTGTCCTAAAGATCGTCAATTTTTTTTGAATTGATAGATGAACAATGGTGTCTAGCATTTATACATAAAAGCAAGAGCAAGTTTAAATGATTCAAATTTGATAATCTGTTCAAGAATTTGATTAAAAATATTTCATGAAAACTGGAATATTATTATGAATTTGTCATGGCAAACGAATGCATCGAATATATAGATGATTATTTTTAAATTTAAGTTTCATCAACATAGTTTCGAAAAACTAAAGTGCTGCGTTGCAGTTGCCCCCAATCCCTTGGCTGCCATAGTAGTATGGTATTGTAATGAAAAACGAAAACATCTAGGACATGCACCAATGCTAAAAACTAATGCATCATGCATATACTCAATGCATTCATTTTTCATGACAAAATGGGCACTTCAATGTCGTCAACCTCAAAATCAGGTTAAATGAATGCTGGCTTAAGAGCCAGATATAAATCACGGATCGTCCCTTAGTTCATCACACTATGACAACATTGTTTTGTGCTCCGTCCAAAATCTCAAATTATACGAATGAACAATTTTTTCAAAATAATATCAAAACTCAGTGAAGCATACAGTTTTTGACGATTTTGTAATGAATTTATTCAATTTTGGCTAAATCAGCAGCAGGTCAATTTAAATTACTCTAAGCTGTAAGAAGTTTTGTTACCTTTAAGTATCATAGATACATTATCAATACTCAATAAGTTCGTTTGTAATAAAACGCTTGTAGAATGATGAATTTCACTCATATTGGTTCCTATTGCTGTAGAGAAATGTTGCTTCCATCGGGAACAAATAAAATGTCAAATATAATTATTGAGATACTTTATTTCAGTGATTAAAATCCATTAGTAATGATCACACGATATTTTAATTATTACGATTAATAAATTCGTGTATCTTAAAAACGTCGAGGCTTGAGGCTACGGAATTGATTATATTTTTTTGATCATTATGCAATCATATTTAAAAAATCATAGTCTCTTACTTCCTACTCTTATTTACTAGCATTTCTGTGCAAGTTATACTTCGTTAATTTGTTTATGAATGCCCGTCACTACCCTGATACCACTACCCACACAAAAAAGATGGTTCATGTATTTTATTCACAGGATATTTAACTACCCGTTCTTAGGCTATGAATTTAAAGGTCAACATACACATGAACTCGAAGTGAAAGGTACCGGAAAATGAATAGAGGAAGTGCCTTTCATGAACAATAAAGTATGTACAGATCCTGAAACATTTCTAGTAGAGGTGGACAAGGAGATTTTAGAAAAATTCACCAAAAAGAAGGTATATAAACATGGCATAAAAACGGTTTTTATGTTCATCAACATGCTTTGCCTGATTCTCATACTGTGATTGATTTAGTACTTTGTAGTGAGAGGAAAATCGATGTTCACGACAATCCATAATCTGAGGCTACCCATATCCTAAGCTGTGCTGTGGAAACAAAAAAATACTTGTGAACCGACGAGTCAGGGTAGAATTTCTCTCTTTTGGTATGTTTGTTTCATCTTCATACTGTAAAAGCAAGGATAACGTACTAGGACTGGAAGTTCTCATGAAATCCTAAAGAGAGGAAGGAAGTGAACATTCGCAATTTCTTTGCAATCAGCCCAGCTATAATAAGCATTCTATGAATACTATTGGAATAAACTTTGTGTCCTAAAGGTAAACGTTTGAATTGAAAATGACCATTTTTGATTGAAAAGGCTATAAGGGAATTTTACTCCTTTTCATGTTCAATTTGTTGGAATGCGCTGGTCACAATGAGTATTGTTCGTTTTGTGTTGGTCGTTCGATTTTTTAAAAAATTTATTGATAATATCTTTCGTTGGACTCTACGATCGTACCTTAAAAGAAATTGTTCCTATCATCAATTGCTTGATTAGATCGAGATATGTTATGCTGTAATCTTTTTTGAAGATGAGTTCCTGTTGCTGCTGTAGCTAACAAAACACATAAATATCCTGGTTTGGTACAAACTTGAACTAGAAATTAGATGTAAAAGGTTGTATTTCATTTATGGAAAGACACTTTGTTTCAGATTAATCATTGCATCAAACTGTTTATGAATCTTATTGAATGGCTTTGCTTAGATTTCTTTTGAAATGTTTTGGATATCTGAGCAGTCCGTTTTTCTGATGATTTAACGAAAGGGTAGAGAAAAATTCCTTCAATTCAAATTTCATAAATTATTCACTGATGGAAAAACCAAACAAAATTTATTTTTATCATCAATATCATAAAACGGAAAAATAAATAATTTTCGATGGAAAGAGCCTGACAGTATTTTTTTGGGGTTGAGCGTATAAGTGGTGCAGGATCAAACATTCTTCTAATGATTTTATGCTTTCTTTGAACTACTTAGAGAATGCTCAATTCTCTCGAGTAAAACTCATTGGAAATTTTCAATTTGTTACCTTAGTAAACGCTAAATGAGTTTTGTTCTAATTTCGATAACAAATTACTTTCTGGTGTTTTCTATTGAGATTTTCTTTTTGACGTTTAAATGGTTAAACAACGGTGGCTGATTATATTTTGTTGCAGTGATGCCAGTGAATTAAAATGGAAAATTACATACACAAAAATTTGACCTCGCTATCTTGATTGCATGTGATTTTAGTAGGGACCATGATTCATTAGAGAAAATTGATTGGTGGCTTTTCCGTCACCATTTCAGGATGCAATTGAGTGATATCTGAGCTGAAACGGGAGATGTAAAATGAGATTGTTTGAACTTAATTTTTACTTCTGGTTGAATTAACTTTTAAAATTAAAGCTATTATTATAAATAGTTATAATGTGAAAGAATCGAAGCGTTAGCTCCGGAGAAAGTTATCTATCGGGCAAAGTATGCAGACCTGTTTATGATTGTAGTCGATAAACTAACGTATCTATACAAACATAAGTAAAAATGTGTCTAGAGTACAATATATTCACAGATTAAACAGTTCAAGTCATTGAATTGCACACTTACGCTATCAATACAGCAACATTAATTTTAAACAATCGATTCAACGCATAAAATGCTTAGTTAAAAGATTAATGATTCTCACCTGAAGGTGGGTCAACCAAAAAAAATTGCACATCAAATGTTCCACACCTAGAAAGCGTAACAAGCCATTTATAATTGAAGATAAATCTCAATACAGAAGTTCTAAGTATCAAACAAGCACATCGTTTTCGCTCGAAAAGGTTAACACCACCATTTAAATTTTTCCCACTCCTGATGAAAACTATTCACCAAGGCCAACTACAAACTCATAGACACATTCATATCATTCAAAGTCCTTATTAAAATGTTGAACAATACTGGAAGTAACAATAACACTACTCACTAACATAGCATCGCAATAAACATTAATTAAGCCATTATTTCCTATTTCCGCTGTTACTACTTATTTATTGCAATTGTCGGTCATTTTCTAGGAAGCTGGCAATTTGGATGGATCCTTTGTGACATTTGGATTTCGCTCGATGTCCTACTTTGCACCGCGTCCATTCTGAGCCTGTGTGCCATCAGTCTCGATAGGTAAGCTACGGTTAATGTCACCCTAAAAAATACGACCGAAATAATTTCTGACCTAGTTGTTTTTGTTTTTAGGTACTTGGCCGTAATACAACCGCTAACCTACTCTAAACGGCGCAGATCAAAGCGATTAGCACTCCTTATGATACTCGTGGTGTGGATTTTGGCGTTGGCCATCACATGTCCTCCGTTAATTGGATGGTGAGTAAAGGGAATTGTTGGATGGCCGTTTTTAATGTTGACTTGGTTGTTCGTCTTGGACTCCATAAAATGGTGTTTTTATATCTTTGCTGAATGAAAATTGAAGGCATCTAAAAGTAATTGAAAAAGGAAAACATTTAACTTCAATGAAGAAATAAATAGTTCCCTGGGTCACTGTGCCGACTATAATAAAGTTTGAGCGAAATAGAAAACCATTAATCGAAGTCTCGTTAAATATCAGGTCATAGAACTATGCAACGTCTTTTTCAGATTAAATCACAAAAAGGTTATTCTGGGATATTGTAGAAAAATATGCCAAGAATATTTGCTTGTATATGTTCAAAATCGTCTGAGATGACACAGCCGGCTCATATTTTCAGAATCTAATCTGTTTCCCAATAACTATTTTCCAAGCATTCGCAGTGTCAATATAAAGATAATCGTTGACGAAATAATGTCGGTTAACAATTTTAATGTTGCTTACGTTTGCAACAAATATCTCAAGAAGATAGAAAGGATAATTGTTCACAAGATCAAGCCAAATAATTAACCGAAAGTTACGTCCTTGATGATTGGATTTTTGAATTTTCGCAGTTTGTGTCCCAATGCTATCATTCGTTCTTGACTGGGCGGTTGAAGCCTTTTTTATTCGATTTCTTCAAGTATGGTATTGACAAACGGATTTGTGATATAAAAATTGCCAGCTTTTAAGTTTGCAGCCGCATTTATGATCAAAGAGATTTCAACGTAAGCGAAAAATAACTTTAAATTGGAAATAATAAAAGTTGAATGATTTGTTGGTATTTCGATGTGCGTGTTATTTCGACATTGGCAACAAGTACACTATTGACATATTAAAAACTAGAAGTGTCAACTCTTCGTCGTATACATCAAGTTGTTTTACCTGAAACGATCAATCTTTCACGCACTAGCTTTGGAAACTCTTTTACCGACCATGTTCCAGACACTGATTGGATCTCACGTGGCTTCAATTTGACGTCACTGAACTAGTTTATTGGAAAATATTAAGGATCGCTGCTACTTTGAGGATCCGCAAACAATCGACGATCTTAGAGAAATTTGACGAGCTATTTGTGCAAAATTAAGTGAAAAAGATGGGGTCCCGCAGAGCCGATCGCGACATTCATTTTTTAAAATATTAAGATGGGTCAACACATAATTAAACTATAAATACTGAGTTATGTGAAACATTATTTAATATTGTTGGGTGTCTTTTTATAGAAGCTAGTACTTGCAGTTGAATAATTTCTCTTAGGCATTCCTTTCGTCGAGTCTATCGAAAAGTTTTCTGCATTTTCAATAACATAGTCTTACAATGTTGCATGATATACATCAGAAAATATTGGATTGTGTTACTTACTTTATTCATACTAAAGATGTAAAAAAATATCTTAGTTGGGTTGCAAAAAATATTTTACCGTGAGCTAAAACATTTTGATTGTAAAAAATCTCTTATCGTTGGCACATAGTCTTTCAGATGACTGTTCTAACTTGAAGTCTTGTTTCTTCTTATCTTGTGGCTATAGACTAAACCTTAAGTCTACAAATAGGCAAACATTTTGTGCCATTTTACTTTCTAAATACTTCAACTGAAGCAATCTGGCATCGAAAATTGCAACAATTGCAGAAATAGAGCAAAAAGTTTATTAAAATATGAACAAAAATCTAAAGCCCTTGGGAAAACTACTCAATATTTATTTATGTGAATTTATGAAAAAATCTACGAACATCTTCCAAAAGAAAACTTCTCAGGCATTATTAGGCCTGTCAGTGATTTAAATCATTGCAAGTGATTGTAGATACTTTCTTAATTATTATTACTATTTTTAATTTAAATCAAGTTAATATTAAAATAGTTAAAATATAACGAGCTTAACCCATCAACAAGCCTAACCGTGGTCGTGCTGTCTCGTGACGGATGGCAAATGACAGCACCTGAAGAGGATGCCATCCGACACGCCGAAACCACACTTTCCATTAAATAAACGATGAACCAGCATAACATGGAAGCTAAGAACTCCCATTAATGTGCGACAATAGTGTTAGTAAGTTGCTAACCAAAAGCACAAACTAGAAAACAATGTTGTTGACTAGACTAGGAGGTTCTAACCCATGACAAACTAAAAACAAAACTTAGCTTATCCGGAAGTTTTTCAAAAACAGTCATTTTTAACGTAATTTTCCTGGTCGAAGATATGTATACCTAGTCGTGCCATAAATATTGATACAACTGCAAATGCGGCTTTGCGGGTGATAGCTTGCAGGTAGCTAATTGTTATGTTAGTAGTCCTGATTGTTGACATATGCTCTAAAAACGCACCAAATTTTGTCAGTGTAGCATGGCTGTGATTGCTTTACACAAATGTCGAATGAAGAAAGGCCGAATTTTCGAAACACTAAAGCCATTAAAAATCACGCGTGTTTTCAGGTATCGAACTATAGCGTTATTCATTGGTGCTGGAGATATAATAGATCGTAAAAGATCCGGCAGACCTTGCTCAGCTCGTAAGCCACAAGCCATCAAAGCTGTAAGGTTCAGATTCGCATGAAATCCTGTCCGCAATCAGAAAATCATGTCTCGTGAAATGAATATTGCGCCGAGCACCATGAGTCGTATCATCAAAGAAGACCTAGGGTTTGCAGCTTTCAGAATACAAACAGGACACAGACTCAATGCCGCTTTAAAACGAAATAGGATGGAAAAATCAAAACAGCTGTTATCGAGATACGCTAAATGGTAGTACAAAACAATACTTTTTACCGACGAGAAAATCTTTACCGTGGAGGAAGCCTTCAACAAACAAAATGATAGAATATACGCACGGTCTTCTTAGGAGGCTACAGAAAAGATGATTTGGTGGGACGTGTCCTATGAAGGTTTCACTTCTATCCATTTCTGTGGAAACGGCGTCAAATCAGCTGCCAAAAACTATCAGTCGGATATCTTAACGAAGGTAGTGGAGCCCCTAAGCCGAACCATGTTTGAAAATACAGAATGGGTTTTCCAACAAGACTCTGCGCCTACCCACAAGGCGAAAACCACACAAGAGTGGCTGGGAGACCATGTTCTAGAGTTTATCACCGTTAATTTGAGGCCATCAGCCAGTCCAGACCTTAGTCCCTTGACTAAAAATTGTGGTCAGTATTAGAAGGTTTGGTCTGTAAAAACGCCACCACATCCTGGAGTCCTTAAAACAGGCGTTGAAAAAAGCTGTGGGCAATTTCCCGATGGAAGTCGTGCGAGAATCAATAGACCAGTGGCCTGACAGACTTCGGTGTTGTATTCAAGCAAAAGGCGGCCGTTTTGAATAATTTCTTTTTTATTATGTAGTGTGTTAGTTTTACAATAAATAGTAAAAAAATTAAAATCCAACTAGCAGTTTTATTATTGTAGTTTAAACATGTTGTATCAATATTTATGGCACGACTAGGTACTTAGTATTCGTCAGGATCGTGAAAATGGTACAAAAGTGGGAAATATTATCACAGTTAATTTTTTTTTATAGTCAAACAAATAGATATGTACAAATTTAAGCTTAAAGATTGAGTTTGAATAAAATATTTAATAAAAAGCTAGAAAAAATTGTTGAAAAATAAATAAATTCAATTTTATTCCGGAAATATATTCATAAAATATCAAATATTCCCCTTGGCTTTGGATTGGCTAAGTTTTTCTGAAATTATGCCGAATTCTATATCCTCCAGAAACAGAAATTCATTCATGAAAGCATGAATTGAATCTACTAAAAAATTGTCAATCTAGAATTCAAAACTTTTAATTACATTCTACTCCTATAAATCCTCGCTCACAATAATTCTCATGACCATATATGTTATGATACATTGATATGCATTGGAAATTTTTTTGAGCTTGTTAAAATTTATGGACTTACTAATCCTTGGAGTAAAAGGAATTGACAATATTCATTACGTTCAGTACACGTCATGAATATGTAAAATTTAAATTGAAATGAATTGTTAAATCTTACAACGAAGAAGTGAGAATGACGATGGTAGTTCAGATTTAAATCTTTGGCAGCAATCGTGGAGTAACAGATGTCAATGAATTTGAGTGAATAATGCATGTAGGGTTGGGTTAGTATAAGTTTTTCTTGGATTTAAGAGTATATTGTGTGTAGTTTGCAGTGGAAGGAATATGCTCTGTTGAAAATAATTACCTGGTTTGTTTGAGCTAGTGTAGAATAGCTTTGTTTGAATATATATCTATAGAAGGTGAGTTTTTCACCTAGTCCATTTTTAGATAAAATGTTCTACATTATTTCTTCGATACCATCAGCGCTCATATTTTGAAGTTTTTTAGCTCTTGGATGTGAATAGCACCATTTTTTCCCAATAAAAAAACCTCCAGATTGAACTGATCCTCAAAAAATGGTTATCCTTCGCTATTCAAAAAATTACCAAAAGGTGACTTATGTACTCCGAGCTTAATCGTCAGAATGTTCCCCGACTAAGGTGGAACCAAAAGATTTGACATCGTGATAGAATTAATGTAACACCAAATTTAGCATTGTTGCTATGATTTGTAAAAGGATTTTTTTAATATATAATATAAACCTCCACTCTAGGACACAGTTGGAAAGATAGAAACAGGCTACTGGCTGCTGGAACTCACCTGTAACCGCACGCGGAAGGACATAATTGTATCTCTTTGACAGACTGCTGGAATAAGGCTATCTCAATTAGTATCAACATCAGCGTAGTCGATAGCTATGACCTGCATTTCATCCTATTTTTCCAGGAGCTTATCAGTCAATAAACTGAACAAAGAGCATGACATGTTGTACGCTAGATAGGTTTGACGACCGAAAAGTGATGATTTAATTTTCCTTTATTCTTCAATGACTTGTGAGTTTCAGTCAGCTTGACCCAAAAACCACCTGGCTTAAAAGTATTCCATTTTGACCCACAAAACCACTGACCTCATTTTCATTTTAATCAGATTTAATGTTCTCGGTATACCGAAAAAATTTCGGCACCTCAATTAATATCTCAAAAAGATAAGGTAGAAATTTTGGATCTAATTCACCATGATTAAATACATAAATAATCACCGACATTATAAAGGAATCAAAAGAAATTTAGAAAAGACATCATTTTATATTGATTTTGAAAATAATTTGAAAACATTTCTCTGTTCCTTATACAGGTACGAGCAAGGACGACGAAATGGTGATTTTGTGGATTGCCGCTATAATCAAAATAAAGGCTACGTGGTGTTCAGTGCAATGGGATCCTTTTTCATACCGCTAGCTGTAATGTTGTACGTTTACCTTCGCATTGGGTGTGTGTTGACATCGCGACGACAACGAATAACGTTAACAGAGGTGGGTGGAATGATGATGAGTATAAGGGTTGGGCAGATTAGCAGGATGCTTTACGAGTTTGGTATTTCAGTTTATTGTTTTACTTTCGCCATGTAGCTCGATTGATTGCTTCATAGTCACTCGTATATTCAACAGAGAGGACTTAATATGTCCAAAATAAACAAAAAAATGTACACATCAACAGAAAAAATCGTTAGATTTAATTTAAGTGTGAATCAATGAGTATTGGAAAATATTTAACATAAATAAGCACTGAACTTCTTTTTTTTATCATTTTAGGCGTCTGAGAAATCGCATGACGAAACGTTTCCGACCGAATTAGAAAATTTACATATAACCCCGAAACACGCACCCTACAAGAAGTACGAGAAAAAAGGATATACTGTGCCGGAGCTAAATCATCAAACCCTGTATGAGCTGGTGGAGATTTCACGTTCGTCCTCGACAATTCGCTGCTCGACAATAAGCTGCCAAATAGACACAAATAACGACGGCTTCAAGCCAGTGCAAGCCCTTCATTTTTGCGAGAGTCAGTCATCGTTTAGTGAGTCCTGTTTGGCGACGAGCAAGTTGAAAATTCAACAGCCTGTGAAATGCCCGCGAATCCCAATGCGAATATCGACATTGAAGCGTGACACGAAGACAGCAAAAACCCTTACCATGGTGATGGGAGGATTCATTGCATGCTGGCTACCTTTTTTCGTTTATTATCTACTCATTCCGTTTTTGCCGAAGGAGGCTATAAGTGAGCCATTAATGTCCTTTTTGACGTGGCTGGGATGGATTAACTGCGGCATAAATCCATTTATTTATGCGTTTTATAGTGCTGACTTTCGAACAGCGTTTTGGAGGCTAACGTTCCGGAAGATTTGCAAGAAATCAAATCAGTTTTCGCTATTTAAAACGTAAAAGTATTTGATTGAGCTAATAGTGTTTTTTTGGTTATGAAATGCATCGCTTGAGAAGAGATTAATTTATTGTTAGTTTATTGTACTAAGGTATGAACAAAGACAAATTTATGTAATAAATGGCAAATGATATAATTTTCTTAAAAAATTTTCTAAATGGTTATATGTAAGACGTAAGAAGGGTACAGCGTCTGCATTTTCAATGTGCTGCAAAGCAGAAGAGTAGAACTGAAATTTTTCGATATAGTTGATTGATACTTGCAAGGTAAAAGGATAATTAAATTATTTATATCACCAACACACTAGGGCTGGTAATGAGCACACAGCTCGAATTTGATTTATGTACTTCAGACATACGGGAGGGAGAGTTTATCACAATTCAATAAAGTTGTGTAACCAGGTTGATTTTCAGGCAGGTTCTGTTAAGAACACAGAAGACTGTATGAAAAAATGAAATGCTTAATTTTCTCACAAAACTTTGCCTAGACAGCAGTCTCGCTACAAGGAAAATATCATACCATAATCAAAACGTTGAACTTTTACTGCAGATATTTTCTAATTAAAAACAGAGGTGTTGTGTTTACTGTCCGGACGCATACTTTCCTGTTTGCTATTCTTTGGTAGTATTACCTATACAGTTTTTAAACATATTAAATCTTATACTATACAAGTGAATTTTATGCCTCGCCCCACTGTGGACAGATAATCTCAGGAATGAAAAATTTGAAATGAAAAAACCAAACAGCATTTTTAAGAGGAATGTTTTTTACGTGGTAATCTACCACAATATTTTGAAAAAATGATCATACTTGAAATTTTTTCCTTCGAAAAATCGCTTTTTTCACTTTGTTTCGCTTGCCAAATTTTTTGGGATTGATTTTTGGAATAAATTCTGGTAGATTACCACTCAAGATACTTGAATGAAGTAGCAGACCCAATGTGATTTAAATCGGCTTGGCCAATTCGGAGAATAAGTGTTCGCAGGTGGAAAAACGTCATTTCAAGAAAAACGCCTTTAAAGTTTCGATTACCGAAAATATCGCTTACAAAGCGAAAAAGGCGTGCGCGCTCAAACTGCCGTAACTTCTTTATTTTTGGAAATATCTTAATAAAATTTTGAGGCGTGATTTCTGAAGATATAACAATAACTGAAAAATTGTGTTTTCAAGATTATAACCGGTACTACCCCCTTAAACAAGATAAGCTTGTGAGACCCACTCCCATTGTCACACTTTTGGATCCAAAAAGCTTTAAATAAATTATCGGACGCTCCATTATCCCTTATTTCGAATTTGTTCTGTTCTAGTTCTCATGCAACATAAGTGTTCAATTCAATCGGTCAATGAAATGTTATAAGGCTTATCTGGCTAAAATAAAACTAGAATTTTTTTTATTTTAAAAGAATCATAAAGAATGGATTGTAAATTTTTTGTTTAATGGATTGTAAATTTTTTGTTTAAAATTTAATTTTGTCAACGTTTTTATTTTGAGTTTCTTCTTTCTATAATTAGATTTTAAAGAATTGTCATGTTTAAAACATTTTTTATCGCAAGTCAGAAAAGTATTTTTGATGATTTGAAAAGTAAATTATGTAGATTATATTTACTATGATGATTTCAAATTATTTGTAATTGGAATTATTCGGTAAGGCCGCTACCTCTTCTATTCGTGTTTACTTGTCTGTTTTGTTTTGCAAAATACTTCAAATTTCAAATGAGTCAATTTAAATCGCAAAAACAAACGAAATCGTGCATGCTGATCGTGTTTTATTTAATAAAATGTCTAGGCAAGCGGAGCGCTATTTAAAAATTAAAAATTATCAGTAATATTTGGATGAAAATTTACATTATGGGGTCACTTTTAAAAATCAGGAAGGTTAAATAATGTATCCATTTCATCGCCGTTAAAAATTAGCGTATGCACAATTTGTACTCGTACAGAACAAAAATGACTAGGAAATATGAAAATTTCTGGATGTTACGCTATGTCAGAAGTAGTTTTGGTGGTAAGTCACTCTGGCAACTCCTGTTGCTTCTTTAGCCGTAGAAAAGATTCCAGATAGTTGGCGATAAAATTAGATAGACATGATATTGCTACAGTTTTGAACGTGGGTGTGCAGGTGACTTAACTGCCGTATTTGTTTGTTTAAAAGGGCCTTTTCAGGGTTGTTTTTATTTCAAAAGTGTCTTTTCGTGCAAAATTGTAAGTATTTAAAGACTTTTCATAGTAGCTGTAGATGTAATTTTTATCGTCAAAAAGATAAAATGGGAAGAATAGCTTGTGACACATCTTGATACATATTAAGGTTTGCGAACCTCCGTGTCTAGTCTATAAAAGTGTTAGCAGAGTTGCGAACCAAAAAAACACACTAGTGGGGCAGGAATTTGTCGACTAGACACGGAGGTTCGCAAACTTTAATGTGTATGGAATGGCTACGTATGCATAATATACGAAACTTGACAGTCGTTATACTTCGCGGATACAAATAATAAAATAGTTGAAGTATGATGTGCTTAATCCGTAAATAAGTCTAGCCGTAGTCGTGCTGTCTGGTGACGGATGGTAAATGACAGCACCTGAAGAGGATGCCGTCCGCCACCCCGAAACCACACTTCCCATTTAATTACATCTTTAGATGTTAGAAAATTGGATGTGAATTTATATAGTCAGGAATCATCATAAGGAGAAATAAGTAAAATAGTTGGCTGAGCACGATCAATAATTCAATTTATAATAAAAAGATACCAAAACAGTGGTAATTTGGAATACAAGCGAAGAACCTGGAACCCGAACAAGCTTACTTGAAAGAGACATGCAGCATATTGCTGTATTAGTAGGGCGGAATCTTAATACAAGTGCACCAAAAATCATTGCCAGATTCGAGAATCACTCAAATAATTGTAGTTTCCCAAAAAGGATTCGGCAAACCATAAAGCACGATGAGTACATTAGATGCGCCGCAAGAAAGAAACCTTGTGTTAGTAAGCCGGTGGGATGGTGTAACCAAAATTTGGCGAAAAAATACAAGTTTGCTACCAAAAAAATTAATTATCGATAGTGAAGCATGGTGACGGATCTGTGATTCGATGGTAGAGTTTTTCGGCACGGAGAACTGAGAAGCTACAGTTTATTGATGGTATTATGGATTCAACAAAATATATAGATAGAACAATTGACATGCTAGTGCTGAACAGTTGAATACAGTATTTATATTAAAGCATCGCATCCAGGGCTTGATAGACAGAAATTCATATTTCGACAATAATTGATGATAAGAAAACTTTCTTTCTGAATAAAATTTGGAATCAGATCGATAGGTGAAACAATAGATTAAAAATTTAAATTAAAAAAAAACTAATAAATTGAACAACACTATTCAATTTTTCATATTTCATAGGCATTAATAATGTTTTGATCAGAGTATTACACAAGTAGGCTTCTTGCCTGGAAATCGGTTTTCACCTTTAAGCGAATAGAAAAACAGTCTTTTGACATACCATGATTCAACAACAGAATGAGTGTTTATTTTTCTGCGTAATCGTTTGCTGTTTTTGTTTTATATTTTTCATGATTTATTTCTTTGAAGCTGTTTTAATCTTTTCATTGCTCTTAAACATCTTCATGACGGTTGGATTTCTTTGGGAATTACCTTCAATATTTCCCCTTTTTGGTGATATAGTCATCATTTGACTTGGATTAATTGATTTCGTGCTTGATTGAGTTGAATCATCTACAACATATAATCATCGTATTCGCTTTAATTGATGCTATTTAATGTTGATTCATGATAAGCCTTCGTTAGCAACATACCTCCAAGAAACATTCATCCTTTCTAAGAGTAACTTTGATATTCACAGTGTCATCAAATAAGGCTCATTACGGTTGATGTTCGCTTCATTCATAGGATGACTTTCAAGTTATAGTGAATCAGTATCTTTAACAACTTTTGGAGTTAATTGAACAGAAGGGATACGTTCCGATTTGGAGAGCCTGCAGTATTTTTGTGTGTGAACAAAGTAACTATACTATTATTGATTGGTGCAAAGCTGGTACAAGCTCCCTCTTGTATTTATAATTTTAGTTTCAGATAAGATACTCTTTTTATTTGAAACAACAAAATAAAATAATTCCAATCCAAAATGTAATTTCAGTTCAGGCTTTTCAGTTGCGAAAAGCTACTGTTTTCAGATCTTACAGAATAACGAAAACTGCTTCTTCTTTTAATCACGGCTAATATCTGATTGTGATGCTTTGAATTCACTCTCAAACCACACAATACGTAAATTGCATTCTCATTTCAGTCATTTTCAACAGAAACCTGAACTTCACATTGATGAAATCACGAAACATATAATCAAAGGTTATTTTTCCATACATCCATTTCATTAAAAAGGAGGTTCAAATCTTTACTAATGTATACAATAGCGACGTTAGGCACATACGAACTAAAAATTGACAGTCATTATACTTCGCCGATACAAATAATTATAAAAATTAGTTGAAGTATGATGTGCTTAATCCATAAATAAGCCTAATCGTGGTCGTGCTGTCTGGTGGCGGATGGTAAATGACAGCACCTGAAGAGGATGCCGTCTGTCACCCCGAAACCACACTTCCCAACTTCATTAAATTTTTGATAGTTGGAAAAGGATACCAATAAAATAATACTTATTTTTGTTGTTTTTTTCATACCAAAATACAATTTTTACGTGATATACGCACTGACTTCTTCTGCTAAATGTATGATGAGGAAGTGCATGAAGCAAAACCATTGTTTTTGTTGTCAATTAAATATTATTGAGAGTTATAGATATTGAGTATGTAAAAATAACTTTTCGAAAGAATTTGCCGTGGCCGCTGTTTATTTTATTTAATTTGAATTTTGTTTTGCATTATTGTCGGGAAGAGGTTAGAACTTTATTAGTGGACACAGAGTGTTCAAATGGAAACAGGGATGTGATTTTTAAATTGCATTTTTTTGTTGAGAATACGTGTGCTGACATCTTTATGTTGTGAGTAAAATTCCTACTTAAAATATATAATTACATATTTTAATTATGTAACTAAAAATTAAAAACTGTTTAATTTTAAGTTGAATATAGAAAAGAAATACTTAAAAGAATTACACAAGTTTCAGCAACTGATTTCAATAGAGCAGCTGTAACTCAGTCAGTGACGGATTAAGTATATTTCTGGCTTTCAGATAATTGTTAATGGAATTGGTATGATGGCTTTAAATGAAGTAATCAGAATTCTAGTCGTGTACATTTTTTAGAAGTTCAATCCAGAATGAAGGCAATCATAGTTTAGGTTCGTTCAAACAAATTATATTGCCCTTCTGAATGCTGAAGAAGTGATTATTAATGTCGTTATCATAGCAGATTATCTAAATTTTGAAATTACCATAAAATTGCCCGATTCCGCGAAAATGTTTGAAAATACATACATAACTGAAAAAATAAAAATCAATAATTATTATAACTTCAAAAGATTTCATTTAAACACGATTTACATACCCAAACCGACTTTCACAGCTTGAACTAAGCCTACCAGAATAACGAATATTACGAAATTCTGTTGGAGGAAAGTTAAGAAAAACTACAGTTATAATGAGCTATATTGTGATTGTAAATTCCCTATAGAACATATAACATTAGATGTAGCCGTCTTGGCTCAATCTTTCATGGTTTATGGCGTGCGATACCGCATGATATGCAAAGTGAAACCCTCCATTGAGTATCTTAATATCGACTCAATTTTATTGCCGAGGTTTTGGGTATATTTATTTTGTATTTCATTTGGAATTATGATAAGCAATTTAGCAAGGAATCCAAATAAACTAATAATATCAGAAGAAAGTGGATTGGAATGAAATAGAGATGTTATCGAGTGTGTGGGGGAAGGAAATCATGTAAATCGTATTTGAACCATCAGTCAATGGTCACAAAATGATTTTTGTGTCATTTATTTATGTTTTTCAGTGTCTTCTGCCAATTTAAACAGAAGCTGTAAAATTTTTCCCATGGTTCCCATTGCAGATATTGACCCAACGTTAAATTTTGAGTGTTTTAACTTTTACCGGAAAGACGGTTAACAAGAGCATCTTTTAAAATTGGGCCGATTTATTACGATAGAGTTATGTTTACATTGCAGCAGAATGGGTGAGGTGGAATGGAATAATACGCCATTCTGCCCAACACCTCTTATATTGAGGATTTGAAGTAAGGAATATTGGGATATAATCGTGGAGCAGAAAAAAAACAGAAATCCAACCAAATAAAGCTCAAAACCTATACCAAGAGTAAGAAGTTTATTTTATCGATTATGCCATTAAAGGACTTTTTGTGCAAGTTTCGTTATTTTGGAATTTGAAAACATGTGCAATATTTGCACACCAAACTTGAGAACGAAGGATACTCAGCAGCTAGTGTGTTATTCACCTACAATCGACCATCAAAACTTGGTGACGAAGCACTATCATAATGTACGTTACAGAAAAACTAATCATGAAAAATATTCTATAATATCGCCCTTTATTTAATCTCAGATATACAAAAGTAAAAGAAATACAATTATCATTAAATATTGCACATCGCAATTTATACTTGTATCCAATGTTAAAGCCGTGTATATCCCTCCAAAAGTCCCTAGATATAAATTATTTTCTGACGAGATATAATTATTTTTTATAATATTTTGTTGCTTTTATTTGCTGAAATAAATAGCATCATTTATAATTTCATGCGTTTGTCTTATTTGCGGAAAAAATATATTACTTATGTTTAGCTCCCATCAAAGCATAAATAAATTATGTAATTTTTCTTAAAATTCATCCGAGGCTCCTTTTTGAAATTTTACAGACGCATTCACTTTCATTTAACGCGTTTAATTTATCGTCTGTCGTTCGAGTCTATAATTTCAATTTATTGGGCCATATTTTACAGCAGCGTGAGGTGGCACAACAATCAATGAATTTGAATGGTAGTCTATCAATATATTTGGGAGCTGAAACTCCATCCTTACACAGTTATGCTTCCTTGTATGCTTGAGCTATGAGGCGTGAAAGACCCTTCGTATTCGAGTAATGTTGCGTATAAGGAAGCGTTTGGGATTAAATAAAGGACGAGCACACGATAGCTGAAGGAACTGTGATGTGAGGATATATGATAAAACGTCCTGTCCGTAAGCATAGAATAGGAAACAGAATATTCGGGAATAGAAGATGAAGCAACAAGTAGAAAGCTTCATGACAAGAAAGGTAGCAAACAGAGCACTTGTTGAATAGACCTTAGGCCTCTGGGTAAAATACAGGTGGGAAAATCTAATTATTTTACTGGTGGCTTCAGAAATTGAATTAATCAAAGGAATTTGGGAGCTTAGATTTATTTCATTTTAGATTGAAGAATAAATCAGCAGTTCAATTCAATAAAGTATGACGAAGAAGAGATGATTGTAGATTTTAAAATAGCCTTAAGTGAAAAATGTTTCATTCGTTTTTACCTGATAAGACTTTGAATAGGGAATTAAGGAGAAGATTGAAAGCAGTGGAAGCTTTATTGCATTAGTTACGGTGTAGTCTGACATGGACTTTGAATAAGTATTTTTAAAATTACCGCACAATGGACAAAATGCAAAAATAAATCATGTTTAAGTCTTATTAGTTAATATTTGGACATGCATTAATACGAATTACGAATTTTCGTCTGAGAGCTTCGGTAGTTGTCGTTTTTATGTGAGAGCTATTATTTATGTTGTCCAGTAAAATGGTTTACTTTTCCATTAGAATTTTTTTTCATGGTTTTCCAACAAATATTGGGTGATGTTTTCATATCTTTGCATATAATTTCATTAAATTTTAACAATTTCTTCAATTTTCTTCAAGTGCTAGGTAGATGGTAGGATAGGGATCCAAGATTTGCATTTTCTGTAGAAGAAAGCCAGGTCTAAACGACTGTAGTGGCGGTCGTGAATCACCGTCGAGGGAAAAACCAGAAGTTTTAATGTTCATTGAATTTATCCCAATCAAACAGTAAAATAGAAGAATTTTCTTGTAGTTATTTACTTTTAACTTCCAGAGCGTGGGAGAAACCCTGACTGGTAAAGTGCATGGAGAGCCTAACTGCAAACAACATGCTGACTCGCACGCGGAAACAACAACAGTGTATGGCGAACTCTAAAAGAAGTAATGGATTGCAGCACGACCGTAAAGTAATTCAAGGAACTGGGCAACTTCTTTGTTGTTCTTCGATCTAGTAAAATTAAGTAAATTCATGCCTGAGATGATGGGTATTTTAGAGACTAAAGTGGGTTGAACTTGAAAATATTTTAAAGCAACGTTCAATGTAGAAGAAAAATCCTATGAGTGGAGGATTCATTAAATTCCAAGTGGGAAGTGGAGGATTCATTAAATTCCAAGTGGGAAGTTTTTGTAATGGGGCTAATTCTGCAAATTCCAAGTTTTGGCACTTCTCCACGTTTTACTGTCTCTAGAATCCAAATCCATCGTTTTAAGAGAGATGCTGTGTGTGTATGTACGTATATGCGAATTTGCACGTGTTCGTTCGTAATTATTTTTCATTTCGGTTATCTCGAGAACCAAAGATGATATTGACGAGTAATTACGTAATTTAGAACCGAGCGAGTTTTCAGTAAAATCGGTTAAGCCCTTTTTTATTGAGGATGAAAAACTAGGAAAAACACAAACTAGCTTCAATTTGAAGCTGATGAAAGGCACTATTCATTCGTGCAGATTCCAAATATCGTCCGCGTTTTTGTTGCGACCCTTAAGGTCCACGTGACTAACTTACGTGGACCTTAAGGGTCGCAACAAAAACATAAGCCGCAAATACTAGAGTAAACTAGCCGTAGCCGCCTCTTCGTCAAACTGAGTTAGTCACTCAGCAATCACCAATCCTATAGTCTTCGAAAACTTACACTAATTCAAAAATAAAGCAATAATTAAGTATCTTTGAGATTTCTGTAACTAAAGTCCAAAATACAAAGAGTGCGCTGAGCCTTCATTTGCTTATAAAAACGATCGACATCAACATTTTTTTTCAATCGGTTCACGCTTTAGGCTTATTAAAAGGAGAAAAAAGTCATTAAGACTTTGATTTTGTTTCACAGAATTTTTTATTTTTAAAAGTTATATTTTTTTCGAAGTAGCGTGTGATTATTCTTTTACTCGATATTCTTTCTGACAAACATATAAAAAAGGATAAAGTCAGAGGTGTGAAAAGTGACATTGTTGTATTGTTGTATAGTATTTTTTGAAAATTTTGAGGAAAAAACCAAGATTTTAAACAATATTTGAAATAGTTTCCACTAAAATACCCTTGAAATATATTATTTTGAGGTCAAATTTTTAGCTCGATTGTTGACTCATGTTTCCAAAACAGTGTCTCAAAATGACCAACAGAACTCCTGTGTCTGTGTCTGATTCAAAATCACTGAAGCAAAAAGGAACTATTAATTTTATTTTATAGTGCTCAATCGAACATATTTTCTTTTCCTTCAAATTAATCAAAGGGACTGCATCGGAAAGTGTACTTATCGATTTTATGGGGATGGGCTGTGTATAAATGCTCGTTAATATTTAAAGGAAAAAAATATGCTCAAAAACACATAAGGTTCGATTAAGTTCTACAGAAACTGCCAAACTGAAAATGTTTTGATTATTTTTAAGTTAATCGCCTCGAAAATCGAAATTGCAATTTTCGACTTTTCTTTACGTTTTGAGGTCTTGAGAGTATATTTAAATAGATTTTTAAAAAAGAGATGTATGTGTGTGTGTACGTACGTACGTACGTTCCTGGGCAGTTTTTTCTACGAACATAACTCACGTAAACAAAGTCTTATCGACTTTGTTGAGGTGCCAATCAAAGCGTTTTTGCAATCTCAAGAGCTGATTAGTTTTTGGAACACTTCGGTCGGGGGAGGGTTGTTGTTTTGACCCTTTGAAGGTCATTTATATATTGCGCTATATCTCGCAAACCAAACATAGAATTTGTTTGATCAAGATGTCAATCGACGCGTGTCATTCGTTTTGAAAAAAAATGTTCAAGCCGTTTTTTATTTTTTTTTTATAAAAGTTAAAAAAATTAGTGTTTTTTTCCTAAAACAAGAAATTTTTAACCTGATTTTCGAAACGCATTAATGAATGTTTATAAATTTTATATATTCCAAACAGTTCTGGTAAAAAAACCAGCAGAACCTTTTTTCATGATTGCGAAAAAATGAAATAAAAAATAAAAAATCATTAAAAGTCATTGTGACCTTCAAGGTCAATATTGTCATTCATTTTATCTCACGAACCAAATGTAATATTGGAAAATATATGGATAATCAGGTTTTTTTTCATAAAAAAACAAATTTTTAACCTGATTTGCACATCGCAATAATAAATGTTTATAAAATTTATAAACTTTTATCAACTTTTGTATAGAAACCACCAAAAATTTTTTGTAATGATCACAAACAAAAATTAAAGTAAAAAAAATCATTCAAAGTCACCAAATAAAAAGGGTTCATACGAATGATTTTCCCTTTTGCTTTTTTACTTTTTACAGGCAATTGAACCTATTTCTGACTGCATATTCAATGTTTCTCAACACCAACAGAAAATAAAAAATAATTATTAGTCTCATTGATGTAAAATCGTGAAAAATACAAATTCAGTGGTTATGCCGAAGTGCTGGCAGTTTTGAACGAAACTATTCAAAATGGCCATCACGCGACAAAATCTCTTCAGTTGATGTAATAAAAAAATCTGCATTCATTTTTGCTAGCGCTCTTTTGTCTTTCAAACATCGATATGAAAATAACAAATAACGTAGAAAAGGCTTTGTAACCTGTCCCCCCACCGATTGATCCGCGTGAATATTCAATCAAACCAATCCACCAAAATCCTTACGTAATCAATGGACGCTCCCTTAGATGTTACGGTTAATATGAAGTCATTCCAATAACTTTTATCAGAGGTACATTTTTATTATTTAAAGTAGTATTATTTTCATAATTATTATTGTGTTTAATATTTTTAATATTTATGTAGATATTACTGGGAAGTTGACCGTGTGAACCTCAAGGGTCGCACCTCACGGCTTGTTATTTTGGATTTTGGTTTAACCACTACGAAATACAAGTGGTTACCGCAAAGGTAAGAAAGCATTCAACAATCGAACTGATGATTCAGTCTACAATTAATATTTTCATTTGTAAGTTTAGTGAACATTATTTAAAGTAAAGCAAACTAAATTCCAGTTGTTCCATATACTTTTGGCATTTAAAGTTTACGAACAGTTTCGTCTAGTGACACCTAGAAGACTAGCGTTGGTATCTAGAAGTGATTTTAAACTCAAGGATAAAATAAGAACTCTTCAAATATAAACTTCCTTTCATTTCCATACTTATTTCATTCAATGGACTTATAAATGATACAAAACAAACGCTTCACTTCAAGGACTAGCACCGACACCAACCTTTAAAAGCTTTTCAGAATAAATACTTATTCAGCTAACGAGCCGCCAGTAGTTGCTTGCCAAGCATTCAACAGCCTTTCATTCGGCCGTGTATCATATCTTACGCGATTCCTTGCCTCAAACGCAACAGGTGGAAATCCATTGTTCCGCTTGTGTCGTGACAGAAAATCCCCTTAATGCTTGGGGTGTAGCTGTCTCCCCCTCATGGAAATGGGGAACGATAGCCGGGGAAAACTACGCATGCTTATTTACTTCGTGGAAGTAACTGCATCATTGTTGGAAGTATCTAACAATCTTGATGGATGAGGATTGTCTTTTTCTGATATTGGGAAAAGGAGGAAAATTGCAGCAATACGTGTGAAAAGTAAAATGATTAGCATAGCTAATTTTCAATGAATGCGCCTTTCCTACACTATGGAAGGTTTTTTTTCCAAAAAACTTTAATTTAGAAACATACTATTTTCAACTATGATTTGATGGACGAGATTTATTATGCCCACAAGTTGATTTCTCAATAAACTATTCACGTTCATGTTCTATTTCTGGCAAATGGGCAACTAAATACAGTGATAATTGACTTTCACTCCTCGTCACTTGAGCATATTTAATTATTTATTCAAAGCACAACCATAGGCAAATTGTTCATAAATTATGCATATAGCTTTTTTTCCAGACTAAAACCAATTTTTCATGTATATTTTCCTCTTGATACAGACGAAAGGCAGGAAATATAGTCACGTAATAAGGATATTACCCAAGTTCCGGTTGAGCAGATGTCAACGGGAACTTATTAATAAATTATGTCGACAAATTCCAGCAATTTGCAGAGATCCTATTGCTGTTTGGTATTTTTTCCAATCATATTTAGGCTAAAGGATTCGTAAAGTATGTGAGGTACTATGAAAACGAAACCATGGAGATGATAGTGTTTCTGTGTATGCACTAGACTTAATGGTATGGGCTTGCCCCACAGTAGAGTAGGTGCAAGGAAAATTTGCTGTTCATGTCCTGGAATCAATATGGGGCATTAGTTACAATCCCAATATTTTCTAATTTGATCCGCTTTATCCATTGTAGTTATTGTTCCTTCCATTAAGGGTTTTGTGATGATAAGACAAGCAAGAATAATATGTTTGGACGGTATTCTCACTAAGTTCTTTTAATGTTAGCTAGTTATTACGTAGGGGATTAAGAAACATTCCGATATTGAGATGGTTTTCAGTCCTATCTCAATTATTTGAGATTGACCCGTGACCAAACGCATATTCAAGATTGGTGACGCTATTAATTACTTAAGGGGGAAGTACCTTTAGACCCTTTTTAAAATCGATTTTTTTTAAATTGTTTTAATCGATAGATATATTGCCTGACAATATCATGTCAAAGTTTGAAACGCTAATTCTCAAAATTGTGGAAGATATGCATCCCGGAAGTGCCTAGTGCCGAGTTCTTTTTCTCTTGACCACAAACTTTAAATGGCATTATCTCGAAACCATGTTTTTTAACATTGCGTAAGTGATAATAAAAAAACTAGTGAATCGATTTTCATCATCTAGCATTCATTTTAAAGAGTATAAAAAACTGTTCTATATAGACTAAGGATTGAAAAAAACAAATTATTTTGGGACTATTTATGACTGGAAGTACAACGAAATTTTTTCGAAAAAATTGTAATTTTTTTTGTTGAGTCTGTTTTGAAGGGTTAATTTTCGAATTTCGCAAATATGTTAGTCTATCTACTAAAAAAAACCTCTCGAGTAAGAAAATGTTTGGCTTGTTGATTTCAGATGAAAATTGCAGCCAGCATCGCTTACGCAATTTACGACGTCAGCGACGACATGGCTTTCAAGTTCCTTGAATTTTTTTTTAATTTTCAACTTTCACTTTTGTAGGATATGTTTTTATTCAACCTCAAATATCGCCTAAAATAAATATTATACTGATTTAATAAGAACTGTTTTCATTTCCCCACAAATCAGTTGCAAAATAGACCTTTTTTTCGGCCTCTAATGGTACTTCCCCCCTTAATGCACTTAAAACATAATTCCTTTTGTCTGAAATTACTATATCTTTTCTTACCATATACTGCCATGTTAGTTTCAGTTTCAAAAACTAATAGGATACAATTTGAAAGCTTTCCTTGTTTCGAAGATATTCTTCCATAGAGGTTGACTTCGTATGAATAGCAATTCAATGGCTACCATTTATTATTTGCATATTAAATTGTGGTTAGTATCTGCTACAGTTTGATAGGGTTGGCAACTTCATCATATATTAATTCTGAGTTGCCATGTTTGACTTTAGTTTGATTTTCGCTACTGGGATTTGAAATTATCCTTGCATACACCATACAATCACAGGTGTGATGAACATGACCAAGTGACTGCGTAGATAATATTTTTATTCTTAGGTCTATGTACAATTTGAATTCATTACATATGTGAGTCATCGATTGATACACATCCAACTTTTCTCATGAAAGTAATTATGATTATGCATCTAGTCGTCCTCGTTCATTGGCGCCATCCCATTTCGTCAATTCACGTCATACAGTTATGTGATATCATGAAAGTATTGATTGTACGTAAAGTATTAAACTTTTTTCATAATACAGTTTGATAATGTTATCCACTAGAGGCTTTGAATGGAGAATATATTGGTAATAAAATCTGAAAAGATAATTTAAAGATACCACAGGTGTAAAAAGGAAAAACAAACATGGAGCTCAATACTTAACTAAAATAAAAAAAGAAGTTCAATCACAGATGCTGTAGGGATGTACCAAACGAGGACCTACTGATTATGCACACATATATCGAAGTACAACACATTTGAAGTCTTAAATTGAAATGCAAAAAAATGTAAGGTCTCCATTTTAAATACATAAATGGCTGTAATACGAGTTCCTAAAAATGTATAAGGTTCAATCCCCGTTGACGACACTTTCACACGACAAATGGATCGCGGTCAAAAAACTGATGCCTTATCAGTGTGAATATAATAGCAGAATCCATAATATTCGGAAGATTCATATTGAGAAGACATCTTTACTTGGTTCGGAATTCATTGGCTAGGTAACATGTGATATGCTGATATGTTTCAATTGTATATCGATTGCACCTATTTAATCATCCATGGAAACAGTTAATAAATCATGGCCAAATTTTCCATAGATGTGCTGCGGAAGTGTTGTAGACCTTAAAATTGAAAGTAGACAATCAAGCAAAGTCGTGCTTTATACGGCAACCATACGATTGGTTCAGGAGAATGACTGAATTAGAACGGTGACCTAAACCCTATTCGGACTTATATAAGGCATTTTTAAACCCGACAATATTTCTCAGGATCACACAGTTTGCCGCTGTGCTGTCTTTAGCAAATACCCGGTTCTGTTTGTTAGAAGAAGAAAAGAAAACAAAATACATCAAAAAATTTCAAGTTTTATGTTTTGGTGTTTCTACAATCGAGAAACAAGAAACTACTAATTTGCTCTTAACAGCATGACACACAAAATTCAGTCCCGGAGGCCAATGTTTTTGGTAGCTAATAACCCACGAAGAGGAAAATGGTGATCAATTAGAGTGTCACCCACCCAATTTTCACGGCATGATTATCCTTGTCACCAAACTGGAATTGGAGACGTGAGTTCAACATTGCCAGGAAAATAAATTCCCTAAGTACTTTGTCACTCAACGGCACAAAATTGTCGCAATTTAGTCGAATACAGAAATATTAGGAAAAAAACACACTTCGCTTGGCATTACAATAATATTCCCCGAGAAAAGAAAAGAACAGCTTAAGCTACTAACTATGTTTTCCTTAACACAACTACAGCTGGGTTCCTGAACCGCTATTTTTCCAAAATTATCCCTCGAATTTTCGATGGTCTCGCTTTCGATTCCTGCAATAATCGTTATCTTAACAGCAAGTATTTTCTCTAAGACTTCAGCCGACGTCTTCAAGCTACAAGCACTGCCGTTGTTGTTGTTGTTGTAATCCCAATTTCAAAAAGCAAGTGCCCGTGGAGTTTCCATTGTCCAAGAAGAACGAACACAATCGGTCACATCCTTTTATCACATACACAAGTACTACTCTCCTCTAATTATGTTTCTTCTGAAGAGTTTGAAGTGTCCACGGAACCATTCTTTTGCTAAATGGAGGGTTGAGTTACTGATGAATAAAGAGCAGTGTATTCAAAATAAATGCAAAATATTCAGGTATTAGACTATTAATTTGATTGAATTATATGATAAAAAGGTGGGCTAAAAATACTTCATCCAAATAAAAAAAGCCACTCAAACGGTAAAAAGCGAGAGGCTTTCTAGGGCAAAATTTGCTGTTAGTATATATTAAATGCTGCATAAAGTTACTTTGTAACATTTTTCTAAATCACCTTCAAATCAATGGCTCCGAAAATTGACAAAGTAAGACTATGTTGTTGTTGATTGTCTCGCAAATTTATTCCCGACTTATTTAACTATATAAAAATATTTTGTCAAATATATTGTTCGGAAAAATATCGAACGGTCTCTCAGGCATTTTTTTGTTATCCATTTTCTTCTACAATTTTCAATTTATTTCGATTTATGGATAGTTTAAAGGCAACAAATCTTTTAAAAAACATATGTGGACGAAATTTCCGCTAGATCTAGGATACGCGATGGAAATTGCGTGTAAGATGTTAATTCACAGTAAACGATGGAGGAGCCATGCTACGTTTTAGTATTTTTAACTGAAAATGAAATTACGAATTTTGATCCTGGATGAAGGCGTAGCGTAGCGTATTCAACTTGTTTGTTCAGAACTAACAATTGTTCTGATTTTAAAAGCAAAAGGTATGCCGTGAAACCCTAAGTTCTCTCGTTTCCGTACTGACTGATCGGCAGACACGCAGAAAGATTAGGTGTCCCTTTCAATGATTTCTGCCGAAGTTGCAGATCAGAGAAAGAGGAAGAAACAATCAAACACTTTCTGTGCGAATAACCAGCACTGTCCAGGAAGCGCATTCAAACCTTGGGCTCGTCCTTCCTGCACAAGCTCACGGAGGTAGCTGATTTAGACATTGGCTGCATAGTCGGCTTCATACAAGAATCTGGATGGATCTCGTCATTTCGCATTCCTAGTGCCGCCCTTATTTTTTGTGGAATCACAATGGGTCTGTCGTGGCCTAAGTGAGCCACCTTTGGATAAAAGAGACTGCCACTAAAACCAACCAACAACCAACCAAAAGCAACAGTTATATGCGTAGAACTAAGTGGGTTTAAATAGCTATCGTAATTACAAAAAAAAATGTAGCTTACAAACTAGAAACTGTAATTTTAATTCAAAGCAATAATCATGTCCTTGCCCTTTGGTCTCAATAAATGTTTACTTGAGCTAGGATTCTATTTTATTTCCCTTTTAACAATAATACTATCTGTAGCGTTTTGCACGTATTTGCAAGTTTCCTGAGAAACTCTCTAGTTTTGATAAATGCGCCACATTATCAATCATAATTTAATACTATCATTCAGAGGTGTGAAGTCCTTTTCACAACATTCATTCAACATTCATTCAACATTCATCCATTCAACATATTTCAATAATATGGATCAATAAACTCAACGATATTCTCAATACTATTGGTGCCAGATATAAGTGAGAGCTACTGGAAAGTTTTGTTGGCCAAACAGAATACGTAATACTTTTGTACAATTTATTTTCACAGCTTGTTGATATTTCGCGAATATGAATTCTTTGCAACAAATATGGTGCTGTTGCCAATTGTTTCATAGATCCTTTCCGATATGAGAAAAGTGTCGAGGGAATTTCGAGAAATATTGTGTAGTTTTATATTATACATGGAAGCTCGTCCCCTTGTCAAATTGCGGAAAATGTTGGATATTCTTTATCTTTTAATACGGCTTTGTTAGCTGCAAATAGACGACATAATACAACTTTATTATGCGTCCTGCATCCCATCTGGTTAGCATATACATGTAGTTGTGATTTTTCAAGCACAAGTATACAGAATACAAACTATTACATCTCTTGAACTTGATGTTGAATATTCTCTTGTAATTGAAAACTGCTTGACATCAGCTGTGGCTTGTTTTACTGATTGAAAGACCTTGGTTGGCATGACTAGCTGGATATGAACAGTTTGTGCTGAAATGAGATGTGACTAGGGCATCAAGGAATTCGTTTGAATGCGAGTAAGGAGATTATAAATGTTTTTGTTTGTTAAATAGTCCCTATGACATTTGGGCTGGATAAAAGGCTAGAAATGGGCCAGGTGGCCTTTCAACTTAATAAGAGATATTTAATTAAACTCCACGCAGTAGCATATGCCAGCGGAAAACCACATTTATAGACAAAAAAGGGTGACTGAGAATGTCAGACATAAGACCCCAGCAAAGCCAAATTTACGGTTCCTTCGGAGACATGCCGAGAAGCAGGAGCAAATCGGTATCTTTTGGAGATTTCCACCTTCCAACGACGGGAAAAAGGTGAGCTAAATAAACGGAATGCTATAAAGCGAGATTTTAGCGTGAAAAACTGGGAAGCGTCGTGTAGCTAGGAGATTGTTTACCCATGAACAAATCACGTAGAAAAGGATGGTTCATGCTTTATACGTTCTAGATTACAAACTAACATTGAGGCAATGACACCATTGACGAAAAAGACGTTTTTGAATGATCAATGCAGAAAAAAAAGTTTTTGGTTATACTTTTTCCACCGATTTTCAATTATAATAAGCATTTAAAATGCTAAATATTGCCAAAATAAAATATGAAAACTGTAAAGTAGCTGTAGTGAAACAAAATCACAATATCACATAATATACATACGTCATCACTTTTAAATCGCTCACAACAATTACACGTTTGAATTCTAAAGCAGATTAGAGAAATAAGGAAATATCACTGGAAAAGAAAATCAAGAACTACAATTTTATTATGTTACTGGTTTCGATTGCAAAATTTTACAAAATTTACTGAGTTTCAATAGATAAGGTTTCAGATTGCTCCCACCATCTGTCCTTGTGTGCAAATACCTGGAAAAGCCTCTTCGTAAATATTCGGTACTAGCAAAGGATACCAATTCGTCGATTTCAACAGTGAAACCAAGTACAAAAAGGGCCTACCTGTTGCTAGAAAGTCTGGAACAGGTAGAAAAAAAATCCATCCGATGTAAATTTGAGCCGAAAGATAAAGAGGAAATTTTTCCAGAGTTCTAACACATCCACTCGAGATATGGCTTTTGAGGTTTGCCTGCAAACATAGAACGCAATGAATCAGAGGATTAAGAAGCATTATAATCTTAGATCATATAAAGTCCAAAAAGTACCCGATCGATCCGAACAAAAAGAGAAAAGCGAAAAATCGGGGTCGAAAGCTATACAAGGATTACCTGACCAAATTCGATTGTGTTGTGTTGAACGATGAAACATACGTGAAGGCCGATTTCGCACAGTTGCCTGGTCAGGACTTCTATACAGCAGGATCAAAGGGTGGTGTTAGCCCAAAACATAAAATCAAAAAAACACCAAATTTGCCAAGCGGTATATGATTTGGCAGGCAATATGCCGATTTGGTCTCAGATCAGGGGAATTTGTAGGGAAGGGTACCATCAACTCAGCACTATACATCAAATAGTGTTTAGAGAAGTGACTTAAACCATTTATCGAGAAACACGACGCATCCGTAGCATTTTGGCTAGATTTAGCGACAAGTCATTATGCTCGATTTACTATGAGGTTAACCCTCCAAACTGTCCAGAACTTCTACCAATCGAAAGATATGGGACTGAAATGAAGAAAATATTTAAGAAAACAAACAATATTGCTAAAACCGAGAAGAATTTTGAAAATAAGTGGAAAATCGCATATAAGGTGGTCGATGACTCCATTGTACGAAACCTAACGGAAAGATCCGAAATTGTTTTCCCTTGGAATGAAAATTAATTGATCTTTTATGGAAATGTTAGTTGATATAATGTAATAACAAAAGAGAAAAATATTAGTTCGACAAAGCAATTAGTACCACTTTTAGAGAAATAATTATGAAGGTCAGTTTTTTTGATACAGTCCTAAGATACTTCATTGCACTTCGCTTTGGGAATGAAACATCAACTTCTACCTGATTCAGTTGTATTTATTAACAGATTTACATATATATTTTTCAACGTTGGGAGGTGGAAATCTTCAAAAGATACCGATCAGCCCTGCCTCTCGGCATGCCGGATTTCTACCGACTAAAACCACCTCCGTTTCCTTCAATCACTCTCTCCATCAAAATTTAGTAATTCTCCGTATTTAAAATCTTAAGACATAGTACTTTCCAGACGATAAGAATCGGTATAAGGGATATGTAGTACCAAATCTATGAATTCAAAAAATTAATATCAGGTCAGTCTTTTAGTTCTTGCATATTTTTCCTTAGTCATTTAGATGAGCCATATTTGTTGGAAAAGTGTTAAGTAAACTACCTTTTAATTTTTTTCATTTGTAAATCAATTTTCGAGAAGATCGGATGTAAAGTATAGGAAAAGAAAATCGAAATTACAAACGAGTACAAAGGGCACATTTTATATTTTTTTTAAAAATAAAGTGGTAAAAATACTACAGCAGCTTTAGCAGAGGTAAATGCGGTTCATGGTGAAAAAACTTTTAGTGTACGAACTGCACAAGAGTGGTTTAGAAAATTTCGGGATGGATGGAAAAAGATGCACCCAGCTAAGGATGCCGATATGATGTTAAAAAATCTGGTGGAGGCAGAACAAGCTTTAACCATGGATATGATTGCAGAGACGCTAAAGTCTTTGCTTGGTACCATTCATATGCGTTGAGTGCAGATACAAGAAGTATCCAGGCTTGGAAAATGGACCCCACATTAGTTATCAACATTTGTTCCCATCTGTTACGTTACAATGAAACGGAAGCTTTTCTCAATCGTATTATATCAGAAAATAGTCTACAACAAATAAAAAACAATCGTTGGATGCAAATCAGACCCCAGAACCAACTGGTAAATCAGGACTGCATCCGCAAAAGATTCTTCTACTGTTTGGTGGGATATGTCCGAAGTTATCTATTTTGAATTGTTGAATTCTCATAAAGCTATCACAGCGGATATGTTTTGCCGTCCACTCAGTACTTAGAGTGCAAGATTGATTAAAAATAACGCCCTTCTACAGTGAACTAGAGGAAGCTTCTTGTTCATCACGATAACGCCCGTTCGCATCCTGCAAAAATTACTCAGGAAAAATTCAAGGAATTCGACCTGGAAATTATGCCTCACCCAGCATATTTTGCAGACATAGTTCGAAGTGAATTTTATTTGTTTAAAAGCCTGCAGTCGTTTTTAGATGGAAAAATATTTCGAAACAAAGATGATGCAAAACTAACTACATTTTTAAAAAAATTGTCCCGATGGAATTCAACAATCACCCCAAAGGTGGGAAGAAATTGTAAATAATGAAGGAGAATATAATCGATTGATATTAAAATTAGTTGTGTTTTTTATGTACCTTAAAAATGCGGGGGCTTATGGACTAACCTGATACTAGCAAATCTGAACTTTAGTTGAAGCATGCAAAAAATAGTGGGTACTCTATCATTTGATAAGTTATCTTCTTATATTTTGGCATGCATAATTTAGTACATTGATTACTCCCTAGCAGAAATTCCACTAAATAATGAGTTATTTTTCTAATTTATGCAGATTATAGAGGATTGAAAAGCTTTAAATAGATATATGGATGAGCGCTTGTTACAGGTGGCTTTTGAAAAGGGGTAGTTTATTGCTAAGAATTTTGAAATTGTCTAGTGACATTGAAAATCCGTTTTGAAGCATGAATCCACTACATCCACTCCCAGTGAATAGTAATGTTGAGTCAGGATGGAAGATGAAGCATGAAGGATGAAGGAAAGACATTATATTCAATGTATATTTTGGAAGTGAGACTAGGCTAACTACTCATCCATTCGGTAATTGTTGATTATTACCTGCTCTTTGTCCTGTATAACAGTCCTTGTTTGCCCAAAAACAACAAAAAATCGCTCTTAAAGAGTTCATTGGCTTTTTGATTAACGTAGCTTAAGTGCCAGACTAATTAATTGGATATCAGATGCGATAGGATCAGTATGCAGATTCTTTTGTGTCGACGGCCTTTGCAGACATGAAAATAGTGAGTTCTCAACACACCCTCACTCATTTTGTCACACTGACTGTCTGACAAGGAAGTACTCCATCATCTTCATGGTGTGGTTTCAACAGGACTCGTTCGCAAGTGAGCCAGTCCCACTTGAGCTAACACTCGAGACATGAAGCGAAAGTAACTAAGCACGTATGTAGTTGCACGTCCACATGTGGGGACATATTGCAGCTCGTTAATTTGATTAAACATATAATTACTCATAGCGCATCAAGTTCAAAGTTTAACTGGGTGGAAAATTACAATGCTGAGTGCTCAGTTTGTCTCCCGCACCTCTTGTGTACTCGTCAAGGATATCACTTTTTTGGTGATAGAATAGAGTGGTCATTTTCTTGGAAACGTAGCATACATTAAGTGAAGGGGTTTTGTTCATTTTAATTATGTCCTAACGATAGGTTGGTCATCACGAAAACATACATATGCTAAACTAGTTCGTGACGTAAATGCTAAACAATCGTTTGTATAGTGTGCTAATGAGCGGTTTAGGAAATGAATTCAAACAATTAAGCCTCCTGGGAATATTTCCACAAAGAATATATTCTGGGAATTATATTTTTGTTTGGATTTATGTCGTGGTATGCATGCAGCAATATAGTTGGCGGTGTTCGTTGCGTTTTTTGTGAAAGCAAACATAGGTCTACACGAATTATTTCCGAGTAAAATCTACGTGGATACTGAAATAATATATATTTCAATAACAACTTACTACAGAAACTTAAATAAGGTAACGTTGTACGTAACGTGCTCTTATTCACAATAAATATTAATTGTTTTATGTGAATATTTTCTGCAATTATTAATTCAACTATGATTTTCGGTTTGATGAGCATTGAGTGCAAGTCAAATCGATATTTTTCTAAAGAGTTGTTTAAATCTTTTATATTTTTATTCAACAACTGATTTAAATTAAATGAAAATTTTATCAAACCATACAAACGTTAATGCGCTTTGATTGATACACAATGACGTCATTAAGGTCAGCGAAATTGTGTAGGATTATCTCTATCAACCGCTTATTCATTATGTTAAGTTTTTGGTGAATACATATATATTAAAAAACCATATTTTTTATTTGCCAACAACTTTTTGAAGGATTTGATGTTTTAAAGCATTGATTATAAAAAGTGCAAATAAGATCAAAAAACTTAATAAACAAGCCGCGAGGTGCGAGCCTTGAGGTCCACACGGTCAACTTCCCAGTAATATCTACATAAACATCAACAACATTAAACACAATAATAATTTTGAAAATAATACTACTTTAAGTAATAACAATGAGAGGTATTCATAGCAGTACCAGGAATGAGTTAATATGAATCATATCGTCTACGGGAGGGTCCAATGATTACGTAAGGTTTTTGGTCGATGAGGACAGATTGAATATTCACGCGGATCAATCGGTGGGAGCCTTTTTGGTCTTGAAAAATTTTGTTGGTTTTCAAAATTTAAGCATTTTTTTTTGAAAAGACTATAAAAACTATTAAAAATGTGGTCTAAGTGCGACCCTTGAAGCCCACACGACTAACTTCCTAGTGGGGTGAATAAAAAGCTATAATTTGCTTTTATTAATAATTACTATTATTAAACATTCTTATTCTAAATTAATATAATTACTTTTATTATTTTTATCAATTTTTTATCTAACCATAAAAGCTTTGGTAGAGGAAGACGTCTCCACCACCTGGTCATCCTCTACCAACGCCTCGGAAACGTCGTCCTCTTCGTCTTCGTCATCCTTCTTGTCCTCCACTTCGTCCTCAACTTCGTTCTCCATCTCGGCCTCGGAATCCACAACTATTATTGAGGGTATTTATTTATTATTTACAATAACCATTCGTTATTAAGAATGTTTGACCGTTACTGAATAATTATAATTGACTTTATATATACAATATCAGATTATAATTAATATTATTTGATTGTTATTAACACTATTAAATAATTTATAACAATATCCAATTATTAACTGCATTAGCGTCTCTACTCCCATTCACCCAAACCTGGTAATATAAGTTTGGAATTTTACAAATTAATCTTTTTTTTAAATAACATTTTTTACAAATTTGATCACAATTTTGCTAAAACGCACAATAATAACAACATTACTATGAAGGTATTTGGTATCTGCACGAATTAAAAGTGCGTATCAACAGTTTAAAAATAAGCAATTTTTAGTCGTTTTTTCAGGTTTTTCATCCTAAATAAAAAACGGCAAAACCGATTTTGCTGAAAAATCATTCAGTTCTAAGTTACGTAATTACGCGTCGTTTAAAACCGGTCCCACGTCAATCCGATCTTTGGTTCTTGAGATAATCGAGACGAAAAATTATTCCGAACGCACATACGTACATACGCACATACGCACATCCGCACATACGCACATCCGCACATACGCACATCCGCACATACGCACATCCGCACATACGCACATACGCACATACGTACATACACACTCACAGACATCTTTCTAAAAACGATGGATTTGGATTCTAGAGACCTTAAAACGTGGAGATATGTCAAAATTTGGGATTCGCAAAATCGACCCCATTACAATAACTTCCCATAGGGAACTGGGAAGTTAAAAATCTGCTCAAATTATGCAAATATTTTAAAACTTTGATTGAATTTACAACCATTTTTTTAGAATTATAGATATAAAGTAATAGCATTCGTATGAACACTCTTTACATGGTAACTTTGAAAGATTTGTTTTTTTTTTTCATAATCATGGAAGAAAATTTTGTCGGTTTCTCTTCAAAAACTGATAAGAATGTATAAATTTTATAAACTGGTATCACTGTGCTGTGCAAATCAGGTTAAAAAATATTTTTTATGAAAAAAACTATAATTTTTCGCATTTTCTTCTATTAAATTAAAAACCGGCTCAAACGATATTTTTTATAAAGTTAAAAACATAACAAAAATGTTAATTCACGTCAACTGACACCTTAATGATGTAAATATTATATCAGGTTCGTGAGATATAGTGAATGATAAAAATGACCTTGAAAATCATGATGACTTTGAATGATTTTTTATTTTCAATTTAATTTTTTACGTAATCATGGAAAAAAATTTTGATAGTGTTTTTACAAAATTGTTTGGAGTATATAAATTTTATAAACATTGATTACTACATTTCGCAAATCAGGTTAAAAATTTATTGTTTATGAAAAAAACATAATTTTTTGCACTTTTTTTTCTTAAATTAAAAAACGGCTCCAACGATTTTTTTAAAAATGCGACAGATTTACAAAAATATTGATACGCGTCCATTGACACCTAAACGATGCAAATTCTATGTTTGTTTCGCAAGATATAACGCATGACAGAAATGACATTGAAGATCATGATGACTGTTAATGATTTTTTATTTGATTTTTTACGTTATCATGGGAAAAAGTTTTAATGTCATTTTTATAGAAACTGTTGGGAGTATGCAAATTATATAAACTTTGATTACTTGGACTTGAAAATAAGATTAAAAATTTATTGTTTTTGAAAAAAACCACAATTTTTTGCACTTTTTTTTTTAAAAATTAAAAACGGCTCCAAGAAATTTTTTTGAAACTTAACAGAATCACATAAATGTTCATATGCGTCGATTGACACCTAGTTGAAGGAAATCGTACGTTGGGTTCGCGAGATATAACGCATGACAGAAATGATCTTCAAACGGGCAAAACAGCAAACTCCCCCGACCGAAGTTTCCCAAAAACTAATCAGCTCTTAAAATTGCAAAGACGCTTTGATTGACACCGTAACGAAGTCGATCGGACTTTGTTTACGTGAGTTATGCTCGTAGAAAAAAGTGTCCACGAACGTACAGACGTACGTACGTACGTACACACACACACATACATCTCCCTTTCTAAAAACATTTTATATATACTCTATCGACCTCAAAACGTGAAGAAATGTTGAAAATTTCAATTTCGATTTTCGAGGCGATTACAAGAACTTCCCATATACTGGGAAGTTAAAAAATACAATCCCCCCCTACTATTTTCTTAGAAAAATTCCAACGAATTAAATGAATGTTAATATGCTTTGATTGATACTATTACGATGTCTATACAACAAATGGTGTGTTGGATATCGTGCGTGCCAGAAATTGTCATGGATGTGGCATAATTAAAAATCTGCTATGCCGAAGTTGACCAAAATCTAGTCAACTCGTTGAAATATACGCTTCAGGTGACCTCGTAAAAGTCGATACACCTTTTCTTACGTGAAATATCGTTCTGAAAGTAAATGATCACGGACGTGTGTAGGTATATACATACACATTTGTACATATTACTTTCCAAAACTACTTACGAAATACTCAAACGACCTTGAAACGTAAAAGTTTGTTGAAAATTTTAATTTAGATTTTTGGACCGATGAAAAGAACATTATTGGGAAGTGGACTAAACTTCCCTGTATCAAACAAACAAATTTCCCTGTATCGCCTGAAATCAGAATAAAATTTATTTTAAAAATCTTAAATTCGTATAAACGTCTTAGAAATATCACCAGAAGCTAAGCATGTATCACGTTAGCACTCCGCAGAGAGGAGCAGAATTTCGGAATCTAAGATTATCTACTTGAAAAATGATCCAAACGCTGTGATATATAACACATAACTAGCAAAGCACTCTATTAAGAAAAAAATTAATCCCAATACATTATATAAATTGACGAGAGAGGATTAGGAAACAAAATAAAATGTGGTCTAAGTGCGACCCTTGAGGCCCACACGACTAACTTCCCAGTGGGGTGAATAAAAAGCTATAATTTGTTTTTATTATTAATTACTATTATTAATAATTATTATTATTAAACATTATTATTCTTAGTTAATATAATTTCTTTTATTATTTTTATCAATTTTTATCTAACCATAAAAGCTTTGGTAGAGGAAGACGTCTCCACCACCTGTTAACCCTCTCTACCAAAGCCTCAGCAACCTCGTCCTCCTCTTGCTCGTCATCCTTCTTGTCCTCCTCTTCGTCCTCAAACTCGTTCTCCATCTCGGCCTCGGAATCCACAACTATTATTGAGGGTATTTTATTATTATTTACAATAATCATTCGTTATTAAGAATTTTTGACCGTTACTGAATAATTATAATTGACTTTAAATATATATACAATATCAAATTATAACTAATATTATTTGATTGTTATTAAAAACATTAAATTATTTATAACAATATCCAATTATTAACTGCATTAGCGTCTCTACTCCCATTCACTCAAACTTGATACTATAAGTTTGGAATTTTATAAATTAATCTTTTTTTTAAATAACATTTTTTACAAATTTGATCACAATTTTGCTAAAAAGCACAATAATAACAACATTACCATGAAGGTATTTGGTATCTGCACGAATTAATAGTGCGTATCAACAGTTTAAAATTAGCAATTTTTGGTAGTTTTTTCAGTTTTTGCATCCTAAATAAAAAACGGCTACACCGATTTTGCTGAAAAGTCATTCAGTTTTGAGTTACGTAATTACGCGTCAAATAAAACTGGTCCCACGTCAATCCGATGTTCGGTTCATGAGATAATCGAGACGAAAAATTATTCCGAACGCACATACGCACATACACACATACGTACATACACACTCACAGACATCTCTCTAAAAACGATGGATTTGGATTCTAGAGACCTTAAAACGTTTAGATATGTCAAAATTTGGGATTCGCAAAATCTACCCCATTACAATAACTTCCCATAGGGAACTGGGAAGTTAAATATGATAAGCTATAAAAATTTAATAAAAAACATTCAGAAATGAAATTCATTATAATTTAAAAGTTTTGTTCTGTTTGAAGTCAAATATTTATCATAAGAATATTTATTTTCTCACAACGCAACATGCAGCCAGCAAGGATACACATAGCCTATTAACTAGAGTTAAAAACGATGAAAGGTCAATTTAGAACTGTAACGTTGGCTCTACGCTACCTAATAATTAATTTAATACATTCCACAATGGCAAGCCATTGTAGTTGGTTTTGTTTCGTCCTTTTACCGGAAACGCTAATAAAGCTGTATGCGATCCTGCACCGTTGGTTCAATTTAAATTGAACTGGGTATCGTTGCATTTATCGTAATGAAACTACGCCCAGGAACTAATCTTGTTTGCCCACATCAAGCAAGGACCGGGCATCGTTGTCGCATGGACTCGCCAAGGTAATGTGGAAGTTCGTAATTAGAGATAATGGACACCATAGCGTCACTAATCCTTTTATGAACACACAGCATTACTATACAAATAATAATTTTTAGGATATGTTCAACCGTTTGTTGAAACCGATGAGTTTGATGAAAAATAATATGGACAATGTGAGCTTCAAAAATGTGCAGAAACTACAACAACCTAGCAAACATTTCACCTAAAGATTTTTCAAACGGAAACAAAGTTTATTTGATTGATAATTACATATTTTGGATACAAATTTAATGAGCTACGATTACTGTATGCTGTCAAAACTTTCAAATCATTCAGTCAAACCATTTTGAGTATTGAAAGTGTTGAGAGTGTTCTGGAATCACCCGGACATAAAATTTACGTTACTGATACTTTTGAATTGTCATAGAAAAAAGATTCATATTTAAAGATGGGTATTTTTAGAATTGCTAGGGAAAAGTGTATTTTTTGAAGAATAAAAGGACGAACAATGGAAAGCGGTATTTTTTTGCGCCAAAAGAAAATTTACATCGACGAACCTAATAGTTTTAATACTACTGGCATGGTGAGCGTATTAAATCGAAATTTGCATGAGGAATAATTTTTTTGGTGGATCAGCTATGATATGGGCTGATATTTGAAATAAAAATATTACCCTCAATGTTTTTAAATCCATTTCGCTAGCCATCATCTTTTGCTTTTTATTTCCATGGGAACAACTCATATTATTCCCATTTCGTACTTGTTGACAAAGAAGAAGTTTAAATTCTCAGCATTTCAGTTTCAGTTGTGCGAGAGAACTTAGCATTTTATGAATGGTGAGACACATTAACTCTTAAACCAAAATCTCTAGATTGATTGGAAGAATAGGAGAATCTTCCTGCGTTTGCAGGAAGCAACATAAGAGTTTGGTCGACATAAGTGTAGGAGGGTCAAAGCAACTTTTGAAGTACTGCAAGTTTTGAGGAGGAGCTCATAAGAACCAGGAATATTTCAAAGCAATAAGTTTGTACCATTGGAACGTGAACGTTGTTTACTACGGGAAAGATAAATAAGAAATCAATAAGTAGTACCGAGGAAATGGTATGATATTTTTGTCAGCAGTATATATAATGTTCTCGAAAGTGATTGGAAATGAATTTGGCAGCATGAATGGTTACTTGCTTTCAATACCACAAGCCAAGTATAGTTAAATTGCTTGATAAACATTGGCGAGGACGTTCAACAAATATACTTATTAGCTTAATTAGTTGAAAGTTGAAACTAAGATGGCGTCGATGATTGATAATATATATATGTATATGTATATATATATATATATATATATATATATATATACTTGTACATCTGTTATGCGTCCGCAGCATGTCAATGATTAAAGTCCGTCTAACGTCTACAGCAGGACTGTACTATCTCGATAAAATTGCGTTTTTCAGCACGCGGTCCGCACTTAGCCCGCATCACCTTTTCAAGCGTCGATATCAAAAGAGCCCTTAAGGTAACAAAAGCTTTGGGAAGCAACTGCTCTCTATGAACTCAACTTCCAATCAGTCCATGTAAGGATTCCATCAAAGCCTTACGTAAAACATGTACGCTTCCTAAGATGATACGATTAATAGTAACTTATTCAAAATTGGTTATTATCATTCTTGTTATTTAGAAAATTATTATTCGTTATTATTATTTATTATTTATATTCTGCTGTTTTCGAAAAGAAAATATTTATGTAGATATTACTGGAAAGCCACTCTATTGGATCTTAAGGGTCACATCTTGCTGCTTGTTTATTAAAGAATCATTTCCTGCTTCTGAAGATCTATGTTTTTAAATACCAAAGTCTAATTTCTTCTAGCAGCTGTTCCTCCCAAATGTGTACCGTCAACTTCTCAATCTCAAAAATATGCAAAAATATCCTAACAAACTGTAATTTAGTCAACATTATAATTCGAGTGTTACGCTTCTTCTTATACCTTCCTTGTTATAAAATCTTTCATTCTAAATGTCGTTAGTTTCCGTAAATAGCATAGTATAGACATTTAAATGAATTGTTTGTTTGGCCCGAGCTTTCACAACGTTCTTGAATGCATTGTGGGCTCACGTTGGGCGCCATAAGTAATGGATCGTTTGTCATGGGTTAGAACCTCCTAGTCTAGACAACAACATAACCTGGAAGCTAAGAACTCCCATTAATGTGCAACAGTAGTGTTAGTAAGTTGCTAACCAAAAGCACAAACTAGAAAACAATGTTGTTGACTAGACTAGGAGGTTCTAACCCATGACAAACTAAACTTAGTAACGTAGCATATAAACGAACCAGTTTGACAGTCGTTATAATTCACAGATACAAATATTAAAATAGTTGAAATATAACGAGCTTAACCCATCAACAAGCCTAACCGTGGTCGTGCTGTCTCGTGACGGATGGCAAATGACAGCACTTGAAGAGGATGGCGTCCGACACGCCGAAACCACACTTTCCAATCAATTAATGGATCGTATTTTTGAATTTGGAGTCAACAAAACTAGATTGTAGCAACGCAACAAACGTTAAGAGGGGAGTATGGTTAATTTTACATGTTTTAAGCATATTTTTATGTTTTTTTTTGAAAATACTGTTAATAATAATTTACTTCTGAACAAAATACATAATAATATAATTATTCTAAAATTTTGGTTATTGAGCCACCGAAAGAAAATTTTCGTAGACACCTCAAAAAAATACTTTTGCGGTGCACAGCATAACTAACCACTCGATCATCTGATGAAATAGATTTTGTTAGTTTATAAGTTTTCCGAGGTAAGCACGTCGAGATATATTTTTTTTAACGATTTTTTAAATTTTTAGTATCAATTCTATATAAAAAAAAACGATTTTTTTAATTTTTTTTTATTAGACTTGTTATTATAAAACAAATTATAATCATTAAAAGCGGAATCTCTTGACTTGGTCACCTTGTGATTTATGTACAGAATAAGTGTGCAAAATTTGAAAAGCATCGGATAAATAGATTTTGAGTTAGAGCGTTCACCGACTTTGAAAAAGCTAAGTGTTGGAAAAACGCGTTTAAAAAAAGGAGAAATAGCCGATTTATAGTTTATAGCGCGTCAAAGAGCAGCGTTCTTAAATGCTGTACCTCCGTCAGTTATGTTTTAATCGACCCAAATTTTTAACTGAATATTCTTGAAAAGTTCTACTATCGAATAAAATAATAAAAAAATGCAAAAAATAATATAAAATACCATACACCCCCACCCCCACCCTTAAGAATAGTTTTGACCTGTCAAACACTATAATATTGGTGATTGCTGACAGACCAGCTAAATTTGGTGATTGCAGTTCGTTTGTCCAAATCATTGCTTTTGTACTTTGCTTAGTATCTCAATCACTAATGTCCGAGTAAACGAAATTTTCAAAAGGACTAATTGGCCTCAAGAACCATACCTTGTCGACGGCCGTAAACGGCATGCCAGCCAATTGCCGTTACCGGTGCGAACACTCTGTTTGGCACCCGTTGAGAGTTGGTGCTCATCTTCTTGTTTATTTTCATCCTTATTGTGGCTTTCAAAGTTGATTCTCCTACAACTATAAATTATCATGAATAATCTTTACTTGACCTGTATAATTGCAGAGTACAATCTCAGCACTATCATTGTCTTCTGAGGAAATACACAGTTTTTCGTTCCTTTTTTTACAAAACAGGCAATAAGAGCTCACACTCATCTATGTTTACCGCGTGATATCATATAAATCAAAATACCAAGGAAAGCGTCAACATGTTTGTTTAGGACACTTTCTTGAGGTGTATGCCTCATAAATCTTTACCCAAACTAACCATCGCACCATTGATCACCTCCTTACACTGCTTGGTAGTTCCATGCGTCAGAACACAAACCATTATGTGTGTGTACACATTCCCTTGCCTCAAAGCATGTGTACTATGCAATGAAAATCTACAATAAATATTATCCTGTTGACATGCTAGTCACCTATCGACAGGAAAGTTCAAAAGTACATTTGCCAAGAGTCATAGTCGTCACATTGCTGCCCACGATACGTGGATACAACGCGTGATTTAGGGATGGGTTTCTGGCTGGTTGATTTCAATACCCAATAGTTACACCTTTGCCATTTCTCAGCTATGTTTCTTTCAGGATCCATCGGAAGCAATTTGTGCACATACGTATCCATGTTGAAAGTCGATATGCTGGATCAAATATTGACGCAATCGGAGTGGAGTTATGCATACAAAAGACTCACTCATTGGCATCCTAGAGTAGGTCAATGATTCGATTTATGCTACACAGGATATTTAATAAAGTGTACTTTTTCAGTCAATCAAATTTGTCCCCGGTAAATTCGCGAGCATCGTTTTACCGGTTGGTAAATGAGTTTTATATTAAATATAATAATTAATGTCCGCTTCCGTAACTAAACAATACTTTCCTCTAGCTGCATTAATACATCCCTAATTAGATGTTCCTTCGTTCGGACCTACTCCGTGACATGTTCCCACTATGCTTATAACAATCAACGTCAGCGGTTTCCTGCCCCATAAATAATATTGTGCGGAGTTCCAGGTAAATAAATTATCTGTGGTACTCGGGGTCTCTGTTCTGCAAATAATTTCATTATGAAGTGCATAAGGGAGTGGAGTACTGTTTGTTTAAGTTAATTCAATTCCAATTAGTTGAGGAACTCCTTTCAGAGCAAATGCTCATTTTCAGCTCGGTAAGCACATTCTAGCTGATTTTAAATTAGCGTAGAATTTTAAATAGTTTTTTTTTGTGAAACGAATCAATGGAAAAATGGAATGGAATAAATTATGAATTTTTTTAAAACCTTCTAGCAGTTTCATAAGAAACTAAAGAAGCTAACTGTTGAAAAGTAAATTAAAGCTTGTTTCTCAGGAGGACAATATCGAATGAACTTATGACATTTTTTTGTCGAAGATAAGATTCCTTTATCGGTTCGATTCAAAAGAACCAAAGAAACACATGCGAAGAGAAATTATTTGAAGTATGTTCTATTTAATGTTGCTGTTGTAAAGGTAGCTTTAAATGTTGAAATTTTGTTTCCGTAATAACATAAACAGTAGATGAAACATGACTGCTACTGGGATCTAAAAGAGGCGGGTTGTTCTCAGTCGACGCAAATAGTTGAAAAACAATCGTTTGACAATGAAAATGAATGGAAGAACCACATTGTTTTGAGATGACTCTCCCAAGGGTGCGGAAGAGTTGAACATTTGATAGAATTGAACCATTTTAATTTCTTACTTGGAGTTCAACCCTCCATTTAGATAAAAGATGACTTTTTATATCCACTTCTGCATGATATTGTAATATGGCGATCGAATGATTGTTTGCTTGTAGTGGTAGCCTTTTTTCTTCAAGAGACGGCTCATTTAGGCTACGATAGCCCCAAAGTGATAGCTGTGGAATTATGAGAACAATTTCGATTCTGTTGTGGATCTAACTATGCAGCTTATATTTAAATTAGTTACTTCCGTCAGAGGATCCACGAAGGGGCAGCCTAGGATTTGCATTCATCTTCTGGATAGTGCTTGGCATTCACACAGAAAATGTTAGACAATTTTCTACGGTACAAGTACCGACCAGCAGAAGTCGTTGAATGGAAGACGCAATCTGCATGTCTCCCAATTAGATAGTGCCCCGTCAATTCAGATATGATAAAATTTAATGTTCCACAGCTTCCGTTGAGGACTTGCTTGGTGCCATTTTCGGCTCAGTGCGAACCAAGTTTGTCTAGTTCCTCTACAGGTTTCTTCCAGTAGTCGAACTTTGCTTGCAGCCTCTATAGAATCTTAGCTGTATGGAAGCTAGAGGATGGCCTAACTGGAGGGTTCGTATATAATCCTGGACCTCAGTGCACTTGCTATGAGATCTGCTCTGGTACCCAGTAAAGAGTCATTACATAATGAAGAGGCATCTCTTTCAGCTGCGTACAATATTCCAGTATAATTTTGAATGAGATATACACGTTGGATATTTATTGGGTAGTAGCTTGAATGTCACTGAAAACGTTTAAATGTCTTGTAGAAATTTTTGAATTTTTTATCCAGCTTACCGCCTTGTGTATTGCATTGGCCTCTACCTGAAGGACGCTGCAGTGGTTTGGAAGTCGGAAGAATATTCGAAGGCCTAGCTTAGTGAATGGTAGCGTTTATTTGACAAAAAATTGCTCGTCAATGTCTCAGAGGAATACAACAGCAATAGCTTCATAAAGAAATTTGCTGTGAAATACGATATGATATCGACAGAAATACTTTAAATAGATGTAAAAATGATATTGACTCACCATATTGTATATTGTCATTGCCAATTGAAAAGAGTTATTATAAGGGTCCTAAAATATTTAATGTATTGTATAGTAGATGAAGTTCCTTGTAAAACATTTGGCTTCATATTGTAAAATTTGATATGACCCTACAAAGAAATCAGTGATAAAAACACACTTTTCAAAATGGCATAGAAAACAAATTTCTAAATGATGGAGTATGATTAGACCGCTGGAAAAGATTGATTAGTATTGTCTTTCATTGAAAGTCGGAAATAAATTTTAGAGCTCTGGAAGCAATAAATCTTTTTACAGAAACAAGCATCACCAAAAAAAATGCAGGAGATTTTTCAGGCAATTTACTAATCGTTGGTGAACAATTCAATTTAAAATCGCGAAACATTTACATATATATGTAGGAGAAATGGGATGAAGATACAATGGCCAATTTTCGACACACTATCGCGGAGTACACAATCTACAAACAGATTTTATATAACGTTTTAATTTTTGTCGATCAAAAGTCATATTCAGCACGGAAGTTATCTGCTTTGCAAAAAATAGTGGATTTGTTTTGCTGTTGAGCCTTCTGATTTAGTTGTTTATTCGCTGCCATCAGCAATTAATTGCTGTTGAACGCTGGTTAACCGTTGACATATACAACATTCCCTGTAAGGGTATTCGGGAAGGGTGCTCAACACGCAGAAAGATGTCCAGCCAAAATTTAAATTTAAAAATGATCCTCACAAGTATGGTCTTCTCTAGCTTTTTGGCCTCTTTAAATATTCTGATTGCTGCATATCTATTAATATTACTTCCACTTCAAAAATGCGATTTTTAAATACTGTTATTCTTAAACCAGAAGCAATCAAACCACTTTAAAAGCTCTTCCACAGAAAAAATCTGTGCTAATAACCAGTAAAAAATTTGAAAATTAGCACCTAAGGCCACAAAAATAATACTTAAAGCAAAACTTCAACCGTGACAACAACTCAAATGATAAATGAATAGTGCAAAGGACAGAATAATACGAAAGCTTTTCTACATTTAACAATAAAACGTTATTGTAGTTTCGATAGTTTGAAAGTTGACTTCGAAGTCTTCCAGACTCTTCCGGCATCCTAACTTACTTTGAAGTATATTACTCCTTAAGTATTTATGATATCTAGTGGTTTCGTTGAAAGTTCAGTCCATGATTGTGAAGAAAATAAAAAAGCGACAGGTTTTCCATCCTTTTTACCATCATTTATTGTTGCCATCACGTTTTCCTTAACTTTGTGAATGGTTTGAACACTTCAAGGATACCAAAAACATCATTTCGCCAATGCAAATTTGTCACGATCCTATTACGACTCCCGCAAATAGAATGAGAAGACCAAAGATGCTTTTTACTATTCCCAAGAGTTCAACTATCTTCCAGGTTTGAAAAGATTCAACTTGAAGTGGAATGAAATTTTTTGCCCATTCCAAGGGTAGCAATCATAATTGTTTTCGTTTTTAGCCGAACATTCACTATTAAATCGACTTGGATCAACACAATTGAACCTAATTTAAATTTGAAATTATGCTTTATTTAATTTTTCATCAAATTCAGCAAAAAGAATGGTTTATTAAAAATCAGTGGCATCTTAAAAATGATTAAAATCATCGCCTGAAGGTGTCGAGCACTCCACTATGGTCACAGTAACATGAAAACCGTCATTTTGGAAAAAGGTTTCAATGGGTTCTTCGAAATTGGCAAATGATTATTTGTCAATTCCCTTATTTCACAAAGTTCGAAGGTAATGTAAACATGAAAAAGCAATCAGTGGTGGATATTAGACAATTTATTGGGCTGTCTCAGAACGTCCATATCTGCTACCATCTACATCGAAATGGGAGTGCAATACTTGGCTACCAACAATATCGAGGCAAGGGATAGTACAACCAGTCACGTGGTTTTCATTAAATGAAAACTTTTGAAGAAGTTTTATCAGTGCACTCAGGCACGTAATTGGCTGGTGGTTATTGAATTGCTCTTAAATATTTTAAAGTTTATGAAACGTATGAAGCAGACAACCTTTTATTCTGAAAGCAAAGGTAACAGTTCTATCCAATATTTATTTATGGCCATGAATTTCTCTTTATCAGCTTAAATGATAAGCGCCATCGGTGTTTGGTATTCACCGAAATTCAATAAATCATTCTTTTTTGGTCATGAGCTTGATTCACTGCTAGGCAAATCAAAAATAGGCCTTTCTGCAATTTTTACAGTGAAGGATCAATTTCACCCTTAGAACCAACCAATCTTCCATGAAAAATGATCCGCCTCATGAAAATAATAAGATGGAGTTCATATTACGTCTCAAAAAGGATGTGAATAATGCAAGAAAGGAAAAATGATGAAACCTATCCATGTTTAAATAAAAATCCGGGTGGATTTAAAATATGAGCTGGTTATAGCATTTATCAAAAAAATATTCAACTTACTAAGATATTTTATATTCCCACTCGATTAAGTTGGAAGTGTTGTTCAAAATTTGTGTGATTTTTTTTGCGCACTTGATATAAATCTGTTACTTTAACTTGAATAGCACTCAAAGTCAATGCTCTGTTACATGCTCAATTGGAATCTGAAAAATTAGATGCTGCGAATGCCGAATGCGACTTTTAGAATTATTGGATCTAATTGAAATATGAACCTGTTGAAATCGGATGGATTTTCAATTTGTAGGCTAAGCTGGTTTAAATTGGAATGGGATTTAGATTTGGCAGGGAAAAATTTCTTTGTGTTCCTAAATAAAGCCTCTTCGTTTTAAATACTGGCATTAAGACGACATTTAATTTGAAAATGATGGAGATTACAATAACAAGATATGCCAAACTTTTCAATTATATTTAGTCTTGATTCTACTTAAAATGCAAATCAAACAATAAGGACACATTAATTCTAAATGAATATAATTTAGCTCTGGCATTCAACTCCACCGAAATTAGTTAGAATACAACCAACTGTCAGGATGTCATCGAATGCTGGCAATTTTCAAAGCATGCTTGTTAATGATGAATTGTGCAAAGAAAAGATGCCCTTGGCAAGTATGCTTCAATTTGCATGAAACTTGCCATTTAAAAAAATAAAGCAGAATAGCAACGTAAGCATATATACGAACCAATTGACAGTCGTTTATAATTCACGGATACAAATAATAAAATAGTTGAAATATAACGAGCTTAACCCATCAACAAGCCTAACCGTGGTCGTGCTGTCTGGTGACGGATGGCAAAGGACAGCACCTGAATAGGATGCCATCCGACACGCCGAAACCACACTTTCCATTAAATTAATGATGAACCAGCATAAAATCTGGAAGCTAAGAACCGCCATTAATGTGCAATAATAGTGTTAGTGAGTTGTTGAAGTTGTTGAAGTTGTTGACTAGACTAGGAGGTTCTAACCCATAATAAACTAACTTATAAAGCATTGCATTTTTATTTGTTGAAAATTTGTCGATAACGCTTATTGGTTAAGAGTTATTTGCAAGCAACTGAATTTCGTGACTGCATTATGAAAAAAACATGAATTTTCTCGATTTTTAAATTGCTATTTTTGACGAAACATAACTCGTAGAGAGAAAACTATTGGGGACTTTCTTCTGAAACTTGTACAATATGTTGTCACAATAAGCTCAACTGTTTACCGGATATTTTTGATTACTTACACTTTGAGCAACGGTAGCAAATGTTAGCTTATTTAGTTTTACTGGACTAGACACGTGGCATATGCTTGTAGGTAAAGTAAGCAAAGCTTGTGAACGTGAACGAGTGTGAAGAAATGTAATGAAAATGTAAAGCAAACATATTCACAACAGATGGTAGGTAAGTAAAAAAAACTATTGCATTCTTGCTGACTTGAAAGTTTGACATAGTCGTCACTAAATTTTCTATCGTTCATCATCGAATATTTAGGTTTGTGCAATCCATAGCTTCAAACAGCAATGCCTTTTTTAAACTGGTTGTGTCACTAGATTTCAAAAACTCTTTCCGAAAAACGTGTTGAATTGAACTCAAAGAACGATAAATTATCTATCGAAACTACCGCGGGTGCTTTATTGTAAGATTCATAGTTTAGGATTTACAGCGCGCCAATTATCGACGCTCGGTACACGTGCCATACATTTCCAAAATTATTTCTGGATTTCATTTTGAATCGTCAGAACAATATTCTTGGCTAAAATACGTTTTCTTTTGGAAATGAAGGACTTTTGCACCAAGTGACGGTACAAATCGATGGTCGAAGTGGCTTCCTGTAGCAATATAAATGGAAAGAGGTCATATTTAATGTGCTCTGTATAAATAATCGATCAAATCAAAGCATAATGTGTGTCGGTCAGGTTCTAGTGTGGTGTGAGACCGTGCGTTTTGATTGTTTAGTGTATGCAGTATGGCTGCAGTTGAAAAGAAAGTGTCTTTTTTGCTGCAATAGTGCAGATACTGTGATGACTTTTATTATGTTATTTTACATCTCACCAAAAAGAAACCTATTAAGCTGATTTGGGTGGAAAATAGAAATAAATTTTATTCATTTACGTACCCATGCTCTTCCAAACATTTGCAGAACATTTTTCTCGCGTGGACGAAAGAAAAAAAACTCAAAACTTTAATGAGATTTTGTTTGGTAGCTACAACTTTACACCTTATCGGGATTTCTTCTCATCTTAATTTTCAAGGAAGGATTAAAAGCTTGGATTGTCTAAGGCCTGGATAAGATGGTCTTTTACCTGATGTTTCATCTGATTTACAAGAGCAAAGGTATAATACACTGTTACAATTGTAATTGCAGTGACGTTCACCATTACACCGCAGGCCATGCCTTGGACAGTCCCACTCGGCTTAAACCCGCGAAGAAGGGTCTTTTTAAATGGACGCCACCCGTTTCTGCGCCGGGACTGCCCTGTCCGCGAATCCGGAAACGGGAACAGGATTCGCGACGACCCAAAACCACCGACCGAATAAGGAGCTTGAAACCAATGGACACAAGAGCCGGAAACGCGATTTCCGCTTCGCCACTTCACACAGTTAACACACTTCCTTTATTTTTAAGGCACTATTTATTTTTTTCAATTTCTTAAAAACCTAGCTATCCCTATCTACATATACTGATATGTACTTACAATTTTTTTTCCGTCTCCTTAAACCTAATTCCGTTATCCGCCGTCCTCCTTATGATCGTCGTCGAGCTCCAGTCCAATTTTCTTCGAGAGGCTAGTCCACCATCGAACGCCTAGCACCGAACAGCTACGTCTTCCTCCTAGTTACTTCCCCGTCTCAGAGCAGCACCGAACAGCTCAATAGCTTTCGATACAGAAGTAACCTTGATTGTAAGCTAGACTACACAATAAAGAAAAAAACCATAGCAATAATGCTACCAAAACGCTCTAATGAAGGATTCGATGATTCCTCAAGCTTGAATGTATTAACATTTATTCCATGCGTAAAGTAAATGAAACTGACTGTCCTGCATTGCTAAAAGCAAAAATAAATAAAAAAATTACTTTTAATCTGAAACGATTGCAATGGTGGCCTTTTCTTACAAAAATGGTTGAAATGTAAAAAAATATCAAGAGAACCAATAGAATTTCCTTGAAATAGATGGTCCTTGAAGATTGCACTGGAAAAGACATTTCAGAAATGTCCATGAGAATATTTGTATTTACTCTTAAATAACACAAGAACGAATGAGAAGTAGACGAGCTTTGTAGTTGCTTCAAATACACCACTCCTAGCATTTTCCCAGAGCTTAGAGATAATTTTGTATGCATTTTATTTCAAAGAAACAGCTGTTTTTCTAGAAACTCAAGTTGGATGAAAAATATTTTGCGGATAACATATTCTAAGTAATTTGAAAAACGTTGATTGATATCAATTATGCTATTGCCTGGAAGTGCATTAATCCATATTCAAAAATTGGTGAAACTAATGTACGACACTTAGTTTTTAAAGGAATCGATTATTTTGGCCTGTTTTTTTAAGCTGAGTCTCAAATGTATTTTGCATTTTACGTTTCATTTCCTTCAAGATCCTAGATTAACATAAGAATTAAACTCTTCGTTAGTAGCAACACATTTTTGTAGAATTGTAACAGCGTTAAGTCTTGCATAGTGTTGTTCGTTGAAACTGTTCTTCTTGGTCTTTGTTTCCTTCGTCAATTTTGAGTCGACTTCTGCTAGAATTTCTTCCCCAGTAACTGGCACACACATGGGAAGATTGTCATCAATTCCGATGAACTCCTCTATTTCAATCCTTGGTTATGTAGCTAACTGAGCTAGAGGTGCATTATCATCTTCATCAGTTGGTGATTGTATCGATCTTGCAAGTGGAATATCATCATCATCCTCGAGAGAGATCTTTGATCCTGCAAGGCAAAAGCAGTTCACTATAGTGGTCTGTGTTTACTTTTTCCAAGCTTCCAATATAATTAAAATTGCATGCAGAATACGAAAACCTTTTGAATTTTCGCCGTTTTCAATATTCTGAAGCATTTGCAGTAATTGATTTTCTTTACGGTGTTTTAAGAGATGCAATAACTACTTGATCCATGAATTGTAGTACAGAGCTGACATTGGGTGGTAAAAACACAAGTTGTATGCATTTTTGATTGGAGACTACAGGGTTAGCTGAGTAGGTGTCAACTAGGAGAAGAATGTTATTATCTCTTGGGTTCAATTGTGCGTTTGTTTCGAAGTCTATTTCAAAAACATGCCATGTCATTCTGGACCTGGTAATAATGAATTAATATTCTTATGCAATGCATTTTTTTTTAGCTTTTCTGATCACTAAAAGTTTTTCTCTACGTGATCCAGTCATGTTTGCAGCAACCAACCATGTAGTTCTTGTTTTAGACAACTTGCCATCCTTGCATAGCTCATCTTTGAATTTAAGTCTTTTTATCAGGTTTCAAATTGAAAAATAGTCCAGTTTCATCCGCATTAAAGATTTCTTCTGACTTGTAACCTTCGCACAATGCAGGCCATTTATGAGATAGCCACTGTGGAGCCTCACCACAAACTTTTCCAGCCACAAAATAATGAGGTGCACGGAAACATTATACCTACATAAGATGACAAAAGTACTTCTATCCCCATAGAATGAATGTAATTGTTTGCTTTTTGTTGAAAAATCGGACCACTTATTGGCAAGTTGTTTGTCTACTGGCTCACTTTTTGCTAATCCCCATATAATGTGTGATTTTTGATTTTTTTTCAATATCGTTCAATTTCGTCTTTGTTGCGACACAATGAAAACGCGCAATCAAAATCAAAATTACTCAAAAAACAGCATTTGTTTGAGCTTTCGACGATTGCACTAAATATAAGTGAATGGGCAAATGGCAAAAAACGTGCAAGACGCGTGGGTGGCCTGGGAAAAAGTGGTAGGTAATAATAAGACACAACAATCCTTTTTAATTAATGTTTTGTTTTACTGGAAAAAGAATGACGGTTGGTCGTTATAGCCGATGAATTACGATAAAGTTCCGTCGCTTTGTCTGATGTTATAGGCGTATGTTTACATAGGGATTCGGCCGGGACCTCTCCGTAAAGTCGTATTCACGAATCATTGTAAAAGTTTTTGTTGTAAACGTATATACGTAAACATATTCAACATATATCCATTAGATCTATTAAACATTCAATGGAAATCAAAACAAACTTTTTTAAATGCTTGATAACTTCAGAAAATTCCTCTTGATATTATACATTCATCTACCCAACCGTTCAAATCCACTTGAAGGCATAACATTGATTCTATCAGGGATACAAGAGGCACTTGTATACTCCAACTTTGGATTGCCTGGAACTAGGGTCTGCTACTCACAACTCACATTCGAGAGTAAAAGTTTTCTATTGAATTTTTGAATCTTGGTACTGCTCCACAAAACTTGATAATCTGATGTCCTGCAGCTTACTGTAACCATAAAAGTCACAGCTGCCAACGCATAACAAGCAGAATGCTGTTCCACATGGGGACTTTTCAATTTCCCTTGAAGGATCACACAGCTAATTCACCTGCTGGATGTCCTGCCCGACCCTTGCGACAAGCCATCAATAAGATGAGCTGATTTTCGATTAGTTTCGGTTCTCGGAAAGTGACATGCAGGAAAATATATGAGGTATCGTTAAGCTCATGAGTAATTCAAAGTTTTAGTGAGCACACCTCAACAAATGGTCATTAAATGAAGGAAGCATGGGAATACGATCTCAATAACTTGACGCGTTGGAACATACTTTATGTTCTCTTTAATTTTTACCTACAAGAGAGATCCAAACAAAACAATGTAGATTCTAATCGTTTTTGAGCTAAGGAAAATTTATCAAAATATTATTTTTGCGAGTCCTTCAGCACTCTTCAAAGAGGAAAATTGAAAACAAGGTCTAATTGTAAGTACTGCAGAATTTAAACGAGAGCTGAAAGGTATTTTCGCCATGTATGAGTGCCTCGAGGGTGAAAATGAAACGAAATCGATAAAATTTTATCCTTCAAGAGTTGAATTTCTGTATATTGTTATTACGGAAATGTGGAATCTTTGTTTATTGCATTCAACATCCCTTGGCGAATCAAGGTTGGCTATATGTTCACATAAAAAATTTAGGGTAAAATTGTATCTGTGGATAATTTATTTACTACAAACCATCTTTAGATACTTTTGTCATGTCTAGTTTCATCATCAAGTTTTCAACAATAAAACATAAAATACCATAGCGGCAAAAATCAACTTCGAGAAAAACGATTACATTTGGCCGTTGAGAGGGGGCACTCTGATTTTTACAGGAAAAGTTGTGGAATAGCTCGTATAATAATAACTGATCTATGCTGCCTCTCAAAAAAGTCGGAAGCATTAAGAAAAACGAAAAATCGTGTTTTTTCTGCTTGTCTCACTCCTAACTTTAAAACGGTTCATTCCAGAGCAAAGTTGTGTGAGAAAAACTTCCCAAACATATACTGCTCAACGTACTCAATGCAATTATTGTCATATTAATGCCGTATAATTATTTAAACAACATATGTTTAACCAAATTAAGAAAAAAAAATCTTTTATTTTGATATAAATAAATTAATTCATTTATAACATAATAAAAGTGTTTTTGGGATTTGCTAATGCGATATTTAGACTTCTCTGTTTGAGTTACATTGGCTCATAGAAAAAGGTGAAAATCGCTCCACTACAAGCCGAGAAAATGCATAACTTTTTTTAGATTCGTTCCAAATGCCCGTCACCTTTGACCGGTTGTATCTCTAATGAACATGATTCAATTATTTTTTTGCAGGGAGCGTACTTTTCAGTTCTTTTTCACGTATTTTTTTTTAATTTAATTTAAATTTAACGAGATATTCAATTTGTTTATTAGCAAAAAAATGTTTATAATTTGAGGCCGCCTTAATAATTCAATTTCAATTTTGTAAAAAGCATTCAATACGTGAAGTGCTCTTCTATATGTATGTAATAAAAATTCAAACTTCTTTGGGCTCTAGTTTTTGACTTGGAACATTTCAAAAAAAAATTTCAATAAATTTTGATTGCCAAGCTGTTTTGTGAAATATGCTGATTCGATTTTGATGAAAATTTGTGTGGTGTTTTATTTAATTATAATTTTTTTAAAGCAAGCTATGAAGGTTCTAAATTTATTTAAAATGGTTACAAAAATAGAATAGAAACGGATTTTTCCCTATTTTAATCATTGCTTTTTTTGCATCCAGGGTTAAATGTTTTAAAATTTTAAGCCAATCCTATCTTGTAGAAAATTTATAAACCGAGTTGATTTTGCACCGTAAATGATTCCCTCACGACAATTGCGCCGGGATTTAAGTACAGTGCATTGGCATTGCCGCATGATATACTACCTTTCCTAAAACTTCTATCGTTTTAGTAATGAGCTAATCTCAGCCTGTCAATAAATAATGAGTTATGGATTTTTATTTGACTTTAGGGATAGTGAATTGAATATGCATTTATTGCATGCAAAAAAGACCGATAAATCAATAAACCTTTTGATGAAACGTCTTAATTAAGAGGGTAGTACCGGTAAGAATGCTAAAAACAGCTTAATTTTCCATATTTTTACGCAGCCCTTTTATTGTTTATAAATTTTAAAATTTGCATGGGTAAAATATACATTTTGAAAATTAAAAAACAATGTATTAGCAAATTTTTTTCATTTTTCTACTTATTTATAGAGGGCGCCAAAGTTGATGTCTCGAAAAATGCCTCGTCCTATTGCGAACAGATAATCGCAGGAACGAAGAATTAGAAATAAAAAAAACCAAACCGCATTTTAAAGAGGAATGTTCAACCACAATATTTTGAAAAATTTATCAAAAAAAATGGTTTTCACCACTTTGTTTCGCTTGTCAAATTTTTTGGATTGATTTTTGGCATATATTGTGGTAGATTACCACACAAGATACTTGAATAAAGTAGCACACCATATTTGATTTAAATCGGTTGGGCCGATCCGGAGAATAAGTGTCCGCAGTTGAAAATACGTTATTTCGAGAAAAACGCGTCTAAAGTTTCGATTACCGAAAATATCGCTGGAAAAGCGAAAGAGGCGTGTGCGCTTAAACTGCCGTAACTTCTTTATTTTTGGGAATATCTTAATAAAATTTTGAGACGTGATTTTTTAAGGTATAATAAATTGAAAAATGAAAAATTGATTTTTAAAAATTATATCCGGTACTACCCCCTTCAATAGTTTCACCACTAATTATTTCCCTTTTTTCACATCAATGTATAGGTTACTGGAATATTGAATATTTTGTGTGTACGTGGAATGAATTCTTTTTGCTATCAGTGTAAGACGGTTACAAACTGTAACCCGATTCCGAATCAACTAAATGGATTCAAATTGTTTTTGCGATCGCAGTTCAGTTATTGAAATATTTGCTGAGTCACAAAATATCAACATCCATTTTAGTTACCAAGTTGAAGCGTTGGTGTACAGAAAAGGATCCAGTTTAGGGTACATTAATGTCTCTCTCCTTCTCTGACGACAATGAAATAGAGTAGTGATAAAAAGAACACATTGTCTGCTTATGGTACCTAAAATAAGCAAAACTCTTCCTCTTTAGGTTATGCTAGAAAAACCAAATTTACACTCCTTTCAAAAAAAAGTCTCATTTCCTAAACCTAGACCTGGTTTTATAGAATGCAAATTCAAACAAAAGAGCCTAAGTAGCAAATTTCGTATTAACAATATTTGCTACAATTATTGGTGGTCGTCGAAATTATACGAACATATACTACTTTGATCGATATATCCATTTTGCATACCATATATCGTTCTCGTAATGTTTTATGGGTTGTTTTTGGTATGAATGTATTGTTTCATATTAACGTTTATTTTATATTTTAAGGTGATTTTTTTTAAATTCCATTTGGCTTAACACCAAGTATTTTATTTAAGCATAAAACAATTTATAATCTGTTTATCCGAACCATTTGTCAAAAGATTAGATAAATCTTCCAGGCTTCAAAGAAATAATGTTTAATGTTTAGACTTGTTTGAATGTTTTGGTAGAACTCAAAGTATTTATACTTTACTGGCAGTTATCAGTATTGGAAATCATTTTCATATTTTGAAGGTAAACTAAAACATATTTGTATCTCAAATTTCATACTTGAGAAATTATATTGAAAATTAATAAAACCTGATCATCCTTTTCCCTGTAACATCAAGTGAAGAATATCATAAACAGAATTCATCAATGCAAAATTCACATGCATATTAAATTTCAAACTATTCATGATTCGGGTGAACATTTCAAACTTTATGAAGAGTGTATAAGTTGTCGCTCGCAGAAAAATTTGGCGTTAAAAATAGGTCTTAAAATATTTTAAGCAGGCATAATGAAGATTATGCCGATAGAAAATTTGAAGTCTAATGTTATGAAACTACATATAAATTTGAAATTATTTTTTAAGGGGGATAGCCACTGTGATGGGTCAAAAAAACATTAAATTTTTTTTTTGTTTTAAATCAAAGTTTATATGTTCAAACATGTGTGTACAAAATCGCAAGTCAAAATTTCAAAAATTGACTAAGTTACAATGATTGTAGTGAGAGCAGGTAGGTCGATCAACAGCTCAGAATCGCATCGAAAAAGTTAATAAAAAAATTAAGAAAGTCAACAAGACCCCTGGAGATGAAGAGGAAGAACTGTCATATGATGCAGGTCTCGATAGTTTAATATAGGTATGAAAATTTTAAATTTTTTTATACATGATTTCATTACGAGGGAAATGGACTAAAATCTTTAAACGCATTTTTCTCGTAACGACTTTTTTTGAACTGGTCGCATCAATAACTCGAACAATTATTAACCGATGTCTAATTTTTTTGTTTTTGTTTTGTTCGTCTTAGTAGTGGTTGGCCGTAGCCGACTTGAAATTTTTTGTGTTTTACTATTTTTTAAACTATTTGAAAACCAAAAAAAAACAGTCGAAAAAATTAAAATATTGTCAATCGGTCACCATTTTGTGAAAAATCAAAATAAAAAATAACGGCTACGTACAACGATAACTACATTCATACAGATTACAAAAAAAAATTTTGTTTTTTTAGAGTACCGGCTTTTAAAAAATCGATGCGACCATGAAGGGGGAATTTTTTTTTCAGGCGCCACGGCATCGTTTATATTGTTAAAACTATTTAATATTTTTTAATACAAATTTGTGGAAAAATTATTAGATGTGTACTTAATAAAATAAAAAAAGCCGATCCAAAAATTCTTCTACTTACTCGGTCAAAAAAAAATTTAACAATCACTTATTTTTCGGCCGTCACAGTGGCTATCCCCCTTAAGGGTTCAAACCTATTGTTTAAGAAATATCTTTGAAAACAAATACTTTTCATTGTGATTCAATTTGTACTTTTCGGATAAATTTTAAAGGAAAAACAGGCACTCCTTCAACACGGCAAGATGAGGCGGGGTACATCTCCATAAATTTCGATAGAAGATCTACGTTAAAAGAAGGTTATTTTGATCTTGTGAATCTTTTCTCAACAATGATTATTTTTCCTATTGCTGTATTATTGTTATTAGTGAAAATATTTGAAAGAATCCGCAAATAATATCCACCATAATTTTTGAAGAATGGAGATTCAAATTATTAAATCGATTTGACTAGGTTTGGTAATTTAAAAATTAAAGAGACGCTTACCTTTTCAAAATCATATTTAGCTTGTTTCCAGATAAAAGTTACATAGGTTAAGTTAAACATCCAAGTAAGCTTTCCAAAAAAGTCAGAATTATGGCTGATATAATAATTAATCTGGTGTAAGATCCCATAAAACACTATCTTTAACCTCAATCATGAAATTACTACATTTATTAAAGTCAGAAATTAAAATTGAGAGCACTATGAACAAGTGCATCGTGTGATTACTTTCTGATTGTCGATAAAACTTTTTCTCATTTTAAACGACAAAAGAAGCGAACAATAAGAACCATTCTACTCTTGCTTTGCATATGAAATATTATCAAATTTAACATGCTTTAGATAGAATATTTTTTCCATATCGAAATTTACTGAACAATTCACGTATTCCTTTAAAATCTCTCTATCGTTTCGGCCCAAAAGTGAAAACAAATGAAAACACGTTTTGTCCAACATCGATTTTTAGTTGATGAACGAAAAATAAATGCACCTTTTCGTTTTATTTCCAGAACAAGGTTGAAATTACATGGTAAATTACTTTATTCAAAACCTGAAAATACTTCAGCTATGAAACAAACAAATAACCCAGAAACGATTGCTCCTCAAAGTCTCCCTCGAAATTATAACCCAGAAAGTGCCACCGAAATCGTGAACCCTTCATTTAAAATTGATCAACTTTTCTGTAAGAAACGTGCACCCGTGAAATTGGAGTTCCTCTGCCTTTATTGGCTACTATTCATCGGAAGGCTGAAAGAAGGAAGTATCTTGTATCTCAAAATCACTGCCTTATGCCTCGGAATGTGTACGAACCACACGTACCCCCACAAATATTTCACAACATCCATGAATGAATCACTACCCGTGGTATGTATATCGGACTTTTCTGCAAGAGCCATTTTCCTCAAGTTGCGTGCGTACGTGTCCATGGTAAACCTTTTCGGTAAAGTTTGATCTATTCAGACCGGTGGTTATGTTTTAATGGCTTCAGGACTTCCAACTATCACTCCTGATAAGGTAAGTATGTTAAAGCTGAACTTGGTTTGGTAGTGGACTGAATAATTGAGTGGCGCCCGCAGAATTTGCAGCAAATGAGAATGAAGGGTCGTCGAAAGCTAAGGACGATTTCGAAAGATACGATCACGCACAAAGGAGCGAATGAACGTCGCTATGGGAAAATTAGTGATTAATTATCATACTTGGAGTTCCTGATAGGGAAGGGTTGAAACGTGACATGAATCTCATGGCCGACAACATATTTGAAATTATGGATAAAACTCACAATGGCACAGAATTTGAAAATTTAAATTTTTTGGATTATTTCATGTCATCCTCATTAAATTATTTTGTATATAGAAAGACTGTAGAGAATTTTAAAACGTCCAAGAAGACATTTTACTGAATTCGGACAATATAAGGGCTTGAATAGAAAAGCAAAATTATCACTTTTCAAATTCACATCGCAGTTATGTCAATTTCTTTATGTTACAATCAACTTATAAAATATGGAGATTAGAGTTTGTTCTTTTCATGAGCAACAGTAATAAGAACATTCTTTCCCAAGTCCTTAATTTGTTGTAAACAGACGATGTAAATTCATTTCTTAACAGTTGAAACAGAGAGAAAGTCAAAACAAATTTCGAATGCCATTCTTAATGAAAATTGTGTTTAATTTTCACACTTTCCGTGGAATCTCTACGGCAACGTGGCTGTAATTGGAATGGAAATTTTTTTCACTAAACGCTTTTCTCTGCAAGCGAAGTTAACATGAAAATAACTTCTATGGATTCAAATCGTGAAGGTACTTTGTTCGCCAGCTGCAAAGTAAAGTTTGGCTAGAATTGAGTGATGTAAATCGGTTGAATTTGTGAAAAGTTTTCGAGACAATTTAGCATCGTATTTTTGATTTGAAAATGAAACTTGAAGTTATTTTGGCTCCACTCACATTCTTCGTAGTTTTAAGCAAAACATTTATGAAATTGGTTCCGAGTTTGATTCAAGGACTGCCGTTTGTTCAGTTCAACTAACTAATTAACTAACCAAATAATTTGGAATGAACAGTATTTTTCCATGATTGCAAGCATGTAAAAGTCTTGCAGAGAATTGGAGAGCTTTCCAAATTCATTTTTTTGATAAATTTTACAATATGATTATTGTTTTACTCCAAAAGATCGATAATGATTGTCGGAACTCGGGCAAACAAAATTAAAAAAAATATGTAGTTGGCTTGTCTATAAACTCCAAATAAAGTAGCCCAAAAAATTAGCGTAAAATATAAAATTTCAATAAAAGGACAAAAATTGGAAGCACTTCACACTTCACTTGCTTTCAACTTTTCAACTCGAAATAGAAAATTTAAAGTGATGCATAAAATATATATAGTGATATACAAATAAGGGCATTTTATGCCATTTGTAAAATAATGAGCTGTTCCCCTTTTATTGAATGCATATTTGTGTCCTTTATAATGAAAGAATCAAAAAGTAAAAAAAAATGAGACGAAATAGAAAGTGGTCGTAATTCAGTCCAAATAACTTCATAAGCGACTCAATTATTAAATAGCGAAATAATGATTAATTCAGCTTGCTTTATTTTATCCATTTCGTGTGGTTTTAAGGGTTCTGTACCGTAGTCTGGCGGAATCTTATTCTTGTGTCAACATTCTCCGTCTCTCTGTCACTGGCTTTTGATTTCTTAGCCAAATGAGATACAGTGGGTGACAAAAGTCTACATGCGGCCCCTATTTTCGCTGCCTGGAGCTTGTCAGGCATAGTACTAATTGAAAAAGGGATGATGTAGTCTTGTTTATAATCTGTTTTATTGGCATGTAACAAAAAAATCTTTTCTCCAATATAAACTTAACAATCTATTCATAAAAAAACTAAAAAAATGCCATTGACAAAAGTCTACGTACGATCGTGGGATCCAGAAAATTTACATTTGAATTCAAAACTTAATACTAATATTTTGTTGGCCCACCATGGACAAATAAAACTGCTTGCAAGCGTCTTGGCATCGATGCGACCAAATTTTCTAACTCTTTGGGCGTTATTTGATCCCATTCCTCAATGAGTTTCTCTTTTAGCATTGTAGCACTTTTAATGCCGTATATGCTGGAGGAGTGGAAGATAAAATTAAATTTACTTGAACAATGCCTGTTGACATATTTGCTGAAATTATTGATTAAAATTTCTACGGCAGACAATTAGAAAGGTTAGATAAATACCTATTGGAATAATTTCAATGATAACTGTCTACGCACACATCAAATAGAAATTTTATGGTAGTGAAATTCTTAGCTACAAATTTCTTGGAAAATTAATCATCTGTAAATTGCAGCTCAAAAAAAATATATCACATAATGTATATTCTCACAGTGAGAAATACAACTGAAATTAGGTTTAGGAAAAGGAGCAAAGATTTTTTTATTGTGCTTGGGTTACGCGAAAAATATCTCATAAAAAAATTTCTTGGTGTAATTTCTAAATATATGCTAAATGCCTCTTTTTGGCTTCAATTAACTTATAAAATAAAAGATAATTAATATCTAGGATTACGTCGAAACTAATTGCGATTTATCGTTTCATTATTTAAAAAAGACTAATAATACACTGGTACTTTTTGAATGCAAATCAAATGTTATTTTTAACTACAACCCTATGATTTACGAGGATCATTCAAGGGCCCCTTAATTTCACTCATGGTATAGTCCAAATAGTAAAATAATAATGAAAATAGAAATTCTTAGGGCTCAAGTTATTATATTAGATAAATTAATAATAGGAATAATTGGCAGAATTAAACCAAATTCTACATCAAAAATTAAGAAAACAATAGCAATTAAATAAAACCGTAGTGAAAATGGAAGTCGAAAGGATCTTTTAGGGTCAAACCCACATTCAAATGGCGGAGATTTTTCTCGATCATTAAATGTTTTCTTTTGATAGGATTGATGCTAATAATATTGCAATTCTTGAAATTAATAAAATTAGTAGTAATACTGATCTTATTTAATTAATTACTTATATTAATTTATTAACCCTTATGATTCTCTAAATTTAAATCAAACGATATCAACAAAATGTCAGTATCAAGCTGCTGCTTCGAATCAATAGTGATGGACTTTAGAAAAATGATAATTTAGATGTCGTAATAAATACACGGCTCAAAAAGTTGTTCCAATTAGAACGTAAATCCCGTGGAATCCTGTTGCTATAAAAAATGTCGATCCATAAACTGCGTCTGCAATTGTTAATGAGGCTTCTACATATTCATAGGCGTGAAGAATTGCAAAGTAAACTCCTAATGAGATTGTAAAAAATAATCCTCAACACTTTTTCCGCAAAAAAATTTCTAAGCAAAAACAAATCCTTCTAAATTTGCTAAAACAATCGAAAATATATGTTTCCGACTGATTTTTCGTCAAATACACAAACATTCGAGCGCTTAGGAAGTTTGCTGTTAAAAATTACCGAACTTTCCTGTTTTTGAAAAATAAAAAATTTTTAATTATATTTTCAAGGAAATTTGCAAGTTTTAAATAAATGCAAGAAAAATATAATTTAACTGTTTTTGCTGCATTGTTGGGAATATGTCGCGTATTTTTAAGAATTTCTTCCATATACTAGTCAATCCATTATCGTTCGATTTATATTTTACAAATTTGCATTTGTGTTGTTTACCGATGAAGTGAAATGAAGTTCCTGGAGGTCAAAGTTTTTAATGAAACATATTTGTAATGAAAGTGGTTACATTGGCGAGCACAAAATAAATTTTCAGCTTGTTAAGTACATAGTTTGATTATTCAAAATTACCAACTATTTTTGAGCTTTAAGATCTTCTTACTTTATGGTCTACGTTTTTTGCATTATTTTAATGAATCCTTTGTAAATAATACTATGTTTTCCAAAGACATTGTTTTGTGATATAAAGCATTGATTTACGCAATAATATCAAGAGTAATTTCTTATCCGGGTCACACTTGTTCATCATGGTGAAGCATTTGTATGTTACACTTTAAAGCAAACTAATTAAATAAATTGAACCATTAAACTGTCGTCACTCATGCATAATTCAAAAGAACTTCACAAGTTCTTGAAAACTGTTCCATAGAACTTATAATGTATTATTCAAAGCTATATTAAGAATAAACTTCCAATGAAAGCCGAACACTTCGAATGAAAAACTCCAGAGCTGGCTAATTTTAAAAGAAAATAATGCTCTTAGTGTCATCTGTTCCGGCAAAGCCATTCATCAACTGGAAGGTCCTCATATTGAACACTTCAAGAATCGTTGATATTGCGAAATGAAGAATTTCCAGAATTCATCAACGTCACCAAAGTTCAAGAGAGTCGTCGTTACGGAAGAAAGACTACTTTAAAGAATCCCAGACATGAATTTAAACCGCAAACTAGTGATACTAGGAGGAGTATCAAGTCAAGTAGCTAAAAAGGAAGCGTTCATGATTGCTAGGAAAATTCAATTCGACATGAGTATATTTCCATGAAGCGGACTCTTTCGACTGGATGAAAACTACAGGAAATTTCAAGAGACGGATGTAACGAGGACGAAGAAAATTCCAGAGAGATTATTTATGGAGGGTTTTTGTTGAAGATTTTCAGATCGTCTACATTTTTGCTTGACGAATGGAATAATTTAAAAGTAGGAAATCGTAATAAAAAAAATTTACGAGTTGAAAAACAACCGATTGATTGATGGAAACAAGATTTTCGCCGCATCGATTGATTTGGGTTGAATATTTTTTATTGCCCCATGGAATTGATTCAATCGCGCAACGAATTGAGTGATGTGGAGTTGGCGAGGATATGTTTTGAATGGGTATATTTTGGTGGCATATTAAGACGGATACATAAGTTCTAATATTTATGCGATCAATTTTTAATCACAAATAAAAAGCTAAGACGCTGAATATTCAAATGAAAAAGTGTTTGCCCTGTTTATACAAATTAGTAAAAGATCACATACCATTTTATGTCACAAACATACTACTAAAAAGGGTGAGGTTCTATTGAAAATAAAATCCAAAAACAAGTTTCTAGGATTATGCACGAAGGATATAGGAATCGGAACAAAGGAGCATTTATTATTAAAGAAGAGAGACTTGTTTCACAATATTAAAAGAAGTGATTTGGGTTCTTTATAAGTTTTCCGACACATCCATTATTCAGTGATTGTTAGCTTGTCAGCGAAAGCTCCATTTGGATAACGATTGCATTTTAAAATCCTGAATGTGGATTTGAAACGTGATGAGCACAGCCCGAAGATTGCTTCGTTCAGTCAGCATTTTCAAATTCAACGTGAAAAAATTCTAAAAATGCATAAGTTCTTAAAATTCAATCATTGTTTATTTGACAGGAAAAAAATAAAAAAATTATTGGATTTTTTTACAATTTTTCAATTAAATTAAAACACATCTGTGCTAAATTTATTGCAAATTTTAGAATAATAAACAATTCGCATTGATCGATGCCACAACCCTGTCATTGGGGCAAATGAAATAAGGCAACATTGTACGTGTCAACCATTGAATAATTATAAATATAAATAGTTTATTGTTTATTTATGAATATGTTTTGCAATCATAAATATAAAAGGGCTGTGTTAAAATTATTGAAAATCTATTCAAATCATGCTAATGTTAAAACTCTTTGAATGACGTAACAAAACTCAATTATAGTAACTTTAAAAAAAAGTTATATTGAAGTTAATTGGTTATTGTTCTTACATGATGTTTTTCGTAATAATGAAAAAAAATTCTCAACTATGTTTTTCATTAAGAACTATATAGAGAGTCTGATTTTTATCAGCACTCTTTTCTAAAAGTATAAATCTGTCGGGAATTTTTTGTAAAAAAAACATTATATTTTACAATATTTTTGATTAGATCAAATAACGGCTTTATTAAATTGATGCATTTAACAGAATTATACAAATGCTTTGACGCTTCAAATAACATCCTTGATGTCAATACAACCTTTCGTTCACGAGACATGTGCATGTCAGATATGTCCTTGAATGTGTCATAACAAAATAAAATCATCCTTCCAAATCCTATCAAAATCAAATCAGTTCATGATATTGCAAACAAGCTTCGATTCACATCTTTGTGAAGTAGATACTTCTTGTCTTATGAGAGTTTTCGTTATAGAAAAAATGACGCACACATACAGGGAAACATCCTTGTAAAAACAATTTAAATATACTCTAAAGACCTTAAGAGCCTATTTACACTGCAACGAAATGACATAGTTTTGGCTCCATTCGTGATTTTGAAGAATATTGAGTTCGAAACTATCAATTTTCTCTAGAACGTAATTTGGACAAAATCATGGATGAAAACAAGGTTATTATCAATATTGCAATATGCAATAGATGTCGCTTGCTGGTATTTTTGATTACGGACATGTAACAAAAGTTTGCACCTGCAGAACAAATAAATCGAATTCAAACAGGTAAGAAAGCAACGAAGTGATCCAAATATATTTTCATCGACTTTTCCTTTGGTTTTCAAGGGAATCAATCCGATTTCGGCGATTATCATCATTCATAAAAGCTTTCATGAATATTTTAGGCAACCGTTATTTTGCATCGTAACTATTGAACATGTGTAACTGACAAACGAAACCATCTCAAGGCATTGTAAATGGTCGAAATGCGTCAATTATAAATACGTATTTTTGAGGCAGTGTAAATGGGTGTGAAGATATGTTGAAAATTTAAATTTACATTTTCGAAGCGCTCATAAGACGTCCGCATATATATAGAAGTTAACAAGGAACTCAAGTGCTGAACAAACACTGATCAATTGAAAAGCATTCCTAATTATTGTTTAATTGAGTTATTATGATTTGTAAACTTTTAAATACACAGTTGTTACGCAATTGTTAACTTTGCCAAGCAACTTTTTAAGATACATTCACATTAGGACTGTTCATTGGACAGCACAATATTGTTTTGTCTCGTACTTTGTAAACAGGCGACAAAATATTGAAAATGGATAATATAGTCTTGCGAAGTAGTTTAGGTATTAAACTGTCCTTGTCTTGTCATTCACATGCGCACAATATTATCCTGCCTCAATATATTGTTGTTATACTGTGCTCGTGTGAGCTCACTTTAACTCTAGTGTATTTAAAGTTGATTTATTGATTTGCCATGTAAAGTTTCTTCTTCTCCATCAAAATCCTCGACATACGTCTTCCTAAAAACACAGTGATGCATCTGTTGAAAATAGAAACGTGAAAGTGCATTGTGATGCGTGCAGCTAGCCAATACAACACTCTTGTCGCAAGGATATTGGCATAGATAAGTCATCCATAATCGAACTGTTGAATGCCTTCTCTCGGTAATTTCTAATCATCAATACAAGTGATTTCTGCTTGATGAAACCGACTTTTCTGTTTGAAATTGAGTTGAGTACAGTTGTAGTTGTATTTTCTGAGCCTTTTACCCTACAAACTAACATTTTCTATTATGGCACAGTTCTAACCAACCATTAGTCCTTATTTCACTAGGTTTTTCATGTCAAAATTGACAGCCTCACAAATGAATTTAATTAACCCTTCGACTGCCTACCTGAGGCGTTTTCGTTTCGAGAGAAAATTGAAAGTTGTTGTAAATTTTGTACAGTGCTAGGCAGGGCACTGTTGTGCCTCTGTAAAAAAAGTTCCGCCCCTCTAGTACCAGTCTACCAACGTTCACTGTCCCAGTCCCGTTCTAGCCATCGTGGTGACAATATCAAAATCGATCCGGAAGAAAACGCCCCACGTAGGCAGTCGAAGGGTTAAATAAAGTCATTTGTGAGTCAGACGACGTTAATCTTGACGGTAAGTATTTTTTTAATTGTGACTATAAAAGTGCCATAAAAAATTTTGACCGCGAAATAAATTTAAAAAAAAATTTTCTTAGTTTTTTGAAAAAAGTTTATATTTTTTTATTATTATTTTTAAATTTTTTTGTCCCACACAACAAGACAAAAAAACTAATTATTGTTGCTTCAAATGCAAAAAAACCGACGTGCGACGACTACCGCCGGGTCGTGTGTTCGCAGTGCTATCAATGAAAAACAGTTTAAAAGTATGCACGTTCTTTTTGTATTTTTCTATTCACGAATAAAAACATGCTCAGGCTCGTAAATATTGACTTTTTATTGAATTCATTACTAATTTTTGAATTATTGTATTTTTATTACCGTTTTTACTATGAAATTTAGAACCAAATTATTGGCCATTTTGAGGTTGCAAACTTAAGGTTTCTTTTTTTAAAAATAATTGAATGTAGTATATATTTTCTTGAAACCATCAACTTTTTCTTTTCATTTTCTTTCAGTTTCGATATCCTTATTCGTCTTAAAGTTACGATTTTTTTAGTGAAAAAATGCATTTACTCCGTTTTTTTGGTAAAAAATATATTAAAAAATCTAATTGTTGATAATTGTCTGATTGATACTTTAAGCTAAAGGTTTCAAGAACCTCCATGATTTTTTTCAGAATTTTTGCAGCACTTTAACGGCTTGCAAAAACGGCAAAACGAAAACGACCTATGTAGGCAGGCCGAAGGTGCCCAAAAAACATGGGCAGACAAAGAGTTAATATTTGTTGGTTCTTGAATACCACAACAGTCAAATTCATCGAGACGAAAAAAACTTTTATTTTAGTGTTGTGGACTTACCATCAACTTACTAACACGAGGGATTTAAAGCCATCAATTCCATGCTGTTTTTGTTACTTACGGTGACTGATGACAATCAGTGACTGGCACCGTAGTAGACTTAGACTGCTCGGAGATCTATCAATGATTTTCAAGCGATTGACTATTAGAATTTCATATGTTTTGAACATCATTTCCTTTTTCTTCGATTTCATAATTTTTTTCATTAATGTTAGCTTTTTGTTGTTCCTTATTAACATTGATGCCATTTTGTTCCTTATTTGCGGTGAGTAAATCAAATGCTGTATTTTGGAGTTCATAGCTAGCTGCGCTTCTATTATCATAATTAATATTCTTTTTTTTTCAATTATTACGGAGTGTAAAATTCACTTCAAATTTTCATGAACATTTTCAACGTCTCCGATCCGTTTGCATTTACCAGTGCAAGAAACTAGCAGCCAGGAACAATCGACAAGATTAATGACTCTTCCTAAATTCAACCTGATAATTTGGTTGTAATTAATAATAACCGGTAATTAGTAACATTTACCAATCATTTACACTAACCGTAAAACATGCACTACAATACCATAAAACCAATTAAATCAAAATCTCTGTGAATGCTCATGGCTGTAATATATTATGAAGCCAAGGGGTGGTTCATATGTATCTGACTACTACTCCTGTTTTCGGAGTTACATTAGATTGAATTTAAATGAATTAAGCAATAAAATCGAGAGCTAAACCTATATTCTTTGATGGAAAACGATTAAACTTTTTTTGAAAGAAAAAGTACACAAAAAATACAAAGCATTTTAAGTGTCTCTTGGTCGATGTGACGCCTTAGACCTGAAATAGCATTTAACCCATTTCATGAACAACATAATCATGAATTTTTGAAGAAATACCTTTTCTGCAAAAATCCTGGAATGCAGATAGTGTGGACCGTACAAATAGGGCTGAATATCAATAACAAAAATATAATCAATAATTTGTGCTATGCTTTTTACAGTCCATTGATTGAAACGCCATTTCCATAATACAATTTCAACATATTTATTTCTCCCCTTACGTAAATGTTGCCGATTAAATTTACAAAATACACTTTACTATCATATGACTAAAGAAATAATCCAAATTTAATAAATATGCATCAACAAATACGTGACAACATTTAAAGCTTGTCGCTTGCTTACATCTATCGCAACTTGTACTTGAACATTGAATTATCCTACATGTGTGGTAGATGCACCATCGCTGACTACAACTTAATATTATGGAATTCATTTAAATAAATTTAATCATAGCAGGTCACATATTCAAATCAGCTCAATTAAATGCATACATTACAGAAGTTTGCTTAAACATTTCAATATTTTTCCGTGAATTTTTTTCCGGCTTCTTAGACGAAAAACAGGGTACGTACTTTGCATTTGAATGAATCCAATATCTGTTCATCCCATCCTCAGACTACGCTAAGTAAGCATGTAATGTACATATTGCTACAACATGCTCCCATATATTTCATATTTTTCCGATAATGTCGCAAACAAGGCATTCAAATTGTGTTATCGACCGCACATTGCAAATCGATTACAAAATATTTATTCCATACGTTTTTCCTCAAACAATGCGACATCAAACTTTTTAGCGTTGGTTTTACATTCCAACGAATTGAAAACGATTGGGCGGATGATAGTCTTCAGTCCCTACACAATCCATCCAAGGAGTTTTGGGTTGAAAATCAAGTTGGGAATGTGCACACGAAATTGAACGTAAGTCGAGAGACTATTTTATAATTTTTTTTCGAGCTCAGTCCCGTCTTGGAAAAGAATTCCAAATCTAAAATATTGTATCCATCCATACAAGCATATGGGGATTCCCTGATGAACGCATCAACTCAATTTACGAATTGAGCCGGTGCAAAATATAAATAGCAGTGAAGGATACTTTCGCGGAGCTCCCAAATGGCTGAACATTCCCAATTGACGAGGGTTTTATGATAATACACTCTCTTTTTTGGCGGATACCTCATATTAAATTTTTGTTTGCACAGATTTTTACTTCACAGCAACATTTACATGGCATTTTTCATAGCATGCTTTTTGGCGTCAAATTACAGCGAATACCATCTGAAAACACCACATTACAATAAATTATTTCTAACCACTTGTTGGCTCCTACATTGGACTTGATTAACTTGTGTTCCTAATCAAAGTTTAGTTACCGTCTTATCGACAGCGCGCTACTCGGATATTGTCCCTTAGACGAGTTCTTGAACAGTCGCTTGAAGGTTAGCCGCCAGAAAGCGGCTCGAAAGTCGACGCTGTAGTAGGCATAGATGAAAGGATTAATTGCACTATTAAACCAGCCCAGCCACACAAAGAACTTGGCCAAATCAGGACTCACGTAGTCGTCGGGCAGGAATGGCGTGATTAGATAATTCACGAAGAATGGAAGCCAGCAGGCAATAAAGCCTCCGACAACTATGCTCAGCGTTTGTGTGGTCTTGTTCTCTCGCTTGAGTGACGTTATCCGATTCGAAAAGGACTTTTGTTGAACTCTGGTGTTTCTCGTGACGTAGCTCTCGTTTACATTTGCACATTGAAGGCGCACACTATGCCGCGATCCTGCCGACCAATGGTCCGAGTTGCTTGATACCGGCCTGCAAGGCTCCAGGCCCGACGGTGGTCGCTTGATGGATGACGGCCTCGAAGATGTTGTTATCAGCTCATAGTTGCCGTTCTTGCATTGCCGGGAAATAGAATCGCCATCATTCAGTTGGCCATCCTTCGGATCCCTCAAAATCGTCTGGTTGGACAATGTGCGAACCGCCTGCTTCTTTATGTTAGGACTGGCGTTGTCCTGCTCCGATATGTCTTGCTCCAATTCGGCTTCAATTTCGGTTTGCTGGCATCTCTTGAATTTCTAATTAGATTAGACATATTAATTTTCATGCGACATTAAATCTCATGTAAATGAAATCAGTACGGAATCATTTCGCATCCAAATGTGGCTGTTTGCTCTTTATGCCAGCTACCACGTCCGTTGCTGTATCCTTTGGGGAATGCAGATTGCCAGCAATTTTGCATTGTGTAGGTTTGAACATTTCGTTTTGTTTTGGAAACGTGCCAAGCATTTGGATGGATGAAGAGACCGTGCCAGTGTTGTCAACTTGTAAAAAAGGAATATTCTATACAAAACAGAAAACTTTGTTTGGCCAAAGAAAGTGGCGAGAGATTTTTATCGGATATGTATTATTGAATATGGAACAATGTTGCCCTCCAAAAATTATCAAAAGTAGCCCAAACCTTTTACACGTCGTGTGCGAGCATACATATTCAACGTAAACCATAATTGTACTAAATGAAATAAATTCTTTATTAAATTCGTATTCATAGTGAATATTATTTTCACAGTGAACTCTGGGACATACTTGACGTATTGAAACATTTGTGTCAATATTTATTTTTTCCGAAAAGGTCGACGAAATCCAGTTTTTTTAATTTTTTTTAGCTTTGTTCAAGCGTAAATCGAAGTACTTCATACGGCGAAGGTTGGACTTAACATATATGTTAGTATTTCAAATGTGCACTGTTGTCAATGTTCTAATAGTACGCACTTCACGACGAAATGAACAAATGGTCTAAATTTTACATTAAATATTCGAGAAATTTGAGACGCTAGAAACGTAAGCATTTCATTTATGTAAAAGTTCTCACTTAAATAAAAATGTCACAGTTACATTATCATAAATAAGTAATCCTTCGTTCTGAAGCTTCTGCATAACAATTTTTCGCTTTTGGAGTAGAAATAAGAGTGTAGTTTTTATGAAATTTTTATCTTTCTTCTTCTTGGAGGCGATAAGAGAATTCGTCATAGAGAAAGCTTTCACTTCTTTTGCTAATTTCTAATCTCTTAATGTGCTTGCCTTAAGAGAAAATTAATAAGTGTACCGAAAGCATTTTTTAAAAAAACAGCATCTTTTGGTTTAATTTCAAGCATTCAATCCGTCTAGGGGATAACTTCACTCAAGTGCACTCCTTGACAAAGGTAGCGAAGTTAAGCAGTTATTTAAAGTGAACTGTGAAAAATGTGGAAAAAAATCAAAATAAATATCATTGACGGAACATGATCCTTTTCTGGAAAATAAACAAAATTCATAAAGCGTGATGTTCTTCTCGCATCTCCGTAACCAAACGACAACACTGGCTTTGATATCTAATTTAATGATAAACTTACTTTCGATGCTCACCTTATTATGCACCTCAATGTCTGTCATGTTATCATGACGACTTGCCACCACGCACGAAATGCGCCCGTAAACGTACACCATCACGGCCATAGGTATGAAGAAGGATCCCATTGCCGAGAATATTACATATCCTTCATTTCGATTATAACGACACTCTTCTTCGTTCTCTCGGCGTCCTGGCTCGTACCTGAGAAGCATTGCAACAAAATGGGAAACTTTATGGAGTGTCGGTACAATCTTCCAATGATGGCTGCCATTATTTTGATTAAATGCAAACACTGTCTCACCATGCAGGTTTCGAGGGATGAACAACTAGCGATGGAGATGGGATTTACGAAAAAATGGCAAAAACTATGCATGAAATTATCGAAACAATTCATTCGCGATAGGGTTTGAAACGAGGAAATCTAGTATCTTTTCTGATAATAAACTGCATTAATGTGTCCTTAAAAAATTCAAAGATTTCCATTTGATTTGACCAAGTTAACGATAAATTTCTTTTTGCGAACTAACATGGACACAAAAGCCAAGGGTTGTACCCAATTTAGCAATATCATTCGTGAATTTCGATTGATTGGCTCCATATCTACATCCACCTCACATGAATACGATAAAAATCACATGAATATATCACTACACAGGTTACTTCCGTTTCATCGACTCGAAATCGGTCAGGATATCAACTTACCAGCCCAATATCGGAGGACATGTTATAGCAAGTGCAAGGAGCCACACAACCAAAATCATAATAAGTGCAAGACGCTTGGATCTTCGCTTCCTCGAATATGTAAGGGGTCGTGTGACAGCCAAGTATCTGTAATCATAAAAAGGACGATAAGGTAAATGGAGCGGAAATTCAAAATGCTATAATGATGCGTTACCTATCCACACTGATTGCGCACAGGCTGAGAATGGATGCCGTGCAAAGGAGCACATCCAGCGAGATCCATATATCGCAAAGCAGCCAGCCTAGTTGCCATTTACCTGGAAAATCAAACGAAATATCATAACGTGGAGTAAAGGACATGCTATTTATTTCATGTTAGTCAATTTATTCCAACGTTTTATGTTAGTCTGAGCTGCAGATGAAAGGTAAACGAATAGGACGTAAAGAGTAAACGGTAGATGGAGCATGTATTTAAAAGTAAATGAGCATCCTTTTGAAATGATTCTTATAGTTTTTGATTGGTACTGAGTTTTATTGAAAGTGATAAAATTTAAACTTTCGTGTTTATATACTAATTTACTTAAATTATTTCAAATGCAATATCTATATATAGTTGAAAATAAAAAGCCATCGTGCGTTTGAAAAATTTTTGATGAGTCTAGGCTTCCCATTCAATTCATTGTTAAATTTTTAGCGAAAAATTATTTGGAATTTTAGCGTAGGATATCTTTCATACAGTACCAACATTTTAATTCACGAAATTATTACCTATTAACGGTTAGATGCTTCTCTTAAAAATAGATTGCGGTAACAAATTCAGAAAGCATACGACAATGACGTATTTTTGCTCTGGAAGTTCAAAGCTCCGATGGAAGATAATGTTATAATCAAAGTCAAGTCTGCAAGAAAATTACATTGCTTTTTTGCGCAAAACAAAGACTTCTTACAACTTATTTTTACACAATTTTTCAAAAAGCTGTAGTTCACCAGCAACTTTGTGCATAAGAGCCTTGTGTCAAGTGAGGGTGAAATGTATTTTTCATGCTGTGGTAGAGTGAGGAAGTTCTTGATAATGAGATGACATTTTATATTTTAGTTGTTTGGCACTGATGCTTAAAATTTGCAACTTGAATAGTGTGGAAGCATTCTAAATGTTGGATGATTGAAGTCTGAAGCATTGGACGTTAAACCAAGTCAGTCACCCTGCATTTTCATTTCCATTTTATTCTGTGATATGGCGTTAATAGCAATTTGCAAGAAGTTTATCAAGGTCAGTAGCACATTAGTCTTAATCGAGTCCTGGGCTTTTGAAAATATTACCCCCAGCTGCTATCTGCGTTCACTGCGGCCTCCTGTAGATTGAGTGATATGATTTTTTCAAGAGAAGCTGTCTACTTGTTGTCCACTTTGTTCATGAGATACAAACATTCATCTACTCCTTTCACCCTAGACTGGTTATTTACGAAAGGTGATCCAAGATAATTATTATGGGGTATTTATGATTCAGATAAAAATTCAAAAGAAAATTTCGGTTCTTTATATTCTCACTAGATAAGTGTAAAATATTGTACAGAAGCTCTTACGCGGTATACTAATTTTAACACGAGATTTCGAGTGAGCCACACTGAAATGGATAAAAAATGAAAGCTGAGAACATTATTTGCAACAAATATCTTCCAAAGAGATACATGCTAACTTGGTGGAAACACTGACGAACTCTGTTTACATTCCACAGCTGCACATTGGGGCAAGGTGGACAGAATAAAAGGATGCTCATGCATGTCTTTCATCTAGATGCTGTGTTTAAAAGTGAAAAGTGACCATCATATACTTAGCTACGGTCACATAAATCTCATATAGCAGCAATTTAAAGATCCTAACGAACTTCATGTGAAAAAGGTCTCCAGACGTTGAATGCCGAGAATTTCAACCAAGGAAAAAGGGAAAAGCTGAGTTAATGTTTCAAGGCAAAATCTTAAAAAAATACCAAGCTGACCAAGGGAATTGCCTCTGACAAGATAAAGTATGATATCAACTTTTTGTCATGCCGGGAGAATAGTTATGTAAGAATAAAAAGTGGATACTATTTCGGGGACTACTACTTAGACTAAATAAAACAATTTAAAGAAATTTTAAAATAAAAAGGCTTGATAAATTTCAAACAGGAGTCCTACTTCAGATATAGAACCCTCCCATAAACGAAGCCAATATTGGAATGGCTGCTGTTTGAGAAATAAGTTTCGAACTGCTCGAAAAAAACACTGCTCTTCATACCTAGTCTCCAATCACATTAAGTTCTTTCCTAGGATCAAAAAAGGGTCTAAAGCTTCGAAATTTGAAGAAGATATTGAGGTTGCAACCACTGAGGAGGCATTTTAAGAGGATTATTGCAAAAGCTTTTCTCTAATGGTATTCCGGACTTAGAAAACTATGGGCTAAATGCATCAAATGGTTACGTTACCGTAGAGAAAAATCAGTAGCCATGGTTGTTTTTCCACATAAGACATTGGATTATCCCTTGCATAAGTATAAATTCCTTAAGTATGTATTTAGAAAATGCAATATTACTTCTAATTATTTAAGTTGAACCAAAGCACCTGGAAAATGTCTTATCAATAATCATAAATATTTTAAGAATTGGGTTTTACATTTTGATAATTCTAATGCAGTTATCGGGTTTCTATGTGAAGTTGCGAAATAATTAAAAAACAGTTTTTTAAATGCCGTCTAGTATGTATAGAGATTTTAGTAAGTACGGCAGTTAAGATTTTTAACTTCCCAGTTCCCTATGGGAAGTTATTGTAATGGGGTCGATTTTGCGAATCCCAAATTTTGACATATCTCCACGTTTTAAGGTCTCTAGAATCCAAATCCATCGTTTTTAGAAAGATGTATGTGTGTGTATGTACGTATGTGCAGATGTGCGGATGTGCGTATGTGCGGATGTGCGTATGTGCGTTCGGAATAATTTTTCGTCTCGATTATCTCGAGAACCAAAGATTAGATTGACGTGGGATTGGTTTCATTTGACACATAATCACGTAACTTAAAACTGAATGACTTTTCAGCAAAATCGGTTGGGCCGTTTTTTATTTAGGATGAAAAAACTGAAAAAAATGACTAAACATTGCTTATTTTTAAACTGTGGATACGCACTATTAATTCGTGCAGATACCAAATACCTTCATAGTAATGTTGTTATTATTGTGCGTTTTAGCAAAATTGTGATCAAATTTGTAAAAAATGTTATTTTAAAAAAAAGCTTAATTTATAAAATTCCAATCTTATATTATCAGGTTAGGATGAATGGGAGTAGAGACGCTAATGCAGTTAATAATTGGATATTTTTATGAATAATTTAATATTGTTTATAACAATCAAATAATATTAGTTATAGTTTGATATTGTATATATATTTAAAGTCAATTATAATTATTCAGTAACGGTCAAACATTCTTAATAACGAATGATTATTGTAAATAATAATTAAATACCCTCAATAATAGTTGTGGATTCCGAGGCCGAGATGGTGAACGAGGTTGAGGACGAAGTGAAGGACAAGAAGGATGACGAGGACGAAGAGGACGAGGTTGGCGAGGCTTTGGTAGAGGATGACCAGGTGGTGGAGATGTCTTCCTCTACCAAAGCTTTTATGGTTAGATAAAAAATGGATAAAAATAATAAAAGTGATCATATTAATTTAGAATAATGATGTTTGATAATAGTAATTATTAATAATAGTAATAATTATAGCATTTTGTACACCCTACTGGGAAGTTAGTCATGCGGGCCTCAAGGGTCGCACTTAGACCACATTTTTATTGCTATTAGGAAGTATCCTTCTTCAAATAATTTTTTTGGTTTTGTTGAGGTAAATGTAAAGGTTTAGATTTCATTTAATTGCAGACACGTGGTGACAAGCTCTGCAATTGACCGAAATTTACTACCTCTAAATTGTTTGGTATGCTTAAATGCGAAAATTATGATTACAATTTCATCTATTCTTTCCATCTCACATGTAGAGATTTAACCATGCGGAATTTTAAATCAGTTAGGACATTTTGCAGATAATTGTGATTGTTTACTGACATGAAAGTTTCGCAGCATTTAGTATAGCAAATCCAATGCATAACCGCATTTAATTATGTTGAGTGCAGATCTTGTAACGAGTGCATTAACTGATTAATCCTATGAGAAGGATTCACCATGTGTACTTACAAATTGATTGGCACATTGCACTTTAGTATCCTTGAACATATTACAGGTGTTGAGCTCTGCACATGTTGCCTCTCGGTCGATGATGGTTTGAAAACAAAAGAGAGCAGGCTGTGTTATATTTTTTCAATTAACCTAACGCTAACGAAAACAATGAGTCAATCGCTGCTACTTCAGTAGAATGGACGAAAGCAAGAATCAAAATACATACAAATTTTCACAATGAGCAGCTTTTCAGGCAATCCTTTACGTTTTTCCACCATTCAAACAAATTCACTGAACTGTTTCTTCCCATTTTCTCGATTACACCATTCAAAATGTGAACAACAAGACATCAACTAATGCCATCAAAATAATGACTAATCCTATTCACTTTACCCTGATTGCCTTTAAATGAGAATACATTTGCTGGGTAGTAACGGAAACAAAGTACCTACTGGTGTTGTCGAGCATTAACGAAAAGACTCCTTCTCGTTTGATTGCTTTTCATCAGAATATTTTACTTTTCTATCATGAAAGACTAAATGCTCCTATCATTTAGGCAAACTTCCGAAGAACCTTCAAAGTGTTGTTCCCAGTCGCAGGAAATTTTCTTGCGCCTACTTAATATCAAGATGGAACTTTTTCACCCTAAACATGCTTTCTTAGATATGTGAAAAGGCCTTTACTACCTGAAATATAGCAAATTTCATTATAGGGAGGAAAAGTATGGGACTATACATATTTATATTTCCAGCATTTTTTGGTATTCGTGGACGCGTGAAAACAGTTAAGTGACAATTGAAATTTAAAACGACAAAACAATAAATAGTAAACATAGTTTACTGGTCGATATGTATATGTATCGACTACTTGTGAAATATTGGAATCTAGCTTCTATACATTTTGACCAATAACTAAAAGACTAAAAGCAGAACCAAGCACACTTAATCAATTTTCTATGAACAAGATGAATATAAATATTCGCTTGCCAAATTTAATTTAAATACTCCTTAAATAAAATAAGCCTCTCGCCTTTTGAGTCGGAAATAAAGAGTCTTGAAATGATGTGATATACAATTCAATCTGTTACTACTACTACCACAAATTCGAATATTTCAAAGAGCAAAAAATCTTGCTCTTTAAAAAATAACATTCATGATGTATATTTTTAAAAATTCTACAGCTTTTTATAAACAATCAACTTATTAGGGTTTGCCAAAAAAAAATGCCTGATGGTGTCAAGGCTGGGCAAGATTTTAGTGTTTATATCGTATATACATTTCTCCACAGAGATACTTTCACCCAAACGGCGATGACTCAATAAGTAATACTGAATACATATGTCATTACATTAATATATATTTTTCGATAGTGTTGGGATTCACTTTTAGTTGGTCTCAAATTAAAATAACAACAATTAAGGACTGTTTTTCAAAATCGAAATATTTTATGTTTTTTAAAAATAAAACTTATTTTTTAATGCCAATCCTACTGTGCTCACAATAAGTGCATAATCAGTTCGCTGGCAAACATTTCAAAGAAACGAATATTCGTCGAAAATAGTATTAAAATAAATTGCCCCAGCTGATCCCATCAGATCCATTAGCAAGCTGTTGAATTCATCAGATAGTCAGTCAACCAATAAATTTGCAATTTTTCAATCAGTTCATCACGAGAAAACCATTTCTGGGAAAAAGTCAATTTAAAATTGAATAACAGAAACTCAACGATTGGGAACAGCTTCAATGATAATTAATAGATTTGCCAATCATCGTCCTTCTTAGCGTTTTGATTGTAACTAAATCAACAAAGCGAATCAGCCAAATTGAAGGATAGATTTAAGGGATGTTGTTATGAATAATTTCCTCTCCAATATAATCGAAATTGAAGAAGCGTTCTTTAACGAATGAAGCTTCGAACCATCGTAATTGGCAAAAAGAGAAGAATTTACTCCTTGTTATTTCAAGCAGGCCACGATTGTCTCTGTTGTACTGCTGTATTTATGTGGAAATGTTAAAGCAGCGGACAATTATTATTGAACCACATTGTTTTCGAAATGAATAGAAGTTGCTGTCTTGAACCGAACAAGACGTGGATCGTTTACCTGAAATATTTTGAAAATATTGTTAGAAATAATTATTCAGCATTACGCTTTTATCGTAACTTTTAAAATACACTGAAAGTTATTAAATTTTAAATAATGGAAGTAAATGAATGTAGTTTATTTTTGTTTTATTCGAATAATAATGACATTCAAAATGCGAGATATTCAATCTCAAATTTATTTATGCTTATTTCTGTAAAGCAAAGTGAAATTGTTCCTTGCAAAAGGATTGCCTTTTCGAGTAGAAACGCCTCTAAAAACATTTATAGTGATCCAATTGAATTCTGAATGCAAAGAATGCCTGAAATACTAAAACAATTTTATTTAAATCCTAATTGAATTCATTTAATACTGTGCAAGCTACGCCTTCATGAAGAACACAGAATTTATCTCAACTATTGTAACAGATGTGGCGATAAGAAAAGGTTTCCATTTTTAACTTCCCAGTATATGGGAAGTTCTTGTAATCGCCTCGAAAATCGAAATTGAAATTTTCAACATTTCTATACGTTTTGAGGTCTATAGAGTATATATAAAGTGTTTTTAGAAAGGAAGCTGTGTGTGTGTGTGTACGTACGTACGTACGTTCGTCGACACTTTTCTACGAGCATAACTCACGTAAACAAAGTCTTATCGACTTCGTTACGGTGTCAATCAAAGCGTCTTTGCAATGTTAAGAGCTGATTAGTTTTTGGAACATTTCAGTCGGGGGGTTTGTTGTTTTGCCCCTTTGAAGGTCATTTGTGGCATGCGTTATATCTTGCGAACCAAACATACGATTTGCATTGTCAAGGTGTCAATCGACGCGTATTAACATCTGTGTGAATCTGTAAATTTTTGGAAAAAATCGCTGTAGTCGTTTTTTAATTTAAGAAAAAAAGTGCAAAAAATTAGGATTTTTTTAATAAATAATGAATTTTTAACCTGATTTGCGGAAGATAGTATTCAATTTTTATAAAAAATTTATACTTCAAGCAGTGCTTGTAAAAACAACATCAAAACTTTTTCTTGTGATAACGTAAGAAATAAATAAAAAATAAAAAACTATTAACAGGCATCATGATCTTCAAGGTCATTTCTGTCATGCGTTATACATGTCTCGCGAACCAAACATACGATTTGCATTGTCAAGGTGTCAATCGACGCGTATTAACATTTCTATGAGTCTGTCGAATTTTTAAAAAAATCGTTGCAGCCGTTTTTTAATTTAAGAAAAAAAGTGCAAAAAATTAGGTTTTTTTAAATAAATAATGAATTTTTAACCTGATTTGCGGAAGACAGTATTCAATTTTTATAAAATTTATATACTTCAAGCAATGCTTGAAAAAACTTCATCAAAACTTTTTCTCATGATAACAAGAAACATTAAATAAAAAATCATTAACAGTCATCATGGTCTTCAAGGTCATTTCTTCCATTCACTATATCTCACGAACCAGATAAAATATTTGCATCATTAAGGGGTCAATCGCCGTGTTTTAACATCTTTTTGATTATTTTAACATTTTAAAAATCCATTTCAGCGGTTTTTTTAATTTAATAGAAGAAAATGCAAAAACTTAGGGTTTTTTTCATAAAAAATATTTTTTTAACCTGATTTGCACAACACAGTAATAAATGTTTATAAAATTTATACACTCCTATCAATTTTTGAAGAGAGATGATATGATTAATATTTACTCATTCCTGTTACTGCTATGAATACCTCTCATTATTATTATTTAAAGTAGTACTTTTCAAAATTATTATTGTGTTTAATATTTTTAATGTTTATCTAGACATTACTGGGAAGTTGACCGTGTGGACCTCAAGGGTCGCACTTCGCGGCTTGTTTAAAAATTGTTTTACAATTTTTAAATGTATTTCTTAATTTTTTGATTATGCTGATTATCTCTCAATGAATCCAAAGTATCATTTACAAGTATAAAATTAAAAAGCGTAGGCATTTATCCTCAAATAATTTCAACTTCCTGATGAAAAGTTCACTTTGTCCATCACTCATGTGTCATTGATAAAAATTAGGTGCGAATGAAAGTTAGTTAAAGAGACGTATGAACTCTCAACTTGTTATATTTCTCCAATGAATCCAAGCCATTTCCTTCACAATCTTAATTTTTTTAGAATTTAAAGAATCGAAATGTCATTTGTAATTCTATGCTGATTTACACTGATCCCTTGATACAGTTTGAATCGATTACCATTTGATTTTTATTGGATTCCAGGCCATACTCTAATGTCCCATTTACAATTCCTTTTTTGAAATGCCAAGCTGAATTACGCAAACAACGGAACAAAGTTTTTAACTCTATTACGTGGGAATAATTTTAGGCTATCGAAAAACGCAACCAACTTTTTGAACGTAGGATTTCCCATTAAACTCTACACCTCACTCCATCCTTCCATAATTAGTCGTGCAACTTTTCCTTTTATAGAATTTTAATACCTTCCACAAACTTCCGACTAAGGGCAAGGGTAAACAAAATTGGTATTGGCGTTTCGAAAACAAGAGCCCATGAGATGGGATTAAAGTATTGTACTTGTATGTTACCTATGTTATAATTCCCTTGGTTGAGGCTTAGTAGCATCTAATTAATTCGAACAGAATTCATAAAGAAACAGACGACCCACAAACTCCTCGGGTGCGTGCAACACACTTCCAATTCGTTGCATAGAAATAAATATGACACCATTGGCGACATTCGATTTCTTTCATCGAAGATTTGAAATGATGATTTCAACTATTGTCCTCCAAGTCAGGTCACATATGCCATCTAATAAGTTTCACGTCAACTATTTCAAAGGAAATACGTGGAACAGATACTATCTTTGCCATATTGGTCACACATGTTTCAGATTCTGAACAAAGCCTCACTGTTCTTTGACGAACAAAAATGGGAAACGTTTAAACATTAGATCATCACTAAAAAATTGTTCAAACTACCGTAATCCGATATGACGCTTAGATGAAATATTGGGTGGAAAAATAGGTCAACTGTTTCCGATTCAAAGGGTGTAATAAATTTCAACAACAGAAAATGTTCACTATATCTTTACGCATAGTGAAAATTTAAGAAAACATTACGAAGTTTTCTCGCATACAATGCTTGTGAACATTAATAGTTACATAGAAGTTTTCCTTACGTAGTAGCCGTATTACAATCATAAGAAGAAAAATGAAGTCCTGAATGACTTTCGCTGCAGGCGAAAATCACTGAGGACTCAAACTAATCACTCGGCTGGACTTTCCTCAATATCTTCAAACCTCTCCACTGAAGTTCGTAGGGTAGTGTAAAAATTTAAAATATACTATTGGAATTTGCTTTTGCATTTTGTCTAGATTAATTGATGATTTAAAATAAGACAAATTACGCGCGGAATTATAAAGTATTGGAAGAAGGTAAAAAAGAATTGTAAACTATCACTAAGAGAAAAGCACGCAAATAAATATTCGAGGGAGAAAAATTTGAAGATGGTGGATTCGGGAGATAATGAAAAGTGGCGCACATCCATACCGAAGTTTCCGAATATCTTCGCGGCTAATTTCACGTGGCAAGATTTCTAGTTCGAATTGCAGATTCTTAACAGGAATGACCCATCTGTCTCATCAGATCGGAAGTTTTGATCACAATTAATCCGAGCTTTGTTTTCCTTTTAATTTATTAACTTCCAAGTATATGGGAAGTTCTTGTAATCGCCTCGAAAATCGAAATTGAAATTTTCAACATTTCATTACGTTTTGAGGTGTATAGAGTATATATAAAGTATTTTTAGAAAGGGAGATGTAAGTGTGTGTGTGTACGTACGTACGTACGTACGTTCGTGGACACTTTTTTCTACGAGCATAACTCACGTAAACAAAGTCCTATCGACTGCGTTGAGGTGTCAATCGAAGCGTCTTTGCAATTTTAAGAGCTGATTAGTTTTTCGGATACTTCGGGTGGGGGGGGGGGTTGTTGTTTTGCCCCTTTGAAGGTCGTTTCTGTCATGCATTATATCTCGCGAACCAAACATACGATTTGCATGAGCGAGGTGTCAATCGACGCGTATTGACAAATATGTGATTCTATTAGGTTTTTACAAAAATTGTTAGAGCCGTTTTTTAATTTAAGAAAAAAAAGTGCAAAAATTAGGTTTTTTTTTAATAAACAATAAATTTTTAACCTGATTTACGGAAGACAGTATTCAATTTTTATAAAATTTATATATTTTAAGCAATGTTTGTAAAAATAACATCAAAACTTTTTCTCGTGATTACGTAAAAAATTAAATAAAAAATAAAAAATTGTTAACAGGCATCATGATCTTCAAGGTCATTTCTGTCATGCGTTATATCTCGCGAAACAAACATACGATTTGCATGGTTAAGGTTTCAGTCGACGCGTATTAATATTTTTGTAAATCTGTCAAATTTTGAAAAAAATCGTTAGAGCCGTTTTTTTATTTAAGAAAAAAAGTGCAAAAAATTAGGTTTTTTTAATAAACAGTAAATTTTTAATCTGATTGATGGACGACAGTATTCAATTTTTATAAAATTTATATACTTGAAACAATGCTTGAAAAACTTCATTAAAAATTTTTACTCATGATAACAAGAAACATTAAATAAAAAATAAAAAATCATTAACAGTCATCATGATCTTCAAGGTAATTTCTTTTATTCACTATATCTCACGAACCAGATATAACATTTGCATCATTAAGGGCTCAATCGACGTGTTTTAACATCTTTTTGATTATTTTAACATCATAAAAATCCGTTTCAGCGTTTTTTTTAATTTAATAGAAGAAAATGCGAAAACTTAGGGTTTTTTTCATAAAAAATATATTTTTAACCTGATTTGCACAACACAGTAATAAATGTTTATAAAATTTATACATTCCTATCAGTTTTTGAAGAGAAACCAGCAAAACTTTTTTCATGATTCTGAAAAAAATTCAATTAAAAATAAAAAATCATTCGAAGTTACCATGTGAAAAGGGTTCTTCCGAATGATATTGCCTTATTTCTTTTATTCTAAAGACTGTAAAGTCAATCAAAGTTTTAAAATGTTTGGATAGCAAATTTTTAATAGTTTTTGCAGTATCTCAATTGAAATAAGCGGCTTAAATTTTGAAAACCATCAAAATTTCAATCAAATTCGCATTTGTGGTAATCAATCATCATCACCCATCCACCAAAAACCTTGCGTAATCAGTGGATGCTCCCGTAGATGATAAGATTAATATTAACTCATTCCTGTTACTGCTATGAATACCTTTCATTATTATTATTTAAAGTAGTACTATTTTCAAAATTATTGATGTGTTTAATATTTTTAATGTTTATCTAGATATTACTGGAAAGTTGACCGTGTGGACCTCAAAGGTCGCACTTCACGGCTTGTTTTCATTGGGATTTGCAAAAAAATTAACAGTATTTTGGTTTGGCAAAAAAAACGAGTGGGAGATTCGGTGAAAAAGCGAGAAACAAGTGAATTTGGAGAGACGGTGAACTGCTGAATTCAGGAAAAAACAGTAAGCGCTTCATTGACGACGCATTTGGACTTCAGCAACCTAGACACTCCTCGAATGAAGAAAACCGTACGGCCTTCTTTTCACTCCTTATGGCTGTTGATGGCGAGTGTTTACTTGTGTTCTTCAAGAAGAAAATTGTTTCAGGGTATAAATACTGTTCCGAAACGTTTCCCGATTCATTTTTGTTCCCACAAGGCTATGGTTGGCATCTTAGGCAAGAAAATAGCCTGTGCCTGTTTGTGAGCCAGTGTCGAGCAAGGTTGCTCCCCCATAGCCAATCGAGGCTTTGGAGTCTAAAGTGCGCGTAACCGCTGTACTTGAAAAAAATATGCATCAATTTTCGCTTCCTTGATTAAGTAAGTAAGTTTTCCATCCTTTATATATGTAACACGTAAAACAGGTTCAAGATATGGTAGATATATTCAGTATGAAGTCTTTCACCTTTTCCGTAGCCCAGTTTTGCTAAAGCCTTTGTTTTCATTTAATGGATTGCTGCTAAAACATCAACTTGTGTAAGGCTAGAATCGCATATGTACTGTATTTGAGGACCTTTTAAGGTTCTTAAGTTTTTTTCGCAGTAACCAGGATTTTAGTTTGTCTTCAGCTGCAAGCGAAAATTTCCTATAACTATCTTTTGAGCTTGTTAGAATCTTACTGTTTTCATTTTGATAAAACAATCCTCTTTGCAAGAGTTTCACTTTCCAACACTTTGTTCCCTTAATGTGGAATGTATCAACGATTTGTAGTGAATGACATTCGGAAAGCGTAACAAAGTATTTACTCGCTCACCATACAATTTATCATCACCATTATAGGATTGCATTTTAAATGAAACGACTTTTCGCAAGTTAATTTGATAATTCATTTAAACAAAATTCATTTCGAAATTATTTCCCGTCAAATTTCACAAACTTCATGCCAGGTCAATTATGATATCATCATTAGAAAAGATTGAATGCTGTCCCTAGTCCAAAAACTGGTGTTTCAGCGATCAAATTCAATTTTCACAAATATTTTCTTTCGATATTTTTCATTATAAAAAAATTCAAATGACTTCCTTTGCAGTCCAGCAAGATTTTTTTAAATTAATTCGAACGTTATAACGTGACTCGGCAAGTTATTTGTTTCGCATGATGAGAGGACAACAGAGACATCTTTGCATACAGAGCTTCCTATTGATGCAAACTTCTAATGTTTAATAGCACATAGCTCAGATTGATGTCCTTCATATGAACCAAGCCAGATGAATTAAATGGAGCTGACAAGTAGTAGACTAAGTTAAATATATCCGACAATTGCGAACTTAGTTCTCATAGCTGGCAGACTTAGTTTCAAAAGCAAACTTCAAAGGATTGTCTCCTACATGCGTACTTACCAATCACATCAAGCGCAACTGCTGGAGGCATAACGAAAATTCCGACGAGCAGGTCGGCAACCGCCAAACTCATTACGAAGCAGTTCGTCACTGTCCTGAGGCGGCGAGTCGTTATCACTGCAATTATCACTAAGGTATTGCCAATTATGGTGACAACAATAAGGACACAGAACACAATCACCAGGCACATATACGTCCACGACAGGGGAATCGGGTAGAACCTGTGCACGTCAGACCCATCCACCAAGGTCTCGTTCGGATGCCAGGGTGCATTTTGGGTGCCATTCGGGATCAGCAGCAACGAGTCTATAACATTCCCACTGGCATTGAAGCTTTCGTAGTACTCCATTTGGCTGGCGTTACTCTGGTTGCGGTAGAAGAAGAAGTGACGAACTTCGTAGGACGATTTGGGTGGAAGCGGTGCATCATTCTCTATCTGCAGGATAGTGCCGCTCCGTAAGTGGTCCATTTTCAGACCGACAAAGTTCATTTCACGCACAATAGCGACATTTACGAGCTGGCAGCTTTTCTGCAAAATAAAATGGAAATGAATGGTCACTAGCATCCAGGATAGTCTTCTATAAGGAAATAAAAATTAGCCACTCTGTTCGATTGAATCAGTAGTGACTCAATTTACTGAAAATGCTTAACTTCTAGAAATGTTCCGTGGTTTGTTTCGTTTATACATGAACTATGAAGAATTTTTGAATAAATACACTTCGTTCATCGATAAAACAGTAGAATAGCATGTAAACATTTAACCTGCAGATATCCTCCAACTCCCGTTCCAAACGTGATTTCACAGAAATCCTAGAAAACTTTCATTCGTACCCATTCTACGGAAAACGCAGCTCTTACGGCGTAAAGTATCATATACTTAGTCTCGAAATTTATCACAGTAAATTTTTTATGTTGCATTCTACGGATTGGTAATTAATCAAAAATCCCTTGAAAAAGACTCCAGCATATACTCCAGAAAATGCTTTGGGATAGCCAAAGTAGAAAAGGAGCTTTAAAAGATTACAGAACAGAGTGTGTTGTTGCCTGGAAAATAAATGTTCTCCTTAATTAGTGGACGGTTATATGATGACAAGAAAACCGCACACCATCAATCATGAGCTCATTTCCCTACATGTATTTCGCGTTAATTATACAGCTCATTGTGGTTTTACTGGAAATAGAAAACAAATAGCGGCTCCCGCAGGTCCATGAATTTTCCACTCCTGACAACTAGGCAATTTGAAATATTACGTCCGAGCAACAGTTTTCATTGTTTCACGACTCGATGGTTGATGTAATTACTGGATATGTGTTTACTGGAAATCATTATTCGAAAGAACGTGAGCAACGAATGAAGTTTTTTGTGTATTTCATTTGTGTCTAACATCTCTTAGCTATTGGATTTTTAGCTTATTGTAGCCGACTACCAACATGGCATCGAATACCCATTTGACAATTTTATTGAAAGTTAACTTGAAGGAAAGATATGCCTCAGTTATCCCCAGATTGGGTTTTTCGTTTTTTTTTTATCGTAGCATTTACAAATGTAGGACGAACAATCTCACCTAAGCTTAAAAATATATTTTCGCTTAGACGGGAAAACCGAATCCCCAAGCTATTCGTCTGGAGCGTTTCGTAAATTGTCGTCTTCAATAACAGTTGGTTTGTGTTACGGTTCCGAATCACTTCCACTTTGCACATACATACCTGCCGATAAAATTTTACGTGCTCCCTACAAAAGAACGATAGGACGCCCTCAAAAGGATGAAAAAACACGCTTGTGAGCAATCATAGACGCCACTACGGGTAGGTGTTTTTATTGGGAAAAGTCAGCAAATGTACGAAGCAAGCATTCCGTGAGGCATCAAATGAATGATCTCTGAGCATTGAGCTCTTAATGTTCGGCGTTCAAGGACTCTGTCAAGTGTTCCCTCGAGAGCGTTGAATAAGATAACAAACCATTTGGTTTGGTATTGCAAGAATTCTTCTAGTGTTCACGCTTCTATTCAATTTCGAGAAACATAAATGTGATTTGAGACTGCCTCAACTAGATTGGTGAAAAAATAACATAGCACATATGGGGTAGATTGTACATGCATATGTTCCCAATGTTTGTTCTGGAACCCAGCGTTCACTCTTCTCTACACAATAATTATATTTACTTTAGGTGCAAAAACGTGATGCGTCTTTGCAAATTATTATCAATCATTTCTGTTTCTCCAAAAATAACATTTGGAATATTTATTTTGAATACACATGTTTAAAGTTTCATTCGAAAATGAAACACACTCGTTATGAAAAAAGGGTACATTCAAAATTCAAACACAAACTATGGCTTAGAGAATCGTCTCACAAACTGAGGGTCACGACTTTTTAGGGAGTCGTGCTTAAGTCATTCAGTTCAGTGCATTCAGTCCAAAAATATGGCACATATACAAAAAACAATTTAAATTTATCAAATTCAAAATATTTTAGTTCTACTACTAACTACTAAAATATTGAAGTACTACTAAATAACATGTACTGAGAGTCGTAAGGTTTTTAATATCTTTGATCTTTTTTAAGGTGGTCGCAATACCAAAACGATTGAGAAACAATGGTTCAGGGGCTACAGCTGTAAACATTGAAACAAACAAACCTGTTTCAATTCGATTTATTTTTATTGCAGTGGTTACACTCTTATTAGGAGCACTGCATTTCCTTGACCAACAAAGTGATGAACTCACTAGTTTAGTCTATTGCATCGATTACAACCTTGTTTTGATCGGTGATTTTGTCCAAATTACGTTCTGGAGTTAATTTGGAAATGTTCGAAAAATACGTTATTTTGAACCCAATAATGTTCAAAATCACGAATGGAACCAAAACTGTGTAGTTTTGAGGCAGTATAAACACACTATTAAAACTTATTATTTTCTTCGGAATTTTCATTTTTTTGTTCCGGATTCGCACTAAATTATTCTAAATAAGCCGCGTTGGAATTCGATTTCAAAGAACATTTCAAAACGAAGAACAATGGACAATGCTCTAGAAAAAGTTTTAATTTTAGGATGACTTGAGGTTTTTTTGGAAGAGTTGGATACCGAGACAGAGAAGTATAAGAATACAATTGTTACAAGATGTTTAGTGGCATAGGTGGCTACGAATGTGAACAGTGCAGACTGTAGTGACCATACAATACTAAATATATTATGAAGAGATGGGTGAAAACCCAGTGAATTCACTAATGCATTACAAGAGGACCCGCTTGCTTGACACTGAAAAAGCTGAACCAGATATTTTCTTCAAAGCTGTGACGTGTTTGACCTCGTGCCTAAGTTTTTCGATTTCTCTAATTAGAAGCTGTTTTGCCGCCGAAAAAATTCACATTTTCTTTTAATACTGAAGTTTTTCCCCACTGATTTTCGTGTTCTTATTCTATAATATTTTTATTTTTCTCTTTAATAAATTAATCTGATGCATTTTATTTTTTTAAAACTCGATCTACGATCCTGACTCTGAAAGTTAATATCAATGGTTTCATATTCTTAATTATAAAATTGTATCATTAATATATGTTAATATGGTGCGATAGAAGCTCAGTACTTCTTATACAGAACCCTCAATCACGCAGCTAGCTATAGCCAGTCAAGCTAAGCCTGAATAGGATTCAAGAAACTAGCTCCTACAAACAAATTAACGATCGCAATATCAACTTGATGATTCCATAGCGATATGCAAGAATATCACCAATCCATCTTTTCCTTACCACGGCCTCAATTTTCAATGATGGTCATTTCCCCAACAAATCGCTAATCATAATGTATGCAGAACTGTTGATACTTCAATATTCTAGTGCCAATCATGTCTCCTAATCTGTGAAAATAAACTAAACTGAAATTGACACCACCATCCTCGACTGGAAGAAATTAAAGCTCGCATTGATATCACAATGTGCGGAAAAAACACTCAAAGTTTTCAGTATGTTTCCTTATAATGTTATGAAATAAGATGGTGCATTATTGTTTACTACTTTTTTTTACTGTTGAGTAATGAGAAGCCAAGTTCACGCGGAAATTTATGGTTTATTTATTGCTGGCAGCATTCCAGCCGACATTGTGGCGACGAAAAAGTTTTTCACGTTCTCTTCTTGATTTCCGCAAAGTGAATTGTATTTCGACTGCCAAAAATCAAGTGGAAAATGATACATGAATTGTGTGTCGATGTTTGCTCTATAAAGTTTTCAAGGATGATGCCAACAATTCGTGTCAAGGTTTCAGGAAGGAAATCACGGTCAAAGAATTGCTACATTGCATTTGATTATAAATCTTAATTCTGTAAAATACTCCACATTCAACCTTGAAGAGCATTTATGCTTCAAATTTTCGCAGCAAATGTATGATAAGTGCCAATTAGTAGCTTCTAGAGAACTATCTAGTAATATAACGGATTTTTCTGCAATTCCAATAACTACAAAATGAAGCTGAACAAAGCGATATTTAACATACTGAGCTAATGAAAAGCTTAGTTACGAGGTAGGCATTTGTCTGATTTAAACGCTTTATTCACATTTTCATATCTATTTGCAGACAAAATTCTTCATTAAGAATCGCTGTGTTTCCACAGAATATCAAACGGCACGTTTTCATGTATACTAAAAGCAATCGCAGACACATCAACTGCTTTCGAGAGTCATTTGAATATAAGATTTCCTTTCCAAAGAATTTGCATAATTTATTCGTTTTACCTCGCGACTATTGCCTCGTCAAATATAAATTACATAGATTTCATCCCCAATACAAAAGTGTCCTCCGCTCGGTGGAGATTTGAACGATATTATGAAAGCAAATATTTTAGCCTGTATTCAATGAGTAGTGGATAATATTATTAATTTTGGAGGCGTTTCATTTACAAGGATATTCATTTTTATCACTAATTTCAAATCAAATGAAGCCTCTCACACAAGAAACATGGGTATCTTAAATTTCATGCAGACTATTTGTGGAATTATTTGGGCTCATTAAAATTGATTGCGGTATTATATTAATCACCTTATTAATAGTTTGCTTTTCTTTATGCTGGAGTACGTTTGGAAAGATGGCAAATATTCATTAATATGTTAATGAGATAATAACAAATTGAAGTGTTCATTACCAATAGAAAGTAATAGATTTTATTGATTCTTAATCAAAGCATAAATTATTTTTAAAACTTAATATCTATGACCGAACGGATCTCGGTTTTTTTAAAATGATCCCCTTAGAAATATTGACCGTCTATTCAAAATTGGCTTACAATACTTCATTGGCAATTCTTGGCTGACTAATGTTAAGAATCAGGAATAAGAGAAGATAATGAATTCATTAATTTATATTTTCATTTTGACGTTGCAAATCTCGTAATTATTCAAAGAAAACTGAATATAGAGTCTTTATAGGCTAGGTTTTTACGGTTAATCTTGTCAGGCTGTCTTCAAATTTTTCGTAATCATCTGGTCTTGAACACATCTTCTCTTGTTTCTTTGTTGTTATCTGCCTTTGCACCTGAAATTTTATTATAATGTTTGCCTATTTACCACTGTTCTAACTTTTAGGATGATGTAGGCTGCAATCAGGCTAAGGCTAATTACCTTGTAGAACTCATTTAACACTCTACCCCTAAACCTAAAACCTTACTTTAGATAGTGACATCGATTTTCTCATGTAGTGCGAACATGGATGGCTTGCTTCAAGCGTCTATTATGACGATCAACGATATGTAGGTATAGTCCAGTCAATTGGGAGTTTGACCGTGCATTTTGGGTAGGCAAAAAAAAATTTAATGCAATGCGTGGGCAATGGTATGGATAGCTTAAGTTCAAGTTTCTGGGGTCGCAGCTCCTGTCCTTTGGGCTCCATCTTCAAAACAAAAGAAGTTGGGGCGCCTCCATATCTCCCAAACCATGGCTCCCACAAGAAAGTTGCGTATGGAAAACTTGCGTAGAATAAAATGTTTAGCAAGTCGTTAATACATCACTTTTACGTGGCATCAATAATTAAAAAGTTATAGGTCTAAAACGACATCCAAAAAGGAGGGAGATATCTTTCGAGCGCCACAAATCCATTGTTTTCACTTTAACCCCAAAACACATAGAGAATAACTTTAAAGCAGTTTTATCACCAAACGTTTGCGGGATTGCTTGTTTCAATCACTGTACCATGTCGGGTGTTATTGTGTCTCGAAGGGGGACAAGTCTTAGGAAAAAAGCATCGTAGGGCCAGATAAACAGGTGTTAGAATGGTTTTTTCCTATGACTTGCCCCCTTTGGGACACAATAACATCCGACATGGCACAGTGATCGAAACAAGCAATCCCGCAAACGTTTGGTGATAAAACTGCTTTAAAGTTATTCTGGATGGAGCGCAGAGGATTGGGGCTGCGAGCCCAGAAACTTGAATTTAAGCTGCCAGGAGAGCATACCACACATTGCACTAAAAATCTGCTTGCCTACCAAAATGCTCCGCAAGTTTCGCTACGGGGGTTTGCCATTAAAAGCCGTTTATTTGGCCTAAAAACGGGGTTTTCACGCGACTTTCTCCCCTTTGGGATGGAATAACTCCCGTTAATGTGCAGTGATTGCAACAATCAATACCGCAAACGATTTGTGACAAAATTATCTTGGAATAGTATAGTTAAAAAAGTTGTGGCGCCCGAAAGATGTTCCCCCCTTTTTGTGTGTAGTTTTTGGCTTGCAACTTTTTTATTATTAACCCAACGTAAAAGTGATGTATTAACGACTTGCTAAACTTTTTATTCTACGCAAGTTTGCCATACGCAACTTTCTTGTGGGAGCCATGGTTTGGGAGATATGAGGGCGCCCTAACTTCTTTTGTTTTGAAGATGGAGCCCAAAGGACAGAAGCTGCTACCCCAGAAACTTGAACTTAAGCTATCTATATCATTGCCCACCCATTGCATTAAAAGAAATCTGCCTACCCAAAATGCACGGTTTACCTTAAAATTCGGACGCTTTGACTGTACTAGTAGGATATTCAAGCAAATGCCGCCATGGATGATGGCGTTGTGGGGTGAGCTTCAATTATATCGTCCGCGCTTTAAATTATTTCATGGCTTAATCAACTCAACAAAAGATATGTCATAGCTAGTCTTAGTTTTTCTACAGTAAAAGGCAGAATCGGAGAAAGTGGAGTTCATAAACGTACAGAAAGCGACACCACACTTACCGTTGATAGCCCATTTTGCAGCTACGTGTGATATTGGCATCCTTGTGTAGTTGGGAATACTCAGGAATGCCTAAAATAGTCATACCTAAACACAGCATGCAAAATAGTTGCTGTCTCATCAAAGTGGTTGATGCATAAACATACAGATGATGCTCATCGTGGAGTCTTTTCTATTTATTTTTACTGAACATATGAGTATATACTTACATAAAATAAGTACCTAACTATGGGTCACATCAAACAAAAGTCAAAACCGTAAGAACTCCTTGATGTGTTTTGGTGAGGCTTGCTTTAGATATTTCCAAGGAGACTCATAGTAAGCATTTATAATAAAACCCTAAAAAAATGAAACGTAACATAGTTCTGTCCTCTTTATTCAATACGAATAGTACTAAGATAATAAGTGATCTGATCTGATGGAATCTATACGCATGTCCCAATTCCCATTTCAAACTGCAGTTGCTTCTGGATCTTTCGGGTTTACCATTTCGATCTCAGTGTCTTTATTACTTCTGTTTAAACAATTAGTCATCAGTGTTGTGTTCATCTTCTGAATCTGGTGCTTTATTTAAGAGTGTGGACGTGTTGTGCTGCTCTACTCGATGTGCAGATAGTTGTGCCAACAAAGATTCAATTAATATAAGTCAAGGCAATGATGACGACTCCAATGCCTGTAAAATTTGAAATTGATGAAAATAAAAAAAAATTAATAAATAAGTCCACATTACGTTCAAATTATGTTCATGGTATCGCCATTTCTTTACAATATATTTCCCTTGAACAATTGCATTTACAATATGAAGGATCAAGGCGAAGGTACTGCTAAACAGACAAAAGTTTGTTGAGATGAAGTACAATACTTGCTTATGTACCTAATTGTTAAAGCATGGAGATAGAAACTCTTTGAGTTCTGGCTTGGATCGCATTTCATGTGAGTGAGCCATTTGTTGACGCTCCCCCAATATTAAGTCCTTTAAAAATGGTATATCTGTTTCTATATAGGTGGTTACTTTTATCTGAAGAAATTATGGTTCTGCGACAAAAATCGACATTCTTCAACGAAGTTCAGTACGACTTTTTTTCAAGTGGGTTGCGCTCCTAGAAAACTGTTCACACACACAGATTTCTTTCCAAAAACACTTTAAATATAATCTAAGGACTTCAAAACGTAAAGATATGTTGAAAAATTCAATTTGAATTTTTGGGGCGATCACAAGAACTTCCCATATACTGGGAACTGAAAAAAAAGTCACCGTCACGCTTACGAAACCTTTTTTTCAATTTGAGACACACGATTTAATAAGCAAACTAGGCATGGCACGACACATGTTTTTTCCATTCACTCTGAAACCCTTATACTGCAAAAATGTATTGAAGTATTGTATATTGTTATTACCGATGGAATCGGAAAATTTCATTATTAAATGTGTTTTTAAAAAAATTCAGCAGCATTCAAAACTAGAACTGTCCAAATAAATTGTATTTTTTATATGCAACCGAACCTTTTTTGTGTTGTAAATTTTAACCACATTTTGTTCAACTAAAATTATGAAATGATAAACAAGAAACTTTTGTTACAATCCGTAATTACTCGAGGCCTCCTGTCATGTGTATTATATTCGTTTTCCACATTTATAGTACGATTTTCTTCAGTTTGAATTAATAAGTTACTGAAATGCAACCAATACAAAACACTTTAGTGCCAATTAGTTAGCAATTTGGTCGGTCTACAGGATTGTATCCAAATATGTCACAAAGAAACAAACAAACAAAATTTTCGTTAAGTGGATCCAACTTTTTCATGTTATTTTATGATCCCAACAAAATATGATTTTATAAACAATATTTCCTGTAACTGACTTCAAGATTGCATGATAATCTTTGATGCTTTTAATGTGAATCAATTTTCGTAATTGGAATTTCATTAAAATAAATAATGTTTTCCATATTTCAAAATTATTCAGCGAAACTTCAATAAAAAGCGTTTTATCATAAAACAAATGCAACCAGGCAAATAATATCTATTTATCGCGATCGTTAAATTTACGATTCGATTTTCAACACCCGTTAAACACGGTTTAGGTCGTAAAGCAAATTATACAAATTTAAATAAGCCGTTGCTGATGTCATCAATCTTTTCATATACGTCATCACAATGCCCAGTAATCAGCTACGTGTACCGGCAAGATACTTATTGCAGGCCATTATCTTAATATTGAGCGATTATAGATAACTTGAAAGGCAACAGATTAGCAGGATTTGTTAGATAACTATCTGCAAAGTTTGGCCATGATTTCGCCCGTTTCAGCAGGCGTACAAATAGTTGGAACAAAGTTGCTGGAAAATAAGGAAGAACTTGTATTGGAATCGATGGAGCGTGAATAAGACCAAGTCGGCACTTAATTTTCTTGTAAATAGAAAGTGAAATTTGCTACTGTTCACGAAACAAGCAAAGTATGTGCGTCCTTCGGAGACAAAAAGCCAACTTTCAATTGTTCTCGCAGCACTACTTTGGAAACAATGAAAAACTGAAAGGTTTGGTACTTGTAGAAGAAGTCCAAAAATGTCGTCGTTATGTCGTTTAAAAATTACAATAAGATATTCGAAGAGTCACGCTATTACAGCTATAAAATAATAAAAGGTAGAATCTATGTTTTATCTGGACACTGAATGGTTTAGGTAAGAGGGAAAATGAAAAGAAACCCTCTTTCTACTCAATCGCACACACTAAGTTTATAATTCATAGCTAGTGTCTTAAATATGTATTCAAATAATTATACAATTCCAACTTAGTTTTATGTTTAATTTTGAGTATTCTGTTTTGATTTGTTTGTTAGGTGGGAAGCGGCACAATTGCCCCAAACTAGACAAGTTGAAAAATTGATTTCTAAATTAATATTTCACTAGCAACAGCACGGGATGATTCTATATTCAATGTATAATTGATTGTGAATAGTGCATGTGATTACTTCATATCGACTGCTGACTAACATGATTTTTACTTATATGTGTGCACCAAAAGAATTCCAACCGAGTCCCCAACATCATTATTCAAAAATGTGTTAACTATCAATTAAAACAATCAACTGTACGTTTTGAATAGGTAAAGCTCGTAAAAATAAAGGCTTGAAAGTTTGGCAAATGCTTCTATTATAACAAAACTTCATTTTTGGAGGTATGTTACTAATGTTCCCAGCTGGCGATATGTAAGCGCAAACTTTGTTTGTCTAGATTCGCAAATTACTTCTTTTGATACAAGAAGATATGAATTTCTGATCAACTACGTTAACACAAGCGGAGTTGTGTTTTAATGCGTTTCAGTGTCTTTCATTAAGCTCTGAACTCTCAATTTAGAGTGCCCATAATTAAATATGGTCTATGACACTTGTTATTCGTTTTGAAATACCTTTCGAAACGGTTGCATTATAAAAGATTCTTCCCCGATGAACTTAATTGCAAACTAGGTATGGAAATATTAAGTCTTTTTTTTTTGAACTGCGGCACCCCACATTTGAGGTAATTTGACAAATCATACTACGGTTAGTGTTTTCAGCTTCCACAAATTGCTGCATAATACATTTGAAAAATCTTTGCAGCTGGTTAACATTCGTCGAGAGCAGAACGCTTCAAAATCTCACGGAGTTTGAGTTTTAATCCGATTCAGCATAGTAGCTTTTTTTCATAGTTCAAATGAAATATTACAAGGAGTGTAGCTCATACACAGAACAAATGAATGAACCAGACCATTACCAGATCTATACAACGAATATTATGCGGGAAGGCAGTCATCTGGAATAGCTTACACACCAATTTATTCCTGATTTCAACATCATTTGTCTACAATAGAAATCCTAAATCGACAAAATACATTCATTTGTGGTATGTATTCACCAGAAACGGAAGAACAGAGATAATTGTGAAATCATTTTCGGCTTAAAAGGCCAGATTGTTTGCTTTGACTCGATAATGGAAGCTAAGAACGAATAATGGTTGTGATGAGTCCACTAACATAAATACACTATCCTCTTATTTTCGCCTTGAGTTAGTCTGCCATGAAAGCAAATTAGATTTGAAAGACAAACATATCTTACGAACCATTAACTGGCCTGTCTTCAGCTTCTACGTGGATAATAAAGTCAGATTGAGTTAACCCTTAAATCTACAACATGGCCTATAAAGGTTCATTTGCCAGATTGCGTATATTTGTTGATCAAGAATGAATAGTTATTATAGTTATCCGAGTGGAAAAAAAATATTTATCCTACAATAAAACTGGAGCCAGATCGATGTTATAACTTTTAAAGAAATATTTAGAGGAATATTTAGAATCAATTGTAACATATATTTCTGAATTTCTGTCGATGTGTTGTTTGCATCTCATACCAATGCCTTTTAAAAATTCCTTACAAAATACAAAAAATTTTGTCTTCAGATTGGAATTTTACGTTCAAAACTAAACACAATACGTGGAGGAAGGTATCAGTGTCCAGGCAATGTCGTAAAGTGATTTCAAATTAAAGTCTTTCACCTTAGATTTAGATTTGACCTCGGCTGTTAATTCGAAATAGGACGGATAGGAAAAACTAATCTGCAAATTCCAATACGTACCTGAAAAATAGTCATCATTATGATTTACCGCGCAGCTTACTTCGTCTTAAGAAGTTTATTTTCTGTGCCCTTCTTCAGAACCCAACCATCATGATTTGAAAGCAAAAGCAATAATCTTTAGCATATACTCAATTTTGAACTGTATTCAAATTTAATTGTATAGAACCAGTAGCGTGTGCAGGATTTTGATAAGGAGGGGTTCATATTTTTGAAGTCTTGACTAGGTACGTTTGCTAGTGCTTCGGTGTAGATATGAAGATATAATTATGTAATCATACTTAATCATACTTTTTCACCGGTCAAAGTTGGAGACCTTCAAAAATAATTCTGGCAGACTTTAGCCCGATTGCATGTCTGGTTTCATTTACGAGGCTAAATTTGTCTACCCAAGGGGGGGGTTTGAACCCGTAAACCCCCCCCCCCCTTGGGTACGCCACTGTATGGAACAAAAAAATACCAGTCCATGATATTCATTTCAAATCAAATTAAAATATCATTCAAAGCGAAAATATTTTGCAATAAATTGGCCGTGTTAGTACTTGTGGAATTTATTTCATCAAATTATTGAATTTATGATGGCGATTGCAATAAAAAACAAGCCGCGAGGTGCGACCCTTGAGGTCCACACGGTCAACTTCCCAGTAATATCTACATAAACATCAACAACATTACAACAATGAGAGGTAATAGTAACAGGATTGAGTTAATATGAATCATATCGTCTACGGGAGGGTCTATTGATAACGTAAGGTTTTTGCTCGATGAGGACAGATTGAATATTCACGCGGATCAATCGGTGGGGGCCTTTTTGGTGTTAAAAAATTTTGTTGGTTTTCAAAATTTAAGCAATTTTTTTTAATTAAAAGACTATAAAAACTGTTACAAAATTTGCTCAAATTATGCAAATATCTTAAAACTGTGAATGAATTTACAACAATTTTTTTAGAATAAAAGGTATAAAGTAATAGCACTCGTATGAACCCTCTTTACATGGTAACTTTGAATGATTTTTTTTTTTAATTTAGTTTTTTCATAATCATGGAATAAAATTTTGCCGTTTTCTCTCCAAAAACTGATAAGAATGTATACATTTTATAAACTGGATCACTGTGCTGTGCAAATCAAGTTAAAAAATATTTTCTATGAAAAAAACCACAATTTTTCGCATTTTCTTCTATTAAATTAAAAAAAAACGCTAAAACGAATTTTTATAATGTTAAAAACTTCACAAAGATGTTAATACACGTCAACTGACACCTTAATGATGCAAATATTATATCTGGTTCGTGAGATATAGTGAATGATAAAAATGACCTTGAAAATCATGATGACTTTTAATGATTTTTAATTTTTAATTTATTTTTTTACGTAATCATGAGAAAAAGTTTTGATGACGTTTTTGCGAACATTGTTTGGAGTACATAATTTTTATAAACATTTAATACTAAAACTTGACAATAAGGTTAAAAATTTATTGTTTTTGAAAAAAAACCTAATTTTTTGCCATTTTTTTTTTAAAAATTTGAAAACCGGTCTAAGAATTTTTTTTAAAATTTGATAGAATCACACAAACGTTATTACGCGTCGATTGACACCTTGTTGGAAAAAATCGTATGTTTGCTTAGTGAGATATAGCGCATGACAGAAATGACCTTCAAACGGGCAAAACAGCAAACCCCCCCGACCGAAGTTTTTCAAAAACTAATCAGCTCTTAAGATTGCAAAGACTCTTCGATTGACACCTCAAAAAAGTCGATCGGACTTTGTTTACGTGAGTTATGCTCGTAGAAAAAACTGTCCACGAACGTACAGACGTACGTACGTACGTACACACACACACATACGTCTCCCTTTCTAAAAACACTTTGTATATACTCTATAGACCTGAAAACGTAAAGAAAAGTTGAAAATTTCAATTTCGATTTTCGAGGCGATTACAAGAACTTCCCATATACTGGGAAGTTAACAAAGCAAAAAGCTGGCTTTATCCATCCTTTCTTCATTTTTGCTATCGTAATATTTTTTTGCATCGCTAAAATAAGCATTTGAAAATAAAAATAAATCGATTTCATGAAAAACTTTCTTTCAAGGATCGACTACGTCACCATAAACATTTTCGTAATTTGTTTGTTTTTGTCGCAGAGGTTACTTAAAAAGTGAAACCATCTCATCCAACTAGAGGTTTTCACTTCCTGCTCATCTTCTTAATGGACATTGCGAAATATTCGTATGTCTCGCATCAAACTTTTTTTTAGATATCTTCTGTAAATTCAATAAAACTGAGTAAACTTGTTTTGTAGATAATTTGAATTTATTTAATCTTAGTGAAATTTCAAAAAAAATTTATCTCAAGGGTAGTATTTGAGCATATTGCAAGGACAACATATTCTTATTCGACCTCGGGTTTAAAATGATTTCTGTCAATATATTTCTCATTGAATTTACCACAAAATCTGAAAAGTGTATGTTCGATAAACTTTTCGTCAAATTTTACGTATGAATTGTTTTTCAAGATTTCTCCGTGAGGTTTTTCAATTTTTCAATTATTTTATGTAGAAAAATGGATCTCGAAGGCAAAAAAGGTAATTCCTGTAATCTGCTTTATTGAATTGCAATTTTTCAAAAGATTCCTGTCCTCTAATACTTAAATATATAAATGCAAAAGAACCTAAAATTACATCACCTAAATACAACTAATAACATTTTCTACAATCATTGTTTGTATCCTGTGAAAGCAATCATTCTTTGTACGTATATCCTATTTGCTCATATTTGTGATGATTCCGAACAAATTCGAAACACGAGCGGCTTCTCAAACATTATGAGCTACTCCTGGACTAATCAATAAAATCTCTTCTCCCCTTTTGCAAGTAACAAGTGTAATCATAACAGGAATCGTCTAAGCGCGAATACCATTTGCTGAAACAATGTACAAATATGAAAATTACATCACACTTATTGTTAGTCTACTCCCGAATGCTTCTTTGTTCGAGCCATAGCCAGGATGGGGGTGGATGATGTCTATATTTATTCGATGGTATGAATGGCGATTTGGTACCAATCAAGCAAACTTCACTATTTCGTAGGCAAAACAAAATGTATTGCTTTGAATATAGACGGTTGCTATCTAATTTGTCGCCTACGTATCGAAGTTCATCGGAACAGATGGATAATTAATTTGTTCGTAATGTAGTAGATATAGAATTCATTGACGTTTTTCGGTGGTAGTTTCACCCAAACCAGGAAGTTGTCCTGCGATCATTCTATTTTGAAAAATACTGTATATATTTATTCATCATAATATACAATGAAGCAGTGGAAAATGGGCGGTCATACGCTTGGTAGATGTTACGGATTAGAGTTTCGACCTGGAGTTGCGTAAAACAAACACACACAGGGGTAAGACGCCAGAGATTTCATAAAACCTGTGCTTCATTGTAGGAAACTTCAAGGATATGCGCGGAGTGATATTACCCGCTCTTTGAGCAGCTCTTCATGTTAAACTAACCTGAAAGAATCTGACTGTCGCACCAGATTGATGCTAACAGCTACATGAACCTAATTTAATTCTCACGTATTTAGTATTCATGCAGCAGAAAGGTCACAGTGACTCTCTTGTGTTCTCAAACAAACCGAAATTTTCACCATTTTGTTCCGTCGGCAACAAGTACGATCTTCATATAATAGCATTTTTCAAATGTTTCGCCAATTTTCCCAAGTAATGCTTTTTGTCCTTTTTCGCACCTAAAATTAATTTTCTCTAATGTATTGAACCAAAATCCACGATGATTGTAAGGTAAACCTCCTATAAATTCCAGAAATTAATAACGCTACTCAACAAATCTGTAGGAAAAATTTGCGGCTGACGTGCTAAGAGGTCTGTGAGGGTATTTGAGGTGTCCTGATTACGATTTTGAGTTCAAATTTTTTTTTATCACGTATAGATTTTGTGTTACAGAGTACATGTTTTTTTTCTGAAATTTTCATATAATTTATCCTGTAAGTTGAAATAAAAAAAGTTAGTTTAACATGACGGGTTTTATTTACTACAACGGATCCAAAATACATTTATACTAAATCTTTCGTAGACAATTTTTTTCGTAAATGCTGACTTTCGTTTATACTGCTGATCGCTTTCCCTCATAAGGAACCAACAGTAATCTCCCATCATTGCCGGATCCCATCTGCCTTGGTATCGTTGCTCCATTGTTAGGATGTCCTGGTGGAACCTTTCTCCTTGCTCATTGCTAACTGCACCCAAATTTTCGGGAAAGAAATTTAAATGTGAGTGAAGGAAGTGGATTTTATGGGACATGCGACAGCCCATTTTGCAATCGTGCTCGAGTAATTCTTTTACAAGTTTTTCGTAGGTTCCAATTTTTCTGTTTCCTAAAAATTTAGAAACAATTGTTTTAAACGACTTCCACGCGGCCAATTCAGCATTACTTAATGTTTGATGGAATTTCTCATTCTTTAGTATTTTTCGAATTTGAGGTCCAACAAATATGCCTTCTTTAAGCGGCCCCTCCACAATGCGCAGGCATATCCTGCTAGAACAAGCAGTAGCCTAGCAGTTCGATTTAAATGTGAATTAGGATTTAAAAACTAAGAAGCAATAGGTAGGTAGATTTGCTTGGGCGTAGGCAAAGTATATTACGATGCCAATATATTAATTTACATAAACTTTCTGGACTACTGGTGGTGGTTTGACCACTACACCTCTTTACTTCAACACTTCTAAAAAGTGAACTTTTTCGGGTTTTGGCGTTTTAAACACTAACACCCAATTTTATTATGAACACAAGTTGCTTTGGTACATGCTGTAATATAACTAATTAATATAACTTGATTTTATTTTTTTAAAAATAAATCATACCTCAAAAATCCTACGTGTTAGCAAATTTTTACTATCATTTTCGGTTTTAGCAACCCAAAATTAGCAAGAAACAGCCTCTAACATCATAGTCGCAAAATTACTGTAAACTAGTGTAATTAGAAGAAATCAACATAGTACAAGCTGCAATTCTTTGATTGTACAATAAAGTCGAACGTATTTCCAATCCAACGAAACAAAGCGACGATACACCCCAAAAAAAAATTAAAAACCTCCTCATATAATTCCGAGTGGGCGGTATTTTAAGAGGAAGTCCATTTTGGTGTAATCGGGACTAGTTTGCTGCAGTGTCTTGCATTCAGAATTTTTAATTTTCAGTCATGTTTTCTCCACATGGCTGTGGTGGCTCCAATAGATGTAAAGCCTGTAGTGCGAAAAATTTGCCAAAGGACACGTAAACTGTTGCCCAAGCGAGTTTTTCGGATTATCGAGTTCGTGCATTTAAATCGCTTTTCATTAGATTGTGCAATAAGAGTATTGAAACTATTGATTTTCATGTAAAAGTTTAACCAACTCATCAAATTTTAAAACATTTAATAAGTACACCGAATCTTAAATATTTTGTCAATAAGTCAACAAGTTTAAATCATCTGGGAAGAGGTCTAAATCGTTTGAAAAATGCTACACATAAAAGGCGGCTTAGAAAACCGTTCTTAGATTAGCATATATTACAATTTCGTTACTATTAGTGTAACTTGCATGCTGAAAACGATTGAATTTGCCAGCATAAAATTAAAGGTTACAAAAGTAAAATATATACAAAATATTTTCTGGTACACAATTAGATATCCTCCAGGATCTGTTTTAATATCTTCAAATTCCAGCAATGTTTTATGCTTTTCCTCAAAGTTTTTTTCCTAAACATGCGAATCTCATCAAACCCTTAACTTTTTTATGCTTGATGAATAACCACAAACATCTTAGCAGACAATTCGCATTGTTACGTAAATTAAATACCGAATCCTGGTGTGGAAGAAAATAAGACTCAAGATGACTTTACGATGTGAAAACAAAGTTATCTCTTTTTTTCGTGAGGTGGACAAAATTGAATTCTTTCACAAAGAACACGCTGTGCCATATACACAAGTTGAAATGCAGTATAAAAGCAAGGATGTTTATGATCACTTGGACAAGAACATTTTCTTGGAATCGCTTTCATGCTTTTGTCATTCTAAGCAGTTTTATATAATTCTAACAGGCAGTTTACTGTTTGGATAGAAAGAATGGTTTAGCTCACTGGAAGTTTGCAATGGTATTTACCTGAGTAGTGTGATAAGAAAAACGCATAACGTTTATTTATACCGTCGTAGTTGAAAAAAATACGAATAAATATATACTAATGAACATGTTAGACGAAATGACAAACTATTTACTGGTCAGAACAAAGTATTCAATATATCTGAAATGTTAAGAGCGTTTACATATAAAAGTCAGCGAGGCTTGGAGTGAATCCTTGAAGGCCTCAAGAACAGCTTGCAGTAAATAAAAACCCATTTTCGTTTTTGCAGAAACTTCTAAGTATTTTACTGTGTTGATTTAATCAGCAAGAGCAAAATATAATGAAAGTAAGTGAGCAATAAACTGAAATGTCACCTTCACCCGTAACTAGAGAGAATATCCAAAATAAAATTCATAGAAAGAGAAATGAATTATAGCTTTAGTGAAGAAAATCCAAAAAAATTAGATGGTTGAAAAACAAGCTCCTAACGAAATATAGTAAACTGATCCTTGATAAAACATGGGAATGGTTGGTTGGAAAGACGTGGTATCATTCAGGTCGATGAAAATTAACTTTTGAACTGCTTCTAAATACATATTAAATATATTGAGCTGCGTTCTCTTAATAAGTTACATCTAGTGACAAATTTCGGTGAATTTTTTCTTCCGTTTTTCATGTTTTTAAAGTTCAATTTCTAGAAAATATATGTACTAAATTTTACGTAGTTGTGAGGCAAACTGAAGAATTTAGAGCAATGCAATTTATATTCAACTCAATCCAAATTTATAGGTATTTCGGGTTTTAGATGCTTCGTTAAAACTTGGAACAAAATTATTGTACCTTCAGTTTTTAAAAGAAAGTGAAATTTTGATTTTCATCATGTACACTATCAGTTTTGCGACATTCTAATATAGATTAATATGCATGTATTTATTTCAAGAAAATGTCGAAGCTTTTGCATAAATAAAACAACAAGTACCGATTAAATGCTTAATATCATTCCTAGTTAAAGTGACCAAATAGGCGGTACAATAACTTCTAGTATATTTGATAGTTTCCCAAATATAATGCTTTATAATTAACTTTAATGCTTCTGCTATAGAGTTGAAATACTTAATGGATCCATGAAATTCGTTAAGGTTAACAATTATTTCTTTATCGCAAGGCTATATTGATTAGACTCGTGACGTGAAAAAATCTCTGAAAAGCAAACAAAAACAAAACAACTTTAATCGGAAATTATTTGAAACTCAACAATATGTATGTTACAAAACATTTGGAAAGCGATTATCACTCGTGGCAACATATACTGCATTATGCCATACAAAACGTATGTATCAAAAACACGAATACTCTGACGAAATAAAAAAAAACAAATTTTACTGCTAATTAAGACTTAATAAAACTCATATAGTCATTAAAGTTTTAGTTAAAATTCCATAAGCTATTCGCAGCCAGTCAATTCTTAAATATTGTTCAAAGTTGCAGAGCAACAAGAAACAAGAAAACTATGTGGAATTTCTATGAAGAAATAGTGATTTATGGTGAGCAAGAACCTTAAATTTCTGTGACGAGCAATAGCCTAAGGAATTCAGTTAAAATTCTTCCATATCACCAACCCTATAAATCTTCAGGAATCTTATTTTGACTTTTCGCTGCTTAAGTAGTTTTTCATATTGAAATCCATTCAAAAGATTTGTCCTTGGTGAATATATGAACGTCCCTTCAGGCAGCATCATGAAAAATTTTTGCATTTATATTCATCAACTGATAAAGTGAATGATCCGGCACGGACATGGAATAAATATGAGGGCACCAAAGAAACCTTTTAAAGAACTCATACGATCCACAAAAGCTATCAACGAAAGAGTTTATCTTAATGGTGAGCGAACTGTAATAGATTAGTACACGGTTCAGTGATATAAGGTGATTTGGATTTGGAAAAAAGAAGTAGCCTTAAACTGAATAACATTGAATAACAAAATTGAAGGGTTTGAGCTCTTGATTTGAGATAATGCAATGGACCAGACGAATTGTATCTCGGACTGTCGATTACATTTGTAGAAAAATTCAGGCAAACAGTTTGTTTTTATTCATACTGAAAGGAAACTTAGAATTTGAATTCTTTGTTTGATTTAAAAAAAATGTGGACTTACTTAAAGCACAAATCATTAACAAGTTGCCTTGTGAACCTTAATGGACAAAGATGTAAGAATGCATGCGGCTCATTTTTTGTCCAACCACCAAAATAAGTCTCCAAGGGCTTTTTCTTTATATTCAATAATTGATTGGCTTTGATTCTGCTGTCTCCCAAAGAAAAACAAACAAGGATGTTCAAATAATACATTCGTTTTGTAGCCCCAGCAAAAAATTACAATTTTTAGATCAACACTTGCTGCTCGAGATACTTAATTTTGTGCTTTTGTGTTCATTCGCATTGTGTAAAATCAGGCGTCGGAATTTCCGATTTGAACATCAACAAAAAGATATCTATCATAGTTCACCAATTTCTTGTATCCAAAAATGACAAAAACATGGTTGGTGTATACTATATTTTCACAAGCAGAAAACAATTGCATTGGCAGAATGTAACTACTGAATCGTTAGACGGATAGTACTATTCATTTGGTCTTGACGCTACCAGCGTGCTCTCCTTGAGAGAGCATAACCCCTGACTAAGTCATCAAACTGCTTTTTTAGTTGATAATTTATATTTATAGAAGAAAATTCAAAGTATGTAGTTACTATTAGCTTAATGGGTTACATAGGTCTTGAAGAAAAAGACAACTTTTTCAAAAAAAAAATTTAAAAACCAAAAATCTATTTTATTCAAAATTCACACACATAAAAGTTTAGCATTTCAAGAAGTTGTAAAAAAAATTCATTGAAATCATTGAAAATTGTCAATTTTTCTGCAGTTTTCCTCGTCCAACCAATTTTTAACTTCCCAGTTCCCTATGGGAAGTTATTGTAATGGGGTCGATTTTGCGAATCCCAAATTTTGACATATCTCCACGTTTTAAGGTCTCTAAAATCCAAATCCATCGTTTTTAGAGAGATGTCTGTGAGTGTGTATGTACGTATGTGTGTATGTGCGGATGTGCGTATGTCCGTATGTACGGATGTACGTATGTGCGTTCGGAATTATTTTTCGTCTCGATTATTTCGAGAACCAAACATTGGATTGACGTTGACTGGTTTTAAACGACGCGTAATTACGTAACTTAGAACTGAATGACTTTTCAGCAAAATCGGTTGGGCCGTTTTTTATTTAGGATGAAAAAACTGAAAAAACGATTAAAAATTGCTTATTTTTAAACCGTTGATACGCACTATCAATTCGTGAAGATACCAAATACCTTCATAGTAATGTTGTTATTATTGTGCGTTTTAGCAAAATTGTGATCAAATTTGTAAAAAATGTTTTATCAAAAAATAATAAAGATTAATTTATAAAATTCCAAACTTATATTATCAGGAGAAGAGACGCTAATGCAGTTAATAATTGCATATTGTTATAAATAATTTAATATTGTTAATAACAGTCAAATAATATTAGTTATAATTTGATATTGTATATATAAAATCAATTATAACTATTCAGTAACGATCAAACATTCTTAATAACGAATGATTATTGTAAATAATAATTAAATACCCTCAATAATAGTTGTGTATTCCGAAGCCGAAATGAAGAACGAAGTTGAGGACGAAGTGGAGGACAAGAAGGATGACGAGGACGAAGGGGGCGAGGTTGCCGAGGCTTTGGTAGAGGATGAGTAGGTGGTGGAGACGTCTTCCTCTACCAAAGCTTTTATGGTTAGATAAAAAATTGATAAAAATAATAAAAGTAATTATATTAATTTAGAATAATAATGTTTAATAATAATAATTATTAATAATAGTAATTAATAATAAAATCAAATTATAGCATTTTATTCACCCCACAGGGAAGTTAGACGTGTGGGCCGCAAGGGTCGCACTTAGACCACAGTTTTATTTTTTATTTTTATTTATTTTATATTTCGGAGCAGGTTCATCCTCAATCAAAAATTTTCATATAGATTATGTTCTTGGTTCGTGCTTGAACGAAAGAATTTTTGAAGAAAAAAAATGAAATTAAAAGTTTTGAGATGGGTTTGAATGAATTTTCGTCTCATATTTTTTTAGCATTTTTTCGATTCTCAACGTTTGTAAAAATTTTTTTTCGCATAAAACAAAAACGAGTCGACCGAATGAAAATTCCTCCTATACTATAAATAGGAGCTGTGCAAAGTTTCAGCAAAATTGGTCGATTCGTCCTCGAGAAATCGTGCTACCTCACGGAAAAACAAAGTTTCGAGAAGAAAGCGTTTAAAAAATTTTCACCATGGTTTAATGAATTGAAGTTATTTTTTAGCGACACATCGAGTCGCCTATTCGAGGCCCATATAGTAATTCGTTCGCCTCATTCGTGATGTCCAGAGCATCTTTTTGATGTGATGTTTGAAGAAAAAAAAAGGAGTTGATTTGACGCGGTAGAACCGCGCCACATGCGTATAATACTATACGCTAGGTAAGGCAGAGCACACGTACTGACCGCGCGGTATTCAAATCTCTATAACTCCGATAATATTGCCCGAATTTACTTGAAATTCAATCGATTTTTTGAAAATACAAGACCTATGTAGCCCCTTAAGAAAGATTACTACTTTGGCAACCATCAATTTCTGCAAATTTATCCACATTAAGCCTGGCTTGCCGAATGTTAAATGGATATTCTTGCTAAAAGGATAAAACATGTCGAGGTATGACTTCCATTATACAGAAGTAACGGCCATTGTCGTATATTCGCTCTTGCCTGTTTTAAATTTTCACAGCTGTCCAGTGTATGTTTAGCGAACAAAAGAAAGAACGTAGAACTTTTATTCTTTTTCAATAACAAAACAAAAATAGCTAAAACTTGCACATTTGAGGTCCGATGTCGTTTTTCTGTGCTCTTTCACGCGCGTACACCAAACGTATAATATATTCATCAAAAACCTCTAAACTTACTAGTTATCAAAATTTTGATTTCCATTTTTGCGAATAGAATCCGGAAATTTAGAATACAAGGGTATTGTTCCAACTGCTATAAGTAGTAATAGCACTTACAAACACCATACTATACCATACATACCATATTCAAACGCATTAAAATCCTCGAAAAACCCAAGAGATTCTTGATTGTGAATTTACTAAAAATAGCTATGTGCCTGTCCATTCGAAGTTTTTGTTGTTTTTATTTATTTTAGATAAATTCGGTGTTACCTTGTGTGTTGTTATTCTTGAACTCATCTACAACATCAAATCTATGTTTTCTTTTCAATCAGTTATTCTTTCGAATTAACTTCATTATCACGCATTTTTGATATTCGACTGTACAAGTGTACACTATAGCTTATGCGTACAGTTCAAACTGTTATACAAAAAACAAAATTGAAAATACCATAAACTATGAAATGCAACTTCCAAAAAAAAATTATGACTAGGCGAATACATAACCTTTTACCCAACATTACTTCAACACATTTTTGACTTCAGCAAATTAAAAATGCTTCACTGGAAATTAATGTGCACAAAATCGACAAAAGTGCAAAGAATTATTGCAGTTAATATATACGAACAATAGTCATTTTAAAAATGTGAAATGAATGACTCTTGATATACAGTGCCACTATTGAATTTATCATTGCACGTTGCTTTTAATTTCAATTTGACCCTTCCAACAGTATTAAGTGCTCTCAATTCATGAAAAATCATTTGGAGAGTGGACATTACAAATTGATCACTTTTCACATTCAACTCAAAAGCATGTTATGGACAACATCAATAATGCATTCATTTAATACAACATGTACAAAAGCCAACTGTTGCGAATCATCGCTGATTATTTTTATTATTTCAACAATAATGGCTTGCATATTTCCATAACGAATTTATTGCAATGCAAATACCTTCTGGGTGTAAAATTAATTCAATTACAGTTTTCTGAGATATATGAAATTAATCTAAGGGTGCACTGAAAAGGTATATTATTTATTGTGTTTAAATATTAATTAAATCAGTACGAAGTGATTAATGTGACTTTACAAACAGTATAATCGTATTGTTGCCATACAGATCCATTTATAATGTCAAGCGATTGTTTATGCATGGTTGAATACATATGCATATCCATCTGTACATATATCACATATGCACACTGATGCACGCTATAATCCATTTAGGTTTCGAAGCCTAGTTCTCTCAAATTGTAGTCAGTCTTTGGTTAGTTGGTATTCGATGCAGACTTTTTTACTATTATAAAACTTAAATGTATTGTAATTTACAGACAAAAGGACATGTAAACTATCATAAGTGAAAAGAAGCTTCTTTTTTTCAAGTAGTTGGAATTCTGGCAAGGCGTCAGTGAGAAGCACATATGCCTTGAAAATCGTAATTTTCGAGATTTCGGATTGTTAATTTATCCTACCAAATCTATTCTTTGCGATACGGAAAATTACAGGGAAATTCTTTTATTGATTATGCAGTTTCAGTTTCCAGTAACAACAGATTTTATCCTGAGAAAATTCACATAGAACTGAAAATTGACGCAGATCCCCTGGAATATTATGATAAATAAAATGTCAAAAGTTTCCATCGATCAAATTTATGCATATGTTTTTATTTAAGATCAACCGTACTTAAATTCGTCACTTCTCACGATTTTCCACGCATCCACTTTGGAAGTAAAGCACTTATTAATTATCCAATATATAGGGATGTTATTGTAATTGATCCGAAAATCGAAATTTTGGTTTTTGGTATGACTGAGTTTGGAAGGTTTTTGTTTTGTTTTGACACATCCAAGCTCATTTCTGTCAAGCAGAATATCTTACGAATCAAGTGTTGTATTATCATTGCTGAAATTTTAGTTGTGGCATTTTAGCATATTTAGGGTCATTTTAATAAACAATGATAATGATTAAAAAACGTCGCACAAAACTGAATTTTTTCTCAACACAATTTTTTTTTTTAAATAACAGTTTTACTCTTGGCAATAAATGCTTTAAAAATCAGATGCTGCATGAATATGAATAATTAAAAGTTAGGATTTTTTAAAGTTGAAAAAAGCATATGTATAAAAATAATAATCCATTTGTACTTATACTGATAAGGTTCGATTTTACTCAATTCCACTTACTTTAATGATGCGGTTGTGGTATCGATAGAAGCGCATTATTATTAATATGATTTGGTAACCTTTGTAATTAATTTAGATGAGAAGTTTTTCAATTTGATAGAAAAAAAGGCAAAAAATAAGAAAAAGAATATTTTCCAACCTGATTTACACGTTAAACAATTAATGCTTTGGAAGATCGAATGCATTAAAGAACACTTACGAAAATTAAAAAAAAAACAAGCCGTGAGGTGCGACCCATGAGGCCCACACGGTCAACTTCCCAGTAATATCTACATATGTAGATATTAAAAATATCAAACACAATAATAGTTATGGAAATAATACTACTTCAAATAATAAAAATGTACCTCTCATAAAAGTTATTGGAATGACTTAATATTAATCGTAACATCTACGCGAGCGTCAATTGATTACGTAAGGATTTTGGTGCATTGGTTTGATTGATTATTCGCGCGGATCAATCGGAGGGGGGACAGGTTACAAAGCAGTTTTTTTAATTAAAGTTAAAACATGGTGCTGTGAAGACTATTGAAAATCTGCTCAAATTTTGCAAATATTAATAAACTTTGATTGACTATACAACAATGTCTTTAGAATAAGAGATTTAAGGTATAATGATTCGAATGAACCCTTTTTACATGGTGACTTTGAATGATTTTATATTTTTAATTTAATTTTTTTTTAATCATGAGAAAAGTTTTTGCTGGTTTCTCTACAAAAATTGATAAAAGTTTACAAATTCTTTAAGCATTTATTATTACGATGTGCAAATCAGGTTAAAAATGATTTTTTTATGAAAAAAACAATACTTTTCCAATTTTTGTAAAATAAATCACAAAAACGCTTTAACGATTTTTTTAAAATATAAGAACATCATTAAAATGATAATACACGTTGATTGACACCTTAATGATCGGAAGATTTTATTTGGTTCTCGAGATATAATGAATGACGTAAATGACCTTGAACGTTTAATGATTTTTTATTTTTTATTTAATTTTTTTCGTAATCATGAAAAAAAATTTTGCTGGTTTTTTTACAAAACTATTTGGAGTATATAAATTATATAATTATCAATTACTTAGGTTTGAAAATCAGGTTAAAAATTTTGTGTTTTTGAAAAAAAAACTAATTTTTTGCACTTTTTTTTTAAAAAATTAAAAAACGGCTCCAAGAATTTTTTTAAAAATTTGATAGAATCACATGAACGTTAATACGCGTCGATTGACACCTTAAGAATGAAAATCGTACGCTTGGTTCGTGAGATATAGCGCATAACATGGTTGACCTTCAAGGGGTGAAAACAGCAAACCCCCCGACCGAAGTTTTCCAAAAACTAATCAGCTCTTAAGATTGCAAAGACGCTTCGATTGACACCTTAACAAAGTCGATACGACTTTGTTTACGTGAGTTATGCTCGTAGAAAAACTGCCTGCGAACGCACGTACGTACGTACATACACACACACATACATACTTCTTTTTAAAAACACTTTATATATACTCTATAGACCTCAAAACGTAAAGAAATGTTGAAAATTTCAATTTCGATTTTCGAGGCGATTACAAGAACTTCCCATATACTGGGAAGTTAATTATAGTTTTTTATAGCTACAAAAGCATATTTAAATGAAACACTGATTTTTGCGGAAAAAGTTGGGAATATCTCGTATAACAATAATTGATTTATCCTCCCTTTCAAAATAGTCGGGAACACTTAAAGACATTTAAAATATAGTTTTTTCCCTACTTTTCTCACTCCTAACTATAAAACGGTTCATTCTAGAGCAAAGTTGGGTGGGAATAGAAGTTACGTAATAAAATTTTCTAGCAGCATCTCAATCTCACTTTTATATTCGAAGTTACGATTGAAACAAGTCCTGAATATTTCAAATATTCGATGATGTCAAACACGTGTTCGTTTGGCCAGTCAAATGATATCATATTTCTTTCTTGACGTATTTTTCAAAAGCAACAGCTTTTGTTCGTAACTAGTTTGAAATGGACTCTAATATTCATTCCAAGTTCACATGAAATCCACACGTGCCTCACTATATACAACTTTAAAATATCAAATACTCATAAATACTAATATTCTGTGCGACAGATAAATTGTTGCTTGGTGGCGAATAAGTGATAATGAATTGAATCCATGCTATACATTTTAAAGTTTAACTTCAAAGAAACATGATTTGTGTCTATATCATTTAAAACTTTTAAAGATTTGTTTGAAGATGCATTGATAGAAGATTGATAAACCGTAACTATCTTCAACATCGAACAATCTTTAAATATTCAAGATGAGCTACCTGTAATTAGGCTCAACTAGTTTCAATATTCTTAATAATACCATTGCATGTGCGAAGCTACTTCGTCAACTGGTTATCGCATCAGCACCATCCGAGCTTTATTTTTTTACTTGAGAAACGCTCCAGCTTTTCGTATTCAGGTGAAACCTGCTTCTGGGACTTTCCTCACATCTCTTGCAATAGGCAACCATGATGTTTAAATAAAAATGCCGCAAACGAAAGCGCCTTTGGCGAGCTTTAAAAACAAATGCTTGGATAAATAAGATTTAGTCGTGATGTATAAGATTTAGTGATCCGGCGGGCAGTTATATCAAAGATGTTGTCTTATTCAGGATGTTGGTTCCTTGCGATATTTCTTATCGCTTCAATTGTGCAAGTAGTGAGAGCTGGCAGGGCTGATTATCAGCCAATCACGTTCACCAAGCTAGCCAAGTGCAAGGAGTTTGATATCCACAGCGCCGGTTGTGAACACTTCTTCCAATTGCCTGACTTGAAAAACTATCGAAACGATAAGTACCAGTTGTATCTTAAATTTTATGTGATGACTTCGAACGATGCAAATTTCGTGTTGACTAACGGAGAAGTTGGCTCCAAGAAGATCGAATATGTTGCAGGTAAAGTGGGATTCGATATTAATGTACCATTGAGATAATTAGCAGCACAAAAAGAACATTTACCAGACGAGATAGCGAGGAAGCAAGTTTCTGCGAGTGCTGAAATGAAAACAGTAAAACAGTTCACTGGAGTTACACGCGCGGCTACATCGAAACACGCTATATATAATTTGCCGATAAAGTATAAAAAAATTGTGTCGCAGTTTGTCCTCGCTCCTCCACACGATATCACAGGGACTTCACGGTCAGAACAATTAGAAACATGCCATTTCTCGGAAATAAAATATTCTTGAATCTCATCTGCATTGACTAAGAAATTTCAAAATCCATGAATTTTGAAAATATGTTATAACTATATCTTTAACTAATTAGTTGAATGTATTTCAGTGGTCGGCGGAAGTGGCAACACTTACTCTTGGATAAGAACAAACGATACAACCATTGGAGTCGATAGCCACAAATCAGGCATTCTTTCCCCACTTTGGCCGAAACTAATCATTATTAAGCACGATTACTGTGAGGATGCGAAATTGAAACACACTTAGGGTCATAATATATAATAAGGTTTCTCCTAGGCGGCGTACTTGAGGTGACAATTCCAAATGTAGCTGAACCGCTGATAAAAGCGGACGCCAAGGATTTAGATACCAAATCAGTTTGTATATATGCTTGGAGGGCGGCCAGCCGATGGTTTTACAATTGTGAAGAAGATGAAGGTTTGCTCAACATACCCAGTACGATATTTCTTTTTTAATGTATTTCTTCTTAAATTAAAGATGTCTTGCTTGATAGCGATGAGTGGTGTACGGCAGATAATCCACATCCAGGAGGACAAGCTCCAGTGAAAGGAGTTTGTCAGCGGAAAACCGATACTTTTTAGCTCTAAAACATGAAGATATCAATCAAAAGAAACACATTTTCTTTGTCTAAATTTAAAAGTATGAACATAATAATAAAAAACTCACTAGAAAGTTTTTACGCTTTTATTTGTTTGAAAAACAGCAGAAACCCTTAGGGATAACTTATTTAATTCAAGATTTGTAAGAAATTTTGTAATTGGGACTCGTGTGGAAAGGCGCTTAGAAAACAATTTCAGTGAGAAAGCTACAGCTTTATCAAGAGTTGTATCAGCCATTCATTTCTTATGGAGCCTCATTTATAATGAACATGATTTTTAACGTTGGTGCAATCGATAACTGGTCAACTTTAGGCTTAATTTTCTGATCCCTTACTCGTGTAATATAGTACTTTTTGCGCTAAATTTATGACTGCATGTACATTACTCAGCCTAGAAAGCAGGTCATGCTATGACGCATCAGATGAAAAGTTTATAGTACCAACAAAATGTGACATGGGATCAACTCATTATCAATGTCAATTTTTATTACCTATTTTGCAAATTCAATAATAAATTTTTTATTGGCATAATATTGAAGACTATTCCGTGTTTGAAAAAAAAAACACGTTTTTACTGAGCAACTAGAGCTATTGAATTCATATGGGCCCAAAAGCACAACGTAAGAATTTCCACCGATACAATCCATGAAAACAACACATTTGCGTTATTTGTACATAATAACGTTTACCACCTTTCGACTATTTTTTTTAATATGACCCTACAATTAAAAAAGAATGTGACCTATTAAAGAACGGTACCGAAAAGATATTGTATTCACATCGACCCAGCTGTATCAATTTTTTTTACAGTGCCGGATTTTTGATGCCAAATTGTAGTGCTCAGGAATTGGGCAATACCATGCTAAAATTCACAACAACTTCAGCACAAATGTACCCAAATAGCTTCGTTCATTCCTAGGGTTAAAAATGATGAACTTGGCTTCACTGTATTCATAAATTGTTGATAATTTGCGATATCAGCACAAATCGTCAACAAAATAATCTGCCTCAAGAGGTCATGAAATGACCCTCTGGAATGTTGAACATTCAGTGCTAACCAAGAATACGTCTCAGATAGTTCGAAGACGTCTTATATAGCGTTTGAATGTTTTTTGGCTGAAAGATCAACAACATTTTCGAAAATGCATTTGTTTGGAAAATGTGCCTTTGTGATTATCTGCTTGAGTGGTGTAGTGAAAATTGTGCCGGGAAATATTAACGACAATAAGCCAGTAACGTTTGCTAAGCTTGCAACGTGCCGAGAGTTTGATTTGACTTCGAAAACATGCGAACATTTCTTTTCGATAAATAATTTGAAGAATTATAAATCGGACCGATACAAATTGTATCTGAAACTTTACTTTATGACTTCGAACGATGCCAATTTCGCTATCAACAATGGTAGAACTGGTCCGAATAAAATTGAATATATTGCTGGTAATAAAAACTTTATTACGTAAATTTTGCTTTGCCCTATGTTGCTTCTAGTTGAATAATTTCCAAAAAAATGGAACTTTTGTGGAACCTATGGTTTGTGTTTGAGTTTATTCTTCCGGAAAAATCCATCCAGACTCAAATTATAGTCATGTTACTACAAGATTCTTGTATTTATTTGAAAATTCATTTAGTTATAATGCTGTGAGGAGTATGAAATGCTCCTGTAATATTTCGCTACATCAGATTTCATGATTGCAATCTGCACTTCATTTGCTTCAATAATTTAGCTCTTTTTTAATTTTTCAGTCATTGGAGGCTTTGCTAACTCGTATTCGTGGCTAAGAACGAATGAGACCATAATTGGAATTGATAGCAATAAAGTTGGCATCCTATCGCCACTGTGGCCGAAGCTTGTTATTATTAAACAAGACTATTGTGAGTATTCCTTACAATACAAACTTACAATTGGTGCCCTCTAATGAAGAAAATTGGACAGGTGGTGAACTTGAAATATCTATGCCAAACATTGCAGAACCACTTCTAAAGGCCAACGCTAAAGATCTAGACGCCAAATCACTTTGCTTATATGCATGGAATACACCTGGTCGTTGGTTTTACAATTGTAAAGAAGACGAAGGTGAATTGGATTTTTTCGAATGGAACATGAAATTTAACTCTTGATGTGTTTTAGATGCACTATTGCAAAGAACGTAGCAAGAAATATTCGTCGAGAATGTCGAGATTTGAAAACATGATTCTGCCAGAATGAATATTGTAAATAGTAAGAATGCTCTTTGATGAATACTATCAGACATATTAAATATATGTATTCCCTTTTTTTTAAAAAAATATCAAACACTTGTGATGAATTTGTATTTTCAGGAAAATTTACCAAAATTGCCTTCTAGTCGACACCATAATCAATTCCGTGTTTCAAGACGAAATTAAGGATATTAGCTCTTAAGCTTTCCGTAATTCGAATTGGGTTTAGTAAATAAATTAATCTTGAAAAAACTGAAATCTATTTCCAATGCACTATTCCAGCGAAAATCATACAATTTTTGTGGAGAGTCAGATTTATTTACGTAATTTAAAGCCTGTACTAAAGTTAATTACTTCACGAAAATCAAAATTATTCATCCAGTAAACATTTTTTTGTTAAAATAGGCTATGCTATAGACTTGCAATTATAATTGATGTGTTTATTTTAAATGAAAGCTGTCCAATGATAATTTTCTAGTTAACATAGAGAGGTATGATGGTTAAGATAAAACTGTACATTCATTTCATTCAATTTTTAAATAACATGTTTTTATTTTCATGCTTCTTTCAAATTGATTTCTGAAAGCTTTTATCATTCACCAAAAATAAATTGATGGTTCTTGGGAAAAATTCGATTTCGACGGGAAAACCACAAAGAAAAACCAATTGACCAAGTCTTGTTTGCTATAGAAACCAGTTCATCGGTTTCTTGTGATTAACAAGTTGAATGTGTCGCTTGATCGAAATATCCACAACAACTTTGGCTTCTTTGCTTCTTTTGTTTGCTCTGTAACTTGTTTGGAACTATGTATTACTGGCTTTGGAAAACCCGAATGAATACGAATGTATCTACTATGAATCTCTGTTAATTAAAAAAGCACCTGAAGAAGATGTTCTCAGGAGCTTTGATTGAAAGTATTCTCTGGATTTGTCGTTGAGATATTCCAACGTATGTTCAACTTCGGTCTTAGTGCGAAATGATCTCCGAACAAAATCATCGAAGAAAATTTACTTAAGCTTCATAAGCTTACTATCGCCGCCGTGAGAAATAAATAAACTGTTCGTTGCTGGAAGTCCGCAGGTGTTGTCGAAACCTTTTCTTAGTCAGCAATCATTTTTCTTTATCCGTAATTTGGTTCTGAAGTGAAATCAAGTATAATTCAGAATGATTTCGTTGCGGCTATCAGTTCTCACTTGTATCCTTGTAACCGGTCTTCAAATTTCGAATTGTGTGCATAACAAAAATCCTGTGCCGCTGGCCAAGCTGGGCACATGCAAGGAGTTTGATATCGAATCCAAACAGTGCCAACACTTTTTCCCCATCGAAAATCTTCGCAACTATGAATCTGATAAATACAAATTGCATCTGAAGCTGTACGTGATGACGACCAACGATGCAAACATCGTCCTCAGCAATGGAAAAACTGGCAAAAACAAGGTTGAATACGTTGCTGGTAATTGAATTGCTGTTGATTGGTGTGAATGATTGATACTAACTGAAAGAATATGTATTGAATGGCCGCATCAAAAAACTATTATCAATTTGTTGAATGTGTGTGAGAAAAGCAGTGTTCTTATTAGATGAAAATCGAATGGCTATCACTCAGCTCTGTGAAATTCGATAAGCAATCAAATAGTGCGGGAATTCTAATCCAAAAGTTTTTGAACAAAGATAAGCTTTGTAAAACAAATATTAATGTGTTAAGATCATCTAAGCTGCAAGCATTATATATTTTGTAATAACCAATTTTGAATAAGCATTGATTTAGTGTCACAAATTTGGATATTAATTCCATATCGTACTCCATAAGAGCGTAACTTCCAATCGAAAACAGGAGAACCTCCGCTTTCCATCCTAGCTCCGTGATATAATGCATTGTTCTGGTTTCTTCACAATATCGACAATTTTATTTTTTAACTAGTTTCAAATCAGTTAATACCTATTGCATGTTCCCTAAAATAAAAATTTAGTAGAAAGTTAATTGCCATCAAGTCTAAATTCAGTCTAATTAACAATCACAGTCAAACTCAAGATAATAGTAAACTCTACAAAAAGAAAGCGTTGAAAAAGACATTCAACGAATGTATTTCACACAAAAAGGAATATGGAAAAAATTATGATGGTGGTTTCACAATACTTTGATTGATATTTAGATCAGAAGAGATATTATAATTGAATTTGAATTTCGTGTAATCTAGTTACGAATTTAAATATTCCTTTCACAAAATAGTTTCTCATTATCGTCATTTTTCTTTCAGTTGTTGGCGGTTACGCAAACACCTATTCTTGGCTTAGAACCAACGGAGAAAATGTTGGCTTGGACAGTCGCAAGACAGACATTCTAGCCCCTCTTTGGCCAGTACCTTTAGTTGTCACCCAAACTCATGGTATGTGTGTACATATGAAATTTCGAAATCCTACAATACTAATGTCATAAAATGGTTTCCACGAATAGATGGATTGTTAGAAGTGGCAGTTCCAAACGAAGTAGATCCTCTACTGAAAGCCGAAGCAAAGGATCTAGATGTAATGTCAGTTTGTATTTATGCATGGAATGCTCCCAGTCGTTGGTTCTACAACTGTATTGAAGATGAAGGTAAACGCTTGAAGATATCCAATGACTCTTGAACTAATAATTTTATACTCCTTCAGATTTTCTTGATATACGTGTAGGCAATAGACCTGGAGTCAAATTGAATACGACCAATGAAAGCTAAGCCACGCGTTTGAGTGAATGTTTAAACATTGTACACACAAATATTCAATGAAATACAATATAAAGGAAATAATTGAAGATTTTTTCCGTGGTGCTGGTGTAAAATGTGACGACTAGCGTATTATTCGTTCGATTTCTATCTGAAACAAGCCACGAGGTGCGACCCTAGAGGTCCACACGGTCAACTTCCCAGTAATATCTACATAAATATTAAAAATATTAAACACAATAATAATTATGAAAATAATACTACTTTAAATAATAATAATGTACCTCTCATAACAGTAATTGGAATGACTTAATACTAATCGCATCATCTACGGGAGCGTCCATTGATTACGTACGGATTTTGATGTTAATTGAATATTCACGCGGATCAATCGGAGTGGAGGCTGGTTACAAAGCCTTTTCTACGTTATTTGTTATTTTCATATCAATGCTTAAAAGACAAAAGAGCGCTAGCAAAAAAGAATGCAGTTTTTGTTATTACGCCCACTGAAGAGATTTTGACGCGTGATGGCCATTTTGAATAGTTTTGTTCAAAATTGTCATCACTCCGACATAATCACTGAATTTGTATTTTTTCACGAGGCGAATACTTATTTCGAATTTTCAGTTGGTCTTGAAAAACATTGAATGTGCAGTTAATAATCATGTAAAAACTAAATAGCCTTACGAATGATGATGGACGAAGTAATTAAAATCTTACGAACACCAAAGACCAAAACTACTAGAAATTAAATTTTTTTATTTGATGAAAGCTTTTTAAAGCAAAGTATTGACTACAAAACATTTTACCATTCAAAACGTTGATTACCACGCATGCAAATTTGATTTGATTTGGTTTTCAAAACTTAAGCAATTTTTCATTAAACTTAAAACACGGTGCTGCGAAGACTATTGAAAATCTTCTCAAATCATGCAAATATTAATAAACTTTGACTGACTTTCCAACAATGTCTTTAGAGTAAGAGATATAAGGTATAATCATACATATGAACGCTTTTTACATGATGACTTCACTTCACTTCTGAGACGTTCCAAACTTATAACACCTTTTTTATTCAATTTCAGGCTCCTGGAAACTCGTCATTATCAATAAGCTACAATCGATGCTATCCACCAAAACGATGGGATGATTGTAGTATTATACATCGAAATATTTTCTTGAGAAAGCTTAAACAGTTTTTTTTATCAAATATCCCTTAATTCTATGATAATTCACTTACAGTTGACAATATTTAATTGTTCAATTGGTGATAAGAGTTATCACTAAATTGATTGTAGGATTCAAAAAAAAATATGCTTTTATCATAGCCGTTTGTTCAAAATTGTCAATATTGCCAATGTAGGCAAGAATATAGATTCAATCGACTCAAAGTCCCAAGTAATCGCATTTAAGCTTTATCTAGGGATATCAAAATCATAAATTACAGATACTTACTTAGTCAAAGATACTAATGAAGCTGATGCTTCCCCCTTTCTTCTTCCCCTTGACTTAGCACCATATTTTCGAATGTATAGGAGAATTTCTAACAGCGTATTAAGAATCAAGTTTCCTTTCGGTCATTTTGGCTGGATTTGTTAGAGAAAAATGTTATCTTATTTTACATTAAATATGACTTTCTAAGTTAAGTACATTCTTTATCATTTATTTGATCGCCAAAATTACTCTACGATCAGGGAAAGATATCAATTTTCTTTTCATATTGATTTTGTACTGTAAACCAGATTAATTTCACTAAATCCATGGATATTTAGGTTATTTATGTATTTGGCTTTAGATGGAAGCTTCGAAGCAGGTTTATATATTTTATCAATGGAGAATGTAAAAGTAAAAGTAAATGCATATATATTTTCTCAACTAATAATCTAACCTGTTTTTAGATATACATGATTTTCAGTTCTCAAAATATTAGAGCTATTAATTTGGTAAACCCTAAAACACATATTGATTTAGAAACGTTGTCCAATTTCTGTCTACGCTGAAAACAATATAGAGTTTATAAATGGAAAAATCAGCGAATATTTTCGAGATGTAGTTTAAAGCCCATTTTGAAGATGATTTAAAAAAACTGAAGTTTAGCGATGATGAGCTGATTGGCTGCGTCTTTACCTGATTTTTATTTTTGGCTACTATCAAATTTTATCAGACGTTCACTTGAACCACACGTAAACGTGCGAAAATACCTTTGATTGTTGAATCTGGGAACACATGTCGAATTGCCGATTGATACATACGTACGTATACATTCACAAAAAGTAAATAATCTATTTTTGGCTTGCTGAAAGTATGGTACAATTGCTTAAATTCAAATAAAATTAGATAGAAGATGAATCACAAGTCTTAACATAAAATACATATCCACTTCTTGACTACGAACTTTAAAAACCAACCAACCAACGTCTTTATTTGAAATCATGAAATATCTGGGCATAAATAACATGATTGCTTCAATAACTAAGAGAATGGATCTAGTGAACATCTACTCTTCACGAGCTTTTGTTCATATCAATTTTGAAAAACACGGTTCAAAATCTACTCATATGTCCATAAAATATATTTGTAGATTTGAGTTAAATTTTTTACAACAATTTTGGCACGCCTGTTTGACTGACTGCTTGATATATTCCAGCTGTCCTGTTGTATTGAGAGAATTTCGTTTGATTTGTTAAAACTTCTGTATACACTCGTGTAATTCGAGATTTATTCAATATGAACTCTATCTTCATCAGCTTGCGTTCTAAAATATCGGGCAAAAATTACAGGTCTGAATAACTGACTTCCAACGTATAGAGCTAGATATCAGAATCTTAAATAAAAGGATAGCAGATTGTTATTTTTGAGTATGTAGATCTTCGTGAAATGACGTAGCCTTATCGATTATTGAACGATCAAACATTGATCGCAAATTTTTACTCATATGAAATACTGATAGTCTTTCGTCGTCATCTAAAAATCTACAGAGCTATTCCAATCTTTACATTGGAACAAGAGGAATGACTTCAAACAACATTCACCTAAAAAATACTTATCGCTTGGACTAAAAAGCAATGTTAACACGATTATCAAACCAGAACTAAATTTTAGATCAGACATTAAAAATCTTGGAGCTTGTAATCGTCTATCATTTGGCTTCTATTCAGTTCATGGAAGACTTCATTCGATTTCAGTATCGGAACAGAAACCTGAGAAATGCTAACATTGCGAAAGATCCTAGTGCTGTTGTCATGCATAATTCTGATAAAAATCGCGAGTTGTGTTCATGATAAATTCCCGGTGCCATTGGCGAAGTTAGCTACGTGTCGCGAGACTTATTCTCATGCTGATAAGTGTGAGCATTACTTCCCGTTTGATACCTTCAAAAACTACAAATCAGACAAATATAGATTGCATCTAAAGTTCTACGTGATGACCGACACCGATGCAAATATAGTGTTTACAAATGGGAAGACAGGAACTAGTAAAGTGGAATATATTGTTGGTAATAATGGCTTTGAACAGTTGCTTTTGATAATAAAAGTAGCTGCCATTTGGGGATTGGCAAAACACCCCTAAGTATAAATTTGGATTCCGGTCAAATATATATTCGCCGACGTTTCAGTCTGATTTAGATTTTCCGTTTGCGCTACAGATTGCTTCGAAATAAATTCACTGAGTCTTTGCTAGTACTCAAAAGCAACTCGTGTATTTTGGTTGCAATCAAAACATAAATCAGTTAAGTACGACAAGCACCAAAAATTTTACAAGCAACATTTTCCAGTTGTTGCTGCCGCTTCAAACACGCACTCTTGGATAAACCGAAACGAAGTATTTGCTGGATCAGAAAGCTACAAGACGAACATTCTTTCGTTTCTTTGGCCCACACCTATTGTGGTCACGTTGACGCACTGTAAGTAACCTGGGACCCTAGCAAAAGTTACGCAATAACCCTCGCATTTTAGGCGGCGTCCTAGAGGTGACTATCCCGAATGTTATTGAACCTCTTCTTAAGGCTGATACCAGAGACATCGACTACTCACTAGTTTGCATTTATTCCTGGAATGCTCAAAGTCGATGGTTTTACAATTGCGAAGAGGAAGAAGGTATCATTCACTAGCGAATCACTTTTGTTTTCTCAAAGATTCTCGTTCTTCTGACCAGCTGAAAAGCATTCACAGTAGGGTCATTCCTAAGTTCGTTCTAGTTAATGTATCGACTGTGAACAAAGACCTTTTCGGCTTTCTAATTTTGAGGAAGAATCTTATTTAAAAAATAATACACAAGCTTCAAGTGAACAATAACAAATAATGATTAAATACGTATCCATAGATATTCATCTGAATCGCACGGAGATCTGTGATGCTGGCTACGACAATGCGTACTTGGATACCATTGAAAATTGTTAACAGTAATATTTTCAGGGTTGAAATGCATCCTGATGAAAGCGTAGTCTTCAAAAAGGAAAAGAGAATCGTTGCTACGTTGTAGACACTCAAGAACGTTGGATAGTTTGATAAAAGAGTAATAAATGTAGCATGATAAACTTGTTTAAATTAATTCAATTTGAGAATAAAAATAATAAAATCGATAGGTATTTGTTTGGAGAAACAATACCCACTCGTCATTTGATTAAAATTCCGAATCAACTAAGAATTCGAATGTTGTAGATACAAAACACAGTGATAATTTCAGTTATAGAAGGTTGTGTATTCTCTTGATGAGCCATAATATAATAAAATCTTTATAAAATAAAACACTTGGTTTTTTTTACTCACAAGTTTTTATAAGTACGACGCGTTTCGATCCTTAGATCATCTTCAGGTTGCATACAGTGTACAAATATTTCTTGTTTTTTTTTAAATAATTAATGGTTGAAGGAGTGGTGATTGGAAGGGAAGGATAATATCATTCAGCAGGTTTTCCTTTCTCTTTGTGGCCCGCCTAATCACAAGGCATTCCAGATAGTCTAGTCTATATTAAGATTGTTAATACTAAAATTATGACCTGTATCTAAAATATGTTGGGCTATCCCAGAATTTGGATTTACCTCTCTAGTTGCTTTGATGTGTTCATTATATCTAATTTTAAAGGCCCTAGCTGTTTGTTCTATATAAGCTGCACCGCAATTATCACTGGATGCACGATTCACTCCTGAATGGGAAAGGGGATCATTTTTGCTTTTGTTGTTGAAAAGTAATTTTTTAAAATTAATTCTAGTCGAATGAATAAAGAATACTTCAGTTTTGTATTTTAAATATTTGGACAATTTATTATTGATGGGGCCTACGTTATTTAACTTTCCCCATGTTTGAACGTTACTATCTTTTCGAACTGGTTATATTTTTTTAATAATTTTCAATTCACGTTTTTTTTGTTTATAGGGCCTAAAATGAGTTGCTTAGGGTATCCATTATTTTTGGCTATATTTTCAATGGTACAAAGTTCTTCCTCCAAATTTTCTTTGGAAAGTGAAATATTTAGGGAAAAAACCAAGTGCTTAATTTTATAAAGATTTTACATTAATAATTGTTTATGATTTTTCTGTCTCTCTCTCTCTCTCTCTTCAACTTTTGTGAATACGTGATGTGTTCTAGCCATAAATCCTGTAAAATGCTCTAATTGTAAATTTTCCAAATGATCAAGGTTTCTCACTTATAAGAAATTCATAAATTTAAAATATGTACGTCAAAAAATTTCCCTCCATCTATGAATAAGTTGCAACCTGTTTGAAGCCCCTGCCAAAGTAGATAACGATCGTATTATACACCCAACTTTTATTGCTATTCATTGTAAAAACGGTTTTATGTATTATGAGCATTTATGGGAGTTTGCAGCTTCTACCAACATCTGCAATAATTGAAAAACACAAAGAAAATCTAGTCGTTTTGCAGTTCTTTTCGCTTAAGAAAGATCAACTGTTTTCCCGTCGTATAAGCTGATATTACAATAACAAATTCCAAATGACGCAAAATAAAATAAATCATATATTTATATCTAAATATTTAATATTCACTCATGAACAAAATAAAAATGCAGGATTTTTAGTAACAAGCGAACTTGCAAGGCCTCAGAGTATTGAGGTTTTCCGGCATTTATTTGGTAAGTTAAATATAGGTATTTTACGTTTTTCACGTCGAAGGTGGTCGCTTAAAAGTCCTTGCGTATGGAATATCCTGTACAAGAGCAAGTGATTGTTTGATGATTGATGATGATGATTGATTGATTTTTAACTTCCTAGAAAAAAAACTCTTGTAATCGGTCCCCAAATTCAAATTCAAATGTCCAACATGGCTTTACGTTTAGAGGTTTGAGAAGTTATTTAAATATATTTTTAAGAAACAAGTCTGCATAAATATGTGTACTTACGTACGTACGCACGTGCATGATCATCTTTTTTCAAGACGATAACTGTCGATGGAAAAGTTGTATTGACTTCATTAAGGTCAAAATCGAAACGTAAACGCTTTTGTATAATTCCATCAAATTAAAAAAAATCCAAATTTTTACACCTGATTTGAACTTTTACCAATCGATGCTTACAACAACCAAATTTTCAAAACAGTTCTTACTAGAAGAATAATTAAAAACATTTCATGATTTTTGTAAAATTAATGTAAAAACAATAAACCATTTATAGTCACTATAAATAAGAGGTTGATACGAAAATATTATTCAATTTCATTTACCCATATGAATTTATTGTGGTATCAATCAAAGCGTATCAACATTTGTATTTGAAGTAATCTTCAATAATTTTAATAAAACCGTTTTATGTTTCAAAAACTTTGCTTGATTTAAAAAAAAATCTGAATTTTTATAATTATTAATTAATTATTTTTTATGCAAGTACCCCCATCGCTTCGCGTAAGGATTCAATCAGACCCGCTCCCCTCCCACCAAAAACGGAATCAAAAACTATAGGATTAATATAAGCTCATCCCACTCATTGTAATGAGTTCTTATCATTATTATTTAGAGCAGTATTATTATGAATATTATGTTCAATTTTTTTTTAAATTTATATAGATAGAAATTGTTCATGTGAATCTCAATGATCGCACCTTAAAAGCATTTAAACCAGAGGTTAAACAGGTGCTACTTGAAAGTGATGGTATGAAGACTATTATTGATCTGCCATTAAAGGAAATGCAAAGATATCAAAGGATCACACAGGAAACCATCGTCTCCTAACCTACTAAGTTTAAATTATTCTGTCGATGAATGAGTAAAAAAATGCTAAAATAATAAAGCCACATGTGACGACTAAAGCAAAAGCATGATCAACCGTTAAGATTTAATTATTAAGATATTAGTCATATATATTTCTACTCTTAGTTGGAGAAGAGCTTAAAAATGATGTTTAAAACTTGAAAAGAAAATGGTTCGTCTCGGGCATAGAATAAACTTAAATTGCTACTGAACCGCTTCATATTCGTTTTATATTATCCTCTTGGATAAAGTGAAGATTATTTCGGCTCCTGTGACATCCCTCTAACTTGAAGAACCACTTGCTCAGTTTGGTGACCGTTTGAAGCACCCTTCAGGCAGGAAATCAATTATCTGCGTAAGCTTGACGAGAATGAACACCGAAAATGCTTCATTAACATGATTATCAGATGAGAGCTTACTTTTGGGTCAAACTCTGACCTTCTGCGAGCTTGTGGTGTTATAGATGTTATTTCAATTCAGTACAGTGTTGATTCCACCCAATTAACACATATTTTCATTGCCAGTCAGAAGTTTTTCGAAAATGTTACTTCCGCGGAAGATCCTTATCGTGTCATTCTCTATAGTTCTAATAAATTTTGGAAATTGTGTTCAGGATAAATTTCCGGTTCCGCTCTCAAAGTTAGCTACGTGCCGCGAATTCGATATACATGACAATAAGTGTCAGCATTGGTTTCCTTTTGATAGTTTCAAAAACTATAAATCGGACAAATATAAGATACATTTGAAGTTCTATGTGATGACTGACACTGACGCTAATATAGTCATTTCAAATGGCAAGCCTGAAGCAAGTAGAATTGAATATACTATTGGTAACTACGCTTTATTATGACGACTAACGAGATAAGCTTTAAAATAAATACGGAAGATAATTGGAAATGTGAGAGTATTGTGATAAATTATGAAAACCATGTACATATGATACAGATTTAGTCATTTTCGTTGATACAGCATAAACTTTCGAAGTATTTTAGTCTAATATCGTGAAATGAATAGTTTTTTTTTAAATAAATAACTTACTAAACAATTGTTTTAAGTCAAATTAAGTGCAAAAGTGGAACACATATAAAGAATTACTCTTTATGAGATAATTAACCTTTTAAAATTTATTGTGAACTATTGCCGAGGTCAAAAATTGTTAACCCGAAAGCAAAAATGCATAATAAACTTAAATATTATTGTGTGAAGTTGGAATAAAAAAGTAAACTTAAGGTATATTGCCAAAATGTTGACTGATATTTTTAATTAAAAAACGCAAATATTTACTAGGAATTCATGTTCTTATCAGCTTAACCGCTCAAAAATATTCGTTGGAATTATCAGTGTTCGAAACTTTTTTGGGTGAAAAATAGAATTTTATATTTTCAAAACGCTTTGATTTGTATGAACAGCAGTAGTAGCCCACTTAAGTAGTTATGAAAGCATGTTTTAAGAAATCATCAACAGATTCTTATATATTTGAGCAGATGTGAAAAACATCGATGCCACTTCAGCTGCCTCCCGAATTAATTTTTAGACTAAAATTCATCTTCGAAATAACAAAACAACTGATTGTGGTGTGATATAGTACAACACTTAGAATCCACTCATAAAACAGCCTGAAATTTAAAAACCTATTTAACAGGTGGAAAATGAAAATTAAACACAATTTTCATTTCATTAATGTTATTCTTAGGTATATATTTGCTCCATTTCATTCAAAATACTTAAGAAAATACTAACTAATTTTTAATAACAATAAAAATTCGCGGAACAAGACAAATCAATAGTTCTAGGTTTATCTTTAAAACACAGTCAACTGATTTTTTGTACTGTATTTAACATTTATTAAGTGAGAAATTGATAAATTCATATTTTCATGTAGTGGTGGGTGCAGGTTCCAACACAAACTCCTGGATAAATAGAAACGGAATAAACGCTGGAGCAGAAAGCCAAAAGACGAACATTCTATCATTTCTTTGGCCCACGCCTATTGTGGTCACATTGACGCATTGTAAGTATCATGAAGTTCCCATGGGATGTATTACTAGCATTAATCCTAATTTATAGGTGGAGTCCTTGAAGTCTCAATTCCGAATGTTATAGAGCCTCTCCTCAAAGTTAATGCCAGAGACATTGACTATTCACAAGTGTGTATTTATGCCTGGAATGCGGAGAGCCGATGGTTCTACAATTGCGAAGAAGAAGAAGGTATTGTCTTTAAATGTATTTCGCTTCATCTTTGACTAACATATTTTTTGCAGACGCTCTACTGGAACGCACAAAATCATGTGACACTCCCTATTATGATGTAACATTGGATCCCACGTTAAATTGCTGACCGTTGCATTTTCTAACGACTATGTATTATTTTAATTGGGTTGTGTCTATAATGTAGAATAAATAATATCCACAGATTTCGTCTTTCAATTATAATCAATTGGGAATGTTGAAAAATTTCGTGGAAAATCAGTTCAAACATTTTCAAGAAAATAGAATTGAATTGTCAATGTAAAATCTGAACGGAGGATATTCAATTTAAAGCAAACTCACTAGCATAGCGGTGTCAACAGGCTACGAAATGCATATGAAGAAAACGACGGGCCTGATTTGATCTTGTTTGGCGGACAATATCCCAAGTATTGTTTACTTCAGCTTTACGTTTCCAAAATATATGATTTAGAAGTTTGGCCGAACAATCTTTATTTAATTTTATTAAAAAAACTTCGGATGTCCTATTAAATACTCTGGACGTTCAACATATTTAGTTATTTAGAACTCTAATAAGGACATGATTAAGTATTATCTATCCAAAATCTTAGAAATATTCTTCGTTCATGAAATAAATAGTTTTCTACGATTCCAATCAGCACTCGTTTAGTGTTGGCTGTTCCAAACAAACTTCAGCAGACATTATTCACTGCGATGAGCCGTTCAACTTTAAAATATACCACGCAAAAATCTTATCAGAAAGTAACAAATTATTTACACGACCTTCACCCTCCGCTGACCACGAAATGCTTCAGTGAAGGAGACAATCTTTATGGAATTGCTGTTTCTTAGTATCGGCTGAAAGCTTTTCCATTCCAATCAGTACCGTTTAAAATGTTCCCAACGCGTGTAATTGTTGTGTCTTTGAGTTGTTTCTTCGGCAACTTCCATCTTGTGCGGAGTATTCAAAATGTTGAACCTGTGCCGTTTTCAACGCTGGCAACATGCAGCGAATCTTATGTAAACGTTGATAAATGTGATCAATTCTTTTCGATCGACAGTCTCAAGAACTATCAATCGGATAAATACAGGCTGCATTTGAAATTCTATGTCATGGCCTCGAACGATGTGAATATCGTCCTTTGGAGCTCGAAGGATGACTCGAAAGTTGAATATACAGCCGGTAACATCATAACGCAGTTTAAAGTAATAACATGTGTCATTTGCGCATCTTTGACTGTATCTACTAAATACGTGCATTGGATAATGTTCTGAAAGCGAACGCCGAAAGGACCGTTTTGAATTTGGTTCACCGAGAACCATGCACTACTCGCTCTTGTTTTCTTTCCCAATGAAATAAAATACCCTTCGACAAGCAATTTAAATAATATCGAAGTTAATCAAATTTTGATCCATCACTATTCTTTTCAAGTAATCGGTGGATTCTCCAATACCCAATCATGGTTTAGAACAATCGAAACGGTGGGGATGAAAAGTGATCGCAAAGGAATTTTATCGCAGCTTTGGCCCACACCAATTGTCCTCCAGCAAACTCATTGTAAGCTTACTATTTCTTGGTCAGTATTTATTTGGAACAGTAATTAAGAATCTTCAACTCAAGGCGGGGAGCTGAGGGTGTCCATCCCCTTTGTCGCTGAGCCTCTGATAACAGTTGACGCAGATGAACTAGATGTGAAGTTAGTTTGCTTCTATTCAATGAAGAATCCTAGTCGATGGTTCTACAACTGTGATGAAGATGAAGGTAAGTAACAATCCTTGTTTATTTGAAACTGATTCATTGGCATTTCGGAATTCTAGATATGGTCATAGAAAATCGAATGCATTGCACACAGAAGGATCCAAATCCATTTATTTTCGACGTGCGAAGCAGTTCCAGGCTATAGTTTTAACATTTGGGTGTATTTTAGTTTAAGTACACACAAGTTAAAAGAAATAATTTTGAACTATTGGTTATTATCGATTTCAATTCTTGGACTACTTTGGGGATAAATCGGTAACTAAGTGGATTTTTACAAGTTGTTTTTTCCTTTTCCTGAAGCTAGTATATCATTACGTTAGCCACCATGATGAAAGCTTGTTCCTTTTTAAATTCAACAATTCACTGAATTAACATTTTTTGCTGTTCGAAACAACAAGTCGGGGTCGTTAAACATATTCAACTCCTTCAAGACACTGTACTGATATTAAAATATCGCTTTATGCTCCTCGAAACACGAATGCTAATTACCTTACCTTGTGCTAGAAATACACAAGTCAGTTGCCGTTTTCATGAATTTCCTTCAAGTTTCACGAAAATATTTGCCGCAGCAATTTTCCTAAATTGAGATTTGCTATCAGAAGCTTTTATTTGTAGTGTCCTCTAGTCAAACAGTTTGTGAATAAGCTACGTAAAATGCAAAACTAGTGAAATTATACTAAAGAGTCGTCTAGGAGGCTATTTCCTGAATCAGAATTAAATACACCATTCAAACAGGAAATGTTGTAACATTGTGTGGCTTTATAGATAAGATCCAGAGGCTTTTTAATTTCAGTGAACGTTTTGAATTCAATAGCCATCGAGTGGTCAATTTTTGAAACTGCTGTTCAAACTATAGCGTTGAATTTATTTAAATGATTTTTGCTTTATTAAACATTCTGAAGTTAAATGGGAAGTGTGGTTTCGGGATGACGAATGGCGTCCTCTTCAGGTGCTGTCATTTGCCATCCGCCACCAGATAGCACGACCACGGTTAGGCTTGTTGATGGGTTAAGCTCGTTATATTTCAACTATATTTAATATTTGTATCTGCGAAGTATAACGACTGGTCAATTGGTTCGTATATATGCCTACGTCGCTATTCTATATTCAGTTTTTTATCATGGGTTAGAACCTCCTAGTCTAGTCAACAACTTCGTCTTCTAGTGTGCTTTTGGTGTTAATTTTTGTGTGTTTTTCTGGAGTTAATTAAAAAAAAATTTTTTAGGAGAATACCAGCCGTGACGTGTTTGGCAGCAACTACACAACAAAATTTATCAATACATTGTTGATTGTTTGCGACGATATTAAACGAATTTTTTGACGAATGTGTTCCTTAGATGCTTCCATTATCGTCGCAGCTTTTTTAAAGCATTTTTCCATAAAAAACTAACAAATATAGTAGCGTCAAATCACAACTGCGTGATGACCGATTCAAGACACAAAACAGCAAATAACATTTCTAGTGAACTTAGCTGCATAAGATCCATTGTTTCCTGGTTGGCAAGGCCGTTTATCCTGTAGATCATTAAATTTATTTAGAGTCAAGATTATCTTTCGGAGAAAGATAGACGCATTTTTATTTGCATTTTGATACTAGTCAATAAGTTTCGGCAGCATTTATTTGTTTAAATTTGCTAAAAAAAAAAAAGTAGCGTTTGCATATTGCACCCTTATCATTTTGAAGACTAAAGACTGCCTCGCATTGCAACTGGTCGTTCGTGGTCGCAATGGTCGATACAGGGAATAAATCGTAGCTACCATCTCATGTTGCTTGCTATCATGCAACCACTATGCCCATATATCTTTTCGGCTGATATTCCATGCGAAATCCTTTTATATTGTGGATGAAAAATCAGCAACAGTGCAATCAAATTTAATATGCCTATTGTTCACTACAAACTATTAAAAAATAGTAGTTGTCTAGCCACAATCTACAGTTTAATTAATAGCGTACTGGAAGAAGTGATCACAAGCAAGTTGTGATCCGGTCTATCTCTGAAGCACAATCGGAAAGGAAAGTCTCCAAGGAAAAGACAGCGCAGTAATAACCAGCTTGGCATGTATGGTGGCAACAAAAGCTGAAATGCATTCCCTATAGTAACCGTTGTGTCCAGGAACGATCAATAATAATGCTAGTGCAAATTGGAGTGTGGTCAGCAGTATGCATCGTTTGTGGTGGCCTTTAGTCCGGAATCGAAATTCATAACCATTTCAGTATATATTTTGAGTGTAAACCCTGTTTGGCAATGATAGCTAAAACCAGGGTCACATTATCAATAAGTTCAACCACGAGCCATTAATGCTTTCAATCCAAGCAAATATTTAGATAATGCATCATGTATTCTTAAAGGTTTATTTTACAGAGCAGTTTTTGAATTTTCATCAATAACCGTAATTGTAATCGAAAATTCGGCTTTCTAGTTCAGGTGCCAAAACAGTCAAAATTTGATTTTCACTGCACTGAATTGAAATTTTGAAAAATAATTTTGAAATTTTTAAATGAAATGTTACATCATTTATCCGGTATGCTAGTTGCCCTCCAACTGAAATGACTTGAAATTGAGCAAGAAAAAATAATGTTTCCGATACACTTTTATATTAAAATAAGCGTACAATCAGTTTTGTATCTGAAACAATAGGAAAACTAAATGTCTTACAATTGGAAGTATGTACAATATAGCAAATAAATTACAACTGTAAAAACAGATTGTATCATACATTCCTTATTCACATTTCGTATACATAAAACTTCTCCTTGCTTACAGTTATCTAAATGAAAAGATCGCAAGCTTTCAATTATCCTGCAGCAAAAACCGCTGGAAATTATGGGAAAACTTTTACGTAGCGTACAAAGCATTGTTCGTTTCTATAAATGGCGTGGAGCTATTTTGATTGCGGAGCACGTAGCGCTTTTCTAATACATTATTTAAAAGTTATGCTATTTAGAGGGATCTGTTGACTACTGAATATGTGATACAAGATGCAAGCATAGCAAATAATATCAGGATAGTGTGCATCATGGTACGTTGAACATAAGCTGCCAAGCATACTCGTATGAATAATCGAATCTGATGACATTATCTAAACTGTTGAGAAAAAACCGTATTCTTTTTTTTGGAAAATTTGATCACTGTCAGCACTATTTTTGCTTTTCATTACACATGATGATACCAAACACTCTTTATGTAATTAACTGCTAGTTGATTGTCATGTTACAGTCACCATTCTCGCCCATTGTGTGCATAGTAAATTGAAGTTCAACATAAAAAATTATGAAAATGAATATTTTCGCCGGCCAGTTTAATTTGCTAACCTCGGCTATTAAATACCCAACATGATAAGCAGCAAAAATGTATACACAGCATTTTTTGCAGGACCATCATCGTCGTCGGTGATGCATGAAATGGCCTCGTCCATCATTTTTATCAAGCTTCACATGTGTTGACACTTCTCAAGAGCCACTTGTCAGCTTTTAGTGAGGATGATAAAGTAACCAAAACTGTTTCTTGACATTCACATTATGTACAAGATGAAAAAAGTATCGTGATAGTATCATTTGGTTAAGAACATGGTTTATTTAGTAAGTCTACAAGGTCTTTGCTGAAGGTGTTTGCTTGCTGCTCGCTAAAGTGGTACCTATCTGTTGTTATCCTTAGGAGTATTTCTTGTTGTGTGATTTTAGTTGTGTAAAGACACAAACTTCTTAGTCGTTGAGCTACTATGGTAATTCTTATCCTATATTGATAAAGGATTAGTCCCTAGCACTTGCTTTTATAAATTGCTCATTTTGAGTAATAGCCTCAATAAAATATTGACCTTCAAAACAAAAAAGAAGGATAGCGAAAGAATGCTGTTTTTTGCCTTAATTAATGAAACATCAACTCCAATTTTCGTGCCTAGCAAACAACAGTTATAATTTTCCGGTTAGTTTGAAGTATTCGAAGCAATTGCATACGAGGAGTGACAAGTCCACAGTACAAATTATAGCTTGCTAGGCTCATTGAAAGTAATGAAACGCCTAATGATGTTTTAAATAAAATCCTCGGCTTTTCGAATGCGACCGTTAAACTTGAAAGCCAGTATCTTCTAATAAGGAGAAGGTTCATTCGAAATAAAATTCACCTAGTTCGCCCATCTACAGTGATTACTGACGAAAAATTGAAATGTTTTCAACAACCCAGTAAATGGGAAGTTTTTGTAATTGTCCTGAAAATTTAAATTTTCAGCATTTCTTTACGTTTTGAGGTCTTTGAAGTATATTTAAGGTGTTTTTGGAAAGAAATATATATGTATGTTCATGTACGTATGTATGCTTGTTCGTGGTCCTTTTTTCTATGATGATAGCTCGCGTAAAAACGGTTTTTGCCATTCGCCATATTGCAGTGTTATTGGAAGTGTGTTAACAATGATACGAGCTGATTAGATTTTGGTACACTTCGGTTTATTGTTTTTCTTGTTTTGATACATCCCAGATGATTTTTGTCACGCACCATATCTCGCAAACTAAACTGCAGGTATTATTTCAATTATTTCCCCCGTAAGATTATATTTGTTTGGGTCAGTACATATAGGACTAAGCCGCGCGCACTGTGCATAGTTGCACGTATTCCACCATGAAAGGATAGGCTCCAACTGTAACACGATTGCAAGACAATTCAAAATGAAGTCAGGATATTTACTTGTTCCTACTTTTTTTATTCTGCCTTGGAAAATTATAGATGATTGGTTTTTTTACAATTTCACGAATTTTTTGCTTAATGGTGACTTCAAATCATAACACCTTTTGTAGATAAAATGTAATTAGATGTTTCAATTGTGTTCGTTTCTATTGGGCATTGAGCTTTCAAAAAATAAATATTTGTTCCGCTCCGTTGTTGTTAAATAATTGCATGGTTTGTGAAATATTTCCTTTAAAATAATCTGATTTTATTTGATAAGAACATGTTCTACTTCATCATACTTCATAATGTTTTTAGTAACATTTTAGAACAAAACGGAAAATATAGTCATTTTTAAATTGAATGTTTTTCATTATTCACGCCACATATCAATTTTGAATGATATTTCAAAGCTACTAAAACTAATTGAAATCCCTGAAACTGATGTTTCCCATATTTTATACGAGGTTAGTTTTATTGAAGACATAAATAAAATTAAAAGTAATTTGATGTCGCTTGAAATTTTTAGTCAGCATTTTAAAATTGAAATTAATTCGAATGTGATGCTCAATGTTTGTTTCAATTTCAATATACAAAGAGTAAAACATGTGATTTTCTTCTACTAATCAAGAACAAATCCTTAAGGGGTAACACTACTCTAGAGACCCCCTTTTTCATGATTTTTCGTAAGTAAATAAATTAAAAAACACCAAATTCACTTATAGTTGTATATTGTATAACTCAAACAGTACAAAAAAATTTTTTTTTCCAAATTGGCGGCCACATGACCACGTATTCGGCTGTTGTGTGATCCACCTTTAAAAAGTTACCGGTAACTTTTCTTTCGAACGGTCGCTTCTAGAACAAAAAACTAAATTTTTCTTGAAGTGCATACTAATAGCTAGTGAAGTACGGAGGTTTTTTTTAAAAAACTACTTTTTAACAAAATGGCGCTGTTTTGAACAAAAAACGATTTTTAACCAAAAAATTAGCCATAAATTGTTTATAAAATTAGAAATAAACTATTAATCAAAAAATTATGTATGTTTCACTAGATTTATGTATTTCAAAGTTACTGTAAAAATTTCAGATGGATCCATGCACCCGTTCCAAAATAATCTTACCGGTAAACTTGAAAACAGGGATTTTGAGAAAAACGCGTTTAAAGTTTTTGTAGCGTGCGCGGGGCTCTGGGGCGCGGTGCAGCAAAGTCGCTCAGTTAGCCCTTTAGCAATTTTTCCACGCTATAAAACTACCGACATCTCATTTCTATGACCCTAAAGTACAATTTAAGCCAATAAAAAAACGTTTTTTGAAAATCCTAGAGTAGTGTTACCCCTCCAGCCTTGGTTTTGAAGTCCGACTCATTTTTCAAATGCACAACATTTTTCATTGCTTTTTATATCGTTTATCAAATAAAACAATAATTTTCTAGTTCGTTGATTAAAATCAAGTTTCATCTGGCAACAGCAGAGCACATCTTATTTCCAATTGCCCCCAGTAAAACAATTGATAATGAAAATTCATTCTACAAGTATCTGAATCGAACGAAATTATCTATTGTGATGAGATTTTTTAGCTAGCAAAAGTATATTTTGACTCTTTCACGGAAAATCAAATATTTATTCAACAAAATCAGCATAGACTTTTACTTCAAAAAAAGAGTTATATAACTCCCGATTTAATCTGGGGAGCTTGAAAATGTACCATTTACGATAGCATGTCCACCATTGTGAAAAGATTTAATCAATATTATTACAGGAAGGTGTTTTATCAGTTCATAAAAACCCAAGAAATGTAATCAAAAAAACAACAACATTGACTATGTCTTTCAAAATAGTATTTGATACTCCCTTAAAGGAATAAGCCTCCACGCACGCCATCATAATACTTTGATTGATGAAGCGGCCAGAAAATGTATACAGAAGCATATTCAAAAATATATGAACAGATTTATTCGATTTCCTTTTCAATGAATATTATCAACGTTTTACATTCACTTTCATGACCTCTTTTTGATTGGAGTGCCAAACACATATATCATTTCCAGTATTAGCAAACCCTTTCAGTTTTTTTAAGCTTAGGCGTACGACTCGCAACATTCGAGTGAGAAGACTAACGTAACACGAGAGCTTTATAAGAGATAAATAAAAAATTTATTCTCGTAAGATTGATGTTATTATTCATGGTCCCTGTGTGAACTACTTGTGATATTGCAAATTGTGCTCCCATAGTTCATACACCAAGCTTCGGGTTATCCTTCATGGTGTGGAGGGATGAAACAACTTTAAAGTTGCTTGTCATATCAACAGTAGCTTTTATAGTTACTGATATACAAACGGTTTTAAGGACATCATAAATTGCCATTCGAATCAAATTTACTTTTCGATCTCCAGATTAAACTTTGTTCACATTACAAATTAGCATTAAATTCGCAACTTCAGAGCTTTGCATTCGATGTAAATTGGAACGCAGCTCTTGAAAGTGAATTGTAAAAAGTGACGTGCATATTCATATGTTGCCATTCAAATCAATTGCACGTTTGGGAAATCAATAAAAACCTTCTATCAGCTGGCAATGTTACTTTCTTCGCCAAAAAGCTATGAATAATATAAGCACGTTATAAATGATCCCTGCACCAACATCTAAATTTCTTCTTCTTATGCTCTTATCCTTGATATTCAACTCAATTATTCTAGGCTGCGAGTACAGATACTGTGGAATATACTTGTAGAAAATGTTTTCTATCGTTTGTCACGTTTACCGAAAATGTAACTTTCGGGTGCAAAATCATAATAATCTTGGTATTTAATGGAATTATTTTTCATCAAAAAATCTGTTAACAAACCACGAGAGGCGACCCTTGCCCGTGTGGACAACTTCCCAGTAATATCTCGAGAAAGTTTAAGAATATTAAACATAATAACCACAATGAAAATAATCACTCTTTAAATTATGATTATGATAGACTCTTTACAGTAAGTGGAATGTGTTAATATTAATATATTATCTAAAGGAGAGTCTATTGAGAACGTATGGTTTTTGGTGGGTGGGGGTCGGATTTAATCTTTGTGCGGATCAATCAGAGGAGTACAGGTTCAAAAGAATTTTTTACGTTACTGGCTATTTTCATATCGACCCTTGATACGCGATAGCGAAAATTGTGGCGAAATCAGAATTCTATGTTTATTGATTGCAGTTTTTGTTTCTATTAGACCAGGGCGGATCTGTTTTCAGATGGACGTTGCGGGGGGGCACGCTGATTTTTGCAGGAAAAGTTGGGGAATAAGTCGTATAACAATAATTGATTTATGCTCCCTCTCAAAAAAGTCGGGAACATTAAAAAAAATCGAAATGTTTAAAAATTTGAAAAAAAATCGTGTTTTTTCTGCTTGTCTCACTCCTAACTTTGAAACAGTTCATTTTAGGTCAAAATTGAGTGACAATAAAAGTTACGTAATAAAATTTTCTATAAGATACGATTAGTTAAAAATCCTCAAACATTTGACTCTTGTCGCAAATTGCAATAAATATAAAAAAACAGGGGGGAAAGCCTTTTTTTATTTAATTTTTTTTGCCACTTAAAATGCACTTCGGATCTTTATATTTTGCGCAAAAAAAATTTTACATCATAAAACAGCTAAGAAAATTTCATCAAAATCAATCCAGTAGAATGCCCATAATAATTGTGCAATCTAAATTTATTTAAAAAAAATCAAAAATTTTGAAAGCTTGCAAGTCAGAAACTTAAACTTATAAAAGTTTGAAATTTTTTTCACATATGAAAAATTGCTTCACCTATCACATGCACTTTATAAAATTAAAATCGGATAATTACGGCGGCCTCAGCAATTTTTGCTATACTTGGTAATAAACTCTAAAATTGTGCTGAGCGCATGCGCATTCAGTTGTAGGAGCCATGCTCCCATCAACAAAATTCGCAGCGGCCCAGCACAATTTTAGAGTTTTAGCAAAAATTGCTGAGACCACCGATTTTAATTTTGTAAAGTGCATGTGATAGGTGAAGTGATTTTTCATATGTGAAAAAAATTTCAAACTTTTATAAGTTTAAGTTTCTGACTTGCAAGCTTTCAAAATTTTTGGTTTTTTTTAAATAAATTTAGATTGCACAATTATTATGGGCACTCTACTGGATTGATTTTGATGAATTTTTCTTAGCTGTTTTATGATGTTGTAAACTTTTTTTTGCGCAAAATATAAAGATCCTAAGTGCATTTTAAGTGGCAAAAAAAATTAAATAAAAAAAGGCTTTTTCCCCGTGTTTTTTTATATTTATTGCAATTTGCGACAAGAGTTAAATGTTTGAGGATTTTTAACTAATCGTATCTTATAGAAAATTTTATTATGTAACTTTTATTGTCACTCAATTTTGACCTAAAATGAACCGTTTCAAAGTTAGGAGTGAGCCAAGCAGAAAAAACACGATTTTTTTTCAATTTTTTGTCAAATTTTTAAACATTTCGATTTTTTTAATGTTCCCGACTTTTTTGAGAGGGAGCATAAATCAATTATTGTTATACGAGTTATTCGCCAACTTTTCCTGCAAAAATCAGCGTGCCCCCTCTCAACGACCAAATTTAGTCGTTTTTCTACAGATCCGCCCTGGTCTTTATGCCGACTGAACGAAATTTTGTCGCGCTACAGCCATTTTGGATTGTTGCGTCTGAAATTGCCAAGGATGCTGCATTGACATTGAATCTGTATTATTTCAACATTTTACATTAAAAAAACTGTTAATAATTTCTTATTTTGCAATTGTTCCTTATTTGCTGTTTAATTATATGTATGACATATGAAATATAATGAAAGAAGAAAAAGACGGGAAGAAGTAATTGAAATTTTACGAAACCATAAAAACTAAACTGCTAAACTACTTAAAACTTAGATTTTTCTTTTGATGAGAACTTTTTGAAGTGTCTGATTTTGATAAGTATTGGCCACCATTGTATCTGTATTATTTCGCCATTTTATCATAAATCACTTCTTATTCTGAAGTTGATCAAAAGACCACAAGTAATATGCAGTAAAAACTCGATGCCTGGTTATATTTGAAACATACATCTTACCTTACAATGTATAGTATGATCTCGAAAATTGGAAACGTGACCCATGAACAATTACATATCATTTTTAAAAATCTTTTTCAATAATGCTTTTCGGTGACACTCTTTGATTGACACGACACGACATTACCATTAAAGTAGGAGATAACAGGTAATATCGCAGTAGTCCCTCGACTTACGTTGGAGTTAGGTTCCGAAAATTTGCGACATAAGTCGAAAACGACGTAATTCGAGGATAGAATCAACCTTCAATCAAAAACACTTCAACACATCCTTGGTCTATAATGTATGAACGCCAGAGACAAAAACCTTCTTACGAAAATTGCGCTCACAAATTTTGGGAATTCTCTTTTGCCAGGGAAAAAGTTTTCATATGAACAAACATCTGTTTTATGCAAACGGCGACGTAAGTCCAGAGATGGACGACGTAATTTCAAACGTACAACAAAGGAGACATCAATAGTCAAGGGATTACTGTATTCGTATCAACGCGTTATTCGTAGTGACTATTAACGGTTTTTTTTTATTTTTTATTGATTCTTTTTAATAAACTGATTTTTGGACAAAAACCGTCTAGAGTATTTGATTTTTATATGCCTTGCTTGCTTATAGTGCAAATCAGGCGGAAAATTTAATTTTGAGAAGAAATTCTAATTTTTCGTACTTTTTTCACTAAATGAAAAAGCGGCTCCACTAAATTTATTCAAAATATGACAGAATCGTGCAAATGCATATAAGTTTTGATTGACATTTTCACGATGTAAATCCAATGTTTGGTTCGTGATATCACAACCAAAAACCCAACCGAACTTTACCAAAATTTACTCGGCTCGTGACATTGCAAATACGCTTCAATTGTTACCTCAACGAAGTCAACTAATTATTTTTTTAGGTTTTGTTCGCAAAATGTAATGACCGCAAACGTGCATAAATACACACACATATTGCCTTCTTTTCAAAAACATTTTTTATATACTCCAAAAACCTTAAAGCTTACGGATATGTTGAAAACTTCAATTGGAAATAAAATTAAGGAAATTGGCAATAGCTCGGTTCTTTGCTACTGTTTATTTAAAAAAAATCACGAAAATCTTTAAGTAACACATTTAACTGTATGGTATGTATTTTCTATACAAAAGTCTATAACTCGTTCGGCCGCTCGAATCAGCGAGTGCGAGTCTCAACAGTAATTCATCAGGTTTTTAATGATACTAACCTAAAAGCATTGAGTCAAAACCCATGCATATATTATTTTTAAAAATCAACCTTGCTTGAGGTATTAAAACTTCAATATCTAACACGAATACTGATTTTTTCTATACTTACATCTCCGAATCTATTGATTTTGGGTTTTAATCTGAATACCGCAGAAAGTTTTTGGATATTCAAGGTTAAAACAAACAAATAGTACATTATATGATCAATAACGAAGATAACTGAACAATGTTCCAGTGAACTTAAATACTGAATTGCGTCCTTGTTTCTAGTCATTTTGGACCATACTCCGAGTAACAAGGTATACACCGATTTGAATTTTTCAAAAGTACTAGTACAAAACAAAACAAGCAGAAAGCTACTGTAATAATAATGTATCTTATCCATCCATTTTTCACCATTGCGCAATATGAAAAAATCTGCCGAAATCTTACGAAAAAATTTACTGTTTATTCATCTTGCCAACAACCCATCATCAAGCTTTTTACTCTTACTTTTCAAGAAAATAATTGCAGTTCCAATGAACAAATCATTATTATTTAGTAAGATTTCCGGATACTTCAATGCACATATTCCAAGACTGAAACATTATTTCCACTTATAATAAATACAAACATGGAATATTTTTCGTTTCAACCAATGAATTTTCAAGGAAATTCTGTGTTGAAAATAAACGAGAGTTAAAATTTATTTATTGTTACATTCAACAAATGAAAATTGAAACTGATTCTTTATACTCTAAATAGGAACTGTTTTTCTATGAAGTTACAAATTAATTAATTTCTATACTAACAATTATACAGGTAAAGCATGAAATGACTACAGACGTTTCACGAGACAACGAATTTATCGGATGCTACTTTTCCCATTACGATTTCATTAGAATATTTTCTACTTCATATTTTGCCAGGTGGAGAAAAACTTCGTCCGTGAAAAGTAGCCAGAATCCCGTAAGTTATTCAAGGTATTTCTATCATAAAGTTTTCCTCCGTTCGTGCTCCCAATGCTCATGAATATGAGACGAACAAATTAGAAAACAAGTCCAAAAGCACCACGATAAAAATAAAGCATCCATTCTTTGCTTAAAAACAGGAAGTTTAGCCGGAAAAAATTCAATTTACACGATAGACACGACGTAGATACGTCGCCATGCAGGAGACTTTTGAACTTTTTATTTGGGGACGCGATTTCGAATCAACTGTCTTAAAAAATTCAAAAAAAGTTTTCCGTTGAGGATCGTTTGCAGAGCAAATTGTATTGTAATAGTCAATTAACAGGGAAAAGAATGAATTCATGTCTAGTAGCTCTCCACTTGAAAGAACACGATAATTGAATCTGTCGTTTTTCTTCACTGTCTTCTTGTTGATGACAAACATCGTACAACGAATAAAAAATCATACGTACATATACGTGAAAAAATGCGGAAGACTCTTGAAAAATATATTTTCGCTGAAAAAAAAATTAGCTAATCTATCCAAGAACTGTCAAACTTACTTAATTAAGGTAAAAACTAAACTTTCGTATGCCTTCATAAAACACTTACCTAAATATAAATGAAACTCTGCCAGTTCCACATAAGCAAAAAGAGTGCTCTTTTCAAGGTTTCCGTACATAACTTTCCTAAGTATAAACGGGCATGTGATACACTAATTACAGATACTATGAGAAGAGTCGCCTTCAAATGTATCTTATATGATCTTTAAAACAGTTCTCATAAATTATGGACCTAAGGATGGATACGCATGTTGCCCTTAGAGTTTACAATTTTTCTGAAAACTATGGTAGTACTAGTGGCAAGTAAACACGCTATTTGAATGTTAATACAACAAGCCGTGCGGTGCGAGCCTTGAGGCCCACACGGTCAACTTCCCAGTAATATCTACATAAACATCAACAACATTAAACACAATAATAATTTTGAAAATAATACTACTTTAAGTAATAACAATGAGAGGTATTCATAGCAGTAACAGGAATGAGTTAATATGAATCATATCGTCTACGGGAGGGTCCATTGATTACGTAAGGTTTTCAGTCGATGAGGACAGATTGAATATTCACGCAGATCACTCGTTGGGGGCGTTTTTGGTCTTGAAAAATTTAGTACATGCAGTCAAAAATAAGTTCAATTGCATGTAAAAAGTAAAATGTATTACAAATGATGATGGTTATTGAAATCTTACGATTACTAAAGAATGAATCTACTAAAAACTACAACTTTTTATTTGTTGAAAGCTTTTCATATGCTTTGATCTTGCAAAGTATTGACTACAAAACATTTTACCATTCAACGCGTTGATACCGCAAATGAAAATTTGATTGAAATTTTGTTGGTTTTCAAAATTTAAGCAGTTTTTTTAATTAAAAGACTATAAAAACTATTAAAAATCTGCTCAAATTATGCAAATATTTTAAAACTTTGATTGAAAAGTTATAAAGTAATATCATTCGTATGAACCCTCTTTAAATGGTAACTTTGAATGATTTTTTATTTTTAATTTAGTTTTTTCATAATTATGGAAGAAAATTTTGCTGAATTCTCTTCAAAAACTGATAAGAACGCATAAATTTTATAAACTGGTATCACTGTGCTGTGCAAATCAAGTTAAAACAAAATATTTTTATGAAAAAAACCATAATTTTAAGCATTTTCTTCTGTTAAATTGAAAAAACCGCTGAAACGAATTTTTATAATGTTAAAAACTACACAAAGAGGTTAATACACGTCAACTGACACTATAATAATGCAAATATTATATCTGGTTCGTGAGATATAGTGAATGATAAAAATGACCTTGAAAATCATGATGATTTTTAAGGATTTTTAATTTTTAATTTAATTTTTTACGTAATCATGATGATTTATCTACAAACATTGTTTGAAGTATATAAATTTTGTAAGCATTGATTACTATATTTCGCAAATCAGTTTAAAAATTTATTTTTTATGAAAAATACTAATTTTTTGCACTTTTTTCTCTTAAATTAAAAAACGGCTCCAACGATTTTTTAAAAACTCAACAGATTCAGTAAAATGTTAATACGCGTTCATTGACACCTAAACGATGCAAATCGTATGTTTTGTTCGCGAGATATAACGCATGACTGAAATGACCTTGAATATCACTGTTAATGATTTTTTTTAATTTGATTTTTTTTTGTATTCATGAGAAAAAATTTTGATGGCATTTTTAGGAAAACTGTTTGGAGTATATGAATTATATAAACATTGATTACTCTGACTTGAAAATATGCTTAAAAATTTATTGTTTTTGAAAAAACAAAAAAATTTTGCACTTTTTTTTAAAATTAAAAACATCTCCAAGAATTTTTTAGAAACTTGAAAGGATCACATGAATGTCAATACGCGTCGATTGACACCTTGTTCAAAGAAATCGTACGTTGGTTTCGCGAGATATAACGCATGACAGAAATGACCTTCAAACGGGCAAAACAACAAACCCCCCGACCGAAGTTTTCGAAAAACTAATCAGCTCTTAAGATTGCAAAGACGCTTCGATTGACACCTTAACAAAGTCGATCGGACTTTGTTTACGTGAGCTATGCTCGTAGAAAAAAGTGCCCACGAACGTACGTACGTACGTACGTACACACACACACACCACACACACACATACTTCTTTCTAAAAACACTTTATATATACTCTATAGACCTCAAAACGTAAAGAAATGTTGAAAATTTCAATTTCGATTTTCGAGGCGATTACAAGAACTTCCTAAATACTGGGAAGTTGAAAAGACTTCACCATTCTGCCATCATCGGTGACGAGATAGCCAAACTCGGACCTTGATCTCCAGAATTTATTGCCCCCATGGATCTTGGTTCAACGACCGCTCCCTCCAATTTCGGACTCCCATCAGCTCACTGTGTTTGTCAATGCTGACCTCACAACGCTATCTGAGCCTTCCGTGCGACCTTACTCCTTGGGTCCTGAAGCATTTTGCGGTATTTTTACGTCGCTCATTCCAGCCCATTGCAGTTTCAGTGTCTCAACCAAAAATGGCACACATTGCTGTTGGACAGGTCCAATAATTCTTAGCTCGAATATGTCGTGCCATATATAAGTGCTGGTAGTAGAATCGTTTTATATATGAAGTGTTTGTTTTTTCTGTGGACGCTATTTGGCTTCAATATTGGAGAAACAGAAAAGTACGCGTTGTGACCAGATTAATTTTGCGTTAAGTTTCGTTCTTTTTGTTGCTGTCTCTACCTAGCAGCACTTCTAGGCTGATGAAATTGTCAGCACCTTCTATGCTAAAGTTGTCTATCGTTAATCTCATTAGTACTGTCGCATGCTTTCGTGTTTGGGCCATAATTTTAGTTTTAGCGCAGTTTACTTTCAGCTCGACTTCATGGGCTGCTGGCACAACATCCTGAAAAGCTAAGGACAAGCAATGAACGACTCATGGTATTGGTGTCATCAACATAAACCACTAGTTGCGTTGATTTAAATTGTAGCGCACCTCGCCTCCAAGTTTGCATTTTTCTGTTGACTAATGCCAAAGCAGTGTTGAAGAAAATCGAGGCGAGTCCATATCCTTCTTTCAAACCTGTGTCCGTTGGAAAACTTGGTGTAAGTTCTGTGTCGATTTTGAATTGCGCAAATGTACCCATCGTCGTCAATTTGACCAGTCTCCCAAGTTTGAATGGTAAAGATACTTGGCGAAGCACATGAGCTGCTTCGAGGTGAGTCAAAGCTCTGACGTTCCAGTTTCCAAAAGAATGGTTTTTTTTCGTATCCGGGATCGTCGTTGCTAAGTCCTTTTTTGTATCCTCTTCATACTGGTTCCGGAATCAACTGGAGTTTTAAGAGGATGAATGACTGATCCATTGCCCAACTTAGATAATCCTCACGGAGGCGTTGACTATCCTGTTTTACGGAGCAGGAGGCTCGCCGCACGTCTTCTGGTCGCAGAGTCCTTGATGCCAATGTTGGTGTGTTTTTCCATTACTTAAATCTGCAACATGTAACACATAATTTTAACGACCCCTATTTCCAGAAACTTCCCGACGTTGCTGAGCCATTCCGGGTTTCAAAAAATACATGTGATGTTAATTTGCTTAATATTTCTTTGTTTGTTATTCTGCACTACTAAAGTTTTGAATTGAGTTTCCAACAGGTAAAAATTAACAACAGAGTCCAATCAATTATTAACTTCCCAGTATATGGGAAATTCTTGTAATCGCCTCGAAAATCGAAATTGAAATTTTCAACATTTCTTTACGTTTTGAGGTCTATAGAGTATATATAAAGTGTTTTTAGAAAGGGAGATGTATGTGTGTGTGTGTGTGTACGTACGTACGCCTGTACCTTCGCGGACACTTATTTCTACGAGCATAACTCACGTAAACAAAGTTGTATCGACTTTGTTGAGATGTCAATCGAAGCATCTTTGCAATCTCAAGAGCTGATTAGTTTTTGGGAAACTTCGGTCGGGGGGTTTGTTATTTTGCCCGTTTGAAGGTCATTTCTGTCATGCATTATATCTCGCGAACCCAACGTACGATTTCCTTGAAAAGGGTGTCAATCGACACGTATTAACATTAATGTAATTGTATCAAGTTTTTAAAAAAATTCTTGGAGCCGTTTTAAATTTTTAAAAAAAAGTGCAAAAAATTAGGTTTTTTTTCAAAAACAATAAAGTAACAAATAAGTTCAAGTAATCAATGTTTATAAAATTTATATACTCCAAACAGTTTTTTTAGAAATGCCATCAAAATTTTTCTCATGTGATTACAAAAAAAAATCAAATAAAAAATAAAAAATCATTGACAGTCATCATGATCTTCAAGGTCATTTCTGGCATGCGTTATATCTCGCGAACTAAACATACGATTTGCATAATTTAGGTGTCACTGGACGCGTATTAATATTTGTGTGATTCTATGAAATTTTTAAAAAAATCTTTCGAACCGTTTTTTAGTTTATTTAAAAAAGTGCTAAAAATTGGGTTTTTTTCATAAACAATAAGTTTTAAACTTGATTTGCAAAACGCAGTAATCAATGTATATAAAATTTATATACTCCAAATAGTTTTTGTAAGAAAACCAGCAAAACTTTTTTTCATGAAAACTAAAAAAATTAAATAAAAAATAAAAAATTATTAACACTCATGATCTTCAAGGCCATTTCTTCGATTCACTATATCTCACGAACCAGATATAATATTTGTATCATTGAGGTGTCAATCGAAGTGTTTTAAAATCTCTTTGATTATTTTAACATTATAAAGATTCGTTTCAGCGGTTTTTTTAATTTAACATCATGATTTTCAAGGTCATTTTTATCATTCTTTATATCTCACGAACCAAATATAATATTTGCATCATTAAGGTGTCAATCAACGTGTACTTACATTTTAATGCTGTTTTTAACTTTTTAAAAAAATCGTTACAGCGTTTTTTTTTTAATTTAATAAAAGAAAATGCGAAAAATTAGGATTTCTTTCATAAAAAAATACATTTTTAGCCTGATTTACACAGCTCAATAATAAATGTTTATGAAATTTATACATTGCTATCAGTTTTTGAAGAAAAAATAAGCAAAAAATTTTTGCATGATTCTGAAAAAATAACCAAATTAAAAAAAAATCATTCAAAGCTACCATTTTAAAAGGGTTTATATATTTTGTTCTAAAGACTTTGTTATAAAGTCAATCAAAGTTTTATAATATTTGCATAATTTGAGCAGATTTTGAATAGTTTTCAGTGTTTTAATTTTATAAAAAAACTGCTTAAATTTTGAAAACCAACAAAATTTCAATCAAATTTGCATTTGCGGTATCAACGCTTTTAATGGTAAAATGTTTTGTAGTCAATACTTTGCAAGATCATATGCTTTGAAAAGCTTTCATCGAATAAAAAATTGTAGTTTTTAGTAGATTCATTCTTTAGTAATCGTAAGATTTCAATAACCATCATCATTTTTAACACATTTTACTTGTTACATGCAATTGAACCTATTTTTGACTGCATGTACAAAATTTTTCAAGACGGAAAAGGCCCCCAACGAGTGATCTGCGTGAATATTCAATCTGTCCTCATCGACTAAAAACCTTACGTAATCAATGGACCCTCACGTAGACGATATGATTCATATTAACTCATTCCTGTTACTGCTATGAATACCTCTCATTGTTGTAATGTTGTTGATGTTTATGTAGATATTACTGGGAAGTTGACCATGTGGACCTCCAGTGTCGCACCTCGCGGCTTGTTTATTGAGATTTGGAACCGCGTAGTTGAATTGCATTTCGAACGGAATAATGTGTCACCTCGTCATTATGAACTGCAGAAGACCTTGCCGAATCTGATTAATTGATGAACAAATACTTTGGTTATTATAAAACACTTTGAGCTAAAACCTCTTAAAATTTGCATGATGTTAATTCGATTAGATCTTCTCCTCTCTACGTTGAAACTTATTCGATTTCCCACGATGCGCCTTTCTATAGTCACAGGACCATAAACTTTCACCTGGTGCATCAAGATAGTAATTTGCTTGGCACGACCGGGAAGACTCGCCATTGCCAGAAGTAGGTGCACATTGGAAAGGGGGTAGTTTCACTTCGTACAGTTCTCGCAGCTTGAATTTCATGAAATCTGTGCATAACAGATATCCATAAAGACTTTAATCAGAAACGAATCTGGATAGGACCTGCAATTTTGCAAATGTTCTTGCAATGACAATGGAAGAGAAGATTCATTAGCAAGTTTGTCAAGCACGAAAATTGTTTGGCTTGAATTTTGAAATCGAAGCGACTTGAAACATTGATGTTGGTTGAGATGCAAATTGGATATTCAATCGAAAGCTAATTCAACTAAGGAGTCTAATCAGAAGCCAACACTTTAATTTCAACTAGTGCGGGTGTTTTCAGTACATATAAATATTCATACCTATGTTACGTTTAAATTACAATGTCTCAACGATTCAGGTAAGGAAGATGAATGACTGGACGTTACATGTATATGTAAATGGTTAGTTAAACTTCACTTATCTAATTGAATACATGACTTTGAAATGGCACAATAACCGAATTGTTAATTTAAGAGACAATGTTTGGTAAGCAATGATTACAAAGCTTGAGCTTGTTCTTTTTCCCTAAGTTATATTCAATGATGGGTTAAGTATACTTACCAGCTTTGTATGGGATTAGATTTTGGCATATGCTTAACAAAACGAATTATCATGTAAAACTGCAAACAAGAAACAAACAAAATCCTAACAACCGAAGTCATCGTCTTTTAAGAAAATTAACTTAATTGATTCCTTAAAAAGTCCATAAGCTTATAAACAACAAAAATGAACCTCCCTATTTGGCAGCAGAGTAGAGTCGCACAAAGTTCTGCCTGATCAGCAAAAAAACAAGACATCTTCATACCCCTATAGGCTACATCTTTTATTTTGAGCAGATATAGTCTAGAAGCCGTAGATATACATGCATGCAAGACGACAGATAGACGATATTTATTTTAATCATTTATACATTATTGAAACCATCTATCAAAATTTGCATCTTCTCAAATTGTAACATGTTGATATCTGCAGGCATATCCTTGCAAGCTTTACGACCTCTTACATTTTTGTCGTTGTGCGTCAAACCAATCTTAATTGGTATATTTGTATTAATTGGTACAAATATATTCCATTCTTTTCCATGTATGCGCTTCAGGTATGTTCTTGATCCTTGCTGATTTCAGTAGCTGTCGCCCCTTGCAGATAATTTCTGTATCTTATATGAATATGAAAGCTTCAAAATTGACACTTTGAACAGTTACAAGACGTTGTAATGGAACTACATAGATCAATGGTTTGTCAAAAGTGCATTGTTTTCAAGCTTAACTAAATGAAAACAGATCAAAACAGTATTCTATTCCTTAGAATTCATATAGCTTCTCGTTCTATTCTAATTTAAGAAACCAGGTGTGTCTTTGATAGGTTATCAACACTTGACATAAATATCTAAAAAGCATGTTATCCAACATAAATATAGGTATGCAATACCGATTAATTGCAATCGATCCGAAAATCGAAATCAAAATGTTCAACACATTACGTTTTATGTTCTGAGGGGTAATGTAGTAATTTTTTCTCTTATATTTCACATTAACATTTAAATGAGTCTATCAAAAATTTTAAAAAAATTAATGCAGCCGATATTCATTTAAATGAAAACCCATTAAGGTATTTTTTTTAAATTAAAAAAAAATCGAGTGTGAGTTCACACGCGGTAGAAGTGAAACTTTGCCTTCTGATTAATCTGTAAGAGAATGAAGTGAATAGACAATTGAGGTGATAAACACACACACACACAGAGAATGATAAATAGAATCACTTAAAGTAACATTCTAGTAAAAAAAAATTGTTAGATTCAATATAAAATAATGTACTATAGATTTCAACGTTTTCTGTCTCTCTCTTTTTCTCTTTCTTTATCTCTTCTTCTTCTTCTATGGATAAACTAGTCGTTAAACTTAGAGTAAAAAGTGGACTATCAATATTCAACGCCGAGTAGCTCCGAGGAACTACCAAAAGCTCCAAGCTTTAAGCACGAGCATATGCTCTGCTCTGCTTTACACCTGTATTTCCTATAGTTGTTTCGCTGGGATCTCTCTTAAATTTCTCGTAATGCTCTCTTAAGTTTAGTTTTAAAGAACTGTGTATTTCATTTCCCCACCTAGAGTTTTCCCACTGTATATTGTATACACTGTGGTCCACAGTATAGGTATACCCAGTAGATAAACCTTCATATGTTGACTTCCTATGGACAAGCGTTCCATACAATCCGTGGTACCACGGACGAAACGCACATGGTTTTCCATATGGTTTCCATGGTTTCTGAAATTCTGTATATGGTGGGGCAGATTTACGCGCTACGGTGCTGCCATCGTTTATGGATATTATTTTCGTTTATCGTGTGGGAAAATACTTGATTCACCGAATTCAAAGATGAAACGTCGGAAAAATAATTATAATGGGGAAACTAATCATTTTAAAAATCGACGAAAGTGTCTTAGCACGGCAAACTGCCATGTATATATATATATATATATACACATATATATATATGGTATATATATATGGTATATATATATATATATATATATATTGTTGTGTATATAAATGTATATTGTTGAACACGCAGAACACTGCCTTCCTCTAATATGGTTCTGGATTAACAATTTTTAAAAAGTCCGCCAAAACGCTTTATTCTCTATACAGCTGGCAGCACATAAGATACGACAATTTTCGGGAGCATTCAGCAGATGCTTCGGGTAAAATTTGCTCCCGAAGGCCGAGTTTGCCTACTGCCTATTCTATATACTGTGCTGTGGTCTTGAGGCCTCGATGCAGTGGATTGCGCAGAGCCCAGTCCCACTCGCGATGCCCGCGTTCTACGGTTTCACCAGCAGTAGCAGTCTTTCGTGGGGCAGGGCCCAGCCAGTCTCTCCTGCCTCCCCTTTCTAATCATAGGACGGATTTCGTAATAACTAGCGCGTCGCCAACTCGAAGCTTGCTGCACGCATTTTATCTCATTCTCTCACGGCCTAATCCTTTCAAATGAACTTATAGTTGTCGCATTTTCGTTACACTTTTTCGTTTCATAATATTCAATTCACACCGTCCCAAAAGAAGTTTCACTTCAAAAAATTACACTTCTGGCAATCAATGCTTTACATAATCATAAGCTGCATAGAGTTCCGAATAACTTAAAATGAACACTCTTTTCATATTTTTTAAACAAAAGGATTGATACATGTTTTTTAAACAAAGGGATTGATACAAATAATAATACCTAATTGGTTGATTGTGGGATTAATACAAGCGTATTATCGGTTGAAAGATGTTTTCTTTTTATAGTTTTAGAACAGTCAAATCAAATTTAAAATACAAAATTCGATCTGATTTGTATATGTAACAATCTCTACTTTATAAAATTGGATGCTTTAAATCAGACTTTCATTATCATTATTATTATATAAAGCGTGATTGCTTTTACTCTTGATTTTACTAGTTTTACAGATATTACTGAGAAGTTGTCCGTGTGTAACTCATGGGTCGCACCTCTTGGCTTGTTCCTCTAAACTATTCAGGTATCGTTATCTAAATAAATCACACGGGCAGAAACAGTTCTTGTGCATTTGGACATGAGCCAAGAACCAGCATTTTATGCGCGTAATGAAGTTTAGTGTTTGGCATCATAATGATGTAATAATTCGCAGAATAATTGATCAGTATTCGCCGAAATGATCGTTTTGCATCTGGCTTTACAATAAGGGGTCAATACGTCCAGCCTTTTGACAAACGATACTCAGATAAAGAATTTTTTCAAGGGTTTATTTGGAAAATATATAAAAATTTCGATTCGAACGTGTGTTTATTGAGTTTTGAGGAACTGAGAAATATTTCCAAAAAAATTGTGTTTTGTTTTCATAAAGTTCTTAAATTTGTGGGCATTTCAATCATTTAAAAGAAAATGTCATCTCATGGTCGGCATCATAACATTAGTCAAAAATGGATAGATTTGAAGAAGGCCAAAAAGATGCTTGTACTATAAGATAAAAGTTACAGACCGGGAAGCTAAATTGTCTTTTTATTTTTTCAATCAAAAGACACTACTTACAAACAAATTGCTACTAAATTTTTTAATAAAATTGATACAAACTAAATATCAAAAATGGGTCGAACACTATAGGGACAGAGCAGCACTTTCGAGTCGAAAACAGCGCATTTGAAAACATGAGACTCGCCAGTGTGCAGGTTAAATCGTCATAAATTTGTTTCTACTTTACATTTTCAAACGATTATTCTAAAAAATATACAGAATATACAGAAAAATAATGGAGATGAAATAAATAACAAGTATTCGAAATTTCTGGATGGTTCATCTGAATATGCCATTATTTGTATATATAGTGTTCTTCGGCGAATATTTCTTGTTCAAACTTTTCATCAATATTTGCCCGCTAAGCAAGACGTTGAGAGAAAGGAATCTGCGTGGGGCTCCTCCAAAATTTAGTACGAATGTTAGAGAACTGATATTCAATTCCATTTTCAACTGCCCTTAATGCCTCAAATCTATATTTATATCCGAATCGTGTTTCTGTTGCAATTTTTGGGTTTTTGTTCAATAGTATTCCAGTCTGGCATAGAACTTAAACTTCTTAAATTGTGGGGTTTGCTTTTTTGTGAAAATGTTTTACTATCTTAATATATTTTAAACTTCTGAAAATTATCTCTGCTTGTACTTGAGAAGAAGAAGATTTAAAGAATCTTGGAAAAACAGGAAAACAAACCTCGAACTTAAGTAAACTAAAAATCACGAAACGTTCCAAGATCTATAGATTTTCACATCCTTCTTTCGTAATCTTCTTCAATAATTTGTCAAGTTTCGTGAGGTTTGATCGCTCCCGAATTCATTCAAAGTTTTCGAACATTTTGGATTGTTATGCGTTAAGTTGAAGAAAAAACTAAATCTTTCTTTCCATCAGTATGAACGGTACATATCTTATCAAAATTTATATCACAGATAACATATTCAAAGCGAGTCATTCGAGCCACACTAACTATCTACATATTTACATAGTTTCACAATTAATAATTCATGTCTTACATATCGATTATTATCCACATGTGATGTATATATTGAATTAGATATGGGACAAAGCATGTGAATCTTCACAAATATTTAGTTTACTAATACTGTTTTTGTGTGAACTCAATACAAAACATTTCATTTATTTAGATATTGTTCAGTGAAATTCTTGTTTGGTTATTGTCATCAATCACAGACTGGATAGAAATGTAAATAGAGTGAGTTAGCCCAAAGCGATTCTCTACCTAATAAGATTAGATTGATATACCTGGGCGGATAACGCGAGGTAATTGAAACCATAAGTATGTACATGTTTTGCGTAGCGCAGTTTATTTTTTTAATGATTTTCATATCGAATTTTCCTCATGTTTGCTAACACATTATAATTTTTTAGCATACTGTTTGAATGTGCCGCGCACGCGTGTAGTGCGAGATCAGCAGATCATCTAGCTTTTACTTTCAATGGAAACTTACAAATGCTAAGATAACAGACAAGAGCAAGAGTGAACCTGATTAGATGGGTAAATATTGCTATAATGTTTCCGTTGCTGCTTGAACTCTGAGTATAGTCAAAAGGAATACGGATAACACAAAATCGTAGTCAATAGCTTTAAAATCTTTTTAAAGGATACAGAATAGATTTCCTATTCTAACTCAACTGCTTCCAAAAACTCACATTCATAACCACAATTGATTTACTTATCAAAAATTTACGACTCCTGCTAAATCAACACAATGAATGTTTCAATTTCGTTTCGTTGTAGAAGAAGTTGATGATAAAGCTAGTCAACCGAGCAGTGCTAGCCAAAATGCGTATTTATTTGAACAGGTAAGAGCCATCAAATCCAATAAATAAATTTCAGAATTTTTTCACCACTTCTTGGATTAACTTCAATATATTTTCGTGGCATTTATTTGATATTTGGCTAGCTCAAATCTAAGACTAGTTTACAGCATGTACGCACATAATGCAAACCTTCCTTTCGTATTTATTTTGGCGGATCGGATTGTGCCAATCCCTTATACCGATTCTTATCGTCTGGGAAGTACTATGTCCTCAAATTTTAAATACGGAGAATTACTAAATTTTAATGGAAAGAGTGATTGAAGGAAACGGAGGTGGTTTAAGTCGCTAGAAATCCGGCATGCCGAAAGGCAGGAGCCGATCGGTATCTTTTTGAAGATTTCCACCTGCCAACGTTGAAAACAAAACTATTAAGACAAGCAATATTTTTTTTGAAGTCTAGGTTCAAAAGTTTTCTTCAAGAAAAACTGAACAATATTCATCACAATAAATTATATAGCATAGCACCAACCTCTTTAAATTTTCTATTGGTATCCTTTCCAATGATGTTCACTTGAATAATTGTAATTTATTTATAATTATGAATATCATGCAAAAAAACCTTGTTGGCTTTGAAAGTTGTTTTTACCATACAATTCTCGCACAATATGATCCGAAAGAATAACACATAGGCTTGGAAGCGACACTTGATTATGTATTCAAACACTTGATAACTTTGACCATGTGATCAAAAACTCTGCAATTATTTTCGATGTTTGATATTTTCTATTTAACTTTCACCGGGAGGATACCCAGTCTTTTTCAAATTTTAGCACTCAATTTCTTTCTCTCATTCTTTCTTTTTAAATATTTTCCGCGACTAAAACAAATATCCTTTGATTTAAACACTTAGCAGGTTTTGCTCGTATTTTTTTGCAGCGCGAAAATCCCGTGTTTAAATTCGCCAAGGCTGACGCCTTCTGCGCTGTTAATCGGCCAGGTGAGATACATGCCTCAAGAGACAACATACTGTCTTTGTATCCATTATTTGCACGCCGACGCTTGATAATATGTTGGACATAGGCAATGCCGCATGGCTTACTGATTAAATTTCGGCTATCAGTTTATGGGCAGATACAGCTTCGGTTGAATTGTAAAGAAGACGACTCTTAACGCGGCTTGATTATATTTAATTATTTGCATTTGGGGCTTCACTGATCTAGCGCAATGGTAGTTCTCAAAGGGGGTGAAATTTCAGATGCGGCTGTTGAGCCTCATCACCCTGTTAATATCAGACCTCGTAAGGAAGTCTGAATTGACTATACAGAACATAGTTTCTCCGTGAAATCAAAATTAATGGAATTTTAGCAAAAAGTAGCCATCAAAACGCAGCACAGTATGTAATGTATTGCAACCAGGCTTCCAAAAAAGTGCCGATTTCAAATGGTTCCGTTCAGTTCTGTGACTGAAAAATGGCTTTAGTACTTAATAATCCAAATAAAGCTTGTTTTTGTTTGGTTTATCGTGAGCGTCTCCTGGAATTACGTAAGATTGCAATAGACCAAAGTGAATTACCTACGTCATTCAATATTTGGCCTGCATACTGATTCATGTCTTAGTAATTCCCTCGAAAAAAAATTTAAAGCCACATAACGACTAATGGCCACTCGCGTCTCCTTCATCGGTGAGTCGATTAATTAGTTAACAATTTGCTATCGACACTAATCCCCTTCAAATGAATTGCCATGCGTTTTTTTGAAGTTAAGCAAACAATTAGCAGCACAAGTTGTTGAAAGATCAAGTTGTGGATTCGGATTTGCACTTATTTTTATTTAATTTGACGATAAGATAAATTTCTAAAGATAATTTGAATTTATTGAGCTTACTTCATAATTTCTTTTTTCTTGGTTGCATTAGTTATGTGCAATCAAATGCTTGTAAGGCTTAACAGTTTACAACATAAAGTACTATTCTTTCGTAAAAACTTCTCACTTTGACAATTTTTGCGGTGTTTTCGGCCATGATTTATTTCAAATCAAATGAAATGAACCATAATGATTGATTATTTAATAATCGTATCAAGCCAAAAAAATAACTAAGTATAACAAACATACAGGCAAATATGTTATGAAAAGGGCAACTCTTTTGCTGAAAACTTGACTTTTTACATACAAAAAGTGTAGCTAAGTCAACATTCGGTTGATTTTTAAGGCATATATTGCCAGTTCAGAATACATTTCATAAGTTCGTCCGTACCAGCCGTAGTTCTTGGTTTGTCATATTTTTCGTCTATTTTTTTTAGTAGATATTCCAAATCATTTTTGGTAAAAGATTATTTTCTCACTATAACAAAATTAGATTTCGGATCACCTTCGCACGACACCAAACTATCCTTATGCATTGAATCCTTTTTCTTCGACAAACAACATATTCAAACGTAAATATAATCAATACTTTCATGGTGAACCGTCAATATGAATAAAATCTCATTTAATCTAGATCAAGACAATTTAATGAATTTAAAAAAATTCTATTTAAAATCAATTGTCTCCTAAATGAATTGTCAATTTACTTGCATGAAAATCGGTAGCTGTTGCCTGCATAACATGCAAGAAAAATGGGCCGAAGCATTGATCAACAACCAGAAAATAGTACTGACCTCACTCATGCATAGTTTAGTGGAGCCACGATTCGCAGGAAGAAGCTATTCCAGTCACGACCTCCTTACATAAAAGATTTCCGCATTTGTGAAGAGGGTCGATGTTCGTGTTGCACATAAAATTATAGCAAGCTGATTCCCTATCGCCATGCCTGAGAAGGATCAACAAACGTGACTGATTTAACTAATAAATGGTGTAAATTGTCTAATTATGTTGTGGCTTGTAGAAATAAGTACGGCAATAAAGCTAAAGTGGGAAAAAATCAATACTTAGTTCATTTCGAAGAGATGGGGTGAGATTGGGGAGCCAATATCAATACAAGTGGAAACATAATTTTTGCCGTTAGCGCATTATGTTCTTCGTTAATGATTCATTCGATTCTACGCAGATGATATTTATGTATTACTTGTTCAAATAAAAACACCTTTGGGGGATTCTACCAAAAATTTATCAGCCAGTAAAAAAATTAGATTACAAAAAATTAAATCAAATCCTATAGAATCCTCTTGATAGTGATGCCATTATTTCTCGATGAGCCAAACTTGCCCCTCTGTAAATAGATATTGTTTGAGTAGGTGTTTCAAAATATGTTGTTTATAACGTCATTATTATTTTCGCTTTACTAACTAGGAGAGGCTCCGACTTTGTAGTCACAGATTTGGATGAAATTTGGCACACAAGTAGAAGACGTCAAGGATATTCGATCCTTAAAATACTAGACCGCAACACTCCCCCCTTTTTGAGAAAAACACCACTAAAGTTTTTAGCGTTGCTTATCAATTGGTAAGTTTTAACAGAAGACAGTTTTGACAGAAGCGGTGCAGTGCAGGTAGCAGTGCAAATAGCTCTCGATCAAGGGGTGGTGTGTTCGATCGCCGTTCGGGATATTGTTTTTCTTTTTGAATTATTGTCGTCGTCGCGTGTTCGATCACCGGTGAGTATTGCTTTTTTGAATAATTGTGGATGTAATTAGTTTCAGGTAAATCAGCAATGTTCAACTACAAATACATTTATTTTAAGAAATCAGTAAATTATTCGATCATTTATATATGTAAATTATACTAGAAACACATTGCTGAACGGATTTATTATGAAAAACTGTTGTAATCGAAGCAAAGTCATAGCTAATGGTAGGATCATCTCTTGTTCCTAGAATCTATCCTGCGTCCTCTTCGTGTATCATAGCCAACTCGGCAAAAAGCAATAAACCAGGGTCGCGCCCAGCGTGGCTTGTCATGAATGCTATGGTGTTGAGTAATTGTGGCATAAAGTAGATACTAGGGACGTAATTGTCTAACAGTTCTTTAATTTCCCTGGTATCTGCTATATGCCACAATTCCCGAACACCATAGCATTTAGTGCTGGCCACGTTGGGCGTCATCTTGGTTTATTACTTTCCGTCAAATTGGCAATGAGACACGAAGAGGCCGCAGGGTTGATTCTAGAAACAAGGAATGATCCTACCGTCAACTATGGCTTTGCTTCGATTACAACAGTTTTTAATAATCCAACCGTTTAACAATGAGTTTTTAGTATAATTTACATATCTGTATGAACGAACAATTTGCTGATTTCCAAAGATAAATGTACTTGTAGTTGAACATTGCTGATTTACCTTAAACTAATTACATCCACAATTATTCAAAAAAAACAATACTCACCGGTGATCGAACACGCGACGACGACAATAATTCAAAAAGAAAGGAGCCTTTCCTAGTAAAACGTAAAACGAGCAATGAGTTGAGCGAAACAAAAACTTCTGCAGATTAGTTTTGAGATGTACTATTTTTTATAAATATATCCTTGTCTGTCATAACTCCGCTGAATGATTACACAGCAAAATTAATTTGATATTTTCGTTACTTTAGATACGCATAAATTACCCAAATGATGATATATGACACGACGCTGGCTCAAAAAATTCTTTAAAACTCACACTGATTGATTCAAACTTATTATTTTTTAATTATATTTTCAATTCAATTCGTGTTTCAATTCCTCTGAAATTTTTCATATAATTATGATGAAAACGCTGACAGTATTGCTTTCTTCTTTTGAAAACCATTTGAAACTAGGAATTACCAGTTCTATGCTCGACTGGCTCAGCTCCTCCTTACGAGACCAAAGTCAATTAGTAAAATTTCAGGGATATTTTTCCAAGCCAGTTCTCGTACATTCTGGTGTACCTCAAGACAGTTACCTCGGCCCTCTTCTTTTAAATGTTTTTCTATCAGATTTATCTGAAAAACCCTCGGTCGTATCACATCTTCTTTATGCTGATGATCTGAAGGTATATCACACCATTAAGTCTCAATCTGATGCTGTTTTCCTCCAATCAAAATTAACTTCCCTCCAACAATGGGGTGATGTAAACAAACTTTATCCAAACGTTGGGAAATGAAATGTAATGACTTTTTCCTGAAAAAGCACAACCTTGAACAATTGCATACATTCTCAACAATACTGTATTGGATAGTAAAGAAAACATTGTTGACCTTGAAGTTGTTCTACACATGAAACTATGTTTCAATTTGCCCTACAGTACTATTCTCTCCAAAGATAATAAACAGCTTGGGTTTATTAAAAGACGAGCCAAAGAGTTTAAAAATTTGTGGGTAACTAAATCATTATTTACCTCACTGGTTCGCCCATTACTGGAATATGCCAGTAATGTATTGAACCCAATTTTTGGAGTTCATGATACTAGAACAGAATCAGTCCAAAAGCAATTCTTGTTTGCTTTGAGAGACCTCTATAGCCCTGATGACTATCAAATCTTGCCTCCTTATGTAGTTAATTTGGAGCTTCTGAATTTGTCGACTCTTAAAGCTAGAAGAACAGTGTTGTCCTCTTGTTTCACCTTTGACGTGATTAGGGGCCACATTAATGTGGAGTATTTGACTAATAAAATAAAGCTTGAAGTGCCTGCAAAAATTACACGTAACACATGTTTACTTACAAAATACCAGCATCCTACTAAGTATGCAGATAATGAACCTGTTAACAGGTGCTGTAAGGTCTTTACCATTTTGCGCAAACACTATTCCCCTATTATTTGCAAGTTTAATTTTAAATCCTGCACATGTGATTGCTTTGCTTTGGCAAAATAAATAATTAATATTATATACCAATCAATCAATTTAGATGCTTTCCAAATCAAATCGGTTATTTTTCGTTCTCAATCGACGCTTTTCCAATTCTAACTGACACTTTATATATCAATTGGGTTGAAAAAGATCACATTTAATTTGAAAAGCAAAAATTTGACTTGAATAATTACCAATTTGATTCAGAAAACAACTTATTTGACTTATACTTTCATTACAATTCAATTAATTTCTTATTTTTAATTCTTTGAGTTTAAACAAGGAGTGTGGATCTTATACAGTGGTAAGTTTATCATGGGTTAGAACCTCCTAGTCTAGTCGACAACTTTCGTCTTCTAGTGCGCTTTTGGTAAGCGACTTGCTAACACTATACACTATACAAGCCTAACCGTGGTCGTGCTGTCTGGTGGCGGATGGAAAATGACAGCACCTGAAGAGGATGCCATCCGACACCCCGAAACCACACTTCCCACTCATGCAGTGGTTTTATAATTAGAACATGAGCATGGCTAAGAGACGAAACTTTTTTACGTCCTATTAAAAAAAACTTAGCTTACAATGAATAATTTGATTGACTGCGTAGTACATTATCTTTGAGTTGTAATTTGAAGTCCAATAATTTTATTCATGAGTTACTGATATAAATAACCACGGAAATTCATCAAATTTCCTTAACTATAAGATGTCGTATTTACCTACTCAACTCCTAATAAATATTCACATTAATTTCGCATGCACGGAAAAGAATCTCATCAACCCTTCCACAAAGTTTCTTTCGTAAACAATCTAATACAAGCGTAACGTAACACGAATGACAATAACATTCTGAACATTATTTCGTTGGTATAAAATGCTGAGAAGAGTTTGAAAATTAAATCGATTGTTAGATAATAATATGGAAACGCCGTACGACTACTACGTCTTTAGCAGCATTCAGGATGAGTTGCGAAAGAAGATTAAACTACATAAAACGATAAATCATTTTAATGTTGGGTGTAAGCACAGATACATGCTACCGTGCGAATCAGATACTTGTATGCAAACTTCATTTCCAGTGTATCCGATTTTGGAATTTGCATATGCTGAACATTTTATTTAGTTTATACTAAGTCAAATAAAGAGCCTTTAGCTAATGGTTAATACTCCGAATCAGGATATACCTACATATGTTTCAAATAGGATTGTAATCACTTTGACTTTCAAACATTTCATACACATCCGCAACTGCGTCTCAATGGCATACTAAGAGTCGTTTTCATATTTAGCAAAGTTCTTTTTGCCAAAAATAATATGTTGGAACTTCAATTTCTAGATGGATTTGCTCCAATAACTATCAAGGAAATTCGCAATTCGAATTTTGAGTCATTTACTACATAAAATTCATTAACCTATAGCACAAATTGGACATACGTAAAGTAAATTAAAAAGTGTTCGAAAAAATTCAAGATTCAAAATTTGACACTGGAAAAAATGTCTATTCATCATATTGCGATGTAAACAAACATACATATATTGAAAATATTACAACAATTGCACCTTTAAAATTAATTTATATTTTTCAATGAAATGGAATTTCCTCGAAACTTGTCGTCATTTTTGCAATAATGAATACACATGAAAACAATTAACATTTCTTATGGAGGCAGTCTGAGTTTATTTTTTTAAAAAAATGATTTTCCGAAAACATCCTTTTCCCTTTTATATATATGTAGAATTAGTATACAAACCCTCATTTAGGTCGGCGAAATCCAGAAATATGTATGTGAGCGCACTCTGCAGGTGTTTCTGCTTTAAACACGTTTTTCTCGAAGCAACGTTTTTTGACCTGGCTGAGGCGATTTATAAAAATATGTTTGGCCGTTTTAACCGAAATTTTAATGGATTTTTTAATACATATACAGTGTTAGTTCGAACTAGAATCAGAATTTTTTAAAAAAAATTCAACCCTTTTTTAAACAACTTCAATTGTAAAACAGGAGTAAAATAATTGAAAAGCTCGCCATTTTATTTCAACTTTATAAAGTTTGTTTAATATGTTTGTCGAGCACCTCGACATGCCGGCATAAGCCTGTGCCTTGTACTCTTGACACTGCGAGCTTAACCTGAAAGCGAGCGTGGAAAGGGAAAATTGAATTTTCTTTTGTAACACGTATGTATTTCCTGAAATAATCACCGGTCGTTTAACATATGGCCGAAACACCAAAGAAGAGATCAGTTTAGAGATTCAAATTTCAGTGTGAAAGGATATGTGAATCGTAGTGTTTGTGCCAGAGGTCTTTATGCCACCGTGGTGCGCAAATTTATGTGGATTTTTTTCTCGAAAAGACATCCACAAACTATGTATGAACCAATGAATGCAGTAAATAATGATTTATTGCGACACTTCCTCTCTTCGTGCTTAATTTTTTATTAAAGTGGATGAAAATTTAGCGCATTATGGATTATGAGTACATAATCCATAAGGTGTACATAATCCACAAGTCTAAAGGCAGAGAAAAATTACATTTACAACGAGAAAAGGTTAAATTTTTCTGTGAAACGTTCACTTGTTGGCTTAGAGTTCAAGAATGTTTAAAAATCATTTTTAACATTAACACTGTTTTTAAAAATTATTTATAATAAAACTTTCTTTCCAACCTTATCCAGCTGCCAACTTATCAAATATCTACTTTTTCATTCATTTTACTTTGCTGATGTTTGAGACATCATCAAAAGACTCAATTCATAGATGATGGAAACAGTTGCAGTTAATCTTTAACTTAATTTATTGGTGAAGTTAATTATTAACAGCGCTCATCACATGATGATCTGTTGATCGTTACAATTTTGGATCAAAAAGTGAATGATTATTGGTTTGAATGTACCAAATCAAGTCACTTATGTAACTTCGCAGTGTATTTGCACAGGTTTCAATGAATTCCCTAAATAAAAGCGCTTTGAACACTGTTAATCGGCTTACAATGCTTAAAGGAAACATGCCCAAAAACACATAACAATATGTATTTCATATTTACTGAAGTACAAACCAGATGATTATTCATATGTGCATGGCAAACAACTGTTGGTACGTTATTCAGTACACAGACAAAAGCACTGTGAAACATTTCAGCGGATTTACATAACTCTACACGGAATGACTGTTCCAAATAACGTAAAAAGACACCTTCAGGACGATCCTGGAAAAGCGTTCACGGCTATTGAAATGCACCGTGGCCAGTAAAAAGTTTCAGGATACTTATAACCGTAAACAATGCCACCAGGAATGCTGCCACGTTGGAAATCCTGACGTAGAAAACTCACCAAGTGGAACGCAATTCGGCCATAAAGCTTTCACTGTCTGTTCACGGAGTGTTCTCCCAGCAACCTGGATTGTCCCGCGGAATCCTATGTGCTGATGCAAATGCAAATGCATATGGATATGTAGCAATAAGCATTGGTACTTCGAGGAATACCATACACTTACTTGCACAGCAAAGCCAACGTTGGTGTTTTTGACATTTCAAATTTATGAGGTAATATTTATGGAGAATCCTTAGCGCCAACTGCAGTGTAAGGGCGCGAACGACTGGCACTCCCGTTCGCATCCATTCGTCCTCCATGCATATTCAAATGCATATTAATGCGCGTTCAAGACAAAGAGTGCTTATATTACACCAGCGTGCCAAACTAAAGGGATTCCGTACACTGGGTTGGGAGTAAATAGGAGGAAGGTCAGAGGTCGTGCTGCTATTTAAAATGCCGCCAAGAATGAATGGCACTAATAAGTGGGCGGAACACCTAATTACCGTTTTCGCAGCAAATGCTAAGTGGATTGTATCATCCACAGCAAATGCAATTGTTGGTCGCCGAAATTTATTTATTTTACACAAATAACACACTTTAAAATGGATATATCTTGGAATGTTTTTCGTCATCTCATTGACTTATGTGGAAGCCTCACCTTGCTGCATGAACACATATGACTACTTCTGCTTAGATATATTTCTTTGTAAAAAAACGACAAAAATAAAAGACCTTGTCGCTGAATTTTGCATTCAAAGTTTCTTTTTTAGATTATTATGAAATCAACAATCAAAAAAAAACTTAAATTGTTTATATTCCGCTGAAGTAGCTTTAAATGACCAGACATTAAATTAACAAACTCGAATAGGCTGCCAAGAATTTATCCAGCAATTAATTCTGTTAAACAATATACCGAGAATGTTGCTCCTTGCTTTTTCAATTTGTTAAGCTCATATTGATAGGAGAAATTCTAATCGCATAATATTCGTCGAAATTCTTCTCACTCTTTTTTAAAAGTATTTTAGGGATGTTAATCCCACGATTTTGCTGCGATTTGTTGTAAAAAAATCATTAATCGCTCTTCAAATAATACAATATATTTAATGATAAATTTATGTAGATGTCAAAGCGCTATTAAGTTTCAGATTAACGAAACTGTCGTCATTATAATTGACATAAAATCATTATTTATCATTAAGTACAAACCCTCAGCAAATCGTTATGACGTACCCGAACAAGTTGAACGGTTGGCATGCAATACTTCTCGTTTGGCTGATATAATTAATAACAAATGTATTTTTAAAGCTGACAGGTTTTATTATATAATCGAACATGTACTAAAAGTTATGCACGGTATCAAAATTCAAACAATTTCAAAAGGAGCCTGTAATATCCAATACGCGAGCATTTTTGTTATTATTGTTATAAATTAATTGTATGGTTGGTATTGTTTAAAGGTAAGTAGATACTCAGAAAGAAATTCATTACCTAAATATTAATGACACCAAATACACTGCAAATTTGCATAAAATCTTCAGATTTTCACAGTTCCAATAGCCATTGTAAATATTTCTAGCAAATTGTACTTAGATTGTTCTAAAGCCGAAATAGAATTTTTTCTAAGCCAAAATACTCAATAAGTGGTTAAATGTCTTCCGAGTTTGGGAAGCGTCAAATGTGGGAAAAAATTAGATTGTAAATAATAGATACAAAACAGAACTATTTTAAATGATGAAAAAACCGACAGTAATGTTCGATGCATATAAAGTTTTGTTTATACTCAATACTGGAGCTTTATTAATTGGCAGCTATATCAGGAGAGTAAATAAGATAATACTACCCTTTCAATTAAAATTCCATTATAATTACACGTGATGTGGAAAATTACGAATTCAAATTCAAAAAATTGCTAGTCACAATGATCATAAATTTCTTTTCAAAGTTCAAACATTCATTAAAATATCTCTTTCGCACTTGATTTGTGCCGAAGCCTTGACTGTCTGCGGGGAAAATAACCTTGCTGGACCCTTCCGCAAAGGGGTGTGAGGTAATTTATGTTTTGGGTGTCACCCGATTCGTGCGCCAGAAATATCTAGGCATCAAATCCAAATTGGATAGTCCAATCATTGCTCATGAATCCAGCCTTTTCGAAAAAGAAAACGCTGATTCTCATTCATTTTCATTTGTTAACTTTGAAGATAACGTTTTTCTTCATTCAGAATCGTTTCAATTAGGTTGATGCTGGTCTTTCTTATGAGCTCTCTTGAGTCTTTTTGCCCGGATATGACGATTTCCGATCATTATTATCTGGTGGTCTATCTTCGTACTGAAATTTGTCATGTTGCTCCACGCACGCATTGCAGTATGTCCTTCAATTTGACTGCCTTCTACCTTATTTCTCCGGATATCTCCCCTGACTTCAGCTTCAAGATGTATTCCTTGTCTAAGCTAATTTCGTTTCGCGTTCTTCATGATACATAAGTTGCTTACCTCTTGGATTTCGTAGCCACTATAGCTTTTGGTGTTGGCTTGGCGAATACTAACATTAATATATACTTTCATGATCATCGTTATCCATTCATATATATTTCCAATATTCAATTAAAATGCAAATATATAATTCCAATCATATCTTTACTCTAAGAGCCTCGCTGGAGTGGTTTCATGTTTAATGGAAGTTACTAGTGGTGGATGGCTATTGTTTCTCGGGGTAGGTTGTTTGAAGCCTTGAATGGTTTTTGCCTCAGGTGAACTTCATTGAAGGCTCTTTTTTTACTTGACAGGCCGTGATGGATTGCGAGCACAACATGTCTTCTAAAAGGATAAATGCATTCATACCGCTTTCAGTAAATTCCCTATCAAGACTGGTTTCAAACAATCGTATATGAAACTGTAATCAATTTTCTTAAAAATACTCTAATTATCCGGCAGGATTCAACGAACTACAGATGTATTTTAACCCCTAAAAATAGCTGCAAAACTTAAAATTTTAAAGGAAACTAACCGCTATGCTTGTCAGCATAGAATCTCAACTTGATATTTCATTTGAAAGACAATACAAAAAGACAATTCATGATCCTTCAATGGATGGTATTTTTCCGATACTCTCAAATTTAAAGCCGGAACATAGTCAGTACGTATTTAAAGCACTGTTTGAAGCCGACCCCTAAAACGAACTTCAAGATGCTTTACAGTCCTTGATAGTATTTCGAATTCAATAAATATTTTCAATAAACCTCCCGACAAATTTACATATTCAATTGTGTTGACCATACCTAAATTTCTGGTTGCCCGGAAAATCAGCAAATGTTGTTCCGAAACATTCTTCCGTGCCAATATCAACCAACACAAAAAATTTACGTAACGAAAACTTTTCTCACTTCATGTTTGGTGCGCAATGAATGCAAAAGAAATTATGCTAAGCACCCCTGAGTTTATTTCCAAGAGCCACTTGAAATATGTAGACCGATGAATGGGATCAAGTGAAAGCGGGTGCTCATGACAGTTAATTGATGGGTATTTTCAATATTCAATAAAAATGCTCACCATGATTTCGCCCCGCATCTTTGTTCGGAAGATGTAAATCTCTTACTTTTGTGATTACCTGAAATGATTCATGATGACATTCGCTTGTTGGTACCTAAGAGTACTTCGGCATTACGGTCACTCCTAATAAAATACCATTCGATGAGAAGGGCGAAAGTAACTTAATTTTGTTTCGGGAAAAGCATGAAACCATTAATCTTGCCGTTGAGGAATGAAGTTAACCAAATGATTTACAAAGTGGAAAGATTTTCGCTGAAAACTGGATTTGGAATTAATAGTATTAATTTTTTGGTTCAGCATGCTAGCGCAAATCAATCTGAGCTTTAATGATCACATTTGTGTTGATATTATGAAAATAATTATTAGAATATTTTCTAGTTGTACGGCAAATTTCCGCAGAATGTATCTCATTTATTTTTGATCACTTGACGTGATCGCACATTTCCATATAAACATTTAAAAATATTTTGAAGTATCAAATAAACACCCCCAATGAGAGATCTATCTATTTCTATCAAACACTTACGAAAATATCTTTCGATGCATCTAACATATGGACATATGTAAATCAGCATGGTGGAAAGTGATATCAGGTGCTAGCTACAAAGGGTCCGCATTGTGTGAAGTATTTGAAAGGATAGTTCTGCGCAGGATACTTACAAAGGTGTATGAAGTAGATGAATTGCGAATCTGGCACAATGAGTCGTATAGGATTTTCAATAAACCTCATCAAATGCATGGGGGCTCGCCATCTAGATAGTAACTTATCAGATATGATAGATAATATATTTAGCTACACAGGAAGCTACGTTGTCACCAAAATATCCTTCTGCAGATACTCTAAAATAATCAGGGATACATATCTCAATCATTGTTCAGGTATTAATTTATCTTCCTTCGAAAACGAATCAATTCCTGTTTACAATTTGGGTTTTTCTCCTAAATCAAAGCACGATTTTCTACAAGATATAGTTTGCAATAACATCGACAATGTTCGACGTTAAGTAAATTTTCAATGAAAATGGCAAATTCGATTCTCGACTTGAAAATTTCAGGATTTGGGTGTCTCAAATATTTACATAATACATTCAGATGATATAAACCAATTCATATCAAATTGCATTTTCTTCAAATCAGAATTATTCTAACAAAAAAAATGAGAGCTCTGGGGAAATAAAAAATCACATTGTATTTTTGTTGTCCACTCCTAGGTGGTGAAAGTCTCCTCGTGACATATTTTCTGTTTTATGATGGGCAGAAAGCATTGTTTCTCAGATGTGTTCATTTCAAAGTGCTTCGAAGATGGAAGTATATAAAATCTCTCAGAATTTCAATTGCGTGTCCGTTTTAGTAATGTAGCCAAATTGATGGCTAGGATTGCAAATATAACTAAACAAGAAGCTCCAATCTTTCATCGACAAATTTAGGAAATCAATCATCAATTCATTGACAGTTTACAATCTTCCATAAAGTTTTTTTTTCAGTTTCATTGTGCAGTCAATCGGTTTGATTGCAACAAGCTAGAAAAATATCCACTAATGAGTTTTCGTATGGATTAGCATGGAAATATGCTCGAAGAGTATCTGAATAACGGGCTCTCAAAAATTATTGTTTATGACTAAGATTTCCAAGATAATAAGCACCATATCGTGCCAGAAGTCCTGAGTTAACTGAAGCTAATTTCTTGCAAATGTTTCATTGATCATCTATTCGACATATACTAAATGCTTAGCAAAACTCACAACAGCCACCTATTGCCTATATGCAATTCATAGATGGACCAACCCAGTCATCAGATTGTTGCACGCACAACATAAACCAAATCAATTGAGTGCTATGGCTCAAGATAAAACTTTAATGAGGACTTTAATACTTTAATGAGGTTTTCAGTATGCCTTGTACTGCAAAATTTTCCATTATTGTCAATCTTTTGCTGCAAGAAACAATCGCAGGATTCTGCTGAAACGTCCAATTCTTTTCTGCAAACATTGGTGTTATTAGTGAGTACTTTCAGGAATTCTCCAAAAACTCCAATTGATAGTTTAAAAATGAAACTTTATGACTTCTGCACATCAAAAAATCGTAATACACATAAGCTTGCTCAGATCTTTTTGCAAAGTTACCAAAAGCCTTGATCACGGGGAAAATAAATCTTCGGCAACAAAACTGCTCAATATCGATTATCTTTCCGTTTTTTAGATCCATGAACTCGTATCTGTCCGTAAAATTTAAGCAAACATTTCTGGAGAATAAATGTAGAATCAGAGTTCTTCAAGGGAAATATGATGAGTAATTCATTTGGATTTATTCATTGCACTTATCGGTTGCATGACTAAGCATATTTTCAGCTTATTATCGAGTTGTTTTCAGAATTTCCCTCAATTTATTTTGCGTACACTCAAACTATACGGTACACCTTCAAACAATTCTAGTCCTGAAATATTACGCGAAGGTCAATAGAGGCTGGAAGCAAATGAAAAATCATCCAGGACGGACATTCTAAATTGTCGTACTTTGGATGACTTTATATTTCAAGCTTTGCTTATGCTTTTATTTAAATGTCCGCGTCATGTCGGAATTTGGAGACATTGTTTGGCCTACCGAAACGGAGTCTTCGAGGTCATTAGTATGAAATAAATATTCGTTAGCCGCTTTTCAACGAAAACCAAGAAATCATCCCTCTACGCTTCTAAAACAGTGTCACAATTTCGGGGACATAGGCATCAAGTGAAATGTGTTCTTGATTGGAAGATTTGATATTCTCTTTAGGCAAAAAAAATACTTCATTCTTTGAAGTTCCCACAAAAAGGAGGCCCCATTTGTTTTCATCATAAATACAACCAAACAATTAGTATATTTTTCAAGTCATTCGATAATGAATCTTTTCCTTTCGGTTTTCGAAGCTAAAACCATTAATTAATAACAGTATCATAGTTTGATTACTCATTCGCATGCGTTTTAAATTCACCGTAACGGAAGGGATAGTAAAGTTATTGGACAACATCAGAAGTTTCTATATAAAGAAGAGTAGAGTAGACACTTACAATACAAAACAGAATAGATTTTTCAATTCAAAAACAACGATATAACAATTCAATAATCCATCAAAATTTGAGGAAAAAATTTGTAATAATCTGTCCCGACAAGTAAATCACATGAAGTAGATATACATACAGTGCCGAGAAGAAGTGATGCAAAAGCTCATATTGAAGAAATTCTTTGAATTAACCTTTTCATATTTACAAAGCTAGTGAATAAAAAGTCCGTTGGTTTTTTTCTTCCTATTAATATATTTCCAAACAGTGATTAGACATAAAAAAATCAACAATATATTTAACTTTTCTATAAGAAAAAAATTAAAAAGTAAATCAATTCATTTTTGGCTACCGAGAAAAAGTGATGCAAAAATTAATCCCCGATCATCTTCTACCAACTGTGGTGGGTAACTTATAGCAACTAATGGTTCTTAATATTTGGTAGGATTTCCTTTTCGATCTATGACAGCTTGAAGCCTTCTTGGCATAGATGAAACCAACTTTGCGCAGTATTCTTGAGTGATCTTGCCCCACTCTTCTGTTTTTATTTTTTTAAGCGCGGATTTGCTGCGGATGTTATGTGTTGCAAGTCGACGCGACAGTTCTACCCAAACATGCTCAATTGGATTGAGATCAGGTGATTGTGGGGGCCATTTCAAGCGATTTGGAACATTATAAAGTATCCACATTCGAGTTTGGTTGGCGGTATGCTTAGGATCATTGTCTTGCATGAATATGTAGTTTGTTCCCAAATTTAACTTTTGAACGCTAGATCCTAGCCGATTCTTTAAAATCTCGATGTAGACTTTGTGATCCATCGTTTTTTCTTCTATTATATGAATTTCGCCAACTCCATTGAAGGCCATACATCCACATACCAAAATAGAACCACCACCATGCTTCACAGTTCCTATTATATTTTTCGTATCTAGCTCCGTAAGAGGCTTTCTGCGCACTTTTGCTCGTCCATCATGAGAAAACACATTAACCTTGCTCTCATCCGTGAATAAGACGCGTTTCCAAAATTCGACATCCCTATTCAAATGTTCTTTGGCGAAATTTAATCTATTTTCTCGTTTTATGCCGCTAACGAAGAATTTCTTTCGTGGAATACAACACACGTAACCCGATTTCCTTAAATGATTTCGGACTGTATGAACACTAACATCATTGTTATAAAGAGATTTTAGTGTTGCTGTGATTTTCGTCGCCGGTATAAAAGGATCTTTCTTCACTTCCCGTTCGATTACTCGCATATCACGTTCTGATAATATTTTCTTCCTACCTGAGCGCTTTTTATTTTCCAAGTTTTTATTTTTGCTGAACCTGTCTATTATCCTCCAAACAGTGGAAATGGGTCTGTTAACGATGGATGCAGTTTCCTTGTATGGAACGGTCTGGTTATGAAGCCGAAGAATAATTTTTCTTTCATCTAAAGAAGTCTTTTTTCTCATGTTGATCGACTGAAAATTGGTTAAATAGTAATATCAATGAAAATCTAAACCTGAGGATTGAGAAATTACTTTCTTTCACGAATGTTTCCCTCCAATCGCTTCTAAAATTGATTTTCAATGATGAAAACAACTATCCATTGACTGCAGTCGCTGATAAAATGACACATTTTCAATGAAAAGCAATTATTGCATCACTTTTTCTCGGTCTGTTTTAAGTTAGAGGTTAATTTGGAAGCGTAAACAAACTTTCAGAAACCGGTTCTTGGGAAAATGATGTGGAAATTTTATCTTAGGCACATAGGGCCATACTCCGAAATATCAATTTTGCCGATATTACTTTTGAGAGTTCGTTAATAAGCTATCAAAGTCGAAATTTCGTATATTTTAATCTTTTTGCATCACTTCTTCTCGGCACTGTATGTATTTATAGTCATAATTATTATAACGCCCCCATAACATTGTGGACAAGGTTGGCATGCTACTTTTGTACATACACGTCAGTCAACATAATGATCAACTCCAATACTTTCGAATATGTTTGGAAGAAATTGGACTTTCACTCAATTTTCATTTCATTTACGAAGGATAATATCTTTCGATGAATAATATTTTTTCAGATAGTATTTAAGTCGCTGCTTAGATATGAAATTATTTCTGACTTTCACCTATTTCAATTGTCAGTGTAGGCAATGATTGCCATGCCTAATGAAAAATTCAGTAACATTCGAAATTCAAAATAAATGTTAGTACACCATTTTCAATTGTAACCGAAAAAATATTAGAGTTAAAGGAAACAGTCTAGCGTCGGAACCAGTGTTTAGCACACCAGGAAGCTGATAATGGTATATATATTAGAAACAACTCCATAAAATAATCTTTCTTGGCTTCAATCAGCAAACGAGATGATTTTTTCCTTGAAATTCAATCAACTTCTGTGTTCCCTTTTAAAAATTCGTTAAACATTGAAAAACAACCAATTTTTATGACTAAGAGCTTACCCGTAACAATCATCGATCAGAATAATTATTTATTCTGTAATAATTCTTACGTATTACCAGAGTTATCTGTGCTTGAGAAAGCAACTTGCCGGCAAGAACTCCATTTGTTTGATTAGATAAAAGATATAGAGCCATTTCGGCTAAAATAAGAAATTACACTTGGTGTTGCTTCCACCACTTTATGACAATCAAATTTGAATTATAACAACTCAGAAACTGTAGACCAATTCAATTTTGAATTTTCAGTATATGTTCAGTTACTAATAAAAATAAACATCTCGGTAAAATTTCATGAAGTTTAAAATGAAACAAAATGTTAAGCTCATATGCAAGAAGAGAAGATATAAAGTCCCTAAACGCACATATCTCAAAATCTTGAAAAATGTCATTTAGACAGTTTGACCATTGCACGGCAGAAATAACAAAAGACTCTTTGATCATTTGCGTTTCGCAAGCTTGGCGCTCAAAAGATGGCCCACCCTCCTTTTCAGTTGGTTTATGGCGTGTAACTTTTTTATTATTGACACGACGTGCGTATAGTGCATTTAAAACCTGCTGAAAATCAAATTCTGGACAAGTTTGCCATACACAACTCTTTTGTGTGAGCCATGGTTTCAGAGGTATGTGGGTGTCCCTTTTTTATTTTCAATATATCGAGCAGAGGTTCGAGACTGCGACCCTACTTGAAATTAAGGTCAGAGTGAGACACACCACACATTCTTACAAAGACCTGCCTGCCTACCAAAATGTTCCGTGAGTTTTCAATGGAGGTTTGCAATCGGAAGCCGATTATTTTCCTAAAAATGCGTTTTTCATGTACATGTGTTCAGGGTGCAATAGCTTCCGCCAATGTACATTGGTTAGAATAAAAGATACAGCAATTGACTTTAGATAAAATTTTCTTAAAATATGTTAACGTGTTTTGCGATAAACACGAAAACAAAGAAATTATGGTACTCAAATAATGATCCCCTTTTTTTGAGTGAAAGTAATTTATGCACAAGTTGCTGCAAATTTAATACCATATAAGTTGTTTTATGGGGGTGTCCCAGTTTTTATTCTTTTCAAAATGGAGCCCAGACAATTGAAGATGCGACCCCAGAAACTTGAACTTAAGCTTACTATTAAACTGGTACAGTACAATAAAATCTATTTGTCAGCCCAAAACGCACGGCGGACGTAATTTTCAGGACCGTTTTACTGGACTATAAGTGCTTAGTAGAAAACGATGAATATTGGTCACACGGATAGCACCAAATCTAGTTAAAGTTTTTATATCAAATAAATCTAAAATATATATCATATGAATGATAATAATTAAATTTGGGACCAATAACTGGTTTACTTTTGTGGAACTGATATTTATATTTGTTTAAAATTTTCTTCTTTCAGGAGCCTTTTTTGATTGCCGTTTTAGATGTGTTTGAAATGTTTCATTTTTTTATGTTGCTTTGTGACTTTCTGCGGAAGCTAACAGCTTTGCTCATAGGGTTTTTTCGGCAATCTGTCTTTGTAAATGAGATTACTTTATTTTCTTCCTCACGTTATATTTTATCTAGCTTGACTGCGAAATTTACATTCTGGTCTAAATTTTCAGGCAAAACTTTTCGATTTTTCATGAAAACCAGGTCTTTCAATTTCACTCCTGAAACTGTTTTCTTAGCCTAGACCATCGCGGCTAGCAAAGAGAGATTGGAAAAAGGAAACTCTGTACTTAAGTCGAAAATTTTCATGCAAAGTGCAAACAACGAGAATTTCACTCATCACATCTGCCGAGCATCCTTAAATTTTATTGTTAACACTAATTAGAAACATAAATCATTGCATACACACCACGTGCCGTCATTTTTCACTAAGAGACAATGGTGGTTTATTCATGTTTGAGTTTTAGGCTACATATGCTGTGTTCACTTCTCAGCGTGACATATACAGCGGCTACACCATAATTAATGAACCATATCATGAAGGTCTAATGCGGGCTGCATGCAAAAAGTTTGCTTACACCAATCCTCCAGAAATACTTGCTTCCCACTTCAAAATTCAGCTTAACGCCCGAACTGTTCTCTGTGTTCAGCAAATAAACAGCAGATTGAATAGCCTTCCTACATTCCATCGGGAGACCGACTAATTCTTGGTTAAAGACTGGCTATCCACCACTTCGCGGTGGACAGACTACGCTAATCACTATACATACCATCGTTAATATGACCCATCTGGCCTATTGTTCCATTAAATTTAGGAGATTTAGTGGCGTTGTATCCACTGCAGCTGGGTCCTTGTGGCAGTGTTCTGACAGAGACTCGTAGTGGTTTCTCTGCTATAAACGTGGCAGATCAGATGGGGGCTTCTAAGTGGAGCTGTAAATGAATTATTTACAATATTGATGCCAACTAATGTCATTACAGTCCCAATTAAAATACACTGGATATCAATTAAAAGCAATTATGCTTAGGCTCTAATGTTTAACAGCGGCCAATTAAAGCATGCTTTTGTCTATTGCACGTAAAAAAACGTACATAGATATGTTAATCCTTATCAATTGGATTTCCCGCAAGCTCACACTTATCAAAAAATACACAAAGGTAATATTTGTGTTATTATTTCCCCAATTGATAGCATTTTCGCCTGCGTTATTTTGAATATCCACTCGAACTTACCGAAAGGAACATTTCCACCGATTATCACTTGATGGAACAATTCATATTGGAAAAAACGGAAATATGAATATGAATCAAACTGACAGTAAATTGAAATACATCCTGATTACCGCTAATAAGTTTGATAAAAAATTCAAATCATATCATTTTCAGCTTTCATGTGAAAAGCTGATATTCAAAAATCCTTTTTCGGAAGCATTTGTGTACGTTTGTCTTCGAAGTCCTACAACGGAAATGACTTGCAGTCACATATCAATGGTATTTCAAACACTTGGCTGTTTTCTCTCTGCGTGTATCTCTTTAATTCAGACCCAAGAATCGTCGATCGGATATTCAGAGATTTCGAATCAATCAATCAATTCGTGAACGAAGTGTTGAAAAATTGCCTCGTAAGTTATAGTTTCCACCAGTGTTAGTATTGCATCCTCCCTACCTGGAAATTGATGTATGGAAATCACTAAAATGCTATTCTAAAAAAATTGTCTCTGTATTATGCTCTAATGTCAGGTTTTTGAAAAAGCAATTAAAGATTTTCACAACTTGCTGGCAAGACGGGCGCTGCCAATTTGATGTAATCGTTAATATTTTCATAAAAGCTTGTTTTTACAGTCCAAAAATCTCTACACTTTGCATAACTACCAAAGTTTTACCACATGACTCATTTGAGCAAAAATATTCTTAAAATAGAGTTCTTAACAATCGCATTTCCCATAGAAGCGGATAGCATTCTAATAATTAGATGTTTGCAACCACTTCCACTTGCCCACTGGCCTCCAATCGTTCAATCCTCCATGTGGACGACTTCCTCTTTGAAAAATAATACCGTTGGAAGACGGAACCATACAATCACGATAACATCTTCATCAAAGTATCTTTTAGTGCCGTCAGTGAAATTGCCATTTATTTTTAGGTACAGCATTGGAAGTGATTCATTGGCAACATAAACACAGCCAAGTTGGTTTTAAGGAATACACATTTTTCGGTTATTAGATGTAAACAAAAGGCGTTTTTATTATTGTCTGTTTATTTGTTTACTAGACAATCAACAAATACATTCCATTTGGTTCATTGTGTTTGTAGAAAGGATGTTTCTCTTGAGCTTTTTTGTTTCCAAGCATTAGAAATGGCCCATTTTCACATTATTTTGATTAATTACATTACCTGGAGAAAGGATAATTAACAGCGAGTAATGTTTATCCAATAAAACTGATTAGCCTACGTAGTATCTTGTTAATTACTGCAGAGTTTCCAAGGAGCTAACAATAGTCAAGTTAGTATATATGTAGATACTTAAGAACCTGATAAACCACTTCACATTAACCTTGAATGCCATTCTGAACAGCCCTTCAATCACTACAATGGAGTTTTCCACTGGGGAAAAACGATTATGCTAGAATGGATCAAACGACTACCTGTCACAGTTTCCAGAAATTTACTATACTATTTTTGCAAGCGCTTGTCATGTTTATTTGGGTGGAAAGATATAAGCCAAAAAGAGGATTTCCAACTTAATAGACCTTGAAAACCATACTCAATTCTCCTTAGCATGTTTCCAAATTCAATGAAAATAAGTGGGAGCTTTTGTTGGGTTAATTTTGTGCTAGAATTTTTTAGGATCTTTTTCAAGAATTAATGTCGGGTTGATACAAGTACCTTCGTGGGCTTCTTGTCTATTTACATAATAGCTGCCGGTATCCAAGTAATGAGAAGACCTTTTGATCTAATATATTTCAATTAGGCTATATACGGTTTTCCAGCGTTGCGGTTAAAGCTTACCTCGAAAAATCCAGACAGTGAATTGTGTTAGATGGATATTTTCTATTGAAGAAGGTACACTAACCATCAATTAATGCATTCAATTTTTGTAGAGGTCAATTTCAAATTTGTTTGGTAAATTATAAATTTCAGAGGCTCAACAATTATGTTTTGTTCATTTTATTAAATTAAAATGCAGAGTGGCTTGCTCAAGCCGTCCCCATATTTCCCTATTGTTAAAGACACTATTAAAGCCGCCATTTTCAGTACCCAACTAACACAGTCGCAAATCTAGAGAAACCTGGCATAATCCTTCTCGACAATGTAATCTAAAACTATTTGCTAAGAATATTTGACAAAAACAATGAATGCAGTTTATGGTAAACGCGATGAAATTGGATGATGAAAATATTAGCATAAAAATCGGATGAATTTTTTGCAAGTATCAAAATCAAGTATCACTCGCTCCAGGAAACTTCATTTTAAGGAATACAAGCTACTTGTACATTTAGCGCTAGAGGAAAGGTATTTTCATCTTGAAAGTGAACGAAATATGAAATTAAGATTCGATTTTGGTAGAATTTCGAAGTTTTTAAGGGATTGAATACGAATTATAGATTGCTTGCCTATGCACTTGCAAGAAAGCAGTGTTTCAGTTCATAGAATATGCTTACAATTGGCAAACACATATGTATGTTATTTTTGAAATTCGCCGCTTTTCCCCGAAGAAATGTAATCCCTCAGTTCATATTACAATACTTACAATTTCATATATTGTAGCTCAAATTACAATTAATTGGCTGAAAATGATCAAAGTCTTCAATATAACGTATTATGATCGTTTTTTCTGGGAAAAATAAAATAGGTAATCATTAACCATGGCAATGTTGAATCTCAACTATGGAGCTGTTACACTTTAGTATGGCAACTTCAGTCAAGAAAATTCCGTTACTGAGATTGATTTACTTTACTTTACTTTAACTCCGAGACACGTATTTAGTCAACTTGCATAAATTTACTGTTTTTTTAGTAAATTAAAATGATATGCAGGATGTCTTATATTCGTTTTAGGAGAACTTCCACATATCTATGATAATCCACTTCAATCAAAAATATAAGCTAATTTGGTGACTTTTCTTCTGTAATTAGTACTTTTGACGATATTTGAAAAGTTTGGAAATCGAAATAAAAAATCCATTTTTTTAAAAAAAAAACCTTACCATTGAAGAACTACATCTCCAACACTACTGACGTATAGAGTTTAAGTCTTAAATAGTAATGAATGTTATTAAACTTTGAAAAACATATTAATGATGAAACTAGTACAATTTGTCTTTTAGATAATATTATATAGGTTATAAATGAATGAAGCTGGTAAAACAAACATCCAACATATTCATTTTCCACCCTGTCAAAAAGGACATGTTACAGACTTGTGTGCTTTTTCCGTGCTAAGCAATAAAGCCCACATTGGGCGCTAAAACAATAATTATAATATTTGTTCCTTCCTACGATAATTCTTCAAGATTGCAAATACTACACTTAATTCACTTTATGCATATGGAAAACGATTAATATACTTCAAACTACTAAACAAGTATTTAAACGTGTCATACGTTCTTGACGAAACGTTATCGAATATATTGTTTCCCGTAAGAACTTTTACTAAAATAATTTAAAGAATTTTTTTCACTTACTTCATTGTATTTCGATGCCTTTTACAACTTATTCAAGACTACAGCTTGTTAAAAAATATATTTTGTATTATTCAACTCCACTCGCTTATCACAAAAACTTCACAAATCGGGCAATGTAAGACTGTTACGTTTCAAATCTGCTTTGCTTCTCTAAGGATCCGCAAAACAAATAAAAATGCGGTGTGTAACAAACCAAAGTTCAAGATTAAAACTCACACTTTCTAATTGCACAGACAAACCATGGCGGTTTTGTTTCTAGTCAGAAATGACGCACGTCTGATTAGAACACCATAAACTTTACAATTTACCGAAAAGGGTTTGTTTCTCAACGTTACAGATTATCCCGATTATATGGGCCATTTACCAGTATGAAAGGACAAAATTTAATGTCTAAGTACTATCTCAGCTTCTGGACGCTTAATCTCTAAGTAACACTACTCCGAAGATAGCGTTGTGAATAATTTTGGAATGAGAAACCGACAAGAATATACGCAAAATGGTTAAATTGGCAAGTCACTTAAGTTTTCATTAGTGTAGCAATATAAACAGGACGAAAGAAACACTTGTTGAAGCACAAAAAACCTTTTCGTCGTACCCATTGCTTTTAGCCAAAATTTTATGGATGTTAGGTTGCCAGCTTTTTGATAAAGTTTCAAGAAAAAATGTCGATTTAAAGGAATATATAAGTTTAACTACATCAGAGAATGGTAAAACCGTGTCAAATAGAAAAACTGTATCCTTCGTACACACACGTTAGCCAGGCTGCGAGTGCCGCAACAGCTAATCGAAAACTACATGCTGTTCTCAGCAAAAGACGCTACCAAACCAATTGCTTTCCATTTTCCAGTGTTGGTGGCTAATCCTCCCTCCAAATAGTGGTGCCGAGTTTGCGCATCAAAAGATTGCAAGACAGCAATAGAGAACAGTCGTTAGTAATCCAACAATTTTTTCCTCATGAAAAACCTTTAAGGAACACAAACTTCTTGTATATTCAGCGCTAGAGAAAAGGTATTGTTATCTTGAAATTAAATGAAATATGAAATTAAAATTTACTTTTGGTGGAATTTCGATGTTTTTAAGAGTTGAATAAGAAGTAAAGATTGCTTACCCGTACACTTGCAAGAAAGCAGTGTTTTGATCCGTAGAATATGGTTACATTTGGCAAATATACATATTATTTTTGAGATTCACTCCTTTCTCTCATAGAAATGTATATTCGGCAGTTCATATTAGTTTTCATTACAATTGGAAGTAGCTCAAATATTAATTTACTTAATTTTCATCTGATTTTAAAAGATACCTACCATATAGTAGCTATCGTTCTTCATAAAAGTTGTTCTTGGAATCGTCAATCTTTGAAAACATGTTCCATTTTGTGCGACAACGCAAACACCCATGTTAATATCTTACTAGAATATTTCAAAAGAAATATAGTAAACATCCGTGAAAGCCAAGGACGAAATTATCGAAAGATACTTGAAAATCAAAGCTGGAATTTATAGAGAAGGTACATTTTACAATATTTTGATCCTTATTCTATTTTTACCAACGCTAGCTCTACTTGGAGGACGTTTGAATGATACTTTGAATATTCGTCAAAGCTTTCAAATGTAGCCTGCTATTAAATTTGTTGAGGATTAATTGAGTATATATGTTTTCGAGCAAAATTCTCAAAAGAAATTATATCCGATGAATAAGTTTTTCCATTTCAAGTAAACAATCCATGATTTTCAAACTCGAATAATTACACCCTTTTAGACAATTTCTCATTTGATTATTGTTTCAATAATTGTCACTACCAAAAAAGGGCACGTATCTGTCCATATAAATCTAAAATCTTGCAATAAATATCATCAAATCAAAAAGTTAAGCTGAATATTATAAACTGCCCTATTTAAAGAATAAATTGTTAATATTATATATACCTACCTGTTGCTCTTTTTATTTTTTTAATCAAATGGCTCAGATGTATTAATCAAAACGAGTCTTAAAATCTTCATTGAAACGAAACACAAGCTTTTACAGGAAGAAAGGATCAAAAGGTATCGTTATGAGTATATTAAAACGCTTCAAGGCAGTTTTACACTAGAGATGAATAGTTTTGCTTTCTTGAAGCAATTAGCAAACGTCAGAATCTCTTTGATCAATACAACAAGCTTTAAATATTAAATTTTTTACCTTTACACCCGCACTCGCTATCAATTCAACATGTTAACATGAATGTTTACATACATCCTTAATGATAATCATGTCCACAGCTTAATGGGCTCAAGTCTAAAAATGTTCAATATATAATTTTGGTCATCCTTCCAGCAAAAAGGCTTACTCAGTGTAATTAGTATAATTACCAGCTATAATTTACGGGTGTGGAGTTCAAAGAACTTAGCAAACAACTATCTAAAGCTTAGCCTTTCATTATCAAGGTGGGTAGCTAATGAGTTTGTGAGGTACTCCTCGAGACTCCAGAATATGATCATACAATCATTAAACTTTATGTTGCTGCTTCAGTATGCAATTAGCCGTTTACTGTATGAATAATAAATTTCTGCGAGGTTCAAATCAAATGGACTATAGTAATGTACAATTCTTTCACTCTGCCTCATTAGTAAACAGTTTTCAGTTGACAGTTCAATTTTTGTATGAAACTTCGAAGAGTTTCTTTCGAAAATTAGTAATAAAAAAAAATCTGAAACAGAGTCGCGGAAAACCTTGTAATTGATTATTTATATTTTGATGTCTTTCAGCCTATCATAATCTCTTGAAATGTTGTTCGACAACTGTAAGCAGGGGCGTGGCGAGCTTCATGACTTTGGGGGTGATAAATGTTGAAAATGCCGGCTTGATTAAAAAAATTTGCCGACTGTCCGACTTTACAACCAAATTTCTCGAATATGCCAACTTCGGCACGAAAATGCCGACTCGCTACAAAATTTTAGGGGGGTGTCACACCCCCAACACCCCCGCCTCGCTACGCCCCTGACTGGAAGTTGTAAAATTTTCGAATTACGGTAGAGATTCACTTATATGAACACCTACTTATATGAATTCTCGGATATATGCACCAGCAAAATTGTGTATAGAAATTCAGTGATATGAACTTCTATACAAAACAAATACTCGATTATGTAAACTTTGCTCTATTTTCTTTAGGATATGGAATTATGAATCGTCTTTTTTATTTCATGAAAATTATCGAAATTTTATGAATTATTTGAATAGAAATTAAACACTACTACAGTTCTTTAGAATTTTTCCGTTCAATGCCTATCGACATACATATAGTTTAAATGGGAATGATGTGTTTAATTTTACAAAACAAGGTAGAAATTTTAGGGGCTCTTGTGAAAGGAATATTTTCTACATATTCAGCCATGAAATACAATGTTGAAAAGTCAACCATCACTGGCATCAGAAAACATAAAGAAAATATTAAATCCGCTATTGTCGACACATTAACTGCACCAAGAAAGAAGAATGCAAAACGGCAAATATTCTAAGATGAAAAGTCGTTTATACAGTAAGTTTTTAAACTAACGATAAGGAACGTACCAGTAAACCGAAAAATATTAAAGGCTGTAGACTTTTTAATACAATTTATAAAGCAAGTCCAGGCTGGATGCAAAGTTGCGATATGAAAAACGTCTTCTGAAAGTTTGTGGAGAAAAGCTGTCATCACATCCAGACTATGTTCAACCGTTTAAGAATGGATGTAATAGAAAAATTTGATCTTACGAATGAGCAACTTTTCTACGCCAATGAAAGGGCCATTACTGGAAATGACTGCTTGATAAAACATTTGTAGCTCATGCAGATACCACTCCTCCCGACAGAAAAGTTTCTAAAGAATGAATAACTTCCCTAGCATGCACTAATGCAACAGCAACTCATAAGTTAAAACCATTGTTAATTGCAAAATTTAAAAGCCCCGTTCTTTTAATAATTGCGCCATTCGTATAAACTTTGTGCACTATAAATCTGTTTAGCATATTTTTGAATTGGTTTCTCAGGTAACTAAAACAAAATGGATTGATCACGTTTTCAGGTTAAGCGGCATTTGGTAGCAAAAGGAGGTCAACACCTTTCGAAAACCTGCATAGTAATGATAAATACATCATCGTGATGTACTTGCCACCAAATGTTAAGGGTGTGATCCAGCTGATGGATCAAAATATTTTTAGGTTAACAAAGTTGTCCTATAGAAAGAGCTCGTGCAGGAGCACTTTAAGGCATTAACACTGAAATGTACAGTCTTCTTTTTATTGAATACATAGGGAAAAGTTATTTTTGAAATGCTGGGATAACATTTTCCAAAAGAAAATCCCCACCACAACAATTCAATCCAGAAGACGCTAGGCTATTGTCTGAATACATACAAAGGTCACAGGATCAAAAAAAATGGACAGTGATATTGAACATTATACCGTCGAAAATAGCTCAGATGTCAACGATTGACGAAAACTGGATGTCGCAAATTCATATCACGAAAAAGTATATTACCTCAAAACTATAGAATGTTTAAATACATTTTTGGATTGGGGTCAAGAATACGATATAGATTTCATGCGAAAATAAAAGAAGAAAAACAGCAAATAAAAGTTTTAAAAAAACTTCAATAGGACACAACGTTTTTAAAGATTGAGCTACACTAGCAGTTAACATTATCGCTCTCATTTAAAGTAATTCATTTTTCCAGTTAATAATAAACTTTTAACCCAAAAATGGTGTACTTAGTTATATAAATTTCTTGGTTATATGAATTGGGCTTGCATCAATTAGTTCATATTAGTCATACTCTACTTTATATACATTACACTTTCTGAATTTGACTCAAATCAACTTAAATTTTCTTCAAATACGATTCATTATGAAAATCACCTGCAATCATTCCGACTCAAATAGCAACTATGTACATTTGCAAGGGAATTCGACTTTTGTCCCAAACAGACCCTTGAAATTCAATCAAACCCTATTAGAAGACAACAACTTCCTTCCTTCCCATACAATTTATAACGAATACAAAAATAAAGTCTCACCTCCGTGGGGATGATGGCGATTTTCAATTCAAACTTTTTCATATTTCCAAAAAAAAATAAAAAGGATATAATCGTGGAAACAATGTGTATTCATAGAAAAGTGTCCCTGATGAGTGATTGTCAATGATGTTAAAATGTTAAAAAGGAGTGGAAAGTGTTCAATTTTATTGGTTCGGATTATAGTTTCTCGTCTGCCTATGGGTAGGTGATTGTATTATGATAATATTTTTAACTGGATATGCGTTGTTGCCAAAATATCATGTCTTCGTTTTCAAGTGAGGTCCTTCTCTTCCAAATTTTTGTTTCCCATCAATTTTCTATAAATTTTCATACCTGTTGAATAACAATGAATACTTTGAATACTAGTCATAAAAACTTCTTTATAGCTTTGAATCTTTATGATAATAGTTCTTTCTTTCATTAAAGTTTACGAAAACCTTCTTCCTTGTTGAAAAAGTTGATGTTATTTAATTATATTGATTGCGGAAAGCTTTTTCTTATACTCTTAGGAACAATTGAATCGGTGAACTTAATATAACTACTGAAATCAAAACACACAGATTTCATAAATTAAAACTAAACTTCTCAAAAAAGTTTCAAATTAATATAATGAATGATATTTTACTGAGTCATATACTCATTTACTAGTCAATTAGAAAGCCAATCAGTTATTACTCCTACAAGTGAAATTCAGACAAAATCCTAGACTTAATGAAAATGAGATTGTTTTAAATTATCGAACCCCTCAACTTTCTCAGTGATACCCAAATGATAATCGAAAGTTACATATTTAATTTACGAGTTTGGAAAATATTCACACTTGCTGGCTATCCACGCAAACCCTTGTCAATTTGTGAACTACAAAATGTCGGAGGAAACCTCGTTCAGGATTCAAACTTATTAATTTCACAACCCTCGTTCGATTTATTATTGTTCACATACGTAATTAAAAGTATTCTTCCGGACATCGAAAAAAGGGTATGATACAAATTGAATATTAATTGGTCTTTGCATCGAGATCAATTCCCGTTGCTGGGAACTTAAATTATCACAATTAGCATATTTTTCAATTTCAAAAATATTGGGGTTTATCAACTGCATGAATAGATTTCCAGGTGAAATATTTTATAGGATTAATAATTGATCAAATTAATTATGGAAGCACATGGTTGATAAAGTCTATTTTCATGTTTGAATGAAGCATTGATGGGATTTTTTGCCATTGAATTATTTCGGGTTTTCGATTCCCGATCATGCAATGCATTTTTTAAACTCCAGGAGCCTCTGACTCTCTAACCACAAATAAATTTGGCATTATATTTAGTAAGTTTGAATTCTATGAAATGTTTCATGAGGGTAATTTGCAAAACGTGTTAAAAATTTCAAATTAGATTAAATGTTTTTGGTCTGGTTCCCTAATAGCGAAAGCGAAATCATTTAAATGACATTATGAAAAATCAAAATTCTTAATTATGGACCTATTGCATTGATGATTGATGGTGCATAATACTGAATACGTTGTATGATAAGCAACTTGAAACCAGGAACTTGTGCATTTTGAACCAAATACTATTTGTGACCGAAAAGTAAAAAAATCTCTCACATCTCACTTTTGGAAGTACATATGCACATATGTATATATGTCAAAAAAACTGAATTCTATCATAGTTACATGTGCTTCACAAATGAAACGAATTTATCGATTTCAAATTTTTTTCAGCTGATTAAGATACAAAGCATTATTGTGGTGTTTGTATTTAATTCAAGCATAAACATTTATCTTTTATGCATATATTGTATCTTTAGAATATTCCGCATAGTGAACCAAACCTAAGCTGAAGCAATCAACACATTTTATGGCTCCTTTTGATTGATTAAAAATCTTGCATTTCTAAATAAGTTTAAAACCAACAATTTTTAACAAAACAATTATATCAACAAATTCTTCCTTGTATTCGTAACTGCCTGATTATCAAATAACTTCAAATTCCCGCAAAGTATGTCTGCCGTCCAGCCCCAGCTTTTATTCGCAAAACCATCTCTGGTAAGTTGACATGCAACATGGTCAGTGTGGAAACCACTATCAGGTTAGGTCAGCCACCACATAATATAAGTCTTGACTGTTGTTGAGGACAAACAAAAGAATCAACAGTTTTTATGTGACCGCAAATATCAAGGATAAATGTTTGATTTGACTTAGTTTAAAGGATATCAAAGATAGGTCAACATGATTTGAATAAATTTCTGGATTTTATTTCGTATCTTCTATCCGTCTATCTATCTATTTTTCCATGATTAAAAAATTTAATCTGCCTATCAACTGTCTGTGAAAATCTATTATGCTTTATTACATCAGAGTTCAAAGCACACCATCGAAAATACAATCCTATTCTCCAGAAGTTTTGGGGGCGAAAGTCGGAAAATTTGATTTATGAAATGATGTTGTGAAGTTGTTCGAAAATTCTTTTGGTTTCATTGTACAGAAGGAAGACGAAAAGTTTTGCGTATAGTTGTATATCATCAATTTGCCCAAGCGTTGTTGAAAGAAGAAGAACAGATTGTGTTCATCCTTAGTAGATTGCAGCATCCTTAGTATAACTAACCCAGATTTTTTTAACAGTTGTAATTTTCCAAAATAAATATGGTTGTATAAATCATTTTTAGAGTAATGTTCTTTTTAACCATTTTGTTCAGTTATTTGTTATGTGTCTGCTGCCTTGTGTACTTCGAATGCCTGGTTTATTTCCATGCATGTATTCAATTAGAAACGACAATGAATCTACATTTTCAGTAAAGTCCAGTCATAATTATCAATGGCAAGCATATCAGGTGTTTCAATAAGACTGACCTTACCTTATTACCAAAACTGAAGAACAACATAATCCAATTTGTATAAAGCTACTGTTTAACCTGCAACGGTATGCAAAACGTGTTTCCATAGTTTTACCTCTATTTATGTTACATTTACGGTGAAAATGACATTCATCAATTTTTTATAATATTTTCATTTTTTATTTGTTTTTTTTTCATATTTTTCAAAAAAAATCCTTTAACTTCCTCGACTTCCAAACAACTTTAAAAATCATTTCCCAGATCAATTTTAGGGTTTCATATATTCTCTGGAAAAAGGCAAATAACTATTTTTGAACGTTGGGAGGTGGAAATCTTCAAAAGATACTGATTAGCTCCTGCCCCTCGGCATGCCGGATTTCTACCGACTAAAACCACCTCCGTTTCCTTCAATCACTCACTCACATCAAATTTAGTAATTCTCCGTATTTAAAATTTCAGTCCATACTTCCCAGACTATAAGAATTGGTATAAGGGATAGTACCAAATTTGTAAGTTTTAGTGTCCTTTTAGTTAGATTAATAGTTCAGACAATATGTTTATGAATTATTTCCTGTTGATTACATGTTTGGCTTTGACTTTAGTGGAGCTGATTGTACTTGTAATTTACTTCGAAAGTTCGTCCTGAAGGAGATATTTTTTAGTGTCGTTTTAAAGGAAGTTGAATTCGCTATGTTTTTAATTTCGTCCGGTAGTGTGTTGTAAAAGTTAGCCGCTTTGTTGAAGGGGTCTTCTTTGAGCCGATCAGTTCTTTCTTTTTATTCATGTTTCTCATTCTGTAAGTGTTTTTTCTCATTACGGTGTAAATTCTTATGTATGAATTTAGCTCCTTCCATGGAAATCATGCCTAGCAAATTCAATTCTTGGGCAGTTTTGTGGGAGAATCCCCATAACTTTTCAAAGGGCCGTGGTAGCCGCGAACTTTTTATGTTGTAGTAGCAGGGAAACCCCCATTTTCGAACTGCCTTACTCCCGCCCCCGTCGGGAATGACACCCATACTCTTAACCTTTACCCTAATTAAAAACTGAGAAACAAGCAAATCAATTTATATATGTAATTCCAAAACCCACCCTCTTCGATTTGCAAGTAGGCTTGAGACCGGCTTAGGCAGAATTATGGCCTCTCAAATGTATTCATAACAATATTTTATTGATATACTAGCGAATAAATTATAGTACCAAAATGAAACTTCCTGCACCCAACTTGCTTCAGCTCGAAATAATTTTGAGTAAAAGTAGCAGCAATAATATGCAGAAACACTTCGTTTCCCATAAAGTCGCTCGCAATTGATTTTTTTACACTTGTTACTGACAAATGGACTAGCGTTTCTATCCAATAATCAACAATAATTTGAAGTATCTAACATAAAAAAATTTCTACTATTACACGTTTAATCGCCCGTTCGGTTCCGCATCTGTTCTCTTTCTTCATTGGTTTGGCGATATAAGCATCGTGTGAAGTATGCTTAACTGCAATTTATTTGTGTGTCAAGGGAGAGCTTGTTTAGAATCAAGGCTCCTATAAAATTACAGCGGAAAAGTTTCTCCAAGCTTTTCGTTATTCAAGCTTTGGAAAAATCGTGTTGCGAATCGGTCTTTTCTGAGATACCGCCAACTGCAATAAAGATAGCGCTTTTGAAGCTTCGAAATCAATCATTGCCATCATATTTCATATTGATTAAAAAAAACAATAGTTCGAAAATTCTTAAAAAGGAAACATTTGATAGCAATCTGAATATAACCGACAATCGAAAAAAGGAATAGAATTTTTGTTTGAAATTAAATGATGAGAATCTCATTTCATTGATTCGTGAAGGATATGGTCGTGATGTACTCCTAAGAAAACTAGCTAGCTAGCATCAGATTAAAAATATACATCCAGGCTAAGCAAGCCACAAACATTTTCAGGCAATAAATCAACTAGGTGGTTTATGAAGAAAATTTACATCAAATATCAAAAAAAATTACCAAGCATTCAATGAGTTTTAGTAACTTATTCTTTAAAAACATTACGTTTACATTTTACACAATGCATTTTTGAAAATTTGGACTATCTCTTATATGATTTCCTAAGCGTTTGTCATAACCTTTTTTCAATATGTACTTTCCGCAATGCACTATCATATAATTCTTTCGCCAGCATTCGTTATTGATCTTTACAGCTATTTTCGAAATACTTGTGGGCTTCACATCAACAGGCCAAATATCATTACTAATAAGTACGAGAATATGCACTCGATGAAAGAAATCGAGTAAATTCAGCTTTCATCTATTTATAACCTGTCGGTTTTATCATCTGCATACCCCGAAGCCAAATAAAAACCATACATATATGTACACAAGAAGTAGCGAAATATATTTCACGTATTTGAAAATAATCCTAATTGGACAATAAATAGATACATTTCTGACATCTTGCTTGCTTGATGCACTTAACTATAGACTAGACTTAAATACATTTTGCATCTTACATTACTCAGACTCTCAAACGTCTTAACAACATATATTAATTATGAACAAACTTAAAATAGTTTACACAAAGTCCTCTTTCGGAATGAGATGATCTTCGACCGACTTCTGAGTCGAATTCAGTGAATTTCGAGGTGGCGAAGAGAGTGGATACGACACATTCGTTGCTGGTGAAAAACTGTTTTTATATCGTTTCGCCTTCTTTTCACATATCCCCAGCCTAAAAGGAATGATTACTATGTTTTATTTTCCAATCATTTTTTAATATGATTTACCTTGAAAGCAAAAGATACAAATCACGGCGATATTGTGCCGTGAGTATGGCATACAAATAAGGATCAGCACAAGAATTGAGTGGGTAGAAAAAAACAAGCAATATTTTTGACTTTGTCACATTGATAAGTGGATAGCCTGCGAGGGCTGTTAGTCCGAAAAATCCGATTGGTGCCCAGCACGAGAAATTTGTAAAGACCTAAAAGAATCAAAAGGGCAAATTAAAACTCCATATTACTTCTGAGTGTCCTTCGGAATTACGAGTAAAGCCATTTTTTTCGCTATCGTCATCTCCCCGGTTGACTGTCGTCCAACTCTTCGGGTTTCCTTGCCCAAAGAGAAATAAATTTGAGCATAACAAATTGCTATGACAAAAAATGCTGCACCATTGATTCCAAGAATGGCTACTAGATATATCACGTCCAACGAATCTCTCGCTTCCATGGGTAAGCAAATGCTGGAATGGAAAGGGATTTATGTGAAGGAAACAACAATCAATAGACTTAACAAAGAACCTAGTTGTGTCCGATTAAAATAAAATGCAATTGGAAAGGAATCTGAATTTACCGTTTGATTTGATCACGATAACACATTAACGACAAATTTCAAAAATACTCACTTTGCGAGTGAAGATTAGTTTCATAATCTTTACTTACTTGAAACGGCCGTGCTCTAATTAATTAACTAATTAATACCTATTCGAGTACCTTTATGGTGGAAAATCTATTCGAAATCTTAAACACTGTATTGCCATAGGAAATATCTTTCTTTGAGGCTTTCCTACGTTGCGGTATACCCTTTTCTGAGCATCATATTCTTTTTCAACCTTGGAAATGGTTGCTATGTTAGCTAGTATTAAGTGGCTGCAAATTACGACTAAGAAGATTAAAGGTAATTAACGAGTTAGAAAGTTCACATTTCAGATTTTATTGAATTATTCTAAATATGGAGTACCTACATCACCTTTGTGTAAGTATCTTGTTTTCCGGTTATTTACCTTCTACTCTTACTTTAGGGAATTTCTATGAAGACAAAATTCTTGTTCCTAGAAGACATTAATTTTCACACATATACGAACCGCAACAAGATAATATGGCCGGAATATGAGTAATTCTTAGAACCCTTTTCGGAGCAAATCAATCATAAAAAGCATTTGTTGATAGGTAAATGTGGATATTCAACCTAAACAGATTTAAATGTTTATAAAAACAGCATGAATTTTCTTGAAAACTAATCACGATAGAAAAATAGGACTTTCTCCAAGTATTTGCAGTTTGCTAAACATATTATTATAAAGGAGAATAGTTAATAACAGTTAATATGAAGCATGAAAATATTGTGGAAGATGTTGAGATAATTAGGTCTTTTGTAAATGCGCAGATTCAAGCATATCAAGGAAATAAACAAGTTAACTCAGTGACTAAATTTGAATAAGTCATTGAAGAAACGCTGGCCTAAAAAGTATCTAGACGGCTTTTTGAATCGATACCATCTCTTTCAGGCTGGGTGGTTGGTAACACTAACCACCTAATTAGAATTGGATGAACTATCCTAAGCTTTCGCTTTGTGCTGCATTTAGTTCGGTCTATCATTGGTTTCAGTTTTTGCTGATGTGGCTATATTTTTGAATTCAAAAGTTCGTAATTAGTCTTTTTGTAACGTGCTCAAAAAACAATTGTGTAAAAATAGTAAGTGGGGAATTTTTCCAGTTGATAGAGATTGATTCCATGTACTTGAATGTGTTTTGCATTTGTGTGATATTAGAAGTATGTATATAACTTTGCGTTCCGAATGTAATATCACACAGACAGCTAGGTGGTTAGATACCTAACCACCGTGATGATTGTAGGTTTCTAAAATCTGTAGTAAGTGCTACAGTGTATTATCATATGCAAAACGAAGAAGCCTATAAAGCGTGGCTACAAGGTTTGTACAAAACGTACTCCAGCTCGGACAGTTTCACAATGCAACACTTGTAAAGTCCCGATTTGCTTGCGCAAAGGAAAGACATGTTTTCAAAATTTTCACAACTAGACTATGCACCTTTAATACGTTTTAGTGTATTAGTCCCCTTTAGCCATGGTGGTTACCAAAGCTAATCATCTTGTACTTCGAAATCCTTAAACTTTATATTTTCTATAATCCTATTTCTTAGTTATTTGAACCTTAAATACAAACAATATAAAGAAAGAAGAAATATTTTATTATTCATTCAGAAGTGTGACTGAAAGAGTTAAAATACTAGAAGTAATAGAAATGAATTATGAAATACTCAGTTATCCCCCAAAAATAAAGGTTTTTTTTTATAACTTGATTACCATTTATTTACGCTGCCCTATCTTTTTGTCAAACGAGGATTACTTTTCTAATTCAAAGTACTGTTATTCGTATACACACATAAATTAGGCTGGTTTCTTATGCTTTTTAAAATGAACGCTGTTTTTGTATAAAATCAAAATTTTATGAATTTCTCACAAATTCACAAACATAATAGACCAGGGTGGATCTGTAAAAAACGACTACATTTTGCCGTTAAGAGGGGGCACACACACAAACAATCTTAAAACATTTAACCTCTGCCACAAAATTGCAATAAATATAAACAAAAAAGGTGAAATTGAAGGTCCTAAGTGCATTTTAAGTGGTAAAAAAAATTAAATAAAAAAGGCTTTTTTCTTTCTGTTTTTTTTTTATATTTATTGCAATTTTGCGGCAGAGATTAAAAGTTTTAAGATTTTGTGTGTGTACCCCCTCTCAACGACCAAATGTAGTCGTTTTTTACAGATCCACCCTGGCAAGGGTTAAATGTTTTAAGATTTTAAACCAATCATCTTATAGAAAATTTAATTACGCAACTTTAATTCTCACACAACTTTGACTTAAAATGAACCGTTTTAAAGTTAAAAGTGAGAAAAGTAGGAAGAAAGCGATTTTTTTCATTTTTTTAAACGTTTCGACTTTTTTGAGAAGATGCATAAGTCAATTATTGCTATACAAGTTATTCCACAGCTTTTCCTGCAAAAATCAGTGTGCCCTCCCCCCTCAACGGCCAACTGAAAACAGATCCGCCCTGGTCTATAAGGAATACAAGGAATACTAGACCATTTGCAATTATTTTGTCGTGAATTGTAAGCAGTTCCCTAAAGTTTAAGGTGAATATCCTACAAATGCTTGTACTACCGAAACAGATTTGTTTGATTTTATTATAATTGACCGTTTGAAAATCAAATTAATTAATTTGCAATTGGTACTAGTAAGTATATTGAATTATGATAGAAATCGACAGTGGAATTGAACGTAATTGCTGCTACCACACCGTGGGAAATATTTAATATATAAAGACATTAATTAAAGTTACGGACAGTATATCCCTTCAAAATGAAAATTTCCTAAAATACCTTGTCGATGAATAGTTGCTGATACCAAACAGTGGGAACGATGACATAACACATGAGTATATCCACCCTGCTGCCATTATGTACATGGCAGCTTTCATTTTGATTCGCTTATTCAAATAAATGGCATTTGTTATAGCGAACCATCGCTCCAGCGTTATTATAGTTAGTGTAAAGACCGACAAATGGCTTGCAAACACCGTGAGAAATCCTGCCACTTTGCATCCAGTGCCTGAAATGAATTCAAGTTGCCATGTTTGAAAATATTCGGTCTAAATGTTTGAAAAAATTGATTTGGATAAATTTCAATGGAAGTTTTGTCCGAAAATCAGTTTCTTATTATTTTCATTATTTATAAATAATTGAATCAAGTAAGTTCAGCTTTCGTCTATTTATAATCTGTCTGTTTCACCATCCATATATCCTGAAGCTAACTACAATCTGTATTACTCACCATATTGCCAATCGTAGGCGTAGTTGAAATATTCTCCGATTGAATGAACATCAATTGACGCAATCAAAAGCAAATACAAGCCCATACACAGGTCAGCAAACGCCAAATGGCTCATAAGAAACTTGGAAACTGTGAAATCTGATCTAATTAGCCAAGAAAATTATTTGTTAAAAGTTCCATCGTAAAAACATTATTAGCTGGTCATATTTGCGTACCTGTTGCATAATATCACTACCAGAACAGCAGTGTTCCCAAAAACTGCCAGCAGCACAACCACCCACACCGAAACTCGAAGCCAATATGATCCCATTACATCCTCGCAGGGATTCAAAGCGTCTGGCATCGGAAAACAGCTCACGTCGATTTTCCTACAATATGAAAATATTTCGTCCGTTTCATTTCCCACATATATTTCACATATCGAAGGTCGCACAACTGATAAGAATTGTTATTTACTTCTCTGTTATATTTCCGCACATGGCATACAGCCTCTTATTAGGTTCAATGTTAGCAGTGGCTTCGTGGAATTCGCCGAAATCTTCGTTCCTAATGAACTCGTCCTGCGACTGCTGGTCACCATTGATGATGACGATTGATGAGCCAGTTATTGCTTCTATGTTCACGCTTCCAAATACATTGAAGTTCGGGTAACCATTTGGGTCTGTGTTGTTGTTTGTTAATATAAACTGACTGGAATCGAGATACACAAATTTGTCTTTAAGCGTCAACGGTTTTGTGGATATTTATGCAACAAGCTGAATTTCAATAACAATCGGGGAACATATAACCAATATGAACCGAACAACAAATACAGGGAATTTATCCAAAGTCTTCCTTGCAATCAGGAACAAATCAAATTGGATGCCATACATATTTACATACACATATGTTTGTACGCACAAGTGAATATAAACATCTAGTATATCTTATTCTGTACTCTTGATAGCTTTGATCTATTTATTAGCAAAATAACATAGTCTCCGACTAACAAACGTCCTTTTCAGTCCATCAGTTTTAAACAGAAAATCTCATGAAAGGATGATACGTTTCACATATGAAATCACATGAGATATTCTTTTTATGTACGAAATTTTCAGTATAAAGACCAGCTCGTCTCTGTTAGCTTCTTCAGTTCGTATGTCATAACCTTTTTTGTTTCAAAGTATCAATAAATCGCTGATTACAATAAAACCTTATAATTACTAGCCTAGTTTTTTAAACATGGACGTGCGTGACTTACAATTGCGCATAATATAATCGTGTCAAATCTACTTTTACATTAAATATGCAAAATAGTACAAATTCAACAAGCAGCGAGGTTCGACCCCCGAAGCTGAAGGGGTATCTTATGATTTGCATTATTTTCCGCGTGAAAATTAGAAAGAGACTTACTAAAACTCGAAACAGAGTATCTATATTTCCATAAATTCTTGGATGCCATTATGTACCACGATTAATTATATAGTTGGGTGCATAAATTCCCGGCCATTATTAAAATCTGATAAAACGTTAAAAAACTTTAAACGCGTTTTTTTTTTCAAAAAGACATTTTTAAAACTGCGGCCAGTTAATCTCTGGATTGGCTGGACCGATTTTAATAAACCTTGTAGCGATTTGTTTACTGATGAATCCTACATCCAAAAAATAAAAAAAACTTGGGCACGCAAAAAACTGCGAAAAAAGGTTGTTTTTCACCTTTTCTTAAACATTGAAAATTTGATTGTTATCGGTTTTTTACTAATTGTGGTAAATTACCCTGTCCAACACCTTCCTTTTGAAGAAACTTTTTGAATTTTTTGTTCCACAGCTAATCTCGAAATTAACTGTCCGTGGGGCAGTCTTTTTCAAGACCTAGAAAAATAAAATCTAAATGAAAAAAAATGGTTTTGCATTCCCTAACAACAATAGAATGTTTTACAAAAGTTATGAGAGATACAAATTATTGAAAATTTGCCTCTTTTGGCTTTGTAGGCGAGCATAGTACCTTAAAAGGCTAATAAACAATTCAGATTTGGCAGTCTTGAAAAAAAACATTTAGTACACAGCAAATAAACGATGTTTAATTACATGTGTAAATATAAAATAATCAAAAAGATTGGAGAATGATGATGATATCTTAGAAACACTTAAAAACTAATCTACTCAACAACTAAAATATACGGTTTTTTGAAATCTAATTAGCTCATAAGATTGCAAATACGCTTCGATTGTCACATAGGAGTCAATAAGACTTTTTTACGTGAGTTATGCTCGTAGAAAAACTCTGCACAAACGTAGGTGCATATACACATACACATACAGACTATTCAAATACCCTTTAAATATACTCTAAAGACCTCAAAACGTAAGATATGTTCAAAATCTCAATTTGAATTTTGGGGGCGATTAGAAGAACTTTTCATATTGGGAAGTTAAAACAGTGTGAGTGTTTGTACAAAATTGTAAACTGAAGATCCAATGTCAAGGTTCATTTTTTTTCAAATTGTTGCAAAGTCCCCCGTAAAAATGATAGTCCTGTCTTTCCTCGTTTTTTTAAACAAAACGATTGACCTTGATACTTACCTCTTTATATTCAATGGCTTGCCATATTTGAAGCCTAACTAATATATTCTTTTATCTAAAGCACTTGCTTAATCTAATGCATTTAGAAGAAGCGGAAAGCGTGTCTCTCGTGAAATGATTTGTTTTTCCGCCATTTAAGGCACCACATTTTTTCAGTTTTCCTCATATCTGATATGTAAGCAGTTTACTTAAGAATTTTCCAGCAGTAAAATAATGCTTAATAAGCTTTGCCACTTTTGAAGCCTAAAAGCGAAGCTTTAAGAAACAATCAGGGAAAAATATCACATAAAAAATTATTAAATGCGGTCTTAACACTGTTCACTGTTCTACCACAGGTGTGGTATGTACAACTTTTGATAAGATTTTTTAAAAGTTTTCGCTGGTGAGTTTTCAGCAGAAAATTAGTCGGAGAGTGGACAGTCAAATATCCTATGAATAATATACACGAACCATATCTTGTGGGTAAGTAGTAGTCCTAATAGAGACATACATTTTAGCTGACTTTTCCCAGGTTATCGAATTTAACCCCACTGAAGTGCCAATTTTTTCATAAAAATCAAATTTACCAAAATTATTCATGTTTTTATGCCACGAAAAAAATTATGTTATTACACAATTACAGAGCCTATGTATATTTTTATTTGACAATTACCATCCATGTATTTGATGCATCAGTTTGCCATGGAAAAATCATGAATATATCTGTTGCATTTGTATTTATGAAAAAATCTGCACTTCAGCGACCTGGAAGACCCATTTTCATTTCAAATCTAGTAAAATATAAATTGGTTTGGAGTTGGTTTTCATTAAAGTTTTGACAGATAATCTTTTCCTGTTCTTATATTCAAAATAAATCAATAAATAAAATTTATAATCTTTTCCAGTTCTGCCATTTTTCAGAGAACGGACTATCTTTTTTGCATCGTGCATACAATGAAACTTGAATTTTTCCAGCAATCGGAACATTGCAGAAAGAGGAGAATCCCCAAACCATAAACAAGCATTTTCTCAACTACATATCCGTATTCTACTCTATACTAATTATACCAGTTTTATTTTCCCGGATAGAGAAAAATACACAAACATACAATTATTTTTATATTAAGTAAAGGACTAAGGTAGATTAAATACCATCTAATAGTTAGATTATTCTTTACCTGAAGTGATTTTCTCTATTTACATAGGAAGCAAACACAGCACTTCTTCCTTTGCGCTCGAACTTTTCAACAGTTGCTTTCCTTATGGTTTCAACTTCTTCTGGTGGAGGACGATTATACTCTGTACGTCTACTTTTCTGCAAATTGCATATATAATCAAAGCATGAATGATGCAGATCAAATAAACCTTCAAACAACAAAACAAATCAAATGATGCGTTTTTATTACAAAATAAAATCTAGCTTTTAATGTTGTTTTCAAACCTCGATGGTTCTAAAGCTACCTTGGAATACCATCGTTGGCGCAGTCACATTAAAATGAATACAAATCCATGCTTTCAACAATATTTACAACATTTCAAGCTACCCGAGTGTTTTAATAATTTTTCTAGTAAGATACATTCTATTGTGATTCATCTCCGTAACTCTATAAATATATATACATATAAGAAGTTACCTACCGTTGCATCAGAATTACCGTATCCTAGGCAGGCTCTTTTTGATTCATCTAAATATTTCAATCGTTGAGCATGTCGAGCAGGATCATGTCTGGATGGAAATTTGAAAGCGCAACAGTGAAAAGGATGCGTCAGCCACGCAATTTGCAGGTTCTATTTTATGCAAGAACGAATTGATATATAAACTCCGAAGAACAACAAATTTACCTTAAATTCATATATAGATGGAATCGTCTTTAACGAATGAGTCTTTTGTATGCGGAGAATTTCCAGATTTTGTAGTCCTTCCCATGGCAGCGCAACTAACGAGGTGCTGGATAGGTCACTATAACAGGAAATTATTATACTTTCAAGGTAATGTTGTTTTTGCACTCACAGCTCCTGGATGTTGTGAATGCCCACAAAAGCCCTCGGATGGATATATTGTAATTTCACGTTCCCCTTGAAACTTCTGAAAGTAGTTATAAGGAAAATATGCTCGTATAACAGAAATATACGTACAGTTTTCCTATCTCTGATCCGTAAAATGCAGAATCAGCAATGGCTCGTATCTCGTTGTTATCAAGTATCCTGGAAATAATAAATTTAGTTAGTTTAGCAACTAACAATCTGAAAGCATGAGCTGGTGTTTAGAAAATATTTTATTAATTAAATTTTATCATCCACTTTAGACTCTATTTACTTTCTATATATCACGTAGACCGTAGACTTTCGAAGTATTCAATGAAATGCTTAAATAGATTCAAAACATTGTTGACTAAAACAACTTGAGATATTTTCAAGCATCTATTGCAGCTAAGTATTAATTTGCACTACTTACATTTGTTCAGTCTTAATATTTACCGAATGTCTTTCGATATAGTTAATTTTGTTTCCTTCCAAATCCCTGAAATGATCATACATTAACGATCCGGAAAAATCAATTAGAAGGCATTTACGTACACCATATGTAATATCGTGCTTTTGGGAATGAATTTAAAGTCAGGTACTTTAACCAGTCCAGTATTTGTTATCCTTCTGTAACATAAAATAAAATTAAGACTGTTTCCACATAAGTTTTCCTTGTTTTATATTTTACAATTTTAATCTCTAGGGCCATATTTCATCGAAGCGTGTTTATACGCATCCAATATTATCAAGGAACTGCAATGTTGGATCGAACGTTAAATAACTGGAAAACATTTCCGAAGATGAGCTGCTTTAATTTTTTCCTTATGTAGGAGGTTTGGATGTTGGAGGATGTCAACTCGAAGAAGCTAGCTCGTATATGCGATACAAAAATATACGCGATTTTTCAATTTCGAAGTAGCCGCAAAACAAAAAGGAAAATAGCTCGCGGAATTTTACCTCCTTTCCGTTTCAATGGGAAAAAAGTCAAATACATGGGAGAATTCTGTGTAACTTAGAAGGCTAATATTGACTCTACTTTGTGGCAAACATGGTACGAGTAGTAACAATTTTCCGTACAATTTTTTTCGAGAAAATATCACATTTTTGTAGAAATTACTTCCGAACGGTCAGTTCTTATATCACAAGTATAACTATTAGTTAGTTGCTGAAGCTCAGGTGGCCAGTAGATTTTCTTGGAATTTATGGCTTACATCATGAAGAATCTGGTGGGTTCAGAATACTGGTAATATCTGAAGTATATATTTTAAAGTTTTCGAGCTGTTCAATCAGATATATTTCACTTTATTATATTACAGGTATAATACACCTGACTATATTTAACAAATGAGAAGCAGTACCACTAATCGTTTGGTTATTAGCATAATTTAATCAATTTTAAGATACGGAACAGTAAATTAAAAATAATTAATTCGTCTTACTTTTAAACTCAAAATGAACTATCTTGGTTTTTGGCTATATTATACAATCAAACCGCTTCAACCCCTTTGGCGAATCATTACTGGTTTTCATCAGGGAAAATAAAACGATTTTCAAAGTTCCTCCAAGACATTTCTCAACCAATAATCGTTCCGATTTCTCCCTAGGAAAAGATCAGATTCAGGTATTCATTACATTGCGTTAGACAAACAGCCGCCCGCTACTGGAGATTTAGATGTAAGAAATCAATATAATCAAGATGCACAAGGTGTCTTATCGAAGAGAAAATGATAGCCGCAAGGATAAGCTTGCTATACAATGCTATGGTGTGAAAATTGTGGTATCCTTCGGCAGCACGCAAACACTCACTAACGGAAATTTTACGCTTAAGCTTGGTTGATGCATTGACATTCACTTGAAAAATTGTCACTTAAAATATATGATATTTTTTCTAGAAATATTTATTGATATCTTTTCTAATTTTTATTGATGACCGAGCTGATTTGCAACTATGCCCCGAATTAAATATTTTTGATATCCTCGACCACTTACAGAATTCTAAACACTGGTCTTTTATCCTTCAAATACTCCTCTTCTTTCTTGGAACAATAGCACTTAGGTACTAGGTGAAAAGACTTAACACAAAAATTATCTTCCAGTTTAAAAGGAGATCATCATGATTATTTATAACTTTCAGCATTAAATTAAGAGATTAGTGCAAAAGCCAAACAATTGCTTAATATTAATGTTTTATTCTGGTCAAATCAGATTGGCCAGAATATCTGAAGCTTCAATTTGCTCTCAGAACAGTATTTACCAACTATCGAAATTAATTGGAAACTCAAATTGCTTTGTATAGTATTGTGTTCATATGCATAATCAATGCCAGAATTTATGATGGTTTATCTAGAAACTGAAATTTACATGAAATAAATGTCTCTCTCTTTCATTTCCACATCATCATCTAAAGTGTCCTGCGAAATTTTGGATTTTCAATGAAAATAACATTGTAAACCAGTATAAGATTAGTTCTAAAGTATATTAAACTGAATACGCAGAGGGCATATGAAATAAAATGCAGGTTAATCAATGTTTCTAATCTTTTACATCATTAATTGGTGATATTCATTTGGCAATTCTTTTTAAAAACAAATATTCTTCGCATAATAAATCAATTTTATACGCACTACCAATTACACTCAGTAACACAATTGTGTAATCAAAGAATCGAGATTCAAAAAGAATTATGTGAACTATATATTCAGGATTATCCTTTTTATTAGCACCACAATAGAAAGAGATCGTACGAACTATAAAGTAGCAAATTAAGTGTACAAATTTTGAAGATAACCAATAGGCTGCAAAGTTTGTTTTAAACAATCATATTCAAGTACACAGCCAAAAGATGCTCCTAGCCTTTTCAGCAAAGGCTATTGTCTTGGCTTTGAACATGTTTATTCTATCTGCATTTAAGATACTTCCACAGGGAACGAAGACATTCACAAAACTTTAGTATTTTCTGCTTTAAATTGCTTAAAGAATTCTAATCTTGCTTAGTATCCATATCATGTTTCCATTCCCATGAACAAAAAGTGCCACAGATTACTTTTGGAACATTACTTATCCCATAAAGACTGGAAACGCAGGTTGAGAGTTGCCTTAAATAATTTTATATTATTTCCTACCAAATGAAATAAATTGACTTATTTTAGACAAAACACAGGTACAGATAAATTGGCAAATGAAAGCAAGTATATCTTGCTGTATCCCATTTAACATTATTTAGATATTTTCTTAAAATGTGTTTAAAATACTTTCAATCCAGCAAAGCACATGGAAAGTTTTCTAAGTTTACACTATTTCTCTACGCGAGTTTCGACTTCTGATGGTTTCATTTCACTAAAAAAAAATCAGCATTTATATGCATTATCAAGACTTTAATTCGAACGTGAACTGGGTTTCCAACAACAAAACAGAACTAGCATTAACTTTCATTTGCTATTCGTAAGTAATCGAAGTAAGCTCTCTAATGGGATGTAGGGTAGATCGCCTCCTCGTGGTGCATCCTGGGTAACGCTAAATGATCTACCACGGCACGACTTTCGATTGTTTTCTTGGACAACTCTCTCGTCTTAACGACTATATCTGATGCTTTGGGCTGGTAGCAGTGGTATTCTGTCACCTGAGTACGCAAGAGTGACATCTTGCGGAAATGGCTTTCAGGCTAATGCCAATGCTGCCTCCGTCCCGGTAAAACCCTGGCAGGCCTCACGGTACGTTCAAAACTCGTCGCCACTAGTCTGGCCGTGTAGGTTCAGTTGAGTTTGGACTCCTGATTAGTCCCCGGCCCGGCTCTGAGCACATCTCCTCATAAGGGAATGTGCCAACCCTCGCATGGCCTCCCTGCTTCGGCATAGATAACCATGGGGTCTCAGGGGAACTGCACAACGAGTGGAGATAGCGGCTGTGAGGGGGGACCCAAATCGCAATGAATAATAAAACTCAAAGGGAAGATCCACTCGGCCCGGAAGGGAAGTGGACGAAGGTGACGCGTCCTTCTAGTGGGAAGAAGACCGCGGTACTCAGCCAACCCCCTACTTCTTCGAGGGATGCATGCACCAAGGCAGCTATGCCAGGGGCAAGCACCTCCTCAGTCAAGCCTACTGGCGCTAGCGGTAACACCAAGGTAACGGCGAACAAGCTGGCCCGCACTGTTTCCGGAGCGCCCTCCAACACCGCTTCCACTTCAGGTGTTAAGAAGCAACAAAACCCCTCGGTTACGGCTTACAGAGACAGAAGGTCCGCCTTCAAAGTCCTGAAAAGGCTGAAAGATTTACCTCCGGATGGTCTTTCCCAGAAGGATAAAATCTCCCTGAAATGGGCAACCACCACGGTAGAGGCTTACAAAGCCTCTATTCCGAAGAAAGAGGCAACTCATAAAAGATGTAGATCTAATGAGTCTGCCCCAATTCAACCGAGCGTTCAACTGCCGGTTAGTAAAAGACCAAAACTGGTCTCACCCAATCCTGTTAAGGGCAGGAGTTTTAGTGAAGCTGCCAAGGAAAGCCTGGTATGGGCTGTTATCGACAGAAGCAGTAGCGATGGCACCATCTCACCGTCAAACTGGAAGATGGTGGAAATCGCGCTTCTCCGGGTGTACAAGCCCATACTCGAGGCAAATCCTGGCCCTCCACCAAGCTGTCGTGATGCTGGCTGGTACCAGGGTCACGTTAAGTTGATAGCCTGTACAGATCAACGTTCAGCGGATCTCTACAAGCAGGCTATAGGTAGAGTGGGAGAAGTCTGGCCTGGAGCAAAGCTGGACGCTGTCTCCAGGGAAGATATCCCGAATAGGCCTCGGTCCAGGGCGTGGATACCAGCGGAGCCATCCACACCGGAGGAAATTGTTGAGCTAATCAAGCTCAGCAATGCTGACCTCCCGGTGGAAAACTGGAAGGTAGCTAAGGTTAGCGAGCCCAGCAATGGACAGCGAGAGGCTCTAATAATCTTGAACGAGGAGTCGCTAGCTCCATTGGAGTCGAAGTGCGGGGTGATTAGCTACGGTTTCTCGGCTATCACCCTGCGAGTATATCGCAAGGACCGTACTGGGAAGGCAGTACGGGAACCGAGCAAGGAGAGTGGAAGCGAGGGAACTGTGGAAGCATCAGTAGACCCGACCGTGGACCTCTCTGAGTCAGATCTTCTCTCCGATGACGGAAGAAGCACCACCTCCACTGCGGGGTTGGCTGGGGACCTTCTCAGATCCCTCGACCTGGTCGAGGAGGAGGAGATGTCCTTATCTGACGAGGAGGCGGATAAAACATTGTGTCGCGATGCTGAGGTTTCTGCAGATTAACCTCCAGCACTCCAAGGCGGCATCCGCCGCACTGCTCCTCCACCTGGCCCAAAAAGGAGAGGAGCTAATACTGGCCCAGGAACCTTGGGTTGTTGGAAACCGGGTTTGCGGGCTCAACTTGAAAGGATATAACACAGTATCCTTCAACACAGCAGGTAAACCGAGAGCTTGCATAATTGTAAAGGAAGGCTTGAAGTTTTTAACCTTGTATAATTTCAGTGACCAGGACACCGTTGCGATAGCAGTGGAAAGACAGTCCAAACCCCTTTGGGCTGTCTCCTGCTACATGGCGCATGATGTTCTGCCACCTCCAACTAGCCTGCAGAGGATTACAAGGGAAGCCACTGCAAGAGGCATCCCTTTAATAGTCGGAGCGGACGCCAATGCTCATCATCGCATCTGGGGTAGCACCGACACGAATAAACGGGGTGAGTCACTATTTGAATTCATTTTATTGCATGACTTAGCCCTAGCTAACAAAGGTGAGGATCCTACCTTCATTACGGCAAGCCGTAGAGAGGTTCTGGATATCACTCTGACGAACGAGCACTTGAACCAAGCTATCAAGGGATGGCACGTATCACAAGAGTGCTCGTTCTCTGATCACCTATACATAAAGTTCGATCTGGCATCTGACCCTCCGACAAATCCAACCTTCATTAACAAAAGGAGGATGGATTGGGTCAAATACCAATCGGTATTTGAGTCCGCGCTAGAAGGCGGACCTCCAGAGATTGCAGACACACCCGGTCTTGAGAAAGCCGTTGGGACCCTTACATTGGCCTTCAATGACGCAGCAAGGTCTGCATGTAGTCCAACGAAACCTAGAGGGAAGTACAAGCCCCCATGGTGGAATAGTGACATTGCGGAGCTGCGGAAGGAATGTAGGAAGTCCTTCAACCGAGCTAAAGAAACAAATGACTGGTCTTCTTATAAAACAAAACTGAAGGAGTTCAAATCCTCTATCAGAAAGGCTAAACGCACCTCTTGGAGAAGCTTCTGTGCAGAAATAGAACACTCCAAAGATGTCAGTCGCCTGCGAAAAGTCATGACGAGCTCCCCCTCATTTCTAGGGTCCGTTAAGGACGCAAATGGAGTCTGGACGAAATCCAGCTCCGAGACTCTGTCTGTTCTCGTGGATACGCACTTCCCGGGCAGTGATGATGTGGCTGACAAAGCGGATCCACACACGCTCTCGGATTGCATGCCAACTACTGTGCCTGTAAATGACAGGCTCCTACGCTGGGCAATCAGCTCATTTCAACCCTTTAAATCCCCTGGCATGGATAACATCTCACCTATTGAGATCCAGCAGGGTATCAATATAGCACTGCCATGGCTGAACGCCATTTTCAAAGCATGTGTACGGATGGCTTACATTCCACAGCAGTGGAGAGAAGCAAAAATAGTTTTCATACCTAAAGCGGGTAAAACATCCCACTCCTCACCTAAGGATTACAGACCTATCAGTCTCACCTCCTTTCTGCTAAAAACTCTGGAGCGACTGATAGAGATCCATCTGAGAGCTATTCTGAAACCACTCTCTAATGCGCAGCACGCATACACAAAAGGGAGATCGGTTGAAACAGCTCTTCACTCGCTCACCAGCTATATCGAAAAATCGCTAAGCGTTAAGGAATACACGCAAGCAGTTTTTATAGACATCGAAGGGGCTTTCAACAATATCAGCCATAAGGCTATTGGCAAAGCACTCGGGGAAAGCAATGCCGATGACAACCTGATAGGGTTCATCGGTCAACTGCTTAGCAGCAGGAACATCAACTCCACGCTAGGAAACAGTACCTTACGAAGGAGGGTTTGCAGAGGCACACCACAAGGTGGGGTGCTATCACCCCTTCTATGGAACCTAGTGGTGGATGAACTCCTGTCAAAAATAGAAGCGACTGGCTGCAAAGTCGTAGCTTATGCCGACGATGTTGCAATAGCAATATCGGGAAAATTTGTTAACACCCTATCGGAAAGACTAAACTTTGCCCTAGGTATTCTTACCAAATGGAGCAAAGAGTGTGGTCTAAAGATCAACCCGCAAAAGACGGAATTTATGCTCTTCACAAGAAGGTATAAAATTCCACGATTTGTCCCACCTAAGCTTGAGGAGATAAGTCTCAACCTATCTCATCAGGTCAAATATTTAGGTCTAATTCTGGACTCTAAACTCGCATGGAAAGCGAACACAGCAGAAAGAGCACGCAAGGCTGCATGCGCAATCTACTGCTGCAAACGAGCTATTGGGAAAAGGTGGGGATTAAAACCCAAAATTGTATCATGGCTCTATACGGCGATAGTGGAACCAATCCTTCTGTATGGCGCAGTTATTTGGTGGCCTGCTATGGCGAAAGCATCAAATGTAAACCTGCTGAACAAGGTCAGAAGGAGTGCGGCTATTGCAATCACCGGGGCTCTACGGACTACCCCGACAAAGGCATTATTTATGCTACTAAATTGGCTTCCGACAGAGCTACTTACGAGACAGCAGGCCAAGTGCACTGCTGTTCGATTAAAAGCTCTGCGACTATGGCATGAGGATAACTTTGGTCACTCCACAATACTACGGAGGGATGGGCCAACGTCAGGGAAAGTGGACCTTGCATCTCCGATTCCCTGTTTTCACCATGGTTTCAGGACAGTCATCCCGAATAGGGAGGACTGGACCACAGAAAGAGATGGGATACAGGAATCGGTCGACATCTACACCGATGGATCAAAAATGGAGGGAAGAGTTGGCTGTGGCGTGTTCTCAGAACAGCTAGGCCTGAAACTATCCTTCCGATTACCAGACCACTGCAGCGTCTTTCAGGCAGAGGTCATTGCGATTTATAAGGCAGTTGACTGGCTGAGAAGTCAGAAAATTTCCACAAGAAATTTAAACATCTTTTCTGACAGTCAAGCTGCCATCCAATCATTATCCAGCGTGTATACTTCATCTAAAATTGCGATGGAATGCCGCTCACAACTGAACGTGTTGTCGCTTCACTGTGAAGTGATTCTTTGTTGGGTACCGGGGCATAGTGATATACCTGGAAACTGCGAAGCAGATGCCTTAGCGAGAGCTGGCACCGAGCTTCAGGAATATACACTTAACCCCGAAGTCGGCCAACCTCTAGCTTCCATAAAGCTAGGATTTAAGCAGCACTACGTGGAGGCTGCGAATAGGGCCTGGCTGCTCGAAGAAACCTGTAGCACAACCAGGCAAACTTGGCACGCACTGTGCTCCAAACGCACCAAGCGGCTCCTCAACATAAGCCGCGACACCCTGAGTTCCGTCGTTTCCGTACTAACGGGACACTGTTTGATCGGCAGACACGCAGAAAGACTGGGTGTCCCTTTCAATGATTTCTGCCGAAGTTGCAGATCAGAGGAAGAGGAAGAAACCATTAAACACTTTCTGTGTGAATGTCCGGCGCTGTCCAGGAAGCGCATGCAAACCTTGGGCACACCCTTCCTAGACAACCTCACGGAAGCAGCCGATTTGGACATTGGCTGCATAGCCGGCTTTATTCGAGAATCTGGATGGTTCTCGTCATCCCGCAGGTTCTAGTGCCGCCCTTATATTCTGTGGTATCACAATGGGCCTCTCGTGGCCTAAGTGAGCTACCTTTGGATAAAAGGGGGCTGCCACTACAACCAACCAACCAACCAACCAAGCTCTCTAATTTACTGCTTAACAAAATAGGGAAAACAATGAAAAACATTTCTACAAACCTTACTACATTCATTTTATTTATTGTATATATATAGTATCCAATCCTCCCTTGAAAGCCTTCACAAATCTCTAGAGTAATAATTTACTATAAATTGATGGTACCGTACCGTAGGTATTGACTATATTAACATTTTCATTTAGAACATTGTAGAACGACATTTGAGTTTCATAAATCGTTCTTCATAATATGATCGTAATTGATAAGTTAATTAGATTCCAGGGACGTATATTTTGCATTTAAGGAATTTGCATTGATTATGAGTACATAGCAAATATCATCCTACGATGAACTTGAATTAATAAAAATTTCAAATCATAGACTTATTTTGAATTTTCAATAACTTCGTAAATAAACTAGAATCCAAAAATTGTCAATAAGATCTTCATTAAAATTCAATAAGCTTTATTAGCAACATGCAATCATTTTAGTACTATTTGATGTACGGATTGTATCAGAAATCTATTATGGACGGATATTTCACAGATTCCAAACATATATTTAAGAATATACATGTAATGCAATGTAGATAACATTGCACATACCATATATGGCAAATGCAATTTACTTAAATTCAAAAAACTACTGGAAGAACTACAACCATATTTTTAAACTACTATAGGATAGTAGTTTGATGCAAACAAATCTAAATTTCACTCACTATATAGATAGATTCATGGAAATTATCTTCAAAAGTATCTAGAAATACTTTTTATCCATGTAAAACGAATTTACCAAATATCAATTCGCCATTTTTATATCGAAACAAAACTCACTCAACTATGAAAAAATATTCGAATGGAGCGAAAAAGGATTGCTACGAATATCAAACCTAACAACGAATAAAACGAAATATTAAAAAAAAAGAATAATCGATTCAAACTTAACCCATTGAAAATACAAAATGAACTGTATATAAAAACATATCCTGGGAAATACAGATAAAAGATAAATTTGCCGCTGAAAGAATCTGTGCACACGTAAACTGTTGTCGTCTAAATTGAATACCAAGAGGTTTAAATGATAAATATGAGTTTGGAAAGATTGATATGGTTTGGAAACGTATTTTTAAAATGCGAAAGGAAATTAATAGATTCCGATGATGATGAAAACCTCATTATTTATTCATAGAAACGACATTTTTAATTCAATCAAACGACAGAAATCCTTACCTTAGTTCTATTTTTGTAAGTAATAATTAACTCAACAATTAGAATTCACATATGAATGTAGTTCTTATTATCGTGTTCTGCTGAGCATTTCAACTTGGTAAATATATTTAGACTAACTGATAAATCACTGTTAAGTATTCCTGGGAATAGCTTTTTTCATGCAATGAGACTATCGTAAGCGAATTTTCCGGCGATTTAACTATCCAACTTAGTGGGTCTATAACAAAATCCCAGAATAACCAACACATAACGAATAATCGCTTATGCCTTTCACATCACAATATCAACAATGCCCACTTGTTAAGTGTAAATGTTTCACCTGCCCCTCAATGCCTTTCATAGTCAGAACAAGTGTGAGTAGAAACCACCTGTAACTGACAATTTCGAAGAGCCTTTTCATACTTTCACGTTGGATTTCATCGATGCATTGTCACCGAGATACAATGCTTTTCATCCCAACCTGAGTAAGAAGCTGCTGATTTATTTATCGTACGCTCTACCTTTCAAATTCATGTTGCTATCGATCATTTTGACAAAGTATGTATATACATGTTCATGAAATAGTATAATTCTAGTGTACCTACCCAAACACAATTCGAACAACGTTTTTTTTTTCAAAACATATGTGCATACATACTTACATTGTCTTTATTGTGTCTGATATATTGAAGAATACTTCCCTTGAAAGATACGTCAGTTTTGGTGCATTGGAAATGTATCTGTAAGTTAAATGTTTCATGAAATTCACAGGTAGAAAGCAAAGTTATGTGAAGTTAGTTGAGTTAAAATTTCAAATACAAAAAGACTTTACTAAATAAGTTACTCTCGCTATGATGTCAACACTCGTATAAAATGAAAATTAAATTTTCGTAAAATCATTCCTGTACAAAAGTTAGGATGAAAAACTATCTAAATTGATTTACGCAAACATTCATGAGCTTCAAGAATTAATTATTTCGAAGAAACTTTACGAACTTTAGCATATAAACATATACAAGCATTTTCAATAATTTACCAATCCTTATACTTACATTGATCTTAGATGTATAACTGTTTCGAATGCTCCTTGCTGGATACTTCCGAAATTACTTAGATCAGTTAGCATTCTGCAAAAATCAAAACGGACGGGTTAAATAATAAAATACGAATTTCATGGACGCATATAGGTAAAAAATAAAGCTTACATGTCTCGCAGGGAAGATGCGTAAACTTTCAGTCCTGTATTTCGAAGCAACGGCAATCCTGCCTTAGTAATCGTAAGGCGGTTCATGCCCACTTGCAATTTCTGTGGTACACGCAATAGAGCATCGCCTTCGCAGCGACATTCCATTTCCTCCTTGAAGAAAATTATAATATTAAATTGTTCTTCTCGGAATAAGTTATGATGATGCAACTAAAAATTTGATTCCATTGAAATTTTAAGATTCAGGATTTAGCTTCTGGTTCACTAGATGATTTCATAGATGCATTAGATTCTTTTTAAAACTAAACTAGTTAATCATATTACACAGATTTACTCCAATGTTTCAATAGAATCTTCAAGATTCTGCAGAACTAGCGCCAGTAAAAATTCATGTTGTATCTTAATTCCGACCACAGTTCATAAAATACTTTATTTTGGTCTAACCTCCTAATCCAAAAGTAGATACTTATCTGTCTCAAGCAAAGCAGCTTTTCTTGTGTGCAAAAACGTACGTATTTGTCATACGAAAGAATTTGAGCTCTTGAAAGCAAATATAGTGCATGGCAAGATTCCGCAGGAGTGAGTCATTGCTAACGAGCTAACGAGATTACGAAAATGGTAATAATATATTATGGTAGTCAAAACACATCATGAATCAAAATAGTATTGTTATAAAGACTTGTCATTAGAACATAAAAGTGGCCATGCCACAGGACGGACACTCAGGACGCACAATTTACTATAGTCGACATGTAGCAAGTCATACGAATGTTTGTTTCTTTTAGCCGAACACAGCATTAGCTTTATGTTGGAGCTCACAAAATGTGTATTTTTAACTGAATCTGATGGAAAGCTCCATTGAAGCAAAGAAAAATAATAACCCTCTAATAAATTTATCCGTTTGTATTTTTATCAAGGACACGTGTCATGTTTTTTTTTCAAAAATCATGCATTGGATTATTACTGCATGCACGGTTTTACAGCTCAGTTAAATTTAGAAACAATTTTATTTAAAAATAATTTAGATTAAAAATTTGATAAAAAATGCAATAAAAGCATTAGCAAGCCAGTTGCAGGAAAGCAACGTCTCTTCTCTTATGTGAATATTTTAAACCAAGAAAAAAGCTCTGAATTCGTGAAAAACCGTTAAGATTGACGAACAATGGAGAAACTCAATTCAAAATATTTCAAACTGAACATCTTTAAAAAAGTTGCAAATATTCAACGAACTCGACAAATAATTACTTGAAGTTCAAACTAACTAGTACGTGAAAACACTAAAAAATACCTTAGTTTTTCTTTATTCATTGACGTCTAATTCACAAAAAATAAGTAAAAACATTTCAAACCAAAATTATATAATTATCTGTCTGACTTATATTTCTTGTAAGAAATCTGAATGCTTGGATATTTGTTCATATTTTTAATTCATTTGCATAGCAGCCTTTCAGCTGCATTTCTTTTTATGCATCTAATTATGTTTGAACTAAAGGAAGTTGACAGTAATGCTCCAACCGGAAGAAAAGATCTTTGCTGAATTATTTTGGTTCGGAAAAAAACTTCAAGGTGAAAACTGACAATTTGAACACACACTAAACGTATATGTTCATAAGTTGATTTGGTGCTAACCCCAAGATAAACATGTCTTTTAGTAGCGTGAATAATTCATTTTTTCCATATGAGTGCTTTGAAACTGAATATTTTAAAAATTGAATTTACGAACACACTAATTTTTGCTTGCAAGTGACCATTGATTATTTTCATACAGCAAAATTTCAAAAATTTCGGTGGAAGTGCATAAAAGATCTAGATTATAACGCAATGAATCCATTAAAAATGATTTTTCAATTATTGAAGAAAATAGTTTACTTACATGAGCGGAAAAATCTATTTTCTGATAGAATAACATAATCTTCAAAAGTAGAAATATTTCGCTTTGTTATGGATTTCCTCATAGTCAGAGTAAATATTCAAATAAATTTCTCAACAGATCCAAAGTTATTTAAGAATAGAAGCACTTGTTATTGATGAAATATGAGGTAAAATATTTTGTGTTATAGTTCAATATTCATGCTAAGCGCTTTTAGAACAGTGTTTTCAAAATAGTTTTGCTTCTTACATATATTCAAATGAAAATGTGGAGAAATATATTTCAGATTTTTCCGCTCATTACACAGAAAATATTCTGGTGATAATAGAGTATTCTTGAAATTGAAAAAGAAACAAGTGGGGAAGCAAAGATCTATTTCTTCGATAAATATGAAATTGTGTCCTATTTTCAGGTTTTCAAATGATTTAATTGAGCTTCACACAAAGTAATCCTATATGGCTTAAATTCAACAGTAATTGGCACGACACGCATGCAAAAGCACATCCTTTAAGTTCCATAAATATAAATTCTAAAACGCTTAAAAGATGTCTCTTCACGTAGCATTCATATAGATGAAGTTTCAACGTTTTATAACAATGGATTTCCTTCTTCTGTATTTTCCATACATTACAAGGTAAACTTGATACAATAATGGAATAAATACTGTGAGATGGATTCAAAACTGTACGATATAAACTATAATGGAATGGAACCTAGAATTATCAAGTAAAACCTTTGAATTGAGATGAGTTGAATTGAACCTCTCATTATGAATCTCTCATTGAATCTGAGGATGCAAAACTCAATGAAAGTTTGCAAAATATAAGGGTGTTTATGGGTAAATATACCTAACGAAAAAATTGTATTGTTTGACTGCGGGTTGAAAATTATAGTAGAAACATTCACGTTTTATTCGCATTTCATTGAGGGTACGTTAACAAAAACGTTTGCACATACATACATATGTTGTAGATAAGACTAAATATTGGGTTCATATTGTGAGAAAATTCGGGATAAGTTTCAGAGCTATTTCAGTTCATGTGTGAATGGCTAACTAAAATGACTCAGTGCTATTTTTTGCGAAAATGTAGCAAAGTGTTAAGCAATGCTAAATCAAAATATTCAACCAGAATTTCCAATGAAATGAGCGTCATACAAATAAATGTTTGAACGCTACAATATTGAACGCAAAAATTGAAAGCATAGGTAAAACAATAAACAGTCATCAATCAGCATTTTAAAAATCTGTACAGTTAAACTGGGAAAACACTGAATTTCTTAGTTAAAATATAAATTATATAAAATAAAAATGAAATAAATTGAATAAATGGCTTTGATGGTCAATTGTGAGCATTTCGGGTATTCGTCGGGATATTTGAAACATCCATCCAATTTCGGGGAGTCGCGGGTGTTACAAGAAAATTAGCTTGCAATCGTCAACTCCGTAATTCTCACTCATGCAGTTTTAATACATTCCGTGCGCTAACGTCGAAATTATCACAATATGGTTTCCTCATTCCCCTAATAAAGCTTATATGCCTGCCTATAAGCCACATAGCTCTGTTCCATTTGGCACTGATGAAAGGAAAAATGATATTTTAGGGAGGATTATTATTCTGCTTATTCATTAATTAGCCCTTGATAAATTCTTATTGTATTCGCAATTAAATGACGCCTGGAAAGAATATATGCATAGATTGTTTTGATCAAACACATTTGAAAAATACTCTGATACCAGCCGTATTAAAGTAACTACACATTAAGGAGTTAAATAGGTCTTGAAGGCAAAAAAAACATTTTCAAAAAATGTATTTTAAAAACCCAACATCTATTTTGTTTAAAATTTACACACATAAAAGTTTAGGAATTGAAAAAAAAAATGAAATTTAAAGTTTAAATCGATTTGAATGCGTTTTCGTCTCATATTTTTTAGCATTTTTCCGATTCTCATCGTTTTAAAAAAAAATTCGTATAAAACAAAAACGAGTCTACCAAATCCGAGTCCCTTCATACAAACACGAGTCCATTCTATAAACAGGAACTGTGCAAAGTTTCAGCAAAATCGGTCAATTCTTTCTCGAGAAATTGTGCCTACCGCACAGAAATACAAAGTTTCGAGAAAAACTCGTTTCAAGTTTTTTTACCGCGATTTAATGAACTAAAGTTATTTTTTAGCGACTTGCATCGAGTCGTCGATTCCATATTCATACAGTAATTCGTTCACCTCATTTGCGATGTCCAGAGCATCCTTCTTATGTTGTGAAAGTAGTTGGTTTTACGCGGCAGAACCGCGCTGCATAAATATAATACGCTAGGTAAGGCAAAGCGCACGTACTGACCACGCTGTATTCAAATCTCTATAACTCCGGGAATATTGCTCAAATTTGCTTCAAATTTTGTGTGAATACTTTTGAAGTACTATACTTTCATATGGAATCGATTTTTGGAAAATACAAGACCTATGTAACCCTCTAAGAAATGTATTTCACATGCCAGATAGGATCGATTTCCTATCTTCAAAGTTTTGTGAGTCGAACTAACTTATTTTCATCAACACAAATTTAAATATGTAGATGTCACAATTAAGGACAAATTCAGAAGCTTTTCTGAGACATTAACTATGGCAAACTTACTTTACTACTCAGAAGAAAATCTAGCATCGTCAATCCTGGCATTTAGCATCTAAATTAAGTATTGAAAAAGTATATATCACCCCGTCTTTCAAAATCCCTCTTGTTAATGCAAATTGCATTGAATAAAGTTCTAGAGCTACAGGCTTACCGCAAATTCATTGGTTGAGTTCCAACAGTAGCAACTCCATCCCTTAACAGGTGGTGCATCCACAAATCTTGCCATTGTTGAAGACACTCCGTTCACAGCATTATTATCAAAGATTCCGGGAGAAGTTGCATTTAAACTTGCCGCATGACTCATGGGAGACATAATTTCACTTATTTTACACATTACATACAGAAGAACTATGAAATAATACTTTTTTCGGTGGTTCACCGCCATGCACATCACACAATTATTCACTAACACAACAACCACGCACCACACCAGCAGCTGACTAGATACCATTTTCGCGCTTTTCACTTCATAAAACTATTTCACAGCCGAATCAATCGCAATGTAAGCGAAAGAATATTTTCACATTTTCCCGGCATTATCTTTCTTTGCATGTATTTTGTCTAAACCGTTTTCTGAATTTTTTTAATTTATTATATTTTCCCGTCCTTGGTGGCCAAGACAAACTGCCGAGGCGAGCAAACTTTAAGAAGCGGATGTTAGTGAGCAGCAGCCAAATCTAGACTGGATTCTGAGTCGCGCAGCCGTTTCGATAGCTCCGCAAGTCGATTTTCCTCCAATCTGCTGCATATTCGTCGATAATTAAAGCAAACAAATGTAAATATTTAAACCAAACATCAACACCTCAGATCTAGAAATAAAGTGATAATAAATTTATTAAACAACGTGACAACTTCAGAATAGTCTCGTTTTTTACGAAAGCATTCTGCATCCCTTTATGCTTGCTGTACTTGAAAACTTGTCAAAAGAATGAAATCGTCCGAGACCAAACAAATATTTCATTTAATACAACACTAACCAAACATTTGCAAGGTGGTGTTGAAAAATTGAAATTATAATCGCTTTGCAAAAATGCGCTGGAAATAGAATAAATTAAGTGGCACAGCATGAATGAAAATGCTTGCAATTATCCGATGTTTCCGTCAATCGTTTCAGGAAATTTTTCAAATTTGATTTATTTATTTAAAACATTTTGCTCTTATTGAATTGGATTCACATAAATTGGTCCGTTTTTTGCTTATCACAAGAAATGTCCCTTAGTATTTAGGCAATAGAATATGGCGTATTGAACAGTTAATTGAAAGGAGGTCATGCACGATTCTCAAATAAAATTAAACATAAAATATCACTTGAACATTGTGCCACCTTTTTCGGTGGCTTGTTAATTGTTCAGAGTCCAGCTCACAGGGGCGCCAACTTTTGCCAAACCCAGTGGGTGCTCACTAGAGGGGAAACCTAATAAGCTATAAAGGAAACTATAATTCCCGCACAATATACTCAATCATTTTTTGCTCAAGCAATGTGGGAAAGCATACCAGAATGAAGAATCAAACGATCCTCTTCTTCATAGAACCGTTTAACACAACTTTTTCTATTTTTTCCTAGTAAGAAATATTTCTACATTGGTCAAGTACTGGTTATGTGTTAAAACATTTTAATTGAATTTCTGTGCTGTACAGTTGTACACATCAAAATAATTTTTTCTATAGAAGTCAGCTGGCGAGGAAAATCGGTGAGGTTGACTGGAACTGTGTATTTGTTTAGGGCATCTTCTTATATTTTTGTGTAGAATTCACTCTAAAGATGTGAGCTACAATTGGAGAAGAGGAGAGAGACTGAAATTTCTCATGAGCTCCTTCTGGATCTAAAGAACTTTTTTTGGCAGTTAGCACTTAAAGCTTGATGACACCTTTAATACTGAAAATAAATTCTAAACTCAGAAGTTTATTATAAAATCTTTTTGCTTTGCTGATGCGATCAAAGTAAAGTGTGACTTGGTCATGATTAGATTTATAACTAGTATCTTCGGTCTTAGTTAATAGCAGTACACTGCTTTTTTGTGTTAGTTTGTATATTTTAAGTAATAATTTATTATTCAAAATTGTAGATATACAGATCGTTAGAAGACACTTACTGATTTTTGAGTGCAAAACACCACTGGACGCTGCTTAGTCTATAAAGAAGCTGCGTCCAGCTTATCAACACCTTCTTGGTAGGAAAGTCGTGGAAATATTGACCGCTGTTTATTTTTGCCCTTTCTTCTCGGAAACAGAATGAAAAGCCGTATTTATAGATAGAGAAAAATTCCGAATTTATTTGTCAGCATATAATCAACTGATAGTGTTACTTTTGTTTTTTCTTTGAGATGACACGTAAACATCCTAGTAATTACATTCAAAATGAATCGGCTAAAACAAATTTTTCTACCAGTTTTTGCATGGAAATCGACGAGCATTGAATCAAATCACTAACAACTCAGCGTCGAAAAATCTAAGATATGCTCGTAGGGAATTTGCATCGTTTAGAAAAGAAATTAAAGAACTAAATTTGAATTTGTAAGGAACTGTATTTGTTTTGAGAGTAGAAAAATAGGGCGAAAATTTCATTAGCAAATATATTAAAGATTTCATTTAGTAAATACGTTAGGCACCTTCACACGCTTTTCTCCTGAAATCGTTTTTTCAACTGGTGAGTACAACTTAAGAAATTTTCATCCGATTAACTTCGCAGATTTAGAGAGATATACTAGATTTTTACAATTAATGAACTGTAATTGGATAAACAACTTAACGATGATTTGTTTTTGGTTTTGAAACTGGTCTTATTGTTAGATTCATCTACATTTTGTAATAATCTTGTATGTCGCCCTTATATTATTATTATTTTACCCAAGATGCTGTTTAAAAAAGAGTAAATACCCACCAAAGAGCTCGTTGGAAAAATCATACTGCTCACACCCCACCATTTTGTACTTTGAATTGGGAAAACATTTTATGTACCTATACCTGATAATAAGTAGAATAAACTCTTAAATCAATTTTTCTGATACTTTGTAGCTGAAAAATTCGTTCCCAAAAATTAACCTTATTTTTAACGTAACGTGATGTAACGCTTTAATCCTTACTGCATGTTTGTGGTTGGGGATGCTCCCTCATGCACCCTCGGAGTCGACGCCACTGCCATCTCACATCTTCTTTAATATAAAACGAAAACAAACAGAACAAAGAAAATTAACACTCATTGGCTTTGCAGCCTAAGAAGTTTCAAATATCCACCACTGTTCTTGGCTACAAACACATTTGGTTTTTGGTAAGTTCACGATGGCTAGCTAGCTCGAGCTGATTAGCGAGGTTAGTGAAGGTTTCCTAATTCACACAACTTAGATGTAAATGTCGGCACGTGTAGCACTAATCTACTAGCAATTGTTGGATTCTTCTTACGGTGCACCGAAGCTCACCTCACGTACCGCCATTGTTCTTGCTAATTAACATTGAGTGAATAGTAAATTGGCTAGGTATCCAAGACAAGAATAGTCTAGCGCATGTTTAATGAACTCATAGAGAAATCTACGGAAATCAACTTGTATGTATGTAAGGAAAAAAACAACCAAAAAACATTGAAATAGCAAATCAGCAGCTCAAATCATAACTTTCAGCAGTATAATTTTAAATTATGCTGAAAGCTTTGATGTCTTAGTTAATAAGTAGGAAAATTCAGAAAATCCCTGGATTTTCCATTTCCTTGTTTGATTCAAAATTGCATTGATTTAAAAGTCCGAAGCATTCTGTTACATTAGGCCTTGAACTAATCATATATGTATGTATATAAACGATTTACTCCAATTCATCTAATATAATAAGTCAGGAAGAGATGGACTATGTATTTTTTAAAAATTGGTCTATTGTGTTCTTCTGTATTTGTCTCAGAGGCAAGGGAAATATTTCCGAAGTATCCTAGTTAAACAATCTATCAATAAATTTAGTGATATTCGTAGAAACTACACTTAAAAAGTTTAAATTATGTAATTGAAAAAATAAGTGATTCACATCAACCAATATTGCAAGAGTGAAATGAATCGCCATCATTAAGTGGGATTGATTGCGAAAATTTCCGGGAAATTAATAAAGCAAAATATATATAAGGAATTCTTCTGTAATTAATGTTCCATAATAATTCCATCCATGAATTCCATCGAATGTGTAGAAACCTATTCTACTAAATTCTGGAAATATTAAACACAATTTCCTTTAAAATTTTTAAAATTCGGTTTTCAGAAACGTCTTTATATTATCCACAGCTTTCAGGGATAAAATTGAAAAATCAAAACCATCTCTTGATAACTGTAAATACAAATAAGAATTCATATCAGAAAGGTCCTACTCATGCAAAACGTCAGAAGAAATGGACCAGACTACCATGTTAGGCAATTTAAACAAAAACCTCGAAAAAATTTTAACCCTTACTCTCTACTGCATCTATGGTGACATAATTTTTAAATAAGACGCACGCCATGCAATAATCTCAACGTATGGCAAAAATTTAACCTACCTAAATGTTTTTTTAGCTGAAATCTCGAAAACTACTGTAGCCGATAACACCACTTAACTCAATGATAAATAATGTGACTACTGCTACCCAACAGTACTACTCACAACATTCTAAAGTGGAAATTTTTGCGAAAAACCATCTATCCCGTCTATCTCTCCCGCATTAACCTTTCCCGTTTGATCTCGCATAAGAACAAAAATGCTGTGTATAAACATGCAAGGTTGGCCAAAATCCCCTTACATATTGAAGTGAGAGAAATAATGAAACGATTTTCTGATCTGCAATGTAATTTTTTAAAAATTTGGACTAAAATATAATACCCGGCAATTTTTTGCTATTAACGGTTTACCGTGACACCGCGCTATAAAATATACAAATTGTTTTTATTCATAAAAGTCTTTATCTTCGGATTTTAACTATTTTGCACATTTCTAATAATTAGTAAATATTAATCTTATCAAAATTGAAATGTACGCAATAAAGTTTTTAATTTTCTTTTAAATGCACGCACATAGAGCGTCATCGAGAAACAACCATATCAAAAATCTAAAAAAAAACATATCAAAAAAATCTCATATCAATTAGCATATATCTCAAGATTCACCTTATAAAAGAGTTCATGTTTCAAGTCCAAGAAGAAAGTTCAGATGATTTTATGGTTGTTTGAACAATATAATTACTTTACATTGGTACAAGCTTTAGAAATTTTAATACAACTGAGAGAATAAGTGCTCTTCATAAATCCTTTCCAAGCATTTCATCACAAGTTCTTCAATTTTAATCTCAAGAATAACATATCGACAAAACACTTTTTTATCAACAGCTTAAACCAGGGTATACAACAAAGTGTTTTGCATATAAAATAATTATTGGAAAACTGGATGCCACAATTTTCCACCACAACACTTTCGGCTAACTCCTTGAGAAGATCTTTAGTAACTCTAAGTTTTATCTTTAACTTTTAAAATCAATACAGTTATGAGTTAAAAATAAACAGTTGCTATTTCAGACTGCAGGGATTTAAAATACCAGCAGCTCAACGAGCCACCTCAAAGCTCGCGCTATTTTCAAGCACATAATGGCTCCTTTGATGACCCAAAATTTCTTTGTAGATGTCTCCGAAAGTAAAATAAAATGTGTATAGCTTCTGGCCGCATTATAAATTATATTTATTTCGTATCGTCAACACCTTTGTATAATAAGTCAACAAAATAGGTGGCTAATTATAGTCGGCTTTTAAAGCGAGTACTTTTTGAGACGTAACCTTATCAACAGAAATATTTTAACTATTCGAGGAACTGAAATTGTAGAAAAATCATCCAAAACCATCGCTAAGTGCCAAATAAACATTCAATAAATTCAGTGGAAAAAAAACATAATTGGAAATTAGCGAAATGAAACAGAAATCAATAATATGTTTTTATTTCATTTCGTCTAGGTTTGATAAGAAGAAATCAAAATCCACCTAGAACGTGTTAGCAATATGGATACTCTATTAGTTAATCTAAAATATTTGCATTTTCAAACTGACCGTTTTATGTGGATGCAACCATCTTGAATATTCTCTTCTGGAATAAAATTAGCACTTTAAATTTGCGTTGTACATCTTACAAATATAACTTATTTTCGTATGTGTGTGTACGTATAAACAAATATAAGTATATTTGACTCTGATATCTCTCTTTTTAATCTTAATAAGTAAAAATTTCACTTGGATTTTTTGAAATCATTTTTCAACAATAACCAGAAGCATATAAAAAAGCATTTACACAAGGTGAGTTTATGCAGACAAATGAAATTATGTGATTTTTTCGAGGTATGGTTGTTTCTTAAAATCAATGTCGCATAAGATCATTTTAAGAGGGTTTCTTGATAGAAAATACTTATATTGTAACCAGAAACGTACATATGTCGTTGATTATATAGAATTATTAATTTATGTATTCAACCGAACATACCCGTACGGTGCGGTGAATAACTATCCCGCGATCGCTAGCACCAAGCTCAATCTATTTCTAAGAAAACGACAAAATCTTTTTACGACTCAATATCACCACTGAAACTACCTCCTACCTACACATGTTCGTGCCAGCAAAATACTACTAATATATTTGAAAGCATCAAATCCAAACGATCAAATGTTCAAATTGTTTGGGTTCAGGGAAATACTAGAATCAATTGATAGACCTGCATTTCATACGAAACGAAACAGTACGCATCAATGTGTTTCTAGCTCTAATTGAATTGAAGACTATGAGGGTGCTAATTGTACTTTGCAACCTATTTCCTCTTTCTTTTACCCAACACTAATACTTGCGTTGTGGATGATTATACAAATACCTCGTTCATCATGTTCTATTATGTACCTGCTAAGATCGATTCTGAAACTATATTTTTCGTTTTCATTTTATGTTATACCATAACTGCTTACTAATCTCCCTAACAATTGCACTCAATGGCACCGAATCTACTCATTATTATTTTATGTTACAAAGAATGGATTGTTTCTGTCATTTTTCTAACTCTGTAAGTGCTTATTTATTGCAAGGTCTTTTACCAGTTCATCGACTCTAATGTTAGTTCTTTCATATTTCGATAAATTGGTTAGCTAGCGTTGTGCGGCGTGTGTTATTTCCATTTTCAAGGTTTTCACGAGGTGTCCATCATTTTTGAACAATGCTAGACAAATTTATATTCCCGTGGATTTTTTATAGTGCAGGCGATTCCCTAAAATATCAAAAAATGGCAGTCCAAAAAATAGAGAGAGTTGTTTGCAACATGCTTTATCGACAGAAACCAGAATAACAAGCCGCGAAGTGCGACCCTTGAGGTCCACACGGTCAATTTCCCAGTAATATCTAGATAAACATTAAAAATATTAAACACAATGATAATTTTGAAAATACTACTACTTTGAATAATAATAATGAAAGGTATTCATAGCAGTAACAGGAATGAGTTAATATTTATCATATCATCTACGGGAGGGTCCATTGAATAAGTAAGGGTTTTGGAGGATGGGTGATGATGATTGATTACCACAAATGCAAATTTGATTGAAATTTTGATGGTTTTCAAAATTTAAGCCGCTTATTTGAATTAAAAGACTGCAAAAACTATTAAAAATCTGCTCAAATTATCCAAACATTTTAAAACTTTGATTGAATTTACAACAAAGTCTTTAGAATAAAAGATATAAGATAATATCAATCGGAAGAACCCCTTTCATATGGTAACTTTGAATAATTTTTTTATTTTTAATTGAATTTTTTTCTTCAGAATCATGAAAAACGTTTTGGTGGTTTCTCTTCAAAAACTGATAGGAATGTATAAATTTTATAAACATTTATTACTGTGTTGTGCAAATCAGGTTAAAAAAATATTTTTTGTGAAAAAACCCTAAGTTTTCTTATTTTTTTCTATTAAATTAAAAAAACCGCTGAAACGGATCTTTATAATGTTAAAATAATCAAAGAGGTTTTAAAACACGTCGACTAACACCTTAATGATGCAAATATTATACCTGGTTCGTGAGATATAGTGAATGGAAGAAATGACCGTGAAGATCATGATGACTGTTAATGATTTTTTATTTAATGTTTCTTGTTATCATGAGAAAAAGTTTTGAGGATATTTTTTCAAGCATTGCTTGAAGTATATAAATTTTTATAAAAATTGATTACTGTGTTCCGTAAATCAGGTTCAAAATTTATTGTTTATGGAAAAAACCTAATTTTTTGCACTTTTTTTTCTTAAATTAAAAAACCGCTCCAACAATTTTTTTTTCAAATTTGATGGATTCACACAAATGTTAATACGCGTCGATTGACACCTCAACCATGCAAATCGTATGTTTGGTTCGCGAGATATAACGCAGACAGAAATGACCTTCAAACGGGCAAAACAGCAGACCCCACCCCCCCCCCCCCCCGAAAGAAGTTTCCCAAAAACTAATCAGCTCTTAAAATTCGAACTTTGTTTACGTGAGTTATGCTCGTAGAAAAAAGTGTCCCGGAACGCACATGCGTACGTACGTACGTACACACACACACACACACATATCTCCCTTTCTAAAAACATTTTATATATACTCTATAGACCTCAAAACGTAAAGAAATGTTGAAAATTTCAATTTCGATTTTCGAGGCGATTACAACAACTTCCTATATACTGGGAAGTTAAAAAAATTCCGACAACTCACACATATAGGCGAGCGATTGCACTGGACTCTTTATTATTATTTTTATTACTAAATTTTGTTGTATCGTTATTACTTAATAATATTGTATTGTCATCAAGATTAAATACGTGCGCAAAGTTTTACAAGAATTGATTCAGTATAAGTAGTTCGAAATTCGATAATAAAATATAACCATTCGAAGTTAAATAAATCATTTAATAATAAAAGATACAAAATATTTAATTTATTTGTAAAGTTTAAGGCCTTTTACTAAATTTAATTCTCTAACTATAATATACAAAGGTCTAGGCTTCAAATATTTTCTGAAATAAAATTTTAATTTGGAGCTAAGCTACCTCGATTTTTCACGCATGAATCAAACGATTAATTTTGTAAATATGCTTAATATTTATATATTTTTGATATAAAAAACAATTCAATGATATTTTCTCTATTCATGCATATAATTAGCTGCAATTTAACATGAACGATTTCAATTTGTTTTTTTTTTGATAAACAGAAATTTTTTAGTTCCTTGTCAAAGAAAACATTCCTTGAGCTCTTTTCCATAGCCCTCTCAAATAGCATGTGCTATGAGCCCTGAATATGTTTATTAGACGAGCGGGAGAAAAATTTCGAAAGTGGTGCTAATTTCTAAAGTATTTTTCGCTTTGCCATCAAATAAAACTAATTGTACTATCCATTAGCATTTAGATACAAATAACTGCAGTCAACAAGTAATCTTCTTCATAGTATTCTACAAACCTGAGTGAAACTTATGCTTAAATGTTTGAAAAGTTACACTTGAAGCCAGCAAAAAAAGAAACGAAAACTCGTATGTTTTGTTATAACCACACAACATTCAATACGTTTTTTTCTTCCTTTGATAAACACATCGGAAGCTTTTCCAGAGGCAAACTTAAATTTTGTGTAGAAAATTGCTTCCAGAGTATTGTATGTTCAACCCTGAAATTTATTAAAGTCATAGAAGTTTTATTGATAAACTACGAAAGTGTTGAGGATTATTTGTTGAAGCGACACAAATGGAAATTGCCAACGAATTTGTACTTTTGTTACTTTTGTTAGCACCATCGGAACAACACAATTTCAACTAATTAGCACTTCATCCAGAAATAATTGAAATTTCAACCGTCACCAGCAAATTCAGAAATTTAAGTCGTTCTCCAATAAATCATATCTAGTCAACTCAACTTTGCACAATATCTACGCAAAACCTGGTACGCATTACATTTAGCGGTGAGGTAGGAATTTTAGAATCATTAATTTTGAAATGGTAGAGGAAAATGAGGTATGTTTCGGAAAACTGAATTATTGGCCTCAATAGAAACTATTCACCTACGATAAACCTGCTTCAGAGATAATAATTTCAATAAAACCATTTTCCGCATTCATCATTAGAAAACAAGCTTCATGGGAAAGTTAGTGCAGTCTATCTGCTTCCGCAGAAATAGAATAAAAACTTTCACTAGTTCGACCTATTCTGTGTAGGTATACCAGGAATAGTCCCACCACCAATTTATTGACACAAAGCAGAACTTCTGAATTTCAGGATACAGAATAATTTTCATGCACCATTCAGTCTTGCTGTTACATTCTGCAGCACAGATTGTGAAGCAGTTAATTATGAACCACTGTTTTATCTGGCAATAGTTTATCCTTTTTTCAATATCATTTTCATAATTGTTTACTCGAAAACCATATTACAATGTCCCAATAAACTTTGCGTGATTGAAAAGTTTTTGTCTCACACCTTGAAAAAAATTTATTCCTATCAACCCATCTATCACTAGCGGTACAACTTGGACATTTTTTCAATGCCCTATTCATATTTTCCAACACAGCTCATTTTTTACCCCAAAATTTGTTGCAAAGAAAACTGCACTCTCACACGGATCCTTAACAAATGAACGCATACGTGCTTTTATTTCCATTTCATTATGCAAGGTACTCAAGTTCGCTTTCAATATTTTCCTAAATTACCTGAATTCTCCTCTTGTATCTCTTGTTATTATTATTTACTAATGTCAATCAATTCTTACATCATTTAATTCTTAGAATGTGAGATCGATGTTGGATTGTATTTTTGTATTTTTAATAATGCTCTATAAAATAAACGGGAGTTTATTATTACACCTTCGTACATGCCAACATCCAACAAACCACAATAAAAACGTGTTAGTTAAACTTTTTGTTCCTTTTGATGCGAGGAATATTGTTAACATTCAACAAAAAGGGTATTATGAATAATAATGAATGAAATTCGATTTGCCACACAGTCTAGACAAAGATATATCCTTTTCCACTAGCAAAGATGTTGGGCCAAACCAAGGTGACGCCCTTAATGTGGAGATCCATTGGACTTTTTCTACATAACATTGCATCATTTGTAAACCAGAATACATGGAAACAAAATTTGCATTCGATCTCAATAGGTGAAAATTATATGTTTTATTATCTGTTTGATGTATTCAACTTTTATTCAAACGAATAACTTGTTCCGAATTGAGTGCTCTGGCTTTTAACAAATTTATAATGATCGTTTTAATGATGATATGGAGTTATGATTTGATGCGAAATATTTATGATTAATAAAATGAACGTTAAACATAAACACTATGAGTGTTATATTCAGATGTGTTTAATGAGCTTTGAAGCAAATTATGCTTTTCATTTTAGTACATAATCACATTTGTATGTAATTTGTGGTGGACTGAAGATATATTGTCCAGTAATTTCCTTAGTCTTCCGAATTGATTTAAATGTGGAAGTCAGCACCAAAATGTGATGCAATAGGCATATTTGAAATTTTCAATACGGCTCGGAATGAAAACTAAGTATCTTATTATGCCGAGTGAAATATATTGGAGGAAACTAACGTTTAATCAATACCTGAAATCTATGGAACAAAGCTTTCCATAAGTGTTATATGACATCAATTCAGAAGGAAACGTTATTTCTATCAACGAAGCTAAAAATATAATATAATATAAAATTCAAATAAAAGCTTGATACGGTGCTCTTGAAATAATCATGGCTGTTCATAAAAAAAAAGTTTACCCATGATAGATGAAACTGTCATACAAAATGGTCCGTTTTCGAAAGCGTCCACCTGAGCAGCTCATACGCGATACGGTGGGAAAATTTACATCCACGTGTACTTTATTGATCGGTGTCTATCTAACACGAGCTCGTACAGTGCGTACCCAGGCAGCTATTGCTGCTGTACAAGATAGTGTGACTGAGGATCGAAATTTATCGATTCGACGTCGTTCGCCACAACTTGTCTCGCCACTACATGGAAAATTTGAAGGAATGATCTTGGACTAAAGCCTTATATGATTGTTTTTTACAAGAAACTTCATTTTAATTTTTTGTGTGTGTTTTAATGAATTTGCAATCGATATTCGATCGTAATCGATTGGTCTTCCTCAACTAGTGCATCAATTGAAGCCATTGGACCATCGTTTGCGTCGAACGTTCGGTGAATTCGCTGAGAATGAGTTGGACGTTGAATCGCATTTCTACCGTCAAATCATTTCAGCGATGAGGCTCATTTCAGGGGTAATGGGTTCGTCCATAAGCAAAATTGTCATTTTTGGTATTAATACAAAAGACTTTGGAATAATTGTTACACCCCGACAAAGTCACTGAATAGTGCTGTTTGCATGCCGGCAGCGTAATTGATCCTTTCTTTTCCGAATCTGAATACGGAACCGACGTTACCGTTAATGGCGATCGCTACCAACAAATTATTCGTGTTTTTTTTTTGATTCCCAACATCATCAACAACTGGCTGAAGGACAAATGACTCCAACAGTGGACGCAGCATGCCATGCGTTATTGGGCTAAAACTTTGGTGAACGAATCATTTAAAAAAACTGACCGCCCAGATCATGTGATTTAACTCCATTGGACTACTTTTTATTAGAGTGCATCAAGTCATTCGACTATGCTGATAAACCAGCAACTAGTGATGACTTGGAAGCAAAATTCAACGTGTTATTGGTGGAATAAGACCCACTATGCTGGAAAAGAGGTGCAAAATTGGACCGAGACGAGATGACCTTCCTAAGGCGCAGTTCAAGTGATTATATGCCAGAAATTATTTTTTGAAAACACTAAATGAAAATTTACGAGCTACTAAAGCCAAGAATTGGGTATTTTAGTTTTTTACCTGTATGTTATCTGATTACAAAACTCCTGGCTCCTAAATAAACACCCTATACAATCAAGAAATAAGCCAAGATTCGGTTTTTGAAAAATTTTGAAGGTTTTTTGAGGACAAGCTATGTTTTCAAACCAAGTTCCAACATCATCATGTCGTTGATGGAGAATCCTTATAGAAAGTGCATTTCAGAAATAATGAAAAACTAATGGAAGGAAGAATCAAATCAATCTTTACATATTCATTTGATTCATTGTTCATCTATTGCAATGCGTGTATTTTTCTGCGAACTGTTTGTAATAAAATAAATTATAAAATTAAGCTACTTTCAAGGAATTTATTACGAACATCAACAGCTACATAGCATTTTTTATAAGGTTGACAACAGTTCAGGATCGATATAGGTACCATATTTCCCCTATTCGATATGGGATAAGCGTAGTGTGACGGAGTTAAATAGCATACTGATATCCTGTCCAGAAAACAGTGTACCTAATTGTTTAATCAGTGCACTTGAATTGATTGAGGTCAATATTTGTTTGCTGATGTAAATGCAACTTACACTCGTAATTACGTTGCCTTGCTTGTTTCCAATGGCCCGTAAGCCCCTTTCTTACCTTAAATGGATAAAAATCGTGAATGTTAATCTACCAGCATGTTTTGTTGTAGGTGTTAATTATTCATGTTTGCACTGGATCCATCTCATTTTTCTAGCTATTTTTAAATTTGCACTATGGCGCGGTGTCAATGCGAACATTAAAGCTAATTTTTATGTAGGTAAACTGTCTATAAATAAAGCAGGTTGGTTTTGCTGTTCATGCAAGCTCACTCAGTCTAATCAAAAATTACTTTAGCCTCCTTTCCACTTCATTACTGGTTGTGATCATCGTTACAATACAAAGGTGCTGAATCCAATGTACATTAAAGAATTACATCACACGGAGGCGAGTAAAATCCAGAAATCATAATACTACATATATCATTTGTGCGCAAAATAAAGATATACATATGCTTGGCCACATTTGCATTTGAATTTAATTTATTCTGGTTTTTATTGTATGCAATATGAAATAGTAGTGATTAACTTGTTCATTGGTTCATCATATTAATTTTCAATTGTGTAGTGATGCTGTATCATCAGAGCCTCCTCAGTTAATAGATTTAGCAAGTCACATTAACTTCTTCGCGAGATGATTTCAAATGGAAGGACTCTGATAAAGTTCGTTACACAATTACTTAATTCGCATTTAATATCTGCCACTGCCACTCCAATGAATCTAAATTGCACATTATATGACATCGTGCTAACGCAGGATTCTAAGCAGATTGGTATGTAGTGTTTGAGATTTCGTTCGAAAAGTCGCGTGTTTCTAAAGGGCTGTGCAGATTTAAGATTTGAACTGATGATATTTGTTAGATTGTATTATGTTTTTCGACTACACTCAGAGTATGTCAACGAAATGAAGTTCTGGTCAATACATTTTCTAGTGTTGAATCTATAAAGCTTGAAGTATATTCATACATACTCGTTTATGTTACTTTTTAATGAACGTTGATAACATTGCATGAACTGAAAGGAAAACGAATAATGTGTTGAATTTTGAGCTGCTAATCATATGGAATGGAATTGATTCTTTAAAATAAGCTTATGATCATGGAGCATTATTTAACAAGAAATATGTCTAGTGAATTTCCAAAACTCATGGGAACTCTGTAGGACAATATCACGATGTCTATTGTTAGAATTGTCAAGAATGTAGAAAAATCTCTATTGAAAAGTGGAAAACAACAAAGAAGACATCGATCAGATTGATTTAAAAATAAAGTACAATAGAAAATAGAATCGTTCGAGCTTGCTTTGCTTTGTATGGGATCAATTTTATCCTTCAACCGTTCACCCTTGAACACACATTTACTTGAATTAAAATCCAAGACAAATGATTCATATTGATTGACGTTGAAGGTTTTTTTTAATCCTCAACCAGAGTGTTGAGCAGCATAACGCACATTATATGGCGGAAAATTAGTATAAATTCTCAACGTTTGAAGCTTGATTTAAGTTTCCATGTTTCGAGCTAATATGATAAGTCCTGATCCTTTTTTCCAGCATGTTCCACATGTGCTCAATGGAATTGAGGTCGGGACTTTGCGGTGGTGTTTTGAGCAAAGGTGGAGTTTTGTACGCCAAGAAAATCCTAGTATTAGGAGCCATGTGCGTAGGATCATTATTTTGTTGAAAGTAAAAATCTTTTGATTCACCCAATTTTTCAGCACTTGGCTTCAAATTTCTTTTTAGAATTTCAATATATGCCCGATGATCCATGATTCCTTCAATTATTTCTAAGTTTCTAACGCCGCTTGCAGCCATACAGCCCCTTACCATTACGCCACCGTCGCCGTGTTTTACAGTTTTGACGGTGTGTTTGGGGTTGTAAGCATCTCCTGGGTTTCTCCATACTCTAAGTCTCCCATCAGACCCAAAAATGTTGTATTTGGACTAATCAGAAAATATAATATTGCGCCAAAACTCAAGAGATGCATTTTGGTATTGCCGAGCGAAGTCCAAACGTTTTTTTCGATTGACTTCACTTACCAGTGGCATCCTACGAAGTGTACCAGACTCAAATCCGACATCAATCACGGCTTTTCGTACTTTTTCTGGATGAACTTCTTTTCGATTGGGTTGAAGGAGCTCTCCACTACTTTTTGGTGCACTTATGAGCGGATCCTTGGCAATCATACGCCTGATTTGCAGCCGATCTGCATAAGTGAGAATTGCAGGGCGTCCTGATTTAGGCTTATTTTTTACGCAGCCTTCATATTGAAAGCGCCCGATTGCAGATTGGATAGTAGAACGGCTCCGCGATAGTAGTTTGGCTATTTCCGCGTAAGATTTTTGCTCTTTTACGTGTAAATTCAATATGAATGCACGCTCTTTCAACGACAAGTATTTACCAGGCATTATTTCGATTTAAAACTGAGCAAAACCAACGAAATTTACATTTATGTTCCTTTATTTACTGTAAGTACAAACTGGTTTGAGTGGGAACTAATTATGATCAATAACTGTCAGCAAAGAAATCGAAAGGCAAGCGAAAGCTTAAATGTACGAAGACATTATTTGAGGCGAATTGTCGACTTTGTTTTCTTTATAGTTAATAACTTTGTAATGAATATTTTAAATGGATTAGTTTTTGTTTCTAAATTAAATGAAACTGTTTAATGAACATATCTGCATTAAACCTTTTTCAAATTTGTTGCAACAATTCATTGTTTTTTATCATTTGAATTCCAAGTAGCTGCTGTACGAAGACATTATTGGTACACTGTATATATATCGTTGTATCAAAATTAGTGCCTTTTCAGTGTTTTGTGACGATTGATTTTCTCCATGCATCCACATACTCAAGCCCTAAATAATTTTGATTTAATCCAATCTTAAACTTACACAGGTATTCAGGTATTTGTTTTTCCAATTTGATAACCTAAATTTGTCCAGGTTGTTTGCACCTTTATTAATAGATGACGATTGAAATGAAATGTAGCAGATACCCTCATCGATTTACAAAAATCAACCTTTGAGCAATTTTTATTACCAACGATTTTCTCTGATGCATTATTTGTTTTTGAACTAATTATTCGTCCGTTTGAAATAACAGATACATTTCATATATACATACATACATAAATTTCACGGCCACCGAGACCAAACAATACTTTTAAATTGAAAAATTGCATTAATGGAATCGCTTTTTCAAAATTTCTTTGATTATGAGCCAAACTGTGTGGAAACTATTTTACTACTACTCGTCTTCTGTTTCCATAAGAAAATTTTTCCAATCAATGTATAGTATTCCTTCTGAATGTCCAAATCCTCATATCATCACATTCATTAATACCTATTCAATGGCTTGTATGGTTGCTTAGGATTTTGGTCGTGTTTTTTCAGTTATTTAAGTCCTTCCAATTGAACTTTCATTTCCACCCACATTCTAAAGCTGCGTTTAAAAGAAATGTTAAAGCCTAAACCAGATTGAAAAGACTTTCCAGTCAGTGAATTTTACCACGCTAAATAATTTTAGGACAGGAGCAGTCAATCGAAGCATTTTAGTAGGATGTTAACGGGCGATATTAGCCATCGTTGTGGCAGATTATACACCCCGTTAAAAGTAATCTCGAAAAGTAATAGCAAACGCTTTGGTGAGTCCATTAGAACGGATAAGGTGCAATATTTTCACTTCGTTGCGTATGATAATTACCTTAGTAATTAAGAAAAATGAAACAAGACACAGAAAGGTTATATATCACACAGAAACAATTTTTGGTGATATTATCTTCTATACTGGAGTAGCGAACAAAATAAAGAAATCTTTAAACCTACACACCATTTTAAATGCCAATGGTCCAAAAGGCAAAATTGTGGTTATTTCTTTCTAGAACGATATTTCACGTCGGGAAAGTCGTATTGACTTCAATGCAGCATGAATTGAAGTGTCTTAGCAATGGGCTGAGATGTTTAGATTTTAGTAAAATTCGGTTGGAAAGTTTTTATTTTGACACACCCGAGATCATTTCTGTCACGCACGATATTTCTCGAACAAAGCAATTTGATACTATTCTTCAGACATCAATTGAAGCATAATAGCATTTTATTGAATCTTTTAAATATAATTATGCCGTTCTTTAATTTAATAGAAGAAATTGCAAGAAATATTTTTGTAATGAACAATTAATAAAGTTTTTTTTCATGATTGCAAAAAATAATTATAAACCATTTGAGGTTATTCTAATATTACTCAATTTCACTTTCTTTCATGATATGGTTGTGATGTATGCCACATCAAAGTATATTATCATATATATGATTTGGTAAACTTTCCAATAAATTTGGTACAGGGATTTTTTAAATTTAAAATAAATTTAAATTTCAACCTGATTTATATTTGTAGGAATCAATTCTTTTGAAAACTGGATGCTTTAAAGACTTATGAAACAAAAAAGCAATAGAATATTCATGTAAAAACAATAAATATTCATTTATAATGAATTAGAGGATGATACGATTGATGAATCAATCCACGTACTTCAATGAATCATTATCATTATTAAGAGCTTTATATGTGAATATTACAGGGAAGTTGTTCTTGTAAATCTCAAGTGCGGCTTCATGTGGCTTGTCTATTGCATGGCCTTTTCGGAAGGAAAGCACTTCAGGATGATGAAATAGAGATTATTGTTTCACTCATTCACCACATACCAGAGCTGATAGGTAACCTCTTTCTTTGCTTATTTTAGAGACACTCATTCACACTTGTCAAGCCAGAGAATCAAATCAACCACTCTAGATTTAGTAGCCAACCGCTATATCACCTGGAATACACTACTGACTGACTATTGGATGACTCCGCATTTGAGTGCATATGGGGACCCTCAATGTCTTTACTATATGTGTAAATTTTTCAACACAGCTGTGAATATATAACATATTTTTTAACCTACACAAATACATTGTATTTTATAAACAATTTTAAAAACGAGGAGACATGAAGATAACTGTTGAGCAGTATCCTTTTTTCAAAAATCCTTGTCGATTGTAGGCATTTTTTTCTCTAAAACTCCGACTTATGAAAGTTTTTTTAATCTTATTTGGTAAGTTTATAACCAAGATGTAGTACAGGGGAAAATATAAATGCCAGTTATTAATTCTGCCTTGTTCAATCTTTTAAAAACTCTATTTCATTTTTCAGCCGATGTCTGACTTAGAAAAAAATTCATAATCAGGCAAAAAATGGATCGTACTTAGTGACTATTAACTTCAACATTTCTATTTCTTATTCTTTATTTTGTAAAATTTAAAATCAACCCAATGTTTGTGTAGAATAAAAATTATTCTATATATAGAACAGTGCGTAAATGAATCGATTTTTATAATCATTTCTCTCAGAACCAAGGTGGTATAGCCACATAATTTAAATGCGCCGCCTATCCAATATAGGCAGTGGATCATTTTGAATTCTGTATCTTAACACAGATTCAGAATTCACCGTTTTTATTCGAAAGACTGTTTGCTTGTTAAAAGCAGACTCAGTGCAAACGAATTTTGAATATTGATCCTGGAACTAAAGCCAAATTTTGAAAATCTTGAGTGTATGTACGAGTACAAAATAATGGCATGAACAATCAGAGAGAACTGGAAATTTAAAAAATAAAAACTATGATAAAAAACATCACAAAATTAGATTGCGTTTAAAAAAACAATTTTTTTCATTTATTAATGGTTTTATCCATCATTTTCGAAAGTACAAGAATTATCAGAAGAAATATCAAAAGATTTATAGGAATATGTACCAAGAGATACTTGTATAGAATATCAAAACTAAATTTGAAAAAAAAAACAAGTTCAACGTTATCCGGTATTCTCGTTAGCTCTAAAGAAAACAGAAACCATATATATTTCATGTTTACATACATCCAAACATTATTATTTCAGATTATTTCATTGGAAAAGCAACGGATGTTTCCATGATATGCACTTAAACTTAGCAAAATTAATATTGACTTCCTGCTATGGACATTAAAGCTTAATAGAAATACTTTCGTCAAGCATCATCTAAAAATGATAGATGTTTTATGAAACAAAAAGAACATTACGAACCACCAAGAAATAAGGATGGTTGTAACATTTTCAACCACGGAATCTGAGTGAAACCTCGCACAACATTTAAAGAAACGACCTTTACCCTAAAAGAGTTATTTTTATGTATTTTTGGTTTATACATTGATGAATCCTCTGTAGGCTTCAAGTGAGAGTATTCTGCAATGAGATAAGCTAACTTACTTACAAGTTTCATATGATGTAGTACTAGATCACACACAGGAAACCAAACGCTAATATTTAAACCCACAAATCGTGCCCAATCTGCATCGACATAAATACAAAGTTCGGCAAAAATACAATTTTCACTTAACTCCATCTTTATACGTATTGTCAGAAGATACTAAAATTTGCCAAGATAACAAAGAACCCTTACTGTTTGAATTTGACTCCTTGTTGGTGCAAGCATATGGCAGCTACATTCAGTTCCACGATATTCGCAATTGTTGCTTTAACAATTTCTAGACAGAAAGATTGACGAGCATAAAATTTGTCCGGGAAAAAAGTGTCGAATTTATTGAATGATTTTTTAATTTCTAATGATTATTAAAAGATTCGTACAATTTTACAATGAAACTCATACGAAAATAATTAGGCTGGTTTGGAGTTTTTCTCACTCTCTAAGGAAATTATCATATGCACAAAGACTTCCATATAATTATTATATGAATTCGCATTTTATATCCTTGAAGGGAATTGATCTCAGCAATAATGTGATAAACATCATTCAGAATAAAGGCTTCCATTGCCTTCAATTAAGACTTATCGAAAGAAAGAATTGTGATCGGCATTAATGCGTAGTGGGGAAACACATGAGGGAGAAAGGCAGGGCTTGTTTTAGTAGCACATATACTCCAAATATGAATATAATAAATAATTAACGAGGGAAAACAGAACATTTTTTTTAAATTTATCGATAGCTAGGTTTATGCGAGAAGCGTGTGAGTGCTTGATTTGAATCCAAGGAAAATCCCTCAATTTGAATCTGTATAACGAATTTCATACCGACAACAACTGTTCCTTATTTAAACTGTATTTATAGAATGACACACCATCATCACACTTTTCCTAGAAATCCGATTTTCAATCAACTAGACTATCAATTTATGGAAAAGTATCAGATATGATGATACATTCACGTAAAAAGATTCAGTATTTTTTTATGATATCGTGTATCATCTCCAATCATATTGCAAATTTTTCCCCTATGAGTTATCTTGCCTCTCGCCTTTTTCACAAATTTCGGAGAATTAAACAAAATCCAATATGAAGATTATGGAAAATATTTTTCCGCCTCTAAACTCAACGGATAAAGTCGGTGGTCATGGCAATTGGATACTGAAGTATATTATCGAGACTACGAAATTCAATGTCGTATAAAGTATGTCACTAAAATTATTTAAAGAGCAGATGATTTATTGAAATTACCTCCAGTTACAATGTTCGGTCCAGGTTCAGCTCACATGCACAAAAATATAAGGAAAAATGTTTAATTCGATCAACGAAAGAATATTGGCAGTATCCTGATATCCCACGTTAATGGACTATCAAATAGCGAAGATACGCTCGTATGCATGTCCTGTAGCTATTAACATCGCAAAACAATAAATTTAAGAGAATTTCATGCAGGAAAATGAAACGAATACAACAGTTTAAATCACCAAACTGTTAAGTCCCCTCAAATGTACTTCAATGTTTAGGCAGAATATTTGAAGTACACTAATTGTCGGAAGGATTCAACGATTTTTATTTTAACATTTCATATATATTTATTAATTCCTTGATAATAATTAATATTGTACGCGCTCAGGTAACTATTGTTTGGTTAATAATTGTCCCTTGCCATTGATTTTTGAAGTGATTACTAGATCTCTTCACTAGTAGCATTAGGTCGTTATAGGAAACGCGGCAGATTCAATTTCATGGTATGTGAAATGTCAATACAATACTTTAAACTACTTCCATTGGCTGGATTAACTCTAACTCGCCTACTTTATAGTAGTAATAAATTCAAATGCTTAGTATCAACGAATAAAATAAATAAATTAAAATAAATATTTGAATGAATTTTCACAGCCGATTTATTTTTTAACACTCTCTCTTTTCCAGAAATTTTCGCACTTATGAATAAAAAACAGTATCGATTGCAATCTGTTTCAATGATGCGAAAAAAAAATTATCTGGAAAAACATTTAAGCACGGAAAGTTAAAAATTGTTATTTATTAAAAAGTAACGAATAATGACATAATGATTTAAGAAAACTATTAACTATACAAACAAGAAGTTTTCAATTGATGGCTTTATTTATCTATTTAGAAAGCTGATAGAGAAACATAAAGTTTGTTAACATAAATATGTGATTGAATAGAATATTAAAAACATACTTTTTCTCATAAATTTACACACAACCATGACTCAAATAAAATTAACTAGCTCTCTTTCAAGGTAACAGCTCATTTGAACTAGAATAATTGTTAATGTGACTAAAGCATATGCATGAACAGGGATGAGCCAAAACTATTTGGACTGATAAGCACAGTTCGGTTAATGTATATATACATAACACTTTCATTCACCCAACAAATTATGAAAATTTCGTGAAGCTTTAAACTTTAACATTTTAACTTTAAGTTTGTTTAAATCTAGAGGTGTTTTTTTAATGTGATTTTACCTGATGAAATTGCTTTAAAGAAACACTTAGTACTTCATTCGATTGAAAACACTGGAAATTTGTACAACAAAATTTACATCTTTCGAAGCACGGAGTTTTAATATCAAATATGCTCATATTATTTTTATATGTATATTGATAAAATTGTGCAAACCATCTTTAAAATAGCATCTGTGTTTGTATAGAATCATTATCGGATACATAATAACAATTAATGATTTAAAGAATGTATTATCGAGATAGATGGAAACTACTTACAGAAATCTAATGGATAGTAACTAAAGTACATTATTCGAATCGACACACCATATTTGCACTCATTTATTGGAAATACAATGTCAATTTGTTCCACTTGCCAAAGGATAACAGAAACAATTAATCCAAATCTTAAAAAAATTAGCTAATACCTTTTTTCAGGCTCGATAACTATATTGGAGGCTGTTCAGTATACTAGATACTTCTGTTTTTGTAGCAAATCATCACTAGAACTCAACAAGTCAATGGGTTTTCACTCCGAGAATGATTCACTGGCGCGACCGTTTGGACTATACTAAATTCTTTCAGTTCAGAACCAACGAGCCACCACTTGTTGTACCTGAGCTTTTCTCGCCGGTCCTAGTGTGCAGTTCTGCAAAAGCTCTCGCATATACCGAACAGGAAGTAACATCCTTATATCCTTTTGCCAAATGGGTTTACTTCACCCACCCATGCGAAATTTCCGGACACAATGTTATGCTTTGAGTAGGAAAGTTTTCCACGATAAACAGCTTTTCAGCGTGATGCTGAAAAAAACGGATTACTATGGGTTGTAGGGATAGTAAAATCAGAATAAGGTTTCATAGGTCATGTGTTGACACGGTCCATCATGGATAATGTATTTCTAGATTGGGAATGCAAATTCACTTATTCGGGTCGCTCCTGCAATCAAGCCGCGACAGAAGGTCCTTGGTCTTGATGGCAGGGAAATGGGGAAGCTTCGACTAAAATACTGTTTATCTCAGTTTGAAAATCTGCTTATAGTGCCTAAAAAATTGCGGGGAAATCTCTTGTGTATCTTGAATCGTCCATTTGATTCTTTTGATTCAAAGAACCCAATTTACTTTTTTTGTAGAAACAGCATTACTTATAAAAGGTTGTAATCATTTTTGATTAACATGAAAGTCAGTACACTACAAAAAAATTGACTTCGATATTCTTTGAAAGGTTTATTTTAATCTCCTTTCCAACGGTTTAGACGAGAAATTATCCTTCCCCAGCTTCAAACAGTAAAAGGTACTTTCTCCCAAAGGTTGCTTTGCCTGTTAGTAGTTGAGAAATTCAACCAGCATGATTTATCATTTTATATGCTTGATAAGCTGCCACAGTGAATTCCGTGTCAACGGGAAATTTGAAATTTGTGTTGATGCACTATTCCAGGATTCTGAAATTCTGCTTTGAATGAAATTTAGTTTACAAAATTAACAAGAATCGATTCAAACGATTTCAATTCACAGATTTTTTTATGAAAATTGAAGGGATTTAGAACTCGTCCAACTACTAAGTCTGAGTTACACATATTCGTTCAGTAATTACAAGGCATAGAAATTTATCTCACTAAACGCGATTATCATATCAGTCGCAATGCTGTGTGCCTCTGCCTTCAAATGTTGATGAAGGGTGATGATACCATATACTATAATATTACCGGCTAATTATACAAATTACGGTGTAAATGACTAGCCCAGTCTATGTTCAAGAATGTTTGTTTTGATACAATTTGAATAAACATCAAAGTGCGCTACTTTTCTTAAAGTATTTTATACGGCATCTTGATGATTTTTTTACAATTTCAATGGCAACACATCAGCTTTTGATTGTAAGCCTTCCACAACAAGTGTAGCGGATACACAGTTTCAAGCTCAATGTAACCTTTCAAGATCAGAAATTTTTCATGATAAAACATTGATATTTTCTTCAATGATAATTCAAAACAACACTTTTTTAATCAATCTTGAAAATCACGTTTTTTACACTGAAATATTTTATTTTCAATTTCATAAACAGGATAGATTATTTCACTCAAAAAGTGCGCTTTCAATAACACTATCGATTAAACAACTCCAAAACATTGCTAGTCTGCAACAAAAGAACAAAACTTAAGTGTGTCATTGAAAAATCATTGATTTGATTCCATCAAACGATTATGAATGTCTGTAAATGAATCATGAATGTCTTCTAGCTTGGGAAAAACAAAAACCCAGTGAAATACAAATGTAATCATTCAATTAAAAAGTATTCTGCAAAGTTGTCTTGCTGAAGTCTCAGAGCCAAAGAAACTCCAAGCTTACACTTTTTTACCAATTTATCTTAATTCAAAGGGAGTACTTACATCAACGATCATGCTATCGTTGGAGATCACTGTTTTTCCACTAATAAAGCTTATTTTAACTGCAAAAAATATGTCGAATTTAGTCGGATAGTCAAAAACTCGCTGTCATGTTCACGCAAAGCTATTTGTACGATCTTTGTTTCAGCACGTCACTGTAGACAAATTCGCTGGTAATGTGTATTGTGGAATATTGTAACATATTTTAATTTCTCTCGTATCACATGAAAATTTAATTGTCAAGCAAAAAATTCTTCTCTAGTAATGTTGAACTCGATTATCTTCGGTTGATGAGAATAGTATAGACTTATACAGGTTGGCTTTTAAAGGAACTGCAGAAAGCTCATTTAGGGTGGATCATCAGTTGTTTTCTTTTTGATCCTGCTACTTGAACTACGACAGTCAATATTGTTAATTTATTCTAGAGAACATTCGCAGTCATTTTGCGAGTACACATAGATTTGCGGGAGCGTTTAGTTTGTCGACCTTGAAAACATGATTTCTTAACACAAAGAAGCTTTAAAGACGGCTGCCACTACAACCAACCAACACAAAGAAGCTTTGATTAAAAAAAATTTCGACTGAATGACAAACAGACAAATTTAGTTTTGAACCAGACAATGTGCTTAGGAAAAATAAACTGCGACTTTACACAATATAATTTTTGACCTGCGAACCCAAGCTGGTACACTACATTTGAAGTAGATCTGCTTCCTTTAATAGACACCACTACTCAGCTATATTTTGCTTTTCAGTGAAGTAAGTACGATGCAAAAAACCACAACCACGCTTACTATATCATAACCAAACGTAATTCTGGAGATAAAAGGCCGTTGTACTGAAGTTGTTAATCAACTGAAGACGCAGCACGGTAGGTAAGCTTCTTCAAAACCCTAATCAATCCTGCATAAATAGCACGACGAGCTTTGGAAACAAGCCGCGAGGTGCGACCCTTGAGATCCACACGGTCAATTTCCCAGTAATATCTAGATAAACATTAAAAACATTAAACACAATAATAATTTTGAAAATAATAGTACTTTAAGTAATAACAATGAGAGGTTTTCATAGCAGTAACAGGAATGAGTTAATATAAATCATATCGTCTACGGGAGGGTCCATTGTTACGTAAGGTATTTGGTCGATGAGGACAGATTGAATATTCGCGCGGATCAATCGGTGGGGGCCTTTTTGATCTTGAAAAATTTTGTATATGCAGTCAAAAATAGGTTCAATTGCATGTAAAAAGTAAAATGTACTACAAATGATGATGGTTATTAAAATCTTACGATGACCAAAGAATGAATCTACTAAAAACTACAATTTTTTATTCGATGAAAGCTTTTCAAAGCATATGATCTTGCAAAGTATTGACTACAAAACATTTTACCTTTCAAAGCATTGATACCGCAAATGAAAATTTCATTGAAATTTTGTTGGTTTTCAAAATTCAAGCATATATTTTAATTAAAAGACTAAATCTGCTCAAATTATGCAAATATTTTAAATCTTTGATTGAATTTACAACAATTTTGTTAGAATAAAAGATATAAAGTAATATCATTCGTATGAACCCTCTTTACATGGTAACTTTGAATGATTTTTTATTTTAAATTTAGTTTTTCTTCATTATCATGGAAAAAAGTTTTGCCGGTTAATCTTCAAAAACTGATAAGAATGTATACATTTTATAAACTGGTATCACAGTGCTGTGCAAATCAAGTTAAAAAAATATTTTTATTAAAAAACCATAATTTTTCGCATTTTCTTCTATTAAATTAAAAAAACGGTTGAAACGAATTTTTATCATGTTAAAAACTTCACAAAGATGTTAATATACGTCAACTGACACCATAATGATGCAAATATTATATCTGGTTCGTGAGATATAGTAAATGATAAAAATGACCTTGAAAATCATGATGACTTTTAATGATTTTTTATTTTTTATTTAATTTTTTACGTAATCATGAGAAATAGTTTTGATGTCGTTTTTACAAGCATTGCTTGGAGTATATAAATTATATAAACATTGGTTACTTCGACTTGAAAATAAGTTTAAAAATTTATTGTTTTTAAAAAAAACCCAATTTTTGCACTTTTCTTTAAAAAATTAAAAAACGGCTCCAAGAATTTTTTTAAAAGCTTGATAGAATCACATAAATGTTAATACGCGTCGATTGACACCTTGATCAAGAGAATCCTATGTTTGATTCGCGAGATATAACGCATGACAGAAATGACCTTCAAACGGGCAAAACAGCAAATCCCCCGACCGAAGTAATCAGCTCTTAAGATTGCTAAAACGCTTCGATTGACACCACAACGAAGTCGATAGGACTTTCTTTACGTGAGTTATGCTCGTAGAAAAAACTGTCCAAGAACGTACAGACGTACGTACACACACACACATACATCTCCCTTCCCAAAAACACTTTATATATACTCTATAGACCTCAAAACGTAAAGAAATGTTGAAAATATCAATTTCGATTTTCGAGGCGATTACAAGAACTTCCCATGTACTGGGAAGTTAATAAAAAAACAAACAATGCGCCCGAAATGTTTGAGGCATCTTCTCCAGGAAATTATTTCGAGAATTTGGACTGAAGAAAAAATCTCCGACGACTGGTGTCAAAGCATTATATTTCCAACATATTAAAAACATATAAATTAAGCTGTGATTACAACAGAGGCATATCATCGTTGTTTACGTCCTACAAGCTATTGACGAAGATCATTCTGGAAAGATTAAAACCATACACTGAAAACATCATCGGGGACTACTAGAGTGCATTTTGGAGTGAAATGGCAAGCATGCGATAGTATTGACCGTGAAGTACTATATCAAATTATCCTCGGCCTTGGTATACCAGCATAGCTGGTCTAGATGACAAAAATGATGATGATGGACACGGAGTTCCAAACGAGAATTGGCGGTAAACTCAGTCGGAGCTTCTAAACAAATTCCAGCTTAAATCAAGGCGATGGACTCGCGCCTATTTTGTTTAAGTTGGCCTTGAATTATGTCGTCAAGAAAAGGGACTCTGACAGGGAGGGTATACTACTTTTGAAGTTCACCCAAATAATCGCATACGCTCACGATATAAAAATAATATCGAGATTCATGTCTCAAGCTAAAAAACATTTCAAAAGTTATAATCAGGATTGAAGGTCCGTGTGACACAACCTCAATGCAACACCCAGACATGAAAAAAGACACCAATCAGGCAAAACCTGACATGAGAAGAATACAACTTAAAGAACGTTGACACGTTTATCTACTCAGGGATTCTTCTCAGCAGTGATGTCAGAGAAAAAGACGAAATCCAAATATTCATTGACCTAGCTATAAAAGCCAATTATCTGTCCTCTTAATTTTGAAACCAGACAATGTGCTTAGGAAAAATAAACTGCGACTTTACACAATATCGATAAGTCTTGTGCTGATATATGGCGATATTGACGATAGCGTCAGGAAAGACCCTTGACATATGTATTCAAAAGGAAAATTCTTAGAAAAATATAGAATAGATGGGAGGACAATATTAACGCAGGCAGCCGAACTTTATTAGGAGTAGGGAACTGGAAGACGCGGTCACTGAGCTGAGATAATTGGAGACAGTTACTGAAAGAGAACACGGCCCAATATGATCTGTCGTGCTATTAATATTGATAAACTTACAAAAATCTACTAGGATTCAGACTGATCCCTCCGAACACGTTCCAAATTTTGACGTGAAAAGTTCAACGTTTCATTAAACTTCGCGACCTTGTAAAAACGCTAGGCACTATGTATTCTACTCTGTATCATTAACATATATTCGAACTCACTTTGTGGCATCGTGAAAATCAGCTCGCCAATTGGACTTCCTTGACAAGCAATTAAAGGCTAAAAACACGACATTCCAAAATTTTAAATTTTTTTCAAAATTGAGGAAATGATTTTGAAACAAAATGAAGTCATTTAAACAAGTTTCATAGATTAAAACAAACATCAAATTTTCCGGTCCTCAAAACTTTATTGTGAATGATTTCAAGATTAGCATTGGACTAACTAAAACATATTTTGTTACCAGGTTCAACACTAAAACCGCTTTACGTGAGAAATTGTTAGTTTTGTATGATTTTACTGATGTTATAAATGATTAGTGTCAACAGGAGCAAGAAATTATTTTTTTAACTTCCCAGTATATGGGAAGTTCTTGTAATCGCCTCGAAAATCGAAATTGAAATTTTCAACTTTTCTTTACGTTTTGAGGTCTATAGAGTATATATAAAGTGTTTTTAGAAAAAAGTATGTATGTGTGTGTGTGTGTGTATGTACGTACGTACGTACGTATGTGCGTTCGCAGGCAGTTTTTCTACGAGCATAACTCACGTAAACAAAGTCGTATCGGCTTTGTTAAGGTGTCAATCGAAGCGTCTTTGCAATCTTAAGAGCTGATTAGTTTTTGGGAAACTTCGGTCGGGGGGGGGGGGGGTTGCTGTTTTCGCCCCTTGAAGGTCAACCATGTTATGCGATATATCTCACGAACCAAACATGAGATTTTCATGATTAAGGTGTCAATCGACGCGTTTTAACATTGATATGATTCTATCAAATTTCTAAAAAAAATTGTTGGAGCGGTTTTTTAATTTTTTTAAAAAAAGTGCAAAAAATTAGGTTTTTTTTTCAAAAACATCAAATTTTTAACCTGATTTTCAAACCTAAGTAATCAATGTTTGTATAATTTATATACTCCAAATAGTTTTTGTGGAAAAACCAGCAAAAGTTTTTTTCATGATTACGAAAAAAATTAAATAAAAAATAAAAAATCATTAAACGTTCAAGGTCATTTACGTCATTCATTATATCTCGAGAACCAAATATAATCTTCCGATCATTAAGGTGTCAATTAACGCGTATTATCATTTTTATGATGTTTTTATATTTTAGAAAAATCGTTAAAGCGGTTTTTTTGATTTATTTAAAAAAATTGGAAAAGTATTGTTTTTTTTCATAAAAAAAATCATTTTTAACCTGATTTGCACATCGTAATGATAAATGTTTGTAGAATTTATAAAATTTTATCAATTTTTGTAAAGAAACCAGCAAAAACTTTGCTCATGATTACAAAAATATAAATAAAAAATATAAAATCATTCAAAGCCACCATGTAAAAAGAGTTCATTCGAATCATTATACTTTAAATCTCTCATTTTGAAGACATTCTTGTAAAGTCAATCAAAGTTTATTAATATTTGCAACATTTGAGCAGATTTTCAATAGTCTTCACAGCACCATGTTTTAACTTTAATTAAAAAAAATGCTTTGTAACCTGTCCCCCCTCCGATTGATCCGCGCGAATAATCAATCAAACCAATGCACCAAAATCCTTACGTAATCAATTGACGCTCGCGTAGATGTTACGATTAATATTAAGTCATTCCAATAAATTTTATGAGAGGTACATTTTTATTATTTGAAGTAGTATTATTTCCATAACTATTATTGTGTTTAATATTTTTAATATCTACATATGTAGATATTACTGGGAAGTTGACCGTGTGGACCTCATGGGTCGCACCTCACTGCTTGTTTCGAAATGGTATTAGCCTCATTTTGTAATAAAGTTATTCAAAAGTATTTTAAAAGTACCAAAAAAACTTAGGGTTGGCAATAGTACGGAATCCCCAGTAGGCGAGCCGCAATATTAACTATCATTCAGTTTAAAGGCTTCATAGAATTTTTCACGAATTTGCAGTGTTTAATTCTTTAAAGGCAAGTATTTAAATCGTAACCAATACTACCAAGTCGCTTGAAACAGTGTCGATTAACTCACATACTTTTCATGAAATCAGTTTTAGAAAAAACTTGTAAACTCAGCCCAAGCTTCCATTGGTCATGGGTTAAATGAACTTGATTTGGATTTATTCCAGTTGAATACAAAAATATACAGTTATTATTTAACGTTATTTGCAAATTTCCACTTCAGTCCGACTCTTCTGGAATTCAAGCTCGGTGCCGGGTGGTTTAGGATTTAGTTTCGATGCGTTGAAAATGGCTAAAATTTTGATTTTAATTTATTTAGTGAGTGTTTTAGTTTTCTTTGGTGGCGAATGCGCCTCCAAGCGTAATTTCCAAGAATATGTCGATTATATTGACCGATACGACTCAATTGAAACATTTAAAGGTAATTTTATCCTTATAATTTATTTTGCCAGGTCTTTTATCAAAATTGATTGCAGCTGCTGCGCACAAATCGAGTGAGGAAACGCTCGCAGGTTCTTCCCGAGGTGAATCACGGGAATGCGAGTCTTGTCCAAAAGGCGAAAAATGTATGCCCCCGATTCAGTGTCCTGCCCACACACAGTCCAAGCACGGACGAAAACCGCGACAATGTCGACTGTATAAGAATAAACGCGGATATTGCTGCTCAAAGGACTACAACCCAACAGGTAGCTTTTTCTTTTACAAACCAGCTAATCGCGTCGCATGAACAGACTTGAACTTATGTACAATGATTACTTTTCAAAAATGAATATTGCGCGGATTCTATTTCCAATAGCAATTTTCGCACAGTTTAATTGCGACACACGAGATTTAGTATATGTATTGCAAATGCCAAACATAAATGTAACATAGCCGAATGAATGGAACTGATCTCCTGGGACATCAAAGTCAAGCAAACGAAAAGTCAGGACCAATATCATCTACCTTCAATGGCTCGCATGTAACATTTGATTCCTGTTTTAAGGAGAAGAATTCATTAAATATGTAGCAACCTTTACCTGCCACCGCTTTAGTTGGAAATCGAATATCATCGGCAATCGTCCTCAGTCTTACATTTTCGTACCGAATAAAAGCCATGGAACCTTCGACAGCTCATCAATTTTATCGCGAATGAAAAAAATATAAGTAGGTGTGTGTGTGTTATGCACATTCCGCAGCATATTGATTGAGATCCATGCCCAATGCCGTTTGGAAAAATCAAATTAAATGTTTGTGTGACTGTAAAGCATAAGGAAATATTATACTTGAGAGTTGTATGTTCAACAACTCCGGAAATTTCCTCGACGCCTGAAGGAACTTTTCATAAATCATCGTTTCTGATAATTGAATTTCATTTCAGATTAAATTTCGATAAACGAACTTGATCTGCACAAATGCAAAATTAAAGATCGAGTTGTAATGCATACCTACCCTGTCAAAATATGCATAGTAATGTCTATAACATTTTAAATTTAATGGATAAGAATACGTTTACAAAATTTGAAAATGTTAACACTAACCTCAATTTTTTACCCAGTGAACATGTCAAATAAAAATCGAAAGGAGCGACTTTTGCGAAATTTCGCCACTTTTCAAGATGTCTTAGTTGATGCCAGAAAGTTAGCAGAAAATATGACCAAACACTCGGGACACACTCTGCTCAAGGGACATCCAGGTTTCATGCACCAGCTGACCCTTCAATCTCCTTTTTCCAACCCGCGTGCTGAAGGCCGCATCTCGAAATGGGCTCTTGAGCAAATCCTGATGGGAAAACTGATCAGTGAAAGGTAGTGAATTCCTTAAAATAGAACATTGTGCAATTATGCGTAATATTCATAGGGAACATGTATCTCCTGGCGAAATTTTTGAGACAGTCAGTTTCAACGATGAAAACTCAGCGTGCCTCCAAATCCCAAAATGTAGAGCCACTCAGCTCAAGTATCGAACAGCAGATGGAAACTGCAACAACCCTCTGCCCGAGAGAAGTCTTTGGGGTGTTGCTGGTCAACCGATGGAACACCTACTCACTCCTGCCTATGAGGACGGTGTTTGGATGCCGCGAATGCACTCCGCCGTGGATGGATCAGCCTTGGCAAGCGCCCGGAAAATCTCTCGGATCGTTTTTCCGGACTTTGACCGCCCACATAACGTCTTAAATTTGCTTTTCATGCAATTCGGGCAATTCATATCGCATGATTTTACTCAATCTTCATCAATGAAAAATGGTGAGTGAGCATGCGATGTTGTATTGCTTCCTAAGATTCCTAACATGCCTGCGTTTTAACAGAGGATGGCCGGCCAATACAGTGTTGCACAGAAGATGGATCCGAAGTTCTTCCGCCAGAAGATTTGCATTTTGCTTGTATGCCAATCCTGATTGATTCGGACGATGAGTTCTACAGTCAGTTTAATCAAGGATGCATGAATTTTGTGCGTCTCTCTCTAGCGCCGTATCCCAACTGCCGTATTGGATATGGAAAGCAAATAAGCAAAGTCACTCATTTCCTGGATGCATCGCAGGTTTATGGCTCCAGTATTGAGAACCAACAGCTTTTAAGATCTTTTCAAGGCGGACAGTTGAAGATGTTTCCAGGACCAAACGGCGACATGTTGCCAGTGACAACACGAAGTGATTCTTGCGAAGGCACGGATGAAGGAAAAATTTGCTATCTTTCAGGTAAGCATAATTCATATTGTTTCGCTGATCGCTTATAAGTGTCTCATTATATGCTGCATTTATGCATGAATCCTTTATCTGCGGGTTAGAAATTATATAAAAAAAGACATATGTTCAGACAATATATGTTATTATACTTACAACTTTTTCTAATGGAGAGTAGCTACACAAATTTTCAAATTGACACATATGTATTTTTAACTTTACTGATAACATTCGCAGTAATAATAATGGGTATTTAACCTTTTCTTAAATTTCAAAATTAAACTTAATCACAACACTTTCGGTGTTTATTAGTTGTCTTCTTCAGTGTTAGTTTATGAAACATCAACCAATGGCTTTGAGCTAGGGCGTCAGACGTGAACTGACACTGAAGAAAGGAGGAACTAGTTCCCTGAGTATCAACTCCGTATGAAAAAGTTTTGTTTCAAAATCTCATTACTTGGTAGTATAATAATGATTTATTTTAGATAAAAGAATATCATAGTACATACTTTATAATCTATACTGCCACAGTTCAGAGTGCATTACTCTCCAACAAGAAATTTTAATTATTCCATTGTAGAAAATTTCAAAGCATCTCTCCGTGTCAAAGATACCATTTCTTCATTTTTCTTATCTCGTCTAGAAAGAACTTACTTTAGTGCTTTATTTGGTGGACCAATCCAAATTTCATATTTGAAAGGGGCTTACCAATGCGGATTATTCGATATGTTCCGTTGTCCTGCACAGATCCCCTTATAATCTACGTTTTTTTTGCTATTCATGCAAATCTCTATTGATTCCCGTATCGCACGATTTTATTTAAAGCTTCCAGCTCATGACTAGAAGGGAAGCAAAATTTCAAACATACAATAAGTTTTCTATTGCCACAATTCCCTAAATTGTGTAGTTGAAATACGAATGGAATTAAGATAAACGACAATAAGTCTAGGGAACTTTTTTTCCATATAATCAACTAATTAAACGTTTAATGCTGGAATTTGAATGAAGCCTTTAACTAATATGATCTCCATACATGAATGTATTTACCACAATCGTTTCGCTCATTACTGAAATGTTTAACTTCAAAGTGAACTTTTAGATACATGATATCTAATAGTTTTTCAAATAGTATCCATAAAGTTGCATCGTCTAGTATGAGAAAGAGATGTTTATTCCCATATATAATGCCATTTCGAACTTCTGCAGCCTAATTTTCGACTTATTCCCCAAACTCACAGGAAAAGTTAAGCTTATTTAAAAAAATTTGTTGGTGTTCCAAATCTCTGAAATTTATTTCAACACACAACGATGTTGGAGATTCCCGGGAAACAGAGTAGAAAATAGATGAATCGAGCAATTAATAAAATGAAGATCTTTATTATGCCGAGAAACTGCTGAGTTTCTATCGGCGTGAAGGAAGTTTTCCATTAGGAACTTTAATTCTATTTCAACCTCAACCTGTGTTGCAGTATTGCAAAAAAGCTATTTGAAAAATATTTGCGGCTCTGTAGAGACTGATACTGATTAAAAATGAATGATTCCCTGAAACATTGAAATTCGGTTAAATAGCAGTTTGGGTATTTTCCTGCAAAATTAACATGAATGAATCGCACAAACCGAATGATATACGAGTATGTATGGTACATGTTTCCCCAAACACCTTCAAAAATTTAATCACGGCAGCGAAAGTAGAGAATCAACCGAAACTCTTCATTATCTCAACAGCAATCTCACATTTAAAACGCCTCCACATTACATTCATGAATTGTTAATAGCTAGTGAGTTAACGCAAAGTATTAAAACTTAAGTCTTCTAAGAAGGCTTCGCGAATGGAGAAAGTGGAAAAAGGTGTTGTAGCTGATTTCGTTTCCTGGTATTCGGTTCGACTCAACAAAAATGGAAGTATCGATTGCTTCTTGTGTACAATGGAGTATTATGTGCGAAACAGTACCTCTGCAGATATTTATCCAATTACTGAACGACGATACTTTAATTTCCCCGAGGAATTGTATGTGTTTACGCAGTACGGAATCGCTCCAACCATAAAGCTATCCAAATTGATACAAAGTCGTTCCACAAGGATTTTTCTGAAGAATTTTCCTGTCTAATTCCAGATGCTTGTTCTTTGACGTTGTGAAATTTGCTGATATGTTGCTCTGCGTACGCTAATGAAAAGGATTTTAGTAGAAACCACTTTCAATTTAGAATTGCTTATCGAATGAGTGACGGCATCAATTCCAAGTTCACATTAAAAATTCAAATTAAATATGAATGCCGCAAATCATTCCTCGGAACTACAAATATCTTTTCCACATTTGAAGCTAGCAGGACTTGACCTGTAAGAAGCTAGTAGGTTTCAATTTACAGCCTCTGCTTGATAGTCGTTCGATTGAATTTGATAGTGTCTCTTTAATCAGCAAATTGATTTCTTCGAATTGATTTCCTTAAACTTGTGTACATACCTATATCATAAGAAACACTAGACAGTATTTGAGTACAGGGCCCGATCTAAGGGGGGGGGGGCAAGCCGGGCAAATGCCAAGAGCGGCAAAAATGAGGGGCGGCAAAATTGAGGACAGTTGGCGGCTACTAAAAAAGGAATTTTATCATTTTCGCAGCCAAATTTATATGATATTTTCTTCTATGTCTTTAAAACTACTGAGCCGAATTTGATGAAGTTTTCACTGTTCCCTAAGTTGAAATACATAGATTGATAAAAAATAATTATTTCTATCCGCAGTGTCTGAGAAATTCTTGAGCAAACGTACATCTATACAGACACTCATGAAATTTTTCATACTTGTTTAGAAGCCCTAATAGACTAATATATGTGAATATTTCATACACAAAACATGCTTATGACTTACAATATTTCATTATAAAGGGCGGCAAAAATAATTTTTGCCAGGAGCGGCTAAATAGCTAGATCGGGCCCTGTTTGAGTATTTAGTATTTTCATTCGATTTTTACACATACTGCTTATATCATCAAAAATTATTAAGAGTCGAGTGAATTCCATTTCGTCTCTACTTGAAAAGCAATAGTTTTTTTTCATATTGTGGATTACCTGAAATTTATTACGATTATTCTCAAACGATGCAGTGAATATTATTCGCAGAAATAATCCATAAAATTCAATACGCTAGATTCTTTATCTGTATCTCAATGTAGCGACTCTGTTTATTTTGAAACTAGCATCATTTCAATATTCTGAGAATTTTCAATTTCCTATCAACTTAATGTTTGTCGACTTGTGATCTAAACCTTTAAGGACTTCAAAGCCGTTGATGAAATTTAGACTGGAATCAATGTTTTTTTTCAAAACGAATCGTTTAAGTTTTATATTACGAATTCATTTTTAGAGATTCTTCGTCCTGTTTAATACAAAGAACCTTACTATATTTTGAGCGGTTAATTTTTCTCAAGGTATTTTTTATTGCCAATAACTTCCGTTTGTGATGTATCAAAGGTATGCTACAGACTAAAAATTAAGGTCAATAATTATTTGATTCGAATCTCTTCCTACTTTTCTATGAACTTCTAAATATTTGAAAATAGAGAAGATATAAATTCATTTGATCCATACATATCTCAACCAAATGAAGACATAATAAATAAATAAATAATTGAATTATAATTTTATCTGTGTTGCATCAATAGAAATATAAAAGACCGATATAGTAATCCAGCCAAATGATCCTGGCAATGAAATCAACCACGCAGTCAGCCTAAGTTCAAGTTTCTGGGGTCGCAGACATAATCCTGGGTGGGTGCAACCTTGAAAAAATGATAAAGTGGAACATCTCCATATCTCGAAAACTAAGGCTCCCACAAAACAGTTGAAAATAACAAACTTGTGTAGAATTTAATTTAATGCAACTCTCTACATATTCACATCACATTGACGTATTTTCAATAATAAAAGAGATTTAAGGTACTAGTACCTACATGAAAAATTTCAAAATATCGATTTGTTTTTTTGGCATTTTACAACTCCTCGTACCTTTAAAAATGACCCCTTAAAATATTTTGAGAAAATTCGAACGTAAGAATAGTATAAAACGGTTTTAAGTGCGAGCACGTTTTGGGCGTTTCGGAGCTGCTCTCGCAGCCGTCTGCCGCATGGCCTCGATTCTAAAATTCTAATAAGTTTCTTCTATTCATTCACAATAGAACACGAAATTTTCGTCTTCTTACACGTTTCACTATTTATTCTGATGTTTATAAGTATCCTCGTGTGTTGACTAAATGGGTTCTTATAGAAAAGGTACTAAAAAAACGAAGCCAAAATTTAAACGCGATTTTTCGAAATGATATTGTTTCAACTGACCGCTAGTTAATCTCCGCATCTACTCAACCGGTTTTAATAAATCTTAGCGCCTTTTATTCATTAACATATGCCGCATGACAATTCACCAATTAGACCAAAAAATTGGGGGGGGGGGGTAAATTTGGCATGCGAAAATCGACTGAAAAAACGGTCCATTTTTCAAAAAAAAAAAAATATCAAAGCACCGCAAATTTTTTTATCAATTTTTAATAAACGATGGTAGATTGTCACGTTAGAGACCTTAGTCTTTAAAACCCTTTTTGAATTTTCTGTTTCATACTTACAAGTTTTGAGATTAACTGTCAGCCTTGCGATACTTTACGAAGTGTCAACTTTGACAGGCACCATATATAAAACAGCTATATGATGAGGAATTAAAAAAAATATTTTTTGTACTCTCAAAAGATGGATGTATTGTTGAAAAAGTTGCATGTTCATATTTAATGAAGGAGCTGAGAAAAAATTCATAAAATTTCGATATTTTTTGGCATTCTAATGTATACTAGTACCTTAAGCCAAAAACGAAGGAATCATTTTTCGAGCACAATAACTTCTTTATTACACTTTTAACCCGAAACACGTACATATCAACTACACGAGCCACAGTACGAGCATCTCTCCCAAATATATAAATACTGGATTGTATTTTTATTGTTATTATTGAAAGATTTACATGGGTAATTGTGCTTATTATTAATTTTTATGTCACAGAAACAAAGACGTAAGTCTTAGTTTTTTTTTCAATTCGTACATTTTTTTTAACTTCCCAGTATATGGGAGGTTCTTGTAATCGCCTCGAAAATCGAAATTGAAATGTTCAACTTTTTTTTACGTTTTGAGGTCTATAGAGTATATATAAAGTGTTTTTAGAAAGAGAGATGTATGTGTGTGTGTGTACGTACGTACGTTCGTGGACACTTTTCTACGAGCATAACTCACGTAAACAAAGTTGTATCGACTTTGTTGAGGTGTCAATCGAAGCGTCTTTGCAATCTTAAGAGCTGATTAGTTTTTGGAACATTTCGGTCGGGGGGGTTTGTTATTTTGCCCCTTTGAAGGTCATTTCTGTCATGCGTTATATCTCGCGAACCAAACATACGATTTCCTTCAATAAGGTGTCAATCGACGCGTATTAACTATCTTGTTATTCTTTCAAGTTTTTAGAAAAATCGTTGGAGCCGTTTTTTAATTCAAGGAAAACATGCAAAAAATTAGGGTTTTTTATAAACAATAAATTTTTAACCTGATTTACGAAAGACAGTATTCAATTTTTATAAAACTTATATACTTCAAACAACGCTTGTAAAAACAACGTCAAAACTTTTTCTCATGATTACGTAGAAAATTTAATAAAAATAAAAAATCATTAACAGGTATCATGATCTTCAAGGTCATTTCTGTCATGCGTTATACATATCTCGAGAACCAAACATACGATTTGCATGGCTAAGAAATCAATCGATGCGTATTAACATTTGTTGGAGCCGTTTTTTAATTTACGGAAAAAAGTGCAAAAAATTAGGTTTTTTTATAAACAATAAATTTTTAACCTGATATACGAAAGACAGTATTCAATTTTTATAAAATTTATATACTTCAAGCAATGCTTGCAGAAGCACCATCAAAACTTTTTCTCATGATAACAAGAAACATTAAATAAAAAATAAAAAAAAATTTAACAGTCGTCATGACCTTCAAGGTCATTTCTTCCATTCACTATATCTCACGAACCAGATACAATATTTGCATCATTAAGGTGTCAATCGACGTGTTTTAAAATCTCTTTGATTATTTTAACATTATAAAGATCCGTTGCAGCGGTTTTTTTAATTTAATAGAAAAAAATGAGAAAACTTAGGGTTTTTTCATTAAAAATAGTTTTTTTAACCTGATTTGCACAAAACATTAATAAATTTTCATAAAATTCATACATTCCTATCAGTTTTTGAAGAGAAACCAGCAAAACTTTTTTCATGATTCTGAAAAAATTCCATTAGAAATAAAAAATCATTCAAAGTTACCATATGAAAGGGGTTCTTCCGATTGATATTACCTTATATCTTTTATTCTAAAGACTTTGTTGTAAAGTCAATCAAAGTTTTAAAATGTTTGGATAATTTGAGCAGATTTTTATTAGTTTTTGCAGTCTTTTAATTAAAAAAAAAGTGGCTTAAATTTTGAAAACCATCAAAATTTCAATAAAATTTGCATTTGTGGTAATCAATCATCATCACCCATCCACCAAAAGCCTTACGTAATCAATGGATGCTCCCGTAGATGATATAATTAATATTAACTCATTCCTGTTACTGCTATGAATACCTTTCATTATTATTATTTAAAGTAGTACTATTTTCAAAATTATTATTGTGTTTAATATTTTTAATGTTTATCTAGATATTACTGGGAAGTTGGCCGTGTGGACCTCAAGGATCGCACTTCGCGGCTTGTTAAATTTAAATTTAATTGTGGAATTGAGACTTATTATCGGTATCCAAAATTCGAATTTATTGTTTATTGATTTCATCAAGTTGTGGCTTTTATGATTTGTTGATGCGTGATTGGCTTCTGCACTGTGGTGGAGCCGGGCATGTCCTTTAAAACCTCAATCGTATGCTCTATTTCCCCTCAATGAAAATTATCTCATAAAGTAAAAGTCACTGCTGCATATCACTTGACTGAAATGTATATAAAACACAAAACACAGACACGATATACTTTCTAGGCTGTTTCAGCAAACATAAGCCAAATTTTTTCAAACAACGCTAGCATAACCTCTCCATTACGAAAGCTCTAATCATTCATGAATTAATTTATTGACTCGTTCCAATGCCTTTAATCCTCCCAGGCGACGCGCGTACAAACCTGATAATTTCTCTAACGTTGCTCCAAACAACTTTCGCTCGAGAACATAATCGGCTTGCATCGATTTTGTCGCACATCAATCCGGAACACTCGGATGAAATTCTATTCCAGGAGGCGCGAAGGATCCTAATTGGCGAAATACAACATATCATCTATGCCGAATATCTCCCGCTCCTCATTGGAAGCTCGGCCATGCATCGATTCCGGCTTTACCCAGAGAAAAATGGTTACTCCAATGATTATGACCCCGACGTCAATCCAGCTTCCATGAATGAGGTCACTGGCGCCGCATTTCGCTTTGGTCACTCTACTGTCGACGGACACTACACGTAAAATAGCGTTTGCATATTTTTTGTGGATTTTCATTGGATTTTCCTTGCAGGATTCAAAAACGCGGGGCAGAGGAAAGAATCGAAATTCCCGATGTGATGTTTGATCCGGCTCGCTTGGAACAACCTGGATTTTTAACATTTTTATTGAAAACACTACTTACGGAAAACATGCAAAGGGTTGAGCATTCAATCACGCGTGGGGTGAGTGAGCTCTATCCGGTTTACATGTAAAAATGAAAAAAAATGTAACGCTGAAATTTTCGCAGCTGAGCGTTTTCATGTTCCGTGGGAATAAACCCTTCGGAATCGATTTGGCGGCCACGAATATCCAACGGGGGCGCGATCATGGGATTCGCAGCTACAATGACTACTTGGAACTGATCGGGCGGAGTCGAATCGAAAGTTTCGACGAATTTGGTCCTGTACGTGAGCTGTAGCCTGTCGACTAGCTAATCTAGCCAACCGGCAATCCACTATTCGAACTTCAATAAATTATAGCTTATTTATCTCGGATATTTCAGATCGCTTCCCGTCTTCGTCTAGTGTACAACCATCCGGACGATATCGATTTGTGGGTCGGCGGTTTGCTGGAGCCACCCCATCAAGACGCCGCGACTGGCCAACTGTTTGTGGAAATAATTGCTGAGCAATTTTCACGCTTCAAACGAGGGGATCGCTACTTCTACAGCCACCATCCGAAAATCAATCCAGGACACTTTACGCCTTGCCAACTACGCGAAATCCGCAAGGTCTCGTTGGCCCGCATTATTTGCGATAACATCCCCACATTGAGTCACGTGCAACCTTTCGCGTTTATTAATATCGATTTTCCGGGGTAAGACTCCATGAAAATCATTGATGAAATTTCACAGCGGTCAATTAAAATAAATTTTTCGTATGATTACAGCAACCAACCGATAAAGTGTGATAATCTACCAAAAATGGATTGGTCATGTTGGCGAGCGAGCGATTGATGTGATTTTCAGTATTTTTATGAATCGGTGTTAATGTTTTGTGTTGCCTTAAAAGCTATTGTATTGTAATAAATTCAACTTTGTTTATTGTTTCCGTAAAATAAAAATGTAATTTTAATAGTACTGTAAGTTGCATTTTTTTAAATCCTTGCACTTTCGCATTTTTATAGAATAAGCAATTCCCTGCAACAAATGCACTTTTGCGTCTATAACGGTTCTCGCAGCATGCGCCATGGATGTTTTCGATCTTTGAAACAAGCTTCATCAAATAAAATCACAAGAAGTTTTTTTCGAATTCTTAAACTTTATTGCGAGCGATTTTGAGATTAACCCTAGACTAACTTAGGCTGACCTAATAGACCAGAGCGGATCTGTCTGTTTTCAGTTGGCGGTTGACAGGGGGCACACTGATTTTTGCAGAAAAATTTGTGGAATAACTTGTATAATAATAATTGACTCAAAAATGTAACTTTTAAATGATTCATTTTAGAGCAAAGATGTCAGGGAACAACAGTTGCGTAATTAAATTTTATAGGATTTGATTGGCTAAATATTTTGAAAAAATTTACCCTTGCCACAAAATAGCAATAAATATAGAAAAGCGGGAAAAATACTTTTTTATTTGATTTTTTACCGCTTAGAATGGAATGCACTTATGATCATAATTCGACTAGAAAATTTTTATAATATAGATAATAAAACAACACACAAGTTTTCATCAAAATAGATTCAGTAGATTTCGCATAGCAATTTTGCAATCTAAATTTATTTAAAAATATTCAAAAAATTTAAAATCCTACAAGTCAGCAACTAAAGCATACAGTTAGGTACAAAACACTCCATACACACTATATATGAGAATTTTATATACAACTTTACTGCAAATGTATTTTTACTAAAAGAAATTTAAAAAACAAGCCGCGAAGTGCGACCCTTGAGGTCCACACGGTCAACTTCCCAGTAATATTTACATAAATATTAAAAATACTAAACAAAATAATAATTATGAAAATAATACTACTTTAAATAATAATAATTAAAGGTTCTCATAACAGTAATAGGAATGAGTTAATATTAATCATATCATCTACGGGAGCGTCCATTGATTACGTAAGGCTTTTAGTGGATGGAGGGTGGATTAGTTTGATTGAATATTGACGTGGATCAATCGGTGGAGGGGAAGCCTTTTCTATGTAATTGTTATTTCGATATCCATGCTTGAAGGACGAAATAGCGCTGGCAAAAATGACTGCAGTTTTTGTTATTACGCCCACTGAAGAGATTTTGTCGCGTGGTGGCCATTTTGAATTGTTGTGTTCAAAATTGCAATGACTTCGCCATAATCATTGAATTTGTATTTTTTTTCACGATTTTACACCAATGCGACTAATAATTATTTCTTATTTTCAGTTGGTCTTAAAAAACATTGAATATGCAGTCAATAATCGGTTTAATTGCATGTGAAAAGTAAAATGTATTACAAATGATGATGGAGGTAGCAATTGAAATCCTACGAACACTAAAGAATAAAACTACTAAAAACTTCATTTTTTTATTTGATGAAAGCTTTTTAAAGCATATGATTTTGCATAACATTAACTTCAAAGAGTTGATTACCACAAATGCAAATTTTATTGATTTTTTTGTTTTTGAAAATTTAAGCAGTTTTTTTATTAAAATAATAACACGGTACTGTGAAAACTATTGAAAATCTGCTCAAATTTCGCAAATATTAATAAACTTTGATTGACTGAGCAACAATGCCTTTAGAATAAGAGTTATCAGGTAATATCATTCGTATGAACCCATTTTACATGGTGACTTTGAATGATTTTTTTTTTCTAATTTAATTTTTTTTAACCATGAAAAAAGTTTTGCTGGTTTCTCTACAAAAACTGATAAGAGTTTATAAATTTTATAAACATTTATCACTGTGCTATGCAAATCAGGTTGAAAATTTATTTTTTATGAAGAAAAAGCTTAGTTTTTCGCAATTTTTTTTTATATTTTAAAAACGACTCAAACAATTTTTTATAAGTTTAAAAATATCACAAAAATGTAAATACACGTCGATTGACACCAAAGTTATGGAAATATTGTATTTAATTCGTGAGATATAGTGAACGAAATAAATAACCTTGAAGGTCATGATGTCTTTTAATGGTTTTTTATTTTTAATTTTATTTTTTTCGTATTCAAGAAACAATTTTTGCTGTGTTTTAAGAATCAGGGTGGAAATTTATTGTTTACGAAAAAAACCTAATTTTTTGCACTGTTTTTTAAAAATTAGAAAACGGCCCCCACAATTTATTTAAAAATTAAATTAAATCACACAAATGTCAATACGCGTCGATTGGCACCTTAACGATGCAAATTCTATGTTTGGTTCGCGAGATATAACGCATGACAGAAATGACCTTCAAAGGGGCGAAACAGCAAACCCCCCCGGCCGAAGTGTCCCAAAAATCAGCTCTGAAGATTGCAAAGACGCTTCGATTGACACCTTAACGAAGTCGATAGGACTTTGTTTACGAGAGTTATGCTCGTAGAAAAAACTGTCCACGAACGCACGTACGTACGTACACACACACACACACACACACACACACACACACACACACACATACATACTTCTTTTTAAAAACACTTAAAATATATTCTATAGATCTCAAAACGTAAAGAAATGTTGAAAATTTCAATTTCGATTTTCGAGGCGATTACAAGAACTTCCCATATACTGGGAAGTTAAAAAATTACATTAATTTAAAACACCAAAACAACGAAATTCAGTAAGGACAAAAGTGTTCATACATTGATCAGATAGTTTACTCTGGTCTTCATTGTATTGCGTAACTGTTGTTTTTCTTCAAAGAACCGTTGTATTTCCCAAGAAATGCGTGAGAACGATCTAATGACTAGTTTGTTTGAATAATCTGTGAGCAAAAGAAGTGAAAAATGAGCAAGCGTAAGGAAGTAAGTGTTGAAAAAAAAATTAATTATTGTCGAGCATAGAAATGGAAAATCATACCGCGCAATTGGATCTTTATTTAATTTATCCCATGCAACTGTCTAATGTATTGTTCAAAAGCATAAAAACACAGGATCAGTGGAAAATAGGCCAAGGAATGGACGACCAAAGAAACTTTCCAGCATGATCTTGAAAGAGGTGAACAAAAACCCAAGGGTAACCGGTCTGCAACTGGCGGAACATGTCGCTAATACTTTGAATGAGTGTTTCCCCCTTCCAATGGATATGCAAGTAGAGTTCCTTGTAAGAAAACCGCTAATATCTGAAAAGAATAGGCTGCTTCGACTTGAATTTGCAAAGCAATATATAGAAAAGGAGTTAAGTTTTTAGAAAACTGTCTTATTTACTGATGAAAGCAAGTTTAACTTGTTCGGTAATGATGGTAAAGAAAGAATCTGGCGAAAAAAGGGAGCGGCATTGCAACTGAAGAATTTGAAAAACAGTAAAACACAGCGGTGGCAATGTGATAGTGTGCGGTGGAATTGCAGCTGCGGTGGTTGGCCGATTGGTCTTTATAGACGATATTATAGACCAATATTATTATAAAAGACTGTTAGAAGAAAACTTGCAACCTTCCGTGGACAATTTGGGTCTTGGCTAGCATTGGATATTCCAACAGGACAACGATCCTAAAAATACTGCACGCTTTGTAAAAAAAATGGTTGCTTTATTACGCACCAAGCCAGCTATATTCTCCTCGTAAGTCGCCAGACTTAAACCACATTGAACATATTTGGGAACTTATGAAAAGAAAAATCTCGAAAATTCACACCAGAGCCGCAAGGAATCAATCAAAACTGCGCTTGAACAAGCCTGGGGAGAAAAAATTCCAGAAGTCACTAAAAATTTGGTGGAATCAATGAATGGTTTCAGGCCAAGGTATATAAACTAGACATGGTAAACCCATGCGCAGCTTTTCTTCTATCTCGCTCGCACAGCTGGCATTACGTGCGTCATTTTGGCCAAAAAATTTGGGCTGCCAAATGAACAAAACATAGGGTGCACATCTGGCAAGGCGAAAGAAAACGAGGCGCCACAATTCAAAATGTATAAATGGTGGAAACCAGCGGCGGATAGTCGGTGCATGACTGAACGATTTCGCATTTTCACTTACCGAGATCCTTTCGAGAGTGCAATTGTGCCCACTAATAATTGTTTCTTGTACGATGTGCGCCGTTCCTGGGTTTTTCCCTTTCCTACTGGGCGGAACATGTTTTCCAAAAAGTGTTGATGCTATTCCTACTGGGCACTTTTCGGCGACTACGGGCATCAGTGACGTACATGCGCAGTAGTGAACGCATTTGGGAATCGGGAATAGACTACCATGTCTAGTTTATATACCTTGGTTGCAGGCTGTTATTGATGCCAACGGGTGCCCAACAAAATATTGAAATATGAAAATATATTGAATAATGTGAAATTTTCAGTTAAATTACATAATTACATTTTGTTATTACTAAATTTTGTTATTTTGGTGTTTTTACAGTTATAAGTTAATTAATGTATTTTTTTTTAAATTTCTGTTAATAAAAATACATTTGCAGTAAAGTTGTATATAAAATTCTCATACATATTTGTATATATTTGTTATATATAAAATTCTCATATATATAACACTTTACGTTATATAATATTCTGCTTTTTCTACTAAATTTATAAAATTTTGAGGGGTATGGAGAGTTTTGTCCCTAACTGTATATAAGTTTGAAATTTCACATATAAAAGAGCAATTCACCTATCAAATGCACTTTGCAAAATTAAAATCGGATTATTAGAGCGGCCTCAGGATTTTTTTCTAAACTTGGTATTAAACTCTGAAACAGTGCTGGCCGGCTGCGGGTTCAGTGGATGGAAGCATGGCTCCATCGATTTTGCCCCTTTTTTATATATATATTGCTATTTTGCGGTAAAGGTAAACAAATTTTACTCAATCATATCCTATAGAAAATTCAATTACGCAACTTTTACTTCCTCGCAATTTTGCTGTAAAATGAATCGTTTTAAAGTTAGAAATGAGAAAAGGAGTCGAGTCCAGTTTTTTATAATTTTTAAACATTTTGGCTTATTTATTAATGTAATTGTTTGCTAAACATGGAAACGATAGAATCACAACGCAATCAACGGAGACATACAGATTGAGATGCTCCACGGCGTTTGAACATGCCAAATAATTTTTATTACTATCAGTACCACAGTCACCTACAAAATATACAATAAAGGGGTTCAGGTAAAAATCGTGCAACGTCAGCTTCCCCATCTTTGCAGAAGTGTCATCGCTTTGCAGGAGTGGCATTCATTTTTCGAACGTACACAGAGTGTGTAGGAAACGTAATAAAATCATAGATCGCTCGGTTGTTTAGAATTATGGTTCTGCCTCCAGCTAACCGAAGAGAGCGGTTTCCTTCGGGAATAATACGTTTATAGATTTAATAACAGATTTTTTATAAAAAATGTATACTTAACAACAACAAAACAGAATATATGAATTTTATTAGAAAGTGTCTCCAGTAGAACCGCAAGTCGTTATTGGATTTAATTTGGTTCACGGCTACTTTTGCCGAAGCAAAGCAATGAATTACGCCTAATTTAAGCCTGGGTTTTCACCATTCAGCACGATGCAAAATCATTAGCATCGGCATCAATTCTAGACAACAACCACTCCGAAAAGTATCGTTTTCCTGCTCCTATGTCCGAAAAATATAATCCGTTTTACTAGTTTTTTAATGTAAATGAATTAGTTTTCAAAAAGGAGGACGCGAGTGAGCACAGTCAGTACGGCTGATTCAATTGCCTTTAAATCATAACAACGGAAGAAATACAATCCTCTTCCCGCTGGGGTAGCATTTGACCCCGATAGCAGCGAAGTCTTTGAAGTGCAGAGCTGTGACATATTCGCAAGAAAACAAAGCACTTGACTTGCCGCAATAGTCGCGTATCGTAACTGAAAGCGTTAGGAGTTAACGGTCCAACGGTCTCCTTTCCATCTGGGCCACCCTGTGTCGGGCTGCGGTGCTTGAAATTCGTTGTAACGATCTGCGCGCTGTTCGCGATCATGCGTCAGTTCAAATAAGAACGCCGAGTTGTCGAAATCGTGGTTGGGTCGCTGCGCGCGTTGTCTAGTGCACTAGCGTCGGAAATATCGCGAGAAAATCCATCCGAATATCGTTAAAGTGAGGTGTGATTGGTGCGAAGCACGTGTGCCAAGGATTTATTGGGAAATTATCGCGGATTGTGGCGTAATTAGCGAAAACATATTCACGTTCCTTGTTCGGTTGTCAATCGTGTTCAGTGCAGTGGTTTTGTGCGCCAGAGCGAGATAGCATAGGTGAGGCGGGCACTTGACAGGCCGGACAGAGATGACATCAACCACTGGATTTTCGAAGAGCGTGAACGTGTAACTGGATTTCGTGTTCGAGAAGGGCATTGCACAAATGTGAGGACGCACATCGCTAAAACGGTGCGCACGTTGCACCGATTGTACCTACTAATATCCTAGATTCACGCACAACCCGGTGCACGGACCAAATTGAAAATAGTATTAAACGCGGCGAGTTGATTGATGGGTAAGGGGGTGCAGCGCCCCGCATCAGAAAGCACGCAAAACGCAACGCCTCTGCGAGACTCGCCAAATTCCACCACGGAACGTCGCCTTCGCGACCGCGGTGGAACGTCTTCGTTCCCGGGCCGTGCACACTTTTGTTTGGATTGCAAGCGCCCCGTCTTCTAGACGCAACGCGCTGGTTGTGGCTCCTGAGCGATTCGGTGAATGCGAAAGGAGGAAACGAACGGCGTCTTCCAGGCAAGGTCAGTAACGCCTTGTGTCGTCGGAGTGCGGGTGGGAGGGGCGGAAGCGGTTTGCCTTCACCTGAACAGGTGAGGCTGCAAGGCGGTGTCCACAGGCGTCCCGTCCATTGTCCGTCGTTGGTGTGTCCAGAGTCGCTTGCGGGCGCCGCTGACTTTTCGGGTCACCATGCCTATCGCGCGGCACGACCCCGCCGACAACGACCTGCTTCCAAGAATCGGACGCCACGGCTCGCCAATTAACGCGTTCGGAATGTCGTCGAAGGCGGGTGTCCCAGGAATGCAAGAATCGCTCCGGAATTGCGCGGCGATGACGAATCGACCTGCCGTCGCACCTTGCTCACCTGGGGCCGATGTTGCCACATTTTTTGCCAAGACGAAGTGCGCGTAATCTTGCCGTTCGCGGTCGGCCGATGCGTACAACCGCGGAGCGGGTAATTCTGATAAGCGCCTCGCCCCGCTGGGCGTCCATACCTCCACCCTGGCCAGTTGGAGTGGCGGGCGAAGAAGCATTTATCTGGTGCGCGCTTACCTTTGGGGCCGAGCACGCCGTGGAGCTGTCGTACGCGAAACCTGTTCATGGCAATGTCAACAGTTTTTTGCACTTGGGGCGCTTATCAGCGCGACTGTCACTTGAGTGGGGCTGGGACTTGCCAAGGCAACGAGACTCCTCGGTTCGAACGTAGGTGCGACCGTTATTTTGGGCCACACTTATCTTCGGCCTTTTGGATCCTGACTTGCGAAAGAAAGTTTCAGAAAAATATCCATAAGCGCCCAGAAAGGATCTCCTCTCCGTATGCGAACAGTCCTGCAACGAATTTATGAATGAAGACAGAAAAGTCTACGTTCGCCTATAAAAAACTACAAAAGCTCGACAAATGTTGTAAAAATATGATTTAATTAACAGCTTTTACGGTATCCCTGTCTCTTTAAAATCTTTTACAACCTTTTTTTTTTTGCATAGATCTGACAAGTCATTTCGTCTTTTCGCGGCTTATTTTCTCCCACTCTTCGTCAAGCATATATTTTTTTAGTATTTTCCCACTATTAATTGCATTCGAAGGAGTGTTTCACTTCATTTAATCCCAGAAATGCACAATACGGCTTAGATCTGTTGATTGTGGGGGTGAATGAAGCCGATTAGATAATTGTAGAGTAACCAAAGCATGACGATGACGGCGGTGTGGCTGCGATTCATATCCTCCTGGAAAAGAAAATTCTATTTCAAGTTCGCTGTCCTTCGCTCCAAATAAAAAAGGAACAAATTTAATCGAAAGCGTGGTTTTGGGGTGTCGGATGGCATCCTCTTCAGGTGCTGTCATTTACCATCCGCCACCAGACAGCACGACCACGGTTTGGCTTATTGATGGATTAAGCTCATTATACTGCAACTGCTTTGTATAATTATTTTTATCCGCGAAGTATAACGACTGCCAATTTGTTTTTTTTTTTTGTATATCTGGCCTACGTCGCCATTCTGTATTAGTTATTTAACCACGCTTCCGATTAAATTAATGATGAACCAGCATAAAATTTTGAACCTAAGAACCTCCATTAATGTGCAATAATAGTGTTAGTGACTTGCTAACCAAAAGCACACTAGAAGGCGAAGTTGTTGACTAGACTAGGAGGTTCTAACCCATGCTAAATAACTAAAAGGAACAAATGTTTATAGGTAAACTATTAAACTGATAATTTCTTTTTGTTTCATTAATTTTGGATAAGCTACCAAGAAGTATTAGTGGCCACCGTAAATGTAAGAGACCGGTCAACAATCGAGCTGATAACTTGGTCCAGAACTAATATTTTTATTTGAAATTTTCGTGCAAGCTTCTTCAAATATAGTGTAACAATTTGGTTACATATACACAGCTGTTCAAAGAAATAGGTGTAAGCCGTTTCTTTATTAATTTTGCTTCTAAATGAAGTCGCTCTTATCTCAACTTCGAACGAATTGCAGGAGAATGATTCATTTACGTCTCTCTCTCTTTCACAATTTTCATGTAAATCATATCCAAAGTTGCTTCGATTCTAGTCCGTACTGCATAAAGTAGTCTAGAAGTGTTTTTCTAGCTGGTCAGCAAAATAGGAGTATACGTAATAAAACGAAAATTTACAGTCAAATTATAGGATCAATAGAAATTTGCTTCGAAATGAGTTAATTTTAATCATTTTTAATACTTAGAAATAATTTATTGTTGTTTAGTTTGTCTACGATGGGTCGAAAAGCTCAATGTACCCCGGAAGAGAGAAGTTTGGTTCGGCGATGAAGGAAACAAGGTAAAACCTATAAATTCATCGCTGAAGCATTGAGGCGGTCTGAAAATTTTGTAACAAATGCTTTAAAATCTTTGAAAAGTACGGAAAATAGAGGAAAAGGCAAAATAACCTCGATAACGACTGACCATCGCATATTATTATTGGCTAAATCAGATCCGTTCATGTCTTCAAGAACTATTTGTGTGCATATTGGGAATCAAGTTAGTGCTCCTACAGTTCGTCGAAGGCTACAGGATGCCAAATTACCTGGAAGAATCGCCAGAAAGGTGCCGCTTTTAAGAGGTTAAACATTTAACGGCCAGGATAGAATTCGTTGCGAAACACCGTGTTTGGAACGGACCAGAGGGAGTAAAGAAATGGTACAACATCCTTTGGAGCGACGAGACGAAAATAAATTTGTTCTCCGATTGTGGGCGAAACGTTCGAAGGCCAAAGGGGAAGGAGGCCCTATCTTTCACATAAACGATATCATTACCACATTTGAATACAAAGCAATCTTAGAGGATATCAAGCTCCCGTACGCTGAGGAAAATATGTCTCTAAGATGGCATTTTCAACAAGATAATGATCCCAAGCACTCTTCAATTCTGGTAAAAAGTTGGCTTCGTAATCAAAACGTCTCTGTAATCGCATGGCCCAGTCAATCTCCAGACCTCAATGCTATTGAGAACTTGTGGGAAGCACTAAAAAGAAAATTAGCGGGGCAATATTTTACAAATAAGGACCAATTGTGGGAAGCAGTCCAGAAGGAATGATATTCCACACCTTTGGCAACATGTCAACAGTTAATTGAATCCATGCCGCGAAGAATTGAAAAAGTTTTGAAAAATAACGGAGGATATTCCGGGTACTGAGGTTAGGATGAAAGAAGAAATTAAATTTTCAGAAAAAACAATGAAATGTTTCATTGAACATGTGAAATAAACTAATGTGGATAATAATTGGAATTTAAAGCTTTTAATTTACTTCTTTTGGGTTTCTTTTGCTTTAGAGTTTATTTAATAAGCAACTGTAATGAATTCAGCTGAGATAAAATTCCTAATAATGGAAATTTTGTCATAAAGAATTTTTACTCACACCTATTTCTTTGAACCGGCTGTGTATAAAATAAAATAAAAAATTATACAACAGTTGATTTTCAAATTTTGACGCCTCTGACTAGCCCTTATTTCTTAACAATCTTCTTACACGTCCGTATGGTCAATTTTTGAACATTTCTCCTTGGAAGCTACAAGTAGCAATTAAAATAGCATATAAAGTGCACAAGACATATTGGCTGCCTTTTTCTATCAATTTTCACGAGTTAAGTATCTTTACTGGAGAAATTTCGTATTATTTGTGATATTTTCTATCAATTATTTTCACTGCCGAAACTTCACCATTTCGCCCCCATAGTCTTCTCTTAAGCGCAGACTTCGAAATCTTTCAAATTTTCTACTTTAATTAATCAAGAATCTGGAGTTTAAAATTTCCAGTGTTCTGTCAAAAGTATTTATAAAAACAATTATGCAAAAACCGAAACTTCTGTTCCTTGATTTTCTGCAAACCGGAAAGTACCTTTGCCCTGATCAAATCGCGAAATGCATTAGATAAATTCAAAGAAGATCTACTACTTTTAACAGCTTTTTAACTGATCGGTAAGATCAGCTACTGAAGTCTGTTGAATTTTTTAACGGTTCTAGCCTTACTACAGATCTATTCTTCCATATTAAAATTGGAATTTTTTGGAGTACTCGTGATTTCAAATTCAAAGTCAATCTTGAAAACTTCCGTAATATGCTTCATATTTTCCTAGTCAAAATTCAACTTCTATTATAATTCGTTTCACTTCGTTTCAATCAAATCAAAATTGACTGGTGATGTGTTCTAATATACTTGTAAAATTCGGTGGCACTATTCAATATGTCTAGTGTTTAAAATGCAGTTTAAAATCACATTCGATACTTTCTCGTAAGTATTGAATCCTTTCAATATTTGTTAAGCTGAAACGACCGACTGCCACCAAACATTTCGTACTTTTTAGTCACATGTAATCACCAATTGAATGACTTGAACCTTCTAAGAATGTTAATTCCTTTTTCAAAAAAAAAACGGCTGTAATCCGATTGGCGTGAAAGGAAAACTGTGTCTCGCATATCAGATTGTAGAGAATGCGACTATTCGATAACCGAAGCATAGACATAAAATCGGTATGACTATCCTAATGTCCTTCGAAAAGATTGTCGTGCAATATAAAAGAATGCAGGCTACCGTTAAACTTGGATTTTTCTATGGTCCGAATTACATATGTATGTTTAAACCCATGAATTAACTACATATTTTGTATTTTAAATTCCTTGAAACTGTCGTCGAAATCGTGTTTTATTTTCACGGTTTGTAAATCGCGCCGATAAATAAGTTTGTATCAGTATATCTTTTGTGAAATGCAAACATTGTTGCTGGCAGTGGTTGCCCGATGAGATCATGTTAAAGCTAAGATGGTTCCGCACTGAAACCGAGGTCAACTTTTGAATAGCTCAAAAGCCAATTGAAAAGTTGATAGCTTACAATGAAACCCCCCAAAAATATAAAGCTAATAATAATGCATTTGGCATTTGTTAAATTCCACAAGGTCATTGAAACTAACGGAATTCCTATGTAACGTTTGTGAAAAGCTTGGCGAATTTATTAGTGGTTAAGACGCTTGCGCATTTCCTACTCTAATGAATACACTAATCTCGACTTGAACACAATTAGTTACAAAGATCTAACTATGTACATATCTACTCATTTCGCGTTTGCACAAAGGCGAAAACAATTTAATCGTGGTAAGCTATGCAACAAGAATTCTTAGAACACCACACAATCATCTTCCCATAGACTTTAGAGCTCGCGGGATGAGGAATTAATTAAAGTATAATGTAATCATTTGCATGATTCATCGCAGGAATGTGTAATGAAAGGCGGGTTGAATTATTAGTTCTGGTTTGTTAACGATTTAATGGAGTATAGGCGATGTTGTGCGTTAAACACTACAATTTGAAGAGTATCCACCTGACGAATATTAGTGACTTATCAGACAACTACACGATATAGTATTTGTGCGCTAATTTAATCTATCTTTTCGCTTTCATTTCAAGTGGACTTTGCATGAACTGCGCCAATTTAATCCAATTGAAGCATTTCATTCTTGGTTAATATCGAATATTGTCGGTGCAGTACAGAACAGAAGACTGTAACAGTGAATAGGAAACAAAACAGAACATGCCTTACAAACATGAAATATATTTCATGACCCTCCCTCACTGGGGAAAGAGTCGAATTTACTTTTCCTTATTTCCTTATATCTGAAATTATAATATTTTTATAACGATTTATTGTTGCGTTATGATTATTTTATGTTGCTATAGGTAAATTTGAAAATATTCACCATGTTATCTTGATAATAATGATTTCACATCTATCAAATAATGCGACCTCGAATATGTAACATGTAGAATGCTGAACTCGGTGATGAAAACAAACAAGCAAAAGCAAACCCTAACGATGGTACTACAATAAAATCATCAATTGTTACTTAGTTTTTGAAAGTAGACGAAAATCCTCAAAATATTAATAAAACATGAAATATAAGTTTAAATCATAATTTTTTAAAGTTAAAATAATATGTTTCAAACAAAGGAAATTTATTTTGCAAACCCTAGGTAAGACTATTAGTCCTAAAATATGTTCAAATTTTTTAGACGCAATTGATGCTTTTTTATTTCAATTCATACATATTTTTTATTTAAGAAAAACTTTAACGGATTAAACAGTTTCGAGTAACTTGCTTTTAGGTTTCTTTATTTAAGGTCCAAGATCTCGAATTCATAGTATACCAAAATAAGTTTGAAAAGCCACCATCAAACCTAGGCGTAGTATGCATAAATAATAATTTTTCAAGCAAAGAAAATATAACTATTAAATTGAAAAAAGGGCACTTATTTTATACAATAAAAACTGTATATCCTTTTCGAGGTTCGGGCGTTGTTTTGTTGTACAAATAGGTAATTTTCCTATCTTTCGCATCATATTTAAAGAAATTGATAACGTTCTATTTTTATTGGCCATTCATTTCACATTTATTGACAAAAAAGTCCGTGAACTTGAAACTTCCGGAAATCGGTGACTGTATGCAAGTCTGTAGTTATTTATTGATGTTTAAGGGGTCTTTTACTCAATGAAGCAATCAAATTTCATTTGTTACAAAAAGTCTGCAGAATTTTCCATTTGAAGCGCCTGACACACAATCAAACAAGTCAATTGAGTCCCTGATCCAACAAGTCATTTAAAAAATAATGTGCAGCTCGAAGCGGATTCTCTTTCAATGTTCACGTCATAGTGTGAAAATTTCACTTTAGTTCCGAGCGTTGTTTTGTAAAAATTAAGGAAATTTTGCAGGCTATAATAGTCTATTCCATTATGTCGAAAACACGAAGAAAGCAATAATATAAGTATCAATGTGAAATTTCTAATACTAAATAAAAGGCTATCACGAGACAATCGCCACAAGATCATTATATTGATCACAAATGTGGAAGTTAGGTTAAGTAGGTTAAGTTTAAGAGCGTGCTAATTTTAAACGGCTTCCGCTCCAATAAGACCGTCTATGGTCCGTTTTGCCCTGTAAACGAGAAAACCTGATTTATTCAATGAATCATCCGGATTTCTTAAGGAAATCCAGGAGCTGGTCCATTTTCATGTTACTTAGCTCACTCAGCTCCTCGAAAAAGAATGCCCTTAAGTACTCATATCACCTAGCAGCTAGAGTCGGACATTTGCACAAAAGGTGCTCTACTGACTATGTCTCTTCTTCGTCGGCGCAGCTCCGACATAGGCCGCTAACTGAGTGCCCGACTCTCCTTTCCTGTTCATCGAAAACCACATCAATTCAGTAAACCCACAAGAAGTCTCATTGAAGCTCTGTCCAAAGCTAACAGACTAAAAATACGTTTCGAGTAGTAATTGGGCCACATAAGCTTAGCAGTGCCACATGTGCCCAAATTTCTCCATCGCCTTAATGATAGTTCGAAAATCGATTCCTTTATATCCTGGGCAAGTATCTGCATCGAGATTCCCAATCTCACCGTCACGTACTTTCTAAAGAGAGTTATTGGTCAACAAATCGTTTATTTTGCCTATCTCATATTAGAGCGATCGTCGAAAAATGTGCAAATGGGTTCAAACTTCCTATCAAACAAGTCAATTGATATTTCGTGCACTCAGTCCATCATGTTTAATAGAGCATGTTTGATCCACCAAGTCAATTGATTGTTTGATTTTATAACTAATCCTTAAGGATAATTTGATCAGGTGAGAAAGTCGGTGATGGCATGTTTTGATGTCGGTGTTGAAACTGTCAAGGAAAAAATTGTTACTTATTGTTTATCATTGCTTACTTATAATACATGGTTAGGAGAGATTCATAGCATGAGTCCTTACAAAATTTGAATTAATTTTAATCCGTAAATAGCTATGAAAAGGGAAGTTTCCGTTATCGGTGCGAGAGTTGATAGTGAACTTATGAATAGAGGCAAAAAGTATCTGTGAAATTGGCAAAATTGTTAATAAAAATCCTTCATCAGTACCTATGTACGTAAAGTTCAAAAAAAGCGATTTGAAGAACTAGGATGCGCGGGCAACAGGCCTCGTACTGGACGCCCATCAAATTTGAATTCGGCCCATAAGCGAGTTATTTTAAAAGTGGTTCGTAAGAAACCGTGCACTAGTGCATCTACCATCGCGCAAAATTTATTATAGAACACCTAACCTAGAGTAAATTCAAGTTATTTGGGTCCAACAAACGAAAAAAAAGTATGACGAAAGTCAACTCAAACTCCTAGCCTTACGGTAAAGCCCGGCGGAGGCAATATTATGGCATGGGAATACATAAGTCCCTAGGGAGTGGGTAAACTACATAGAATTAAAGATGGTATGGATCAGCATATGACTCTTGATGAATGACAATTTATTCGAGAGTGCTAGAAAATTAGGCTTGTAGGTCAATTACATATGTATTCCAACAATAATACTGAGCATACTACCTGAAATATATAGGAATTACTGCTTTACAGAGTAGGTCTACTTTTCAAATTCCCTCCCCAGTCACCACACTTGAATCCCATAGTGCATTTATGGGATGAAATCAATCGGAGAATCCGAAAAGTCCTCTAAAATCCTTACAAAATTAGAAAAATGTCAGCTAGGAAGAATAGGAGAAAATTACGAGAGAAAACAAAGTGAAACTAGTAGGATCGATGGAAGCACGTCTTCTGGAAGTGATCGAAAACAAAGATTCAACACAATTCTAACTTTAAGGGGTTACATAGGTCTTGAAGGAAGAAAGAAAAAACTTTTTCCAAAAATTGTATTTTGAAAACCAAAAATTTACAGACATAAAAGTTTAGCATTTCAGGAAGTTGTAAAGTAAGTTTCAGCTAAAAACATTGAAAACTATCAATTTTCCTGTAGTTTTCCTCGTCCAACCTTTTTTTTGCGGTATGCAGAATATTGCGGTGCAGGTTCATCTCAAATCAAAAATTCAGAAATAATCTTATAGTTTATGCCCTTGGCTCGTGCTTGAACGAAGGAAAAAATTAAATTTAAAGTTTTGACATGGATTTGAATGAATTGTCGTCTCATATTTTTTAGCATTTTTCCGATTCTCATCGTTTTTAAATATGTTTTCCTTTATAAAACAAAAACGAGTCTACCGAATGTAAATCCCTTCGTACAAGTACGAGTCAATACTATAAAGAGGAACTGTGGAAAGTTTCAGCAAAGTTGGTCGATTCGTTTTGAAAAACGAAAAACAAAGTTTCGAGAAAAACACGTTTAAAGTTTTTTCCTGTGATTTAATGAATTAAAGTTATTTTTTAGCGAGTTACATCGAGTCATCGATTCCAGGTCCATACAGTAATTCGTTCGCCTCATTCGCAATGTCCAGAGCATCCTTTTGATGTGATGTTTTTAGAAAAATAAAGGAGCTGATTTTACGCGGCAGAGCGCACGTACCGACCACACGGTATTCAAAAATCTATAACTCCGGTAATATTGCTCGAATTTACTTCAAATTTGGTGTGAATACTCTTGAAGTACTATACTTTCATATGGAATAAAAAATACTAATACTAATTTTGAAAATACAAGACCTATGTAACCCTTAATTTAAACTTTTTTTTTTTGTTAACTTCATTTTGTGTTGACAAACTTTTTTGCGATAGTTTGTTGACTTTATTGATACAGTTCTTTTACGTATTCGAATATTTTCCTTTATTAGAAACATATTTTGCATTATTTATCATACAAATAAAATATTTTTCTTTTTAAGAAAATATTCTATAGCGAATGCAAATCATCAGGATCTTTTTTTCAAATTTCTAAATTTTTGTTGCTCGATAAAGCAATTTTAAATGCTAGGTTTTATCAGTATATGACTTCATCATTGTTTTCCATGAAACTAAGGACAGTTCTAGTATTCAAGCGCCTCAAGTTGTACTAAAAGAATTGAAACGTCCACACTTAATCGCTATTTCGTTGCTACCATGAATTTTAAATTTTCTGTGTTCTATATTCATATAGGTTCTTAAAGGTTTTTTTTAAAAAAGATAAGTAAGTATTTTAACATTTCCATAATGGAAGTGTCTGCTTCCTCTCACCGTTGTCATGCACGTTGCCTTTATAATTGTCTGAAATTGAAAAAAAGAACTATTGCTTGTGTAAGAAAATGTATGCGAGCTATTTTTATTCGCTCCAATGAACACTTTTACTTATCACAGCCCCCAATGAAAACAAACAATGTGCCGGAAGCGAAGTGAACGTGAATTAGTCCCAAATTAGCAACCTATAGGGCAGGGCATGCTGGATCTTCCTTCGTATTTCAATCAGAAGATTTGTCCGGCTTTCCCGGTCTATTTAACTCAGATCGCTCGCAAGCCGATCGACTTAGCATCTTAAAAGAACATACATATTCGTGCAACATGTCGATCATCTTGAAACCTCGTCAGTATCAACTGAAAGGAGACGTGCTATTTTGGCTGCATGCAATGCTAGTGTAGTAATCATTGAATAACTTGAAATCCATACACATACCGTAAAGTTTGTGCTAGAATTGGCCTTTGTATTGAAATCGTTATACGAATGAAATCTGTTAATGATGGATGCGCTTAAGACTGGAAACTGATATTCAAAACATTAGCAAGTCCATATTCAACCGTTTGACAATCTGCTGAACAATGTTAGAAAGACTGTAAAAAAATTTATGTACGTATTTTCATATGCCATAAAATCTGATTCAGTGGGGGGAAAATCAACATGCCTGCAAAATTTCATCATTATTGTTCACTTTGTAATCATATCTTACAGAAAGAATCCCAAAAACTAGGTCATGCACTAATATTCAACTCAAATCTGCTCTTGATGTTAAGTCAATCGTATCATCTTATAATATTTGAGCTCTTCCACAACTGGAATTTGGATCTAAAATCAACAAAGCTGTGTGTCAGTTCAAGAAGTAAGTCTTCAATTTTACTTTGCAAAAAGCTAAGAAAATTTGATCAACCATTTATTGTATGTTGGATAAGTTGTTGTTTGCTTCTTTTTGAGGACACACTATCAATTGCGTAAAACGTGCGTCGGAAATGAAAGCAATAAAGGATCATTCAGCATCAACATTTAAATTAACTATTTCCAATGAAATACGTAATGTACTCCCATTCAGTCATGCTTTTCTGCCCGTCAGTTGTAAAACGCTCGTGTCCACTTAACCCAGTGTGATCTTCAAGATGACCTTATCACAAGACGCCGTTCCAGTTTTAGTATTTTCAATTAGTTATGAGCAACTTGATGCGATAATTGAATTCCGAAGGCGATAAATACGGCGCTCTGCCTTCAACGGATACAGAGCACATGGAAAACGAACGTGATGTGGTGGAAATTTATTCGAAAACGCATAAAAGGCGAGAAAATGCAGTTTTGCAAAACACATGCATGCTTGGTGTAAACATCAATGGTGGTGCTACGAAACGCGAGGGTGAGGATATGTAGTTTCTCAAAAGGAGTGCCGGGATTTGCCGTTGAATGCTTTATAGGTTCAAATAACGCGAACTATATTTAGCTTAGTATTTTTATTACGCAATCTCTAGCGAATTTGGTGTGGGGTCTTCAGTAGCGTTCTGACGGTAATCTGTAGCCATTCACCATTGAAATTGTTTCGTATCAGGTTTTCTTTATAAACAGTAACTCAATAAGTAGAACATATTGGTAATATTTCTGCTGAAATTTCGAAATTGTATTTTCAATAGCATATGGGAAGCAGCTATGGCCGATGGATTTTCTTGTTTTGTTGATAATCGTCTTTCTTTGAATTTAATCCGCCGCTGAACGGTTATTTGAATTTAGTCCATTTGTAAACAATAAAAGGTAGAGCTCAATGCACTTTGTCTTAAGTGTAAAGTTCATAAAGATTGAAATTATTTGAAAAAGCGCCTTTAGTTTGTGTACCACACATTTGAATGATTGTTTTTTGTAAAATGCTTAACTAAATAAACATAATAGATTCATATGAAAGCCGTGAGTCCACTTATTCAAAAGTTTTGCTTTCATATTATGTTTCGATAAAATAACCAACTGCAGCTAGTCTCATGTGTAGATATTTTGCCATAGTGAAACTTTTCAATATGCATAAGAAGTTGTTGCACTTCAAGAATAGCATTTTATGATTACGAAAATCTTCGCTTAAGGGGTTATACCTATGTGAGTTTATTTTTTTTCAATTTTTTTTATTGGCTAAAAGTATGCTAACATATCTCTAGAATTGAAATCAAAAAGGTCCAAATACTAATATACTTCAAAAAAAAATTGAGAATCAATTTTCTGAACCAACTCCAATGCTCGAAACACGTGAAATTTGCTCGCTTTATACTATATAGTAATTAATATACACTGCATAGGGCACGTTCCTTCGTAAACGACGCTAGGAGAGCTTCTGTTTACTCGATCGACTACACGCTGCATTTGAGGTTAAAGTACTATGTTTTGATTGATATTTTTACTGTTGTTTTGTATAAAAAAAAGTGTTAGAAATGAGTAGTAAACTGTACAGTGGCCGTAAAGGCAGTAAAGCAAGTAGTTCATCGCAGAAGCGCAGCAAGATCAGCAACAGGCGTCCGCCTAATCGCCATTCGTTTGAAACTCATAAGGATTGACTGCAGGACCTAATTTTTACAATTTCTGCTTAGAAACAGACGCCGAGCGAATAAAGGCTGCTGAGCGCTCAATTTCCGACGTTGTAAAAGAGACGAGACGCGGCCTTTTAGCATCAAGAAAGGACGAGGAGGAGAAATCCACGGTTTTGGAAGGCCAATGCTGGCCTGGGATAGCAGAGTAAAGGTTAAAAAATTTGTATATAGTAAAATTTTGAAAATTCACAACTTTATAAGGTTTTGAAACTTCAAACGCGTTTATCTCGAAAGTGTATTTTTGAAATTTGCCGGAAACGAAACTCTTTCAGTTTTCATCCGAATGACTTGCCGTTATAACTATAGCTTCTTAATATAATTAGCTAGTGAAGTACACACGATTTTAGCGATTGGTTTTGTTCAAAAAAAGTTATAAACAATTGAAGTCAGTTTTTTGGGTCGAAAATGCAATTTTTTTGTTAAATGGTCGCCATTTTGCGAAAAATCGATATTAAACTAATATCGTGTGTACTTCACTAGCAAAACTCTTGGAGTTTATGAAAAAAAAATTTCATTGTTCCAGATGCAGATGGGGCTGAGAAACTTGTCCGGCCGTGGAACGTCTTTTGTAAATACTAGTGACTTTGACGTGCACTACAGCCGCCATTTTGTATTAAATTTAAAATAAAAAAAATTTTTTGCACTCCCGAAAAGTTGCCCTTTATATTGATATATTATTTACAAAAGATTTTTTTCAAAATCCTTGAAAAAAAAATCTTGAATAAAGGCTTGTTTTTTTACCCTTCACATAGGTATAACCCCTTAATAAAATGAAATCTAACTTTCAATTTATTTGCATGCAACAACTCCGCAGCTGTAAAAACATAAAAAATACTGCAATGTTTTAAATTTCATTAATTACTTTTTAAACGTGTGTTTTAGACCAATAAATTTATTAATTTTTTTTGTCTTGATGACAGCTTTACATCGCCTCATAATATTTTTTTGCTCTTCTCTACCTTTTCATCGTTATTCCCCACATTTTCAATTCTTCAGTTTAACGATTAAACATTTGCTGGCTTATGATTTATAATTTTTTTTCCGATGAACGTCCGACGATAATCAATTGTATTAAGACCCGGGCTGGTTCCGTGCCAAGGTAGAGGCACTATGCCTAAATCTTCCTTCAGATTGGTAAACTGCAATTATAAAATAGCATTAACCCTAGAGTAATAACCCTCTTGGAAATAGCATTGAAGATAACCATACGCCTTAGAGGTGCACGATGCTCGATGCATACTTGTAAAGGTTTATTTTATTTTAAACAAATTTTTCCTACTTAATAAAAATTGTTTCCTAATTTTTAAATTAAACATTAATTTATATTTTTTTATTTTTGGAAGTTATTATCACTTTTTTACTTATATCTAATAAAAGCGGCAGTGATATTACGTTTGTTTGGGCGCCTTTGCGACGTGTGTTATTACTCTAGGATTAATGACACAAATTATGCAACAGTTTCCTAAATTCTTACCGATCAAGCTATATAGCAAGGAACTGAATCATCCTGAAATATTGGATTTGACCAGCGTGCTGCACTATAAAATACAGTAACAATACAATACAGTGCTCGTACACTAAAAAATACAGCAAAAGCTTGACTGTAGGTACGTCATTTAATCGTTCACCGTTTCTACGCTGACCATAATACTTCCCATCCTATCCAAACAAATTTATTTTCAATTCGCCGGAAAATACAACCTTAGCCCAATTAAGTACAGTCCAACTTTCATGAGTTTTCGCGAATTCTATTCGCTTTTTTCGGTCGTTAAAAGTGATTTCTGGCAAGCCTCCTGGACTGCTACCCTTGCTCGTTGACTCTCTTTTCGGCAGTGCGAATGCTGACATTGCGCCGATGGCTTATCCCTGAACGCTACACTCGAAAATCAATTTTACAGGGTAGCAAATTTTAACTGCTTATAGTCGCGGGCAGTTGTTTCCCATGGGTATACCCTTCCTATTTTCCTATCAAAAAATCATGGCTCCTTACATTTTTTCAATAATTTTTAGCGGCACATTCACACTGTAATAATTTCCATGCCACATGCCCACGGCTTTACCATTTGTTTCTGCTGTCATTTGTCGTCATGGCATTAAATAGCTACTTTCTTCACTCTGATTGAACAAGGAATCTATTTAAAGCCTTTCCTTTCATTTATGAGGTACGCACATTATAAAGATGCATCCATAAAATATCGTAAAATCTGTGTACAAATAGATGAATTGCGAAAAAATGGGCATTGCATATTTTTTATTGTCGATGCTTGTACTTGTGAATAATATTTTTCTTTTAATATTGTCTTCTTTTTCTAGTTGATTGTTTTATGTTGGTCAGTAAGACTAAAAGTCTAGAATGAAATCTTTTCAAAAAAATTAGTAAATAATGATTACATATTTTTAAGTTGGATTCGACATGCTCATTGTAAGGTATCATTTTGCAATTATTAAATCTACGATCCTTTCGCATTTTTCCCGCAATAAAATCAATTATTTTGATTTGAACAAAATCAAAAAAATTATGGATTTTTGTATAAGTGGATGCAGCGGTTGGGTACAAAAATTTTGAAAACAGGGATTCCATTGAAAATAAGCCGCGAACTGGTCGACCGAAAAAGCTTTCGCGCAGAGACGTTAGTTCAATTTTTAAAAAAGTGAACAAAAATCCAAAAAAATGCTCTAAATTTGGCGAAACAAGTGCCTGCGGTAAGAAAAAAGGATGTACATGCAAGAACAATCTCGAGAGCATTAAATTCTAATGTGTTTTATAGCAGTACTTCACGTAAAAAATTATTAATATCCGCAAAAAACCGACTTCTGCGCCTAGAGTTCGCCAAGGCATATATCAACAAGGACAATGATTTTTGGAATCGAGTCCTTTTTACCGATAAGTCGAAATACATTATGTACGGATGTGATGGTCGCAGTAAAATATGGAGAAAAAAGAATACGACTTTAGAGACTTAAAATCTGATTCCTACTGTCAAGCACGGTGGAAGTAATGTGATGGTTTGGAGAGAAATTACTATGGACCGCTATGTTTACAAGAACCTGTTGGTTATTTGAGGAAGCACTCATTACAGAATTTGAGAAAATAACATCCGCAAAAACTGGTCATTTAGTCACCTCTATGCCCCGAAGACTGCAAGCAGTAATTGATGCTAAAGGGGATCCAACAAAGTATTAAGCCAGCAAATAATTTTAAAAATTCGGATACGTTTAGTTGGAAATTTTTTGTGTATAAGTCAGCCAGCACTAACTGCCGTAGACTTTTGTCCATTCGATTTTTTATGTTTTAATGAATTTCTCTTTAAGTTTGTTATGAAAAGTTTTTGTTTTTGTTTTCTTATAAATATATTTACGTTACTGAAAAAATGTGCATCAATGGATTTTTGATTAAATCTTCAAATTAACCAGAACCTCAATATAAGATGTTGCCGTAGAATTTTATCCGCCACTGTATGTAGTAGCGGGTGAGGCAATTCAGAAATGAGCAAGTCAAAAAATAGCACAATTAATTTTTCCATAAATAAGGAGAATCGTATACGTGAACGAAAAATTTTGCCTCGAAAAAGAATTACTTCGAATGGGATAGTATTTAACTTACGAAGAATATTAAGACGTTTCACTCAATCATATCCCCATAGAACAAAACATAATGAACCCATTTCCATCCCGAAAACAGCAAAAATAACAAAAAAGATATAGTTTCGTTTTGTTAGATATTTATTATTTTCAAATCGCTAAGCTCCATGCTAGCAAGAGTTGAGGTATTACTGTTTTATATTTTGTTGCCGCAAGATATCTTGAATTTGCTGAAAAATAAAAATGATTTTAAGGGGAAAAGGTACTGTTTAACGTTTTAAAAACACCCTGTTTTCTTAAACCCTTAGAATGCAATTTTTCTTTTTAAATTTGAGGGAAGACGGTATGCTGTTATTCTCGTAGGCTAAACGGTTTGAGTGACATTTTTCAATAATTTCAAATATGTATGCAGTTGCGATAGTGGCAACTTCTATCTCTGGGGAGGCTCATGGTTTTTTTCACGATACAGAGAAGGTTTCAAGTCATCCACGCAAGCATACGTGTCCTCTAGTGAACTTCAATCTTTTCAATTATCTATAATGGCGTTATTTGATAAGTACGCCCTAATGATTCTTCAGCGTTGGAACGTCTCTGATGTATCATGTCGGCTCCCTTGGAGCAAGTGCGGGCAAATATGTGACGTAAAGGTCATTGGTCTGTTAATTTAGCCCCATTGACTCGTTGAATATCAATTAAGTTTACTTTGACGTCTTCATTTGCTAGCTGATGAATGCAAAGTGGAATAATTTGAGATCGTGCATGACATGAAAGTTCACCATCTTTATTGGATGAATCAGTGCTCTAAATTCATTTCATTAATGCGATCATAGATGGTAACTAAGGGTTGCTGAAAATATTGTACATTTTTCCGTGTGAAGAAATTTAAACATTTTTGAAATAATTCTTGATGTTAATATTCAACGTCAAGTGTGCTCTAAACGATCGATTTATAATGGAAAAACAGCTCTGACCTTGTCATTCAGTGAAACGAGAGATAAATGTTTATATACCATGGTTACCTCATATGAAACAAGAGAATAATATTAACATAATCGACCGATGGATTGGGCCCTGTAGCATTGAAGAAACTGTGAGAAAAATTGAATGAAAATGTGGTGAAAGGAAAGGAAATCATTAGTTACGTCTAATTCAATTTCGGAAAGCTACTGATGGCAACTGATTTATTGAAGTGTGGCTATTGCATGAAAATACAGGAAGGTAAACAGCGTGGATGTTCCGGTCGAAGTTATGATGGATACCCGAAGAAAAACAAAACACTACAAGTTTTAATAGTAAACATTGTGGATTTCTAATATATTCATATTTTCTATATGAAGACAGTCAAAAATAAAGTTACTTAGGTTCGAAACAAAAAATTTCAGTTAATTAATGTTGCAATTTGCTTAGCGAGATGTGTGTATGGCTCTGCGAGATGTTACACTCAGAATTTTTTTTATAACATTGAATGATTAGAATCTAAATCAAATTCGATAACTCTGCGAAGTAATCTTCTTTGTACAAAAAACATTTAAAGGATGCAGGAATATTCAGATTGCACGCAACATCTATTATTGGAAACATTGTGAGAAGTTTAAGTTAAGTTTGCTACTTGAAGAGCAATACTGCCAAAAATGGAACGATTGTATATTCACGATAAATATTACCAATATATTCTTTGCGCCTGACTTGGCACAACACCGACCAGTTAAGCATATTAAATAAGAACACTGGGGCACAAAACATTTAGGCCTTTTCCTATTGATCAAACGCTACCAGCACGCAACAACCATCAAAGAGCGTCTTGAAATGTCGCTGTTTGTTGTCGGTTTAGATAAGTTTCTCGTGTAATCTAGTCGCTTTAACCTGCGTCTGATGCACTTTCAGATTGCGGACGAATCGCATTTGGCGTGCGGGAAGTACTAACGTACGATATAACTTTGTCTTTTTTTGCAAAAACTCCAACCTCAACTGACAATCTTTCGACATACATGTAAGCGTAGAAAGTAGAGCTACGGCGGCAACATAACAGCAACAATATAGAGTGGACAACGACAAAACGCGAACGCCTAGTTTTCCTCAACATTTCCGAATGGTGAGCGGTCAGCCGTGTTTTTCTTCACGACAACGCTCGTAATTTTCCTTCTTGTTGCTAAGAGCAACACGACCAGCCCCTTTACCCATTAAAAAGTGCAGTGAACTGTAAAGTTTTCCTTTATCACGTTTGATTTTCGTTTTAGTTTAGTTTTCTTTTGCGTGCACGTTACCTCTGTCAATGTCAACAGCCCCTTGTGTGTTAGCTAATATGATTACGTTCACCTATCTGCCAGTTGTGAGGTTGCTTGCTAGTGTGGTATCAAGATAGACAGCGTCTTGTGCAAAATAAAAAGAAAACAGAACTAGCTTTCCCGATCCAGACGTAGCAGAGTGATGTTTCCACCTGGTCGCAATTGGTGAATGAATCTTAGTTCGCTGTCGCTACACGCACAGTTTGTAACAAAATGATTTGTAACTCGACAAAGTGATTTTATTTAGGAAGTCCTTCGAATAGAACAAAACTCAGAAGGAATTATCACTAGATCAATTCAATGTAAGTTTTAAATACGGTTCACGTTTTCCTTGCCTGGATAGAACTATGCCCTTGATAATTGTTGTATTATAGATTCATCATCAATGGGATCATAAATTACTCCAAATCAATCAGTTTGGATTTCGTCTAAAGAAGAACTTGGACTCCTGATAATTGGGTTTTTTTTACAAACGATGTTTTATCAATCAATCTCTATTGGAACATGGTTGGTTGTAGTGGCAGCCCCCTTTGTCAAAAGGCGGCTCACTTAGGCCAAGATAGGCCCATTGTGATGTTATTGGAACATGACATGACTGTGAAATCATTTCTAGAAATTCGACCTAAAATAACAGTCTTACATACTTGTTTAAAGTTCCAAAATACAATATGGTAACTTTACTAACTTACTTAACTTACTAGGAAAAATCTACATGCACTATGATTTTCAATTTTATATAACTCAAAGTAGGGCAAAAGCCTCGGTTTATCCAAAAAAAAAAATTTCTATGTTTCGACGGCACTGTCATTGACAACAAAAACTGCTTTGAGATTGTTGTAGTTGAGTACAAAAGTCTGAAGAAAATTTTGTCTCGCTGGTACGGTATTGCCGAATAAAATATACACATCTATTGATTGAGTTGGTGACGATAATTGGATTTCATGGATTTGAAACGTGTATTGTAAATTCATATAAATCCTATAAGGAATGTGCAATTAGAGAAAACAGTAAAGCTGATTTCAGAGTCAGGCGTTCATTAGTGCGTTTCGATTGAAATTATAACATCTTTCAGTGTCGCGCGACTCATAGCTATTAACAGTCAAGGGAATATTATATCGGACGAAATTAAAAGTTGCTTAAATAAGCGAAAATTCTAGAACTGAAATTTACTTCTGCTCCTTGCATTGTCAAACGCTCAACAATAGAACCGCATGACAGTAGAATGCTCAGTACCTTCTGTGGCGCAAGATCCCTCGCAACCGCTTGATAACCGCGCCGCTCGGCCGTGTCACAATAAAACGACTATATAAGTCTTTTGCATATTAGGTCGGCGGCGGCTGATCAGCACCGGCGAACCGCCTGACGCTGAAATCAGCTTAAGCCTATGAATCACAAAAAAATTGCGCCAATATTTATTAATATAACCAATTGGAAACTGTCGAACATCCAGGAGACAAGATAATGGACGATTACTAAAAAAAAAGACACATAGCAGCGTATAGACGAAATTATCCATTTTATAACTAGAAATCTTTAAAACATACATTCTTAAAACATCGAAAATAATTTCAGTCGCGTATACGAACAGGCTAAAGAACTAATTCATATTAAGGATTTTTATTTCTATCGGAATAATTATTCCAAAAACACTGCAAAAAAGATTTACGGTATGTATGAAAACGCAGAATATAACAACAGAAAATGACTTAAAAAAAGTGAAAGGCAGTAAAAGTGGTGGCGAAACACTTCGCATGAAATGTAACATTCGTAGAATCATCAATGCCCAAGCGGATAGAAAGATCCTTAAACGAAATGCGACTAGCAATCAATTATTTTAAAAATTTAAACAGATTTTTTTTTATTTTCTACGAATACTATTATTGATAAATATTTTATTATTCTTTTGTTTTTCGTGTTATTCCTTTTGTGATAATTTTTCAAATAGTATCTGTAAAATTCAAAAGTGAACCTAATGTAATACCCGACATTAGGTATATTTATTTTCTTTCATCTTTCCATTCGAAATCTTCATATAGAGACATCAAAATCAAGTTTATCACTGACTTTCTTTTAAACATTGGGAAATGAATGAAGTGCCTTAAAAAGCAAGCCCTATTCTGTCGTTTCGAGCTCAATGCTTAACTCAAAATTGCTCGCAATAACGTTTTGATGGACGGAAAAATTAGATTTTGGTTTTAATCGAGAAAGCTTGTCTTTAAAACCAAAAGGTCCCTTCAGTATTTTTGCAAAATGCTTTATATATATTTTCAAAATTTGGAACGGCATTTTTGACCTTTCATCGCTTACTCTGCAAAAACAGTAATAAGTAGATTAAAAAAAATTAGATAGTTATTCTGGGAAATAAATCTCTTGTTTTATAAAAATATCTGCAGGAAATAGATTTATAAAGATAAAAAATTTTCTTCGATTGAGTTTTTGCGAGCTTTTTAAAATAGCCCACGCCACGCTGAACTAGTTAATAATTCAAAAAAACAGAAGTCTCCAAATTTTTCTTAAAAAAATATACAGCTCTAATTTAACGTAAGGGTATTTCTGAAAAATTGTAAATTTTTAACAAATTTTCGAAATACCGTACGTAACTTTTTATCCCTTTTTTTTAAACTTTGACATTGACTATTTTCTGAGCTATGGCAAAATATGCCACAGCCAATAATTGAGGGGTGTACAGCAATAAGGAGGCAGCTCATTTTTCACTTTTTAGGGAAATTAAAAAAACGTTTTAAAATTTAGATTTTTGTTTTTTTTTGCATTTGATAACACAGGTACCTGCTTATGTATATATGTAGGTTGTTTCGGACCTCATTCCTTCGTGTTTGGATCTGTCTCCTTACTGCGCCGTGTACTAATTAACATCCAATATTTAAGGAATTTTTCGGCTAAAGAGAACAAAATTTGCCTTCTAACACGTTCATTATATTAAGAATACAATCAAAACAAAAATCTTCAATTAATCCAAAAATTTGGTCGTCCTGCAGCTCTGCCTCCGTCAAGTGTGCTGCGATCGAACGAGTAATGGAAGAATTAGTGACTAGGGGTGCCTCTTTATTGCAAGGAGTGGATATTTTTCAAATGGGTTATAATGTTCTTGTCTCGAAACCGCGAAAATTGCAGCTGCCTACTTATTGCTGCATATATAATTGATGAGTTGGGAAAACATTTCAAAAATCACTTAATGAATCATAAATTCAGAAAATATTTCAAAAATGCTTTATTTTGTGACAAAATGTACTTATTTATATTTCAATTCTTTCTAATAATCCTAGATATAAAACAAAAAAAGATACGCATTAAAGTCCCACAAATGCCACTTGATAAAATAAATATATAAATGATCATTTCATGTCCTGATAAAGTATTCCATTCATTATAAAGTATAAAGGAGTTAACATGATCATTACATAAGAGTGACAATACCAAAAGTTTGAGGTCACCCTAATAAAAGTTGGTAAATGAAATAAATTTTATTAACTCCAGGGTATGCAAAGCAAAACGTTTATTTATCATGAAATATATGAATTCATGAATCTTATATATATTAATTAAAATGATCACCAACAACTGAGTGATTTTTTTTGAAAATATTTCAGATTTTTTTTAAAAATCCTCTTTTGCGTTTTATTACTTTTATCATTAGTTTTGACAAACGAGCAATCAGTTTATAAATTGTCTGTTGTGCGGTTTTCATGTAAAGCGGGACACCGGTCAGGAACACTTATATCGAACTCTTCTCACAAAATTTCGATCGGGTTGAGATGGGGACTCCCTGTTTCTCAATACACCTTTTGATTCTGTCTGGCATAATTAAGAGCTGTGCTTGGGATCACTATCTTGCTGAAAAATGAATCCATTGCCAACTTATTTTAGCCCGAAAGGAATGGCATCCTTTTTTCATAATTCCTTCGATTTGTTACGAATCTCCCATTTCATCGTCAGAGAGGTAACCTCAGACCACAATGGAACCACCCTCATGCTTGGCGGTTGGCACCACGTAATCTGGCGTAAGGTTTTTCCGGTGCTAAGTCGAACCTAAATTCCTCTTTTGAAACCAAACATTCCAAAGTTCATATAACTTTTTTTTTAATTTTCTTCTGTTCAATCACGATGCATCCGTTTCTTCTTATTTTGTTGCATTAACAGAAATTTTCGGGAAGGAACGCGCCCAAAAAACTAAGCGCCTCCAAGTAGTCTTTCTAATGTAATCAGTGGTACAAATTTCGATCGCGATTTGTTTACTACGGTGCGTTTTTTGGCATTATTAGATAATATATTCCGCTTGCTGTGAACAGCAATGAAATTGTCCTCACTAGAAGTTGTAGCTTTTATCGAGGTTGTAGCCTTCGTCGTTTCTGAACGTGGACGATATCGACTACTGCCAGTTTTCCTATATTAAATAATTAGGCAATGAACACAAGTCTTCGATAATAAAGTTGAGAGGCAATCAATCATCCGTTTATATTTGCCTTCATTATATAAAACAATGATGGCAGTTCGTGTTTTTCTCATTTTCAAAACGTCTTGACTGTGTAATCAATAAGTTCAGAATATGTTGATTGTTCGTGAATAATTACATAAATAATGAAGTAATCAATAGGAAACATCTATTTTAACCCTTTATACCTCAACTGCATATATTTTACCAAATAGTTTGTTTTGTGGTAGGTTTTAATAAATAAAAATACACGTATTTTTTAGTTTTGAATTTTTTTACTAAGAAATGAGAAAAATGCACAAAAAGCGTGTGTGACAGATGTGTCAAACTGCCTTAAACTGTTCCTCTTATGGCGGTTTTCCACTAAACGGACACTCAAACAAACCACAAACTCGTGTCGAATAAAACAAAACTGCAACTTTTCGCAAACTTTTTGAAGACTGGCGTGTTTTGCGACAATTGGAGTTTTGTTTTTTGAGTCCCACTCGAAGGCGGTAACATCAAAAGGTTTTGACGTGTTTTGAAACTCAAGTCTGTTTAGTGGAAACGGTCGTGTTGTGTTTTGTATTTTCACTTTGTGTTTCGTGTTGCTAGTGTGAATCGAAGTAATTTAAATGATTATATTTTACTATAAATATTGTATAGTTTTAGTAAGTGGTAAATCTTGAAAAAAGCAGTGGATTGCAGAAGAAATCTACACCTTGATAGATACATTCAAAAATGTAAAAATTTTCTCTAAACATGTTCGTTGCTTATTGAAGAAATACATTATGACTTCTTCGTGACAACCAGTGGAAACGGACCAAAAACAAAAACACAACTCGAACAAAATGTAGTCCGCTTGACGGAAACAAGAGTTTTGGTTTTGTTTCTGTTTTGTTTTTGTTTTTGTTTTTTAAGTTCCAGAAAACACAACATAAACTCAACTGTCCGTTTAGTGGAAAACCGCCATAAGATGTAGGGAACGCTTTAAAACAATTGTTAAGTTTATTGTAGTATAATGCAACACCACACTTTTCACAAATTTTGTGTCGTTTTTGTATTTTTTTTCGTATTTTATCAACTTCACCCACGAACAAATGCCACAAAGTGACGCAAGGTGAATTTCGCACGAATTTTGATACACGTAACGCCATACAGTTCACAAGAACTGCATGAATAATCCATAGAGTGGTGGATTACCGTCGTGTTACAGTGACTTAAAATGGAATAAAATGTATGGTTTGGAATTTATAAGGAATTATTCGGTATGTTACAGTAATGTCACACGGAGGTATAAAGGGTTAAGAAGCGTAAACAATCATAATTTTTTAACGTTAAATAATAGCAAAATAATTCGCAACGCTGGAGCCATAGAAACACAATAATGACTACCTTACTGGCTCCCGCTCGGCCCTTGTTGCAGTTGTGAAGCGTTTATTGCACTTTTACTTGAGAAATATATATCAGAATGGCTTTTAGATATTCCTTATTAATTATAGAACATGCAGGTGCTCAAAACAATTTTTACCATCAATATTTTAGTATAGTTAGCGATGCCATAAGTTTTTTACAAATGCTCTGAAACTTTGGGCCGGCAGTGTATGTGAACAATTTCTACTTTTTTAAAAATTGAGCGAAGAAAAGATGAAAATTGTGCATGCACGCTACATATCTTTTTTTTTCATCGCTATTAGTAATCTAAATCATGATATCACAGTTGTTGTTTTCCGTTATTAAAAAATATCTAAAAAAAAAAAACAAAAGACCGTCTGCGACATTAAATATAATTTATTGCCTTTAAACTCCACTGTAAACATTTCACAGTCATATCAAACAATTAACTTTATCTTGATTTTCACATGTTGTACTCCGAATCTTAAATGCAAATAGGATTTATATTCAGTGCTTATTAAAAATATGAAAGTCGACACGAAGTTGCGCATTTCTTGAGATTTCAAAAACTTTTCTATAAAGCACAAAGCCCGTAGTACAATGTGTGTCTGACCCTCGTTCAAAGAAAAACTCCTTGTAACCGAATTTATGCTTTCTATTTGTATATATAAGCGCTTCGTCTGACAAGTATAGTGTTTTTAGGGGGCCGCTGAAACGTTCAGGCTAATTTGTTTAAGAGTTCGGTATATCTTTCTAACTAAAAACCTAAAAAAATGTTTTTAGCACAACCAACAATAGTACTTATCATTTCCTGTTGCATTATTTTAATATTCTTTCAAGGGCAGCAATTATTTATTTACCTTCTATATGAAAAGCAGGAACAACTAAGATAGTTTCAAAATCTTTCCTTTTGGAGAATTTGCGACTTAGAGTCCACCTTTAAATGGCCTCGATGTAAATGCAGCTCAAAATGGGCGAGCCGCTCTGTATGAAGACGAAGATTGTCTTCATACAGAGCGGCTTTTAAGTAGGCACCAAATATGATCTTTTTGCCTGTTCGGTGTCTGCTGAGAAACGCTTTGCTATGTTTGGAATTTCAATTATTTCAAGTATAGGCTATTGTTCGCAGCACAAGCAGTGTTCCGTTGTAATTTGGAAGGCATACAAATTACCTTTTCAGTGCGCATTGCGTTGTGCTTACTAAAATGTGCCTCCCTATCTTGCACGCATGCGACATAAATTTACATATCAGTTTTCAAACTGCCACAGCACATAACTAAAAGATAATATCATGTCTTTGATGAGCATACAGAGCTTTTGCGGCTATGGCATTTAAAAGTCGTATAGTAATTATCGAGGAGACGAGAAACTATTCTAATTGTTTGCTATTAAGAATTATCGTTTGTCTTGAAGACTATAGAAATGCTTGAGTAGTATAGTAATATAATCAAAAATAAAATTGATTGGTGGCACTCGTTACTATTTCAAGGTGTTCAGACGAAGGGAATTGGCTTTAATTGTGATTTTGAAGAGATTATTCGTCTAAAGCGGTGTTGACGTTATTGACAAGCACTGAAAATACCATCTCCTGTTAGTTTTAACCGCTTCGTTTGTAATTGATCTGGCAAATAACTGCAAACAAACAAAAATCTTCAGACTATCAAGTTTCGATAGTATTTTATCTAAGGAATCAAAAAACGTTTTTAACGTGAACTTGTAAAATGTATTTTAGTTAACATTGTCAGGCTTTGCTGATCATTATCAAGTTTTCTTGTATTTACATTAATAGTAGATTGCTCCACGAAAACATAGTGTACAATTCAAAGCAATCTCTTTCTTTTTAAGGTACTAGGCAATGGCGACGCATGAAAAACGGATGCTGGACAGAGAAGCCGTTCGTTCGGTCATTCAACAATGGAATGCAAATCGATTAGATTTGTTTGCACTCTCAGAGCCCGACGAAGTAAGTTTCCATCATGTAAAAAGCCGCTTTCTCTTATTGAAATTGAAAACATTTTCCAGAATCTTCTCTTTCATGGCGTAATGCGATTTTACTTTCAAGATGCCGGCCAAAAAGTTGCAACGAAATGTATTCGAGTGGCATCAGATGCTACTGTTTCAGATGTGATAGGTAGGAATATATGTATATTAGAAGTAGTAAAACGAATCAATTGTGGATGCCATTGAAATATTTTAAAAAGAAAATACATGTATAGATTCATTAAAAGACTCCTTCTTCTTGTAGAAACATTAATCGAAAAGTTTCGGCCTGATATGCGAATGTTATCACTTCCGAACTACGCTTTGTACGAGGTACATGCAAATGGCGAAGAGAGGAAACTCAACCCAGATGAAAAACCATTATTAGTTCAATTAAATTGGCATATCGACGATAGGGAAGGAAGATTCTTGTTAAGAAATATAGATCAAAAAATTAATGTGAGTATTACTAAAGTAGAAGAGACAAATAGATATATAGTACATATTTAAGATTTCAAGGATGCAAAACGAAGAATGTTATGTAAAACATCGAATGAAACTAATCGTGTATACTTTATTAAAACTTAAGAGTGTTTGAAGCTTTTACATTGAACATAATTAAGAAAAATATCTTTGTTAGACTGTTTGGAACTAGTAGAAACAGAAAACACGATTTGTAATTTTTGTTTGTCTGTTTGTGCCTGGATCACGCGGAAACTCTGGACGGATTTTTATGAAACTTGATGTAGCAATAGCTCAGATTATGGACCAACTTTAAGGAAACTTTTTATACCGCAAAATCAGAGTCCTCCTACATGAGTCAAAAAACTTGATCTCTAGATTTCAACTTCGCGCGCAACGCGATACATTTGTTTTCGAGTGGCATACAGTAAAAATTTCCAGATCTGGGTGGCAAAAATGTCATTTTTAAATAATAGCTTTTGAAGTATTTGTCGTCGAATCTTCAAGCCTATATTTATACTTAAAAGGAAGGAAGTCGCATCAATACAGGATTCTTAACAACATTGCCAAATTGTTGAATGATCATTTCCTTTGGTTTGAAATGCATTTCAAATATACAAAAAGTAATAATGCTTACACAGAACCGAAATAATTGATTGGTCTTTTCTATTATACGTTTGTTTCAACCCAACCCAAACATTTCTCCAAACCGAAAATTTTATTTTGAATATTTTATACAGATTGAAAATGCAGATACTAACTTCAAACGGAAATTATCAAAACGAGAGAAGAAAGAACAGAAAAAGCGAGAGAAATTGGCTAAATTAAATTCAGACGGAGGAGACGCTGAAAATCATGTGGCCGAGAAGCTTTACACAGAACTGCCAGAAACATCCTTCACGCGATCGATATCGAATCCTGAAGCTGTTATGCGTCGTCGAAGGCAACAAAAGCTAGAAAAGAAATTGCAACAATTTCGATCTAGAGATGGTGGCCCAGATACAGGTATAAACTCCATTATTCTTATGTGACAGCCAATCTAGTGGGTAATAAATTTCGCAGATGAATAACGATATATGTTTTGTTATTTACAGGCGGAACGCTGAAAATATATGGCGAAAGCTTATGTCGCGATGTTCCCTATAAAACATTGCTACTATCCATTCGCGATTGCGCTCAAGCGGTTGTTCGTGAAATGCTCTCGAAGTACGGTTTAGATAAGGCTGATCCAATCCATTACTGCTTGGTACAAGTAAGTGTTGGAAAAGACGAATTGATTAGGAATAGTAAATGTAAATTCGATCGCTTAATTTCAGGTGAATAGCGACGGGACAGAATATATATTAGACGACGATGAATGCCCATTATCGATACTTATGAATCATCCAACATCGAGGGGTGAGTTCCGAATGCCATATTTTAAAACTAAAATTTTACGTCCATATAATTTTTAATCATAATATCAAAACAAATGGTTTTATGAACCCCTGCATCATTTTAAACTTCATTATTTCAAATCTAGATGGTATCTTCATATTCATATTAATCAACGAATATGGGTACCAATTACTTAATATCAATCCGTACTCGTAGGAAATGTCACCTGTTATCTATAGGATCTGATTTATTATGAAATAAAAGCTTTACAAGGCTTATCAAATTTATTCAGATAAAAATTCATCTTATACAAAATTCAATTTTATCGATTAAAATACTATAATAAATTTTATTTCAGTAAAAAAAAAACATGTTAATATGAAAAATAATCGTTCCAGTTAAAAAAAACATGAAAATATATACTTAATACGGCTTAATTGCGTCCTAATAAGACGGCATACTCATACAATCAAACATTTAAATCCCAATTTATTACTTAATTAAAGCAAACGAAAAGAGAAGCATTTGATTTCCATACTTTTATACTGCGCCAGTAAACACCACCTCCTTTCTCGGTACGCAGATAATATCTTCATATTCAGCGTACGAAATCAATCTGTCCACCTGTTCATTGATTTAAAATTCTTGCATGTTGCACATGATCTGCATTTAATTACTGATTTGCTTTGCGCTAATGATACTTTATTTCAAATAATTCCAAAGAATATCGACATGTACACTATTGCGCTGCAATTAATGTCTATTTGTTGCGTATACGATTGAAGAGCCTTCGAGAACACGAAACACATGAACTAGTTACAGCAATTTACTCTAGGGGTGAAGGGGGGAGGTCCTAATATTCAGACACAAGATTTATGATGCAAAGTGTACTTATTGGAAACATTTTCAAAAGCATTGAAATGAAAAGGAAATACTTTTGAAAATTTGCAGAATTTGCCTTTGAGTCGGAAATTCAAATCTCAGGAAAAACAAATCGGGAGCTTCACAACGCTCGCAATTAGATGTTGGCTTAAATCGATAATTGTATGCCGCGACATCTATGAAGTCCTTTTTCCATTACTCCTCTTCAGAAGCTTTTGAATAGGCAGATGTCAGCTCGTCATATGGCTTGAAGTCCTGTTGTGCAACTGTGTTGGATATTTCATTCCACCATTGAGCGAATACAAACAGGCGGCACTCGATAGTGTTCTATTAGATCATAATAGGATATAGAATGCGTTCCGGGAAGCCGAGTAGAGGTCGGAGACAGAATGGGAAGGAATATTGGAATGTTGACATGAAGATAAGGCGAGCGACGGAAAAGGCATGCCAAAAATCCACTAGTACGGTACAGGTGCTCACGGCGTGTTCATGCATTTCTGCCGTCGTCCGTTATTGAAAATATCTTCTTTTTTTAGTTCACTGTGCTATGTGAATCGACTAAGTGATTAACGCCAGAGTGAGAAAATTTTGTTCAAAAATCTAATGAAGCGCAAGATTCGATTCAGTTGAATCTACTGTTAATTTTGTTACTAATGTTAAAGTGAAAAGCCCATAATATGATGGATTGGGGGATACGCCGTAAGTAATTAATACCCAGTCCACTCGTCACTGGCTGTTTCGCCTTCGACTTGCAGCGCCTTGCCGCCAGCATTGAAAAATAGCTATATTATTCGTTTCGTGATAGTGTAAGGACGACTTTTCCAAGCGTGACCTTTTCAAAGGAAATCTTTAAATGTCAAACGTCTTGATTTGAAGAACTGCAAATGAGTGGCATCTAGCGTTCATAAAAGTTTCATTAATTGTTCGGTAAAAGCGTGATAATATGCAGCATTACCTTGGCCTTGCAGTTTTCCTATTTTTTGTGTAGCACTTCTGATAAGTTTCAGAAAACACAAATCAATACTCTATCGTAAACCACGTAGCCTATTGAGATCTAACTGAACGACATATACACCGAAGTTCGCTGTGACTTCATTTATAGGTCACAGGAAACTATTTGCTCGTTATTATACAATAGAAAAACAAATATAATACGTGATCTGCTAATAGTGAGTCTGGGGTACGTCACCTTTGATACGCATCGTTAGGTTAAGAATATGCGAAATGAAGACTCAGGCAACTGTAAACAGTATGCATTGCTACATCATCATCAGCTTTGAAAAGTAGTTACTGCTTATTAGTACTTAACTGTTGTTCTTTGAAAACATGATTATTGTCGAGAATACTCATTTCGGCATTAATTTGTGCAAATATTTGGGGTACGGTTATCTGGCCAATCTAAAATATTGACCACCGTAAATCTGAAATCATTTGTAAAGCGCTCTTTTTCTGTGCAGAATGTAAATCCGATATAATCGCAAAAACGACTACATAAGTATCCTGCTAAACAGCTGAACTATTTTCATTTACGTTACATTGCATCGTCAAAAGAGGCAAATAGAATTGGAATAAATAGACGAATACATAGTGGATGATCGGAAAAGTAATTTTTTGTATTTTGCATTTTCAAAGGTTCCATCATGTTTCACGTACGGAGACGGCCAGCCGACTCTCAACCAAGACGGCGAAAGAAGAAGCCTTTGGGCGTTGCGAATGGATCGAATAGTATGTCAAACGATCGAGAGGGTCCCATGCTTGTCGAAGTTACGCATAGCGGCGACGGTGGTCGTAGAATGAAATTGGGAAGTGAACCAGTTGAGGTATGTATAATTTGGCTAAAACATCCAGCAATTATTTACTAAATAAAATTTGCTTGTTTGCAGGTTGGCTCAGCAAACACCAATACTCTGCAGCTGTTTGGACCTTCGATTCAAGTTAGACATTGTTTAATATCGTTACATGAGGGAGTTTGTACGGTTACACCACTTCACGCGGACGCTTTGACGTTTGTTAATGGACATCACATTCAACAACCGACTGTCCTGCATGTAAGTATATTTTTGCGATCTTGTTTATTCAAATAGCGACGTAAGTAGTACACTAAAATCCGCCCCTTTCGTCATCATGCCAATAATTCGAGCGTTTATTCAAAAACCAGTGAATCTAATGATGCCTATTCAATCAAATAGCACATGTTGGTCGACCTTTACTTGATTCACTGGCAATGATGTGTGTTTGATTCTATTAATTTGGTCGCGTGTGATGTTTTTTTCCCAAGGTGGTTTGACTTAGACACTTTAACATTTTGTAGTCTACATGGAAAATACCGATATATCGATCGCCGCTAATAGATGAATCGTCCAATACGTACCATGTGCGCCGAAAATAGAAAGTCTTTGCGTTGTGTGTTTGTATCGCAATACGATTCAACAAATAAATTGATAATGTTGTCTGCCGGACATGAAATGAGGGAGCATTAAAAATTGAAAAATTCTTCGTTTATCTGTTACGTCAGTCAGATTTGAATTGGTGGGTGGAACGTGAGATTATTTCATGTGCAAGTAATGAGCCCGCGAAGACGGGCTCGATTCATATGTATGTATACAACGAAATGTTATGACCAAATCAAAAACCAGATGACTAGGAAAGAATGCGATATCAGATAAATGATCCCTGCCAGCGGCTTTGTTTTTAGCATGAAATATACTTAGAAGCGTTTGGTCGCTGACTGATGTAACGCATATCTCAGTTTGGTAGATAGAACGAATTATTGGTAATAAAAAAACCCGCTACTCTTGATCTGAACGTTTCACTACAAATTCGAAGTTAAAATTTTAAAATCTATACTGACATGTGTTTAATTAATTTTTTTCTCCATTTTGTTTCGTAGAACGGATCCGTTGTCATGTTTGGAAGAGTCGCATCCTATCGCTTCGTGGATTCCCCATCCGATGGCCGCTACAACTTGGCTCTATCCCAGTCACAATTGGATTCTGCATGCCTCTACGAAAGGTACTACTTCAAAGAAAAAATTTATAGTTGATCGTGCTACTTATCAAAACCGTATGACAATCTCCTTGCTTGCGTCTATTGTTTTTTCGCTTAATGTAAATGCTTCTTAATAATACAATGTTTATAATTGTGTGCGTTTAAGTTGAATGCATCAACATTGTAACAACAATAATAATTTACTCTTTATTTAGTTATCGAAAACTCAATTTAATTTCGTTTGAAACTTACACATTTGCAACTACAAAAATATTTTGAATTGTAAAATATAGTCGATCGCCCATTTCACCTTGGAACGAAGAAGATCGCGCTTTGAGCCCGATCAGTTCTATAAACCAGGGATCAGCGCAAGGCTTGAAGCCAGCCTACATAGACTCAACCGACTCAACACTGCCACATAATCGTCGCAGTGATTTTGAAAAGATGCATCACAACAATGTTACGTCCGTGTTGGGATCTGATGACAAGGTCCGCAATAATTATATGAGCCAAAGCACAGACGTCAAGGCGAAAGAAATAGACATGAACTTCAACGCCGACATGGATAATAATGCGGATAATGAAACGAAGTCTATTTCGAGTAATAAATCAAGCAGTTCTAATCATGACACGAGGTATTTTTGTTTTTATTTTTCATCTGTACACTTTTTTGTTTTCCACAACACTTACAAAGCTCATTAATTCATGTCTTGATTCGTGTTATATACTTTGCTGTTGGCAGTAGCGTGTTAGTTTGTTGCTGTTTATTAAATGTTCAGCCTATTTCTGTTTAGAATTGTTTTATTTCAATATATTATAACATTTTTTTAACTTGACGCCAACACCAGTGGACCACTTTACACAGCTGACACAATCAATTAGAATATGCTGGATAACCGATTACCTTAAGAAAAGAAAATAAATTTTCGCGTAGTTGCAAGTTGATCTGGAAGCTAATAATTTTCATCCGGATAAATGTTGATAATATTAAAATTTTATATTTCAAGACATCCTAAGATGCCGACAACCAGCACAAACGAATCGCAGGGCGGCGGACAAGAACCGATTTTACCAGCAGTATTAGAGTTTCCTGAATCTCATCAGGAGGCTTTCCTACGACAAGTGATCGCCGAGTTAGATGTCAACATTCCCACATTCAAACTGGCACCTGTGTACACATTGTACTTATGCGCCAGGTAACTACAATTGTATGCTGCATGAATTTGGACTGCGCATTGTTGCTTACTAATTTTATATCAGATAATTCATTTGCAAACATCCAATTCTCCTGTCCTAATCAAACTACTGTTTCATTGCAGATATCGCGCGTCAACACACTATAGACCTGATCTTCAACCCACAGAACGTGCACACAAACTGACTATTTTTCTTCATCACGTATCAAATTTAATATACAACGTCGTCCAAGATCAATACACGGATCCGCGTATATTGGCTTTTTGGATGGCCAACAGCTCCGAATTTCTGCATTTCTTGAAATCCGATCGTCATATCTCTGCCTTTAGTGTCCAAGCGCAAGAAGTTTTGGCTGAAAGCGTTCAGACAGCGTTTCGGAATTTGGTTAACTGTTTTCGTGTGGAGCTTTCGCAAACACTTAATCAATTCTTGTCGGAGAACATCGACCATGACTCGGCAGCAGGGCTCGTTCTTACAGTTTTAGGGTCAGCCATGGCTCTGCTTCGTCGCTGTAGAGTAAACGCTGCACTGACTATACAATTATTCTCTCAATTGTTTCACTACATCAATGTGATATGCTTTAACACGGTAAGCCGCATGCATTTGCTAGTAGTACATTAAACAAAAATATGTTAATATTTATTGAAATTTCGAAGTAACAAATTATTCTGTACACTAACTCCTACTTATGTCGAGCTTGGTTAATGCTCTGTTAAATCTGACTAATCTGATTCCAGATTGTGGCGAATTGTCACATGTGCACAGCAGATTGGGGCAAAGTAATGACTGAAAGACTGCAGCTTTTAGAGTTATGGGCTGAGCGACAAGGATTAGAATTGGCCGCGGATTGTCATCTTGCGAAAATAAATCAATGCGCGCAATTCTTACAGGTAACATGCATGTATAAATATTGAGTCTTGTATCACTAACTGACCTTTATTCAGGCCCCCAAAACAACTGTAGAGGAAGTGCAACAGTTAGCATGCTCATGCTTTAGACTTAACTCTCTTCAAATGGCAGCGTTGTTGCAACAGGAAAAAATACCTAGAAATCTTGCAGACACCGCAATTCGTATGGCAGAATCAGTGGCGGACGAGCTTACTCGGGCAGATGGACGGGAAGTTCGTTTAGAAGAATCGCCCGAGCTGCATTTGGCTCTGCTCCTTCCGGACGATGGCTTTAGCTGCGATGTAGTGCGCGGAATACCGTCTGGGCTGGTTGATTTTTTGAATCACTTGCAGGCAGCTGGCATGTGTAGGCTGGCTGCTCAGCCAACTAGCGTTGGTTTATGGACAGTATATATGCACCAGTTTAATGTATGCTCCCTTGTCTCTCGAATCGCGGAACGCTAAGCTAAAAAGCTTTGAAAATTTCAGGTTCGCTCCCCTAGTGCGATGTCAAATAAACTGCCGCAGCCTGAATTGCAAATTATCAAACTACATAAGAATTCGAACGGAATGGGATTGTCTATAGTGGCTGCAAAAGGAGCAGGGCAGGAGCGTCTTGGTATTTACATAAAGTCAGTTGTACCAGGAGGGGCAGCTGATGCAGATGGACGATTGCAGGCTGGAGATCAGTTGTTGCGAGTGGATGGGCAAAGCTTAATCGGTATCACACAGGAAAGGTAAGTTTTGACGATGCTAATAGGGTGTCCTCGACTCCATTGTACTAAACACATTTCCTGTAGAGCTGCTGATTACTTGGTTCGAACAGGCCCAGTTGTCACTCTTGAAGTCGCTAAACAAGGAGCTATTTATCATGGTCTAGCAACTTTGTTACAACAGCCAAGCCCAGTTATTCAAAGAGGTAAAATTCGATTAATCGATATAGATGAAATTTTTAGTCCTATCTGACTTAACATTACTAACCTATTATAAATAAAACCCATTGCTGCCTCAGGCCTGTTAGAAATGGATGACAGTCTAGAAATCATGGCGCCAAATGTAAACTATCTGTCTGATTCGGAGGAAAGCCTCTCAAAGTACATAAACGAATCAGTTGAAAGATATTCTCGTCCGTATTCGCGATATGCAGAGAGACAACCTCCACAGTCATATCTGCAAATGCGGAGGAGGAGCTCTTCGCCCTTACAAAGTGAAGTATTCTACCGTGACCAAGAGCTGCACATTGATCCAAGGTACAGGGATACGCGCCCCATCGCGAGAAGCTCATCAAATCTTGCTCTCGCTACTGCAGAGACCAACTGCACTCACTGGGACACTAACCCGTCCATTTACATTGAGCAGTATAACGATGAAAATGTCGTGGAAGTCAATTCCACTGAGTCCCTCAACAACACGACGTCGTATTCTGAGGCCCATCAACCACTCAATGAGGACAGTATTGCATCATGTGCCGACTCGGATGACATACCATTTATCGATGATGGATCACCGAGCGATCAGGACAATATTTACGTTCCTCCGCAAATAATAGTGCCGAAAAATTCAAAAGCCGGCATAATGGTAGACAAAAGTTCCACATCTAGGCGTTCTAGTAGCGGATGTAGAAAAACTGTCAGTTTCGATTTACTAGATTACAAAGATAGCAAAGATACTACTACTTCTTTTAACAAATCCAAGACATGTTCTGTAATTAGTGATGCTAGATTAGAAAGCTTCGGGACCAATACAAACGACGAGCATTTTGACACTGAAGATGCGGCGAGAGAAACTACTGCGAGAATACACATTTCTAAGTACAACCCGAGTGAATTAAAATTGGACTTGTCGCAAGCGAACTCGATATTGAAAACATCAAATAATGAGGCACGCGTTCAGTGGCTGGTGAAGAATAAAGAACATTCAGTAGAAGCGCAAAACAGCCAAGTTCTTCTGAAAAAATACAACAGTACATCTGAATTGAGTTCAAAAATTGAAGACATTCGTTGCAAAACGATTGAAAGTGGGAAGGTAAAAGTTTTAACCAAGTTCTTTGAAGATAAATGCTCGCAAGATAAGAGCAAATCAAATCCAGAGCTGAACAGCGGCAAACAAGATAGACTTAATAATTTCGAGCAAAAGCAAATACTAGCTCAGCTTAAAGAGTGGAGTGTTTTCGGAACAAAAGGCCGCGACATTTATAAGGGGAAGTGTCCAACAACCGAGTTTGGAAAAGATAAAAACTTCGGCACTTGGAAGAGTGAGCCCAGCCTGTGCACGCAACATTCAAATGAACATTCGACAGTCCAGCAAATATATATTTTTCAAAAACCACGTCATTGTAATAAACACTATAGTAGCACAGTACCATTACAAAATTCATGCCATAACAGCTGTCCAAATCTGTACAAGCGACCCATTCAATATCACCCGAGTCCATTTCATACATCCCGCTTCATGACATTAAGAAAAATCAAAAGAAACATTCGGCATAAATCTGCCGAAGCGCCAAGGGAGTGCGATGAAATAATCGAACCAAGGTGACAAAGTAGGTGAAACAGTTTCTGCTCAACGTGCGTGTCAATTGTCAAGTGTTCAAATTGGTTCCCACTTATTAATCAGTACGCCTTTTCCCCTTCTGTTTGCATGACCACTATTTATTATCATTTGCGCAGGCAAGTGGTGTTCCATTGCTCGCACGGAATAGAATGCATTTTTCAGAAAGAATGCATGAAATATTGTATATTGTATGTCGTCACGTAAACGATTTCATTGTGCACAATATTATTTTTAATCAAAGCAAGACTTAAATAAGCACCCAAATAAATAAATTCATACAGATTTTGCTTTTCGGCATCAATGCAAATATAGTGGACTACAAACAAACGGTCTACTATCACTTTCACAAAGTTTTTATGAAATGATTGTGGATATGAAATATAACTCAGATCACCTGTCAAAATACAATATGTAGAACTTTTGCCAAAAGCAAGTCAATGTGCCGAATATGAATAGCATTTTTGTGTTAGAATGCACTGAATGGCATAATTGTTGCTTTAACAAATTCTATAAAATTTACAGGTAATCGTAGAATGTCCGAACGAGACGTAAGCCGCATGGGAGTGGACATGAAATCAACAATGGCTACGCCTCCTAATCAACATTTACCAAATAGCAAATCAGTTCCAGCTCTTCATCATGTTGGCAACTTAGGTGAGTTCATTGGTAGAAAATCTAATGAAGAACAGTCGAAGTAAGCGTTTGTCTGTTTTAGGAATGCCAAACAAATCCCGTAGCATCCATAATCTAGCAAACAATGAGCAAGGGTTCTATCAAAATCTGAGTGTGTACAGAGCTCAAAATCAAAGTCACCCTGCACTTGTCGAAAGGTAAGTATCTAACTATTGCACATAAATTCCATCTAATAACATCTAATAAAATTCCAAACACTCAAAGAAAAGTAGATTGAAAGTATTTACTTCGCTACGCGAAGCCCAAAAATTGCGGATTACGTGAATATTCTCAAATCTTTAAAACAATGCTCAGAAGTGTGTCGTATTTTATTAACTTTGGCCAATATTCTTATATTGTTAATAGCAGAGCTTATTGAAAACGGAAGATAACTTATTTTAAACTCCCTGTTCAATTAGCACTAATCGATTTTATGAATACATCACCTAGAAAAGGCCAGAACGGAAGCTATTACGCTAGTGTTGTCAAGTTCGAGTTTCTAAATTGTGCTTTCAAAAACATACTAACGTCCAGCGGAAAACGTTTCCTTTACAGGCCTTCTATCCCCAACCAACAATCAACAATGAATGCGGCTGGTAGCAATATGACAATGCCAACAACTACAACGAACTTATCAAATCAATCTACTGTATTGAGCCGTCCAGTTTCCGCTTACTATAATAACAATAATACACTAAATAATACTTTGCCTTCTAACTCCTATGTTACAAACGCGTCTCAAGGCAATATAAACAGCACCATTAACGAGAACATATCTAATAATAACCAGCCACAATATCAGACTATGCAAATGGGAAATCGGGCCAAAAATAGTAATGGATTTCTACGTGAAACCCAGGCCCAGCAGAGTCTACGAATCAGCCAAATGATGGCGCCGTCTATGCCAAATATCGCGAATTCAATTGGCTACGCAACTAACATATCTGCAAGCCAAAGCATGCAAAATGTGAATATGATGGCTGCTCAGCATGAAATGTATCACCATAATCCGTACATGAGCAACAATTCTAGCATGGCAGCGCCTGGTCCCGAATTTCAGCAAAGACCAGCTTCGCATCAATCACTCTCTCATCTTCGCGGTCAGGCAAAAATGGCGGAAATGAGCGAAATGATAAATCGAAGGAATCAGAGGCAAGATCAAGGGATTACTTCGATGGACTTGCAGGCCCATAACCAACTAACCGGGCCGGGAATGCAGCATTCAAACATGATTGGCTCGGCCGTATCTAAACAGAATGTTGCCATGTCTAATCCGCAGGCCCATCTAATGACCCCTCTGAAGCAATTGCCTCCTACGGCTCCAAAACCGATTTTAAATCGACACCAACATCAACCGTCGTATCACATAAGCTCGGAAGATACTTCACCGCCTCTGCCTCCAAGCGCAACGCACCCGCTTTTCAAAACTGCTACTGTATCGTCTGGTGGAAACTTGAATTATATTGCAAGTTCGCTAGATCCACCAAAAGTAGCGTATTACCCAGTGGCTTCGGGCCAGTTGCAGTCTAAGAACTTTGTTGGTTCTAATCCTTGGGAGAGGGAAGAGCGCGAAAAGGAGCATGAGCTTCGCCGTGAACAAGTCCGCCATTGGAGAGATCAACAAATAGCTGACTTTTCAGCCCTGCAGATGAGAACGCCACAACAAGAAGAACAATTAAAGACACTGGTCCTGGAACGTGACTTCGAGCGCCGCGCTCTAGAGGTTGAGGACCAAGAAGATGATAGCGAGGTTGCATACTCTAAAGATAACATTCAGGAAGTGATACGACTATCGAATCAACCGATCGCAACACCTGTAACCAGTATGAAGCAAGTTGATGTTCGAAATGTCCCTCCGCCTTTAATACAAAGCCAACATTCTCCACTCGCTAGTGATATCTCTCCGTCAACACCCCCGATGGCAGAAGCACAGCAAACGTTCCAAGGCTATCCCATCCAGCAAAGTCAAATTGTTCCGACGCCAACTGTTCAGCCCAAAAGTATTCTTAAAAACAACCGCTATGATGGATCCAGCTCCAACACCCCGTCCTCGCCATCAAAATCGCAAAAGTCGACAAGCTTCGCGGACGACCGTCGTCTTCAAACTGAACATTCGATACTGCAATTGTCGAAAGATATCAGCACAATTAATTTGTCTCCAGTCGAAGCAGAAGCCAACTTTCCAAAGTCAACGCAAGCCAACTCGGACTCGACCGATCACAAACCCCACCTTCAACATTTTCAGTCAAGGGAAGCGCCTTCTGAACCATATACACAAAGTAATAATGTTTCAACGGCTCCGCCTCCTCCTCCAGAACGGAACAGTTCGTATGTAGTGATGTCACAACAACAAAAGTATCGAAGCAATAACCTACTTAGTGCAAAAACGCCGATGTTAAGTCCGCTCGAGCATAGCTTGGTGACCAAACGGCAATCCTTGAATGTGAACAACAACACCATGAGCAACGCATTAACGACGACGTCAGTGGTGAATAATAGTAACGGGCAGCAAACAATGATTACAACAATCAGTAATAGCAACACCAGCAGTATTGGACGAGATGGGAAACGTGTCTCATTTCACGACGAAGAGAATAACTTAATACCTCCCCAAGAATTTTTAGGCGATAAAAGCGACTTGGATATGATACGGGAGGATCCTGATGTAAGTTTCGCAACCACGAACGGAAACAACTATTTCAAACAGCCTTGGTTCTTTCGATGTTCTTCACTTACTCTTTCTTTCCATAGAAATTCCTCGAAGAAACAGCTGCCATTCTCCAAACACCTACAAGTCCAGACACTGAAATATGGAATACATCAGTGCAACACACACCTGGCGTCATCGGAGCACAAGAGGTGTACAGGTAATTAAAGATTATGAATGTTTAGCTGGACTAGTAGATGTCAAGATCTATTAAATTCTCAGAGATCCCCGTCAAAGGCGCTTGCAAGAACAGCAGCAGAAGCAGCAACAGAAAACAGGTGATGGTGTGCCCGAGAAGTTATCATTTAAAGAAAAAATGAAAATGTTTGCCTTAGAGTCCGGCGAAGATCAAACACCAAAAGACAAATTGAAAATATCACGTGCGCAGCGGGACATTGACGCTGTACATTAAGCCATTTTTTGTTTTATTCATAAATCAATTTCGCATTCTCAGTAGACTAGATGTTTAGCGATAGTAATATAATTAAATATTTAAAAAATGATTAACAACCACTCTCGTGAAGAAGAAGAATGCACTTCTAGATTGCGGCATTGCTGTATGTGTATGACGAAGTTTACGAACGAATTAGAAAATGCATTTGAGAACCGAATCAATTATTCTAAAAACCAAGATCCTAAGCATCCCATCCATTGAAACTGGAAGCAATTTATTCGAAACAAAACCTGATTTACGCAGCATACACTTAATCATATTTAATCATAAGGAGTGAAGCATAGTGAAACAATTCTTTTGGATAGACTGTAGCATTTATGAAATAACTGAAGTCTTTTATCAATTCATTCGCGGATACCTATTTACTTTGATATCAAAGATGAATCACTATAATATTTACGATTTAATTGTAAACAATCCAGTTTTACAATATTCACTCGTATACACTATGAAGGACCAAAAGAGGAATTTTATGATCAATTACTAATTTTTATGGAAGTTAGAAAGTGAAAAATATATATTTGAAAGTACATATTCTGTTAGAATATATATTCCCTTTGCTAGCATAATTTTGTAAAGAGATTTTATTATTCATAAAGATTTTATTGTTGTTGTATTTTAATAAATAATCTACAAAAACACAAAAACAATATGAAATTAAGTTAGGACAATTGATGTTCGGAAGATATTGGAAACCGAAAAGAAACGGGTTGAAACGATTTTCGGCGAAAATCAATTTATGAAACTATTGTATTAAAAAGCCAATCGAGAAATCGTGAACAAATATATATTATTCAGGAATACATGCGGCGTTTTCTTTTCAAGTGAATTATTTGCTACTCATAAAAGGGTATTCAGTCTATGGTTGGTTTTTGAATAAGTACTGATATTAATTTCGAGTACAGGATTTAGGTTGATTTTTTTCGCCTATGAAACTTAGTATCATTTTCAGCAGATTACTTCCACAAAATACTACTTGATATTGAGCGTATACAAATGTATTGTTTAACATGATAACACGCAGACGGATTTTAGTTCGTCAGATATGCTGATTTTAAGTGTATATTCATCGTAACATTGCTCCAATTAAAGGGAGGTAGAAAGGACAACTGTAGACCGTAGTCTATGGATACAATAGTCATTAAACTTAGAGTAAAAAGTGGACTATCAATTTTCAACGCCGAGTAGCTCCGAGGAACTACCAAAAGCTCCAAGTTTTAAGCACGAGCATATGCTCTGCTCTGCTTTACACCTGTATTTCCTATAGTTGTTTCGCTGGGATCTCTACTACATTTCTCGTAATGCTCTCTTAAATTTAGTTTTAAAGCTCAATGTATTTCATTTCCCCATCTAGAGTTTTCCCACTGTATATTGTATACACTGTGCTGTAGACAACCAAACGTATTTCTCATCGACATGATATATATAAAGTACTTTCATCGTAGCACATAATATAGAGAATTAGATTAGATCATATTTTGCCGTCCACAGCACAGCTTACATTTTGTATTCGAGTAATTTAAAACTGTCTTGAAAATAAATGTATTTCACTCCTCGGACTCACGCTTGGAGTTTTAATATACAAAAGAAATCAAAGAGTATCCAATATTTAGCCCTCCTTATACCCATCCAAAAGCATGCAGCCATATTTAAATATTAACAGTAGAACCTTTTGTATTCATGTATTCACGCATTGAAAAAAATGAAAATGTTGTTTGAAGTTTTAAAATACTATAAGCATTCGTCTTTGTCAACACGTTGGCCTTTGTGAGTCGGTAATTGAATTTTTTGTAGGTTTCTCCCATTTAACCGGTTACACACTGTAAGCCTAACCTAAGCCCGTATGTAAAATGTACAGGATATTCAAATTCTATTATAGAACTGACGACGAATTAAAATAAAAAGAGGCAATGGTAGGACAGTATCGAACAATCTGGCAAGATTGAAATTTAACTTAATTGTATGCAGGTTGTCATTGCGTCGGAAACAAATTTTAAAGTGTCCTCGAAACACATTTATTGATTGTTTGCAATAGTAGACTTGTAGTCCTTTTTTATACAAGTACTCTGGAAAATGTTATCCGAGTTTTTTTATTTATTTAGTCTTATCGATGGTAGTGAGAAGCAGAAAAAGTGCTGAAACCAATTGAAATTGAGTAAAAAGCTGTTTGTACGATTAATAGCTTAAAATTACTCTAGAAAATTGATATCCTATAATATTCCACATTCCTTATATTCTTCTTCTCAGGCAAAATGTCTCGGTGTTATGCTTTCAAATTCAGATATCTACATACATACATATATCCCTATTTGAAAGTCGTTCTATGACGTCGAAACTAGTAGACGTACAACGCAGGATATTCAAATGCTTTGCGTAGGTTACAAAAACCTTGAAACTTAGACATGATTTGAATAACAATTTACGTCCAGCATACAAATGTGAAAATTACTATCAATTCTATCTACTGGCATACACTCACATGAGTTCTTTGTGCCACTTTAGGACGTGAAGTGAATGTTTGAAGTAAGGTCCTGAGATCAAAATTCAATAGTTCATTTGAATTTATCCTAATGAAAATCATTGCAGTGAAACGTAGCCCAAAGACGCACCTCTTGATTATCTTTACCATCAATTCTTGGTAATAAATGGTTGGTGGATAAGAAATACTCGATTTAGTTGCTTTGCCTCAAGGTTTCTAAGATTATTGACACAGTTTTTGTTTAAAAGTAGCGTCCACAATCGAATAGTATAGGTTTACCTTTGGTTTTACTTATAACAACATTTTTCATATCGTCGCCACCACGCCAAAACCACGAATCTGCAGTTTCGTGAAAATTGAGATAAACGCATATTCTGCTTCTTTAGTTTATTCCATAACAGAAGAGAACCGCGTATGTGCCATAGGATATTTTACGAGCGTCATTATTATTTTTACTATTTAGGTAGAATAATAATATTCATTTTTCCCGAACAATCATAATTTCTGCACTATTTTTTCCAAATAGTGATTTTGCAGATTTTCCGTTTTGGCGTTGTAGCGACGATATCTTTGGAAAGTTACGTTGTCTAAAAAAACCTAAATGATATTAATTTATTTCCAGTCTGATTTTACACTATGAATTTTGTTATTTTCAAACTGAAAATCAAAGTTTTCGAAAATTGCTAGTGTTCTTCATCTTGAAAAACATGAGCCGCAGTAATATATGTACATACCACTATTGAATCCTTTTATATGGTTCATGGTTAAACATGGAAGCGATAATAGAGAAAACAAATTTTGCCGAACTTTCCATTCGGACAGTCCATCAATTTTTCAAATTCTTGTTCAGCATCCGATTTCCCCTTGTTTTTTCTTTGATTACAGGTAGCTCAGAAAGTTTTGACCTTGTTAGTATGAAACTTATGTGAATAATGTATGCATAGTTAAAGAGAAGCGATAGTAAAGTCGCCAAGATACATATAAGAAAAATCATGGTGTCATTAAAACCCTCCACAGCATAGAGGAAAAGAGCTTATTTGGCGCAAAAGTGCCACATTTGGCAATACTTCTTGGGATCTACACCCACCAAAACGAAGGAGGCTCCTTCAAGTTCCACTTCTGAAGTATTGAGAAACTTAAATTGAAAACTACTGAGAATGTGATGCATCTAACTCGGTTTCAAAATAGCTGTGTAGATGCAGTGTACATTAATACATACTTAAAAAGCAATTATTTACATTACATATAAAATACGAAAAATACATGTACATATATGTAATTCCTGCAGTTCTGTTTAGTTGATTGGAACAGATTTCAAATTCATAAAGTTCCTGTTTCGAATGACTCCAATCATATTATTATACGAAATTCATTTAAGGTGAACCATGAAACAGAAGAGGCAGATACAATGAACACTGACGCTTCTAATTTTTTCTACGTGTCCTAGGTAAACGGGTATATTGGCACCTCCATAAGCAATTTTTTATTACCAATAAACATTGCCGACATCCATAAAAACAAATGAATTTCATTAATTTGCAGCAATCTTGCTTATCGTTCGTATTCAACATCCTCTTTCAATATCGAGAGGCATCGTTTTATTGAAGCAAGGCCTAAGGCAATGTCCTTCCCATTTTGAAGAAGTTGTCCTAGATATTTTATGGCTCTGAATTTTACGATCTACAGCCTATCATAAAGTTCGTTTTTCAGAGGCATTATCTGCAGCAATATGCAGAGAATGTTACCAGACACAAATATAGGACATTAAGTACATGTACATGCGATGGCATTTCAGTAGATAAACTCATTGCCCAGTGGATTTACATTTTTTCACAATACTCAGAGACGAACGTTTGATCCTGCTTATTCTGATGAAGGAGAACAGGTACAGAATATCATTTAAAGCAGTTATCCTCTTGAAAACAATGCAAATGCATTTCTTCTGCGGCAATTTGTCGCATATAGGATGACAACAAAACATCAGAACATTTTATTTACTCATATGAATGAAAATGAGCCGACAATAATTGGATATTTTGAAAAATACCAACGGAACTAGTGAATGCGTGGAAGGAAAACAACATTAAAAATACATTAAATAGTTTACTTTAAAAGTGTACACAACGTCAGCACAGTGATAACGGCCGAAATAAACTTGTGTATAGCATATGCAGCTGAAAAAATGTCATATATTCTAATATATTTGATCTGAGAACAATACTGTCTATCTATTCTGAAATGTCATAGTTTGAGCTTCGAGTTTTATGGCCCGGATCACGTTTTATTGCCCGGCTGTTTTCGTTTGTGGGATAATGGTCCTCGTCATATCGCACATTCTCAAATTTGGAAACATAAACTTATATATCTCTCACTATGTTGTACATATTATTACCACATATGTATGTACATATATGCAGCATGCGAGTGAACTCATAGCGACATGCACATTGAAACAATGAAGACAAACTTCCATACAATGTTCTTAGTGGATCATAAAACAAACCAGTCTTTATTTTGTGTATTGCGGCTTCAAAGCGTAATCCTTTGTCTTCTGGAAAAAGATTCTACGCCAAATTGTGTTGTCATACTCAGAATTATATCATTAATAGTTTAAGTACCTATTGCAACAAGTTACTTTTTGAAGTCTTTCTTGGTAGGGCCAAACAACGTGGCCAACACCTTGATTCGACTTTATTTTTCACAACATTTAAGTTAAAACAAAGCTTTGTATTAAATTTACTATACAGGCTGTATACCCAATTTTGTGTTCTTTTCAAAGCGGTAAAGCGAAAATTATACATTATATCCTTGGACACGAAGCGAACAAGTATCTTAAAATGGATGTTATCTATTTCTTGTGTTGATAAGCTTGAATTAAAGCTGCTAAACTGCACTAATGACGAATCAATATTGTCTGATATTAATTTCTGAGGCAACATATCTTAACATGATGTTAAGGAAGTTCAGGTTTCAGGAACAAGTTCTAAATTCAGCGCATCGGATACAAACGACAAAAACTAATAAAAAAAGGTTGAATCATCCACCTTGGCTCGGTTTTTCATAACATGCTCATATCGTCTTATGCTGAACTTTAACATAAGCACTGCTTTAGCGAAACTCATTTGGGGCTAGATTAACTGACGCTTTTGTCTAAGCAAATATTTACCGAATCATATCTACACAACTAGACTTAATTTCTATGAACTATCGACTGGGCGAAATGCTCAACATGAAAATTTAGAATCATGTCGTTTACCGACTCGAAAGCCAATCTCGCGCCACATAAACAAAACACGAAATGGTTCTTAACCAAACAATGCTGGTTGGGTTGGTGGACCTAGGGTGGCGGTCTCGCGGGCTTGCTAAGATCTTTGCCATGATACATATTGTCGCATGTGAAAATCTTGAAGCGTTTCAGATTCCAGCAATAAAATTGGGATTGATGTTTACGTTCCCGTTGCCGATAAGCGAAACACAATATGTGGCTGCGCGGGTGTTTGTAAACAAGTGCACTCACAATTTCCGAGACGGCGATCATCGCGAAGGGCTGCGCAATCGATCGCGATTCAGTCGTCAACATCGCGAGTGAAAGCCGACAAGTAGTGCGTGTGATCTTGTGTCAAGATCAAGAGGATTAGTTTATATTTTTACTTTTATCCGATGCCGAAGAAGGCGACACCTAAGGTAAGACAATCTTGTACCTTTTCTCTCTTTTTTCAATCTCCACTTTTACGATTTAAAGTCCTTGTTAGTAAACAACAAAGAAATTATTACCTTTTTTCCTATTTTTATAGAAAACAACTCCACCAAAGGACGCGAAAGGGAAAGCTGCAAAACGGAAAGCTGTGAAGGGAAAGGCTGCGAAGCCGGTGCCCCAGAAGGAGGAAGTAGAGGTGAGTGAATTCTAATATATAACATAGACATATTACAACTTCAATTTATTGCAACTTTAATTTATTCCGAACTTGCATCACTTTGAATTTTATCTTAGACTGCCCTGCGACTACAATCAGATATCTTATTTATAAGTACTTATTGTTTATGTTAAATGATCTTATTCGCAATTTGTATCATGCACTGAAAGTAATTTGATGTCGGTGTCAATGAGTTGGATACAGATCATCAAATTATGATATTATTTATGCAAGCGACAATTAGTTTCGCGAAATCAATTAATTCCTAATGATTTCGTTTCAATCAATCCAATTCTGTCATCACTGAGCATAATGGCTTTGATTGTTTATATCAAATGGAATTGGAATAATAGATGAGTCATATCAACATTAATAATTACATGACTCATAAACTTTGTGGAAGGAATGGTAATAGAGATGTACGTGGTTTAGGAATAGGGGAAAATGATGTTGTGATATCAGAATCGGTTACAGGTGTAGTATTTGATATTGCAGGTGTAACTCGCGCTGATTTTTACAGGAAAAGTTGTGGACTCATTCGTATAACAATAATTGATTAAACTTAAATTCATGATTACCGAGATACTCAACTTGTTCATCAGCAAAAAATGTTTATAATTTCCAAAAACTCCTGAGGCCGCCTTAACAATTCGATTTTAGGTTTGTAAAATGCATTCAATACATTCAAGACAAGATCTATATAAATGATATGAAATCGTTGTTCAAAACGACAACAGTTTGTTTCGTGGAAAAGTGACGGTTTTTTTCCATTTTAAAATTAAAGTCAAGTGCGTGGAGCAATGTGTTTTGGTTTTTTTTAGACTCACAGCAATTTGAAAGTGGATAAATTTTTTTATTGCTGAAAACATTTGGTTAGAAATCCATAGCTTTGCTAGATTTTATGTGGAGTGTTTAATTGTAATAGGCCTGACCGCAATTGACGTTCGAACCCGGGAGTCGACCTGGAATAGTACTGACAGCTATGCTCAATTTGATAAGCCTGCAAATCTATGCTCGAGACCCTGTCCAGCACCAAAGTCTGGAAGTGCACCCACCCATTAGTATTAATTATCATAACAATGGAAATATATGTGACGTTATGTTTGTATTATATTGTTCAGACCAGTTGAAATACTGAAAATTGTGTCCTGCTTATATCGAGTAGTTGCCATTAACGAGGGGCTTATAACGAGTTCCTATTGAATGTGTATATATATTACATATATTCTAGCGAATGAATGAAGCGTACATTCGCTAAATGTTAGGTGTTCCGTGGCAACTCAGATATGTAGCTTCCCTGTATAGACATACATTAACGTAATAATAACTTTTCAGCCAAAAGCCAAGGTCTGCAAAAGATGCGGCAAATCCGATCATGCGCGCGCCAGTAGCACCAAGTGCAAGGTGCGGATTCTAAGTCAAAAGCTGATAAATGACGGTGGCATAGCAAAGGAGACATTCACAGTGAAATGTGGACTCCGAAAATTTATAAAAGACAACACTTTGTACGAAAAGATACAAAAAGACGTCGAGTGCGTGTCTAAGATGATGGTCGAAGCATCTATCCTGCTCAATTACGCGATCAACAAAGAGCCTCAGAAGTACTGTGGCTTCACAAAGGAACCAGATTTCCTGCCACAGTTCTATCAAGTTAAAGATAACTCGAAGGTGACCAATGAGCGAATTGACGCAGACTATGCCGCCATTCGCAGCCACAGCAACATTCCCTTGCACGAGGGCAGGCTGCGCACGGCCTTGGTGCAAGAAGCGGCGAAGCAATTGCAGACGAATTTTAAGAACAACGTGAGCACGCACATGTACCGCAGGGTACAGAGATACTTCGAGCATGCGTACAGCTCCAAATCGCGTGCAGAAGTGCATCAGATTTTGGATGCATTGTTCCAAAACGCACCAAACCCCTGCGAGGAAATCAAAGAATTTCGGACGAAATTCGGCTGCGGAGACCTCAACTTCATGCGCACGAAGGAAGAATGGTGGAAGTTCATCCCATTCCTCCGCAGCCTGCAGCTGTTCTTTTCGTCTGTAGAGATAAAAAGCTTCGTCCTGGTGCCACGGTTCAGCTTTGGTCGCAAACACCTACTGTACACTACGAGTGCGTGGTGGGAGCTGCTAAAAAGTGTTGGGATAAACGTGGAACGAACGGCGGCTGCTGCGAATTGGACGGATTATTTCCACTTGGAAAAATTTCTGTCCACTTCGAAGCAGGTGACCTTCGCTGGTTCCATTTCCACAAACGGAATCGACGTGTCCATCCACTTGCGGCGGCCAAAGCGACAGGCATCAATCGACGGAAAGGCCGCGTTTGATCGGATACAGCGCGAGTTCCGCGAGAAAGGGTATTCGAAAGTGTGCGGCATCGATCCGGGGCTCCGGTGCATGATAGGTATGGTGACCCTAGACTCGGATTGGTGCATTTCGAATTTCCTGCTGCCCAACAAAACATTCCGCCACGGAGCAGGAGCGATGCACCGCGCTCGCATCTTTAAGAGACTGACTGCACGCGCTGCCGCCAACTTCAACAAGGGGGCGACGGCGTATTCGGCTAAAGGATGCGACTACACGGCATACACCTCGTTCCACCTCTCCCACTTCAACGACATGCAAGCCCTATATGCCCGGAGGCAGGTGGCGAAGCTGAAGTGGGAGCACCACATGAAAACGCGAAGCGCCGTCGACCGACTCGCCAATCAGATCGTGGCGACTGCGGACAGCGGCAAGACGCTCATAGCCTTCGGAGACGGCCAGATCTCCTGGTTCATCAAGGGCTATGCGCGGTTGCCGCAGAAGGGGCTGCTGGCGGCCCTCCGCAGACGGCGCAAGGAATGCGACGTGGTGATGGTGGACGAGTTCAGGACCACGACGCTGTGCTCCTTCTGCCTGCACCGATGCAAGTTGGCCAAATCGCCGCACCGGTCCGAAGTGTGCGGGAACTGCCACCGGACGTGGAATAGGGACATCAACGGCGCGAACAACATCCTGAAGAAGCTGTTGTATCGCCTCCTGCAACACCCACTCCCCCTCGAATTCCAAAGAGTTGCAAACGTATCCTGAATCCCACACTTCCCTCCGAAACCTCCTTGGCAAGCAATTCCCACACGGCACAGCTTCTTCACGCGCCGTTGAGCCAGCATGCAGCACTTGCGCAGAGGTAATTTAGCTTTGCTCCTGTTATGGTACATTTGCTCAAGTTAGCTTCGTTGCAGCTCGCAGCATCAGGAGCCCAGGAGCGTCCCCGATCGTGGTCCGGCCGTCGAAGGTGCCTGACAGCATTCTTGCAAAGGTAATTTCATTGAATTGCAACCAATTTGAAAAACAATCACATGCTTCCCTGCATTATAGGTGGCAGCGTCCAACAACAGCGTGCAGCCCTCCGTGCCATAGAAAGCGTCGACTTCCCTTAACCACCGGTAAGGCGCTCCATTCTAACAACGACATCTTTGGCAATTTCTTTTGTTTTCCTTTCAGCGCCCCATCATGACGTCGGACCTTGCTCGTCACACCAACAGCGTGACTGGAGCAACAACGAAGACAGCGACTGCAACGGCGGTCCAACAGTTTAGTAACTAAGATAGCTTTAGAGTAGGCTAGGGTAGGATAGATAGCATGTAGGAATAGCTTTAAGTCAGCCAAGGCGGGTGCTCTGCCGTCGGGTCTGCGAGGAAAGTCGCGCCGTCCCGACCGCCAAGGTGATTGCATATGTGCCCACATTGCCTTTGGTTTGGCGTCGGGACATCAGCGCGGCACACAACATCCCTCGTGGAGACCCTTCGAGGCTCAGCTGCACCCGCCTTCGCACCCAGACTGCGGCTGCTAGCTCGCCCAAAAGGCCAGGGATGCGGCCGCAGTGGCACGCTGTAGTGCCAGTAATGCGGCGCCCCTGCTATCAAGTCAAGGACCTTCTGTCGCGCCTTGATTGCAGTGCGACCATATTATACAGTGTTTGATTCATTTTTTTCATACCAACCAAATTGTTCGATGTTCCTTTTGTTTGCAAAACATTTTTACAAATAAAAGGTAAAGGGGCGCCTATTTGAATGACAACTATTAGGTGTTTAAGGTTAAACTTTTTGAATTATCCAGCATTTAATCGTTATTTATACAGTAAACTCAATATCGTAACTAGCGTGGATTTAATTATCTGTCCTGGGCTTTCACCTACATTCGCCCCTTCATCGTATTTTCACGCGGAACAATTTTTCACGCCGCTTTTTTTACGTGAATATCTATTTTCTAATTGAGATTAAAAGGTTATTGAATGTAATTTGTGTTTCTGCAACTGAAATCTTACGAATTGTTACGAGGGGAAATAGAGTTGTATTCTTTTCCAATTTTCCAAAATGATCTCTTTGTAATTAATAGACACTCTCCTAAAGAAAAAGAATTTAAAAAATAGTAGTGTTTATATCATGATTTATTCCTTTATTGTAGATTATTTTTTTACGGCTACGAAGAAGATTATTTCAAAGACTCAGTAATTTGTAGATAGTTAGATCCCTACACTAAAAAAATATTCTTCTCAATATTATTCATCGCCTGATTTTCGTTGTCCCCACTTATTTTTTTGCTGAAACACACGCACACACATACAGACTTCTTTCCAAAAACACTTTGAATATATGTACTTTGAGGACCTCAAAACGTACATACATATGGAAAATTTCAATATGAGTTTTCGGACTACTTACAAGAATTTCCCGTACATATACCTAATGGAAATTAAAAACATTCCTACATAAAATTCGACGCTTAAAATTCGTATACTTACTTTTAATGTCAGTGAAATGTTTCGTTAGTTATCAAAATTACTCAAAATTCCAAGGTAATTTTTCACATATTTGATATTCACGAGACCAAAGTACCTATCTATGTTGCTAAGACCAGCATGGGCAAAGTCGTATTAGTGCCAGATTTCTGAGTGAATCCCAATCCCCTTTTCAATGGATGGTAGTCCTTAATATGGCGAATTGAAACATGGCGAATATCTTCTCGCACTAAACGCTTAAAATTTATTTATGTTACGAAATATGAATGAAATTTTTCTTTGTCGCAACGAAAATTTTCGTAATGGCAAAGATTATTAAGTATTGAATGAATTATGAATTAAGAGGAGAATCAAAGTTTCTTAAATACATATCTTTTGATGTCCTAATTAATACATTTGAATGATAGTATGTTTTGATTTTTTTTAAATTTCGTAAAATTATTAACCGACTTCGTTATGATTCGTATAATAAACGCGACGGGCGAACTTTTAAACCAACATCTTTCATCACTTCAGCCCCACGTTGGGCGCCAGTTGTAATAATTTGATTTGCTAACGATCGTTTAGTGACGAAATTCTAATGAATGTCTCTAACGAGACATTCATCTCAGTGATCTTCGAGATCTTCAGTCTGGGGGATAACACAACAAACCATTTCCAGTCGTGCAGACAAATTTTGAGTTCGACCTCTTCAAAATCAAAGGTGTAGTGATTGCTGGCAGTCTCTAATTTTATTCCCCACATCTCATAACTCGAAGTCACCATTTATGCTCTATGATCAAATATCGATAAAACAACATAAAAAAATAAACAGATCACTTCTCCTAAGTTACTCTACGAAATCTATCTGATGCGTTGGAGATTTTTTTAATGAGAATATTGGATTCTGTGACTTTTTACGTAGTATTTTGCACCGATTTTTGGTTCAGTGTATGTTCGGCCCTTTCAATTTCGCGCCAGTATTTGCTTCCCTTGTCAGTAAACCAAACTTTGATTCCTTCATTCAGCGCAAGATGCAGTATTTATCATTCACTTCATTCTCTGATTTCAGCTTTGTAAGAATTTACGAGATCGAAAGACTTCGTTGTTTCGTTTGAATGAATGTTTGAAATGTATTCTATTTGCGGATTGCATTGGATTTCCAGGTGCACTTTGAAGGTCCCAGTTTGTATTTCGCTTAGTTCGCTCCTCTTGCTGCTTCTTTTATCGCTTGTAAGTAAAGTTTGTTAGGCAGAATTTCATTGAGCTCTAATCTGTGTAACAGTTTACACAAAGATACGTGGAAAAATCGACAAGAGGAATTCTGCTCCTGGAATTTGCCTGAATTACAAACAGAAACTTAGTAACACGAGCCGAATGAATTCGTCTTGTAAAGAATCAACTAGATGGATAAATTAGATACAATATGCGTGTCGTCAGTGCTGATTATCCCATAAAATTTTCAGTTTTCCGATGAGTCCATGAAACATTCCAATCATTATCTACATACATAAGTGCAACCGAATACAGTTGTTTTTGCTGAACGAACTCTATTTTCACGTTCCGCCTATAATCATTTGCGAACTCATTCCGTTTTCATGCTTTTCGGTCAATTTTGAAATGACGCGACGACAAAAACATAGCAAAGTGTCATTATCTACAAATGCTACGTCAAACACATTAATCACGTTGCCATCCTGGCGGCGTGGTGCTGCTGGGGATTACGGACAAAGAGCACGAACAACGGCACTGGCCAAGCAAATTATGCTCGCAACATGAAATTATATCCATTCAGGACGCATGAAGAATGCTAAACCGCCCAGTTCTGCGTATGTGCCCCGTGGTAGGAGTGCTGGTTGGTGGCTCTTCAGCACAACAGACGTTGCTTGTGCTGAGTCGAACACAGGATACTCTCTTGCAGTTTGCAGTCTCAAATATAAATAATAACACACCATCGTGCCGTTCGATACGTGCGTGGTAGTCCTCACAATTTCAAGAGGTCATATGCGAAGACCCCCGGGCCTTCTTAATTTGATGTTTTGTTCTTTGTTAGCCTGTCCCTTCTTGGGAGCGCAGAAAAGAAAGACACACTTATGTATGTAGGTTTAGTTTGGCAGGGCTTTGTCGTTCAAATGTGAAAGCAAGAAATAAGGCGACAATCAATGTAGAAGCATAATGGTGAAAGTGGAATGTCATGACAGAAGAGCCTTGGCCTATGGTAAGGATGACCTGGTGCGAATCCAAAGACACGATGCCAGGATACCATTTTGTATAAATGTCGACTCAATTGATCGTTAAAAAATGCATGTCACCAGCATTTATTACTATGTCCCAAAGTTTGTCTTTATACTATGATTGTTGATTTTTGATTGTTGTTGCATTTGTGGACTTTGAATAATCAAGTTCAATTGGATCTATATTCCCGTCCATAGCAAAGCTGAAGTTGCATTTTAATTACTGGATGGACGACTCAGGAAGTCTCACGCAATGCCAATCAATATCAAATATAGTTGTTGAAAAGAAGATGATGATTTTAATCTATTATTCCACATTTATAGGTTCTTAGTACTTGAACAAAAGATGAGTGTCGAACTTTTATTGCGAAATAAGTTTGGGTGTAAAATGTTGCCTGCAATAAATTTACAAGAAATTGATGAGTTTTCAAGTGCTTGATTGACATTTTCTTTGGCTGTACCTGACATGAATCCAGAGTGTACTTCATTCCTTCCTGGTTGTATTTATTTCCACGAAGCTGTCGAAGTTGTATGTTTAAGTAAAACGTTGAATTTGACACGAAACGTAACATACAAGGGATGATAATTACAGAATAGGACTTGTCAGTCAATTTCATGACAATGAATAGGGTTGACGACTATCGCGAAGCTGGTATTTAAAGGAATCGACCAGTTAAATACATGGATTCAGCAAGTTTCTAATACCATATTGAAGCCTGGCTATATAAATTAATAGAAATGCGTCTTGTGGTTGGTTGACAAAGCGCCCCAAAGAACCTTAAAAAGCGTTTATCGTTAGAATTTGTCAATCATGCTAAAACTAACTGGACTGGAATATCACAAACGTAATTGAATAGCATTAATTTTTCCTAACATTCTATGTATAATTGATTTTCTATCCATTCGAGACATTGAGCATCGTTTGTTTGTGAGCTACAAGCTTTGTGTACAAAGCAATCTTCGAATTCAACAGGAAATTCAAAATTAGCTATACGTTCTGCAAAATGTATTGTCGATAGAAACGTTCTTAAAATGATGCATTGCACGAAGACTTTTTGTTTCATTTTATATTAATAATAAAAAGGTGGCCCCATCAAAATGGATGCGATTATGAATAATCATTTATCAAGTCAAATAAGTTTTACATGTTTCTCATGAGTAACAAGTTTAAATAACTGTTGATCACGCTCGTCAAGCTAACACAGTTGTTAAATTTAGGAAATGTTCTTCAAAATATTGAAATAAAGCTGGAATTGATTATATTTTCTGTGATTTTTTAAAAACAATTGCACGTTTTGCCTATGACATGAAGTCTTCATCAGTGTTTGAGTTTTGCCGCCAAATCGTAAGCGAAGTGTACATTTGCTTCTTTTTTATATATCACGAATTTATTTGAAATGAGACTTCGAAAAGAATTTATGGGAAATTAAAATAAGTGGTGACCAATTTCATTAATGTTTTACATTTATTTATAGGCTAAAATCAAGTCGACTTAGTTGAAATTATTTTATATTCCTTACTCTCCTTAATTGCCGATATCCGTGTAATGCATGCACAAATGTTCATAACATAACATAAGTCAATGAATATTCCACGATGAACATAGCTTAACACATAAACAATATTATCCATTTTACAAATTTCAAACCTTAAAAGAAACTAAAATTTGGCTATTAAATTTCGCGCAAACTTTATTTGAAATACGATAACAAATGGGAATTATTTCAATATTTTGCTATTTTCGAATCCAATTGATCGGTGAACTTTCAGGTAATTCCAGATTTAATTTCTTATTTAAAAATTTTACTAACTCTTGCATGTATATGTATAATATCCACTAAGCATTCGAGTCTTAATAAATACTGACTATATCCTGTTGAGTATTTCAAAGGTGAAAATCGTAACAGTATTTGTACAAACTGGGTTCGAAAGAATATCTAATTTTAAATGTCAGAAAATTTACTACTTCGCCTTTCAAAACCTATAATGAGATTCTAAACACATTTTACACGTCCAACGCTTGAAAACGTCTTGTATGTATGCACATTTCTTACTGCTTATCTTTACTTAGTCATCAAGGACTTTTGAAATATCATAGGAAGAAAAATTAATTGAAAAGGGACACCTTGGGACGTATCTTAAATAGAACGCATCAATCTACCCTTATGCTGTTGATTTCAGACAGTTCTTACGAATTAACACGATTCTACCTACGGATTTACTCGCTTTGTCTGGCACTGCAGAAGCGAAATCGCGGTGTAATCTGTTTTTGAATATAGAATAATTGCTATAATTAAGATTCCATTGTGCCTCTCCTCAGATTCCAGGCATGCCTTAAGAAAAATGCAAGGATTTCATAATGAGATTACGTTCAAAGATAATTTCAGGTATAGGTATTAAGTGTTGCTTATGGTTATGAATTATGAAGTTAATATGAATTTCCTTATGCTATTTTTATTTCTAACTTCTGGAAGTGTAGCCCATTTTCCGAAAAAATACATTAGATTTTAAATTAAAACGAAGCTGGACAGAGAATTTTGAATGTTGTCAATTATTTTATTTGCTATACCAAAAATGATATGATTAATACCTAATTTTTGATGAAAAATAAGCATCATAAATAAGCAAGAAATTATTTGTTAAATAATGAAATCTGGAATTATGAACACATATTTTCTTCGAGTGCAGCTCTAACTTCATTTGTAAACAAAGAGAAAGAACAATCGCGTCTAACTTTCAGCTGCTAGGTCAAAGAAAAAAATCAATAGATTTTCAGCGATATTTGATATATATTTCCTGCCATAACTCATTTCGAACTTTTGAAAACTTGTCAGTTTCAAAGAATATTGAGAGGCATTTTTGTGTTCGTTTTGATGACAACATACTTATATTGCACCATCTTCCTCTCGTACAACCTTGTGTTGTCTAAAAACATGCGCATTTAGTAAGATCAGGAAACTCATCTCGTAGAATTCTTGAACCTGACGCCCCAATTTCTTGTAACAATTGTATTATTTGTTAGATCATATTCTTACTCAAAATGATTGTTCAGAGAACTAAAATGTTTGGTTAGTTACATATTTAATGCGAGATAAGATGACTCAAAAAATATTATGTTTTTGCTCATTTTTGAAATTGTGTACGAACTTGCCTTCATGTTTTTGAGTCATGACAATGTTCAGGACTCAAATGCGTAGAAATGTAGCCCTAAAACTTGCAATGAGGATTCCCTTGAACAAAAGGTCACGTCACTATGAGCTCGGCGAGTCGGAGCCGGGTCCCTGTTTGTCACGATTTGTTTTTTCTTTCTTTAAGTTTCTCATCCAGATAAAGCATTCGCCTTTTTCAAAAAATCCACGTACCTCGCAAAAGTACGAATAATAAGCGTTGCCGTATATGAAACGTGACAGCATTTACTTTCCCTAAGCGCATCGAAATGCTCTGAGTGCTATTCAAAAAGATGTACCCAGAGCAGCGCAACAACGGACGCTAATACCTTGGAATCCAACCCTTGGGATACATAACCCATAAATAATAGTGCAGGTTGAAACGGGCTAGCTTTGAAATGGGTTACCGTCAGTGCCATATGTCCAATTCGTCGAAGCTGTAACCAACCTTATTTAAAATTCACTGAACTGAAGTTTTTTGATCCACTTCTTCAAAGTTCTGAAGCAAGATTATTGGCTAACACGATTTTTTTTTTCTACTTGAGCATTTGAATTCACAGCAGCGACTCTTCAACATACAGACGCCCTACAAACTACAAACAGCCAAGGACGAACCCAATGGGAACTCATTGGAAGACGATTCACGTTTGAATTTAATTTTCAAGCTGCAACACTCGGATGGAAAATTTAATATCATTTGTGTCGATGTGTGCTGCAGGAAATTTTAAATGTCCGCGCAACCGATTGCTAGACTAGAACGTATTGAAGATCCATACATATGCGGATTTTGAACTTTCATAGTAGCAATTTCAGCAGTTCATAATAGTTCGAAAGTTACAGGCCTTCGAATTATCTTAACAATAAAAGTTGAGAGCAAATTGCTATAGGACGTTCTTGGCTTCTTAGGTAATGGAATGGGTGAAGAATAATGACACTTCACATTCGAATTTTCATTTGTATCTGCTCGAAGCTTTAGCCACACTTCAGATACGCTCGTGAAAACAGCTGGCTAATTAATAACGTTAATGCCCATTTCTTTGAATCGCTCGTCAGTGGTAAAATACATTAACAATGTTTTCTACAGAAGAGTATTGTTATTTGATCGTGCTGATTAGCTCCACCTAATTATCCATAAGGTGTCGAACAAGAAAAGTTGTTTGCTTGCAATTCTTTAACATGGCAAGAAACACCTATGTACATACTCATCTGCAGGTGCTGAGAACTCACTTAATCCCAAAAGACGGTGAGTGTTTTGTTATTAATTCTCGGCATGATGATGGAACGTTCTTGGAACGGTTGACTACATTTTCGATAGTTGACAAGTGCGAAGCGATTTCATTTCGAAAACCTTATGACGCTCCCAAATCGTGATCGGAATTTTGAAATACGAGTCAGAAATTATGCGCTTGGATTGATTATCTCCAGGTTTAGTAAAATTTTTCTTGCGGGATTTATTTCACTTTTTATTTCATCTTTCTTCTTTCAGTGAATTTTATTCATGAACATTTGATGAGACAATAGTTAAAAAATTCAAACCACAAACAACTGTTTTAATTTTGCATCTGATACTAAAATTCATTTATCAACAATATCTGCGCAAGCCTACTTGATGCCGCAAGTGTCTTTAGAAATAAGAACTCTACATTAATTAAAATCTTAAGGAATAAAACACTACGAAATTCGTAGTTCTACAGTTTCAAACGTGAAGGTATGCAGCTAACGGCCTCAACTAAAGCATCATACCTGCAAGCTTTATATCAAAAACATGACTCGATCTGCCCCTTCCATTTTTCGCCCATATATAATTTAAAATCCTCAGTAATTATACTTTATCCCAGGATCAGGTTCACATCGGCGTTCCTGCCAAATTGAATGGCACTCACACGTTTGAATGCAAGCCACCCAGCTACAGCTACCCGATTTACTATAGCACCCGTCTTATCATACATGGCAGGATCGTTGAGTTTCCCGGTTTCATATTTTAAATTCATCTGCACAAAGCGCTTCATCCATGATGACGAGGGTTATATGAAGTATGAAAAAGACGCTGTTGTCAATGACATGGTGTTCGGCCTTAATTTATTCTACTGAGACTTTGATTGTGGGAACGATTTACATTGGTAATGAGTTCTCCCCAGTCACCGTGTCAATGGACGATTTAGATAATGGCCAGGAGAGTGAAGATGAACATGAATGCTAGGGAATAGAGTAGTTATCAATAGATAATATTATGATGGAAAGTTAAAATCACCTTTGGGAATACTGTCCGAATTTTAATGGCAACAACAGAACAGTCGTGACTAGTGCGTCTGGATGCGAGAATGTCAATTAAAACTTAGTGAAAGTCTGCAAACTTTTCATTGGGTAACTATTGTGTTACACCTTCTGGAACTAAAATTAAATTAAAACCGTTGAAGAATACATGGTGCGTTTTAGGCACAAGATTATTCAAAATAGAAAATATTTACAATATATTTTTTTTCAAGAAATTTTGCATGCATTTTGTATTTATCTAAAAACGAAATAGCCAAGGATTGATTGATTGATTTGATGGCAAAGAGAATGGTGTATAATTGTCAATTACTATTTGAAATAAAAACAGATATTAATCAGAGTATCAAGTTTAGTACAGTAACATCGGCCAATTCGGAGATTATGTGAAAATATATTCAATACTATTTTTCGTTTCTAGCTTAATTAAATGAAGTGCTATGGACATTTAACTTAGATTTCTTAGTAGCTACGGAGTCAATATAGGAGTTAGATGCAAACAATCATTAAACCTTTCTATTCATCTTCGATCCTGCCAATGATAAATGAACACGTGATTATCTGACTAAATTCTGGCCGTAATTTTTTTTCTGAGATTTGTGACTGTATCTTTTGGCATTACATTCATGATTAATCCTTTGTTCGCTTTTGAAGTCGGTAAATGTTCTTACTGCCCAGGCTTACAGGAGCAAATTCATGTATGAATTTATCATCGAAAATGTGTTACAACATTCTTCACCCGATGCCACAATTGTTTGGCGAATGCTAATGGTACGAAAAACTGGGCCGCATGGTCGAATCAGTTGAATGTAGTGCGGTTAGGCCTATATGATGTGCATGAGCATTATTTTCTAAAACACGACCTGCAGATAATATCCGCTCAGATACAATACAGACAAAAAGCAAGATGCTGGCATCTCAAGAAGATTGTTGGCTAGTAATGCAGCAACTGCTATGCCCGAATCGAACTCGACTGCAGGAGTGTTGTTGCTAAGTGTTCTGGATATCCACACAAGGGAGGCTTTGCTTGTTCACGCACACGATTCCACATAATAATAGAAAAAAATGCTTTGTACCGACAACCACACACTCCTTTTGTGCCCAGCAATTATCTTTATCGTATAGGTACCAACATGTTACACTCGGCAGGAAAATCATTTCAAGCATTCGCTACAAAATTTATCGCAGCAGAGTTCCCCCTATAGTTTTTTTTCGGCTGCACATTGTGCTTTTCGTTCACGGTGCCTTGTATGTAATTCATTCCGGGAAATCATGAAAATCCGATAAAGCATATTTTTGTTCTTCTTAAGACTTTCTATAACAATGGGAACATGGTGAAACGCAAGCAGCCCGGTCCAGAGGGTAACGTGACGTTGAATCGATTCCGAAATAAATACAATATTTTTAATATCATGGATGTATTTGGCTGGAAACGAAATGTGTTAACCCCAAAAACGGTCCTGGATTATTATCGCATTCAATTTAGTGTTGATTTTTAGTCAAACCCCATGGGTAAAATCTGCGATGCATGCTAGCATATTTACTTGAAGTAGGTAATGAACCGTGGAAATGCGGAAGGGGTTCTTTTCGGTTGAAATGACTTTCCGGAATTATCCTTATCAAAATTTCAGTTGGACATAAAAGAACCGGCAATAAGTGCTCTACAGCATCTTAGCTACCAATGAACATTTCATGAATGTATGTGAACTTTGATTGATTGAATTGATGTTACCGAAATGTTGAAAAAAGCTGGATATTACTTATATAAAAGAAATAGCTCATTCATCCAGTCGTCAATTAAAAACAACCATTTTATTTTACATTCGATTGGCTACAAATTTTGGCTAATTGGCTACATCACAAAAAAGTGACTTCTATAAAAAAAATTTGTAGAATATGCTCTATGTAAATGTAATAATTAAGATATTTTATTGAGTTTCGCCCACTTTAACATGATTCCACTCGTGACATTCAGTAATATCCGATTGCCAGCAATTCAGACTCGTAGAAATTCATTCTAGAGCCCCGCCAGCCGTTTTTAATGATCCGTGAAATGCAACATTTCCGCTAAATTTTCTGAAGGTTTAATTAACAAATTTTCTTTTATGTAGTACCATTACCATCAAGTGTGGTTCTGGACCCGTGAAATCCTTTTTGTTGTGAAATGCGATTAAGCTTATCTGGGAATTAAAACGGTCTCCTTGTTCTACATTTTTCAGAAGAAAGATACAAAGTTGGCTGGGCTTTTGTTGATATTGCCTGCTCGAAGCCATTTATACCATGCAAGTTTAGCTCCCAGGAGATGTCTGTACTTGATGGCCTTCTTTGATACTCGCCCCTGTTCCTCTGTCGCTTTTATCGATTTGTCGTGTTCTTTGCAGAGCAATTCGTAAAGATTTTATGTGTTTTCATTCTGGATACAATGTCGTGATGTCGTGCCAGCAGACATTAGATCGCATTGTGCATGTATCTGCTATCTTGCCCACAGCCTACGGCAAGAGGGAAATCCACGGACGGCAGAGGCGAATGGAAAACGTGTAATCGCTTTGATTGAAAGTTTAAGTAATTCAGATGTAACGATAAGCAATTTCTGTTCCGTTAGCACGTGGTTGGTATTAAATAAAGCGAAAAGTTTAAGTGAACGGTTCGAGCCAGTTTTTCCCAAGTACGATGCATTTGAAAAAATTACGTCGCCACCTACGCAGGCAACTTTTCCTATAGATTTTCACAAGTTTTTATGCAACTTATTTTTCTGTATTCTTCAATTGAGCGAATTAGCACAGTTTTTATTTGCGAATATGTAAAATCTTGTTCCGAGTAAATTATATGCGAGTTATCACATCACATCACAATGAAGTTTGAACTATATTATTCTTCAAACGTCTTCTGGAAAGCTTCCAAGGATCTGATTTCTAATGACTTTTCGGGAAAATAGTACTGAAATCCAAATGAAAATGGAGAGCTGTTCTATTAAGTTGGAATATCCCATACTCCTAAAACACTAAGCTCAGCTATCGCTAACACGTTTTACGAGGCTATCAAACATGTTTACTTTAATCTGCATATCTACTCGAGCGAAAATTTATAAAAACATACACATTCAACTGATTGTAAGCCCATAACCAGCTTCTTTCTCGTCGCATTCGTAAAGGAACTTCAACTGCTCAAAAATGATGTATGTATTTGCTTATTCCCATATGTCAAGACTTTCCAAATCCTGGCTTGAGCACGAAAAACAAAAGATAGAGGACGAATCAAATCTTTTTGTTGAAGTTTTATCTTTTTTGTGCATGCTCACGGACACATGCTCACAGGCCTTTGATATACGAAAGCAAAGTCTTAATCTTCATCCGGTTGGCCCGTTGTCTTGCAGTCGTGGCACTACAATGCCATCAACTTTTGCCATATTTTCATCCCTTTGTTATTGCTAAGCTACTACATATTGTTATATACATAGACGTTTTCTCTTGGCTGCAATTCGGACTGTGAAAGACAATAGTGAATTAAAATGACATAGTTATCGGTCCGTCGCCTATACATTTACGAGCATATATAGATAAATAAATGATTAGAATGGTCGTGGCTGATCCCTTTGAGATTGTTTGTCGAAGGAAATATTGTGAAAAATGTTAAACTTCGTCCAAACAAATAGCAATGAGTCGACATATTCACGGCATCTTGGGTGGCCTAAAAAAAATAAAAATTCTAAACTTGATTCAGTAAACGGTTTGATGTTTTGTGTTAAGTACAGATGCTACAGCATATGCAGGTACCATTTCGATTGACATAGACAAATGTGAATAAATATAGCTGTTATACGTATACAACATAAATAGGAGCATGTTCCGAACGGCATTAGCAAAACTTCGACAAATTCACTGTCAACCAACCTTAAATGGTTCATATGTACTTATGTGCATACATACATATGCTGCTTGTGTTAAAAGTTTTCATAATTTTTTTCATTTGATTTCATTAAGAAAAATTCACCCAGTCTGACTAAAGATAATCTATTTTTTTAACTGAAGGGAATGTATTGAAGCGTGATGTCATCTCTCGTTACCTACGCGATAATTGTTTAAGGACTGTATTCCGTTTGAGTATCATACACGGTCTAATTTTGAGGTAATATAAAACTTCCTTAGTTTACCAGCCATAAATACATATAATTTTTTCGGCATGAGAAAATTTCTGAGCACAAATGTTTTCCAAATCAAAAATGTTGAAAACAAGTTGCAGTTCTGGTAGATGAATTTCCAGGGGAAATCATTTTCGCCAAATAGTTGAAGGCATGTAGTGCCCTTTGAAAATTTACATAACGAATTCCTATCGTCCTGAAATATGGTCGTATTCAGGCGAAGATACAAAAAATTCTATTCAAAAAACTTTACTGACAATGCCCACAACGGAAAATCGTTTGCACATAAAAACATAAAATCTATTCGACAGTGAACTTTTTTCCGATGCCGTAGAGTATTAGTGTCTTATTGTTCAGAGCTATACCTACATGCTAATTCCTTGACAATTGTAACATGAATATCTGATAGAAGACGAAAATGAATATAAATTGTCAAGTCACGTCGTCATCATGTATGCAATATAATTTATTGTTATGGAATACAATGCAGATATAAATTCAAATTGAATTCGTTTCAAATTATGAAAGTATTGTTAGTGGAATACAAAGAGCTGAGTGTAGGTTGCATGACAACATTTTCTACTCGCTAATGTTTTCGTGAATAAATAAAGCTATAGAGGTCGATATAAAGTTGTAGATAATTGTGTTAGAGATGATTAGCTGATGTGACACAGGCTGACGCAAAATAAAATCAATAGATATAATCTTAAAATTTTCCATTTCAAAGACATGTTCTAATTGGTTAACTCGCGCTTGCAATGTTCAAATCAAATATAGAATTCTCTCATTTCATTTAGCAATTCAAAACGAATACATGTACCGTTTTGAATTGATATACATATACAAGTTTTCATTGCAACATCATTGCTATGATCGATATATATATATATATATATATATATATATATATATATATATATATATATATAACATCGGCATATATCACTCGATCAAAACAATGATGTTGCAATGGAAACTTAACAAACAATTAATTTCATTTTTCGTTGAAGAGAGTTTAGATAATTTAACTAGTATACCTAGTTACCTACCTCAATTGACGTATGCATAGCAATCCAGTTACTATAATTGATATATTTACTGTAATCTAAACGTAATCTATCTTATATCGGATAAATACGAAATCTTCAATGATCCTGTATTGTTGCAATTTTTCGTCGTTTGCTTTAAAAACCATGTGCATTAGTTAAAACAATTTTTAAAATTTAATCTCATTGAATATATAATTTGATGCAATTGGCATATATGAATACACATAGACATAAATTAACTTTTTCGAAATTAATAACACGTGGCACGTTTAAATATTAAGAAAGAAAGTAATATTGAAATAAAAACGCTCAATTAGGTCCACTATTTTCGTTTAAATTACCGATATACATATATCGTTTCTTATTGATTTTCATATATGTATGTATGTATGTGTTTCTAAAACTTTTAGTACTGCTAAACAAATCAATTGCTAGACGTGATGACCTTTAAAATTGATTTAATTGTTGTTGTTGATGAGTATGTGATAAAGAACCATAGTATTAATTTCCCAGTATATAGGGATGTTATTGTCATTGGTCCGAAAATCGAAATTTTTCAACATATCTTCACGAGTCAGGGTCTTAAGAGTAATTTAAAAGTACTTTAGAAAGAACTAGGTACATGTATGTTTGCGTATGTTCATATGTACGCTCTTGGTCATGTTTTCTAGAACAATATCTAACGAATGAAAAGTTTAGATTTTGGTTAAAGATTCGATATGGTAGCTTTTTTTTGTTTTGATAAATCCAAATCATTTCTGTGACGCATGATATCTCACGAACAAGACACTTTATCAACATCGTTGAAGTTCCAATGGAGACGAATTGACATTTTAATGAGTCCGTTGAACTTTCAATAAATTTGATACAGCCGTTTTTTATCCAACAACCAACTGCAGAAAGTTAGGGTTTTTTTCAAAAAAACTGTCCTGTAACCATAACTGCAAAAGATGATCGTATACTTTCAAGAGTACTTGTAAAATAAAAAATGTTTTTTATAATTGTAAAAATATTCACATGAAGAAAATAAATTATAAATATTTATGATGAATAGGGGGTAGATACGCTTAATTTTGACTTATTCCACTTACCGCAATGTCTCATTATCATAGCTTATCTTAAAAGCGTTACAGCTTTTATTATTGATGTAACTAGTTTTGCATAAGAAACTTCAGCCAACAGAACATTTTAAAATATATTGTTCCGACGAAAATTTGCTTCATAGCTTCCACTTAACAAACTTTCATTAATTCTAAACTACCATTACGGATAGTATCTATAGTGCATTCATTTTCGGGAATACGACAGCTGTCTACTATAGTCATTGAATAGTATTCCCGAATTCAATAGCCGATTTGCAATGTTTTCCATAAAATCTAAGAAAAATTCCCATTGTAAGACCCAGCCTAAATTGAATGCCATTTTTTTCATTGTATCGTAGCCTTGGCCCCGCAGACATGAAGCATTCAATCGCTCTTGTTCATCATGTTTAAAACCCAACGTCGACTATTGTTCTCCGAAATCAATTCATCGACAAAAATATCTTGATGTTCCCCTTTACTTTTTTCAATAATTTTTCCCTATTGTCTCTGAAGATACGCTCATTTGATTACGGTGCCGAATGAATCCATCGATTTTTCCGCAAACCATCCATATATGTTTTTTGTGCACAATAATTCGAAAATCCATAATTTGAAAGTATTATGAGTGATGGATGGTGCATTGGTTTAGCGCGGATAGTTTGTGCGCAAAGCCTGTAAAAAACTGACCACACCACAAAAGTAGCTGGTCTGAAAGACAAACGCTAGGCCAGCCCGGCATTGTGATAAAATTGAATTAACTATTAATAACACTTAAGTTAGATGCACAAATGGCAGCAAAAAACCAGCCAAATGGAAGTGATAATGTTCGAGATTGATTGGAAATACAATGTTGGTGGATTCGTGATATTTGCTCATCCATCGTGTCGCGCAACGAAATGAGATCGCGAAAAGATGGCTGATGTTTGCACGAAATGTTACAGATAATAGCTTCTTTGCAATACTCGTGGCGGAGTTGTTTGGACGCTCATGCTGTCTGCTGTTCGTATTTTAAGTGGCTTTTATCGTTTCGGATGGGAACAAAATTCACATCACTGGAGTATCGGTACATGAAATTTCCATTTCTGCGCGCCATTGGAGGAATACAATCAACCTTAACAACCGAAGCTAATATTTGAGAATCAATGGAAACAATAAAAGAGAATAAGGTTGACGACTGTTTGACTAAAACATTAACTTTATATTTGATTAAAAACTATGGAAAGAAATAATGTGCGAATAGTTAGTAAGATGAATGACAAACCTGTGTCATTGGATTGAAATTGGTGTATGAAGGTAAAATTACCAGCTGTTCTCATTTACTCACCGTCGAATTACCTACACTCCGCTTTGCGGTACTGGGAAACTCGCCCGAAAAGCAACCATAGGTAATAGTTCTTTTTTGGACGACTGAGTCGCGCAAACGATATGTATGTAGGTGCCCGATTTATGATAGACTCACAAAACCTCTTCATTATGTTATAAATGAAGCGAAGTTGCTGGCTGACACACAGATCACATCTATGATATCCGCGACTTATTTCCGTTAACCAACGCTTCACTTTACCTGTATTTGAAAATAGTTTCAAAAATTGAACTTAAAATAAAATACTCACAACCAAGCTGAAATTGCTCCACATTGTGCAAAGAAGCCAAACAGCTGTTAACAGATTTAATCGCAATGTATGTATGTTTATGAATAACAGATGCCCCTTCCATTCGATGAATTATTGGTATGATACATATTTGTCCGCAAATAGCACTTTCTGCACCTCGTTCCGCTACCAAATATAATCAATAATGATAGATGTTGCTATACAATCTGGAGAATTTGTTATTTTAATGCATTTCTAAAAATGTGTTTTGTGTTTTGCTTCGATTAAGAAAAAAATGACGCAACTATAGAACAAAGCGCCAAAAGCGTCTTTGTAACGAACCCTATCATTTTTCACCGATTCTTAATTTCTCGTCCTTCTTGTATAGCGATTAGACGTTAGAATAGTCTCTGTATTCATACATTTGCCAACCAACCGACCGTTCAGTCGATGGAGGAATTATCGATGCTCGTGGTTTGGACTTTTTCTTTCTTTAAAAACAGTCTAGATAAAGTTCCTTCCTGTTTCCCCTTCTCATATCGTACATACTATGTACATATATGTATGTATGTATCTAAACGAAAGCAAGTTCTGAAAGTTTCAGTTGGAGCTGGAATAGTTTCGAGTCGCTTCTTTTTACCATACCATTGATATAGTCCTTGTGGCCGCCTTATATCTTTTCCAGTGGCCTTCGTTGTGAGCGTCAATTGGAATACTAGAAGTATTGAAACACGAAAGATAGAAGACGGTACTGCCAGAACATTACCGGAATTTAAATATGTATTCACTGGGAGTAGATAGTAGTCAATATGTTGATACCTATAGAATATACGAATCCTAATTATTTACTTTTAAGATTGTAAATGAATCGGATAGGTAGCATATGCAATTTATTTCAAATGCTTAAGTGGCAACACTTTTCTTGTGTCGTAAAAAAATTTATTTCTAAGATAAAAATACATATATCTGACGTTATTATATTTTGGCATTCAGATGGTGTACGTCTTCGGAGGTCTATTTGAAATTGTACTTCTACGTTTCTATTCAGAATTCGCGCTGCATATTTTATTGATCTTCAAATTTCCATTCATCCTTCACCATGTCCTATGTATGTATGTATGTGCTTTTCTATAGATACAGCTTAAACCAATATGTTTTTGGTTTCGAGGAATTTTATGTTGAACGTTCGCTGGCCATCGGTGCGGTGTTTTCTGTCCTCTAATTGCAAATCAATAAGAGAACTTAGATGAAATATTAATTTTATAAAAAAATTATCCTACTTGTGATTGATGAGCGTCCCATATGGTATGCATTGACAGGAATCCAATGGAAAAAAGCATTTAATTAATACTGATTTTTTGATTTTTCATAGTAATCGCCCACGTCACTAGTGTTGTGAGGATTATAATACATGAAAACAAACGTAGGTTTAAATACAATGAAAAAAAAATGGAGAGCAATATAAACTATAGTAGAAAGAGTATTTAATATTATCGGCTGAAGGTTGATTTGTATCCATATGTTTCCTTATGAAGTGATGTTAGGTCTACTCCAGACACATTCGGGAAACAAGCCACTTTCAATATTTTGTTCGCGGAAACTATCTTTCGAGGTCCTATAGTTAAACATATTTTTTTACATTAACATTAACAACATTTTTGTGGCGATTGAAATAGACGCAGATAGAACGTGCTTGAAGTATCGAACTTCATTTCTGAACCAATAGTCAGACACGTCATGCACCGTAGACATGGAAATGGGGAGAATGGCAAATACCCAATTCATTGCTCATTCATGAAAGAATTCAACGTCCCGTCCATCATGCCATGATTTAAAGTATTCCATTATCTGATAATACAATCCACTCAGCCTCGAGCTTCGATCACGGACGGTGGATGAGTTCTGCATCAATCCGGTTCAATTAAATTCAATCGGACATCGCAGTATTGATTTCTAGTGCCATTCCCTGTCAGCTAGAGATACTTACCAAGTGCTCCAATATAGTAACGGGTTGAAATATATTTGCGCGGCCAGGGGTCATTGTTGGTGAATTTTATCCAAGTATCGGACTTTGTGTTCAACTGAAATTTTAATATAAATGGAAGTACCTCAGTTTTGCTGAGAGCCGAATAGTTTAGAGCTGATCTTTTTGAAACGAATCATTAACTTGTTTATCCTTTTTTTCATGTTGCATTTTCAATCCATCAATGAATCATGATATGTACTAGTAAAAAATCGCCATAGTTGGTAGTGGAAAGCAAAGAATAGTCGGTCAATTGATGGCCAAAAAGAATGCTCTTCGTTCTTTAATCAGATTTTACTAGTCGTAGAATGTTCTGAAATTAAGCTCACAAAGTCATATTTCGAACTTTTTTGCTTTATTTGCTGGTGCAGCTTTTCCAGAGTTCTTAAGCTGTAACCCTGACGAAATCTGTGCCTCATCAGGGAACTCTAATGGAAATTTTTTCCATGCATCTGAAATTTAATCGGGGCGTCAGCTATGAACCAAATCACGCAGACTAGTCACTGCAGAAATGGTAATCCAATACTTAATGGCATTTCATTACTCTTGGCAAGCATAAACGACGCGGCGGCACTTCATCCCGATTCAGGGCAGCTCAGACGGCTTTGAGCACAGGATGTGAGGGCTGGTTGGCTGGTTCTGTGCGGCTAAGAAGGAAATCTATACATGTCGAAAGACGGTGACGGCAATGGACGGGCATAATATTTTATCCGGACTAAAGCAACATGACAAAATCTCTCGACTGGAAATGTCAAATGACCTGAACAGGGTACCCGGCATTCTACACATTGGCAGCTTGATGGCCCTGCGGGACCTGCCTTCGTTCCTCCTCTGAGCGACGGCGAATCAGTTTAGTGCAAAAGCATTAAGCACACGAGGCCGATTTCGAATCCATGTCTTGATCTCGACGAAATTCAATCACACAAAAATTCGTCCGCAACGCTACTTACAGAATTCGTTAGAAATCGTAAAGAAAATGATTTACTCAGATAAAAGACAAACAGCATTCAGATACCTAAGACACAAAACCTCTGCCGTATACTCCCGAAGGATCACACAGCTCTAATGGGAAGAAATAAATTGCGACTGCGGTGAAAACCTTATGGGTTTTTCAAAATAGAAAATATCAAACAGCAAAATTGTTTGAGCAGGGCAGACCATTGAAATAAATCAACACTTGAGGCAATCCGAACTGTTTGAATATGCCAAGCGTTGCCTTGGCTGAGAAGGGCTCTTCCACTAAATAACAATGAACTTTTGGAAGATGTAAGTTTTCGGGTGCATTTGGTTTTTAGGTATCTCACCTGAAGTTGACCTGTGAAGAGAATACATGCAATGCTTCAATTCCAGGAGCATGATTCAAAAATATGAACATTGGTTGCTGAACTTGAAACAAGCATTGGAAAAATAAGACAAAGCTGTAGAATTCATATGTGGAGGTAATGGCAAAAAGTTTGGAGTATTGGTTAATATTAAATTGATAAATATAAATCAAAAATAAATTTTAGATTGGAAAATCTCAACGTTGCATAGGCAATTATCATCAACCTATGCTTACGAGTATATGGAAAATTGAAAAAATTAGTTCACCGACGCCTTAAAAAAATCATTGATTGTGAATGCGAAATAAAGCAAAAGTTTTATAGTCATAAATCCATCATGGAAATGTTGTTGCTATGATAACTTGGCTATGCATGCCACAAAATTTTTACGAAATCTATCAGTTTACTTTTCTAAATATATCTATATTCAGCTGATATCTGTATTTGAATGACAAATAGTATGTTAGATTACGCAGAATTCAAATTTTTGTATAGAAAAATGTTTCATATTGATTCAGTGACGAAATCAAAGCAATAACTAATTGACTTCAATAATCACAACGCTCAAGAAAAATCTCCAAAGTTTCACATGCTCAAAAACTCAAATCAAGGAAATCTCTGAAATGGCTTTAGGATTGTTGCTCTTGATCGAATCAAATTATTTAACCAAATTATAACTTGCATTTCATTACTATTTTGATTTCCTTACGTTGAAATCCTGCTGATATATTAGAACTTAATTTTATGTTGACTTTTACTATGTCTATAACTGACTTTGTTATGTAAACATTTAATATTTATTCGAAACATATATTATATTATGTAAGCTAGCAGCAGTAACTGTGTTTAATTAATTTATAATATTCGTTTTCCTGGTTCAACAATTGCATGGTTCACTTCCTTCATTTTTTGGAGTAAATTGTCATTCATTGTGTATTAGTTAAAGTGTAAAGAAAAGAAAGAATATGCCTATTATATATACATAGATATATATATGCACACGTGTGTACTTAATGTACATCTATTACAGTCAATGATTTGTGGTTGTTTATTGTCAATACTACCATTAACATTGTAGCTGTTTTATATCTTCAAATTATGTGGTTGGACTAAGAAAATATGGCTTCCTCCGAAAAAAACCTCATGATATATTATGATACTAGTGTACTTAATACATGGAACTCATCAGACACTTAGGCAAAGTAGCTGCCGTTTGGGAATGCATTTAACTTTCACCATGTATGAAATACTTTACTTTGCAACGAGACTCTGATTAACGTATTTAGTACGTATTAATATATTTTTCTTGTGATGAGGTTTTGAGATTACCAAATAGATATTTCACATAGAAAATATTACTTTTCGTGGTATATTTGTGTAATCTGCGGATTAATTAATCTTATCTTAGAAAGTAACTTATTTAAATGTTTTACTAATAGCATTGATGTCATTAGTTTCATGTTTTAAAAAAAATCTATGACTCAAGGAGTTGCCGATAAAAGAGGTATTCAGCATCTATTGCAAAACAGACAACAGCCATTACATATGGTCCCACTAGTATCTGAGTAGGTATTCAGACGACTGAATTCATTTTTTAAATATAACATGATACTATAATATTATAAAATCGCAGAAAACGAAATTATTGAAAACGTTTCAATGAAACATGTATTAAAAATTAATTCAAGTACAAATACAACCTAATTTATAGAACCCTTCTAGTTCGATGTGAAGAAGTTTAGGTAACTCTGAGGTTCCTAAAAAATATTTTGACACCAATTTTACTCTCTGTCGTTGTGATAGTGGTCTTTGCAGACACTCTATTCTAGGGAATGATGCTTATCTGACAAATTTAAGTCGCGACTTATTTAGTTCATGTAACCGCAGCCTGCGACTGCAATAGCCACTACACCTAACTATTTTACCCCACTACCAACATTACTTGAGATACGTTGGTAAAATATGTTTATAGGTTAGAAAAGACCACCAAAGAATTCATTTAAACAGTTCTCTACCTGTTTCCCGAACGAACCATCAAACGGATAACGTTCATCAATATTTACACTCTGCTTGAATATGATTGTGTTAATACCTTAGAAAATTATTATCTTTAGTACCATCGGTTTGGATTACGATGGTGAACAGCCAACCGAAAAATGATGGCATAGTGTTCATTTCAACTAGTGAAAAAGACATCCAAAATGCTACTCAATTCCTCCTTATAATTTAGGCTGTTGCAAAATCGTACCGTACACTTGTAATATCGGAACTAAAGTTCGAATTTGAATGACGAAATATTTTTCAGCACCAACATTCATTTTGACTCCTATTGTAGCCTCGCACCGAAGCTACAAATGCGGATTATATCTAAGGACGCCATTTATTAGGCGTCCTCAAACAGTCCTCGCAGGCATTCGCAGCCTGCATTGCATCGGAATGGCTTCGGAATAAGGGAACGAGAGAGTATCATTAAATTTTAATCCATGACTAATTACTTCCAAGAATCTCCAGATATTTTTTATACCACTGATTCTTTTATCGGCTGCCTGGAGGAAATATGAAAAGTCAGGATGAGTACAGAATTTAATTAAAAAGTATCTCTAAAAGTTGTTATAGAAATGCCTGGATTTTATAGAAATTCTAGGACGCTTCTTCATAAGAGGCTATGTAGTATTTCTGGGGATCGAATCTTTTACTGCTGGCCTTGGTCATAAAGTCCTCGTCGTGTTGTTTCTGTTCCTATTTCTTATCTTAACTACGTTTCTCGTTGCTATCTTGATCAAACGAGCTCGTGTACACAAGAAGTTTTCTTCAAATATTCCTCGACAGCAAAGTTTCTTATGGTGCCACATTTATACATTTTATGAGCATCCTACGCTACGACTAGTGTCTATGCACTCTATACGCTGGAAATTAGGGCGTTGGTAGCCAAATGCAAGGGACATTTTAAAATTAATGGAGGTCTGTGCTGTTGCCCACGGACTGAAGGTTGTGGGTGGCGAGGTCATATATAATATATTAATATGTATGCGAGAGTATCGGGGGCGGCTGAGTATCCTTAGCAGCATGCAATGCTCCTAAAAGCCGGTTGATAAAAGGACGAACAGAATATGGTATTCAGGGAAATGCAATAGGAAATGAATAGATATGACGCATTTAAATGAGTAGTTATAAGTTTTGAAAGTTGAAATTAAACTCATAAACTGTTGGGCTCAATAAGCATTGAACAAACTCCATTCCATTATAATAAATAAATGTGACTTTATTCGTGTGCACATTACTAAGCATACAATCAATAAATTTGATTTTTTTAACATCAAAAGTTTGAAGTAAAAATTTATTTTAGTTATTATATCATCATTGATTTACACATTTATTTTTATAGCTTTTCGCAATCGATCAAAATATAACTGATATTTTTGAAACGACAATAGCAATCGAAATTAGTGGTGTTAATTAAAATACAAATTTTTATGTAATTTTCAACCTTTGAACTGTATTCCGAGCTTTCCGAGACAGACATTTCTAAATAACTACAAATTTCGTTCTAAAGTTTCCAGGACAAACAATACACAAGCAGCTAATGACATGACCTATAAAATGAGTCGAGTCCCATTATACTGTTATAGAATTCGAACTCGTCTGGCCTGAGTATAGTTCTGATTTGAATTGGTAAGCCACACTCGTTTCCTTCGCCCATACCTATTATTTTTGTGTTATATCGCAGTATCAACATCGATGTCACGTTGCGTTCCTATAAAAAGGTCTGGTACGGCAGATTGTATCCGAATGTCTCCCAGGGTTATTGCAGGCGACATCGACTGCCAGCTGAAAGTCATGGGGCTTCTACATTGGGCGCACAATTGGGATTGATGTGTCCGGGATGGTGGTTTGGGAATACTGATGGCAAAGCAACTTCCTAACAATTTAAAAAGCCTTTCATGTCCATGTCAATGACTGCACTCAATATCCTCTTTCCAAAGTTGACTCTCCCTTTACAGACATCGGTTCGGTTTCATTTTCTCATGTTGATTTCGAGTCCTCTTATGTCTCGAGTTGCTTAGCACTATCGTGTTTTTCAAGTTTTCAAATCGATTCGATTTTAAAATGTCGAGAAGAATATAAGAAATAACGAACGTCTATTGATTCTAACCTGAGATTATTTGATCGAAATCATTTTGAATTCATTTCAAAGCGATCTTTGTTGGTAGATTGGTTGCGTTTTAAAGGTTCGGTTTTCATTTGGCCACCCTGCGTGTACTGAACATAAATTACGAGCCCGTTTTAATGCGTTGCGTCCTTTGAATCTAGTATTGACGTCAATGAACATTTTATGTTTCATTTATATGCTTGTATCATTCAGTATCACAACAAATTTTCTTTTTAATTAAATCTCAGATGACGAGTGCAAAAGTTTAATTGGATGTGTCCTCGTCACCTTTTAAAGTGAAATATAAATAGAAACATTTTCTCATTTTCAGTAGTTGTTTGCTTTGTTTTGAGCCGTGTGTTGAGAATAAAAGCTTTTCACTAAAAAAAACTATTGTAGATACATGCTAAACACGAACGGAAAGAAGATTCGATAAGTTTATGAATACTCGAAAAAGGAGGAATAATGAAAATTTACCGGTAATTTTGCATGAACAACTGTTTGATATTTTTGATGTCATTACTTCTAGATCGCCCACTTCATCTGTGTAATCGTTTACATTAAAGATCATTCTATTACGAATTAATCTCTTTTAACCCCGCAAATTGACTAAAACAGATTAGTGAATATCATCACAGCAACCCACATATGATTATTATAGCTGGCATACGAATTCCTCTAATGCAATATGTCTGACGACTTATTAATTTCTTCGAGATGCGGTATAGACACTTAATGATTTTTCGTACATGATCTGGTTCATATCTATGGCTCTGTTAGTTCAATTGAAATGTAGTTTTGTTTAAACACTCGTTTTCATCATCATAAAAACTTGGCCAATAGGTAACCCGTTTCAAGTATTTAGGTTTGATATTTAAAATGCTTGAAATGCATTGTATAAGTTTCGACAGTACATTTCTTCATGCCTGCAAGCCCCAAAAGGTGTTCTTGAACACAATAAATATTTATATTTTTCCAATAGCGATAATCTAAATGTCCACGGCGTATGTGACATATTTTCAACGAGCCATACTAATACACGAAACAGCCGTATGTTTCCCCAGCTCTTTAAACTACTGAGTTTACAACGTGGAATAATTACAATTCGATGAATATTACCATTGAATAATGGTTTCATGTGGCACCCAAACACATGCACGTATTTTCCCGGTTACAATGTTGCACTATTTAAATAATTTAAGCCCTTTGAGCTCCACACGAAGGCTGGGTAGCCTTACATATTCATAGACAGATATGTACTATTGGATATGAGTCGCTTCAAGCGAATCACTTACAATTGCACATTGTGCTTGAGGTGAAAGTTTCCATGCCAGCATAATTAATATGGCTTCGAGTCGTAGTTGATAATGCAGCCGGTAATCTTTTTAGCACACAATAATTACATCCATGACTTAGTGTCTCATCTTATTAACAATTCCGAAAGACGTGAGCGTTACCAGTGGCGAGAGTCACTATTGTATATTTCATAAGGCCTGAAACTCTTGAAAGCTGTATCAATTTAGTATTCCTGGTGTGTGGAGTTAATAATACACGTGTAAATATGTTGATGGTTGCGTGTTGCGGCAAATCAAACGACACTGGCAAGAAACTTATTAATTAATAAATGTTCATGTAGCATTCAAGATAAATTGAGCACAAATTATTTCATTATTGTTGTTTTCAAACTTATTTTGTTGGTCTTCATTGACCGCATTTATTGTTACAACAATCAAAGGGGGTTCAAAGATTTGTATTAATGAAAACATGTACTCCACATATGGTGGTGCAAGGCTAAAAATTAAGTTTTTCATTTGATTGACTGTATATTTTGTCCTTTGTAAATATTTTGAAAGGGGAAGCATATGTGCTTTAACGAAAAGTGCCATAGATAGTCATAGATCTTGTTTTAACTATGTTTTGAAATATACGTGTCTTGTTTCATCTATGAATTATGTACTCTGTAAAACTAAAAGATTCCCTTCAACACAAATGGCCCTAATTTAAACATACTTTATGTAAAAGTTTCGTAAGCAGGAATTAGAGATGAAATGATGGATCCATCGATAAAGATGGCTAAATAGCACCTGAATGTTTTATGTTTAGTTTCGACGTTAAATATTGAGAGAGAAAATTGTGGAAGCTATTTATTACACTTATACTTTTCTAATACTTTTCAAGCAAAATTTGAAATTCAGAGAACGAATCGTCGTAAAATTCATATATGATTCTCCAAATCTGGTTATAAGAATGAGGATAAGTTTTTAATGCTTCTAAGAAAATTTAAAATGCATTTAATATGTACCTTGGTACAATCTTTCGATTTCTTACATTCCTACGAATCAATTGCAAGCCGATTATGTCGAGCAGGTACCTAGTAGTAGGATAGTTGATAAATAAAATTTGCCTAGAAATTATTCTGACTAACTCTCAAGCCAAGAAACGCATACATTTATATTATATCCCTAAGGTAATGTTTATAGCACCACCGGGCCATTACTAAGTATTAATTTATTACCCCCTAATCTTCAACATTTACTGGATTGTTACTATCGTATGCACGAAATCTATGGGTATACTGCAGTTTTTATAGCTTGGAAAAGCGGTGTACTGATTTCAAGTACCTAATAAAAATTATTCCTACACTGCACATATCCTTCTATAAGGAAAGCAATGGCCTAATTATAAACCATTGTTTCAACCAGTAGGTAGGAGGTATTTTATATCCTTGCTAGTAGAAGCAATTGTAAGCAGACCAGGTGTAATTTTAGGCAGTCGTAAAATTTTCCTAGTTACTTTTTACACGACAGGAAAGAGCATTGTCGATTTAGGGTCTAGGGATGAACTGATGGAAGGACTCGTATTCATGTTTTACGTATTGGAGTTATTGTTGTTCTATGTAGGATGCATACTTGGAAATATTTGTTCGAAATTATGAACAAAGCACTTTGAACAATATCTGGATGGTATGATCGAAAATATACTTACATAAGTACTCTAAGCTTTTTTGTTTCATTTAATTTAATGAATTGGTTTCCTTTTTTTCTGGCTCTTATTTTTCTTTCGATATTTATCAACCATTGATGCTTTGTTGACGTAGTTTTTTTTGGCGCTTGTAGAATAATTTTTCAAGCGTATGTTGTAAGAGTAGGCGGATACAAGTCCGAAGCAACCACTCGTGGAATTCTCATCATAATTATCAAAAAGTGTTTGCAATGGTTTTGGTGCGGTCAAATATTTACTGACACTTTCTACGACGTCCATTGGCAATGTTCATCATGCATAAAACGCCTATTAAAAATTCAAAACAACTTTAAACCCGGTCATGAGCGTCATTTAGACTTCGAACAGCTCAAAGGATTAGCAATTAAAAGTTTCAAGCACGAAATGGCAGTACACTTCAACGCAACTATTAACATTCCCGACTAACAATATACGCAGAGGTCAGAAACCATTTTAAAGAAAAGCAGCGTCTAGCTGAAGTTGTTTGCCTCGTTCATACGCAAATACATCGGATGGAATCCAGACACATTTTAGCACTTTAGTATTAACATCGAAACGATCTTTCTCTAATTCGGCACGTTCGTCCAAGTGAATCTGAGCAATCAAGTTATCATATGATAATGCTGGAAGGCACACAAAGTATTCGGCGATTTTACGAAAAATCAAGTAGTTAATATGCTCTTAGCTTTTATGGACGGATTGGAAGTACATATTTGAAGATTGGGGTTTTTATATTGACACTAATCCGGAACTTAAATTCATGTTCAATTGTCTGATTGGTGAGCAAACTCAATACTATCAAAGACCATTGCAGACAGATAAAGAATATAAATTCAAATTCTGAAGTGAAAATAACAAATTGAGTCGCTAAACACGATGTTACTGTTACCGTTCATTGTTTTTTTGTAAACTAAAAGAGGAACCTGCTGGCTCCTGGCATATTTGACCATACTACGAGGTCAAAATTGTGCTGCTTCTCACGTTTCAGCCTAACTTTCTAGATTGTTTCCTTGTCTGCCAGTTCATCTTGCATCGTGGCTCGTAATCGCCCGCTCATAGGACTAACTATCCTGGTTGATTTCAACAAAACGCCCAACTATGTGCAAATCCCATGTAATTAAATGTATGGAATAATTTATCGAAAATAATATTAATATGCTATTAACACGTTTGATCGCCCAGCTTCACCCTGGATAATTCCCCATCATTTATATTCCCGATAAATTCGGGCATTCAGGCCTATCTGCCTCATGTCCCGATATCCGAAAGCCCAAGACGAGACAAGCGTGGAACTTAATGACACTATCAAGAGATTACGGGGCAAAGCCGACAAAGCCAAATTATTGGGAAGTTGTACGAAAAATCCGAAAACCGGGCAATCTGGGTGCCGGGATCAGGGAATGAAAAAGAAACGTCTACAGATTTATCGCCGCCCATTAACTATCAAAACTCGGAGCAGTCGAGAATAATAAGACGCATAAATTGAGTGCATCTGCTGCAGGGATTTGGCTATCGCGCGGCACGAAATATATTGCGTTTATGTATGCCCCAGACACAGTTGGACCGATTGCACTAAATTGTTCCACTATGGCAGCGTATAGTCGCAAATGAAGCCGTTGCGCCCGTAATAACGGCTGGCAAATGGATCGTACGAAATTAGAAAAATATGAAATATGCGCTTACATTTACACATACATTCACACAATTGTGCGACATGCACTGCGCCACTGCCCGAGTTGAATGTGCATTCGTGTGGATGGAATTGAGATTTGAGTTCGGCATCAACAGCCTGATCACGGTTTGTAATAAGCTTAACTGCGTGCACTAAAATTCCTCGAACGCCCCTGCTTTGCCATCAACTGTACGTGCTGAACTTCATTTTTCCAAAATAACTGAAGCCAGATTTCATTTGGAAATCCGTTGCGCGAGCATTATGTTGAACGAATTCGAATTGGGAAGTCGAAGTGTTTGCTACCATAAGTAAACACTGCATCACAGTAACCAGCAATTTCCAAAAAAACTAGTTCAGATCCTGAATTTTCTGCGAATCCTCGATATCCATAAAATGCATGATGTTATGTTACAGAAGATCACATCCTGAGAAAATATACATATGAATACGTGAATTCTAATGTGGGCTGGTTCCAAGCGGAAGAGCACAGTAAACCATACACAAAAAGTCTCCAATGTTGCATTTTTGCATTTCTTGCAAAATTTCTTACATTTTCAACAAATCGATCGATTTTTTTTTATTTATTATATGAAAGTATAGTACCTCAAGAGTATTCAACCAAATTTGAAGTAAATTCGAGCAGTAGTACCGGAGTTATAGAGATTTGAATACCGCGCGGTCGGTACGTGTGCTCTGCCTTACCTAGCGTATTATACGCATGCGGCGCGGTTCTACCGCGTCAAATCAACTCCTTTCTTTTTCATCAAACATCACAACATCAAAAGGATGCCCTGGACATTGCGAATGAGGCAAACGAATTACTGTATGGACCTGGAAGCGACTACTCGATGTAAGTGTCTAAAAATAACTTTAATTCTTTAAATCGCGGTAAAAAAACGTTAAACAAGATTTTCTCGAAACTTTGTTTTTCCGTGCGGTACGATTTCTCGAGAACGAATCGACCGATTTTTCTGAAACTTTAGACAGTTCCTCTTTATAGTATTGTCTCGTGATTAAACGAAGGGATTTTCATTCGGTCAACTCGTTATTGTTTTATACGAAAAAAATATTTTACAAACCATGAGAATTGAAAAAAATGCCTAAAATTATGCGACGTAAATTCAGTCAAACTCATTTCAAAACTTTAATTTTCATTGTTTTTCAATTTTTTTCGTTCAGTCACGAGCCAAGGGCATAAACTACAAGCAAATTTTTGAATTTTTGATTTGAGATGAACCTGCATCGAAATATCCTACCTACCGCAAAAAAAGTTTAGGCGAGGAAAACTGCAGGAAAATTGACAATTTTCGATAATTTTTGCTGATTTTTTTACAACATTTTGAAATGCTAAACTTTTATGTGAGTAAATTTTAAACAAAATAGATTTTTGGTTTTTAAAATACAATTTTTTTAAAATGTTGATTTGTTCCTTCAAGTCCTATGTAACTAACCCCTTAAGCATTCCAAAACCGAGTATCACACTCACAATAAGTAATAACTACGAAACATGAGTGAAATTCAACTGCAAACACGTACATATATATCAAGAGCTCAAAAACACTTTTCTGACAAAGAACTGTTCAAAGAAAACTACCTAAACAAATAAGTGACCAACATACTACTTTTGTAAGATATTTGACGAGGCCTTGGTTATGAAGCTGCTGCTTTGCGCCCTTATAGCTTGAGCTACATCGTATAGAAAATTTACCAGGCACCTTCTCAATTTTAGGCAAATTAATTTTATTTTCAGAACAACACTATCTCATGATACCATCCACGTATAACTTACAGCAAAGCAAATTTGTTATACACAGGACAATTCTTTGTACTTCTAGAAGATTGTTCGCGCATACATATCTACAGCTGAAACTATATTAGAAATTATCACCACGTGTTTACATAAAGATAAAACATCAATTTGGGGGGGGGGGGAGGGGGGGATGATTTAGATATTATGCATTGCAATAGTATTGTTTATGTTACATTCTTTCAAATTGGTTGTATGTACGTGTCTGAGGAATTTTAACGATTTTTTTATTAGAAACCGATATGTCTTGTTTGCACAATTTTCGATCATGGTTATTTTTAAGTGCCAATAACCATTGTCTCGTCAAATTTCTAAAAATTATCCTAAATGCAATATGTTGGAAGTAAAAATGATTAACATTGAGCTACATAGAATGCAGAATGAAAGAATGTATTTCCTTGGAATCAACTTACTGCCTTCATATTCTACCTTACCTATGCCAAGTGTTCGAATAACAAAGCCACAATTGTGTGCCTTTGATCAGATTATATTCTCAATTTTCCATGCATGTTTTTACCTGATCCACACACATGGATGGAGTTTGAGGTTTTCATGCACTACACCGCAATCTTTTCGTATCTACCATTCCAGAAAGAGTTCTTGGCCAGAAAGAAAATTATTTTCTACCCAGCAGCGAGAAACATGCTGACAGAAAGTACTCTTAATTTGGTGCTGTGTGAAAGTTTTAAAAAATGTGGAAATTGCTCGTCTTGCAGCACTGACGCATGGTTCAAAGAACAATGCGAATCTGTATTTGACCTCGGCGATCGATCTGGATTTTTGGCAGATACTTTACAAAGTCGCGATGTAAGTATTCTGTTTCTGCAGATTGCTGAGCGTGTGTTTAGATTCCAATTCCCACCCTATGTGTTTGTGACAACTAGTGCACAAATGCATTTTTGAAAATGTGAATGACAAACGTGATGCATTGCGTTATTAATCTTTGACTGAATTTATATTTTTGAGTAAATATGAAAAATGACTTCTTGGAAATAGCAGCACAGTTAAAAGTTGATTTTGACAAAGATGCTGCTTCCACACATTGAACACGAGGCTGGTTACAAATCTAGAATACTAAAAATAAAACCCTTCATAAGCAAAGTCATCAGACGCAAGAGAATCATTTAAATAAAAATATGGAATTCTGGAAGGGAGTAAAATTTTCTGCTGAAAGTAGAACCAACATTTGCCGTGTGATGGCCGTATATGAATTTGTTACCTGCAGTCAAACATAGGGTGATGGTGTTATGGTTTGGGGTTACATCGCTGCTACTGGAACTTGGAGCTTGTATTTATTGACGGAATATTTTTACATGGGCATTTTAAAAGAGAATCTTAAAAAAGTGCGGACAACTTGTGTTTTTAAAATGATTTTTACTCTCAACACGATAACCGTCCGAAGCACACCGCCCAACTAGTGCGAGAATTGGTTTCATATATCACTCCACATACCTTAAATATCCTTGGCAATCCTCTGATGTGAATCCGATCGAGCGAGGGAGTGTGGGATAGACACGAAAACGAATAAGAAAGCATCAAATTGACAACAAAGTCCCATTCAAGGCGGTACTTGCAGATAACTGGAGAAAAAAAGAGCCACAAGTTACGCAAAAGTTGGTATCCTCAATGCCCAAGAGGCTGAAAGATGTTGCTCAAAGGAAACGAATTACAAATTTTGAAATTATTCGAAAAACCTTCAAAGTATTTTCACTCTGTCATTATTTTTTCGTAGAAAATGGAGTTGTATATTATTTTGAAGCTGCTGATAGATAATAAATAGACACATATTTTACAAAATTTTGTTTTGTTAAACATTTTGAATTTCCGGTTCTAGAAGCACTTATTATTTCAAGCACTTCGTGAACAAGCATGAATTATTACTTATTTACGTTTTGCCGCTTCGAAGTCGTAATAATAGCAGTTTTTTCCTTAATAATTAGGCAATACGTTTAGTAATGTAATAACGATATTACTCTCCCTGCAATATTTTCAATTACCAAATAAAAATGGCTTTTTATCGGAAATATTGGCTGTGCGAATATTTTTTTTGGTTAGTGTAGGTTGGTTGGTTGGTGTAGTAGCAGCCCCCTTGTCAAAAGGCGGCTCACTTAGGCCAAGATAGGCCCATCATTGAGATAGGGTGCGGCAGTAAAACCTGTGGGGTGACGAGAACCATTTAGATTCTCGTATGAAGTTGGCTAACAGCTAATATTTAAACTGGCTACTTCCGTGAGGCTGTTCAGGAAAGATGAGCCTAAAGTTTGCATGCGTTTCCTGGACAGTGCAGGGCATTCACACAGAAAGTGTTGGATCGTTTCCTCCTCCACCTCCGATCTGCAGCTGCGGAAGAAATCGTGAAAAGGGGCACCCAATCATTCTGCATGTCTGCCAATGAGACAATGCCCTGTCAGTACGGCTCGTGTTGAGGAGCTGCTGTTAAGGAGCTGGTTGGTGCTCTTTGACCTTAGTGCATGCCAAATTTGCCTGATTGTCCTGCAGGTTCCTTCTCTGTTTGCAGCCTCTATATAATACTGCTTGAAACTTAGCTTGGCAGAGGCCAATGGATGGCCGACTTGGGGTGTTAGTGTATAATCCTGAAGCTCAGTGGAGCAGTTCCCAGGCATATCACTATGACCCGGCGCCCAGCAAAGAATCACTTCACAGTGAAGCGACATCGCGTTCAGTTGTGTGCGACATCCCATTACAATTTTGGATTAGTTATACACGTTTGATAATGATTGGATAGCAGCTTGACTGTCAGAGAAAATGTGGAGATTTCTTATGGAAATTTTGTGATTTCTCAGCCAGGCTACTGCCTTGTAAATTGCGATGACTTCTGACTGAAAAACACTGCAGTGATCTGGTAGCCGGAAGGATAGTTTCAGGCCTAGCTGTTCGGAGAAAACGCTACAGCCAACTTTTCCATCCATCTTGGTTAGTGTATATGCTTTTATAACATAATTGAAGACAACTAGTAAGGTAAGCCGACATTCCAGCCAACAAATAATCGGTACATCCTTACAATTGTAAAACTGACCAAGAATGAACATTTGCGTAACTCGTATCAAATGTTTCATGAATGCTTGCTTAAACAAATGAGAAATGTCCAGACGAATTGTTCTTTTACAAATTTTATATAATCCTTCCCGGCACGATTTAATTACTTTATATAAAATTGAAACAAGCCCGAAACTAAAGCTAAGCGGGTCATTTTAACAAGCCGCCAACAAAGCACTTCGGGACACTTTAATGGCGTAATTACAGTGTTAAAATTGTGTATGAGTCGTAAAGAATGCGCATTGCCATGTTTCGAGCAGCTAGCGAAAATAAAATTGAAAATTAGCAGCAGGGCCATGAAGTTCGAAACAGGTTTCGCCCAGCAACATCTCGCGTTGACCAATTTTCCGGCACGCCGGCTGAAAAGTAGAGCACGAAGCTGAAACGACGTAGTCGTTCCTTTTCTTGAGGCCATCAGCAGGAAAGCACCCATTCCTCTTTGGCCCACCATGTATTTCACACACACACACGCACACAAACGACCTCGGCTGGCAAGCGCGGATGTGTCAGCTGGAAAAGAAATTATGTTCCCGCACTGCTCCCCACCGCGTTCCAAACTAATAGCTTATTGCATCAAAACGCTCGCCGCCGACGAAATGTGTACGACGTCAGCTGTTTTTGCACAGCCACCTAAATGCCGCCGGCGCCACCGCGCCCGCAAGAAATTAATTCTTTTAGTTCTCATAATTTCTTGCAAGCCAGCCAGAGGAAGATGCTCCAGCCCACAGTATAGGTAGACCCAGTATGCAATCGAAGCCCAAAAGCTCGTATTTTCCTTCCAAGAAATGGCGCCATGTGCTGGCCATGTGCTTGCAAAAGCTGAAGAATGCCAAGCACTGCCAGATTTGCAGAGGCACAAAGCACTTTCGCGGACTTCATCGTTCACTTCGACACATGAGACATTTTTTCAGTCATTTTGGCTTTTTCTCTTAATTAATTTGTCAAAAGCAAATGAAATTTATGTCAGCGAAGACGTTTCACCATTGTAATTCAATGAAACGAAGTTCCTAACGGCGTTTTTCACGCCTAGCATTAAACGTGCATATACGAGCTCTGGCAGTGCCCTCACCAGTAGATAGCTGCCATTTTGTCATAAATGGCAGCAAACCATTGAAGTTTTCATACTTCAATGCAGCAAACATATGCTAAATGTAAACAAACATATGCTAAAAGTAAACAAACATTTGACGTTTGTCCCGTAGAACCGCGGGCCGTGCTTGATAGTGCGCCTATATATGAAACATTACCTACTGGGTGTACCTATACTGTGCTCCAGCCTGCGCGGTAATGCACTCATTCGATTCGCAAGTAGTGGCGCAAGCGCTGTGTCTTGTGCTTACAACTCTCAGCAAGAGATTGCTAGAGAATTCTCTTGCTTGCTAGAGAGCAATTGGTGACGGAGAAACAGCTGCTTGGCGATTGGTCAGACGGAAGAAGCCCTTGTACAAACACGGCAGCCCTTATTATTCACGTAAATCATGTATGAAGCGCAACTGCTTCAGCAATCAATAATGGTCGTGATACCGCAAGCTTATAATGTTTGCAGCTATAATCTGGAGTCAATTTTGAGTTTGCGGGCAAGCAAAAACTCGCTCGACACGAACAGCTGATTGCCATTTTGAGCATGACATTTCTCCGGAAGCCATCTTTGCTGGCTCCCATTTATTTGCTAGCCGCTCTCATTGGCCGGCTGATTGCATGTGATGTCCTGGCGGGGAATGATTCTCCGCTGACAATGCGGCCATCTTTGCATTGCAATGCGTCTGGCGTTTCAGTCGAGGTACAGGGCTAGAGCGATTAAGTTGGCCCAACTGTGTCGTATTGTTCGGTTAATAATTTCTATTGTGATAAAACAAGGCAAGGCATTCACTAATTCCGGTTCGGGTGTGAATACTTGCAAAGGTACAAGCCGTGTGGTGCGACGCGATCCCGTGGACACCGAACCGTCGCAGACAGGAGGCGATCCTGTACCCGCGCCACTAGCCAGAACGGTCACCCTGTCGAGTGTCGTTCGCACGGAAAGACTGAGCTCAAGAACAGCCGTCGGGAGTGGAGACTGCCTGCGTGTGAAACGAAAGACTGAGTTCTTGTAGCCAACGAATAACATATGTATATTTTTTTACCGAACTAAGATAGCGCGCATCGCGTTACGGATTACCCGATAATTCCATCGCCAGGAACACTGCCCCCAGCCTATGTTGGATAAAAGTTCCTGAACGAGTTCGCCCCGTGTGAAGTGGTTGTGTTTGCCGCTTGCAAGAAGCGAGTTGCGTAAGCGAAAATTGTGGTGGATTTCACACGTTGCCGCAGCAGAAGAGCCGCCCAGCACAGTGGAATCATTGATTTTCGAGTGAAGTGGATGTTAGTGGAGGAAGAAGAATGCCAATGTATTGACGAGTGGCACTGCAGTGAGTGGGCAATTTGCCGTTTTACGATTAGTGACCTCGACCAGTTCGACAGTGTCCCCTGCTTCGCTGACGCGCGCATCCTTGCAAGCCGAACCGACCTCCCGCCGCCGCCGCCGCTCCCGAACAGCCAAAATGACAATGGCCGCTTGTTACGCCAACTACGACCTGTCGTCACTGTCGCAGGGTGTGCCCCAGCACCACCATGTGCCGGTGAGCATGCACCAGCAGAGCCGCATTTCAGGGGCGGCTGCAGCCGTTCCCACGGTCGCCGCCCAGAAGGACTACACGACGCCGTTGCATGTCGACTGCAGTGTGGAGTACGAGTTGCCAAATCAGCCCAAGCCGCCCGCCGGGCAGCGGGTCGAACCGCTGCTCATGATACACCCGTGTTACTTCCGCAAAATGGAAAGCCAGAGGCGTAGTCCGTTCGTGAACAACATGCCAAACTCGTCGAGGAGCAGCATGAACGGCCTGAGTGCACCCAGCGCGTCTGCGGTCACGTCCTCCGCGTCGTCTGCGCCGTCGCGCCGGACTAGACAATCTCAGGTGTTGGCCGCTCAGCAGCAGGCGGCCCACCAGCACCGGCACCCGCAACAACAGCAGGTGCTGCAAGGTCAGCAGACCCAACATTACCATCAGCAGCTCCAGCAACAGCAGATGTCGCAAATGTCCCAACAGGCGCACTATCCTTCTTCGGTCGCGAGTGTCCAGCAGCATCAGCCGTCGTCCTCGGCGACTGCCCAGCAGTACATCGAGCAGGCCAGGCGCGCCGTCATCCACAGTCACAGCCAAACGAGGAGTCAACACGCAAGCCAAAGCCAAAATCAAGTACAAAGCGCATCGTCCTGGGATCAGATTGCGGCGGCGGCGGCCAGCTCGATGCCCGCGACTGCTGCGGGCATAGTGGGCTTGCCGACGGCGGTGAACATGACGGGCCAGTCGATGTACAGCAAGCCGGTGGGCAAGCGGGACGCCATGTTGTCGGGGGGTTGTGGCGTCTACAGCTCCGCAACCCTCCACAGCAGCCAGAGTCATAGTGCGAGCAACAACACTCACTCCTGCATAAGCAGCAATAATCTCAGCAACTGCGCCGCCGAGGTGGCCCTGTCGAACCTCCGCTGGGACCTCCCGGACCGCAGTCCCATGGCAACAGTTCCTAGTAATTATCAAGCCGGTCCCGAAAGCACTCCTACGATAATGCGGGACGACAAAAATACGCTTAGCGAGAAATATCGCAGACAATATTTAAGGTCGCATCGACTACACCCGTACATGATGACGGCGGGGGCGGTCGGCTCCACTTTTCCGCAGCTGGCCGCGACCGCGTTCCCCCAAATGCAGCAGGTATCCTGCTACAACGTGTGATCCAAGTAGAGCCTAAGTCAACGAACATAGAGAGAGAGATAGAGACAGACCGGAAGGATAACATCAACAACGTGCCAGAGAAGCGGTTTGCAGCTTCCCCGAAAATGCAGCCACCTCGTTTAGGACCACCAGAAGCGGCGGGCCTCATCCCATCACTCGCGCAAGCATCGTTTCCACCCATCGCCCGCGGCGACCTCGGCCCCCAGCGGCCGTGACCTCGCCGATCGTCCGATCGCCTCCTCGACGCAGCCGCAACATGCAGCCCCCCGCATCTGGAAGTCTCCTAAACGGAAACTACACACGAAACAAATGAAACGTAATATCTCTTTGTTTGTGTCTTATTATAACAAATTAAACGACAACAATATGCTAAAGGAGCTACATATATATACTGCAGCAAGTACATACACCCTATATATATATGCAACTATGTAATTGATAATTCAAGCGTTATTGATAATGTATTTAAAGTTTATGAACGCCTCCCCCGTGAAAACTGCGCTTTTTACGGGACCCGCGGCAGAGTCGACCCGCGGCAGCATATGATAACGATAAAGTATGATGACGCAACTGTTCCGTTGCATTTAAATGTGATAGTAGATTTATTTTGTTCATTTAACTATAAAACTAATGAAAGCATATATTAAAACAATACTGATAATATGGTAACATAATAGTGATTATACACGAAGTGCAACCCCTCCTGCTTGGCGCCCACCGCGACGTGGAGTAGTTGAAAAGCAGTGGCGTCACCCCAGCCGAGCCGAATCGCGGACATCAGCTGCGTTGCACGTTCGTTCTAGCGGAAGCTGATGATAAAAGTTCCAAAGAAGTAAAAATTAATAACGAAACAAAACTAGGATAATGAAATTATGAAGATGCAGTAAATTAATGGAAAGCTAATTGATGAGAACGTAGTTGAAATGCATGTTGAATCGATAAAACGTAGACAGAAGTGTGAGAATTGCCAGCTATCATGTTAATAATGATAATGTCGATGCAAACGAATTATGATGGAGTGAAGAAATACAGAAAATATTGGTAACCAAAGAGCGAGTGGCCTTTTCTTAATTGCAATCCCAAAGACATTCCCCCCGCCATCCGTGTTGCGGCCGTTGATGTTCATAAGTAAGTAGGTACTGGTGTTAATTGTATTGGCCATTCGAACTGTGTTTTTTTCTCATCCGGGGCTGCGAATTTTGTGATGCAAGTGCCAACTACGGAACCGTGTTTAGTGCTCGTTCCTCAGCTGTCGTTAATTACCTCGATGCACTGAATTTTACACCCTTAGGCCGGGTGACTGACATCCTCCATGCTAGCAGTGCTACAGTCATGCGCACGGGCCCGGGCGTGGTGCAAGGCGGATCGGAACCTCATCGCTGCACAAACGCCATATGTCAGTAAAAGCTGCCAGGACAGTTTGCCAAATGCTAGCCGCTTCTATCCTCTTAACAGTATTCTGTTTATATACAAAGCTACGAATTCTTTTAGAAATCTTTCTGTGTTGCGGGCACGTGTTTCGCTCTCAATTTACTTTTGTAGCCACTGTGAGAACTACATTCCCGCTACAAAACGCGAGAAGTTTAAGGCTCTCGAAACTGCAAATCCCTAAAATCGCTACAAGTCCTCCAGACTATACGTCAACAGTGCCGGATTAAAGCAGGGCATGGACTGGGTAATGGAAACGCCATCACTGTATCTACTTTGTGTCATAATGTAGGTTTATATTAACAAGCAGAACTGTAGGACAGATACGTTTAGTTTTTCAAGCAAAATTTTAAAAAAAGATCAGCTTCTCCAAACGTAGGCATCTGATTGTGTCACGGTAAATTTTCCTGCAGTTTTCCTCGTCCAATCCTTTTTTGCGGTAGGTAGAATATTTCGATGCAAGCTCATCTCAAATCAAAAATTCAAAGATTGTCATATAGTTTATGCCCTTAGCTTGTTATTGAACAAAGGAATTGAAAAAAGAATTTTTAAACTGAGTTTGACTGAATTTTCGTCTCATAATTTTTTTAGCATTTATCCGATTCTCATCGTTTTCAAAATTTTTTTTCGTATAAAACAAGAACGAGTTGACCGAATGAAAATCCCGTTCAATCACGAGACAATACTATAAAGAGGAACTGTGCAAAGTTTCGGCCAAATCGGTCGATTCATTCTCGAGAAATCGTGCCTACCGCACGGAAAAACAAAGTTTCGAGAAAAACGCGTTTAAAGTGTTTTTAACGTGATTTAATGAATTAAAGTTATTTTTTAGTGACTTACATCGAGTCTTCGATCCTAGGTCCAAACAGTGATTCGTTTGCCTCATTCGTGATGTTAAGAGCATCCTTTTGATGTTGTGATGTTTGAGGAAAAAGAAAGGAGCTGATTTTGCGCGGTAGAACCGCGCCGCATGCGTATACGCTAGGTAAGGCAGAGCACACGTACCGACCGCGCGGTATTCAAATCTCTATAACTCCGATAATATTGCCCGAATTTACTTCAAATTTTGTGTGAATACTGTTGCGGATCAATTCTCATTTTAGTCGTTCATTTTTTTTCGTTTCTTCCAAATTGGAATATATTCAATTTTCCCTCAGTACACGTCCAAATAAGCAGCATTGGCAGTACTAAATCCCAACTTAGTAATCCACCACACGCGCTGTCTCTCTTGCGAGGTGAGTTTAAGTGATCGAGCGCGAATCGGTTCATTTTGCATGCTGTCGCCCTCTGATTGGCCGAAAAGATTCTGACATATTACCATATATGGTAATAATTGGAGCAAAAATGCTTCAACGGGTGATCGCGGTGGAAAAAAATGTGAAAAGTGAGTTGACGAGAGAGTCGAAGAAAAGACGTGGTCGCTGAAGGAAGAAAATTCGGTTTGGTTTTTTTTTGGAAAAAGAACGCTTGCACGGAGAGTGTAAACGGGAATATAGCGAAACGATTAAAACAATGCTAAAGTTCGCGAATCGCGCGATATACATTTTGTTGGAGATTTCTGGTTTTGGAGTTGTTGAATTTCGAATTTTTGCGATTGGCAGTCGAAGTGAGGAGTGGAATTATTCCTGTTAAATAATCTACAGTATCGAGTGGGTTTCCCGAGTGAGTTTTTATGGGACCGCTGTCTGGAAACAACGACAGCGACAAGCAACGTTTTCGGCGGGGCCACATAGCAGACATGCAGAGTCTAACACAGCATTCGTCCCGGAAAAGGAGTTCAGTGGAAATGTGAAGCTTCCTGCGAACGGCCGACAGTAATAAAGGAAATTAAAATCAAAAAAAAAGTAACTATCTCATGTACTCACGGAAATTGATTAGTCACAAGAAACATGCATTATTATGGCAAAAGGATTTTTTTTGTAATCATTAGGGAAAGTGAATTAACGTAAGATGTTGATGTTGTTTCTGTAATTTATCGTATGCAAATAATTCAAGAAATGTATGTGATCTAGCTTTGAAATACCAGTTCTTAGGCATTTCATGGGTATTTAGCTTTCTTTGTAATAATACGATTATAAATAGTAAGTTCAAACGGGAAGCAACTTGCTTTCAAACTGTAGAAATTTCTGTAGATTTTTTTTGACAATGTGAGAAATTGTTAACCAGTAACTTCATATTGTATGTGTTAAGAACTATGATAAAAAAAGAATTTTTTTTTATATATATAAACATAAGTGAAATAATATGAAGTGAGTTTTTTTCATGGTTCTCCTCTCCTCAGCATGTGCGCGATTGGGTTTTGTCCGGATATAAAAAGTTCTTTTGTCGATGTGCCTTTTATTAGCCCACGACCCGGTGAGCTAGCCGGTAAAAAAAAAAAACATGTTATCTATGGTCGCCTCTATGCGACCACTGTTGGTGGGTGCTCCGCACGGGGGCCTCCTCTCGGCGGTCATCGTCCATGGTGCATCCGAAGTGGCGGAGCACATGGATGGTGATTGGCTGGGATGGAGGTGAAGGACTGCGGGGCACGCAACACATGGCGCCCAAAATCGTTTCGGCCTTTTTGCCTTTCTAAATTCTAAATTCTAACCTCTAAATTCATAGTGTTGTCGAAATTCGGAAAAGTGTCGGGTAATTCGCGTAGTTTGTTTGAATCGGGATTGTGATTATCTCAATCACACCCAGTAATCGCTTCCACGTTTGAAACCGTCGCAATCCCTGTTTCGACACACTTCTATTAAATTTATAAAATAAATTCACTTTTAACTTGTAGTCGTCGGATAATTTGTTCGAATCGTGAATCATCTCGTTTTACGTACTTCACATTTTGTTGTGACACACAATTTAAGTGTCTAATTAAATTTTGTATCTGATCGCGTATTGTCTGTTGGTGGGGAGACCAAATATATCCTTTAATATATATATATACTATATAATCACTTCATGTTATTCCGATTCGTATGTGAATCGACACAATAATACTTTTGTAAACCACTGTTGTAAAAACTTTTGTAAAACAAATTATGTAAAAACTATGTACAATAATTTAAGTCAAAAATTTATGTAAATTCATGTAAATCTATTGTAAACCACTCACACTCACCCTCATACAATCGGTTTCGGTAGTACGCGTTTAGTATCTTCGCCGCGTTTAGTATCTTCGCCGCGTTTAGTATTTGAACATATCGCCCATTGGCGTTTAATTGATATAGTTAGCGTAGTTTTGTGGCGTTTCGCTTTAAGCGAGTAATTTGGACCGCCTTTTGAGTTAGGCAGAGTATCGTTAAGTTGTAATATAATATCGTGTACTTTAGTATCGTATAATATCGTATCTTATAATATCGTTTCGTGTAATATCTTAATACCTTATTTGGTAAAATAACTAAATCTTTTTATATAATCCGCGCAACCATTTAGTCGCTCTATCACTTAACACTACACATACTATCTAATATCTTAATCTATATATATCATTCTATCCTGCAACATGGATATTCCTCAGGCATTCTGGCCCAAAGTAGTATCTTCTCCGGTTACGTCTCGGGAAATCAGACCATCCCTCGAGTTAGGGAGTGAGTCCAATCCTTTTTCCATTAATCATCCGCTACAAGTGTCTGAAGTGGGAGGCAGTTCCCCACCTAATCAATCCGTGGTGATAAACATTCCGCCCGAACAATGTCAGGCGCCCATCATTTTCAACAGTCCGAAACACATTGTGACTGAAAAATCTATCCACACTGCGGATTTATATATGTTAAATCAAGGTGACCCTTTTCGGTATGTAAGTCCGACACAACCTGTAGGGGAGGTGAAAACTCCACCCCCTATGTATCCAGACGTTCCTTATACTCATAGTTTTCCTCCACATGTAAGGGAAACCTTAAACACCTCTGTCCGTCATAATGTACCCATATTTAAATGGGGCATTACGTTCGATGGAACCAACTCTAGTCTCAACGCCGAGACTTTTATATTCCAAGTCGAGACTCTCTCTCGCACATATCAGGTTTCGTTTGCAGAACTCATCGCGAGTTTCCATTTATTAGTTCGTGGACCAGCAGCGGTCTGGTATTGGAAATATCTCCAACTACATCCCCAGTCCTTTGATTGGGACGGCTTTAAGGCCGCTTTTCTGAGTCGATATGGCTCTCTTACCTCCGATGTGGATATCCGACGACGTATTGACGCGCGGATTCAAAAACCTTCTGAAACCTTCATTGAGTTCTTTGATGCGGTTGAAGGACTGACCCTTCAGCTTCGGCATCCATTACCGGACACTGACCTACAAGTCATCCTATATCGCAACATGTCCACCCGTCTGAGCGATCATTTAGCTGGTCGCACCTTTAACAACACTCGCGAACTAGTCCAATGTTGTATTTCCGTCGAGAGTGTATGGAACATCAACACTTCTGTAAAACGGACTATTCCTTTCGTGCGGCGTTCAGTGCACGAAATTCATCTTACGTCTGGGTCGAAAAACGTCGATCCTATCAACTCTCGTCGTTCTTCTGGTAATCCATTCAGACAGGCAGACGTATCTCCTACAGTTCGCTCTTCCGAAACTTTTTCTAACTCCGTTATCTGTTGGAACTGTAAGCGTAGTGGGCATTCCTTCGGAAATTGTCCAATTCCGGTAAATCGACTTTTCTGTTTTGGATGTGGCCACGATGGTGTCCTGAAAAGTAACTGTGCTAAATGCAATCCTTCGGGAAACGGGCGAAGGAGTGTGTCGTTCGCGGGGAATCGATCCACTCCAGTCATCGCCAACAACATGCCTCTGAATCGGTCCGACTGAATAAAAACACGTATCCCAGTCCGACCCGAAGCAAATACGCGTCTGTAAATCATGTACCTTCCCTCTCTAACATCTCTATGAGAGATGTCACCATCCAAACGGACCCCAATATCAATTTAAAACCTGTTGTGTTACCTGTTGAGTTCATACATAGCGATCTTGTTTCCGTGACGTCACCTCATATAGTTCATCCCTCTATTAAATCTAAATGTCGCCTACTGTCCAATAGTCGCCTACGTCGGTGTAAACGTACGGCATTAAATTTTTATAAACTTCGTCAACTGCGTAAGGCAGTACTACACTCCATATATTCCGATGATCCTTCAGCGGATTCCCGACCTTTTCGTGAAATAGCCATTAATGGGCATAAACTCTCTGGGTTACTCGATAGTGGAGCTAGCGTTAGCGTTTTGGGTCATGGGGCTTTAGACCTTATATCTAAATTACAACTTTATCTGCATTCTTCCAACCTCCACATTAGTACTGCTTCTGGACAACATGTCTCCGCATTAGGTTATGTAGACACTTCAGTCTCCTTCGGAAACTTAATCAAACCCATTCGATTTTTAGTAGTCCCTTCTCTAGGACATTCCGTGTATCTGGGCATCGATTTTTGGAACGCATTTAATATCGTACCTTTTCAGTTACCTTCTCTACAAGTACTTAATACTGTTTCTAGCTCTAAAGGTGATGTGTATCATCATCTATCTACAGCGCAGCAAATGCAGCTTCAATCTGTTATCCAGACCTTTCCGTCCTTTAATGAGCGTGGGTTGGGAAAAACTTCTCTTTTGAGTCATACTATCGATACGGGTTCCGCTAAACCCGTTAAACAACGTCACTATTCAGTGTCTCCTGTTATTCAATCTCAGCTATATACCGAATTAGATCGTATGCTTTCTCTTGGCGTTATAGAGGAAAGTCAGAGCTCATGGAGTTCTCCCGTCACTTTGGTCCGCAAACCCGGTAAAAATCGGCGAGGTCACTATCAAGGATGCATATCCACTTCCGCTAATTGAGGGTCTCTTATCTCGTCTACAATCTACTAAATTCATAACCAGTCTAGATCTCAAGGACGCCTTCTGGCAAATTCCTTTATCTATGGACTCGCGCGAAAAGACCGCTTTTACAGTCCCTGGTCGTCCTCTTTATCATTTCACTGTTATGCCTTTTGGTCTTTGCAACGCCCCACAAACTATGTGTCGTCTCATGCATAAAGTCATTCCGCACGAGTATCATGACAAAATTTTCGTCTATTTAGACGACCTACTCATTACTAGTGCCACCTTTGAGGAACATTTAGATCTATTAAGTAAAGTAGCTCAATTTCTTACTTCCGCCGGCCTTACTATTAACGTCGACAAAAGTAAATTCCTTCAACGCGAGATCAAATATCTCGGATATATAGTCAGTGACGGTATCCTAAAAACCGATGCGGATAAAATTTCTAGTATTGTTGACTACCCCACTCCTAGGTCCGCTAAGGACGTACGGCGTTTTATGGGAATGGCGGGTTGGTATCGTCGTTTCATCCTTCGCTTCGCTAGTATCACTGCGCCTCTAACCGATTTACTTCAGAGCAAGCGTTCGTTTAAGTGGAATGACTCCGCTGAAAACGCTTTCTCGCAAATAAAACAAGCCCTAATTTCGGCTCCAGTTTTAATTAATCCAGACTTTAGTAAACCCTTCTTTATACAGTGTGACGCCAGTACTACCGGTATCGGTAGCGTGTTATTTCAGAAGGACGAGGATGGTAAAGAGCATCCTATTGCCTTTATGTCCGGTAAATTAAATTCGGCCCAACGTAACTATACTATCACGGAACTCGAATGCCTGGCGGCTGTACAAAGTGTAAAAAAATTTCGCGCCTATATCGAGGGGTTTTCTTTTACTATCATTACCGATCATGCCAGCCTCAAGTGGCTGATGCGGCAAACTGACCTTTCCGGCAGACTGGCTCGTTGGAGTCTCAAACTACAAGGATTTGACTTTCAAATCCAACACTGCAAAGGATCCGTAAACGTCGTCCCAGACGCGTTGTCGCGCGTACATGAAGGTATTGTAGCCGGCAATATCTCTATTCTCTCTGACCAAACTTTAACTTCAATTCTTCCGGAACATGCTTCTCTGCATCCTTTAATTCCTGAGTCAGCCTTTAGTGACTCCTCATATCTAGAGCGTATCGATCTTATACAGCAAAACCCCGATAAATTTTCTAATATTTGGGTACAAAACGGGAAAATCTATATTAATACCGGTGTCATGTCGGATGACCAAGTAAATATCCCTCAAACTAAACTATGGGTGCCCGACAGTGTACAACAACTGCTTATATCTCACAGTCATAGCTCCCCTGTATCCGCACATAGTGGTGTCCATAAAACCGCCGAAATATTGCGTCGATATTTCTATTGGCCACGTCTCAAACTCGACGTCCGTAAATTTATTAGTCAATGTTCTGTCTGCAAACAGACAAAGTCTAATAACCAAACTCTACGTCCTCCTCTCGGACAAATGCGTATTTCTGAGCGTCCACTGCAACGCCTGTTCATTGACTTTCTGGGTCCCTATCCCCGTTCTAAGTTCGGAAATACGCAACTTTTCGTGGTGCTGGACCACTATTCCAAATTTCTATGGCTTAAGGCCATGCCTAAGGCCACTGCCGAGTCCGTTGTGAACTTTCTGTCCGAAAATATTTTCCATACTTTTGGCGTTCCTGAATTTATTCATTCCGATAACGGAGTGCAATTTGTGTCTAAAGTTTTCACGCAACTTCTGTCAGACTACAATATCACCCAAGTTCTAAATACTCGATATTCTCCGCAGTCCAACGCTTCTGAGCGTGCCAATCAATCCATTCTATCCGCTATTCGCTCTTATATTGGTGACGACCATCGTAATTGGGACCGTTCCCTGGTGGAGACATGCGCTGTATTTAGGAACGTAGTGCATGAATCCACTGGTTGTTCACCGCATTTCCTAATGTTCGGATTTCAGGCTATTAGACATGGCTCGGACTACACCCTCCTACGTAAATTATCTTCTTTAGCTGACGGTCAACTAAGTGTCACGGAGCGCAACGACAAAATGCGCGATATTCAAATCAAGGTCCAAGCTAAACTTCAAGAATCCTACTTGAAGGGTAAACGCAGATACGATTTGCGTAGTAAGCCCCGAATGTTTCAGCCCGGTCAAGCTGTACATGTCCGTAATCATGTCTTGAGTAAGGCTGTTGATCGGTTTTCCGCCAAACTTGCCCCGAAGTTTGTGCCTGGAATCATTGTTTGACCTGTGGGACAGGTTGCTTACGAAGTTCGGGATATGTCCGGTAAAACTCTTGGTGTATGTCACGCACAGGACATTAAGAGTTAACTTCGATCTGTATATTTTGTTGATAGCTATCTGTATATATATCGTACATATATTAGTATGTCAATTTTTGTGAGTTTGTATATATCGGTAATATTTAGTACAGGTCTTGGTCCCTTATAAAATTAGTAGTCCAATGAGTTTTCCTAATGGCCTCGTCGTGTGACGTATCGGTTGCATTAGTGTGGACGGGTATTGTATTAGTATATACATCTGCGTCGCATATAGTTAGGTTGTACCTTATTTAGTATCTGTTCATATATCCTTAGGTTGAATAATTGGGTTTGGAGTCTTAAAATGCTAGAGAATTGACGACCTCTGGGGTCCCTAAACTAGTCCGCGTTGAGCGTTGACGCCTGTATATAATGTAAATATTTTTGGTATATCTAGTATCATATTATTAATAATTGCTCACAGGAAGTGAGACCATTTTTTTTGTAGTATAACCATATCTCTTTATCTTTCGAATATTACCCATTTTACCTATCGGAATCTTATATTCCTCATCTTTTCATCTTCGGTATACAACCGTTTCAGTTGCTAGGCAACTTTCTTAGGGGTAGGGGGGGTTCATATTGAACTCAAAATGTATGTATTTGTCTTCGTCTTTAAGTTCTGGTTTGTTTCTTTGGCTGATTCGAGACTGGGGTTGAAGTCTGTCAGGTTAGACCTGAGGTTCTCTATGGGGTTTCAATACAGAGGGCAACGGTCGATCCTTTGTAGTTAGTACAGCTCAACCCCAGTGCAAAACTCGGAAGGTACACCATTTCGTTTTTCAGTGTCGTGTATTGTCCCGGATATCTTGTCGTAACATTATCTCTGATCTGTAATAGCGATTTCATTACTCATCTTTTCAACACGCCCGTGTTTCATTTTGTTTGATAACTCAGTAACCCGCCGTTGATAGGTTCCGTTCCTGTTTTGAGCTACTTCGACTACTAAGGTAGTTTTGAAGGCTTATTTCGGGTAAAACTGTCGATTGAGTAGAGTTACCTTAACGTAATACTGTATCGAGGAAATTGCGTGAACATGTATGATGATTTCGACGTTAAGACGTTTTGACTACATCTGCTGAGTTTCACGTAAGACTTCCCATTTTATTAAAACCCTCCTGGTTCGTTTGAGTGAGCATGATGATTTCGACGCGTAGACGTTTTGATTACATTTGCCTAGCCTCATACCAACCATGAGATCTTTCATTACTTAGAGTTCATACATAGCCCGGCTTTATTGTGGAGAGACTCTTCTCAGGGCGGGGTCGTCCCCACGTTCTGTTGCGGATCAATTCTCATTTTAGTCGTTCATTTTTTTTCGTTTCTTCCAAATTGGAATATATTCAATTTTCCCTCAGTACACGTCCAAATAAGCAGCATTGGCAGTACTAAATCCCAACTTAGTAATCCACCACACGCGCTGTCTCTCTTGCGAGGTGAGTTTAAGTGATCGAGCGCGAATCGGTTCATTTTGCATGCTGTCGCCCTCTGATTGGCCGAAAAGATTCTGACATATTACCATATATGGTAATAATTGGAGCAAAAATGCTTCAACGGGTGATCGCGGTGGAAAAAAATGTGAAAAGTGAGTTGACGAGAGAGTCGAAGAAAAGACGTGGTCGCTGAAGGAAGAAAATTCGGTTTGGTTTTTTTTTGGAAAAAGAACGCTTGCACGGAGAGTGTAAACGGGAATATAGCGAAACGATTAAAACAATGCTAAAGTTCGCGAATCGCGCGATATACATTTTGTTGGAGATTTCTGGTTTTGGAGTTGTTGAATTTCGAATTTTTGCGATTGGCAGTCGAAGTGAGGAGTGGAATTATTCCTGTTAAATAATCTACAGTATCGAGTGGGTTTCCCGAGTGAGTTTTTATGGGACCGCTGTCTGGAAACAACGACAGCGACAAGCAACGTTTTCGGCGGGGCCACATAGCAGACATGCAGAGTCTAACACAGCATTCGTCCCGGAAAAGGAGTTCAGTGGAAATGTGAAGCTTCCTGCGAACGGCCGACAGTAATAAAGGAAATTAAAATCAAAAAAAAAGTAACTATCTCATGTACTCACGGAAATTGATTAGTCACAAGAAACATGCATTATTATGGCAAAAGGATTTTTTTTGTAATCATTAGGGAAAGTGAATTAACGTAAGATGTTGATGTTGTTTCTGTAATTTATCGTATGCAAATAATTCAAGAAATGTATGTGATCTAGCTTTGAAATACCAGTTCTTAGGCATTTCATGGGTATTTAGCTTTCTTTGTAATAATACGATTATAAATAGTAAGTTCAAACGGGAAGCAACTTGCTTTCAAACTGTAGAAATTTCTGTAGATTTTTTTTGACAATGTGAGAAATTGTTAACCAGTAACTTCATATTGTATGTGTTAAGAACTATGATAAAAAAAGAATTTTTTTTTATATATATAAACATAAGTGAAATAATATGAAGTGAGTTTTTTTCATGGTTCTCCTCTCCTCAGCATGTGCGCGATTGGGTTTTGTCCGGATATAAAAAGTTCTTTTGTCGATGTGCCTTTTATTAGCCCACGACCCGGTGAGCTAGCCGGTTTAAAAAAAAAACATGTTATCTATGGTCGCCTCTATGCGACCACTGTTGGTGGGTGCTCCGCACGGGGGCCTCCTCTCGGCGGTCATCGTCCATGGTGCATCCGAAGTGGCGGAGCACATGGATGGTGATTGTCTGGGATGGAGGTGAAGGAATGCGGGGCACGCAACAATACTCTTGAAGTACTATATTTTCATATGGAATAAATTCGACCGCTTTTTTGAAAATACAAGACCTGTGCAACCTCTTAAGGTTTAGCAATCCACCAAAAATCGTGGCTTTCACTAAATTCGCATGGTTATCAATTCCAAACAACAAATACTAGGTATTGTCCATGCTGCTTGTTATATAGAGAAAATCTAGACTTATGTAGAATACAGGGAGATCTACTAAAACCAATTAGTTTCATCAACTTCATACAACTGATAACACCAGCAATCATTAAATGTTGGCTGAATCTGTGTTTTGAAGCATAGTTTTATCGCTGAAGATAAGTTATAGCATATTTTCAACGTGCCGCGTGGTTGTCTTTGTACTTAGCTGGTTTGCTTTTCAAAATATATTGAACTGATTAGAATGAATATCACATCACAGTTTCGACATTGTATCGCTCTCAAACAGCTTCATAGCTAGCTTCATATCAGCTTTAAAAAAAATTAAATAGAAAAAACAGCTGCTCACTCATCAATCATTCAAGGCGATTGTAGCATTTAGCGTTGGCGGCCGAATTTTTTAAATATAAATTGGTTCCTCAGATTTGTATCTAAAAGTTTTGCTAAACTAAAAAGCACTTACTAAAACTTGGATATGATTTTTGCCAATCACATATGAATTTGTACGTCTGACGACAAGATGAGTTGATGCCGTATTTCACTTCGAATACCTATTCAATAAAGATTGAAGGTAAACAGAGAACACATACACATGGTCATGTTCTTATCGAGAGTCATTAATTACTCTTCATTTGCTTCGATTAGATAAGAGATAAAAACAAGCGTTTATTTTTGAGTGCTTCGTTCCGACATGTACATAGTTTTTTTTTTTTTGATAATTTTTCGTATAATTTCAATTTTTATAGAACATCTTGAGACAAATAAAGTGACATTCTAGCAAATGTAGAGTCAGAACTGATAAATGCTGCTAGTCTTTTACCGGATAGTCTGGCTAATGAATAGCAAATACTCATTGTTTTTATTGAAGATGTAAAACTCAATTTTTTGTTGTTAAACTTTTCTTTTAAAAGTCAAGATTAGTCTACGCGTTTAAAGTGTCTGACGTCAGCGTGACTAGTTCGTCTTGAATTTAGATTTAACTCACTTTCTAGCAAAGCACAATTTCATGAATCAATCTTGTAGAATAAGCGTTAATTTTGCACTTTTCGTTGTTTTTGTTTGCTAAATGTAAAATTTCATTATTTTTAAGTATCGTCCCTTTCAATGATTTCTGCCGAAGTTGCAGATCAGAGGAAGAGGAAGAAACCATTAAACACTTTCTGTGTGAATGTCCGGCGCTGTCCAGGAAGCGCATGCAAACCTTGGGCACACCCTTCCTAGACAACCTCACGGAAGCAGCCGATTTGGACATTGGCTGCATAGCCGGCTTTATTCGAGAATCTGGATGGTTCTCGTCATCCCGCAGGTTCTAGTGCCGCCCTTATATTCTGTGGTATCACAATGGGCCTCTCGTGGCCTAAGTGAGCTACCTTTGGATAAAAGGGGGCTGCCACTACAACCAACCAACCAACCAAGTATCGTCAATATTTTAATGTGAGGTGACAAAAACGAGTAGATATCATGTGTTAGTAGTGGTAATAGTAGTAGTAGAGCAATTGCGTCCAGTTGACATAATCATTTCGGTGTACGGCTTTCTTGAAAGATTAGCTGAAGTCAGGGTTTTCTGTTCACTTCATGGTCCAGTAAATTGTCCTTACTAGACATTTTGATAAGAATTTTTCGCTAATTTACTCTTAATCTCCAGAACAATTGTTCTGAAAAAGCTGTTTCAATGGCTTGTTAATTTATCCCCGAACTGTTTCCTGACAGTAGTTTCCATAATGACGCCATTCAGTTTAATGTACTTCCTGTAAACTGTGATCTTTCTGTAAACACCACCATTGCCGCCATCAACTCAGCCCGTCGTAATGGCAGCATCCCTATCACCGGCCATATCTATGATGGCTGCCTCTGCCATGCTGCGGCGACGCTCCAATGGAATCAGCTGTACGCCATACTTGGAAATTTAATGCCGGGCATCCAAGGAAACGAGCATTGAATGTTGGCGCGGAGAAGCCTCCAATTTCCAGACCAATTGGAAAAATAAAACGTCCAATAATGGCCCCGAAACTTCAATTTAAGGCAATCGAGGAAACTCCCAGCCGTTATTTTCCTCGTATCCATAAAATGTTGTTATCAGCTGAATTTTCGTCCTTTTCGCATTCAGACTAGGGAGAGGCTGCCCGAGAACAGGAGCTCTGATTGATAGTTGAGCACGGTTGCCAGTGTAGTCAATTTCCATGGCCCTAAAGTTTACGATAAAAGTTAATGGAAAATCGTTGAATTCATCTCGATTAGAAATCGTCCCACTGATAGGAAACAAATTAATTTGAAATGAAAGTGACGATTAAAAAGATGTAGTCGTGGTACGAACAGAGAGAGAGAGAGAAGGAGTTTTTGCTACAAAGGAAATAACGTGATTTGCTTTGGACTAGGGGTGAACATCGTGCCGACTTGTGGGATCCATTGCCAGCTCTAATCTGTGATGCTCTACGATTTATCACCCAGCACACTTCACTTTCGTATGCACACATATGATGAATATGGTTTATCTACTTTGGCGGAAGATAAATGATTAATTTATTTTGTTCCTCGCGTTCTAGAGTCTGACGTACAGCTTTCTGCCAGTGAAAATCATTTATGCAGGATATGCAATGTCGGATGTTTACGATAATGCCTTGGATTCCCACATACCCAATTAGAGAACAAATAGGCAGGATGTGCTGTGTAATTGCCTTCTGTTGCTCGTGCTTCTGCTTCAAACCGATGACGTTCCGAACGGATATTGAGTAAAACATTGTGGTATGGAACATGGCGTACGTAACTTTAACAAAGGGTCAAGCAGAGAAAAAAGTACTGAAAAGCTTGAATATTTAAGCAGACTTTTAAGCAAAATATGGTGAAAACTTTCAATACACACAAAATCAAACACCGAACATTATTCCTGTCCGGTTAATCTATTCACTAAAGTCATCTTTGATCCCGAGTAGCTCTAATCTAACTTGACTCGATATCATGATGGTAGATAACGAATACTTGTTTTACTTTCAATTTAATTTTAACTCCGAAATATTTGGGAAAGCATTATTTTGTCATAGAAGCTCCAGAAAAATTTAGAAGCAGTCGTTCGAATGAACACAATTTCAATTATTTGCAACTACAAAGTTGGCTCCAGAAAATCTTGATTAAATAAAATCAATCTGCCTCAATTTGTGATTTTTCCACCGAAATAACTTTAGATACTTAAGCATGTAGTTCCGAAAAACAATCAATCACTTTGTAGTCATAAATTATTACATCCTAGTATTGGTAATCCCAGCATAACTAACATACAAAACAGCTGAATTCGCTTCAAATTTTTATTTATTCGAATCTGATAAAACGTTTGAAATTGATATTCAATTTAGCAGGGTCCACAAGGTCAACCCAAAAATCTTCTTCGGAAGTGCCATTGCTGTATATGTATGTACGAATGAAAACTTTTATTTGTTATTAAATCAAACTCTGGTACATTTCGCTTCACTTTTTGTTTTCGTTCTTTTTTCACAAATCCGTTTAGGCACAATGTTTTACGTGTCCGCTATCTCTAGCTTATCAGCCGATAATGCCCCTGTCCTAGAGCAAGTTCTTTACATGTAATTTTTTTAGTCTTAAAACCACATAACGTACTTCAGCACTTTTGTAACTATATATGCACCATATTTGGGGAGAAGCTTTTCACTCGCCCCATCATTTGACCCTTTCGGTCTTGTTCTAGAAACAATTTCATGAACAAATCCTTCCCCCAACGACAAGGTCCGTCAATCCTGATGACCATGTTTGCATATAATTAATTTTTGTATGGTCTTCAGTTACTGAAAGTTTCTATTTATTACCCCCCCCCCCCCAAATTTGTTGTTCAGAATTTAAATCACTTTGCCCTGATACGCTTAAGTTATGTTCATGAACGTGAAACATTTCAAAAATCACAATTATTCTTAATCATCAAGGATCTCTATTCCTACGGATGCGAGATGCTTTGACTACCATGCGTCGTTATTCACGTTAGTTAATTTTTCGCGAATTTTTTTTGGTGAAAAGATCAGGGCAAAAATATCGAAGATATCCGACAAGGACTTGAAGTTAGGTACTGGAACTGGCGAGGTCATTATAAGACTAGATATCAAATGAGTAAAAGTGTAATGCTGGCCGATTCAATAGAAAAGTCACTAGCAAATACGTGGAATAAAGACATCTTATCGAAAGTCCAAACACTAGGTACATAAAAATTACAGCTCAAGTTATTTTTGCACCAGCTTAATTTTTTTCAATCTACGAACAATGCGCAAATATGATTTTATTTTCATATTTTAGGTACGAAATGCCTCGAATATCAATAAGTTTTGATATGAAAAACACATATCTTTATATATTTATCGATGCAAACGCCTTTTTAAATCGACCCTAATGACTCATCGTCTGATGTTCCTCCTACCTGTGAATCTTCTATTGTAAATTACTTATGAGCATAACAGATAGCCAAATAAACAGATAGTATAGTGGCTCAGATAAAATTTGTGGACGAATTCCTAGGAAGCTTAAAATATTATTCTTCCCCAAGGCATGAATCAAAACAAGACTGAAATACAACACAGATGAAATTTTTTTCCTGATGTGTAGTATTTTATGTAACCGGTTTTATTATTTAGAGTTTTTTATCAATAGCATATTTACAATGCCTTTTAATGTTCGAAGTACTGCGATCATTAATATTTATCCTTAATTTCTTTTTCTCATTCTTCTCTTTTTCTAATATTATTACTGTTCGATGTTTTCGTATATTGTGACGGTTTTGCTAGACACCCTGCGAAATCCTGCAGTTCGCATCTCGTTTTATCGTTACAAACGCAATCAAATTGAAGCAACAAATTTTTCGCGCAACTTAATACCTATTTTTGTCAACATCATCGGCATGCCTACTAAATGTATTTGATTATCGTTTTTATGTTACTACTCTTCGAAAGCTCTGAAAATGTAAGTCGGAAAACTCATTTTCAGCTATGAAACAAATGTAATTATTTCGCGATTGTATAGTTGACTTTTGAAGCTATGATAGGTTTGGAATGCATCGTTTTCGAATTAGGATCAGATTTCGAAGCACGCACAATTTTTCGATATTCGTGAGCAATTGTTTTTCTTGGTTGACCAAGCCTCTTTTTTTAATCTTTGGTGTTTTAAAAGCATTTTCAACGAACTACAAGGATACTGCTTTGTGTTCTAATTTCTCATTTTTTTGACGCGGCTTGAGTTCGATATTAAATATCGTTCTGCCGAGAGAATGTTTGTTTTATCGAGAGAGTATTTATTGAAGAACCGATACTTTTTTCTATATCCAGATGGTTTCAATAGCTGCGATTTTCGAAGAAAAAGATAAATTAGACTTCATGTACCAAGGGGAGCCATAAATTCACATAAAGGATAATTATTTCCTATCTGAATAATCCAAACTTCCATCTCCATTGCAATAGGCATTTCTGATGTGTTGAGATTCATGGTCACCCGAATTCTATCGGTGATTCGTCGGTTAAACTACAATTGACCGCGGTAACTAATGAAACTATTACGCGAGCATAATTTTTCATACACGTACACACCTTCATTAGAGGTCAGGTATGTTGAATGTATGGATTAATATTTTTTTGCTTACGTTGAGACTATTGCTACTTGAAAACCACCCGTAGAGCTATGAAAATTGAAATAATTAATCCACGAAACAGAAATTGGCTCCCGATTCTAGGCGAAGGTAGTCAATTGTTCATCAGTCAAATCGCATGCATGAAAAGTGAAATTGATTGCCAGTCAGCAATTAAGCTACCACTGATAAGTTTGAAATATGAAGCTAAATGGTGTAAGAAGTTGGGTAGGAGTATTTATTTGAATTTTTACAATTTGAAATAAAAATCAATGTTTATGCTTTGAAATATAAACATATGCACACTGTATTCCTTTATTGATAGCGCATATTTAATAGATAGATTAGCCATGAAACAAACCACATCAGCATGAAACAACGAAACTAATGAGCAAAAACCTTATCAACCATAAGGAGAAACCAGTTCAAAATATGAAACCTATTTGAGAGGAGATCAACTAGTTCATATATACCATGCGTGTTTCTTTTATGTTATTTGCGAAGCTGGAATTTTCAAATTTACTAATTTCCACGTATAAAAGAATTGTTGCCAAGGCATTGCTTTTGTTTGAAAAACATTTTTGTTCTGCGAAGCCATCTACTCTATTCAGACATTTCAGGAAATTCGACGAAATGTAATCAGACATATTTCCTAGAAAAAAAAAACCAATCAGTGTTTTCTTTGCGTCATATTTCTAATGTGAAATTGATGGTATTTTGCTGGACGATTTACAGACATAAGATGGAATTTTCCATCTAAACACCGCTTGTTGCTTCCTAGATAGTTCACATGGAAGGTTGCGACGATTGATGGTAACGGCGCTGTTTTGGTGCATTATATTAAATTGCCAACAAGTTTTAGCGAAAGATTAGAAGATCGTTACAAGCAGTAATTTAGTAGGTATGCACCAGTAGCAACGTTCTTACACTACAAGTTGATATTCGCTCGCTGATGTAAGAAGCAAATCGATAAACAGTAGGGTTATTGTAACGGCGGAAAAAAATCACTCTATTAAAACTCAAGGTGAACGTTGGCGATTTTATTTCGTGATTTTGTAGTTTATCCTATTGCTGGCCAACAATTATTCTTACTCACTACAACAAACGAAAAACGATTTTTATTATTCGTCAAATCATTGGAAGTGATTTAACGGATGTGAACTTTGTAATTAGAAGAATTATTACATTAATTACAGATGTAACGTCGTTCGATAAGCCACAAGTATTTTAAACATAGCATTTCGGAGCCATTTTCAGTTGAAGGTGGAAAATTGTGTGTAGGTAAATCGGTGGAAACTAAAATATGTTGATTTCTAGATATAAGATGTTTTTTGTAATTTGTGCACAATGGGATGTTATTCATACTCAGGTTTTTGGTAACATGCAAAATTCATTCTTTCGAGATGCGTATAGATAACAGATAAGTGAAAACGTTTATTATATAATTTATTTACGTTCACTTGCTTGGATCGAGATTGATTCGAGTACCGACCGAATCCGACGAGTATATGGCACAAATACAATCGTTTGTAACAGCATGCTACGTGTGTTATCATCAATCATGGGGGTTATGGCTGTGATGCTCATATAAGATATAGTCTATTTGTTTAGACTACTCCGGGGTGGCGAGAAATTATACGACTTAATCACTTTATCTCTAGAATTTAATATGAGGTCTAATAACGTTAACAATTTTGACAAAATTTATTCTTTTACTTTAAGAGTGAGAAATAAAATATTGAATGCCAAATATGTTTTGCCATACAGTTATTACTATCTAAAGCGTCGTAAATATTATGCAATATTTTTCATCTCACTGTTTTGCAATCCGGATAGATTTAATGATCAAATTGTTTTTGGATATTTTGAAAGATTTCAACGATTAGACGTAAGTATATTTCATATGACCTCAGGAGGCATTTTGCTGTCAGATTCAATTACTCACCGCATGGCTGCTTCAAACGACTTCGGTTCTGCCGAATAAATGACTTTTTAAGGCCTAGTCGAGTTAGATTACTTGCAGAAGAGTTGGCTCGTCGAAGTTGGAATAAAGTATAATTGTGTGGGTTTTGTGGAAACAAACATTACATTGCTAATAATAATACGCGATATTGAAGCTATTTATTTTATCTGCAAATATTTAAGGCGTGGTTTTTGAAAATTCAACCGCTTGTGATAAAAAAAAACTATATTGTGAGATCCCAAAGCAACACAATAAGGCTTTTGTATTATTAATCACGAGGCTTATTTTTAATCGATATCAGTAGTAAAACGGCTTCGACAATAACATGAAACGTACTTTTTTGATTTGAAACAAGATAGTTATATTTAGTAGATTGTAACATTTGTTGACGTTTGAGAGTAGGTATAGGTATACCTTGAGCGTCATTATGGAGAATATTTAATAGTTTTCACATGATTGAAAGTCACAATTAAATGGTACTAATTCAATTAAATACTTTAAAATTTTAAAGCGAAAATCCAATGAATTATTGGATGTAAAATGAATAGGTCAACATTTAATAAATCATTGAATACAATGAGTAAATTTTGTCTTTACTACACATTCAAATACAACCTTATATATTTGAAAATCTGTTTAAAGCAGTATTCCCGCTTATCGTGACTTGTTAATAGAATGTTTACTGTGCATTACCAATGTTTTCAAATATTTACCTCATGAGCAATTTGTTGGTCATTGTAAAATTTACTGCTGGCATACTTCTGAGCGGAAAATTCATTTTATCATTGAATGCCTTCTAAACTTCAGGCCAGGTTATTGATGATATTTTGAAGAGCACATCTTTATACATATTTGATCTTGCTCGTCAACACATGTGAAAAAAACACAGAATATAGATTATAAGACACACTATAGTAGCAAGCAGTATTAATGTCCAAAAATAAACAATTTAAACACATTTATTCTTGACTACAACTGTCCATACTTTGTCTCCACAAAGTTGTGTTCACAGTATTTCGATTTAAAAGTCGAAAATAAATTTAACGTAGCTTTGTTCAGAAGCAGCATATGTATCCAGTTTACAAAGATGTTTAATGACTATTCACCACCAGTACAAATAAAGTTCGCAAATTGGAAAGGTATTAACCTTTCGCGCTGATAATATTTTAGAAGTCTATATTCAACAGTATTGCATTTTCAGTACTGGTATGGGTTGATTTTCTGTTTTACTATGTTAACTGGAATGCAAGTAATCTTCTTTTAATGTAAACTTAGGATTCTACGTATTCCACGTATGACTGATCTGTTTAACACTCAAAATATGTGCTAAATGAGTTCAAACTTACAAATGATGAATGTTCTTGTAATGGATAAGACTTTACTTCGAAATATCTATAATGTACAAAATCCAGGCCAGTAATCAATTAAAAACCATCAAGTTGCAAAAGCGTGGATTAACAGTTTCCAAGAACTAATGAAAACTTCGAAAAAGTCAGGGTAATTAGCTAACGCTGCAAATTTCGAATGTGTTAGGAAGTTCCATGCAAATCGGTATGTTTAATATTTGAAAAAATAGCTGTTATAATGAAGTATGTCAGCTAGCAAAGCGTTTTCGGTCTAAGCATTTCAACATATCATTGTAAAATTGTAAAGAACGCTCTCATGTTAAGTGAGGGAAATCATGAATAAATTGGTGGTTCTTAAATTTTAGAATGAAACTCGCAGTCGTGAACACTGACCACGTTCTCTCGGCTTACGAACATGCAGCAAATTTCATACGCGTTTTTCGCGAAATCTTTTTTTCGTCAACCACTGAAAAAAGTTAGTTTCGACTTTTAAAATCACATAGGTAGCCGCTAGTTTGTACACCGTGCAAAAACACAGGTCGCTATTTTTAAATGCAAAAAATAACTATTGTTATAGTCTTGTGATCTTCGTAAAATCGCTTGTATCAAAGTATTAGTGATCGGTAAGACTATTTTTTTAAGTTTTGAAATTTTGGACCGCCATATTTAAAAAAATTTCGTCCTTGCGCTGCGAGAACAGTAATAGATATAATAAATTAGTTGTGCATTTCATATAGAGATTCGCTTTTATTTGCATTACAATTCTTTTCATGATTGTGTCGTGCATGGATTTCATTTATTTATTCAACGTTTGATTAAAACTAAGGGGAAATAAGATTCAAATCACTTTAAAATGCGATTTGGATATGATTTCAATAAGAATGGTTTTTAGGTTTCCGAGGAACAATACCTTGAGAGGTAAAGTATTTAACACTTTAAGTAAAAGCTTTTCTTTTACATTATTTCACAAAAAAAAGAAATTAAAACAGTGACTCCAAGTTTCTGTTCAACTTACACTATTTGGATTTCACTAGGCTCGAAGGGCAGTGATATTCCCCTTGCTGTAACTTTATGATCACAGGGTAGCATAAACAATTTCGGCTTAAATGTGTTTTGTCAGATTAACCATCTGACATGAATGAATGAATCTCTCTTAACAGAAATGAACCATATCGGTGGGAAATGTTTTATATGTACGAACTGTGATATTCTCTGCAGGGTGAGCTATTGTTAACGCAATATCTTTTCCGGCACTTATTCATTCATCCATTTTGATCTAACAGGCAAAGAAAACAGTGGTCACAAAGTCTTAATGCCGCGTAGTCTTAACAAGCCCAATTTAGCGATGCCGTCGTTGCATTGCGTCGTAGTGTAACAATATGTTAGCACTTATGTAGGTACAAGCAATCTAATTTGATGGTCGCAACAAATTTTCTCGCAACTGCATCACGTTTTCGCGCAAAAACCCAGTGTAAATAGATTACTCCATGCTCCTGACACTACCAGCATGCATTAGCCATGATACGCTTATTTCTCAGTCACTTTCTTTGCAACTCTGCTCAAACGAATAAACCTGACCCAGCTATGGGAAAAAAGATCAAAGCGTGAATAACTGCACAGACAAGCTCGTAACGAATTCATCAAATTGATAAATAAGATTATTTCTATTTGAAGTTTAAAAGCGATGAGGACACACAATTGGAACAGTGTGTGCAGGGATTTTCAATCATCCGCGTCTACGATACTTTTCTTCGAGTTAGATATCGAAGAACAAACGTTTGGCAGGTGAAGCTCTGCAATTTTTCTCAAAGACATTCCTCCTATAAGCCAGGAGATATTTATATATAAACGGTTTGTATCAAAAATAAATCGGTTCGCCACAAATGCTTCGATTCTCTTGAATGTTGGATCATTCAAACGATTGGTTTGAGCTGCCATTTGTTTTATGAAATTTCGTGGTACTCACTATTCTTTGCCCAGAGAAAATTACTTTTCTATGCTTTTGTGCATACATACGTACGCTCGAGTATTTACCAGTCATAAGCCTGTAAAATATTTCTTACAGAGATAATGCTTTGTGCGAGCAACAAAGTTGAACCATTCGCCGTAGTCCTAATAACCATGAAGTCACGTTCAAGATAAAGTGAGTTTTGTGTGTCCGTAAAAAATATCTGAGTTCAACTGTGTGTTTATGCAATTAAATGTGGTTCGGAGGAAATCAGCATACGACTACGAAAACGAGGGAATTAGGTGTAGGTAGATAAAATTCGAAACAATAACCAAAGTTGTCACGGTAATGCGGATAATAGTTGATAGCTTGTAGCTCGATACAACGCACGGTGCAGACAATAAGTAATTAAGGTCTTTCAGGCTCCGCAACAACAGTGGAAAACGACAATTCGTTTACGTTCAAGGCAGCTGGTACGTCGTCTAGAAGTAACACAAGAGTATTGTCTAAGAAATGCCGAACACTGAGCACTTAAGGCCTTAGCATTCAAACAATAGATTTCATTGATCGCTGGAAGTGCTTTATCTTACAGCGAATTGCATAAAGATTGTTTGAAATGCCCAAGGATTAATTGGCGAATGCGAACGAATATCTTCGTTCGCTCTCGCTTTAAAAATGCTTCAGTAATATACATATGTAGGTCGATACAACAACCCTCATATTCAATTCGAGTACATCAACCATAAGACAAAATATGCCTTGATTGACTTAGAAAGCATATCTTTCTGTTTCAATAGCAACGAAGAAAACGCATTCAATTTCTTTTAGGGTAGTTTGCGGTAGTCTTTGTGGTTAGTTGACGTTGTGCAGTTTGCATCGAATTTAATATGCAATCAATCATTAACATGGAAAAAAGAAATGAAGCGAATATTTTCGATTCAACTGTACAGTTTTGAATTACAGATACTCGCTCTTTCAAAGTTTTAAAAAAAAGGAGTGTATTCCTATTGCAGGCTTCATTGTAATAAATTAATACTTTATATAGTACATTCTGCAAACATGAACTTTGCATGAATTCACAGCAATCATAACATAAAGAAAGAAAATATGATATAAGATGTTGGTATTCTGAAATTCATCCATTATCGTGATATGATGAAAAATTGTCCACATCGTATTTATTTTCCATGCGATATGAAATCAGATTCACCTCCTTCATGAGTACACAATCAATATTCTAAGATATTCTTCCTATTCATAATCATTGAATTTAATGACTGAGCTGTCTGAATTTCCATGGGACATTTATTATAACAAGATTTCATCATTCATTTATTCATAAATTGACTTCGATGTGATTGTTCTTCACTCAATTGGATGCTAGTGTTCAAATTGCCAGAACAAAGTCACAGTACCTACTATTGAATTTTTTTTATCAAAACAGCTTTTAAATACAATTGATGCATAATTTATTCAAGGTAAGAAATTAGATCTTGCGACGTCTATGTCTGCAAAGAATTGTTGTAATTGATTTGAAATCCAATTTTGATCAATCTTTAGTGCGGTAGTTCAGCCTAATTTAGATAATTAATCTTAAAAAAGTTTCCAAGGTGAATGGAGATACATGCATAAACAGTAATTTCACTTATTTCAAAATACTTCTAGGTAGGAAAGATGAATTGTTTCTGATTGTGCTTTGTCGTATATAAAAATTATATTCATTATCTCAGCTCGACTTCCGCGACGAATAGAATCAACCAAAGTCGAAATTAAAATTTCGAAGTTCGAGCTGGTCGCAAATTGCACTCAACAATATTGTGCCACTATATACCTATTGCTTGATTTTTCCTTCCGGGAATTCTCCGTTCTTGAGGCCCTTGAAATGTTTGAAAAGCATTGAACCAAATTCCCCGCGTAGGCCAAGCCTACCATTGAGCATTTAAGCACCATTTCGACTAGCAATCCGAGGCGCTATATTAAAATCTTAAGAAGCTGTGGCCATCATCAAGGCTAGGCTGGCTATTTACTTCTATTATTTCAGTTATAAGCTAACTCCCTTGAACATCTCTGCCGTGCAATGGTCAAACCGTCTAAATGAAATTTTCAAGATTTTGAGATATGTGCGTTTAGGGACATTATACCTTCCCTTCTTTCATATGAGCTTAACATTTTGTTTCATTTCCCTCCCCTTCAAGAGTGATGACCATGGCCATTCCATCTATAATACATCTTCCTGCTAATTTCACATAAAAAACAAGTGGCAAACCATCTAAAGTCCTTTAGATGGTTTGTCCATTGTACAGCTATACAAATCAGAAGGAAAATAAACGTCTATTAGTACAGTCAAAGCGTCCGAATTTTAATGTAAGCCAAGCATTTTGGGTAGGCAGAATTTTTTTTAATGTAATGCGTGGGCAATGGTATAGATAGCTTAAGTTCAAGTTTCTCGGGTCGCAGCTCCTGCCCTTTGGGCTCCATCTTCAATACAAAAGAAGTTGGGGCACCCCTATATCTCCGAAACCATGGCTCCCACAAAAAAGTTGTGTATGACAGCCTTGCGTAGAATTAAATTTTTAGCAAGTCATCCATACATCACTTTCACATGGCATCAATAACTAAAAAGTTATAGGCCTAAAATTACATCCAAAAGGGGGGACATCTTTCGAGCGTCACAAATCCATTGTTTTCACTTTAACCCCAAAACACATCGAGAATAATTTTAAGACAATTTTGTTGCAAGTCGTTTGCGGTATTGTTTGTTTCGATCACTGTACCATGTCGGGTATTATTGTGTCTCGAAGGGGGACAAGTCTTAGGAAAAAAACATTTTAGGACCAGATAAACAGGTGTTAAAATGCTTTTTTCCTATGACTTGCCCCCTTTGGGACATAATAACTCCCGGTATGGTACAGTGATCGAAACAAGCAATACCTCAAACGTTTGGTGATAAAACTGTCTAAAAGTTGTTTTCGAACGAATTTCGCGGTAATAGGGGAAACAAAGAATTTGTGGCGCGCGAAAAATGATCCCCCTTTTCAACTTCGTTTTTGGCATGTAACTCTTTTAATATTGACAGCACGTGAAAACGATGTATCCACAACTTACTGCAAATTGAACTTTACACAAGTTTGTCATATTCAACTTTTTTGTGGGAGCAGTGCTTTCCAAGATATGGGGCCGTCCCACTTTTTTTGTTCTCAAGATGGCGCCAAGAGGATTGGAGCTGCGACCCCAGAAACTTCAATTTAAGCTCACATAAAGGCATACTACTCATTGCAATTAAAAAATTTCTGCCCACTAAAATGCTCCGTGTATTTTACAATGGGGGCTTTGCCATCGGAAGCCGATTATTTGGCCTAAAATGCGTTTTCCCCCCTTGGGATGTAATAGCTCCCGCCAGTGTACAGCGATCAAAACAATCAATACATCAAACGACTTGCGACAAAATTGCCTTAAAGTTATTTACAATGTGTTTTGGGGTTAAAGTGGAAACAAAGAAGCTGTGGCGCCCGAAAGTTGTTCCCCCCTTTTTGGGTATGGTTTTTGGATTGTATCTTTTTTATTATTGACACCACGTAAAAGTGATGTATGAAAAACTTGCTAAAAATTATATTCTACGCAAGTTTGCCATACACAACTTTCTTGTGAAAGCCACGGTTTGGAAGATATGGGGGTATCCCACTTTCATTTGTTTTCAAGATGGAGCCCAAACGCCATCGTCGGGGATCCCAGGAAATTGAACTTAAGTTAATTATACTATTCCCCACGCATTGCAATAAAAAAAATTCTGCCTTTTGAAAATGCACGATCAACTCCCAATTGACTGGACTATTTGGAACGTTTGTACGTTGTTTTCTTAGGCAAGTTTTCCTTCTACGCACACTGGACAAAACGTTTAAATGATTTTAGACGGTTTGCCGTTGTATTTGAAGCTGTGTTTCAAGCGAGAAAACAAATCAAAAAATAAGTTTTCTTCGTTTTCATCCCCGCATTGGCGATTTTCCTGCATCTTGAATTCATGTTGCATTCTTTGTACGTTGATTGAAAGGTTTTTGCAAACAAATTAGGTAATGTAGGCAAGACAGGGGAAATGCGGAAGCGTTTTCACGCGAAATGTTTGAAGCCATTTATCTCGATATCGAGAAACTGCAGTTAGACGCTTTGGCCATTGCACGGCAGATCTTTGTTCTACGCCAAGTTTAATCGTAAACGAAATTGTTGCCAAGCGTGATCCTATATCTAATTGCAGAGCATGAAACGCGACGCCTAGGTGCAATGTTTGACTGGAATTTGTGTGTAAATATCTACACGAATCATATGCCCATCAGCCGCTTGGGTGTTCAGCTCAGATATAGTCCAGGAGTATTAAATAAACAACACTCAAGCGCGACTAGCAGATGCCCAAAGAAATTGAGTGATATGTGTTTTTAGGCTAAAGAATCGCGGCAAACAAGTTGAAGATCCAACGGAAACTTCAAAGGCACATAAATGCTTTGCACTTATTGTCTTGAATTGATAAAAGGAAAATTGTTTGTAGCGCATATATGGGCGCGTCAGGTTTGATAAGAGCAATACCGGACATCCCTTGACTGAATTTTGGTGTCGGCAAGATCACAAAGAACGAAGTATGCACTGATCTTGAGTAAAAGAGAATGTCCCCGCGTAGGAACTTAGTGTTGTAAAAATTGAATTTATTTCAAACACAAAGCACGTTCTGAAATATTTTAAATGGCTGAGTATTGCTTCTTTTTGAAACTCGATACCTACTGGAGTTCTAATCTTTCACTAGAAATGAAACATTAAAACGTGGCTTAAAGTCAGTTAATAGAACAATGTTAGCTTGGAATCGTCCAGGACAGTGGATTCTGGCAATGTTTTTATTAGATAACTACGTACATAGTTTCGAAAGTTTGTTGTTTATATCCATCAAATGAGAGCTCCTTTCGAAAGTGCTTTTATTGCTTAGTTCAGTTTTATTGGCTATGGTCATTATTAGAACGTGCTGAGCGTAGCGAAAAATAATTAGTCTTCTTATTGCCCTCGTTTTCAGTCGTAGGTCAATAAATATTGAATTTTTCCATGTTTGCCGTGACTGGTACATGTGCTTATTATATGGCTCATGAAATTTGATTGGCAAAGCAACATTTCCAACAATAAATCAGCACACATGCGTTCCTAGTAATTAAATATTGTTATTATTGTTTTTCGCGACACTGACATAAAGCTTGGAAAATTTTGCATTGTTCCTCAATGGTGAAATAAAAATGAAAATATTACGCCGTGCAGTTTTAATGCTGCTTTAATGTTTGTTTTTCGCTAAGTTGCGACCATCAATGAGAATCTGCTTAAAGTTAATCTAAACTGAACTCAGGGTTTCAACATAACGTAAAGATAATAATACATACATACAATGCTGGGGTTTAACCCACCGATGCCCACAGTCTGTACTGTACTGTATACTGTAAGATATGAATTTTAAGAGCGTGAGCTTACCAGTTTATTTATATTTAAGTTTTCAGTGAAAGATTCACGTCTCATATGTGAGTATTATAATTGGCCAAATACAAAATGCGAAAACATGTACCAATCATAACGTGAATATTGGATAGCACAACATATTTTTAAAATGTTATTTGAATTAACTTACAGGTCATATCTATTCACTGTAACTCGAAAATCCAGCTTTTACAGCCATGTTTTTTCACCAAACATATAATTGGCTTTTCCATGCCACTGTCATACTCCATTTTTACGGGCAGAAAACTGAGGAATTTTCATCCTACTAATTTCCAGTGTTTACGCCTAGACCTACTTGTCACATTGCATGTTCATACACACATGTGATTAATATGCACATAGTAATTAATTTCGAAAGAAACACACTGTGTAGGCACTTGAGCCTTTCTTGAGCATTTTTACTTTCTATTTGCTTCATATTTCATGACAAATTTTCTAATTAACACCGACTGTTTCATATTTACTAGCATTTACATGTTTTCATGCGTGCGTTGAAAATTTAACATTTCGTTGCGCACATAAGAATATCGTGTTTCGGCGAGGAATATTCTATCACGATTAAACTAACTCGGAGGACAAAACATGTGTATTTTTGTGTATGTAATTAACACCAAAAATTGTGGTATTCAAGAAAATTGTGGTTTTCCAACGAACACATTTTTTGGCCTATGTCAAGCATATCAAGGCGAATCTAGTTTATGTTTCTTTTTGTGAGAATAAATAAATTCACATAAATCAGATGATTACACTTCAAACATTTATGTACATAAACACACATATGATTTTTAAATTGTGAACTCGGTATTTGAATGTGACACTTTCATATGTATACTCATTCAAATTGGAAAATGTGCTGTGCTGTTTTCGAAAAACTACGTGCCAATCTCAAAAGTTTTAATACGAATTACACATGGAAACTTTTACTATGCAAAGTATTTATCGCGTAATTTTTCGCTCTGCGAAATGTTATAACTATTTTAATTATATGCTGTAAGTAATAGAAGTTTTTAAATAACCTCAAAACAGAAGATATACCTAGTAACAAATGGTGAAGATACGGTTCGTATTAGAACAACTGTAATTCTTGCTGGGACAGATACAGTCTTATCATTTTTGACATTTTCTTACAAATAGTGTAAACTAAAAGGTCCGGTTATCCTTGAATCCCACAACGTGAAAATACCTGTAAATAAAGCATTTATTTTCGAAATGATGGGATGATGTTGATGGGAGCTTTAGATTTCGGTAAGTCTAGGTAAAAGATGATCGTACAACACTCTCCTTGGAGATAAAAATTTGATTTGTTAAGTAGCAGCATAAGTTATTTTTATTCAACTTTACCCTTAATGACTAAGATTTAGTGACAAAATAATTAGAGGTTACTGTAACTAAACATTGCTTGTCGTCCTTACATGTGTAAGGGTGACTATTTTGAGATTACTAGTTTGGCAATTTAATTTTACTTGCAAGTTCCACTTTAAAAAAATTCCTTTCGTTCGACTTTGCAAAATAATTGGGATCGACAAGAATTCAATCAACTTCGCACTTGGAAACCTAGTGCAGAAACCGAAGAGTTACTAAATTGATCTGAGGAATCATATGTGCTGTTGCAGACACATGTTAGATTCATCGCTTCGGATAGTAATTATAAGATCTAATTCGACTTATTCAAGTCACCATGAACTAGTTCAGCCTTCGCAACTAGCGTTACAGCGTGCTTATTTAGCATAATATCATATTATGAAAGCAACACATGTCTACCGCACTAGTGCTTCGTGCGACCAGTAGTGAAATATGAATACGTGAGACTTCTTCACATGTTTTTTTCGAAATAAGATCGGAATGAACAATATCTGAAGTTTTCAATACACTATCAGATTACTGAAAAGTCATGGAAAATCTTTTGTTGGTTTCTTTCTTTGTGCCACTAATACCTCAGCACCGCCGAGCAGCAGCTTTAATGGCATCGGCATATTTGCTCACAGGGGATTTAAGCTTGAAACCAATGACTGCTTTAACCCTGGTTGCGGATAGCAGCTTGAAAAAATAAAAGGCAATAATTAACGAAATTCAGGTAATGTGTGCTGTGTCAACAAACTTAAAGCCGTGCTGGACACTCGATTAAAGTTTTCAGTTTTCATATTCAGTTTTCATATGAATTCAGTGAAGAATTGAATTCACAGAGTGTACGATATAAGCGTGGATCATCATCAGTGTTACCGTTTTTCCCTAACAGGAAAGAAGTCATGCTTGTAGTCTTCTATATGTAAACATGTAAATGTGATACTTGACTACTATTGGCATTTCGTAATTAGGAATCAAGATTGCGGCGAAATATTCAGTATTCAGTTTTCCATAATAAACAAATAGATTCTGTGATGTTATTAATGCTTATGATAAACGCCTAGCGCAGAATCACGAAGCGAATAATTCGTCCAGTCTTGTCGGTAGACGTTCCAGTTAACAGGTTTGTTGCCTGGAGATATACATGAGTTCATCAAATCAACATCTAATTCAAACTCGAAACACCTATATAACAGTGAAGCTTTGCTGCTATAAGTCAAAATTGATTTCATTTTAATTGGCAACCCAGGATATGATCCCAATCAAAAAATGGTTTTCTTACTGCCACCAAAGAAAGCAATACGATTCGAAAAGCGAAAAGGGCTATCTATCTCCTTTACAATAGCAATCCATCTTTTTTAATGTTCACCGCTGATATCTTTTTCGAATTTCTCGCAGAAGAATTGAAGTGGAATCGATTCGGTTCAAAGAATGGGCGAATGGTCATTCAATTCTTTGGACCTGGAAGAATCTCTATTCAAAAGATGTAGGTACAGCAATCCCAAAAGGATAGATAACAATTGAGTTAATGATGGAATGATACATTTATCAAGTTGCTGCGAAGGTAATACCTATGCGTATTATGCAGAATTTTTTTAGCTGAATACCAGGAAAATTGAAGCGGTTGAAATATGTTGGCCAAGTGCATGGGTAGCGCGATTGAAGTTTTGCAGCTTCTTACATAACTTCGAGTAGATCAGCCTGTAGCAATCATGATTCGTTATATTTCGACAATACGGTTCAGTCATTCGCTTAAATAGGTATCGCAGATAAATAACATCTACAGATTACAATAGCTAGTCTTACATGGTATTCAGTTATGATCATGACTGCCATGACCTTCAGTGCTATCAGTCAAGCAATTCGACAATTTCATTGGGGGAAGTCGTTGGTGTTTGATGCGTTTTCGATTAAATAAACAAGCTATGGGGTCAGGTCTCCAACACATTTCGGCGAGGACATTAAGGCGCATATATGTATGTATGTTGATCTTGGAAAAGAACCGCTAATTGATTCGCCCTGCGACAGGGTCTATAAAATCAGTTTGCGCAGCGGCTTTCATTTCGCTCATATATGTACCAAGTAGATAGATACTGTAGTATGTTTAAGTTTTGCCATCGAGGGCATTTTCTCAATTTCCCATTAAAGAACTCAACGGTGCGACATGCTTGGTATCCCATCGTTTTTTAAGAAGATAAATGCTAGGCCAGACGGTTCATGCGGAAATGTGTAAAAAGCACCAACGGTTTCTGGTACGCGAGAGTATTTCGGCTCGTTGGATTGATTTTGAATGACATTCGAAATAGGCATCTGAAAACCAAATTACGTTTGCAATTAAAATTACAAACACGGCGAACTCCGCTCATTTCGACTTTTGGACCCATCAAGCCGTGCCAAGTAGATGAGTTTCTGCGATAATTGTTCGTCTGGCCTTCCAAGTCGATAACAACTACACTTATGCTCTTCCGACGGTAATAGCGTTCCGCCGTCGAACCGCTTTTCAATCGAAATGGAGAACATATTCCTAGAGCATGAATGTGCTCGAAAACGAAAACTCTTGAAAATGAAGTGAATCTTGCCTGCCTTACCACACATCGCATCAACATCAACTGGCGTGGACGTACAAACGTACTCGTATCTTTTGCTGCCATTCGCACTCGACTGCGGATCGAGTATGTATGTACCTAGCATTAATATATTTATAGCGTATCGGCGCGGTGGTTCACTACATATAATCAGATCCTCATTTAAAACTAATTACCCGTCTCCAATAGATTTCCGCCATTGAGACCATCACGAGCAAATGGTGTGGAAATTTGAAATGAAAAAGGGGCACTTTCGCATTATTCCGTGTTGCTTGTGTCTCGTATGGATTTTTTTCATTTAGCAGTTTTTATTATTATTCCGGAGCCTTCACTAATTGCAGAAAATAGCTTGTATTATTCAAACTTTTTCCGTTTCCCTCTGTCATTGTTGAAATGCTACAATCGACTATTCATAGTGTTTTCAAGGTGGACAAACATTTTCTAAGACGCTGAAACGGAGCAATGAACAATAATTACATAGTTAGGTGTTATCATTGTACAACTAGTAAGATATCTAGCACAGTCTAGTTCATGTGTATGTATTGAGCGGAAAGAAGCTGGCTTGATTATTAATCGATTCAAAATGTAAGATTTTCACAAAAAATCCGAACGCAATCAATACCTAATGACTTACAATAAAAAACTGTAGATTAACATGGCATTTGTCTCAAAACGTTCAAACCTTCAGCAAGGAAGAAATAAAATGATTCATCCACATTTCTTCGTTTCGATTTTTTAGTTTTGGGATATAAAAAGTGTCAATTTGTAATGATCGGCATGCTTTTTGCAATATACATTAACACGCAATGAAAGAGTTTATTAATTTTGAAAATGATGAAAATTACTTAGATTTTTCATGACTTTAGAGAACATAATTTTAGAACAGGATTTTTTTTAGAAACAGCTCATAAGTATAAAGCTGAAATGTCGAAGAATGGTCCCATCACATGCCCTGGTTTTTGGACACCTACATTTTTCCTGCTATAAATTTCAATGCATTTAGTGTTTCAAAAACTCAAGGATTTCAAAATCATTTTTTTTTCAATTTTCTACGAAACACTTTTGTTGATAGGGAGCTAAAACCGCATAGCTAAATATCTGCAATGTGTAGATTACTGATGAAGTCCTTTTCGTTGTGAATTGACAAATATTACTGTCATGCTCATGGCCATGCGTATCTCCCTGGAAAAGATGCAATTTGCCGCAGTTGCTTGTACAATTTCCCAATGGTTCTTTCATTGACTAAGAGTGATGGCAGTTTTTATTTGATCATCCGATTCATAAAAATAAGCAGATAATTGCATAAAGCAAGTGGATCGCTCAGTTGATTGCTCCCCGTGTTCGTATTTTTCTACGCGGTAAGAACATCATCATTTGTGCAGTACATTGCACCGACGTCAACGCTACGCAATTGGTGAAATTGAGCTCGAAAAGCAATAAAAATTACGGTGATGAAAATTGTTTTTCTTCAGCAGGCAATCGCAAACATTATACATTTTCATTTGTCTTGCACGCGCAAATTTGCCATTTTCCGCAAGTGCTACGCTATTTCGAAATAATATCTGTTCGTCAGACAGGCATACAAATGTCAATGGTTTTCCTCTTCGCATAAGAGTCTGCACATACCATTTTCACATACATCGCGTACGAGATGGAGCTCAGGCTGTAATTTGGTAAAGCAATGGCACAGTTGACCCCTTGCAATGGGCTCAATTACAAAGTGCTTCAATCATTGAGTTCAATTACGAAACATCTTGGGTCTTGGGGTCACGATGTCCAGCAATAATTTAAGCGTGGAACGTTCTGTTTTTGTTGCTGGAAAAAATTCAACCGATCATGAAAAAAACATCAATTACAGGATGGCACAGATATAAGAGAATTGAATTGCGGTAGGGCAAAAAGCAGCAAAAATGAATTATTGCCATGTATCGCGAATACTGATCAACACATGAACGTTGAAAGTTGAACCCTTATTTTCCAACATAGCCATTCGAATCTGCAACAAATAGCGTCAAAATAAGATTAAATGTCTGAATAATTTAACCCAAAATTGTGATAATATTTCACGTCAACGAAAATTCTGAAAAATATCAGATGTGAAAAACATACGTTTAATATGAATGTACCTCTAAGAAAAACCTTTCTAAATAGATTACGTCAATAATCCTATTGTAAAGTAAATCAGCGTTAAATATACATACATATGTATGTACAACTCTGCTGCCAGTGTAATTTATTGCATGAATGTATTTTATAAATCGAAAATTTCCATTTTGAAATTCGTTGATTCAAAGTAAGAGTCTCATTAAATGATTTGGGAAGAACCCCTGAATTTTCTTTGCGCTTGGTTAGGGGTACACTTTGCCTATAGAAACACCACATTCAATATTCGTTTCAGGAAAGCTAAAACAATCACAGAATTATGATTTTCTTTCGTATTTTTCGTAACTGAAAGAACTACATTGATTACTGTGGTTACATTCCCCGAGAATGACAAACCAAATTAGTTGCATTTTTTTCAATTTTTCAGCGATTGTTTTGCTGCAATTGCAAAACAATCCTTGCTGATGTTGCTATAAAATGCAATAAACAAATTTTGATGTTCTGTATGGTCAGCAATATGCGTGCTGAGTTGCAAAATATACAATATAAACTTTCTATTCATAAATAAACAAGTTGAGTTGCCTAATGGAGCAGGTGCGTTCATTTTTCAGACTAGTTTCAAATATTGAATGAAAGTAGGTACACTCAATTAAATATCTATGGCTTCAATTTTTTATCGAGATATGCCTTGGTGCTGAGAATTGATTTGAAGGACAATTTGAGCATTGCACCCATCATATCGAATTCAAGGCAGCAAAGAGAAACATTACACCGCGTATAACGTTCATTTGTGAACGTTCTTTTAAATATCCCAATATGCTATTAATTACATATCATTGTGTACTCTGACAACTTACATTGTGTAGTGATTAAGGTCTTGCATACGCTTTCAATACAAATTTTATTACGATTTCATGCTATTGATATGTCAAGCACACAAACCGTGGTATCGTGCAGTTGTATCTGGAAGTGTATCTAATGCATTGTAATAACTTTATCGTGTTACAAATACTTACCCCGATAGCAACATGACGCCGATTGGTTTTCTTTTCGATTTTACCAAGATTTCTGAAGTGACACCAAAATGTTATCTTGACTTTATATTCTCCTCAATTTGACTCACCACTATGAAGTCGGAACTGCCCTCATAAGATTCAAAGAATGGTTCAAGTGTCTGATATGAAGTAGAACGGATGATTGAACATGTTTCAGAATATTTGGATAGAATTGGGTAGGCCTGAGTTCCACATGTATCAACAGAAGAGAATATCTTCCTTCCATAGCATATCGTCGATTGGCAAAGATGCTTTCCATTTCGTTGCCTTCAAAAATTGTGGAAACCAATAGGTGTCTCTCGTGCATTTCATTTATATCGATTTTATTGATTAAACGTGGTCTAGATTTGTCATCTATGATAATTTCTGTAACTGTTCTGAGATAAAAGGAAATGGAAAAAGTATTTTACTCATTTATCAACCAATCCATCAAAAATTCAAATTTACTCTTCAGGACGACGGCAGCCGTTCGGCAAAGTGTTTTCCAGTGTCGCGATGGCTGCTTCGAAAGGATGAACAGAATAAGATAAGTCAATATGTAAGAATAAGATAAGTCAATATGTAAGTTGAAAAAATTGGACTAAAGTCAAAAATCTGTCTTAATTGCGTTTCAAAATAAAACTTTTCTGCGGTTATTATTAAGCACACATTCACATTCGCTACGTTTGACTTATTACAAAGATTGACTAAAGTACATAATTAGCTCGATATTTTAGCTACATGCTAGATGACTTTCTAATTTAGATATTACATGCTTGAACGTGGAGCTCTAAGAGTAGAACACCTATATGATTGGAGCGAAGCAGTTAGCGATATTTTTGAGCGCGTAATATAATAAAAGCGTATAAATTCTCTAAAATTTAAAACATCGAATTGTGAATGAAGCAATTAGAATTTTTAACCGGAAAATTAAATCGAATGGTAATAAATTGAATAAATGATTACAAAGTTCCGATCAAAGAGTGACCAACACTGTTTTGTATCACTGTTCAATAGAAATTGCGACAATGCTGTTGACGGTTTCATCTTTAAAAGTCTACGTTAAATAGTTCTCGTTTTATTGCATTAAATAAAATGTTGTTCCCGGTAATCTCTTGAAATTGAAATGATTAGGGATTTAAGTAGTGTATTACAATCTACTAGATTTAATTTCAGATTGTCAACGCTTCTTGAGAATATTTCTCTGGAATATACACGTTAGTAAAACAAATTTTCTTTCAAATAGTGAATATGGAATTTTGACCCAACTAGCAATCTACCCTGCATAAGGTCCTGCCTAAGCTATTTCCCCTGGCCTATCGTAGTTATTTGCTGTACGTTTTCTCATATTTTAACTTCCGTAAGGCCTGGCAAGCGACTTTTGTAGCACTTTGAATTGGCGTTAACGAAGCAGTTCAAACTATTTCCACTTATTTGAACAAAAACAGCAAGAAGTGAGGAAAAGTTATTATACATGTACAAATGAATTAACAATTCTGCATTCTCTTTATTGTCTTTTTATTGTTTTCCAATGCTACCTTCAAATTTATTTTACACTTTAATTAAATAACTACGAATCGATCGATACCATAATCAGTGAAATTAAGTAATATCATTCTAATAAACCAATATTTATATCAAATATGAATTGTTCATTGTGTCCGTATCAATATGTTTTACTCAAAAGATCTGAGAAAGTAATAGTTCCTTGCTTATGCTTTGGTGTCGGGTTGAAATATTTTTCAGTTCAATAATTTTCAGTTCACTGTTGCTTCTTTTCAACATGATTTCACTCTAAAAGACAAATTTACCGGGAATATTAAATTCAATAACGTTATCAAGAATTGTGTTAAAACAATATTTGCAACAATTTCAGCATATTTTTTTTGATTTATTTTTAAATTTAAAGATATCATTCCTGCCAAGTTGGTTAAGTAGATTGTTCGTCTTATTGAATTCCATGTGTTCTTCCAGTTTTCGCAGCTGCAAATACACTTACAGCTTTCCGATGAAATGAATAATTCTGAAAATGTTTCTTTTACAAACACAGTACCTTCGATTTTTTCTGGTTTCTTTAATGAGCAAATGTAATCTGTTTTTCGTTTCTTGATCTTTCAATAATCAATTTAACAATTTCATGAAACATTTCTTCAAATCTGTCTCGCTCCCTTACTTCAAACAGGACCAGAGTATGATTTTTCATCCATCCAAAGATCTAAAAGAAGTACTAAACGTCATATGTACAATAATTTAGGAAACAAAATTTTTTCTAGAAAATAATTTAAACAAAATATGACTGCCTTGGACAGAATCTTTGAATTGCTCTATCTCTTCCCAGCAAACTTGGATGTTACGTTGATTTATTTGTTTTTTTTTTTGATTCGATAATTTAATTTCAGATCACACGTGGCAATCTAGCACTGGTACTATGACACGACTTTTAGCATATCTTTTGAGTTGGACGACAACAATAGCATTATTTAATGGCTGTGGTGAATATTTTACGTATGTAGATGACATGATCATCGTTATCGAAGCATTTTTCGCAAATGATGCAGTTAAAAATACAAAATGTTAGATCTGAACTGTTATTTGTCTTTTGAAAATTTTAAGCGGTTAAACAATATTTTTAGTACGTACCAATGGGAAAAGGTTCGCCACGCTTCTAAGTAAGTAATTCTATCGAAATTTTAGGATAGTCAAATAATAACAAATAACGACAAAGATATCTTTATGAAGGTCCATGGAAATAGTCTTTTAGTATCTTGGATTAATGTCTTCTTCATGTATATTGTATTGACGTCGAAAAGTCCTAAAATTATCTTGTATGTACATATTATCAAAAGTGAATTTGGATGATGACGTTGTGCAGGAGCAATATAATATTGAATTCATTTTTAGCTGTTAAAGTAGCACCATCATTTATTCTCATCTAAATTCAAAGTATTTTACGTGAGCTAAATAAACATTCATAAAAGGAGCGAAAAACAACCCATAATTGATTCAAAATAAAAACAACATGGCACAAATTTATGAGAGTGTGGTGACTGCTGAATTGAATTGGTTTTTAATTTGATTGTCCTCCAGTTTTTTAATATCTTCTAAGGAAGAGGCAACTGCAATTCGATGATAACATATGTTTTAATTTTACTATAAATATATATTTACTATATAACTGTGGGTTTAAAGTTCCTAAAAACTATTTCATTTTGTAATGTCATCAAATTTCGTTCGTAAATTGTAGGTTAATAAGCTCTAAATGCAAATCCATACACAATTCATAACAGCATGCGGATTTTCATGGCTTTGATATGGGTTGGATTTGAAACAATACTTAAATAGACAAAGATCTTAGTTTTCTTGCTTCTTCCACTCAACTCATAAATTCGTGTATAAATTCAATAATAAAGAAATGGATTTTCGCTAAATACTTTGAACTTATGCTTGAAATAATCGTTTCTGAGCTTGAAAGGTAGAATTGTCTGTCTAACTATGAATATCAATATTGCATCATCAATAAAATTCGTTGTAGATTTTACTGTTTCGATTTGGGAACGCTTTTCAATCTTTTTATTCTTGAAACCTAGTCAAATCAATATGTCTACATTGTTGTATTGAATTGATCTTCATTGGTATATCCAGAGACGAAGGTTCATAGTACAAAGAAAGACTTGAATAAAAAATTATAATAATAAAATAGTGTTGTATTTGTTCACTTCGAATAATACAACAATTGTTCTTCATATGTGGCCATGGTGCCACGACAAAATGTACGTCAAATTTCGTATGATAACTGAACATCAAGCAGTCCATTAAGCGACCAATACGCAGTATGTAACTTATAAGCAGATGACACTGTTTTCATTTCAACCGGAAATCAGACAGCTCTCTTTGAAAACGCACTGTATTGATTCTAATAAAAAAAAAGAAATTTATTGATTTAACTTGACACATTTACCATCATTGAATTACCGACATTAAACTAAAAATGGCATTGGCTTTATGGGCAAACACCAACGGTAGCTGAATCTTGAATGGTATTTATTTCTTGTCTCTGATAAGATATTGCCCGGTGTGGAATGTTTAATAAATGTTAACAATGTACATCGCACTGATATCGTTCTGTTGCAAATGAAGCCATCATAACATCCAATAAAAGCATTTTGGTGCTTTGAAGAAATTGCGAAGAGCCACATACTCTATATGTACTCGTTTGTATTTATATATATGTATAAAAAAACTTCTCCGTGTATGCCATTTTCTCGGGTTTTCATTGGAGTGCTCCCCTCTGATTGCTTACACCTTTTACTCATTCAGGTATCAATAAATCATCAGCCGTTGGAAATAGTAAAATATATATAAATCCGCGCTAGTATACTTAACCGATTATGGAGAGCTCGTGTAGCTCACCATTGTTCCCAATCTTTGTAGGAAACGAGTCTCGCGATAGTAATTAAATTATATTAGTTTAAATTCAAATTTATGGATTAGCGATAGTCGTTTTAGAAAAGACTTCAAGTTATTTTTAATCGAATTCAATATCTTTGCAATCAGTATATTTCGATATCTAAGTATTTTAACTTTAATATTTGCGAAGGGATGAAAATTTCCAAATGAGCTTAAAATTTAAACGAATCAGCACACTAAGCAATTTATTGAAAGAAAAGAAGCAATTATATTCTACGCAAGTTTGCCATACACAACTTTCTTGTGGAAGCCACGGTTTGGGAGATATGGGGGTGTTTCATTTTCTTTTGTTTTCAAGATGGAGCCCAAACGCAATAATCGGGGACCCCAGGAAATTGAACTTAAGCTAACTATACCATTCCCCACGCATTGCAATAAAAAATATTCTGCCTTTTGAAAATGCACGGCTTACGTCGAAATTACGACGCTTTGACTGTACTATATTGACTCGAGAAGGTTAGTACTTATTTATGCAACTGAGGCAAAATTAAGAAAGCCCATGAACTAAAATGATGATTTCTCATTCGAAATTATGATTTATGCGCGAAATACTTAAAAATTTGAAAAGGTGCTGCACCATTGTATAATAACAAATGCTTACAAGCTATAATAGCTCTATAGCAGCAAACAATCTAGAAATTTGGTTTCGAATTGATAATTAGGTAGTTAGATCTCATGTCATTGCATAACTGTGTCGATTAAACATATGTAACCTTATTACGGATTATTTACATGGTTGTATCATTTGATTATCATTTTAATCTAGACCACCTTATGCGATTCTACTTGTTTACTGTGCCGGTTTACCATTAGTTTGAGCAAATTGCAAATATTTCGCAAAGTTTGAATGGCGTAAATGTAGCCAAGCTATTTAAAGAATTTATTTCAAAATAAGCACAGAATATTTTCATGGTGAGCGTCATAAAATCTATATGCAAAAAGTAACGACAAACATTAAGTGCATAATTACTTTGTTGGCAGTGCGGCTTTGAGCATTATAAAAGTTTTTGTCGAAACACATTAAGCAAACACTTCGTAGTCACGAACGAGTGGAGGTGAAGTGTATAAATTTATATAAAATCGTAGACCCATTTAATTCCACCGCATCTTGGCGTTAGTTTGGCTAACGTACCTGAATGAAGTCGTTTGCTTATCAAGCACCGAAAATTAATAAATTCCAGGTTTACTTTCCCTCCAGTTGGCTCCGAGCAAAGCAATATCGTAGGCTGGATTTCTTGATGTCACCACATCCAAGTTTGGTGCAGTTTAATCGTTTAACGACACACCACGGCGGGGCTTATCATTTAATGAAGCAATTTAAGTAGTTTTCTTGGCAACATTGTTTAGCGTTTAGTCAAGCTTGTGTCTGTGGTTGCTAGTTCATCGTACGGGGTTGACGTACACAGATGTGTTTTTACTCCGCAATAAGTAGAGGGTATGCCAAACATGACACTTCACTCTTTCCGCCACCGTGGTATACGCATTGTATCGCCTACCTAAATGCTTGGGAATCACGGTGGTACTCTAAATGTACCCTTGCTTTCTAGAAATTACCTTTACTCGTGTATCACGATTATATCTTTTTAATACCGCCAAGGAAAACTCTTTGTTGATTCATCTCTCTAATTCTTTGTTTTTACATCAACAAAGCACACACAACAAAATGTTTTCGTAATTTAAGATATTTTTTTCGTAATAGATCTTGTAACGGGAATAGTTAAAGCATGTACGATCAATGAAGTCGCATTAAAAACTGAACTACGATAAATTACAGAAAGTGTCGGTAAGTAGTTAGTTATTGATCAATTTTTCAGGGTTCAACGTAAACACAATTAGTGGAAATCAATTCTTGTATATCCATTATTGCAAAATTTACATTCAAAATTTTTCTTTGGAAAAAAGTTTCATTTGTTTGTATTCGATTTTAGGATTTTCTACCCTGGAAGCACTTGCGAAGGTCATGGCTTGAATATTGTTTTACTCTTAAAAAGTTCTCTTTTACGCGTCCCAAAATGAGGCTCGTTTCATGTGTTTTTTGTCAAGGGGTTTTAAAGTATTGCGAACCTTTTTTTCTTGTCACACATGCCTTCAAATAGATCTATGAATAGTTAAGTATTAGGGTCTATGTAAAATTGACAATACAATGAGAACATTATACATTAAAATGGGGGTTTTGCCGAAGACTTTATTTTATGCAGATTAAAAAAAACATTCGTTCCATATACATAAATGTAAATAATAACTTACGAACGACTGACACACCATGCTGGTTCAAATGCGAATTAATTTGAAAGCATTTACAATCCATAATCAGACCATACACTAAGTGCGATATTCCGCTTTGGTATTCACAACAGGAATAGAAATATCGAAGGCATTTTGCGTTTGAATTGAAATAAATTTTCTAGAGGACTCTAGCCGATACCAATTTTCCGATATCTTTCCCATTACAATTGAAACGACACCTATAAATCATTTGTTGTCTGCTCGACAGCATTTAAACGAAAATTAAGGAACGGAAAGCGGAACACCATAATATGAACTGCTGCAAGTGATATTCTTGTTTGGAGTCACAATTACGATGAATGTGCTTGGACAAGACTAAATTGTCTCCCACTTTCCAGCAAGTCAATATGAATTTCTAATTTTCCCGAAATGTTTCAACCAATTTAGCAAAGCATATAACTTTTATGCTTTGCATTTTTCGAAAACTCTTAAGCATCGCTTAGGGTAAGTGTACTGTAAATACCATTAAAACATTTACACAACTAGCTACTGCAATTATTCTCAAAATTAAAAATATTTTACAATGGCTGCAACAAATTAATTCAAATTATTTTTGAACTTTTTTGAAGATATCACAATATATCAAAACTTACAGGCGAAATGCCAAGAAACTATTCATTTTAAATGAAACATTGGATGAGCTAACAATGCATTTCGGGAGCTAAAAATATATGCGAGAGCAAATACAAGCGGATGACCCATCCCTGAAGCAATTATCAAAATGGTAAGGGAAATAAATTTTCTCACGATTTGGTTCTTAATATTTATTTTATTTGTGTATATGAAATAGTGATATTTCTGTTTTAAACGGGAGGCTAGCAATTTTTTTTGCGAAGGTTTCGAAGTGGTGTTTCACCGGAAAATACTACTTAACATAGCACTGTAGATCTTTTACACATGTTTTAACTATTGATCGATGTCGTCTCCATTATTTTTTTCTTTTGCAATCCGCTTTTAGTGGAACGTCGTGTCGATGACGATTGTAGATTGTCTTTTTGCCTGAAATTGTTGCCGATTTTAATGAAATCATTCAACTATGATCGATACGCACTGTGTTTCCCGTTTGAAATCGAAAATAAAGCGTTGGCTATTATTAGAGTGATTTATTGCGAAATTTTATTATTTAAGTATCTTGAATCATCGTCTTGAGTGGGTAAACTGGATATCGAACAACAAAATGTAAGCATTGCTTTGGAAGCTTGATTGGCAATTAGTGAATGAATTCGTTTACTCCGTGTTGTTGAAAGTAGAAAATCCTAGTATACTTTCGCAAGCTGTCTTCATGCAGCGATTTTACATTCTGCGGGTGTCGTCTTTAGGCGATTAGTAATTTGCATAAGAATCCCCGTCTACACTGGCCATAACTTGGCCGAGATAATAAATTTCTGCAATGTCTGCCTCGGGAGCGATTAAACGGGTTTGCCAAGACTAATTATTGTTTTAAGAAATTCTGCGGGACACCATATTTATGTCGGACATTTCTCATGGCAAGCCAACTTACATTTTCTAAGTATGTAGAAATGATATTGGACGACTGGTTCATTGCGGAAGAAAGATGTTGGTGGATAAAATGAATCACCAGCCGTTTGATATCAGTGGCTTCTTTGCAATCGATTTAAGCATATCACCCGATTTTGTGGGGTACCTCAGAATCTTATGTCTTTCAGCGTTCACACGGGGTATTTCGTTGAAATCTAGCCAAAAACTTCATGCTTTTGTTAATTTAATGCGTCGAAGACCGATCGCGACACGTGCTCTCTATCTTTCTAGCAGTACACAGATATACTTTGCTTTGTCAAATGCATTTTAATTGCCATGCGATCACCCGAAGAAGCAAGTAGGAAGTTAGAAAATTGGGCTGAAGCCAAGCACATTCTCAGCAGCTGATGAAAAACTTTTGCATTGACATTGACGTTGTTCGAAACTAGTTCAGTGCTTTTTTGAATGGTCGGTGTAAGTAGGTTATTCCCGTTTCTCATGTGGCACCTTTAAAGATACGTTTCAGTTGGTGAGCCTGTTTTTCGCATAAGAAATTAATGTGGTTTTCGAGTGCATTTTTCAGAAGAAATTAAGTTGTCCCGGAAAATTTGTTAAGTGCCTTTGTGAAATATTGAAACGTAGGTACGCACGTGAAGAAAAAAGAGTAAGTACCGAGCTACCATCAAAGTCATCATGAGCATCATTCCAGTTAAATTGACAACACAGGAATAAAGCAAACTTAGTCACGATGTAACTTAAAAGTGGGTATTCCGGGGTGGGTTAATTTGAAATATTCAAATCGTACATAAGCTTTGGTGTAATTACAAACTACTTAATGACTGACTTATTAGAAAACATTGCCAATCGGTTTCCAAAAGCTTATAACAAACAACAGATGAAATAAAACAAATAATTTGTAAACAACCTGAGAACATCAAAATTAGCTTTCCACTACATTGAGCAAACATAATGTTAGCTTTGAAACTATATGTCTCGTTGTTCATTTTATAATTTAAAATGAACTTTGTGATCACTTACTAAACGAATTTTCAAAGAGTTTTCGTTTAGAATATTTTTTAAGAACTGTAGGTATCACGCCACACTATTATTCCTAACTATCAACGAGCGCGCTTGATTTTATAATTACTTACTTGCTTACTTAATTTTATTTCCCAAAGAAGCTGTTGAACGAATCGTTCAAGGCATTAATGTGCCATATCATATTACTAAACTTCAAGCCATAAATTTGCATTAACTTTACTAAGAGGCTTTCCAACGACTATCAAAATGGATTACAGCGTGACTTGTATTCACATTTAGTTCAGCTCCACTTTTTCAGTTCAAGTAGCCAACGCTCTAGCATTCATACAATAAAGTACTAGTTCATTATCATTTCAATTTCGAATTGAAAAACATGGCAAGCACTCGACCCGAGCCTGTCAACCGCTGCGGAAATTATTGTTCCAATGCCAATTTAAAAACACATTTTGTATGCCATGATTGATTTAATTTAAATTAATCATTTGAACGACCAATACGATCCCATCAAGGCAAGTAGAAGATAGTTTTGAAAAAAGTAGTTTTTTAGAAAAATGGAAAACTGGTCTGAAATGTAATTATCCTAAATGTAAATTTGAACTGAGGTGAGACTTTATTTTGCAGACCCAAGAATGATATTTTCCGAGCCAGGAACACTGAAGATAACAATGATTCGATTCAATTCAATATGATTCGACGTTGAATATGTAGGCAGGTAGAAACAGTGATTTTTAGTTTAAGCTTCAAAATCGTGCTCGTATGACACTTCAAATTTGGCAAATACGAGTAATTGCGAAAATATTTGACCTAAAACTATTGGTTCACCATTTAGAAAATATCAAGAAGGTACTTTGAAACGTTTGATAGATCAACGTGCCAGTGATGGGATACGTTTATTTGAAGTTACAGAGGTTTCTTTAGATTGTTGTGTTTATTTGACATTACAAAAATTTTTTTTAGATTGTTGTAAGATGTTTCTTTCAGGTTTAGTAATCAACCAACTGTGGATGCTTTTTTCCATTCATAGGCTCATCGTTAGTGTGAAGTTTACCATTTAATGTTGACAACTACGCACGAATGTTACAAATGAACAAAACATTTCTAAAATCGCTGCAAATAAAATAGTTTTTAATTTACACAAAACAGGAATTCAAAAATCCGCCGGCGTTTTGTTAAAGTATGACAAATATTATGACCGCCTGTTTTCGGTTGATCTTTGTCTGCGCCGCGAAAAATGCACATAAACACAACGAAAACATTGTGTTTCCTGAACAAACCATGAGCAACATAGTGTGCCACTAAAAGGGCGTACAGACGACCAACCTGGTTGTCAACTAAGTCGTCAACTTGCCATGTTGGTATCAATGTTGAACGTCTGTAGGCATGTTGACGGTTGAAGTTCATGTTGAAGTTGAGGTTGAAGTAAAATCAAATGTTTGTGATTTTTGTGGGAGGGGCTTAATGTTGACAAACATGTTTTGCCGTCTATGACCATGTTGGCAGACATCAACGTCAACATCATTTCGAGTCAAGAATTTGTCGAGTGCACGTCGTTAAGTTTCAATAGCGGAACTGTGCAAATCGATCAATTTTTGTGAAGAAAATCCCTTCTTCACATAGTTCATCAATAATAAAATATGAGAAAAATATTTCATCACTCATTTTGAGCAGAGCATATGAAAATTATCTACCGTACATAATCTGAGCAGACGTCCTCTCACCATTTTTTGAGAAAGTGATGTTGACGTTCAAGTTGACGATTCGGTTGTTCAGCCTGTAGTCTCAACCTCAACCAGGTTGACGACTTAGTTGACGACCAGGTTGGTCGTCTGTATGCCGTTTTAAGTCACACAAACTACTAAAAAAACCTGCTTTATAACTCACCTTAAGATCAGACCGTAATCCTGTTCGACTACGACATAAAAAGCAAGCCTACAATTTAACATCATGCTGTGAAACTTTTTTCGCTTTTCAGTCGATGGCTCTACGAAAACAATGGACCAATCTTTTGCAGGCGTGCTAATTTCTTGCCGCAATGGAACGCAATTCTATCTACAATGGTGATGAGTTGTTAAAAGCGGCATTTGACTGTAGATATGTATATATGTTCATAAACATGAACCTATTTGCTTTCAAGGTGCAATATTATGCTATACCCTGTCTGATCAATAAATATGAATAAATTTCAGTAATTCCTTCCAAAATTATTCTAAGCATACCGGGTACTCACAGTTAAATGTTCTGGCCACTACCCTTCCAGTCAGAATTGGTTGCTTATGTTCTTGATTGAACGGCTTCCTGTGCCGAAGGACGGCGTTTGCCAACGAAAATTAGAAGTTCGATCATAGTTTGTATATGTATCTATCTATCTACTTCAAAATTATTTCGGTTTATACTATTCGCAAAATAAGTAATAAATGTTCATCAAACCATTGATGCATTGACGTTTGAGAATTAGATAATTTTGGTGGGTTATCTTACATCGTTTGAACTTTGGCTTATCACTTTAAAAAAAGATGCATTTGTAGTTATGAGGAACCCCTTCCATACGCATTTTCTGATCTTCTTGCCTGTTTGGTCTACTTTTGACGCGATGCATGCTCTGCTCTGATCTGTCGATCCACAACATCCATAATGGTGACGACAGATACCCACCCAATACATTACTCTAGTAAAATATAAAATTCTTCCTTCGTTTTCAAACAGCTACGTGGTATGATTTGTTTCCCGAATTTCCTGACATTATTTTCTTCTCGAACCAAATGCTGCCAAACGGTGTAGGGTGTTTGCTTCAATGTTTAAATTATGTTCTTTCCATATTCAGTCACGTATCAAGCAGTGAGAACCTTTTCAAGCACATATGGCCTCGTCATCCTTGTTCAGTTGTCGCCCTAAACCTCGAAAGAAATTCATCACTCTTTCGTACGTCAGCAAGCCCTCTCCTTGTGTAACCGATATTTTCTTTAGATAGAAAAGCCATTCTTTGCAGCGGGAAACTCATAATCTAAACGGAGCGCGGACACAATTTGTAGAAACGAACTCCATGACTGTCGAAACGTTCCGTGTAGCATTTATTGCACGAATGTGAGGCAAGAACCGTCGCACTTGAACACACGGTGCGCTGGCAATCAACGTCTTTTTTATGGCTGCAATAAATTATTCGCAATTACGTCGTTTAATTCCCATTTTCATTAAATTATAGCCCAGTAAATTACACACGGAAGCTGCCTGATATCATGGCATGGAATTTTGGCGTTTCCATTGGTTTCATTCATTTCGACATTGTATGAAATGTACCCGAGTAATCGTGCGTTAGATGCATGTACATCTATCTAGATACTCAGTCCGATACCCAAATGACTATAATAATCGTACAGCAGTTGGGCTTCCACTATTGTTCTCCGACTCCCTCGGCAAAATGGTATTTGGTGTTACCAAAACACTGCTATCAAGTGCGGATACTAGCCTAATCATGTGTGTTGATATACATGTGTCTCTGGGAGAAGTCTGAAATTAACTTAAAATTAGAAAGATATTCATTATTACCAAACAATCGATCAATGATTGTGTGATAGTGAATATCAGATGGTAATTTTTGATCCTTGAACATGTCGCGTTCCGACTGAAAACTCTGGCAACACAGCTTTCAATTATTTTCAACCTTCCCACAGCAACCTACTTTGTTTGCATTTAATTGAAGTCATGCAGTAAAGTTCAATAAGATTAAAACAGTTTGAAGCTGTTTAATGAGTCGAGAACCGCTCCTGGCCTGGCACCGTGAGGGCTTGACTCTGGACACTCGACTTTCCTAATTATTCAGGGAAACTTGAAAATCTAAATAGTATTCAGCTTGAAATTACAAACGCCAAGAACGATGAACGCAACCAAAACATGGCCATCAGCAACACTTCGAATGCTGCTCAGCTCATTTTAATGGTGTATTGCGTTTCATGTTAATGACAGATAAAATTCAAATTAAATTAACATTTCCGTTAGTGTGCTGAGCTAAGCCCATCCAGCATTTTTGCATACATGTACATATGTACGTATTCTTTTTATTCGAGAAAATGCGACATTATTGAATCTCCTGAGATGAGTGGGGAGTTTCTAAGGACTAATTTATTAGTTTTTTTTTTGTGAGAAAAACAGTCATGCGTGTTTGTTATGAAAATACTTGAATTCGATCATAGAATAAAACTTAATAATACGCAAATATGTTAGTCACCAAGCCTACTTTAACAATTAAATTATCAGGCGGCCTAAAATAGAAAGTGTCCATAAAAACTTACTATTAAAAACCATGCATTCGACGGAATTGTTTTCATTCAGTTTGAATATTCTGAATTACTCTTTTTCTACTACTACGGCTTTCGTAAAAAAAATACATTGCATATTGTAGGCAAGTGGTTTGTGGTGAGCTATACAAAGATACTTTTAAAACTGCACGGCAATTTCTATACAAATTGCTCGAAAGGTTGCATCGATTACGTCCGTTAGAATCAGTAATTAAGCTTAAAATTGAGGCACGGTTTTACAAAAGGGTACAGTTCCAAAAAACTGAATTTTCGGGAATCAAAAAAAAACAATTATACTCTTGCCTTTTTCATTTTTGAAAAATTGAATTGTTGATAAATTATCTAGAATGTAGCGAGTTTGTATTTATCTATCAACATGATTCAATTACCTGTTCCATCAGATGGGAAGTTAACTATGAAATTGGGGAGGTTTCGCAAAACGGTACAAATCCGATTTCTATACCGTTTTGCAAAACCATTTCCACCCTAGCCCAAGAGATGGGTTTTCTATTGATGCTATTTGATTTAATTTAATTTAAATCTCACTGTTATGTGATGTTGTTGACACATTGGTATCAATTTTATTTATAGGAAAAGGATATAAAATATGTAACATTTTGAAAAAACTATAGAAATAGTACCGTTTTGAAAAAACTTCATGCTTTTAAGGCCGGATTCGTCCCGTTTCGACAAACCGGAACGTGACCATTCGATTCCTCGTGAAATTTTACACGAAAAACGATATCAAACTCGATTTTTTCGATTTTGGCGCTTATACCCTTTTGCAAAACCGCGCCTCAATTGAAAATGCCATTGGTTTGATTTTCAATGGCATCGAAGAATATGGATTTAAGTATCTTATTTGTTCATAGGTATCTAATACAATTTAGTTGAATGGTTTGTCATTTACGATGTTTAGTGTTGTTTGCTTATTTGGTCTTACTTGGTTTCAGGCTGAATATACATTGTATATAGAACTGGATGAAAAATCAATAACGGTATAACACCTAAGGAATAAATGAAAACTACGTGGCTGTGTTCTACACAATTTTTTAGAAATTTGGTCGAATAAATCGGTTGGGAAAATAAAAAAAATTATATTGAACTATCATATCTGCTGCAGCTGATATGCTTCACTTCCGCCAATGCTGCTTAATTTTGCAAGATAAAATAATCATTGGTCATTTTCAGACTCATCAGCAATATAACACGAATAGATATAGATATTGGTTATAATTATTAGCTGAAACATTTCCATTTATTGTGACAGATATATTCGATTTCTGTTTTGAATATAGTCAATAGTCAGTTTTAAAATATGCAAGAAATTTTAAAAATTGTGAATTTCATCTTCCCGTGCAACTTACATAACCACTCATAATCTCGAACCTACGAACGTTTTATAATTAAAATCAGCTCCATGTATGTACGTGTGATTCGATATTTGAATAAATTGTATCGTCTTTTGAAACACTCCTTTTTTGTTTGGCCGCGATTAATCGAAATAAAGTATTTTTGATTTGTCTTAAACTGACTTCATTCCTTTTACCGGGAACGACTAACTATGTATCATAAGCTCATTTATTAGTGACTGTCACATAGCGAATATGGGGTGAAATCGATTGTAAGCTTTTCTCTTTTCTTTTCTTGAGCATTTCGAGGTGATTTACATATGCATTTGTTCACTTATGAGCGGAGTTTAGTATTGACTCGTACAAATTTTGAAAAGAGTGGTAATGATTAAGTTTTTTTGCTCAAGGAGTAGTAGATGATCGATAACAGCTGGTAATATGTGAAAACAGAGCAGTTCTAAGCAAGACGAAGAGTGCTTGAGACCGTTTATAGTCTCTACCTGTAGTATTAAAATGTGTTATATAAATGATGATTACTTTACGCTTTTGTACATACATATGTACGTACTTTCCATTGACCTGATTATGTTTAGGGACAGAAACGGTTTCAAATATGTGCTCCAGGATTTCCAGACTATGCATTATATGTTCCGAAGAAACATAATTTCATCGTGATTATCGTTTTGAACGGAACTTATCAGCCACAGAAACGAGACCAGCAACTACCATGACAATCAATCGGGATAAATTTCGTAAAACCAACTAGATGCAAACATATAACAATATGAGACACTTCAATAGATGAACGCTATCGTCATGTTTTGAAATATAAAATTATAATAGAGGAAGGAAACTTGAAGCACATGGATACATACTTCATACTCTTCGCTCGCAACTCAAGGTGGTGATTGCGGTTGTAGATACAACGAGCGTTGTTGTCATTGATGCCCGCATATGCTGTACTATCCAATTCACGAAATACAGTGCGAATGAATGCTGCAGACATAAAACGGAGGATTACCCTCATCAGCCGCGTCATGCCGTGCATCGACGACGTCGAATTGTGGTTAATGTGTGTAGGTATCATATGTCTTAATATAAATAAATTCAAAGCAAAATACCTGCGCCGGTGCTACTTCTCGAGACGCCTCAAATTTGGATTTCGACTCGACGCCGTGGACCGCGTGGTACTGACCTTCCCAAACGGTTTTGATGTTGATTCGACAAGCGCCCAAGCTAAGATTTGTGGATGACTTCTACTTCATGTTGTCCATTAACTGTTGCATGTTTAATGAGTCGAAAGAAGAAGCTCTCAATGCGGCACCGCTTTCGAGTCGAACATATTCCTGCCGCAGAGCCATCGAACAAAGCAGCTGGCAATGGAGAGTGTATCAGCAGTTTTTTATGTGATAATGATCGAAAAGAACGTTGTATTTCGAAATGATGTCATGCTGATATCCATATGTTACTCCATCTTCATCCGTTTTTGCCCGTCCGTCTGTAAATCAAGTCAGACTAGTGACGAAAACATAGTCCATCGATTATTCATGCCCATAACGTATAGAAATGTGTTTATTGTAGTTGTTAATAGTTTGGCTGGAATCCATTTAAAAAGTTCGATGCGTCCTGACATTTATTAACTTCCCAGTATATGGGAAGTTCTTGTAATCGCCTCGAAAATCGAAATTGAAATTTTCAACATTTCTTTACGTTTTGAGGTCTATAGAGTATATATAAAGTGTTTTTAGAAAAGGAGATGTATGTGTGTGTGTGTGTATGTACGTACGTACGTACGTACGTATGTACGTTCGGGACACTTTTTTCTACGAGCATAACTCACGTAAACAAAGTCGTATCGACTCCGTTGAGGTGTCAATCGAAGCGTCTTTGCAATCTTAAGAGCTGATTAGTTTTTGGGATACTTCGGTCGGGGGGGTTTGCTGTTTTCGCCCCTTGAAGGTCAACCATATTATGCGCTATATCTCACGAACCAAACATGCGATTTTCATGATTAAGGTGTCAATCGACGCGTTTTAACATTGATATGATTCTATCAAATTTTTAAAAAAATTCTTCGAGCCGTTTTTTAATTTTTTTAAAAAAAGTGCAAAAATTAGGTTTTTTTTCAAAAACATCAAATTTTTAACCTAATTTTCAAACCTAAGTAATCAATGTTTATATAATTTATATACTCCAAATAGTTTTTGTGAAAAAACCAGCAAAAGTTTTTTTCATGATAATGAAAAAAATTATATAAAAAATAAAAAATCATTAAACGTTCAAGGTCATTTACGTCATTCATTATATCTCGAGAACTAAATATAATATTTCCATCATTAAGGTGTCAATCGACGCGTATTATCATTTTAATGATGTTTTTATATGTTAAAATAATCTTTAAAGTGGTTTTTTTAATTTATTGAAAAAATTTGGAAAAGTAGTGTTTTTTTCATAGAAAAATTCATTTTTCACCTGATTTGCACATCGTAATAATAAATGTTTGTAGAATTTATAAAATTTTATCAATTTTTGTAGAGAAACCAGCAATAACTTTTCTCATGATTACAAAAAAAATTAAATTAAACATAAAAAATCATTCAAAGTCACCATGTAAAAAGGGTTCATTCGAATTATAATACCTTAAATCTCTTATTCTGAAGACATTGTTGTAAAGTCAATCAAAGTTTATTAATATTTGCAAAATTTAAGCAGATTTTCAATAGTCTTCACATCACCATGTTTTAACTTTAATGAAAAAACTGCTTTGTAACCTGTCCCCACTCCGATGAATACTCAATCAATGGACGCTCCCGTAGATGAAACGATTAATATTAAGTCATTCCAATAACTTTTACGAGAAGTACATTTTTATTATTTGAAGTTGTATTATTTCCATAATTATTATTGTGTTTAATATTTTCAATATCTTTTTAGATATTACTGGGAAGTTGACCGTGTGGACCTCATGGGTCGCACCTCACGGCTTGTTTACCAGTTAATTTGAACCGTATCAAATTCATCTTACTAAACATTGTAGGAAATGGAAATTGAAATCGATTCCAATCATAGAAATACACCACTATATTTGGCGTTTATATGATGCTGACGTCAGTATCTAGAAACGTTTCAATAAAATATTCTAGAGTGAAAGAAAAAAAGGAAATAATTATTGTCCCGCGTAAAAATACTAATCGAATCATTGAAAATAGAAATTGTACATGCAAGGGACATATGTTAAGAACAATGATTCCGACATCTCCCAAACGCCTTCAACTTCATCTGCGCCAATTCTTGCAAATTCTTAGTTTCAATGCGATGCAAATGGATTGCTTCTGCTTTTGTGAATCAAAATAAACAGAATGGCAGCAATTCAATTCGAAAATAATTCTAAGACGGAGACGCCAAAGTTACCTTTGTATTTTTCATTGGAATCTCCACAGACATTTTACATTGAAAACGTTGATATCATTCCATTCCAAATTATTTATTGAATCATTTGGAATCTCACACTTTTTGCCTTTTATAACGTAAACAACTTTTTAAAAAATCCCACTTATTTATTTCCGTCATTGACTGCAAGATATTTTCAGAATGGGTCATGAATTTTGTTTATATTTTATCTTTAGCAATATTTTATTATGCAAACGAATAGAATAATCAGGGGGGAAATATTTTGCTCAAAAAGGGGTTACATATGATACCTGTCGGTGATGAGCGTTGTTAACCATTTTTTTAGTTGAATAATTCAGTCAATCAGCAACTACATATTAGTTGTTCAATTAATTTTGTTAACTATTCAACTAAATTAGTTGTTAATTGTCAGTTCCAACTGAGTTTTCCTAACTAAATTAGTTGTAATTGAAAAATCCAATTTCACCAACATCAGTTTACATTTAGCTCCCTATCGCCTATCGCCTCCCCTTGAATAAATCGAGTGCCTAGACATTTTTCTGTTTGATTTTCAAGAGATGCTGCGAAAGGTAGCGCCTCCTATTTTATTCCACAGTCATATACTGTGGCGACAAGAGTTTGATTTGGACAATTTAGTATGACGACATGGATTTTCACTGAATTTTGTGGAAATGCTTAATTGTAGCCAATGGAAAAGCATTAATTGATATAAAGTCTAAATGAAGGTTATTTGCAGTTGTATGTCGTCGAATCGGTTACAGTTGGCATATTTTTCGTGATAACTTCTTACTTTTGCATTAGAGATTTTCCGCATTCGGATGAGATTCTTGTTTCGTTGCCATAAAAAAAAAATTATTGTTTCAATTCGTGTTTTACTATATAATGTCTAAAAATGAGAAACGTATTAATTATTAATATTAATTATCGACAATGCTGGTGAAATTATTATTACACATTTTTATTCTTGTTACCATTTTCAATATTTCTGTATTACTGAGAAGTAGATCGCGTGGACCTCGAGGGTCGCACCTCACGTCTTTTTGAAGAACATTTTCTGCAATTTACAAAAAAACATGATTTTTTATTTGATAAGAACTAAAACGAGTTCTATTTCATATCATATTTCAAGCATTGATTGCTATAAGTGAATGTATATCAGTATTCAGATTCAAGGGAATAATAATTAATAAATATATGTATAATATAGTTCTAGTTCATATGTGCATAACTTAAAATCAAGCAAATGCTTGATTTTTAGTCAGGGATACATGTATTATACTATATGTATACCTTATAGCCTAGAAATATTCTAATTGAAAATATTGTTCCGAGTTCAATCTCTTTCGCAATTGCAAATTAAATTGAAGATTTCAGTTCCTCTTGGTTACGACTCAATATTTTACTACATGCTAAAGACGATGTATAAGAGTGTATCGTGTTCGGTCGAAAGAAATTGGATAGAATTTCAAAGAAAAAACTCGACATGTTTCACTCGAGAGATATCTGACACGCGTGCTAATTCATACATTTTAATGCTGTAAATTTGTTCAGATGCTTCTTGCCTCAAAAACAATATACAATACAATATAAGTGAAGGGCTGTATAGTGAATAGTCAAGGGACTGTAATACATATTATTATGAACAGTACAATTGCTACAGGCACGGCAGGTTTGCAAGAAATCAACAGCTAAAATAATATGGAATCCAAAGGCGACCACGTCTGTCTTTAAAGTGAACTGGGCACGTCTTTCTTCTCACAGCGAAACTTGAACATTTCTGTTCTTTTCGCGAATACCTCATTCACGTAGAGGGTAGAAAGGGTACTTCGTCAGCCATCTGACATTCAATAAAGTGGACGAGAATTCCTTATGAGGACTCTCAAAGCCCAGCGCAACGAAACGAATTGCTTCACCAGGGCATGACAATAAAGAAAAAAATCTGCTGAGCTATCTTCAAATGCTGCACTGTGGATCGTGGTTTTCTCCAGGGATGTTTTTAATATCAATGAACCTATCGAGAAGTAATTGGAGAAGGGTATGAATTTGATTTTAGCCATTCGAGGATGGAACATAAGCGCTGTTTATTTTAGACTAGGTGGTTGTGTGACATCACGCCCAATGCAACGATGGTCTGTAATGTCGATCAGTGGACAGCAACCATAATCGCGAGGCTTTTTAAAAACGATGTCTTCTACATGTACATATACATAACTACGATCAAGTAAAATAGCTTTCACATGCGAGAAACTTTTCATAAAGGACATTTTGAATAATATTACCGTACTGTTCATAGACAGCTCCAAAATAATCTAAAACACTAAACAAACTAGAAACGAAAAGAAAAAACGCCATCTCAACTTCAGGCTTTACTTTGAATAGGAATTGTTCGCAGGCACTTGAATTTGGGAATACGGGGAAGACAATTCTATTTCGTCATCCTTGATCAAATAACGTGCACTACTTGTCTTGTCCTGAAATCAATGCTAATATAACGAAGACTTGGGGAATTTGTTACTTGAACACTTCACTATAATGTTATTGTACTTCTTCCAGGAAAGTTTTAGGCCTGCATTCTCGACTTTTTTATCTGAAGGCGCAAATCATTCGGGAAAAAGGTTCGGTAGGCTCTTCTCATTTTTGCGATTTTCAAAAGATCAATTGGCAACTTATTTTGCTTTTTATTTTAAAACGTTCTTGCTGTCTTATCATGCGGTGAGGATATGCCATTTGTCATCTGTTAATCCGACGGAAGAAGAAAACGCTCAGTATACGATTTTTGTGCTAAGTGAAAAATGTTTTCAGAATTTTAAATTACATCGGAATCGTCTTACAATGGCTACGTCCCGTTCGGGGAACGCACATATCTCAAAGGCTTCATGTCGAGTTTGGCACATCTGATCATGAAATTTATGCTATACTTTCGTCAGTTGTCCCTGTGAGGATCGCAATTTCCTTGCAAACGAGCTGCCCTCCCAACGGCCCGGAGTTAGTTGTTCATGTTTCGCCCTCGATTTCTCATGTAATGGGTTTTTGTTCTGAAAACACCTTATACAGGTAGATATGTATATGATTACATGAGAGGCATACGTATATAGAGAAGACCATGGACTACATGGGCTGGTTCTTGATCTTTCAAATTGTAGGCTCTGTGCTCACGGAAGGAACATCTATAGTGAAGGTAAATTATTAGTGGATGGCAATTTAATCAATCAAAAGACGTTGGTTCTAATAACTTTCAAATTTGCATTATCTATGTAGAGAATTCAACAGCAATCACATTTTAGTAGGTCCCATTTAAGTTTACTTAAATGTTTGTCACTGCTTTCGCATATACGACTACCATAGCGAATTAGTTGCTTATTTTCGGATTGTCTAAAGACCCGCAGCTCTAATTACTATTTAAATTCGAGTGCTAAAAGGGTAAGTTGGTTTGAAACCAGGAGGGCACCGTACCTTTGGCCTCCTGGTTCCATACCAATGTGTATGTTCCAATTTCATGCGTTATTTTTTTGCGACTCGCACAGGATGTTTGGAATGCTCGCTGCGGGCATTAATATAAATGGAAACAGTTGGCCTTTATCATGTGAAATTAGGATTGTAGTTCTATAGGGATGCAGGTCTCATGCGTTCAGCTCTATGGTAGACGAGATAACGAAAAAAAGTCCGTTTCTCCGTTCATGACCATGCTTGTGAATAGCAAGGAAGATATGCCCTTAAACGAGGTAAAAAAAATAAATATAATCAATGAAGATCAAGATGATAATTAAAATGCTTAAAAGAATATGTAGCTTGAAAATAAGCATTTAGCAGTAAAAATGTAATTTATTTGAGAATCCACAAAAAACGAGAAATGTATGAAGACTGCAACTGTATTTTCATCTATTCTTTTGATCTTTCGTGATCATGCAGTGAGTTTATTAATAATATTCTACTCTCAAGAAAATATATATATTTGAGGATAATTTTACAATCGAACCCACTGATCATGTTTACAGATATTAAGCTATTTAAGACTGAGTCTCTTTCTAAGAAAACCCCAACGACGCACTAGTAGAAAAAGAAATTCCTTTTATTTCTTTTGTTCAATAAAATTCTTTTAAGGACATGAAACAAGTACTAGATATGCATTATAAAAGATGATTTGCCGATAAAATATAATGCTTGACTCAACGTACGAATTACTTTCACACACTTGCTCAAGGGATGCTTTTCCATTTTAGTTTCTTTCAGAAGTAAAAGAAGGCTCGATCAACATAAGAGCTTTTTAGTTAACCCGGCTGAATTGCATTCTTTCTTCAGTTCTATTAGTTTCGTATGATTTGTGCGACTATTTTTTCGAGGTATTTTTTTAGACTGTGAAACTGTTGGTGGAATAAATTATAATGAAAATAACGTAAAGAATTTAAAATGGAATGGATACTTTTTAACTTCCCAGTGGGAAGTTATTGTAATCGGGTCGATTTTGCGAATCCCAAATTTTGACATATCTTCACGTTTTAAGGTCTCTAGAATCCAAATCCACCGTTTTTAGAGAGATGTCTGTGTGTGTATGTATGTATATGCGGACGTGCGTATGTGCGTTTGGAATTATTTTTCGTCCCAATTATCTCAAGAACCAAAGATCACATTGACGTGGGACTGGTTTAATTCGATGCGTCATTACGTAACTTAAAACTGAATGCAAAATCGGTTAAGCCGTTTTTTATTGCGGATGAAAAAATGGGAAAAAAACAAAAAAGTATTTAACTTTTAAACTGTTTATACGCGCTATTAATTCGTGATCCCAAATACCTTCATAGTAATGTTGTTGTTATTGTGTGTTTGAGCAAAATCGTGATCAAATTTGTAAAAAATGTAATTTGAAAAAAAATAAGATTAATTTATAAAATTTCAAACTTATATTATCAGGTTCGGATGAATGGGAGTAGAGACGCTAATGTAGTTAATAATTGGATATTGCTATAAATAATTTAATATTGTTAATAACAATCAAATAATATTAGTTATACATAATTTGAAATTGTAAATATAAACTCAATTATAATTATTCAGTAACGGGCAAACATTCTTAATAACGAATAATTATTGTAAATAATAATTAAAAACCCTCAATAATGGTTGTGAATTCCGGGGCCGAGGTGGAGAACGAGGAGGAGGACAAGGAGGATGAGGTTGCCAAGGCTTTGGTACAGGACGATCAGGTGGTGGAGATGTCTTCCTCTACCAAAGCTTTTATGGTTAGATAAAAAATTAATAGAAATAATGAATGTTATTATAATAATTTAGAATAATAATGTTTAATAACAGTAATTAATGATAAAAACAAATTAAAGCTTTTTTATTCACCCCAATGGGAAGTTAGTAGTGTGGGCCTCAAGGGTCGCACTTAGACCACATTTTTCTCTTTGTAATGGGGAAAACTGCAATGAGCAAGAGTTCAACTTCCGGATAAAACAAGCTGTGTATCATCCATAAAAGTTTGGATAAAGAAATATGTAACTTCTAGACAACGATCAAAAGTAGCTCATACAAGTATGTACACGGAGAGAAAAAAATTTCTAAATGGCAAGAAATGAATTTCTTATATTAAGAAAATCACATTTTAAGTAAACATTTCGCATTTCAATCCCTGAACGATTAAATCAATTCAAAAAATATCATATCAAGTATTCTATACTTAAAGCTAGAAAATCATCATTTTCTTATAATAAGAACTTATGTCGCATTTCCAGAATTTTGAATTCTATAGAGAAAACCAGAATCCCATGATGGTGAAATAGTGATTTTCTAGTTATTTTCTAGTAGTCAGAAAATCATCGCTGGCATCAAGAAAATATTTTTTGTCATTTTCTGAGAACCAGAAAATATTTCTAATCATTTGTGAAAAATAGAATAATTTTCTACAGTTCGTTCGGTCTAGTTCACTTTGTCGAGTCTTTGGTGACAGTAGTGTTTGTGATAGTAAAATATATAGTGTACTCAAACGCAGCAATTTTTTGCAACTGTTCGGATTTAAAGAGGTAAGTAAAATAAATTTTGTGCTGCAGCCTTTCCGAAAATTCGGTATTCAGTCTTTCGAGGCACCAGAAGTATCATTCCACGAAATTCTCCAAGAATGGCCAGCGTATACTAAGCAAAATGGGGATAGACTGGTAACTTTCTGTTTTATTTTAATTTACAAGTAAACTTATTGTTTTAAATTTAGATCGACATTGACTTCGAAGCCAATTTTCCAAATTGCAATAGCCTTCTAAAGGAGTGGCAGTTATTTGCGGAAAAAATTGTTCCATCCATCCATCGAAAAACAATTGAAGGAAACACACCGGGCCACACTATTTTCGCTTGAAAAAGGTATTTAATTAAAAAGTATTTTTTTTAAATGTTGCTAATTTAATCTATTTTCATCCACATTTTTTCAGTTGGCTACGAAATCAACAAGCACAACTTAGCCACTACATCAGTTTCTCGTGCCTACCAGTCAAACTAAAGGCAAAGACAAAAAAAATTGGAAATACAGCATTGCAGACAGCTAAGACGCCTTCATATTGAAGATCAATACTGTTTCAGATTTAGGAAGAGCTATTAAATTGCGTAAAGAAAAATATTCAAAATTTGCCCAATTAAAATGTCAGCCATTTATTGTTGTTGTTAATTGTTCTGACACCGATATTTTGAATGCTTACTCGGTAGTTGATGATCATATGTATGAATAAATTAAGAATATGTTTCTTACTATCAAGAAATAAATACTTATTCCATGTGAAATTTTCTTATTTTAATTTACTGGATATAAGAAGAATAAGGAATGAAATGATCTTTGATTTCTAGGACTAAGAAAATTAGCACTTAATATGAGAATCATACATCTAGCAAAATATTTTCTCGATTCATGCTCCAACCACTTGAAATGATCTGTTTATCACGTGGACGAGAATCGTTCCCTATTTTCTTGAATTGATAGTCTATTCGATTGAGTTTTAGAACATTTTTCTTTCCGTGTATATCTATGTACATATGTATATACGTCGAGTCGCCACTGCAGCATCACAAACCATTAAAGCCACTTGCAGTTTTTCGCTATGCTTGAGTACTCTAAATTGACACACAGTTTGTATATCATGTCCTTGCGGAATTGAATTCTCAAGCAATTTGTACGCTGCTTGACAGTGTATGAACTGCTTAACACTTCTTCTTCAAAGCATGTAAAAAAGCTACAATTTTTTGTTGCAAGTCTTCTTTTGGAATCCGCTTTGTGTCGACTCAACTTTTCGTTAAGACCATCTGCCACTTAATGACGCGACAAAACTTTTTCATAACCATTACACAATTTATTTGCGACTTTTCTTTTGAAATTGAAATCTTCCTCGGCAACAGAATATCATCGGAAATCGCGTTTATACATATTTGTATACATATTGTTGCGTTTCCCATTATTCTTGCGGCGAAAGCAGCTCTGCAAATTTCCTAACGTCCAAACTTGAAGTGTATCGTTAAAATATCAAAGCTTAACTAGGTGGATAAAATTCAAATCCCATTTGACTCTACCACGTGTTATGGATTTAAGTCGGGGCCTAGGCACGCAGTAAATGTGAGTTTCAGTCTCACTCTCATGTTGTTTACTAATAATGCTTATAATAACAACTCCAATAGGAATTCCAGACGGAGACCTGATAACCACCCAAGACCATAAAGGCGAGGTCTTTGGAATCGGAAACACAAAGTTGCTCCCATGAGAACACGTCCAGAACACACGCAACGCAAAGTAAGCACAAATAGAGGAGCAACAAAACAAAATACACTGCTTTTTAATGTGCGGAACGATGTCTGCAACCCAGTGGAGAACACGCTTTTCATTTGAAAATATGTATATCAATGTAATCATGAATGGCGCTGGCAAGTAAATAGAAAGACGGTCTATTTTAATTCTAACCTCTTAGAAGTTCTGTCCGAGATGGTATGGCAGACGTGCATCAGGAGAGCAAATACAATTTCAAACGAATGCATGCGAACTTGGCGAGTAAGCAGCGATACTCACCAATCTGAAAGACACCAACCAATTAGCGGATAGACATGAAATCTGGACTACCAGTAAACCTTGCAACATCACTGAATGGTTTAAGTCTAAGCCTCAAAATGTAGTGGTGGCCTTCAAGTAGCTCATGAGTGCTTAAAATTGATAGCTTATGCATAAAAAATATCTTTCAATTGAAATTAACCTTTCGTACTGAAAAATCTACAAACTACCTGATCACATTTTCTATTATCACTAGCTTCATAAATATTGCGCAATAAATTTATCTACTTTTCCTTTGTTGATGTCATCCTTATTTCCTTTCCATTCATTATTGTCAACGGATGTCATTTTCGCGTCCCTAGATGATATCCGACGCAGTAATCTCAGTTTTACGCCAGAACTGACGACAATTCGAAAAGAATGAATTCAATCTGGGGGAGTATTTTGTTGTTTAACATGAACGAATTATGAACTACAAAACTTAAACTTAGAACATTGCATAACCACCCTCCTCCTCCAATGACGCATTTGCGAGTTGTCTGAGACTGTTCTTCATTTCATAAGGTAGGTGGACGACCGTAAGCTGATTGTAGTAGTTACGTCAGCATCGTCTCATTTTTAACGTTGCCATATTTTTTTAGTAGTACAACACACACAAGATATTACATCAACTGTCGATAATATTTGGATTAGAAATGTAATAGGAAATGTTTGGCTTCGATATTGCGAAGATACATTACGATTGGCTTCATTTCCAGAATATCCGTATCGCTATGAGTTGGGAAGTTCATGTGGGTGTCCCAAGAACTATGAAATCTATCGGGGTTATCCACAAGATGAATAAATCTTTCAAACGAGCAAAGGAATGGCTATCCAAAGTTGCGAGCGTCAAATAAAATTATTTTGACTGACTGTTAGTCATCACAACAATACTGGCTAATTATCACCACAAAAAACATAATCGTGATTTCATATCAATGAAATTATCAAATCCTTATTGCCAGTTTTTCTATGCATAATACAGTAAAAGTTCCATAAAGTAGGGTTGTGCGGCTTTCTCGTAATTTAGTATTTCCCATCACAGCTGCTCAGCTGAATTGCGATTGTTCAGATTTTATCGTCCATTATTTATTATAAAGTCCACAACATTTTTCTATATGATCTCTGTAATTATGAAAAATACTAGTGGAACGCAAAACGATCTTAGGCCGTTAGGGTGCAATGCACTCCAGGGCGGTAACAAAGATGATTTGAATTTGCTTCGACAGATGGGTAGGTAACTAAAGAGAAATCATTTAATCTCGGCAATAATAAAAATCAGAAATATTTCCCTCTGATTAGCTGATAGCTGATATTTTTGTTGTTGACGAAAACACAAATGCTAAAGAATTATGGAAAGACGCTGTTAAGACGATTCTGACTAAGACACCCACTCATAAAAACATCTCGATTTATCAAAACCATAGCATAAGATATAAACTCCCAGGAGTGACTTCCTGAAGCGGTTACATCACCTTGAGTTTTAAGGGAATTCAATTTCAAATGTTTTTGGGCTAGATTACTTATAAATATTTGGAATGATGTTTTGAAGCGTTTAACCATTTCAGAATTTGAACTATTTCCTGAGTTAAAGCAATTGTAAGTGAGAGTGGCGGAGTTTGCCCGCAGTTCAGGTAGCGTCCGTCCGGCAAAGATACCTGGTGTTCGTGTCAGAAAGCGAATGGATCTGGTACTATGGAAGTTGTTCAAAAAGTAATCAAACCGATATACAACAGAGTAACAAGTGCCGATTTGCTAGAACACTGTTTAGTAGGATATACATATATGGCTCAAAAATTTTCTTTTTTTTCAAGGCATGTTTGGTAAGCCTTTTGGGGAGTTATTGTTTTTAGGTATGCGGTGATAGGAGATGGTCTATTTATTTTTGGCTAATTGATGGATATTCAACAATGCTTTTCATTTCCGTAGCTATTCAAACCATAGATGATGTGTTAAATGCGCATATTGCGCTTAGAAATAATGAATGAGGAATCAGATTGCTAAACTTTTCGATCGATAGCTACGAGCTATGAAAATGCTTCCAAGCTATGTAGCTTCTTAGACACGACACTTCCTTGCAAGTCTAATTATTGAACATTGCTTTTCGTGTGACTCAAAACTACGCTATACAATAGACACCATTCCCCAGAGTAAGTATTAAATTCAATACGGATTTCGAGGTCGCGTAAGGAAATGTAACGCGATTGCTCGTTATTCTGTTCACGGAGCTGTGCAAGCGTAGATCGATTCCAAGTATCACTTGTGAACAATTTCCATACGTTTCTAGTTCTCTTCCGAACTTGAAATACCTTACATTATTGGATAGCGGGTAGCGAGCGCTAATGTCTTTCAGAAGACTTACAAAAGGACGCTGCTATCAGCTCAGCACTCGATATGTGTGTCATACAATAAAGACGACGATGGTATCAAGTAAAATTCTCCGACCCAGCACCATAGCCGCTCATGCATGACGCGATATCGCTTAAGCGGCTTTGCGTACAGCGTGCAACGAATGCTATAAGTATCTACCATCATCAAGCCGTATTCCACTCAAGTTCGTTGTACTTAGCTCCGGTAATTAAGCCATTTCTGTGGTGTCCATATCCATATACATTTTCAAGGGCTTTTCTTAACGTGGACATACATAATAGATGTTGACTCTTTACGTTTGCGGTATCTCGAAATGTCATGCTAAGGAAGGAAAAGTCATATTCAACTAGGACTAACTCTACTTCATTGGATTGATCACAAAATGCGTTTTGGAAGTTTATGCACGGTTTAAGAATGAATGAAGAAAATCACAACTACTGAGATATATGGATTCAATTTTTCGTCTTTAAAGCCGCCTAACTCCTCTTCGACCCCACTACGGTTAGCCTGACTTAGGATTTTGCCATTGTGAAGTTCTAAGCAATCATTTTTTGCATATTTTCAGCCATGTGAAAAAAGGTATGTAGTAAAGTGAACTAGCTCTTGGCCTATTACATATTGTCCATAGCTTACTTTCCAGTGCCTACATATGTATGCTTGTACAAATACCTGTAGTCAAATTCAATTTTTTTTAAAAAATATTTATGTTTTGTGTTCTTTGAAGTAGTTAAAAAGTGTTTTAGATAGAAGACAGAACATATATCTTTGTGTGCTTTCAAAAAAGAAATTCGCGTGATTTGCACTTTCGGTTATCAATGCGTTAAGTGATTAGATATTAGAAAGAGTTTCTACTATATTAAAAATTAAAGCATATTTGAAATTGCAAAGAGGGAATCGTAAAAATTCAATACATAATCATTATTTTATAGTGAACAATGTAATAAAACGAATAATATTACTTAATTTCACTTGCTCTAATGAGTTCTCATCGTTATTATTTTTTGGAATATGATTATTGTTCATATTTATGTATTATTATTTTTGTTATTCATTACTGGACAGTTGTTCGTGGTAGACCTCAAGAGTCGCACATCACGGTATGTTTTTATAATTTTCACATGCTGAGTTGTTGAGGATACAACAGATTTTGGAGTTTAGATACATTCTAGAAAGGTACCTATATGCAATGAAATTTAACTCGACTCTTTGACTAAGAGCCTTCCCGTAGTTTGTCCCAAACTTATTATTTATCCACCATTCAAGTCTCAAAACTAAAACAAAATTTGAACAAAATCGAAAAACTTATAAGGGTTTTCGCATAAATGGATCGGAGTGCAATCGTTTTTCTTAAAAGTGAATTTTCAAAACGGAATGAATCGAATCATTTCAAAGTTGCTAAGCTATTTTATTAGGTAATTTTGTGAAGAATGTGCAGACGGTTTTGTTTTTTCATTGTTTTTATGCTTAAAATCAGTCGCTTCTAAAGAAAAAATGAACTCTCTCTTGCTATACCGGAGGGTACAACTTCTACAATTTTTCTTTCTGATAAACCGCTATTTTTTTAGGTTAATTTTAAGTTACAGTTGTGATCACAGCACACCAGAAAAAAAATCATGCTAGAAAAGCGGCCATTGCTTCAATATATTTTTGAAAGTATTGATTAAAAATTAATTACAAAATAATGATTACATACACCATTTTTTGGGTAAACGGGTGATTGGATGTACATCCAATCACCCGTTTACCCAAAAAATGGCAGCGTATAACTCGATGATCTATCGGATGCTCAAGATCCCTTTAAGTACTGAACGCGGTTTGAAGGAAAAGAAGTACATCCTAGAAACAGCCAGAATAAACGGCTTTGACACGACAGTCATCGAGAATCAGATCAAGAACAAGGAGCAAAAAATGAGAGTACAAGAACTAACGACCTTGGAAGGAAGCGAGAGTAATCGGGAACTCATGAAACGGGCAGCCGTTGAGCGATCAGCAATAAGCGGAAAACTAAAAAGGATTTTAACGAGATTCAACATAGATGCGACAATAACAAGCCACAGATTCAAATCTCAAACATTGCTAGGCACAACTAAGGATCCACGAACCTCGACGGAAAAAAGCGGTATATACGAGGTTTCTTGTGCGGAATGTGACAAAATCTACATCGGACAGACTATAAGGCCGATCCAAAAAAGAATGCAGGAGCACATCAGAGAAGCTGAACTAGTCATCAAAAATGGAAGGACGGAGGTCAGATCATCGGTGGCAAAACATATAATTGAGGAGGGCCACACAATCACATTGTCGAACTCAAAATGTTTGAAAATGGTACACAAACGGTCCCAACTGGATGCGTATGAGAGTTTGATGATAGCAAGAATCCCAGAATCGAAACGCTTGAATCATGACCTTGGGAACGGTTTTTCGGAGCTAATTAAACTAATCCTTTGAGATCAAGTTAAACCAGGGCCCCGGTAAAGACCTGGGGATCTAATTAACAATAAGTTTAAGATATTTAAGATAGATTATGCCACATTCGTCTTCAGACACAGTGTAACACTGAAGAAGGACACAACTTATGTCCGAAATATATATTTGAAATAAAAAATTGGAAATCGTGTATAAGGAGTAGTGTCTGTTTTTTATTATAGTGGCTTTGTAAAGCATTTCCTTCAAATAGTCTTAATGTTTTATCAAAGTATTTAATTTGGTTGGCCTCGGAATGGTAATATGCAATCAGATTGCTGTGGACATCAACTTTTCATCTTTCAAGAATGAATTTTAAATGAAACCGATTGAAGGTAAGCTCCGTTGAAATCCTACTTCTTTTCAAAATTTCAAAATATGTGAAAAGCGGTTTCGTTGCCTACTTTGCAATTTCATTTCAGCGAATCCGAGAAAATTCGCAATCTTCACTGGTAATCGATACTTGGAGGCTTTTTCAAGCAATGTTTTTTCTGATATCCACGGGAGATAGAGACTATTTATGATGTCCATTGATTCTATACTTTAATCTGAATAAACATCAATATAATTATTTAAACGGGAGAATACTATGAACGAACAATATTTCGCAAAGTCTAGTTTAGCTTATTGCCAGTATTGAAATATATCTTATTATTTCAGCTGATTATGGTTTTCGTTTCCATAATCGTACAAGTCTAGTCTCTCTGACCGGCGTTAAATATGTATTTTGTAACTAAACATTAAGTCGAATAAGATTTACGTAATACTGATAACCACTATTTTTCAATTTGATTTTTTCATAAAGAAAAAACGTAACAGACTAAGTTCGAAGCAGGACTAGTGATAAATATGTACATAACAATAAGTCATTCTTTTGCAAAGCTTCTTTGTGTAGATAAGTAAGCCTTATACGAAAAAAGCATGTGAATGAAAGCACAATGCAGTCATTGTGGCTGCTTCCGTCTTAATCTTAACGCTAGCTACGTTCACTTCAAATATGCCCCTAACAAATTTTGTAGATAATCATTTAAACTTGAATGTAGACTTTGACTTGTATTGGTGTTATTAGTTTTCAACAAACTCAAGTAACGCATTGTTAAATTTATTCTGTAAAAATCTTTCTATTGTCTTCGCTTTTCGAATTGCTAGATTTGAAAGGCACGCATCTTAACATAATCTCAAAGGATTTCAAAATAATAGCTATACTACAATTTTAGCACTTTACATCCAGCAATGTATTGTTGCAATTCAGTTACCTATCTCTTTTACATATTGAGGTTGTCGACATACTATACATATGGAACATGTTCGCTGAGCAACCAAACGAAACAAAACGTGAGCATATGATTTATATTGTAGCTGAAGTATTAACATTCGTATCAAATTACTTTTATGACGATGTACAAAGCAAATGAAAACACACAGCCGTCGAAGTGGAGACAAATGAGTAAATTGTAGCACATCGTTACCACATTTTATTTCTTAGGAGCCTTATACTGTCTTGCGCCAAAAATGGCGCTGAAGGCTGAAAATGACTCAAGCACAATTTGAAGAAGACAAAACTGAAATGTAATCTCATAGTTGCGATAAAATTCTCTAAAATCAATGTTTCGACTTTAACAGCTCTGAAGATTCGTAAAATGTCAAATCGTCCAGGGAAATGTCAACCAATGTAACTTTTAAAACATCACAACGTTTTCAAACATGTTTTGGAAGCTTCAGTTCCATTAAAAATCAACTTGCAATGGTAGAAATACTCTATATGCAATCAACGGCCAACAGACGAAACTAATACTTATTCGTTACGTTGTGTTTGGCTAAGAATCATAGTGATCACGACCCAGCATTAAAACGAATGAGTTGCAAAGATTTCAACGTTTCAACCGAGTTGCAAGAAACCAAATTGATTGCCAGCGTGACACGTCTTTGTGAAAACGTGAACAGCACAGAACATGAGCCACCCTTAATAACTTGCACAGCGAGCCAAGAAATTCAATTTGTTTTTCAGGAATCCGTAAAACCGCAAATCACAATCCGAATGAAAAGCGAAACTTTGTATTGTCTTCCACACCAACTGAGTTTTGAAAGCAAAACTCATTTGTTAACCGCATTCCAGCATGGTTGCTTGGATGCCACTACAGACGGAGTTTATTTTCCATTCACTTGGATCATTTGAAAAGTCAATTATTTTTCATTTCCGCTACCCAATGGCACCGTCCCTTGAATACTTTACAAGGGTGTATACTAGCAGCAACAGCTCATGTTGAAAGAAAACGTACATAGTGTTCAGAATGCTGCCATGCATAGGTGAATGCGTCGCTTCCATTGAAATGACATCAAATTTAATAATTATACGATTGTCATGTTCAACGGATGTAACGATACTTAATTGAATAACATGGAAGGATAATGACGTTATTTAATAATCATTATCATTCAAATCGCTGTCATTTTTGAACCATTTTCAGAGCAAGAACTTTCAAATACAAAATAACCAAAATAACATACGTTGCAAAGATCTGTAATCTTTATATATGTACATATATGTATATATAACCGGTATTCAATTACGAGTCCCTAATCTTTAAAGCAAATCTAGAAACGAAAATCGTACCTGAACAAATTGAAACCATCTAATATGGACTACTGCTCCATTCGTGCAGTTGTAGGGAAGCCTTCTAACGCAGTTCTCCAGATACTTTTAAAGTTATCACTAGCAAGCAATAACTTAAGCGCAGCTGGATTTGAATTTTTTAAACTTTATGACACTCGTGTCGCAAATGAGCGATGTACATATGTATGTATGTACCTCAAACCTGAACTACAATTATGCGAAGTTAACAAATAACAGACCATCGCGTTGACTGTGACAACTTTTATTTCAATTCATATCTTGCAATAATTCGAACTGAAAATTCAGCAATTAAAGCGTTGGACTTGTTTCTAACGTTTTGTTAGGAACGATATTTTCAATTAGTGCCGGCAAACACGCTAAGATATACCCCATGTCACTATCCGACGAAAATGAAAAAGAGCTCAATATTTCAAATATTCACGCCAATTAAACCGACAACTCTGGTTGCTTGTAATGTTACGATGACAACTCAAACAAAAAATGGATCTCAAGCTGTGCCCCCTGTACTCGTAGTTATCGAAAAGACTTTGAAGTGGTTTTTGGCAAGCGGACAAGTGCACGTTTTCCGGCGTATTTGTTCTACTCGCACGTAACATCTAAAGCTACGAAGCATGCAGGCAGTTTTCCGATGTTGACATGTGGGATTCTTGTGATATAATGAGGTCTCTGTGAGCGGATTAAAAGACCTCCTAAACAAAATTTCTGCCAGTGACACTTGAAAGATGTTGTACGGTTGTTCGCTTTGATTACACCAAGGACGAATTGCACGGTAGCGAGAGAGCGTAGCCAGCATGATGTGAATAAAGTCCACAATTAGAAACAGATTACGTCAAATAGTTGGATTACATATGGCATCAAAGTTGCAAATGAAATGCGCATAGCTGTTGCGCTGTACCTACGTAAAGAAAATCGTGCTTTTGGGTAGGCATGTGTTGGTTCTCAGCTATTTCTAAAACAAATTTACATTAGTCTTTTCGTTGGAATTCAATAAATAATTTCCGAAAGAAAAATGTCTATAGACATTAGTAATTAAAAGGGGTGGTTGAATACATAATAATTTGAATATATACCACTTAAATTTTACAAATAAATTCTCTCTTTACATTTCGCTTTTCTGCGATTGATTTAATTTATTCCTTTCAAGCTTACATTGATATTATTTTCAAACATTCCCTACCATGTGCGTAGTATCTAAGAAATCATTTACATTAAATACTTACATTCACGACGTTTCGGATTAGCTGCATGGATGGAATTTAATTGAAAAAATGCCGAAATGCCGACACGAGTGCTCTTCAGCTCAAATATCGCATTTCTGTTCCAAATTGAAATTTCATGTAGTCGTTGAAACAAGTAGTCTCAACAGAACCTACTGCCAATCTTTTTCTTAATAGAAGTCATTAAGTCGAACAACAGAATTGTTGTATATCAGGAGGTAGGGCATGCAATAAAGCCCTCTTGAGTTAATGATTTTTGGGGGCTAGTTATCTACTCTTTACTGTATGCGCTGTTGATTGCATACACACTTGGAAGTATTTATAAACGGAACGAAACATAGGAAGTATTTATAAACGAAAAATGTGACAATACTATATTCAGGAAAACTAAAAAAGGATAAACTAAACTCTTTGTTGATAATTATAAGTATCTATGCATCTGAAATTGAGTGCATGTATGGTTGCATCGAATAGACTTGCCATTGCATGCAGGACAGCATTTTCATTTTTAAATGTGTCTGGCCACTTTTTGTAGCCTTTACATCACGAACTTGATCACTGATTACGTCAAATAGTTTGATTGTAAATGGCATTAAATGTCGCAAAGGAAATGCTTTCCATCAAGGCATGACGAAGGAGTGAATAACCGACAAGGATTTCCGAAATCACTTACTATCAATGTTAAATTACTAATTATTCATTGTTAAATATTTTGCTAGCGAGAATTCGCTTCATTTAAGGATTTTTTTTGACTCATTTCCGGTACTCGAATTTTCTATCTACGGTTAGTTCGAAAAATTCATGTTAATTTTGATAAAATACTAAGTGATAACATATTTGCAAGTCTTTATCTGAGCAGCAGCCGCACACCAGAAGTAGTTATTTTGACTTTTCGCATGCAGCTTTTAAACATCAGCACGACATTGAATTTACGCATTTTATTGTAATGCTGCACGTACTTGTAAGGAAGGGTGTACTTTATGTAAATACCTATGGCTGGTCGCAGTTGTGCCTCAACCATTCTTTGGCTGCTAGACCGGTAATCCACGTCGATTGTGCACACGGGTAATACGTCACAATCATAAAAACGTTGGGAAGTATATTACTCAAATAATGGGCTTGTACATATTGTAGCCCATCAATGTTATGGGAGCGACAATACAAAACAGCGACATTAAATAAGACAAGAAGACAAAAAATGCCCTACAATTTATTGAATTGAACTAATGCAAATGCCACTCAGAATGTGTTTTGCTTTTGTGAATGGAATTAACTGCACCTCATTATATTTCCTTCTCATGACTCTGGTTCGATATGTATTGATAACCACATTTGGAAGAGAATAGCTCGCTAACCACAATGCTAAAATTGATTGCAATCAAACAATGAAAAATTTGAATTTACTGTATAGAAACTTTTAGGAATAATTGCGATGGTATTTTTTCGTTTGAAAGATCTCCCTTTCCACTCTAACTGGTTCATATTTTACGAAAGAAATTAATATAGTCTGCCACTCGAAAGATTAATTCAATTTAATGCTTTATGTAGGGTGGCAAATCATACGATATGTAATAATAAAATTCTGGTAAGATACCATAGCGATATATCTGTCGTCTCTTGCATTTCTCATTTCGATTCAATTACTTCGAATGCATCACGTTCAAAAGTGTGTCAGGGATACGAAGCTTTCGTGAGAGATGATTTGATGTGGAAATTACACTGAAGTGCACTCCAACAGGATATTAACTTCGTTTCCACATATGTACGTTGGCATGCTGAGAAGGGATCGTCTTTGTTCGGTGTGAAGCGAATGGTAGGCGTCATTTTTTCAGAAAGGATGCATGCAAACAACTAAAGAAAAAGAGTTAACATTGAAATGACCACTCTTGTTTAATTGAATAAAATCGCCTTTACTTGTTATCCTATGTATGTGTGTATCGTATAACGGCATAAGGTTGTAAAATGAACTGAAAGATTCATTTTTATTCGTAATGGTAATTTCATACTTATTTGATTTGATTTGAATTTTCCTGGGAGTTTTTGAGCAGAATGGGTTCTTAGTTTCCTCTCGCTGTCGCTATAGTTATTCTTTTACTTTCCTATGCATTCATCTACCAGGTACCACCTCAATAAATCCTTAGAATACTAAATAACTCTAATTTATGGAACCATAAATTTCCAGATTTTCAGTTACCTACGGTCGCATTCCGAGAGGATTCAAGCTATATGTTTTATACTTATTTGTTTTACCTGGCTTAGGATGACACCACATTTGTAAGTTTGTTTAAATCGCTATCATTTTACAATAGCATATCTAAAGCTGGCTTCGCTTTTAATTCCTTTGAGTGTAAATGGACAGTTGGCGTATACCCAACCAAAGATTTGAGATTATTTGAGGTGATCCGGTATTTGATTGACCGATTGGCCGTTGAAAAACACTCTTGCCAACGGTTTTTCGTGAATATTCGGCATGTGTCGAATACCTACGAATGTGGAGTCACCTTAAGATAAATGTTCTCATATATACCTTTCAGTTCGATCTGGAATACATAAGTGGTCGAATTTTGTTTGTGAAAGCGCCCCCATCCTACCATCGAAATTTCAATCCTTCTGAAGCATTCTGATGTTGAGGATGTACGATGCTGGAGATATATTAGAAACGAGATAATATAATCATTCCATTCTGTTGAATGAATATGAATAATCCAAAAACAAAGACATAATATGGTGAAAGTGTTATAATTGCCCCTTTTTGGCATTTTCTTATAATTTTGAAAGTGGCTATTTTAAACATCCAAATGAAATATTTGTATACTAGGTCCTTCAACTTTATGCTTCTAGGCTGTAAACAAAAAATAGCTTGAATATTATCTAAAAAATTTCCAAAAAATATCATGTGGCCCTTTATGAATGAGGATAGATACATAAGTCCACGTCTGTTTTTGGCATCTGCAAAGACCATTGATAAGAGATACGAGTAACCATTTAATGATATATTGCATTTAGCCAGCCAAAATTTGTTTCTAAATACTTTCATGAACAGCCGGGGCAAAAATCTTTCTATTCCACTTTTATTCAATATGTAATATAAGTATGTCAATATAAACATACATATACTGTAATGGTAGAATATTTTTAATCCCGTATTTTCAGTTTGTACATATTTTGTCAGTTTTCAACAAATTTCTTCAATACTGCATAATTTTCTATAAAAAATGATTTTACAGCAATAACTGTAATTTCAAACGCTTTTCAAGTAAATTTCTTGCATTTGCCAAGACCATCCACAGCTCTCATCCCAAGCGTAACATTTTGGGATGCCCTCCTTGTTACATAATTTCATTTATTTATTGTCTGGTCGCTTCTAGGAGGATACGATGTCGTGATAAAGCTTCATTAAATTGGAAAATGTGAGTTTCATAAATTTATGGATTCAAAGGAAAAGTTGGGTCTCCACTGTGTGCTTCGGATTTTTCGTAGCGCCTAGATCGATAATTTATCAATAGTAATTTCTCATTTCTTTCTCGTCGATTTATCGGGCGGTAAGTTGTAACTTTCCTAGTTGGGCAAGACGCTTTCAAAACTACTCACGATGTTGACGAGTAGTAATGCGCTTTTCGAACGAACAGGCTTTTATACCTACCTATGTATGTTTTTTATTGGCAGTAAATCGGGTCGGACCCTCACAATTTAAATTGGATTAAAATACTGCTTGGATTTCAGTTTGCCTAAAGGCTTTCGAGTTTGAGTCTGATATCGTTAGCTGTTCTTTTTCAGCCACGTTGAATTTAATCTTATGATTTTTTTCGAATTTATGCATAATTGAATAGTTTGGCTCGGTAAATATTAGTTTGAAAGAAGATAATGATTACGAAATTCCTTATTCTAGCATTAAGCTAGTTAGAAGTTAAATTTCTTCAGCGGCCAATATTCAATGCAAATTGCGGGATATTAAAATGATATTAACATGTTTGGCAATCAAAACCATTATTCTTACTGAGTTCTAAAAGGAAATTTTCGAGACAACATATATCTCACCAATGCAGCTTAGATACTTGCTGACGGTGTAAGATCAGATTATTTGTAACAAAAATCAAGCGAAATGAAACAAATGTATCAAAGCGGCATCACTGGTCCCATTGGAGGAATATTACAATGAATTTAGTTCATCTATCACTGAGCTTTAGATTCCGCCAGTTTGACTATTTGACGATAGATTCTGCAGAAATCTGAAATTATTTATGGTTCATTTGCTCAGAATGAATATTAAATGCAATTTTCTATTGGAGGTATTGAAAAAAACAACTTTCAATGGACTAAGATTTAAAGATTTTCGTTGACAAAATACTCTACTGAAGCCGTTCAGTTATCCGTAAATAATAGGTACACACAGAAAAGCAAGTTCATTTGATGTAAAAGTCACTTACCTGTACACGAAAAACCTAAAACAGAAAGCGTTGCTGGGCTACCATTGAATGGTAAAATTACCGAAAGTACATACATATGTATGTAGTATGTGGACAAGAGATATGCTATATGGTCTTGTCTACACCCCTTGGTATATGAATTAACATAGTATTGCTGGCCCAATTTTTCAGGATACCTTTCTGTAAAGTCATTATTGTAAATTTTTCGCACAATCCACTTTACAATTCATCAAGTCGTGTTTCTTCAAAAGATAAATAAAATATACTTTAGTTCAATCTCAACCAAAATGTTCATAGGAACATTCTAACACACATGGCGCACATGGTAAATATGTACATATGTATGTACACCTTCTTTTATTTCATTTGATTTGTAACTAGAATTAAGCTTTTTTTCAATATGGAGTGTTGTTCAGTTCTGTTGCGACTACCCCTTCATTACGGCAACCCTGGGCATCATTGAGAGGCCAATGCTGGTTTAGTTATCTTCGTCACGCCAGTTGGAAATTATACAAGAAAAATAATCTTTTTTAAAGCTGCAGTCGTGGGGTGAAAAACACTTAATGCGGTTGGCTTGAAGCTATTTCGAGACACCGACTTCACAGAAAACCTCGAAACGCAATTAAACGTGTTAAACCTTTGACAAGGATGGTGGCGACACAGAACTTTGAACTCCGTCTTCCGTGGTTAATATTTTTCAAATGGCTGTCTGGGAGAGTTATTTAGGTAGAGACGCGAGGCCTAAGCAGTGATGTTTACTTCTTTTTTGTTATTAATTGCTTTTGGGGTTGAAATTATTTCAGCGACTCGGAAATATCATATTTCATTAAAATGACTGCTTATTAGATGATACCCAAATTACTCCACACTGTCTTCACCATTTCTAGCGCTCGCAAACGTTCATCTCGCTCTCGGTGCTCCCTCTAGAGGATTTATCATCTCACAACATTAACCACATTCACACAGTTTTAGAAGGCGTTTCCATTTCACCCGCTCTCAATGATTCGCTTTGCAATCAGAACATAGGATCGCACACGTTCTATGCAAGGATAGGATGCAAGTCGTGTCGGTAAGAAAAGAAAGCGATCAGCGTGTTCGCGGCCAGCATTAAAGTTGAGCAGACACTTATTGAAACATATGTATGTATTTATATGGACATTACCCAGTCGGACTTTTTGGAATCAATTCTTTGGTAATGCATGATTCCATCGATGCTTATGTCGGAAAATGGAATGGATTCCAAAGGAATCCATAGGGAATCTGAAAAGTAATCATTGAGTGATTGAAAATTTCTATACATTACCTAGTAATGCAAAAATGAAGCGATGGTAACATATTGTGTGGAATGGATGCCTTCCAGAACCGATTACCAAGTAAGCATTACGGAACACATTCTTAGGCATTGATTCCAGCATCGCTTCCTGGTAATGTGAAATGGAGTTAGCACGGATCCTGCCAATGACATCGCCATGTTAAAGTAATCGATGCGGTATTGCGAAAACGATCCGTATTAGCTTCCGAAGAATGATTACGGAATCGATGCAGTAAGCATTACTGGTCCTACTGGGACGCCAAGTTGTATTAAAATGTTTAGTTATTATATCATAAACCTATCACAATGGGCCTATCGTGGCCTAAGTGAGCCATTTTTTGGTAAAGGGGGCTGCTCCTACCACCATATCGGAAACCATTAATCCTACGGAAAAATCATTAAGACTCTTTCTTTTTGGCTTTGTGGTATTTTCCTGTAGAATTGATAGTTTCCCATTTGCAGCGCACCAAATGTAGCCGACTAGAGCAAACCCCAACCAAAACCGAATGGCTTGGATTTCCTGCTCTGTTCTTGACATGGTCCTAATCGGGAATGGCTGATATACTGTGATGTTTCAACGGTCTAGATTTCCTGCTCTCGTCTTGATCTGATACTCTTCAGGGAAGCCTGATAAGGCTATCCATGCCTACTCGGACTGATTTGTTCCCGAGAAAGCATGCCTTATCAATGCCTGATCGCGTATTGGGATATGTTTTGGTTTTTTCGGAGGTTAATTCTAGTGAGTGAGCGAATTGTCCACTTGGCGTTACAAACGTTTGCGTGATTTCTCTCGTATTACAGTCAAATTAAATTTAAGTTCGTAATATATTAATTCTAAAATTGAATTTTGCATAAGAGATTTAGTAGGCGTTGCATGTTGAATCAAACCAAAAATTAGACTTTTTAGAAGGTTCCGTGTTAGCTGCCATTTCGGATTAAAATCTTTTACAATTATGTAGGATATGGTCGATAAGTTGCCGATTTAATTTCGTTGAATTTTTCCTTTGTAGATTTCCTATAGTTATCTTGGTCTAAGTGAGCCGCCTTTTGACAAAGGGGGCTGCTACTACAACCAAAATCTATAGTTTGCTTGAATTGTTTTTTTCGATATAGAAACGCTTCATAAAAATCGTGTGAAATAAGGAGACAGAAATATAAATATGCTTCATAAATCTACACTTAATTAATTCCTAAGTTCCAGGAGGCAGCTTTCCTTTGTTTTTTCCTCACACACGCCCATGATTAAGGTACCTTCAATATGGCTACATTCTCTATATGCACCTACATAAACCAGTTGATTTTTCAATTGTCGATATATTTATTTGCCAGAAATTTCTCATTTTAATTGAACAAATTGAAATGAGTAAAATTTATTCTCAACAGAAGAATATTTGTGTTATAAAGTGTTTGCAAAAAGTTCCACTAAGTTGTCCATTTAATATAATTTCTGCATAAACTGTATGGTTTTCTAATAACTGAGCTGTTTTATGATATTTTAGGGTTAATAAAATCTGACAACATTGCGACAAAAGAAAATTATACTTTTTCTTTTTCATACAATGTAAGTTTTCTGTAATTTCTCAGTTTTGGCATCAACGAAGCAACTTACAACCCTGTTTTGCAATATACATACATATGTGAGATCAACCCTAAGCTACTACTTCAGAGATGAGAACATATTTGTAATGTTTGCCAACCCCTACGATGATGTAAAGCTACAAAATTAATATTGAAATGTTGTTTTATGGCTGTCGTTTATCATAATATCTTATAAATTGACTTGAACAGGAACAGCCTTAACTCATAAATTTCTAGATTTATTAAAATGTACCAAAATATTCCAGCATATTATTTTGTGGGTTTTATTAGAACGCAAAAAATTAACTCAGGCATTATCTCGGTATTGTAGTGTTTTATCGTTAGTTCAATCGCTCCATTAATAGTGAATATTACCATCTCTCTTAAAAATGAATTGTTTACTTCATTTGCGGTCTACATGCACGGACACGAGTGGAGGTGGAAGGAGTATATTAATTTTGCTGGTAAATCTCATTTTTTAAAAAAAGGCTTTAAAGCAAGCAGCTGAAAACAGGATATTTACACATGTATGTATGTATATATTCAGCAAAGAAACGAAAAACATAAAAACATAATCTGCACTCTTCGTTGACTGTCAACAAAAATACGACCCCGCCTTGATTTGGGGCTTTGAATTCAAAAGTATTTCAAGTTGTTTCGTTTCAACAGCTCCTTTCTGTTTGGCTCTACACGTACCCTACATCAGACTTCTTTTGAAATGGAAATGACAAACATCGTTGAATCTATTGACGAACATTCCATCTGAATCTGAACAAACACGAACACGGAGCAAACATTGAGCGTTAATGTAACTTATGCATATATGGAATAGTTCTGGCAACTGAGTAACGATTTTGTTTTCGACCGCTTTAAAGCAGCTTCTAAACGAGGGTCAACATGAAAAGCAATGGAAATTTAACATGAAAAATATTTGAGCAAAGCAAATCAACTAATTTAACCATCGTCTTACATATTTATGAAATTACAATCGAGATTGAAGAACTTTCAGATTACAGGGCACGTATCTATCTACATGTATGTCCATATGTCGGTACATAAGTTTCTTTGTTAGGTCGTCTTCATGGTAGTTTGCTCAACACATTTTGTTATGTAAATTCAGAGTCTAGAATTTTATTTACATATCAGTAGATTTATTTGGTGTGTTGTCTGCAAAGTTTTAAAGATGCACAGTTTTAATGTATTCTGCAAGATTATATTATATATGTATCTTAAGGCAGCAGTAGGAAATAAGGATTCCGCCCGAGGGCAATCAATTTTTCGAAATTATTGAAATTATTTCCTATTGTTAGGACAATTTGTAATTCTAAATTTTCCTTTTGACGGATCAAGAGGCTAGTGTCCTGTTTTAATGTACACCGTTGCCTTTGATAATAACATTACGAATATTAGAAACTATGAAATGGCATTACCCATTTATGTAACCTACAATTCGAAAATGCGCAGGTATATTATTGATGAAGCTACGTTGTTGACAACAACTTAAACAAATGGGAATCTTCCAATATCAAAAATCATTCAGACGATTTACAAACATTATTTTGAATTCAGCATTTTTGGTTATCCTAAGATGACTTATTCTTAGAAAACTTATAAAATGTAATCTATATCGGATACATGCCTTGTCAAACATGTATCTACATTAACGAAAAAAGTTTCTGTGCAAAGCTAACAATATTATTTTTTTAACATGGCTTTGACATACATACTGATACTAGTGGTGTGAAATTATTGATAAACATTTTTTTAAAGATTGACAGTGTTTGAGAAGTTTACATTTGATAATTTTGCAAGCCCACTTGTGAAACTACTTGGCAATTAGTTTATACATATGAGGAACACAACTACTTCTTTAAAACTCCTAGGTCAACTTGTTTTTTTCGGAAGTTGGTCTATGGTTTGGGGAATATCTAAAACTTTTTCGGTAATCGAGTTCCCGGTTAGGGCTCACTACGACATGCAGCCCAGTAATCTTCTGGCCAGGCTCTGATGGTCACGGCGGCGAACAGCAAACAATAGATGCAATAAAACCGCACAAATTGTGGATTGCTCGGATAAGGGCTTCCGCCGTTGCCGCCAAGCTTCAATGGAACGAGACGACGACCAATACCACTCACGGCTGCTATTACAATCTCCATTATCGGGGCAAGACATCCATTTCGAGTTTGACTAGATACAATTCCCATTCAAAAAGTATTTCGAGCAGATAATTTCTGGAAACGCTAATAATGATTTGCTTCAGACAATAGGCTCGACTTTTACAAAGGCATACCAACATCCGAAGTAAAGACTGTTATTGATCGACCCCTTCAGGCCTCGAATAGCCGGAAATTTAAAAATAATTGCCTCATCTTGACGTGATGTGGTTTTTATTAAAGCAAACCTGCAATGCATGTTGATAACAGTCATTCACTTGAATCAGTGATACCAAACATGCAAGACCAACGAGATACATTGAGTGCGTGAATAATACGTTGCGGATTGTGTGGCGCCAAGGTGAATAGTTTCCTATTTATTTTGCGTGGCTTGAAACTAACAACTTGGCATAATATTCTTGATTACAGAACACTGAATAAAAGTATATCGAATTTGTCTATTCTGATACAATGAAAACTTCGTAGATGCGATGCTCAGTACCACTGGATTACACTCACTTCTTTACTTAGAGTGCTACCTATTCGACCTCATCATTCTGGCGTTCAGTATGCTTCGAATCCAAATGGTAACATAAGGTTCGGCAGCCTGTAGGACTGCACAGGACGTAGATTTATTTCTTTTCGTGGCAGTTTCACTCCTTCATTAGTAATTTGACGATTTGTAGCGCAGGAGATGTGGATGGCGAAGCAGGCGAAAACCTATTATGAACGGTTGAACAATTAAGTACACGATTTTTTAAATTACATACCTTTACTGTGATCGATTGGAAAATATGGAAATTTATAAGAACAAAAAAATGAATCAATGACTTTGGATTTATTTTGCCGAATATATAACTTTGCTTGTCTATATATTTAACATAACAGTTTCAATATGTACATTGCCCGTAAAGGATGTAAAGCAAGTACGTGTACTTACTATCGTGGATATTACCTGTATAATAGCTGGTATTAAATCTTAATTTATCGAGTAACTCATTATTTACCCATTATTTAATCGAAAAGAAGTTTTTGCTATTGCCTTGGAAGTTTTTCTTCATCAAGAATATTTTTTAAAAAATCAATGGAATTATAAAACAGGTATCTTCTTATCACAATCAGAATTTTTCTTGGGGTAATGGATAGTCAATAATTCCAAGCTAATATACATCTTAATCAGCTGGTCAAAAGGTGACTAAATTTTAAGAGTTAGAAATTTACAAAATTGATGGTTGACTATTAAAAAAAGAAAGGGAGTTTATGTTCAGCTTTCTGGAAAAAAGCAAAGAAAATTAATTCATAGTTCATAGCTTTACAGAGCTATATGTAGAGTTGGACACATATGCGTTCGGGAAACCACGAATGTTTCCATTAGCCGAATGTTTCGGCAAATATTTGCTAAGCCTTCTTTCGTACTATCCATGCTCACTCATAGTCGGCTCGGCAAGCACTGTGCGGGGTTAGCCGAACGCCTATATGTCTGATACCGTCTTAGTAGTTGCCATTGCTCGATGTATAAATTAAGGGAACAAAAAATTATAGAAAAATTCATTTATTTTGAACTTACTAGCCAAAATGTATTGTACATGCGTGGCAGAATATTTAAAAACTTATTTGTGCTTGTGTGATAGTACCACCAAAGCAATTGTTTCATCCTCACTTGCATATTTGAAATTGTAATAGATATAAGCATTAACCCTGTTAAAAACTATGCAAAACCCAAAATACGTGGAGTATTATCACAATTGTGATTATTGTTCTACTAATTTAACTGCATAGTATAGGAAGCAGCTAAAGAATTAGTAACAAAATGAATAATCGAACCTAATTCATTGGACCTATTATTTCACTCCATCAACTAGCTTGAAGTTCATAGAATGCAAGCTTAATGCTCTATGTTAGAAAGGAACTGCAACTTGTCGACAACACAAGAGGTACTATGTATCAACATTCAATTCACATCACACAACTCGAATGATTTGCCCGACAGCCTCACATATTAACTTGTAGAACGTCATAACAGAAACAGTTCAGAAGACGAAATGTACAACGGCAAAATATAATATGCTAAAGTTACGATAATACCAAATAACTTTTCATCGATAATTTTATTATTTAAATTTTAGCATTTCTAAAATGAATGAAATTTTGTTGTCGCGTCCAGGAATCTCAGTTCTTTTTCCATACAAAATTTTTTTTTACTGCTACCTACGAATTCATCCACACTGCTAACGATTCTGCAAAGGGTGCGCCTGCGAATGCCTCAAACTAACAACTACTGATCGTTCTGTATTAATGCTACTGTTTCCTCATAGATCTACATATAAAATGGCATTGTCAATCCAAGCGACCTATATATGTAGGTATAGGTACATAAAGCATGTGCTAATGGGTAGAAGTGGTTATTGCAAGCTCCGCATTCGTTTCGATGCCAACACATAAATTCTCAAATGTGTTTTCCATACAGTGACTCCTCCTTTTCCTGATTGCGAGAGGAGTCCTAATTTCAAATTACTCGAATTAAAAGGTTCAGATACGTCCAATGTTTGCGTTGTCTTGTCTAAATGCCAGCCTCATTAAATTTACATGCTCAATGCATTACATTCTCGATTCATGTTCAAGCGGACACCACTCGAATTGCGATGAACTAAACACTGTGGAATATGCCCCACTCTGAGATGCGTATGTGCAGTTTCATGTTGTCTTTAAGCAGGTGATCCTACTAGGTTCTTCCTATAAAAATGTATATTTTCGTTGAATTTTTGTGAGGCCACAAGGGAAAAAAATTTGCAAAGAGAACGTACCGATGAACTTTTACGTAATCTTCTTGCAAATGTAGCATACTTGTGCATACAGAAAGCTGGTAACAGCTAAGAGGTACCCTTAGCATCAGAGTTCGAAGTACTTTGCAATGTTAAACAATTCTTCTCCATTCTAATTCAACAACATATTTTTGAGACTTATTTTCTTCCAGAAATGTAGATAAACATGTGTACATATATGTATGTAAGTACAGAACAAATGAATGTTTACGTGTGCACAAGAATGTACATAGATTTCCATTTTGCCAGTCTTAAAGTAGGCATATGTAACATTTTAAATATTTCCAATTAAATGTGCTTAATTAGGCACCAACTAGAATAGCTCGCTAGCTGGCCGATATCAGCGAGGAGTTCTTAATAATAATTGTACCTACCGGGTTTGTGTCTTCAAGAATTAATTTCAAATGAGCGACGATATCTTTAGTTATTACATGAACAATGATTTATTTTTGTCTTTGACAAAAAAATATATGCTATATTTATGTTTAATATTTGATATCCAATAAGAACAGCAATCAATGATGTAGTGTTTCAGAGACAAATTGACGCTATAGAAAAATGCATACAGAACATACGACTAGATCCCTTTTGTCGTTGAAATCGATCAGCTCATTGCTCAAAAGTGAACAAACTATGTAATATTTCGGTCACAGGAAGTAAAAGCAAAGATTATGTGATTATTTCATATGATTACATATCACGTAAAGTTTTTGTTTGATGCGTCCATTTATTGTAAGTTAAATAGAATTTGTTAGCGTAGAAGTATAAATTATGATGAATGAGACTTGCAAATTTCAAGAAAACAATATTTTTTCATACAGATTACATTGTATATTTGTTGTCTGCATGATTTTGAAATTCTTTGATTGCAAATTACATCCAATGTTTGTTTTCAGAAATGCTACGAACAATTATTCATGTCACCAAACAGCACAAAATTTTACGTGGCATGGCGTCCTATGCAGTACTATGGCCCGTGGGCAACGTCATCGAGCAAACACTTGTCGAAAGAAGAAACTTACAAACTATTGATTGGATTAGATGTCTTAAGTGAATTGCAACGTTTTCTCAAAGTTCAGCTCTAATAAACGTTCACAATTACATCCGTAGGTTTGGTTTGTTTGGAGGTTTCTTTGTTGGGCCAACACTCTATTTATGGATGAGACTAGCTAGCGTCATGTGGCCCAGAATCGACGTGAAGTCCTCACTAGCCAAAGCTATTACAGAGCAAGCATCCTATGATCCAATGCTGATTACGAGCTTCCTTTTCGGCATGAGTTTGATTGATGGCAAGTCAGGTGAAGAAGCAGCAACAGAGGTAAGCTTAAGAAATGTAGACTGAATGGAAAACTAACTGAACTATAAATATCATATTAATTTTGGTTATTTGTAGCTTCGATCAAAATTTTTCGACACATATAAGATCGGCGTAGTATTTTGGCCTGTCGTGCAAACAATCAACTTCACATTTATTCCGGCACGAAATCAGGTGGTGTTCACATCTTTCTTCAGTATGTTGTGGAGCGCATTTTTGGCATATATGAAACATCTACAACAACAAACTGTTGATTTAGATTTTCATATAATCGATATACATTTCTTGGAATTCTAAGGCAAAAAACAAAAGCCATAAGATGATTGCCATGATTTCGTTCGTAAGAAAAATAAATTGAAATAAAGTTTGTAATACTCCGAAAAAATTAAATGTACGCTGGAATGGAAACGGTTTCAATTTATGATTACATTTCATTTATTTTATCGAATGTGTTTATTCTGGAGCTCTTGAAAACTATCTTCCGGCAAGGGGTGATGTCCAGCTAATCTTTATTTTATGTTGGAATTACAAATCGAAGTGAATTTTTATATTGATTTTGCAGAGAGTTAAAATATGAATCAACAATTCATAAAACGATTAGGTATGATTCTGTCCAATATACATATGTTCAGCCAAGTAAGTAAAACCTAGCTCCTAACAGCCTCTAGTCGTTCTCAAAATGGAATTGAAAATTGACATTATTTCCGTCCAGCATAATGATTATTATTATGTGCACATCATGATTATTGTTGCTTGTTTGTGAGTCTTATATGTTTTATTTTATTCTACTTTGAACTGCATACGCAAAATGGTTTGTAAATTTATGCTGTAATTATTCTTTTAGTAAGTAGCATGAATGTTTAAATGTATATCTAATGGAACGGAGACCTTCAATAATGTGACCTTCTACTTATCTACAACATTGAATTAAAAGAATGTGCTGAGGATATTTCCGACCACGTATGTTTAATAGTGGACTATTTTCAAATTTTTAAAGGCTCTTTGACAACACAAAGTTATCAGCTAGTGTAAAAATGTTCCATCCAGATTAATTTATAGGGAATTGTTTTCTTTTTAATGATAAGCTGTCGAAATATAAAAAGAAAGGAGTTCTTAACTATTGTCACGTCAAACAGCTATGAGTGAATACCGCTCAACCCGCCACCTGAATAAAATGAAATCTCTTCTAAAAGCAAAGTACTATTTTCGGATTTCATGTCGCCCCTTTATTCGATACGATAAGCGAACAATAAAAAGATAATTCGCTTTGATTGTTTGGTTGCCGCTGGAAGTTTTAAGTCGATTAATATCCTCCGAAAAGGTTAATTTTCCTTGACCGATTCAAATGATAACATATTCAGCAGTATACGTTTCTCTTCAAGCTAATAATCTAATTCAATTTCGAAACCAAATAACCAAATTATTCATCACCAAGCAAAAGATTTAGGAATGCTGGTTAAGTTTTATTTTTAACAGTATCTGCCATGTGCGTGTAAGAAATTTCATATTCAGAAATAGGAAATATTATTGCGATTCTAACGCAGTTACGCCAGATTAGGGTTTTAACCCAAGATTTAGTAATTTGTTCGGCAGTTAGGGAGATAAAAAAGAGAATCAGGGGTTTACGATTTCGTTGAACGATAATTTCAATACACTGATTTTTAAAGATTTAAACAAGTAAAATTAGATCTGCTCGTCATATTATCCAAATTAAATCATACATTATTATAATGAGCACAACTGCTAGTACCAGCAAAAATTACACTACTGCAATTTACTGCATAGCTTACTATTAATCTAATAGTAAATTTATGTGCATAAATAAAATGTTTGTAGTTAGTATATGATTCTAGTTTCCATTTATTTATGTATTTCCCTTCCGAAAATCTAATAATGTGGGCCATAAGCGATGAAATCGCCTTCATTGAGGATATTTAGGGTTTTTAAGGAGGAAATGAAATTAACCTGATGTTTTATTGAATGAAACTAACTTCTGACAACTTTGTTACGATGCATAACTAGTTTTAACAAAATATGAAAATATTTACTCAAATTGATTAAAATATATGCATTCTGATTTTGTCCTTCTAAATTTGGAACAACGTGGATAACCATTTCGTTCATCTAGGTTAATAGACCAACTCAAATAATTATCCAAATGAATTTAAATAAATGTAAAAGAAAGCTTCATTTTATATTTGAAAACTATTTCTATATATGAACAATGAGTGTCTGTCGATGATTTGACGAATAAACCATTATTTTTAAAAGAATTTTAAAAATCAATATGAACCGACAAGCAATCAGGAATTTTAGTTTTTTAGTCGTTTAGGAAAGTTTTTATAATAAGCGTTGTTAGACAAGTGAGTACATCAATTATTGAGTGGCACTCATAACCCAAATTAAGATCGATAATTAAATTTACCTTAATGACCTCTAACGTTATTGATTACAGTATAAACTGATGGTTTCCCACAGTTCAATTCTCTGTCAGAAGCAAAAGGATCCCTATTTCCACGTTACAGCACCTCACTACTTTCAACTTTGCTTGCAAACATTTATTTAATATAAATGTGTTGTAACTCCCTTGTGTTGAGCTTAATCCGAATTACGTGCAGTCATTAAAACCCATTCGATACGGACAGAAAATAAGGAAGGGTCTGACGGCGCTTACGCCAAAAACAACAAATTTCTTTTAGATACTCTGTGGCACGATTATGGGATTTTCAGTTTGCATGTGCTCCCGGTGCTCGTTTGCGTTTGTAAATGCCACAATGATAGCATTGGTCTTAATATTCCTTGGAATCAAGCTCTGAGGGTGACGGAGGCATTTAGTGGGGCATCAGTGAAGGACGATTTTATGAGATAACGTTTTTATGTACTTTGTCCTGCACCGTGGGCAAGGATTCCAATAACAGCGTAATTGGGCTCAATGGTAAATTATCCCCTCAAACACGTGCAGTTGTTTCATTACGTACATTCGTACCATTAAGGCTGAGTAAGTGCTTTAACCAACTTGCATTATTGTCTGTGTTTCAGGCTTCACGTTCCAAATAAAACACTGTAACATCGTAAATTCGATAGCTTTCAAAACTTGAAACATTTCAGTACATAACTATTCAGGAGAGTCTCGAAGAAACGTATGGCAGAGGAACACGTTGTGAATTCAAAGTTGCATACATTTTTCAGCCCACGGTTATTTATCATCAATGATTGCGTTAAAATATCCTTTTTTGCTGAACACATACATGCAAATCTTGCAATGTGATCAGAAAGTGATGACAACTAAGTATTTTTTTATCTGCAAAGGGTTAGTGTTTGCATCCTCTGAGTGGCATTTACCTCGAATCTCATCCGCCTCATGTAATACACCTACAACTTAAACTCATTCCAACATTGCTTTCTAACTTTCTGTGTTCTGATGGCAGCTATAAAAAGCGAGAGAGCTGCAGTGGAGCTTGGACGAAAATCCTTTTATAACCCGAATTGATATTTCAAAGTTCAATAAAACTTTTTTGTATAACTATGGGCTTGAGCCTTTGGAGAGTCAAAAATTCTATAAAAATCGATTTATATATCAGCTTTGTGACAAAGGTGTACCTAACAAATATTGTCTACCTAACAAATATTGTCTACATAGGCTCACTTATGTAATGATTTAAGTATGTATAAATGCCATTTTCTCTTGGGCAAATAATATATACATTTAAGAATTTTATAACGATATTTTGCAAAAATATGTTTCCGATGGAAAGAAAACTTAAATGCTTACATCTATATTTCTACATATATTAGAGATTTTTTTTTAATAAGGCTATCCTCTATACTTAAAACGCCAGTTGTTTTTTGTATGCGAAGATTAAATTTTGAAGGGTTGTAGACTATAAATAACCCACTGCTTTTCTATAACTTCAGGTCACGATATTTGTCTCGACACTTTCTTTCGATGGTTGTTGTTCTTATCGTCAACCGAAACTCAGTTTCTTGAGAAAGATGTGCAAACAATAGATAGCAAATAATGGAAATTTGAACAAAAGCCGTTGGCAAGATGGAACTTGCCGAGAGATTATATGAGAGTTGCTTCATGTATTTCTAGCGTCGACATATTTGAGAAGTTCTTTAAAGAAAGGAATATCGTCGACAATGACGTTGCGACAATCCGAACGATAATAAAGGAAAATGATGAGTATAAAGCGTGAGCTCTGATGCAAAAAAAAACATTGGATAATGAATGGATAAAGACAATGAAACAATGTCACAAACAACTTTTTGCGCAGAGGTTAGAGCGACAGCCAATACCATAAATGAATGTATGTAGAAAACTATTGCTTTCTTCGGTGCGCTTTTTGTGTTCTTATGTCGCAAAGAATGCATTCGAATTGTCAGCGGTATCTTCATCCCTATCGTTTTAATGATTTATCCTAAAGGGAATAACTCAGTCAATGGGAAAACTTAACGCTGTGACGATTTGCTGCGCTAGGTGAGTTATGATTGCAAAGTTTTTGTTCGTACTTACTTGTCACAGGATAACCATCGGTAGGGCGACTATTAAAAACTATGTAAATGCTTCTCCAGGCTTTTAGTTTCGTTCACGAAAATGTTAATTGCAAGTGTACTGCTGAAAGAAAAATTAATATTCATATCTTGAAGGAAATTTTCATAACAATCTTTGGAATGAGGAAAAAAGCTTGCAAGTTGATTGGACACCACATAATAAAAGAAAAACTTCCTCAGCGAGGAAGACCGAACGATTACGGTTGACAATCGATTACGAATCCAAATAAAGATACACAAAATTAAAAGGAAGTTTTTCTTTTTTAAAAACACGTAGTATTTTGTGAAGATGAAATCAATTACTAATACCACATAATAATCAAACTCTTCGAATTATTCAATGTTTATTGTAAATGAATTTTTTTTGTCCATAAAAATATAGCGAATATGTGACTGTTGTGAATTTATTGGACGTGTCAAGTTAGAGGAGCCATTTCTTGGTATTCCGTCTAATTCACACTACCCGAAAACATTTTTTTCTCGAAAAGCAGTTCACTTTGTTTATCGAAAAAGGTTGAATATCATATGACTCAGTACTTTCCAGTTCGAAAGATTCATGCATGTACTTACTCGTACATCGAAATAATTTGGTTTGTATAGGGACTTTTTAAATTTTTGGTCCAAGGGGCTTGTAGCGAAAATTGGCTTCTTCTCGTTATGTTTGGTTTGGTGGTGGCCAAATGTTTCGCCAAACACCAACTGATGTAGTTTCAGTCTAATTGTTTATGATTTCCATGTTTATTTGGAGTGTATCCATATTTTTTCAACTTAAAGCCAGTTGTTAAAATGATTATCGTTAAATAGTCTTCATTTACTTCAAGTATTTTTGGGGCATTCATCAAATATGTACTTAAGTGAAATGTACGTGAAGCAACACGAAACGTAAATACCATTAAAATCATTTAAAAACAGAGAACGTGGAAAGGCCTATACAAATATTGCTGGGGTGCAAACACATCCTACACACATTTGTGGAACATGTGTGCAGGAGAATAATTGACCATTTTTACGTATAAAAAATTATTGCCCTGCAATCTCATCTTGGGTTATGAAGGGATCAAACCGAATCCTTACTTGTGGTACGATAAATGCCAAACAGAAGTAAAATGAAAAGGTATGGATAGAAACTTGATGACGGTATGTAAGGTCATCATCGAAGCTTTCAAACTAAAAAAAATAATTCCCACTTCATATATACATACATATGTAAACAGTATTAGTTTTTTGTGCAATACCATCATCCCATAGATAATTTTGAAATACCCCCCTGAGAAAATAATTTGATAAATAATTGCATCTCTTTACAATTCCCTTATTATATGTACATAATACATTCTGTGGACATTAGGATCAGAACTCTTAAGTGACCCTAGCAGAAACAACAGCTGTTTTCTACCGATGAACCGTACAATAAGAATATGCATGTATAATGTTCCTACAAATAGATATAAATGGGGTCCGTGGCTAATTTGCTGGAGCCATTAAGATATTTTTTCTTCTAGCTGTAAATGATTGCGAAGAGCATTTTTTTCTTCAGTAGCTCCCTTATGCTTAGATTCGTATCAAAGCAAAGAAATTTATTTGAACAGAACATAGTGTTAAAGGCTTAGTGAAGATTTATTTAAACATCTGAAAGGGGCAGTTTTTTTAGGCCTTAATTGGACAAAATCATAGATTCAATGAACTCGATTACTCTTTTGGGGGGATAGCTAAATGCTGCTGAACAATACCTACGTCCAAAGCCATGAATAACCTTCGTCGGGAGTTGATTTCATCACCGTAGTCGACTTTAATCTTTCGCGTTTTATATTAAAACAGATTGCCTTCATCACCATTTACTCCTGCCTGGCGTTGTTCACGTTTTTCTCCTGCTTCAATACGGACGCCAATGGTATGGAAAGCTTCAGAGAGTTCATTACAACAGGTCCCTTGTGAGCAACCTCGTTTTATATTGGAAACGTGCTTAACATCAATTCTAGGGAATTACCCACTCTGGCTCACAGCACACCACCGAAGGGGTGGGTGCTCACTAGTCTGGGTAGCATGCTATTCAAGTTCGAGAACGGGATTTCTGTATAAATTCTTGCATACGATTGCGATTTGAAAATTACTGTTTATTCAAAAATCATCCTAGTTTACGTTGTCATATTTATCAATGCTTAGCTTTAAAAATGTGCACTCCAAGAGGATTATTCATTTGCATTCATAGCGCATATTCAGTAAAATTATAAAATAGAGGACCATATCTTAGTAGAAGCTGCAAATAACATCGCTTCTCATTATTTAAGTCCGAACCGTAATTTTGTTAGTTATTATTTCGAAATCAGCGAAAACAACAAAATGTAATTAGTCCTAGACTTTGGAAACAAAAACAAATCGTTTTCGGTTGAAATAGACAATTTTTAAGACTAATTAATAAACTTACGCAATCCTAATAAATCCACTAACATAACAAGAGAACTTGCTTTGGGTAAAATAAGCAAAATCTCTCAGTTGGAGTCGAAAATAATAGTACGTTTCAAGCGCGATTTAGTGAACATTCGTTCTAGAATGATGAACACATGACCTATTGTGAACAACGCTAGCTCTGTTAAGCGGCCATCCATATATTACGTAACACAATTTTTAGAATATTTTAACACCAACTGGATAAATTTGTTTATTTGAACATTTTAAAAAATAATCTTGAAGTCAGTGCAGAAAAATTGGGTTTGTCGACTAGCTTCATGTTCCAACAAGACAACGATCCAAAGCATTGCGCCATGATTGTGAATGAATGGATCCTTTATAATGTGCCTGCAAGACTTGCGATACCTCCCCAGTCTCCTGACTTGAACCCCATAAAACATTTATGTGGGGAGTTGAAACGTTCATTCTCAAAATGCAACATTTCAAATAAAGAAATGCTGAAGAGACATTTGCAAGACGAATGGGATAAAGTTAGCAAGGACTTAACAGTTAAGTTGATACATTCGATGCCGCAGAGACTTAAAAGTGTTCTGAAATCCCAACCCAACAAAGTACTAAATTTGAATTAAAAGACTAATTTTTTTCTTCATTTATTTGATGGGTCAATACTTTTGCGCGTTTGCTTTTTGTATATTCACTTAAAAAATTGTTTTTTTCCCTTATGTTATTTATTACTTTTGGTGTTTATGAAGCACATTTTAAAACAGATCAATAAGTTTTTCTAAAAACATGTTTTTTTTTCAACTCGTTGCTTAAGGTTAATTAACTATATTTATGTTTTTCCGTGGGCATAATAGATGGGCCAATACTTTTGTGACCATCTGTATGTTCAAAATTCCTGGAATCAGTGGATTAACAAAGAAAAATTAGAAACTACTCTAGTGCAGTTAACAATAGGAACGTTTAGTGTTCATATATGTATTTTTTTCAAAGATTTTATAACGGAATTCTAATTCAACATGTTACACATGAGTCACAATAACTAACAATAGGTGGAAGTTGAAGACATGGAAGTCTGGAAATCTGTCAATAAGATCATTATTAAAATAAACAATTCCGCTGAAAATGTAGAAGATTCTTATGACGAGATTGTGTGCAAAGATCGGAAATTGTCAGCTGCCGGAGGGTTGGAAGCTTAAAACAAAATAATATGAGCATTTCTGAAATTGTTTATTTAAGAAATTTTCGAGACAACGCTGCGGTTTATTATGCTAGAAAGATAAAGTGCAGAAAACTAAAACAAAATTAAATTGATATTTTTATACTTTTTATATATAATAAATACTTTAATATTCTTTTTATTTTTAATTTTTTTTAGTTGTTTCGTATTTTATTTGTCTTCAATGATCAAATTTGCTTTAAATTTTTATTGTTTTATTGTTGTATGTATTTGTCTTTGTAAAGGGAACAATTCGTTTTAGTGAATACCCCTGGTAATTTACTGTTACCTATAATGCGAATGTACTGGACTTACATATGTTTATGCTGTGAAGGTAGTACGACATGCGTTTAAGTGTGGATGGGAAATTTAGGGTGTATGGAAAATGGAGTACACCTCAGATGCATTTATGCATGATTGGAAAATATTTATGGGACCAATATTTTAATCCTACCCGATTGCTCAAATGTCATACTTCTCGTGATTATATCAACTAATGGAGATAAAAAATGGCGACAGTGTACTCGTTTGTAAAGGTATGGCTAACTAATCACCGTTATTTTCTCCTGTTTAGTGACTTTTTTCGAATATGCTCCGTTTATTTAATTAAGATCAAGAACATGTTAACATGTTTCCTTATAATTTCAATTGAAAAAATGCACAGAAATTAAGCGCCAATAATTCAGTGACGACTTCACTATATAATACAGTTGCCTTCATTGTTTAATGAACTAACTTTTGTTTCATTAATATGGTAGAACTCCAGTAATTCATTCGGTGGCACATTTTTATCAAATTTTATATACTTATGAATAAAATTGGTATGTTTGTAGTCTACAGAAGCCTTTGAAACGGCTGAAATAAATTTGCTAAAATTTTCAACGATCATAAGAGGTATGTATTTTCACTTAAAAACGAATTTTTATTTCATCTCAATGTGTTAAATGTTTTCAAAGATATAAACGAGTTGACGAACAAAAAAAGTGTGATTTTTCAGCTTAGATTAGATGTAACTTTAAAACAATGATATAATTAAGAAAACAGATATTAGAAATACCACTGCTAAGCTCTGTGTTTGCCTGTGTCGGCTTGACATGAAAACTGATGAATTTTAAGAATATCGGTTTAGCGACAGCTTATATCCTAAGTCATTTAGGATGCTTTTTATCCGAGAAAGTGAAAGCGTTGCTTCAAGAGCGAAGAAATGTATGCCTAGATTTGAATTTCATGTGCCAAATTGAACACAATACGAGAAAGAAGCAAGTGGTAACATCTATAGTTTAGTGACAAACTTGGCTACCTCTAGATAAGTGGAAGCGAAATGATTTTTCACTCTAGATTGATTGATTGAATTTTCGTCTACAATTATGGGAGAAAACAGGAACAAAGTTTTGCTTAGAGTTCTTCAAATAGGGTTTTTTGCACACATTTAATTACAATTGTGTTTATATTACCAATTTTCAACGAAGATTTGATTTTCAATCCAATTGTTTTCTTTCGATATGAGTTTTCAGGTATGTGTCGATGTTGGCCATAAATATTACCATTCTTGTTTATTCAGAAAAACAAAATATTTGAGAGTTTTCTGCTTTCAAAATGCCACAGCTTTTGCAGAATGTCACAGAAGCAGCAGAATAATCCGATGACTACACTTAAATTAAAGCACCTAGTTAAGATTATTCAGAGTCACAAGAAAAACATCTTAACGAAGAACAATAAATCATTTTCAAGTTTGAAACGTAGTTTTCCGAGCATATAAATTTCCATTTCAATAGAATCAATGAACAAGATTCACTCGCATCCTTATCGCCAAACAATCCAACGTGTTATTCTTGTTCACTGTTCTTTTCGGATATTCTCTGTGATCCTTACACTACCCTTATGAATTTTTGCAGTTGTGCATTATCGAACGACGCTGAAAGGTTTTGTCTGAGATGACAATAGCTACGCAGTAGTTATTGTATGGTTGTGCACATTAATCTCAAAATCAAGTGTGTCCAAATATCCTTGAGCTATAAACGGCAGTTGTCGGCAAAGCCGTTGGACCTGCACAGTCAGCTGGTAGTTACTGTTTAACTTGAACATGTACTTTGAAAAAACACGTCTCTTTTCATGGTTTTATACTAGATAACGGACTAAGAAGAACTCAAGTTGGAGTTAAATAGATGTCGTCTGTAAAATCATTTCTTTATCAGTAAAGACATGATTTTACAGACGACATTTCCAATAAAACAATAAAAACGTAATTCTGGATTTTCGGTCAAAAATATTTTTAGAGTATTCATAATCGTGTGCGTTTTTGATAAAAAAAACGAAAACTACCCGTGTCCTTAAGATTTATATTTAATCAGCATCATTTATGCCGAACTCATCGTTAAGTTAATCATTTAAGAGAATAGGACTAGTCACAGGCGTGACATTTTCAAAAACGAATTTTTTAAAACTGTTTTACAATTAAAATGGGAAGTGTGGTTTCGGTGTGACGGATGGCATCCTCTTCAGGTGCTGTCACTTACCATCTGCCACCAGACAGCACGACCACGGTTAGGCTTGTTGCACCACACTTCCCATTTCAATAATATACCGGGCTATAAGCCTGGAAACAAGAACCTCCATTAATGTGCAATAATAGTGTTAGTGAGTTGCTAACCAAAAGCACACTAGAAGACGAAGTTGTTGACTAGACTAGGAGGTTCTAACCCATGATAAATTGACTTATATGTTTTATAATGTTTTTTACTTAATCGATAATACCAATTTTATACTCAATTTTTTAAGTAATTTTCACGAAAATTTCAAATGTAAATATTATTCTACCCAAGTTGTCAGCTCCCCTGTTCTCTTACATTCGAAAAGACCAGCAGTGCTTCTTAGTGTTTTAGCTGAAATCATTGAAACCAATTTTTCAGTTTAAAATATATAATTAATTAGATTAATATAAATCAAAGCTTTTGTTTTCCTGAGCAAAACTTTTTTTTCTATAAATACAAACAAACGATTCTTCCTTTAGATTGATAATTGGCCTTTCAGATGCCGCCTTTCGCGTAATTTAAATTAATAGAGTGAATATTCACTTAATCACTAGATAAATTATTAAACTAATAATTTCTTTTTGTTTCATTGATTTTGAATTAGGCACTAAGCAGTACTGATGGTAACCGTGGAGCACTATTTTTAAAAAAAGGTTAACATTCGAGCTGATAACTTGCTCTCGAAGTTATCGTGAAAGATATGGAATAAGAATTAGTGTCATATGTAAAATAAAAGTCATAATGCGATAGTTCCAAAAAAAAATCTTGGAAATTATCGATTTTTCAAAAAATATAACTATTCCTTACCAATTAACCGAGCTAAACCAAATAAGTGCGCAATAAAGACACTGGTTATAATTGGACTAGCAGAGCAGACGCTTTCTCAATAGTTCAAACTATACAATTTATAAAATAGCCCAAAAATAATTCATTCATGTGAAAACTGCCAAATTGATTTTGTTTTTAGGTAATGGTAATGGAATGTTTATTTATTTATCACTAAAGTATTTACTGTTCAAGATACTACAACTCATTATATCACAAATCTGTTGCAAGCAGTTTTTCAATAGCCAACGTCTAAGTTTAAGAAGCTTATATCAAAGACGTGAAAAACATCTGAATGAACGAAGGACTTTAAATTTTTGTTAGATTTCATCAAATTGTCTTTCTGATGTTTTGGGGTCATTTATTAATTAGATTTCCCACTTTCTGAATCATGGAATTGGGACGACAGTTCGATTCCTCCTTCAGCCGAAAATTGCGCAACCTTAAAGATTTTTTGGGGAGGTCATCTTCATCTTGAAATTCAAGCAATTGTACCTGCTATGCGTAAAGTCACGAATTAAACATCACCCTGAAATTAGCGAGTTGATGTTTATCTTACTGGAATCAATGGTTCAATACTTAGTGTATTACGATCTCGTTTTGAAATAAAAAATCACTTACACGCATTCTGTTTTATTTTGATCCGCAACAAGATTTAGGTATTAACAACAATAACCGAACGAAATTTCAAGGACCGATCGATCGAATAAAATATCATTTATTTAATTTAGAGGATGATTTGCAAAACATCGCGTGTCCTATTATTTTCTGATTACAGATAACTGCTTATTATCAAATGAAAATTACTCTTGGTACTTAGAGCTTATATATAAATAGATGCATCACATATCTATGCGCAGTGTATTTTTTACGGCATATTCAATTTGATGGCTCGCATAGCATCTACTCATACTCTCCTGGTGCTTTACTTTGCTATCTTTACTGCAATATCCAGTGCAGCAGTAAGTAAACGTTCATAAATTTCTAAACATTATTATCAAAATGGTCTATCGTTTCATACAGGACGAACCGAGAGCAAGTGAAGCAGGATACACCACATTGCGCTCGTTAGTATCTGAATCCAGCGAAACTGAAGAACAAGCGGAAGGTAAATCTTTGATTGGAACTATAGAAACAGTGAAGAGGGTAGCTGATATCTTGGTGCTGGTACGCTCGAAAATATTACCCGAAAATGCTCCGTTGCCATCAAACCGGGAATTCAGCAGACCAAAAATGCGAATTGTCCAAGTAGTTTACAACGTGAAGAAGGATGTAGAAGATACTATGAAAAGTTACAGCTAAGCAAAAATAAGTTGTATTTTTCCTGTCAGTCTCAATCTTATATTAGGAATCGAACCACTCTGGAGCTAGTGCAAGTTTTTCAAATTGGAGTTGATCATCAGTTATATTGACGCAGTTTTTATATTGAGAATCAGTAGTAGTTTTCTATTGAAGTTCTTTTTACAGTTTTCTATTGTAGTTAGAGAGGTGTTATTATCTGTCTGAATGAGTTTTTAGTTCATCATCTTTAGAACATTTTATTCATACATAATGGACAGTGATGGATTCAGCTTCTAAAGCACACAAAAAACCATCTAAAAGTAACCTATTAATGTAAAATTTAATCACATGTGTATTTTATCAAGTTTAACTTAGAGTTTGTAATGGACCAAGAACTCTATAATTGTTTTCACAAACGCCGAAGTGTAATAAATACAGCGAAGTTTCTAAAAATGTACCATAACCATAATCAACGTTAATTGTTTGAAAAATTGCCAATTGTCGAGATACTCATCAAAAAATACAATCCTGTGTTTTATGAGAGGATGGCGAAAAAGAGGATAATTTCACTCTGCCGTGCCTTAAAATATTATATATATTCAGGATATATGTAGGATATTTAAATTTGAAAATTAAAAACTAAAAATTAAAATTTAGATTGTTCAAACTTGGTTAGAATTTTATCTTATTATCTTATTTGACTGCAGAAAAACCAAGACGAAGCTCGTCTTCGATTGAATTTCGTTCCTGTCGGGATATCTGCCTCCTGTGTTTCACTGACTATTATCAAGTGCCAGAATCTCAATAAATAGCAGACGTCTGGTCAAAATATCCACAAGTGGTTGCTAGGTTTTGTGAGGAAATGAAACGCTTAAGGAACGAAGTTCAAGGTTTCTTAGGCACTCATGGTGCTCATGATATTTTAGAATATATTATTCAGAAGGTAATAAGCCAAACAGACTGCAAGTATCTCTTCATGATCATAACGATCAATTCTTCCTAATTGCACAAAAAATCGAACTGTTTTTTTTCTTCTTGATTTCGTCGAACAATTAATGTACAATTGCAAACTTCATCAGACCTAAATACTGATGAAATCTGTAAGTTGAATGTGAAATTCGAATTTGTGTTTAAAGAGATATAAACAAAAGAAAATTAAAGCAGTTAATGTTTAAAGTCTTTAATAGTGAGAAGAAAGTGCTTAAATGGTGATATAATCAGTGCACCAATAAGATGACTCGCTAAAAGTTAAACCGAACACTTTTCAGCTTCCTGTTGTGGCTGCAATTGAAATATTTTTTTTCAAATAAAAGATCCCAGAGTCAGATCTAAAAATGAACAATTAATTTGCGAAAAAGATAACGCTAAAATAAAGTGATGTTATTATTTATGGGGCTTTTAGTATTTGTTGATTAGTATGAGCAACATTCTTGAACGACCTACGGTTTTTATAGCCTGTTTACACTGTCACAAAAATGCATAGTTTCGGTACCATTGGTGATTTTGATTATTATTGGGTTGGAAAACATGTATTTTTTCATGCATTTCGAAATTACTTCCGGAACGTGACAAGGTATATAGACGAAAAGATAGTCTCTTCCAAAGCTGTGATGACGTATTGTGCGTGAAAAGTTATGACATTTTGCCCAGTTTGAATTTCAGCAACACTTTGCGGCAAACAAGATGTGATTTTCCTGCTGGGTGGAGTGGCACGTATAGGAAAGAAAAGATAGATGATGTGCATATGAAGCACGAGAGTCTTTAAAAATTGAAAATTAAATTATAATGAAGGTGGAATGTTCAAGACAAACCTGCATGGAGATATGTGGCGTGAAAACGGTCTAGTGGAGAAAAGTAGCGAATTGCCGTCAATTCCACAAGTATTGAATTGAAACACGAAACCATAGTAACTACGTTCTATTTTGATATGAAATTTACGAAGATCAACCGACGCGACGCGAAAATCGACTTGGACGATTAAATATTTTTTGAATGGTTTATCCATTTTTTTGGCAATATTCCTCAAAGGATGCTCTCCTCAGGTACTCAAGAACAAAGTCAATTTGCGTAATAAAACCCGCAATGCATTCACTTGCGTATTTTGTGATACATATGTAAAGCCCCAAGCAATTCGCTAACCTTCTGTAGTTTTTTTACATGGCGACGCAGAGCCAGAAATTCCCAGTTTACGACCTTCGCTTGGAATAATATTGACTACAGTCCACAGTCGATTTTGTTGCCTGTTAATTTTCCAAATTTTAATATGCGGTGTTTTCGTAGCGACTAATTCAAATGTAACAATTCGTTATATTTTGTCTTGCCATATGCGCCGTCTCCGATTTGCTTCTTTATAAGCCCTAATTTCATTGAATCCATGACGTAGAGTGCGTGAAATGTGCGAGCGAAATAGGATGACGATTTAACCCCTTACCGCATGAGTTATTAAAGAGATGAAATAAAAATTATTTGTTTACGAAATATTGTTTAATAAGGCATACTGCATGAGATTAAATTGAAATAAAAAATAATTGACTTATATATTAGAAGTTATTACTCGGAGCCATATATGGCTTCGTATGTGTTTAAGAAAATACTAATTACGTTTCGTGGAACTCAATAAGACAATTGCGTTTGTCGTTATAACATAAAAAAACATTGCATTTTTCGCATTTAGTGAAAGAACGATATTTAGAACAATACTGGCATATCTGTCGGCCATTTTTCTGCCAAATGGGAATAATTAGGCATTTTTCCCTTATTCCAAATTACTTGCTCCTTTTTTTAGCCTTTTCCCCCTAAGCTTTAGATGTAGTCTGTAAGCTAATTAATGGCACATCATCATTGTCAGAGAAGTCAGAGTCCGAATCAGGAATAATAATATGTCTTTTTTGAAGGTTGGCGAATAGAGTTAGGTTCAAAATCACTATCACTATCAGAAGCAAGATCATCATCCCTCATGTTGCCATTACCAGGAACAGTGTTAACATGCTCAGATCTTCCATAAAAGAGCAAAAGATCCATTTCTGAAATAAGCAAAAAATAATCTCGAATACAAAAGAAGCCAAATATGACAGCAGTATTTTTACAGTAACGCATACGAAGCCAAATATGGCAGATTGGAAAAAAGACAGAAAAAAATGCAAAAAAGGTAGATATTGAAACAAACAAACTAGTTTCATATTTGGGAGGGAGGGAGTTTTACTTACCGATTAGTATTTTATTTTGAATTCCAAAAGTTGCACTTGTTTTTCTATCACCGGCCGATCACACGCGTTACAAATAACCTCAAATATAGTTGACAAAGGAAAGTGACCATAGACAAATGACTAACATTCGGTATTGCGACAAACGTGCATCTTCTAAGTGAAGGTATTTTGAAAGAATAAGTTTTTCATTGGGGTGGAATAAATCATAATTCTATGGCTTGGTATGCGGTAAGGGGTTAAAAGTGAGACTACTTCAATTTCTATTTACCATGGCTAGTTGATATTTTTGAGTTCACAACTCTGTTTGGCACAATATTTGAAAGAAACGCAGTGCTAATGTCAAAAGTTTGTCCACTAGAAGCAAAATAAAGCGAATTCAAACAGGTGTGGATACAAAAACAATCTTCAAATATATTTTCATCGACTTTTCCTTTGGTTTTCAAGGAGAACAATGGCATTCCTGAGTTTATCTTCCTTTCTAAGACATTCCTGACAAACAGAGCAATCTCAATGGTGGTAAATGGTCGGAGGTATTTTGAAATGAGTGAATCATAAAAAGATTTTTCCGAAGGCAATTATTTTATTTGAGAACATATGTTGGCGCTGTATCACATTTAATTGATACGTCACTCGATTAAACTGCCACCTGTCAGATTTCAGCTTAAGATTCAGCTGAAGTGTGGCTATGCTCACGAGACGCACTTCGCCGGATTCGAATCGGGCTGCCCTAACGCAAGTGTGGAGTGAGTCTCTGCTAGATACTGAAACATCGCTTCATATTTCGATTGTTATTCTCATTTGACATTTGTTGTGAATCCCGCCCGGATCGGAAGATGCAAGAAAACTCGTTGAGTGCCGAAGAATTGGAGAATTTCGTCAATGATTACCTGAAGGAGGATTTGGCAGAGCTGGAAAAACACCTTAATCTTCGAAATGCAGAAACCATGGAATTCATTCAATTGAAGAATACGGTGGAGTGCATCAAAGGACATTTTTCGGACGGTTTCAAGGCGCAGATGGATGTCGGCGGCAGTTTTTTCATGCAGGCCAGAGTTCCCAAGTCCGACAGGATTCTGGTGAATATCGGCAAAGATGTCTACATGGACTTCACGCTGGATGAAGCGTTAACGTTCGTCGATTTTCAGTTACGAGTTCTGAACAAGGAAGTGGCCGTCATACGAGAGGAAAGTATCAAAAAGCGCGCCGAAATTAAACTAGCGCTGATGTGCATCGGGGCGAAAAAGCAGCTGTTCAATTTGCAGTAGATTAAGCGGAATATAACTGAGTGAGCGTTTGAGTTTGTATTTAGTAATGTTCACAAAATTTACTCAAGAAAATTAATATTAACTATGAAATGTTTCTGTTCAAAATTGTTTAATTAATGACCAGGTAAGTATTTTCTGGGCATTCATGTAGTTCTGATTCTTTCATTTCATACCTCCGGCAAAGCAAATAGAAAATAATGCCGTATACGATATCTAGACTAATTATTTTACACAGCACACTTCACTAACTGTACGAATACATGGTCAAGGCCCTTGCCAATTTCAAGTCACCACGTGCCGCCGTTCTATTCCGGATTCTTGCAACATTTTCTTCCGCATTTCAAAAAGCAGCAAAGTGACTGCTGACGCCGTATTCAAACTGTCGACGTATTCCGACAAAGGGATGTTAAGGCATCCACCTGCGTTATTGCTGTTTTCCTGTCTAGAATCTAACAATAGCCTGTAAGCACAATTTAGTTTCTGTGATTAAAAGTAAGATGCAAATAAGACATTCTTACCGGTATGCATCCTCGCTAATACCATGCGTCTCGCCTCCTATCACAAGGACGCATCTCTTAGATTCAGCATCAATTTGCACTGCATCGTAGGGCACAGTTCCAATGCCAAATTTCGCAGGATTCCCAGCGTTGTTCTCCGCTAGATAGATAAGTGGCTGGTCACTCGTTCCGACCGAGTGGGTGCGCTCGTAAATTTGTCTCCATGTTAGGTCGTCGTAAATCGCAACATTGAACTGAGCGCCGCAGCCACCCCTCAAGGCTTTTGTGTCCCAGGGATCACAACATCCTTTTGCTACGAGCACTTCTGCACAAGGAACCGCTGCACAGGACCTTATTATGCTGCCTAAATTATTCGGTTCCCGCACGTTGTCGCAGACCACTGTTATTGGAAATGTTTTTCGAAGCGTAGATGCATCTTCGATTTCTTTCTCGGTAGGTTTGCGAAAAATAGCAATAACACCGGGACATGAGACCAATGTCGACCACGATCGAAGATCCTGTTGGGGCACGCGAATCACTTGAGCCTCCTTGAACCTGCTCACACCATCCTTTATCTCCGCCAAGTGGACCTTCTGCGCGAATATCACTGTCTGCAGCTTCAGCCCGGCGTTGAACGCGTCCAGAATAAGACGACGACCTTCGATTATGATTTCCCCCTTCCTGTCACGCGCTTTCTTAGATTTGGTGGTCAGCATCAGTTTACTCAGCAAAGGATCATGCAAGCTCAACTTCGTGTAGCTCAAATTCAAATCGGGATCAACCAGAACAGGTGATGAAACTTTTATTGGTTTCACTCTCGATGCCTTTTGTGCATCTTTCGGAGGGTTTTGTCGAGTGTGACTTTGATTAGCCGCCGATCCCTTCCCAGTTGCCGACTGGGGAAAACTCACTGATTTCGTCGATGATGCACTGAAAAGGTTTTCCTCCACTTCGGCAATTGTATCTATCTCTTCTTTGAGTTTTTCTTCGCTGCTCACCGCCTTGTGTGAAATGCGTGGTTGAAGCGACGCCGCAGACATGTGTAATTTGCGAAAGAATCCATTTGTAGTTTTAAATATCGCCATGCGAACAGACGTTGACAACATCTCGAAATTCCACGTACGAATGGGAACTTGAAGGTTATGTTTACATCGAGTCTGACATATGTTGGGAGCCGAACATATGTCGAGAGGACAGCACTGCCAGACTAGATGTATCAGTGGGTGCGAGAGTCACCTACATCTCAGATGGAGTGCAATTTTAAGTTTTCATTGAAGCCTCATTAATTTATTATTTACTAAAAACAGGCGACAATAACAACTTTCTCGTAATAACTACATAAATTGATAAAATCAGAATTTTTTACAAAACAATATAAAAAATTAAAAATGCTGTTTATTTATTAACTTAAAAAACACCTGTACTTAATTCAATCAAAATTTTATCCAATCATATAAACGTTAATTTGTTTCGATTGGCAACACAAATATATTATTAAATTAACCAAAACCATCTAAAATAACTAAACTGACTATAAACTAATTCGTTTCAACTCAATATTCATTATAAATTTTAATTGTTTATTGTTTTTATTCGAATATTTTGGCTATTATCAAAACACAATTTTCGATTTCACGAAAACCGTTTGGGGCATCTTACTTACTTTTTAAAGTATTGGCTGCCGAAAAATAAAATTAGATCGGAAGAGTTTTTAAAAAATAATATAATTTTTCGCAGAATTTTTATTAAATAAAAAAATGGCTGAGCTAAATTCTAAAAAATAATAATAATATCCTGTAAACTGTAAACAGACTTTGCATGCAATATCCGTTATGTCACAACCACATATCGAAAGTCTTGAGCCTACACTTGCACGGTAGGTTCACATTACACCCCCAGCAAATCTGCATAGTGAGCCAACGCTTACGGGATTCTCAATTAGCCTGCACGGTTTCATCGCTCATTCACATGGGGTCATAAGCGCGTTGAATCGGTTGGGACCCAATTCCAGCATATCAGCCTGATGTTCGATCTCCGAAAATGATGCCTTCACACGACAAGCGGATTCTGGCCAGGATGAAGATGCCTTCTCAATGCGAATCACTTCAAATGAAACAGAAAATATAGTGAGCGTGTGTGTGTGTGTCTGTGAAATAACAGTAGGACCACAGTTGATGTTTAGTCGGAAGTTAAATATATTTTGTTGTTACTAGTTATGAATGATGTAAAACTTAAGCTTCGCAAAACTGATTTAAGATTTATGAGACACAACGAACAACTCCCAAAAAGTGTACATTTTTAAAATCGAAAATCAATTGTATATCTGGGATTACGGGTGTAATCATATCTACTCAACTACAATAGTGTAAGTTCTAGCCATGCTTAGTATAACTTTAAGTTCATCTACTTGTGGAGGTTTCACCGGTGAAAGAGGTTTTGAAATCACTATAGCAGATCGCTTAAAGGAGAAGGAAGAGTAAATAGAAAGGATTTGTTCAACAGGCTGTTTAACGGAAGTAATAAATTCAAAAAGGACTAACTTGGTAATTAATGAAGTTTAAGAATTGAGAGCGTCTATGACGTTAGTTAATTTCAATATTTTTTTTTTGTAAAAGATTTTTTTGTAATAAATTTTTTTTGTTGGATCATTTGTGAGTTATTTATGAAGTCAACAAATTCTATCCAGTAAATATGTTATTATAGACCTTAAGATACATCTTTTGTTATGGAGATGAGATTGAATTGAAGAAAATGGAGAAAAATCTGTAAATGATGAATTTAATTTTTGAATCAATTGCTATAGGTTTCAATGAAAACTTTCAACACTTGATGGGTTTATGAGCTTTGCAATAAAATCATTTAGTTAATTTTTTCTAAAATACGTGAAGATAGTTGCTTGTCTTTGCTCCCACTCAAAAAATACCGCAATGAAGAATATATTTAACTTAAAGATACACCCAGGACATGGTTGTTATTTTTTTCGTATGATCATAGAAAAAAAAATAGTTTATAGTTTGGTCTTGATATTTGACTTTCAAAAGTAAACTGCGATTCCTTCCAACTATCGTAACGTTTCTATTGGAATTATTCGCACTCAGAAGGTAAGATAAATGGAACTATACATCCACTTCATTATTTGCATACTATCACCTCAAAAAATTTCCAAGTTATTATCAGGATCAATCTATTCAGTTATTTTAAACATAGCATCTCCAGGCATTCTAAATTTTCATAGAATCGGTATAATGGATCTTTATTATACATCTCAATTTCATATGTAATTGAAAGTGTATTCAGACGATTCGAAATGTAATCATAATACCCTTTCTGACTCTGTTTCGAAAACTATTTGGTACATAATCCTAGGTAGTCAACTTTCGAATTCAGGATGACTTTTTTCGATCGGTTAATTGGAAATAAGAGTGCGTTAAAATTATGTATTATTAGGTCAGCTGGATGGCTGCGAGTGTTATCGAAGACAGCTTTATTTTATTGTTGCATACATATATAGTATAAAATAGACTGTGAACCAGCCTTGAAAAACCGATCGCATTGCTAATGCTTTTGAATTACCCCTCATGATACGAGACCCATTTTTTAAAGTCAATTTTCGGTAAATAAGATGAAGATTTAATCGTATTGCTTTACAGGAATTCCAATCGCGTTGTTCCATTTAAAAATAAATTCAAAAGCTTTTGAGCTTTTTGATGACAGGACTTCTGAAGCGAAAAAATTTTCCATTATTTTTCAATAAATGTCTGATAAATAATTTTGTCTTCTTGACATTTTAATTGATCGCCCACCATGCAGATTTTAGAAATGTTAAGGAATTAGCAATTTGGTTTCTTCAAAGCAGCCATTTTTCTTAATACTCGCTTTACATTTTATCCCCCGTTTTGTACCTATGTATATTACTCATTCCACTAATGAATTTTTAAACGCAACAATGCTGGCATCCAAACAAAACTGTACAGATAAAATGAATGGTGGAAATAGTGGTTTTTTCTATAGGATTCATTTCCGAAACACTGGCGCGTAAAATTGAAGCCAGGATTACATACAGTGCCGAGAAGAAGTGATGCAAAAAGATTAAAATATACAAAATTTCGACTTTGATAGCTTATTTACGAACTCTCAAAAGTAATATCGGCAAAATTGATATTTCGGAGTATGGCCCTATGTGCCTAAGATAAAATTTCTACATCATTTTTCCAAAAACCGATTTCTGAAAGTTTGTTTACGCTTCCAGATTAACCTCTAACTTAAAACAGACCGAGAAAAAGTGATGCAATAATTGCTTTTCATTGAAAATGTGTCATTTCATCAGCGATTGCAGTCAATGGTTAGTTGTTTTCATCATTGAAAATCAATTTTAGAGGCGATAGGAGGAAAACATTCGTGAAAGAAAGTAATTTCTCAATCCTCAGGTTTAGGTTTTCATTGATATTACTATTTAACCAATTTTCAGTCGATCAACATTAGAAAAGAGACTTCTTTAGATGAAAGAAAAATGATTCTTCGGCTTCATAACCAGACCGTTCCATACAAGGAAATTGCATCCATCGTTAATAGACCCATTTCCACTGTTTGGAGGATAATAGACAGGTTCTGCAAACATAAAAACTTGGAAAATAAAAAGCACTCAGGTAGAACGAAAATATTATCAGAACGTGATATGCGAGTAATCGAACGAGAAGTGAAGAAAGATCCTTTTATACCGGCGACGAAAATCACAGCAACACTAAAATCTATTTATAACAAAGATGTTAGTGTTCATACAGTCCGAAATCATTTAAGGAAATCGGGTTACGTGTGTTGTATTCCACGAAAGAAATTCTTCGTTAGCGGCATAAACCGAGAAAAAAGATTAAATTTCGCTAAACAACATTTGAATAAGGATGTCGAATTTTGGAAACGCGTCTTATTCACGGATGAGAGCAAGTTTAATGTGTTTTCTCATGATGGACGAGCAAAAGTGCGCAGAAAGCCTCTTACGGAGCTAGATACGAAAAATATGATAGGAACTGTGAAGCATGGTGGTGGTTCTATTTTGGTATGGGGATGTATGGCCTTCAATGGAGTTGGCGAACTTCATATAATAGAAGAAAAAACGATGGATCACAAAGTCTACATCGAGATTTTAAAGAATCGGCTAGGATCTAGCGTTCAAAAGTTAAATTTGGGAACAAACTACATATTCATGCAACACAATGCTCCTAAGCATACCGCCAACCAAACTGGAATGTGGATACTTTATAATGCTCCAAATTGCTTGAAATGGCCCCCACAATCACCTGATCTCAATCCAATTGAGCATGTTTGGGAAGAACTGTCGCGTCGACTTGCAACACATCACATCCGCAGCAAATCCGCGCTTAAGAAAATAATACAAGAAGAGTGGGGCAAGATCACTCAAGAATACTGCGCAAAGTTGGTTTCATCTATGCCAAGGAGGCTTCAAGCTGTCGTAGATCGAAAAGGAAATCCTACAAAATATTGAGAACTGTTAGTTGCTATCAGTTACCCACTACAGTTGGTAGAAGATGATCGAGGATTAATTTTTGCATCACTTTTTCTCGGTAGCCAAAAATGAATTGATTTACTTTTTAATTTTTTTCTTATAGAAAAGTTAAATATTTTGTTGATTTTTTTATGTCTAATCACTGTTTGGAAATATATTAATAGCAAGAAAAAACCAACGGACTTTTTATTCACTAGCTTTAAAAATATGTAAAGGTTAATTCAAAGAATTTCTTCAATATGAACTTTTGCATCACTTCTTCTCGGCACTGTATATATGTCGGTCGCAAGAAGTAAAGCGCGTAACTATGAAACCGCGCATATCGGGCGTGTTATACAAGGAACTAGTGTATGTATACACCTTTCATAAGCAATATCGAAGGAAAAATCGAATGACAGTTTACGATCAAGTATTTGCCTTTTCTTCCAAAAATCAAACTAACTTCCAATTACAATCGCAAGCAGGGACGCTTCGCTTATAACTGCAGTGTTCAATATACTTAGCCTCTCCTTGAGTAATAATGCGTCGTGCTAGACTGGATGACTTTATAAACATTGATGGTGTAACAACCATAAACACATCGCACTGAGGTTACACGAAAACTTAAAAGCATGATATCTGCCGTTAAATAAATAGGCTTTGGTCTTTGCATAATATATTTAATTTCAAAAAAGTAGTTTATTTCATTCTTAAAAGTGTTGCTCAGCTGACACTTACTATTAGTCTACCAACATGTAAGTTAGGGAATACCCCTACGTCTTATTATCACATTAACACATTCCGAATGTACCATCATCTATGAGATATTAATTCCTCGTAAGAGCAATCATTTTTTGTCGTTTCTATTCCAGTACTGATTTGATCGCTGCTATCTTCAAATGTACGCACACGCACACATTCACATGCTAATGTTACTTTTAAAGTTCAATAAGATAGATTTAGGCTATTTACTATAGTGAAATTTTTTGGCGATATATATCTACGTGAAAATTATTTTTATATAGACACTGATGCACTGTTTTACAGATGAGTAAGTCCTCTTTGAGTTTTTCAACACTACTCATTAGATAAGCTAATGCAATTTCCGAAATATCAAACTCGTGCGCACGATAATATAAAGGACGATACATATAGTTTATAGTTTGTTGTTTTAATGATCATTGGGAAAGTTTTATCTCTTTTGTGCATTCAAAAAGTGAAAGTGGTTAATTTTATCTTCTAGCAAATGATAGCTTGATTTGCTTTTTTATTCTTTTTTGAGATCTCTAAACTTACTAGAAGTTATAACTTTCTCTGCTGATATTTTCTAAACATATTTTCATTATGTAATTACTATCTAAAATAGCCATTAAAAGGGTTAACCATTGCAGCAACCAACACATAATATCAATATTTAGGCTTAAATTTAATTATAAACTAATTTTTACAAGAAACACTGTCAACGAAGTTCCTTCTGGGATCTTCAACAATTCGATTCATAAATAAGGTACTTATTGTTCTGCAATATTCATGCCCAAAGTGCATTTTATTTGGTGTTCTACCAAGCTTTGTGGTCACCCGAAGCCAATTTGCAAAGTAGTAATTCCGAGTGTCAGGTGAAAATCTTGTTGGCTTGCTTAGCCTTTCATTGCTTCGTCGACTAACATTTCGGTGGGCAAAAACATTTCAATGTATTTTGTCTTCTCAAAACATTATAATTGGTATAAAAATTACAATTTTGTCTTATTTTCGCTTTGCGATTTCGCCAGACATTTATTCTGTTTGTATAAAAACGCATTTTATTTCAAAAACAGTAACAAAAAAACTTAAACTTATTAAAAACAATCTAAACGTTTGGTAGTTTAGGGGCCACGTAAAAATTCAAAACTCTGTAGCAATACGTATCATTGCTGTCCTATTCGTTTAATTGTTTTAATTAGTTATTCCGTAAGAATTTATCAGTTTCCAAAAGTTTAAATAGGAGACAAGAGACGAATTTCGACAACATTTAAAATACTTTTCAATCGCAATGTGCTTCTGCGATTGCTGGTTCAATACGTGACAATAATTTTGAAAGTTTTCCACTATAGAGCACCAATTTTAACCACACGAGGCAACATACACATATGATATATGAACTTCCTTTTTTGTTTTCAAGCACACTCTTAAAACGACCAGCGGACTTTGTAAAGCAGATTTTTATAGCCGAACGATTTGTAGCATTTGAACACCAATCTTAGCGAAGCATGCACTGGATTTATTCCAAGATATCTGTCTTCAATTTAAACGTAGAAATGTAGAGTAGACAGTGATCTATATAATTTCCACAACCATGTTTTAAAATAGCAGCCCAGTTTTAGTAAAAGTTATTATCTGCAAAGAAAAGGAAAATATTTCAATATATTAAAATGTATATGAAAAAGTGAATGAGAAAAGCATAAACTGCCATAACATACTGCCGATTGTGTGTCGTAAATTTTCTTCTTCTCAGATAGGTTTAATATTTGAGTGTACACCTAAACAAAATTTAATGCCTACTTATTTTCTAAATATTTTATAATTTTTTGTTAAATTTGCAACTGAAATTGTGGCTCTCAATGTTCGAAAATAACAGTCAGAATTCAAAACGTACTGACATATACATACATAATTTCAAAACCGACTCGGCTCTTAAACAAGGTGATGGTCTCACTCTTCAAATTCCGGTAGATAATGCAACTATTAAAGTCTACTCAAAAAGTAGTTTATGCTGAAGATACCAACATCATGGCACGATCGATTCTGTCGAAGTTTTAATGGATCTCGAATTAGCGGTTAAAGAAGTTGGACGGAGAACCAGTGAAAATAAGGAGAATTTCGTGATCGAAACATGAAAAAAGACGCTAATCAGATGGAATATGACAACGAAAATTAAAATAACCCGAACACGGTCGCACAACTGGCCCAGTACTGGGCGAGTGCTGGCTGAGCGCCACATAGCGCTGGCGGGAGTCTCGTTCGCCAGTGCTGGCCCAGTAACATATAAGTGCCGGATGATAACTACGGGCGGACGTTGTATACCAGTACTGGGCCAAGACCAACAAGCAGCATTGGCCCAGTACAAAAAAAAATTCTGGATCATCCATCTAAAAATTTTTTATTTATGCTCAATGATGGCGCCAAGGACAAAGTCAATAAAACTTCCGCCGCACTGTTGCGATGGGACGTCTATCAGTTGAACTTCTATTAAACAAATAAGAATAGAATCCAAAATTCCAAGAATAAAATAAAAAGTCTCTTCTTCAAAGTCGACTGCGTTGCAATTAATTGAATTGTATGGATGAACAAATGCTGAAGTGCAAATTAAAAAAGCTCTTGCATTCAGAATTGTTTTTTTGCCAGTCCCTTGTAGCTCGTTCGTATTTCTATATCAACAAAAAGTTATGATAGTTCACAGATCTCGTAGTTCAAAAAATCTTTTCAGCCTAAGTTAGTTAGTTTTGTATTAAGAAAAAAAATTCATATCAAACTAGACTAAAAAATTGCTTTTTAGTCCACATAAAAAGTTACAATGAAAGCTTGATGAAAGATTCCTCGTCACAATTTTTTTGCAAACAAAATTAAGTGTTGTTGAAAAATTCAAATATTATCAGGAAAATTAATTTGGTCAAAAATGGTCAATTAGTATTCAACAAATATTTCTATCAGAAGAAAATATGGTTAACTTCTTCAATTGACGAAATTTGATTTAATCGAACAAAACTTTTTATGCAAGAAGACGTTGTATTTACGCTTCAAAAAGGATTCAAAATCATCTTAAACGTTTTCTGGTTTTGTTAACTATTCAATTTAGTTTGGAAGAAAAACTTGCTACGACATCCAAAATTTATTACTACGTCTAAAAAAATATTAGAATAGCCTTGAAAACATACTCGTTTGTTTTCAAGGAACACTTCTAGTTCCTGTAAAAAGCAATTCGGGTGTAAAAATGAATAATGAAAAATCGTATATTAGTGTGTTCGTTCTAAGAACAAAGAATAGTGTGACCTTCGTGCCATTTACCTTCGCCTGTAACACATTTATTCGAAATATCGACGACTTCGAAAGGGATTACTGTTCAGCCTACACCCTCAAAATGAACGTTTATGCGTTCAATCAATACGAACTATGAGTTCTTCAAATAATGCAATGATTTCTGACATGTTTTCTTTGCCATTCACTTAACATTTCATTATTAATGCAATACTAAACTTCGCGCAGTATAACTATGCAATACTTATTAAACGAACTTGGACTGAAGTTCACTAGTGAACTTCCTTTAAATCGTTTAACATTTTGCTTGTATCCGGAATTGTTATATTTCAGGAAAATGGCTTCAAGCATTGGGCCAGTGCCGATCGCCAGTGCTGGGGGTTCGCACTGGGCCAGCACTCGAATGCACTACTGGGCCAGTAGTCAGCCAGCACTGGCAGTTGACCGTTGGCCGTTGGCCGTTCGTTGTACGCCAAGGCTTGACCGACCTGCTCGGGAAGTAGACGACACATTTATATATTTTCATTTTTACCTCGCTAAAAACTGGACCAGATCGAACGTCGTGTAGAGTTAACAAAGTGTACTTTTAAGTTCTCAAAAAGGTAGATTCCAACAACGTACACTGGACAAACTGTTGATCTATAAAAGGATCCATAGTCGAGCAATTAGTCCAGTCAAATTAATGTCCATCATGCATAAATTCTGCACTTGGGTTTTGCATAAGGAGTTAGTATACTGAGTTTTATATCAAAAAGTTGAACTTCTACGTAAAAAAATGTCTGGCGCAACTATCGATGGGTGGCATTTCGGTCGCTACAAATCCTTAATAAAACATACAAGGTAAATTTGATAGAAAACTAAACGATCTATAATTTGACATAATGTTTTTCCGTGAAATCAACTGTTGATATATATTGAAAAAAATAGTTTACATAAACTTTGAGGCGCTTTAGTTAAAAAATATAGATTCAAAAATGAAAGATATTAAATAAAAAACAGGAAATTCAGTTTTAAAATAATGTGGTCTAAATGCGATCCTTGATCCTTGCCCACACAACTAACTTCCCAGTGGAGTGAATAAAAATGATATAATTTATTTTGATTGTTGATTACTATTATTGACAATCATATTTTAAATAATTATTATTCTAAATTATTATAATTACCTTTCAATATTTTTATTAATTTTTTATCTAGCCATAAAAGCTGTGGTAGGGGAAGACGCCGCCACCATCTGGTCGGCCTCTACCAAAGCCTCGGCAACCTCGTCCTCTTCCTCGCCCTCCCTCTCGTCCACCATTTCGTCCCCGGAATTCATTAATTATTAATTATTATTAATAATAATTATTCGTTATTAAGAATGTTTAATCTTTACTGAATAATTATGATTGACTTTATATTTACAATATCAAATTACAAATAATAATATTTCATTGTTATTAACAATGTTAAATTATTTATAGCAATATCCAATTATTAACTGCATCAGCGCCACACATCCCAAACCTCATAATATAAGTTTGGAATTCTATAAATTAATTTTGATTTGTTTTTAAATGACATTTCTTACAACATTGATCAAAATTTTGCTAAACACACAATAATAATAATATGACTATGAAGATATTTGGTATCTGCACGAATGAATGAATGCTTTTCAATAGTTTCCAACTTAAGCAATTTTTTTGTCTTTTTCAGTTCTTTTCATCCTCAATAAAAAACGGCTTGACCGATTTTGCCGAAAAGTCATTCAGTTCTAAGTTATGTAATTACGCGTCGAATGAAACCAGCCCCACGTCAATGCGATTTCTGGTTCTTGAGATAATCGAGACGAAAATAATTCCGAACGCACACACACACAGACATCTCTCTAAAAACGATGGATTTGGATTCTAGAGACCTTAAAACGTGGAGATATGTCAAAGTTTGAGATTCGCAAAATCGACCTCATTACAATAATTTCCCATAGGGAACTGGGAAGTTAACAAAAACACCACACATTTTTGTTCATTAGATTAACGGTTTCCGAAATAGTAACAAAATACTTCAATCTAAGATGGTAGTTAACGCGAACTGTCGACAAGGTTAACTGTTTAATAGTTTAATAGCTCATTATGCAAAATCCGAGAGTAGAATTTTTCGATGAAATCAACAGTAGGGGCAGATACCAAATAACTCTGAATTTTGGTTGATAAAGAATTTTCATTTTTAGAGATGCAGAAAGTATTTATTTCATCGTTAACTTATTATTATGGTTACAACGAACCCAGATGCATTTCGTGAAATTTGTTTCAAATATTGCATTTACAGTAACAAGTAAACTGTTTGCTACCGTGCTAAGCGTAGCTGATGAAATTTCTGCATAAGCTACGTTTGAAATATCGCTAGTGGTCATGCTCTTATAGTTTAGGTATCCACAAGCGAAATGGATGTGAGCTCAGCTGCAATGTAAGACGTCTGATCATCTTCCAATAATTCCTTTGATCTCGTTCATACAACGCTGATGACAACATTCTTCAATTAAAATCGTATTTATCATATTTCCAGAGCGCGTACATATACCCAACGGGATGGGTTTGGTTGAACATAAAACCGTAGATATCCTTACCTGGACAGTATTACCGTGATAGCTCATTGAAAGACAGCATGTGCATTTAATTAAAATCCACGTTATTATATCGGGTAGCAGAGTTTAAATTCAAAGGAGGACGAAAGGCATTTTGGATTCTATGTAGGTGGCCAGTTATACTTCACGAAAGAGTACAGACATGCATTCGAATTTTTGAATTTATAGATTGATGCATCTGTTTTTTTCGTGGTTCTACACATCTTGCTGCGGGGTAGTGATTCAATTATATTTGAAGTGGCAGCCCTAGGTCAAACGATTTCAGCTCTTTTTAACACCAAAGGCTGATGATCTTTCTAATCAAGTCGACTGTAATAATAATTAAAAACGAATGTGAAACCCTTTTCAAAGGGACGAAAACAACTGCAAAAGTCGTTTGTGCCAGATTATAAGTACGATTAAGTCATCCAATTTGATTTTAATATTTTTGCCACTCTGTCACTTGCATTTAAATGTATGGACGGAAATATCGCAACAGGAATATTACATCTTGCTTTTTAACAACTCACTCGGTTTTGCAGGCTGGCAGGGCAAACAGAAACCAGTTTCTAAGTGAAAAAGTATGTAATAAGCTACATATATGCAATTATGCTGTGTCTGTGTAAAGTCTTGCTTGATTGAAAATTAATAAAATGGTTTTATGTTTGAGGGATCGCGTATGATCCTATTAGTTCGAGTGGAATTGGTCGGCTTGAGCGTCATGGAATGCAAGACATTCTTCCACTCTGCTTATTTGTAATCATATACATATATAGCTTGCATTTGACAACTGAATTAAGAGAAGAAGAATGCCATTTTTAAACATAATTCTCATCGATGGTACACAAAACGGTAGGATTCAATGCATTGAAATTGATTGATTACCAAAGTTTAAAAATAAAATTGGAAATGTGTTTGAAGTCGTTTTCCTGCTAAAATGCAAAAAAGGAAAGCAAAATAAGGTAATATAAAGGGTCTTTCATTAAGGGCGACGCATTTTGTTTTTTTAATAAAAACACGTGTGTTAGCGATATCAATCAAATTTTTATTTTGAATCAAAGTACAATCGATACAATTAATTATGGAATAGAACATCATTAAGATGTCCTTCGCGGAACCGTTTGTACGAGTGGATGCGCTGGACCCAATTTTCCATCACTTTTTCACACATTCCGGCCGATATTCCAGCAATTTCACGAGGAATGTTGGCCTCCAGCTCGTCTTAAGTTTCTGGCTTGTTAGCATAGACCAGAGACTTCACGTAGTCTTAAAGAAAGAAGACGAGTGGCCTAAGATCGCACGAGCGAGGCGGCCTACTGACAGGTCCGTTTCTGTAAATAAGACGGTCACCGGCCTTCGATTTCAATAAGTCGATTGTAACGATCGCTGTGTGGCTAGTTGCACCGTCCTGTTGGTAATACTGATTCTCCAAGTCTGTTGCAATTTGTCCCAAAAATAAGTGGTTAACATATTGCGATAGCGCTCTTCGTTGACTGTAACCGCCTCGCCAACATCATTTCGAAAAAAGTACGGCCCAATCACTCCTCCGGCATGAAAACCGCACCAAACAGTCAATTTCTTGGGATGCAATGGCAACTCCGAGAACACTTCTGACTGTTCTCTTGACCAAATACGGCAATTTTGTTTATTAACAAAGCCGTTGAGCCAAAAATGTGCTTCGTCACTGAGGATGATTTTTTTGTGAAAATCGGAAAAGTTTCCACAGCGACGTCTGAGAGATTCCCAATTCCTGAGCTCGGCGAGAAATCGATTGATTTCGGTCTTGACTTATCGACTCGCGTACAGCCGCAATTTTTCTTCACTCCTGGCTTTTCTTTGTCGCACTGGCACGGTAACATTATGAAGTGAGTATGACGACTCAAATTTGTTCACTAAACGCCCGATGATTCGTCATGTGGGACGATTATAACGACCGAAAATTCGAGTCAACGCACGTAAAGTAGCCACGATTGATCGCGAATATTGGTAAAATAATTGAATTATTTGCAAACGTGTTGAATCGTGCAGTTAAATGGTAGACATTAGAGATGTCAAAAATGACATTTGTCAGAACTCACGATGCATGAGTTATGAGAAACCCTATTGGAAAACTACGACACTCCAAATGAAAAACCCTTTAGCTTAAATGCGATCAAAATTCAGTAGGCATTTTATTTAGCTTCAAATTTCGTAATTTTGTTTCGACTTTTGATAATTTTTTAAACTACTTCTACTTAACGCATTCTGATTGAACCTTGAACACGTATTCAGTACCTATGACGATATAACATTATGATGTGATAATTTTAACGTTCAATACTCAAAACCAGACAAACAAAATAAGGTTTTCTACTGAATGTGTCCCACGGTTTTATTTGAGTCTGATCAGAGCTCCAGATTGGTCACCTGTAATTGTTTTCTAATTTTCAGAATATCATTTCTTGTCCAATAAACTTAAAATTTAAATAAAAAATATTTTTTTTAAATATTAAGTGCACGCTTATCACTTAAATTTATCAGCTTTTTCAAAGCAATCAGATTCAATTTTATGCATCATAAAACGCATTGGAAACTTGAAGGTAGGACCAATCACAATGCATCTCTAACTATTCTACATACTACTTAATGAATGCTTTGTTGTTTTTTCGCATGATAGCTTTTCACTATGTTGCTAATAAAGAATTTTATTGATATTTTGCACGTTGACTTGTCTTTACAACTGGAAACTAATGTTAATATATGAATGAACGATGTATAATAAAAATACTCGTTAAAGATCTCATTTTTTTGTTTTAGTTGAAACGAATTTCATTTATGCCTACAACCCATTACATGAATATTTAAATCTAGCCGAGCATTACGTGATTGGAAATAAATGACCACAATTTCGTCGTTGGTTTCAACCGAATCGTAAATTTTACTTTTCGTAGCTTTTATTCATTAGGTTTTTTTTGATTTTTCACACTTAAAAGGAATTGGCTACAAATAAGTAATTAAGATTTTGTTTCATCTGCCTACTAGTTGATCTGATTGCATATATTGTCATAAGTGAAGCCAGTTATCCTGTCACTAAACATTTAAAACATGATATTATAAAACATCTTATTGATAAATAAATAAAATGTGATACCTTACGTTTCTCTTTCAAAACCCACTAATTTTAACATAAATGTAGCTATGGGATCGCTAATGCTACTTACATTTAAAATGTGTCTTATATAATTGTTTGCCAAATTTTTATCGCTGAGTTATAAAAATCAATTTGTTTTAATTATAGAAGCAGAAGAGTAGTAAACAGCACTAAATTTAGTTCATATGATTCTGGTTTAAAGTGATGGTGATCTCTATCACATTTACCAGTGCATGGCACAGATCAATTCAGGACAAAGTTTAGTAAAAGTACAAATTATTGCACTCAATTATAATTCGGAGCTTCTAAATATGATAACAGTGAACAAGGACACGTACCTTGATCATATTTTCCGGAAAAAATGGATTTTTTCAAAAATAATTTACAAATGCATTTTATTCTAGATAGGATCCACGATTCCTATCATATGAATATGGCCTCAAGTTTTTGGTGTCAGCTTTTCTAGTCAACCTAGTAATTAAGTAATAGTTAACTTGGAATGAAAAACTATGCACATATCTTCTGTGAGGCTGGAAAATAAGATAGTTTATCAAACTTTTGGTAGCTTAAGCGCACCTAGTCTTGCGATATTTCAAACAATCGTTTCTTTAAATTTACGAATAGGTGTAACCCAAGAACATAACACATGTTTCGATAAATCGCTTGAAGGTAGAGAATTTTTAAAATTGAATAGATTCAGTAAACACGTATTGGTTTGCTCATCTCTTTGCTGGTCATCATAAATATACTAACATAACAGATATCCCCAGTTTAGAATATACCAAACGACATTGCCCTTACAGAGTTTTTTCAATAAAAATAATTGTAAACATTGTTTAAATGAAGTATGTAATTGGTGTAATTTTTATTAGTCTTTGGTGGATTAAGATAAGCTAAGTTGTAATATATGTTAGTCCATGTCAAGCGCGTATTGTATGCATTTAACTTGTATGTAAGTGAAACTAAGCATTGCAAAAGGTTTTGCATCACTTTTGCTGTGGCAATTCAAGAACTTTGCTAATAAAATGGCAGAGCAAGAATAAACGGGCTCATAAGCATGGCGGCTCGAAGCATTTCACGTTCAAAGTTGAATGATTTACGATTGTTTCCAATGATTGCAAAGTTATTAGTCTGGAAGTCGTTTTATGTTTTGAAAAAAAAACCTCTAAAGTTGCAACGTGTTTACACATTTTAAGAAGGCGGTGACTGACTTACGAAGTACGAAAGAAGTTTCTTTTCATTTTTAGTTTTATGGGAGGGCGACTAAGTCTGGTGCGTCCTCACACCAATCTGACTTTGTTTTGGTGAAAATATTTGTAACTAATATGCACACAAAGGCAAAAACAATTCGCTAGTGAATTTAAGTGTAAATTAAATGATGCATGAAAGCCTGATATTTTATGTTTGACACTCAAGATTGGAAAAAAATGTTGCTCAATAGCCATTGATAGTTCAAATGCTACTTGCAATTTTGTGTTTCGCGTGCAGAAAGTTAATCTGTTTAAAAATACACGTATTCGCACTAATGGCAACAGAGTACAAAGCAAGTTGTTCTCATTTTATCGGTTGAGTTTTATAAAAAAAGCTTATATTGTAAGTGTACAATAATTTAACATTCGCATAGCGTGTCATAGCTACAAGAAATTCAACAATATCTCTGATTCGTTCCAATGTTTGATCAGTGTTACTCAAACGGAATTATAGCATGTTAAAATCACTATAAAATACATGCATACGCAATGCAAGTAACCTGTTCTTAATTTGACATGATACAGAGTTTATTAATTTTCCACTTAAACAATTATTACACGAAACGTTACTCTATAACATCATTTTTCATAAAAAAATATTCTCGACCATTCTACGCTCCTTTCGTAGAAACCTAGGACCTAGGTAGTCGTAGAAATCTAGGACAAACAATGAATAACTTTACTTTCTCTCTTGAGACCTTCAATTGTTTATCTTTTTTAAATTTTTTCCGAATGATTACTAAAATCAAACAAAAAAAATCTAATTAAATTCAAAACCTCCAATGGAGGCAATCATCAAACTTATTATACATCTATAGCTTTACCTCCTCTAGAGCTTGTTCATATTTTTGCATTCGCTATGAAATCAGGGTGAGTGTACGGGAAGTTGGTCACGCTGGGCGGTCCAAAAAGAGATCACAAACAAAAAATCATTTAATGAATAGTTAATTTTTAATAAAAATCTACCTGAAATTAATCTCAAGCATATTTTGTGTTGCCCACAAAGTAATAGTGGCATGGCAATGCTCATAGGGAGCTACGTATTTATGTTCATTTAATCTTTATAGAAATAAATTTGACTTTTTAGCATTGTATTTTAGGTAAGAATTTCGTATCTGAAACCAATGCAACTATAATAAAGTCAAGTCAAAATGATTTCACAATAAGTCCTTAGCACGTGATAATGATTATAAATCGAAAACCATTCAAATTTCCAAGTATTTTTTTATGGCGGCTTGACATCAAACGACATTGCATGGAATAATATGGCAAGTTTATAGACTACTTCGCCTAATTAGATATCCTTTTGAGTTTTCAACGTACCATATCAGCACATTAAAGATTTTCTTACCATGCGGTTGGCTACCTAATTTTTGCAGTTGTCACATTTTATAGCCGTTTTATGTGATATAAAGATTTGTCATTTTTGTCCACAGAAGTTTATGAATGGAAAAAACCAGCTCTATATTCTTTTGTTCGTTTTAACGACTCTTATTAGAGAACTGTTACAAAAGAGCATCTTGACTTTCAAAGGTAACAAAAGGAACGCTACGGTTTCATTGTACACGATAAAAATTATTTTCGTTGGAAGTCATCGTCACTATAGTGGATTTTAACTCATTGATATACATACATACATGTGTTTTGCTACATTGAAATGTCAAGAGTATTGACATTTACTGAGACGGTTTAATGGTAATCCAAAAAAAAATTAAGGTAGAAACAGGCATACACGTACTTATGCTACCGACACACCAGAGCCCATAATGATGTAGCAGCTCATTATAAGGTACGTGATAAAATAGTGACATACTATGTTTAGCTGATTGTATTTGTCAGTTGAAATTGTTTTTGACGCACCGGTAATTACCTTCAAATTATTCGAAATGTACTGCCAAATGTCGAGTTGGCAAGCAAAATTGCACCTAATCTATTCGATTTGCCCAAAGATAGCACTTGAAACAGTAAAATTTTTACCTCATTGAACTTCTAATAATGTAGCATCTACTCCATTACGATCAGCTCATTATAAATCAGATTTGGCTCATAATGAGCTGGTAGCTCTACGAGGCCTAGTGATCACTACTATTCGTGTTCGATAATTTGACATTCTTTTCATAATCCATAGTAAAGATAAATAAAGTTCAGTTTCTTGAATTCAACTATAATTAACTCACAACATAGTGAACTCCGAAATAGCGAACTGTCAAAAATAGCAAATAGTTTTTTTTACATTATCTAGCCATGTAAGTACCTACTCTAAATAGTGAACAATCTCTTTTATAACTAGAGAACATGTTTTGCGAGACATTGCGTGTTTGAGTTTGGTGCTATGACTTATCATGAATTACATTGATCGATTTCTATCACACATTCGTTAAGGAGTTATACCTCGTCATCCATCGTATCCTTACTGACGGGGCATTGTCTGATTGGCAGACACGCAGAAAGATTGAGTGTTCCTTTCGACGACTTCCGCCGAAGTTGCAGATCGGATGACGAGGAAGAAACAATCCAACACTTTCTGTGTGAATGCCTAGCACTATCCAGGAAACCCTAGGCTCACCTTTCCTGGACAGCCTCTTAAAAGAAGCTGGTTTAAATTTTAGCTGCATAGCCAACTTTATACGAGAATCTCAATGGTTCTCGTCATTCTTTAGGCTCTATTTTGTGGTATCACAATAGGCCTACAGTGGCCTAAGTGAGCCATCTTTGGATAAAGAAGGCTGCCCCTATAACTAACCAACCAACATATCTCGTCATGCGGCGAACAACTGTTTTTCATATTTTTTCCGCTAAGAAATTTATTTATTGTTATATTATATTTATATTAATACTCAGTGATTGGAAAATTATTGTAACCGCTCGGAAAATTGAAATCAAAGTTTTCTTTTTAACCTTGACACTTCAAGATATTTAGAGTACAAGAGTATTTTGAAAGTTTTTCTTTTATGCCATTTTCATCGCGGAAGAAACATTGTATTTATTAAAACATTAAATTAATTATTATTGTTATTACTGTTAATATTATTGGTATTATTTTTGTTATTACTGTTATTAATAATAATGTTAGCTGTATCTTATTGGAAAGTTAGTCGTTGAGACTTCAAGCGTCGCACGCCACTGTTTTCAAATAATAATTCTAAAATTTATTTTAGAATTATTATTTGATTTGATTTGATTATTTTATAAAATGGTAATTAGAAATAGTGAAAATGTTCGATATTATTTACATTCCCGGACATAATATGACGAATGAAGGTGTATAGCGTGAATGGCTTGCTTCTAAACTAGCATCAGCGGTTCAAATCTCCATCACGAAAAACAAAAACTATATCATATTAATATTAAGAATTTAGTTAACTTGATTCACACATCGAACAAATCAGCACGAAATGAGCCAGCCAATTTTGCCTACTTTGTTTTATGAAATATCAAAGAAATTTTTTCCCACAACAAAAATTTTCGTAGTAACAAAAAATACTAAAATAAATTTCTTTGTGGCAAGGAAACTCTTTTCGTTGTCCTGACGATGACTCCCGTGGTTTTCAATTTTCGAACCCAATGTAATAGCTTTCTTTCAAACTGAGAAGTTAATTAATCAATTTATTAACGTTCTTGATTAAGAAACACCTTTAAATTGCCATTTGCTTTTCGAAATTGGTTGCTCAAAAGTTGAATGATAATAAGTTTCTGCGTTTCTCATCGATTTTAGTGTTTCATTTATTTCACTATTTTTCCAACTACATATATTGATTTTCACGTAAATTATTTTGTATCTGTAGAAGAAGTACATATCATGTCAGATATATTGACAGCTGCTTCTAAGCTTCACACATCTCTAAGCCAAATTTTGTTAAAATTATTTCATGAATTAAAGAATTTATTCAAAAGCATTGAAACCTTCTTTCATAACTTTTATGACTAAAATATAGTATAGTAGACATTTCATAACTGTAGTTTTGATAATATTTCGGATGATTTCACAGTTTTTAAATCAACATACAGTATTCCTAAATTCAAGAGATATAAAATACATTTTTTTAAAAAAAGATTTCTGCCGTTTATCTATAATATTTGCATGTTGGACTTACACTATAAACTATAAACAGCAGTTTTTTTCATAACTGACAAATTTTCACTTCAAGTCGAATAGCTTCATTTAAAATAAATATTTAGACAATAACAACAATCAAGTATTTTTAAAAGAATATTTTCTCTAAAAATAGTGACGGTAGTTACGGCGTCGTAGTTTTAAATTCGACCACTTTAAGTAAACGAGCTTGGGATCAAGCAAAGAAATGCTCGTAAATATACTCCCGAGGAGATTAAAGTGCAGCTGGTCATTTGATCTTATATTCTTCACGACAGCAAAACTATATCTATTGTCGTTTCAATGATTTTAATGGATACTGGATTGCTCCTCAGCTCTCTTACCTTCTACTTAGCTATTTTACATCGTTCGTCTGCAGGAAATGTTCGTTTCATATATCGGGTTCAAGTCGTCTTCTTATACTCTTTTATAGCTGAATCGTAAAATTCTTCACCTTTACGGCTCTATACGATTTAGTTTGATTGTAATTTGTGCTCCTTGCTTTTCTTTATCCTTAGCCCACCGTCCTCAAGCTGACTGGTTGGCTACATATCACTCCGTTTTCCAAATTTTATTGGTTTTCTTTCATTTAGTTGTTTTGGGCATTACTATGCCACACTGTATCCTGACGTTAAGTTTATAGATAGCAATCAAAATAATCTATCTGCATAATAATGCAAAATTCTACTGCACGTCGTACGTATGCAAAGCTACCTCGCTCTGACAAAGTTTAAATTGGAGTCACCCTCTCTAATTTACTAAGGAACCCATTCGGTACATAAGGTCACTTTTTATTGTATTAATTTAGAAAAGAAAGTTGTTATACGAGAGCAAAATAAGAAGTAGTAGCCTCAATTTCTTGCGTTTAAGTATTGATGTTGATGTAATGTTGTCGAAAGCTGAATTTAACATTTTGCTAATTTTCGTTACTAAGGTATGTTGTTTTTCATGGTAGCTGATATTCAGGTCATGAATTTCACATACACAAACAAGTCATGCTAGTTGGTTACAGTTGGCACTGAGTGTTCCTATATGTGCGTTCAAGTTATTGCAGCGACATACAATAAGTAAATAGGCAGCATCTTATCAAATTGTAAATATACTCTTTTGCGGCTATTGGATTTTGTATGAAGGCACTTCAGAAGAATTAAACATGACTGTTTCTAATGTGATTCAACATCATTGTTTCTAATTTGATTGAAGATAAGGTTAATAGGCAAAAGATCAGCAAAATCAATACTCGTGAGAACTATAAGGATGTGTTGAAAATATTCATTGCAAGTTTCATGTCATGATATGCACACATGTCAAAAATTTCATTTGCCATTTTATGTTATATCTTTGGCAGTAAAATGCTGATCCTTTCGTCTACTTTTTGTTTAACCACATGCTCTTTAAAAAATTTACGGCTTTTTGTCTCTGGCGAACAAGAAATGCAGTCTGATAAGGTTGCCGCGGCGCTCCGTTTCCAGTTTGAGGAAAGATAGAAGGACGGATGTGTACCTAGCTTTGATGGGATGAGTTTCCATCGTTTTGTCTTATTGCAAGGAAATGCACATCTCGCAGCGTGTAAAACAAAACATTGGCAGATCTAGCCATTCAACTATCTATTCATCTCACTTCTTCGGAGCTTGCATTGTGCACATGCATGTACGCCACTATAAAGCTAACTTTTACTTAAAATTCACAATGCGGATGCTGATGAGTTCTTCGTAGTTCGAAGCCATGCCCGATTCACGTCTTTCGTTTCCCTATAAGAGTCCATCACATGTAATGATATTTTCAAGTATATATACGATATCGCACATGTACAACGAACACTCAACTGAATCGCTCCCAGAATATTTTCTTTATCCGAGCACTTTCGCAGCAAGTTTATGGGACTTCCAGGGAACATATAATTTATATCTTTCTTCCTGCAAATGAGATGCAGTAATATAACGGCGATAGAAGTGAAGTTGGTACTCGATCCAGTAAAGTACTTAAATGCATTTTTACATCTAATAAGGCGATCAAAACTATTTTATTTGCACAGCTCATACAAGCGGTTTGATTCATGTGCCCAGTCAAGTGTGTCAAAAGCTTTTATCGAATTTTTGATTGCAAGCTGCTGCAATATGCTTATAATCATAATTCGCATATTCATGTAAACTTAATGCCTTCATTATGAAAACATAAAATTTGTTTTAGGTTTTTGCTAAAATGTTCAACAAAACAGAATATTTTCAAATTTTAAATAGAATTCTTCAGCGGGTAGTTGGATCCAATTTATTTCGAGGAGAATCAGTCATCTACACGCTTAGCCACATAGCTCCTGATGCTTGAAATTTAATTAAAACTAAATTCCCGGCACTAGGAAAGTATTCTGTACAGTGAACAATATGTTTGTTGTATTAGCAGGCGTCCTACTCCTTTTTCATTAGCATTACTAAAATCTATTCAGGCATCTGCTTGTAACTTGGAAAGGAATCTACCAAGTCCACTTCATGCAAGTGTACCTTTGTACGCTTTCCCCGCGAGTAGGGAAAAGATTAAGGAATGAAATATCAACAGAGCTTAGTTGAAGGTCCATCCATGACGGCGAAAATGAAACTTATTTAGTAAATTCGTCTGGAGAAATGAAGCTTTTCCTTGAAGGATATAAGAGCGAAGCTACAAAAACTAGCGAATTGGAATACTTACAGTAACTAGGTGAGGATTGAGTTGCTACGTCGTTGCTTCCGTCAGGCAGATTGCAGATTTTTTTCGACTAGCAGGTCGTGGAGGGGGTGTAGGCGATCGTATCGTTGGATTCGGGTGCAAATGCGGTGGTATCGTCGATTCATCAGGAAAATATCGAGGGTAACGAGGTGCTGTTACGGCCATTTCAGGATAAAAGCAATAATAGTAGTAGTAATACATTCGCACGATATGCTGTGCTGAAAAATTACAAAATCTTATTAAAATGCATCCAGCGGAGTGTCAGCTATATCTGAAAATAATCGAAGAAAGAAAATTATTCAAATCATAAATATTTTTTTCATTATTTCTTTAGAGGCACGACTAACATGGTGCCACTGAATATGTATCGTGCACCTCTCAACACCATTCTCTGCTTCTTTCGCTCATCCGATGACTTTTCTAATATGTACGAGTAGTCTGACCTATGTAAGTTATTAAACAACAAATAAACAAAACCGAGCGAATCGAATTATTTTTTAACAAGCTTTCACCTGCAGGCGTGTTGTTTCTTTATTGATATATTTGGTTATAACTGCTTATCATGAAAAGCGTACTTTTGCTTGGAAGCATCTTAGAGATGCTACTCAGAATATGTCTCAAGTTATTCTGAAAAATAGCAGTCAGTCAACCTATCCCTATTTATTAACTCTCGACTAGCTATCCATAAGTTAGAAGTTTGACTTGGTTTTAAACCCGAGGCAATTTATTCTATGATTTACTTTATGTATATAAAATCCATTTATCACGTCAATAAAATCTTACCGGATAAAGTTCTTCATTATTCGCAGCCAAAGGTACACAAAATAATTTTCTGTTCATATGCATAGTTCGGCGTTCATTGCAAAAGCAAGTGAACCTATAGCCCTTACTAAAACTCCATCGGTAAAGTTTGACCGTAAATAATTTTATTATTTAATGGATCTTTAATGCACCTCGCATTTAACGACTTTTGAATGATTCTGTTTACTTTACCAATCTTTTGCAATTCAGCACCACGGTATTGCTCAAATAGTTTCTCTAAAATATTATATGTGTTGAACAAGAAGATAACAATGTAGAATGAGCTATTTTGTTGAATCTTAATAGCAATTTAATGATTCTCAATGATCCCCATTATTGAAACTGTCAATCATAGCAGTGGGTTTAAAATTCGTTTTAATTCTGAGTGAACATTACCAATTCAAATTTTTTTGATAGCAGTTTCTCTTGAATCACTGAAAAAACCGTTTGATCAAAAAGATTGTTTATTAGATGGTACCTACTTATTGAAATCTGTATATAAGTGAGGAACCGGTGACGTAGCAAAATTTCTTATGATGATGTTATCATTTAATCAAATTTCCCGCCACTTTAAGTATTTTGGTGAAACAACTTAGCCGTGTTATACTGAAGCAAGATGTATATATTTATCAAGCATCGTATAAAAACCCAATAACATATTTATGTATACGTCATATGGGCTAAGAATTTTCGGTTTATGTGAAAGCGGTCATTCTGGAATTGGATTTTTAGTACCAATTTTTTCATAAGCAGGCGTCTTGTCGGAAGTAAATTTCATTTCATTAACATGTATATCACGTAGTCTCGGTAGCTTAATGGTTAAGGCGCTTGCTTTCTACTGAATACCAGGTTCGATAAGTAGTTTTCGGAAATGGGATTTTATACCGAACTATCAATCATGCCATCATTCCAAGAAAAGCGGATCCAAATAATTTCTAGATTGTTAGCCGTGAATTTACTCCAGATAATATTGTGTTACACCTATACATACTACATTGTGTATAAAAACTAGAGTTTTTCTTGCATCTTACCTCTCGAATATTAGTTTCAATAAGCAAGCGGTAAAATTCAACAAATGAATTCTAACGTTTTATAATGTTTCTATTTACTGTAGTTTTTGTAGTTGATATCTTTGACATAAATTTGAAATCTATTAATAACATTCTAAAGAATGATTTTCATTCAAAATACAGATGCCTGTATCCGATGTATCGATATTTGCTTCCGATAAATCGAACAATTAAATTGATATACGGGTATGTATATCAAATATACCGATATTAAATGTATTGATAGTTTTAAGCAGTCATAATGCGATTAAGGAAAGTCATTCATGTAATACAAACACGTATGAAAAAGGTTAAACATATTTTTTTTGTGTAGACATATTTTAATTTTTTTGGTTGTTTTAAAACGTCATAGAGAAAAATTATCTTGCTCTTAAGTTGAATACTAGCTTAAGCTTCAGTCAAATAAGATATTCAAGACTTATCAGCAACAATTAAGGGGGTAGTACCGGTTATAGTTTTGAAAAATCAATTTTTAATTTTTCAATTTATTACACCTTCAGAAATCACGTCTCAAAATGTTATTCTCAAAAATAAAGAAGTTACGGCAGTTTGAGAGCGCACGCCTTTTTCGTTTTTCAAGCGATATTTTCGGTAGTCGAAACTTTAAACGCGTTTTCCTCGAAATGACGGGTTTTCCAACTGCGTACAGTTATTCTCCGGATTGGCCGAACCGATTTAAGTCAAATTTAGTGTGCTACTTTATTCAAGTATCTTGTGTGGTAATCTTTCACAACATAGGCCAAAAATCTATCCCGAAAAGTTTGGCAAGCAAAACAAAGTGAAAAAAACCGATTTTTCGAAAAGAAATTCAAACCACTAGTTTTTTTGATCATTTTTTCAAAATATATACGTCAGAAACATTCCTCTTTAAAATGCGGTTTGGTTTTTTTATTTCAAATTCTTCATTCCTGAGATTTTCTTTTCGCAGTGAGACGAGGCATTTTTCGAGACATCAACTTTGGCGCCTTCTATAAATTAGTAGAAAAATGAAAAAAATCAAAATCTTCAAAATGTGTGTTTTACTCATGCAAATTATAAAAATTTTATACAATAAAGGAGCTCAAAAAATATTGAAAATTAGCCTGTTTTTTCAGCATTCTAACCGGTACTGCCCCCTAATAATAATTGCCATGCTATTCCGTTGATTAGGCATTTCAACATACAAACATCATCTGAAAAACACACCGACATAAAGGTCACGGATAAAATCTACATTGCTCAAAAGATGATGAACATACATACATATGTATACTAAGTGGGTTTGGTATCCTTGCAAGTTAGTACCATGTGTCAAGAAGAGTTTGATGTAACAACCCAGATCTAAACATTATTCATGAAACTCTGCGATTCACAGCTCATTTTGCTTGAGTGCAAGGATTGCATTGCCTTATTAAACAGATAGTAAAAGCACCTTAAAATTTAAGTGCTGTCGTTCTTACATCAACATTTACGATGCTGATGTGCTTTTACGTAAGAAGTAAACGACTATCGTCTGGGCAAAATCTTCCACAAAATTCATTTCCTTGCTCACATCGAACACCTGGTGATCGATCGTTTGGATGAACGGAAAGGAATACACTGGTGCATATGGAACAATGCATTCAAGGTGATTCACAAATTGTTGGTGAATGTGTTGAAATTAAAGAAAGCATTTTAGCTGAAAATTGTAGCATTTTTGTACGGAAAAATTCTGTTTGATATTGTTAATTTGGCTTGAAGAAAATGTGATGAAAAAATATTACACATGTTAAGCTTAGATGCCACTGGTAAAATGAGATACATATGTAATTCGACAGCTGCTAATTGGGCCCAAAAATTAAGACAATAAGGCAATGAACATTGGCTACTTTGTGCAAAAGAAAAAAGTAATTGAAACAACGTTTGACTGAAACCCCAGACTTCGTGTCTGGGTATCATTAAATAACACACAAAATATACAGTTAAAATTATTCTGCGTGAAAGTTGAGTATAGGCATGAAAGAAGTATTGCAAAGGCGCCTAATGTTTCCCTGCAACAAATTTGTTGAACATCGCAATCAGTTTTCCATTTTTCCGGTGGAAGATTGCGGTGTCTCCGTCCATATAAATTTAAGGTGTCAATTGTGTTATCGACTATGACATTAAAAATTGGACTTTTCCGAAGCGGTAATCAATAAAACAAAACGACCTTTTTGTTGAATACAGCGAACTGCGCAAGCTTAAATAAATTCCTCGTGAAACGCTCGATCGAAACCAAATACAAAGTAAGTGCGCATTGCGCAGTCTGTCTGACCATCGATGATATAGAAGCATTGCTGATTGTTTTGATTTAAGGCATGAACTACCAATTTAAATAATATCCAACCAGTTCGTGTACTTTTCCTAGTCAAGTCGTGATAGCAAGGAGCGTATTCGATGCTACTCTATTAATAGGAACTTTGCCGATGGTTCTCATCCCTCGTCTCTCACTCCTGTTCCTCTCTCTTGTACTTGCGATGCTATTTGTGTACTTTTATAAAATGACGACGATGGGTAACGCAAAAACACGTAATGTGAAATGTCAGTGTGTTAGCAGTCGAATCATCATATTACACTCATGAGAGGTTGAGAGTGCATCATAAAAGCTGTAGACGTCGATGTTGATGACTAATATGGGATGAGAACAAACCAGCAGCAGATTTGCCAATGATTGTTTCCTGTTTAACTAGAGTCGAAAAGTTTTTACAAAGTACTTACTACAGTATATCGATATTAGCACTTCAATTGAAATGACGAATTCAAATGTAACAAGCTGATCAGTGCAACCCTCGGCCCTCGCGAAAAATAATAATAACAATAATAATTATTATAAGAACTCCTTACAAAGTGGAATGGGCGGTCATTGATACTTATAAGGCTTTTGGTCGATGGGAGGTCGAACTGAATTTTACGCGGATCAATCCATAGCCTTCTTTACGTAGCTGGTTATTATTATATCGACGCTTGAAAGACAAAAAGGCGTAAGCGAAAATGTTGGCAAAATCGGGGTCTCAGGGTTATTGAGTTTAGTTGATTACCAAAAGTGATATATAGAAAAGATAAATTTTTAACATATGTATATAACTTAATTTTTTACAGTTGTTTTTATTAAATTATAAAAAACATCTTCGGTGAATTTATTGAAAAATGTACGAAATTAGAGAAGATTATTTTTTTATAATCACGAAAATACATTAATAGATTTTTTAAAAATACGAACAGGTTAGAGCATCTGATTTTTATAAGCAATGATTGCTAAAAGTGCAAATCAGGTGGGGGAATTTTTTTGTCAAACCAAAAACGTTTTTTTGCCCTTTTTTACGACTATACTGACTTTGTTGAAATTAACTACGTCGATATCATATTTCGTTCGTGAGATATGGTACATAACGAGAATGACCTTGGATATATCAAAACAAAAAAAGTTTCCAGCTGAATCAAATCGTCACATTGCTAATACGCTTCGATTGGCAAATCAATAAAGTCGATACGAATTTTACTTGGAGAGCTATGGTCTTAGAAAAAAATGACCATGCAAACACAACCGTCCATACACATATGTACTTCTCTCTAAAAAAAACACTTTTAAATTCTCTAAAATGCAAAGACATAGGGGAGAGCGGGGCTGAAAGTGCCGGGGGTAAGTTGTTCCGATGCAAATATCGAAAAAACAAAAAGAGATAACATTATGTTCGTATTATGTCCGGCACTCTGGAACTCTAGCACATGTGCGGAGGCTATTTGAGTTGCACCAGAGTCGCGGACCTAGTGGCAGTGTGTGCAGTGTTCCTTCAGCATTACGTAAGTAAATATTTTTTCGTGCATACTTTTTGGTCTCAAGTAACCATTTTTGGTATTACGGATATGGGAGTTTTACTTATCTGTTTGTAATTTATCCCGAAATATTAATCTATGCGATTTTTGTTTTTTTAGCATATGATAAAAAGTAAATGTATTTGAAACGGGGTAAAAAGTGCCTTTCAATTGGGGTCAATTGTGCCGCGGCACAACTAACCCCCAACTGACCTTTTAGACTCTATATTGTTTTGTTTGATAGAATGAGAACAAACAACAGGAAAACACAAAGGGGAACTACTTCCCAGGATCTTCTACAAATGGCTGCTGATGTGGTCATTAAGGACGGGCGCAAATTAAAAACCGTTGCAAATGAATTAGAAATTTGTTACACATTGGTATGTGAAGAAAATAAAGAGTTGACTTATTGGACTATTTCAATTTACGATTTACCAGGCGTAGTAAAATACGCTTTCCCCTTGGCAGTAACACCCATCAATATTTCCAACGTGGACAACAAGGACATCCGAAGATCTACATGAGTCAAATTATACGGTTCACTGAGTTGAGTCTTGTCGGTCAATAATTCAGCCTGGTCCTCAGCTACGCCGATGCAGTGTTGTCTGTATAATTGAAACGTGTTCTTCAGATGTTCAGCAATCAATCAATGTAGACTGTGGAAATGAGCCAGGTCCATCAGGTTATCAGCAACAAGAGCCACGCCAATATAGTCCAGCGCAAAAGGCCAAAAATTATGAACGGCACAACCGACCTCGGCTCCGGCATAACTTGCCCCTGCGTGGGGTCAGTAGTGCCTTACGACCGCTGCTTAAAAAAATAGTTCTCAAAACAAAACAATTCCAAAAGCACAAAAATTGGGTATAAATTTAAAATGCAGATTAAATTCTACTTATGATAAAATAGAACTATTAACTGTAGCATCCGCCTTATCCGATTTATTTAAGGATTTGTTAAAATCGGCACTTTCGGCCCCGCTCTCCCCTACCTATTGCAAATTTCAATTTGGATTTTCAGACAGGTGACAAGAACTTCCCAGAACAAGAAACTTGATTTTATATGAAACGGAGATAACTTTTCTGGTGTCGGTTAAAACTAAAACCAAACATGGCTATTTTCATACTTGCAAACCAGTAAAATTCCCTCAACTGAATAATAGACTTTGATGACGCCGCATAATTTCAAGAAAAGAAAATTCACGAATATTTTAAATGATAATAATGACTACCTGAATTTGAGGTTTAGTGGTTACGATACAGTTCGTTTTAATATTTTAATTAGATACATTCGAGAACTTATTCGATTTGCTGTAATCTCAATTAAAAACAAAATATGTAAAAACTTGATCATGAGATATAGTTTTCGTGATTTTATATCTGATTTCGATTATGATTGAAGGAATTGTGATATATCGCCGACAACATAAAAAAACGTCAATATCATCTCAGACAAGGTAAAATAACACGCTAAAGATCGAGGTAACACGCCAAAATTCAGAGAGATTTCCCAGAAACCTTATGACTCAACAAGAAGCGGAAAACGACACGAACCACAAACTACGTTCTGGCTCATTTTTTGCATCTGAAGTATTATAATCTTGCCAAAATTCAGATTTTTGAATCATTCTACAGAAATATCAAATAACATTATAAGTACCCGTGTAGTGATAATTTGTATTGTTGCTTAAATACAAGTAAAGCTTTCGCTACAGAGATGCAAAATACTTATGCCACGCCAAGACTAAAGTCAAAATTAATTTCTTTCACTATCTGATTTTTAAATTAATGCGGACTCTGTGCTAACATTTTAAATGCAGCATCTTATCAACTAATTAGAACTGGTGAAAATTCGAAAAAGAATCATCTATCATCGTGCCGCAAAGAGCTGAAAATCCGTCAATTTAAATCTGTGCATTGCCGATTTCGGCCAATTTAAATTTCTGATTCATTTACATTTCGCTAAATTCATTTTACTTGCGAGTTACCTTAAAGCTTAAATTCTTCAAAAATGAAAGATTTTTTCAATTGGCTTTGAAGATAGAAAAATGAATATTTTCTTTATTTAGTAATTACGTACATACATATGTATATATGAAGAGAATTGTATATACATACATACATATAACCACCAATTTTACGTTTTTACAACGTCTGAGTCTATCAAAACAATAAAAAATCTTTATAAGCGCAGGACATTTCGGAATAGGTGTGTTGTGATTGTATGCAGTTTATTTCCAAATACTTCAGCTTTTCTAGAAAACACATTTTTCCACTCACACATGCGCATCCTGTGAAATGGTTGAAACTTACTTCCATTGCATGTGTAAATAACTCTACGCACATGATCAATTTATAGATGCACCAATATGAAGGTTTGCCTTGTTTCCAACCTCTTATCTGATGATGATGTCGTTAGTGATGCATTTTCAAGCATGTTGATTGAAGAGCCCAGGTATGTTTACTAAATAAATGTTGATTGCTGACGATGATGATATTGATACATGTTTCCTTGCCGCTGAACCACTCACGCGCAAAAAAGTGTTGAATGTTTATATTTTATCCATCCGTTTTACGATTGGAACTTCATTTAACTTATGATGATGATATTAAATAGTATTGAATAAAGCTTTATATTTACAGATAGAATTGATCGATTGGGCTTGGCTTGATCAATATTTGAAAGCGTTGTAGACTAATTGAAACGTACTCTAAACTTTGCTTGATAAGTATGTATAATTTTAACGCTACGTTATTTGATCGTTTCAAAAAACAATATTATAGATAACAACTTCTAAACAGTTGAATTGACAGTTTTCTTTCCTTCTACGAAAATTATCATCCGCATTGCCTCGTTGTGCCACGCAACTCAGCACCGTCATAAAAACCCAAATTATTACGACGCGAATATTCGCTGACGACATATTGGCCTATATCCAGTTTTGAAATGTCAATTAATAAGGAAAGTCATTTTGTTTTCATAACGCGAGACGTTACATTCATTTATATGCCTATTAGATAAATAGAGTGATAATTACCTTCTCCAATTCGTCGTGAGGCAACGTCAATGTCTGCTCCGGCGTCTTTCAATATCACATACATTAATGGCATCATCTCCCATGGATAATGAAATATTTCTAGCAGTTTTTGACAGCAATCTAAGGTGACTTCTGAACCGAGCTCTGAAATAAGAAAACTTGTATGACATTGTGAAACTGGGTATATTTTTTTATATTATTTTTCTTTAATTACAATAACGTTCGGATTAAAGCATCAATGTTTATTGAAAACATGTTGCATTATTTGTTTCTCACATAATATACCTACTAGTATTCATGTAGTATAGTATACAGACAAGACATGATATGCTCTTCCGCTTTATTGTGCACATCTCCTACATGGTGACGTCACATTTTCATCAATGTGATGTGAATTCTAGCTGAGTTACTACTTCTGCCCAAAAATAATCAACATTCACGTCATCACGGAGGTTTCGTGAGAAGGAGAAAGGAACGAAGTATTCACAATAGTATACCATGTTTTGCCCATATACCTTGACTAGTGCCTTTATCAGTTAACCCATTCACCAACTACATATTTTGACCATTTTCCAAGAATCGAACGAAACGGAAAAATTGACTAAATATGCGATACATTTTCCAACATTCTATTCATGCGTCTCTCCTAGACAATAAAGTAATCCGAAAATCATTTTTTAAAAGTATTTATGTGAGTATACCCGATTCGAAATGTTATTTGTATTTACAGATCCATACATGAAAAGTATATTTAAGGAATAATATTATCACAGTCTCAGTTTTTTAAACTGGTTGCCCACCCAATAAGAGGCGCAGTTTGTTTAATATAAGATCGTCTCAAAACAAGGAATTACAATCAGAGTAAATAAGTTTTCGCTGGGTGGTTGACTGGAGAGACATGAAGAGGTTCATTGAGCACATCCAATCGGTTCGCTCTCTCAAACTAATATAACCTCACATTAACGAAGGTCTCTAAAAGGAGTTCTCAAAATGAGATGTTGTTGTATCAAATATTCAGCTCAAAGATTTCTTCGGAAATATCATCGAATAACTTAGAAAGTTGAGAAATCGAAACTGCGCTGCCAAATACATATGTACATTATGCTTCTAATCTGCGAATGGATTTTCAATAGGCAAGTTTATGTTATTGGTGGTTAAAACTCTGCTGAGCTAATAGGTTTGTGCTACCTTCGGCAAAATGATATTTTTTTTATTTATATCGGTTGAAGCATATGTATCACATGAGAGCGCATGTACTTCTAATCAGCTGACGAAAATACCATAAACCACTAAAAATAATAAAGAGCCCTACGTTGTTGTTGCTTGCTTATCTAAATAACCTGAAAGCATCTACATATGTACGTACATCGAAGTTATATTCATTTGAGACGAAACACCAAATCGCATTAGTGCTAGACTCAAAGGTCTTATGCGAAGCTTTTTAATGGCGTCTAGATATCAAATGACTGCAAGCCTTTCGTTATCGATTACATTTCACTCAGCAATGATACAATTGATTAATTTTCGGAATTCCATACCTACGTCTGACCAATGAGCAAAAGAAGTGAACACACCTGATGAGCACCAAGTCATTACAGTAAAACCCGCACAATGGGATCACCATTACTTTGGGGAGTGGTAGAGCAGAAACACAACTGGGAAAACATACAAGCCAACTTTAATGGCGTTGCCAATGGCCAATACGCAGCTAACACTCAGTACACCAAGAAATGGAAATTTGAGTAGTTAATGGAATAACGCGATGAACATGGTAAGCATGAATGAGTGCAGGTAACTTTACAGCTTGGCTCGCATTAGCTTCAGTAGAAACACCTCGTCGGAGGTTGTTAATAGGCTAACAGTGTGCTGCTGCCGTTGCAAGCATGAACTGTGAGTCTGGTCTGGTCTGACCCTCAAAACTAATAAGTAGCTCTGTACTTTTGTCTCCAGCGAGCGTTAATTTCCTGCCTCGCCATGTAACAGTGGACTCTCCTTGCACGCCATTCGTTGCCAATATAGAAATGCGATGGAATCGAAATGCCGTTATCAAAACTTTGAGATCGACATGCATCAAACAGTTGGTCAAAGCTGCACACTGCACCATTATCTCCACTGCCTGGATGCGGCCTTGCGCCAATGATGGCAAACCACTGTGCAGCAGAACCACTGTGTGGCTGAACAACAGTTTACATCAAGAAGGTCGTTACCATGCTTTTATTTGTTGTTTTGTTGCTATTGCTGATTTTTCACATCTTAACTAAAGAGGCGGAGCAACGGAGCTATTGGCTGCAGCCATTATCCCTCCTTCGAGTGCACTTCGACGAATAAGCAGTCGATTACGGCGTTGGAAAATCGGAAAAGTAAAGTCAATGCGCATAACTGCCTCCCAACTGCTCAATGCACGTACCGAAGTTCTATGCTTTGGTTTCCGGTTTCTTGTTTCCACATTTCCAATGTCCCATGAAGAATAAAACGAACGAGGAGGTACCTTGGAAGGTGAATTCAAGCATGATGGGAATAGACTTCGGCAGTAACAGCGCTCCAAGTTTTTGATATGCTGGAACTTATCCCGTGTGAAATATGGCCAAGATTCAAGTCATAAAACTGTGCAGAATGCACTTTGGTGAGCACATAAAATAGTTTCCAAGCAGAGTCCAACATTAGCACTCTCGCCTGCTGAGTTTTGCAGTGATGCTATTACCTTTTTGCACATATTGATAATAAAAATGAACCGAACGAGTGTTCTTTACATAAGGTCGTATTTACTGTAAATTGATTTAAGTTTACAGCTCCAGCAAACACCGCGTGTATAATGTGAAAACTTTTTTAATGCTGAATCAAATAACAGCAAATATAGTAGGTACGGCGTATCGACAAAGAGGGAAAGCTTTTATAGGAGAGAGTTGCTTTTGACACGCAAATCATGTTGTTTGCTAATATCGCTTATTGAGTTGTTCAAAAGATGGCAAGATTCTAGAATCAAAAGTAGCAAAAAACGCCTTTAGTCTGCTTATTATTTTTAAACCTTACATTTAAGGGCGCAGGTAGTAGATAGTTGCAGGAAAAAAATCCAGTTAAGTTTTGTAATTTTAAAGACAAGCTGAATCCAAAGCAAAAACCGAAAGACATCGGAGGGACTTGTGACGCCCACAAGAGAGAAGGAATTTTTTGAATGGTTGTATAAGCAGCCCAAAAGATATACACTTTGATATACTGCCACAGTCACAACAGTATAGACGCACATGCACATGCTGCTTAATTTTAATATTTCCGAAGTCTGAACATTTCTTACAAAAGTTATCTACATATGTACATACATAAAGAATTCTTATTTCCTAGGAAATTTCATATACACATGTTAGCCATAGTAATGATCGGCGTGGAAAGTATCATCAAAGGAATGAAATGAAATTGGCTTCACAAAAGTATTGATTCCTTGAAAGAAAAAGTAAATTTTGAAAATATGAAACAATTCTTTCTATAATTGAGTAGTAAGTACTGATGAGTTTAAGATTCGAAAGTACTTTCTTCAATAGATATTTACAGTGCAAAATTGGCAGTGATCTTGAGATGCTACCAGGCATGGTTAAGTGGTTAAAAAGTGTAGCGACACCAACAGTGTAGCAAACTTGAACGTAACAGCAGAGAAGCGCATTAGAGAACGCCTGAGGGAAAATCCGGAAATTTCGGCGGTAGACGTTCGCAATGATTGATAGATACTTGAGATAGTTCGACGATCGATAAGGAAGTCCGGGTTCCATTGCCGCATTGCAAGGAGAAAACCATGGGTCAATAAAAATAGTGGGAAAACATTAGCCTTTGCAAAAGAGTATGCAAATAAGTCCATAGAATTTTGCAACAACGTTTTATTTAGGAGAAACTGAAATTGAATTATTCGGATCATCTCGAAGAAGGCGCATGTAGAAAAAACTAGGTGAACAATATAAGAGAAAAACTTACAATCAACTTTGAAACATGGCTGCAATTTTCATGATAAACTTTGTATATTCTGTTGATTTACGAATTAAACTTTAAATCTATGTTTTATTTTCATTTATGGCGCAAGTTAAAATATAAAATGGAACGGGGTTATTAAACTTATGAAATGTTTCTATACTTTTGTGATCGACTGTAGGTGCATTATTGTCACAACAAGCTAGCAAAAGATGGGTTCATAAATTTAAGAAGCGGCAGGGAATACGAGATTGGAGGGAAGTAACGAAATGCGAAGTCATTCCTTTCGCATCTAAGCTTGAAAAAATACTTCACGAAATAGATTTGACGGCAGATCAAACGTTTAATGCCCACGAAGCTAGTGTGTATTGGCGGCTTTTGACTGACAAAACATAAGTAAATTCATGAGGAGAAAAGCACGAAGGCGGTAAATAAGTAAGGCAAAACTAAAACCACTAGTTATAGATAACGTTGCCAATTCTAGTGCATTAAACACTTTGAAAATCGATTTTAATCCTAATGTCACACCATTTATTCAGCCTATGGACCAAAATGCAATTAATTTATTAAAAGTTTCTTATAACGAGCGTCTTCTTGAAGTTCATTACGTTTAGTGATGCAATGATGCTACTTTCTGTTCCTCGGAGATCAATTAAAGCGGTTTTGATAGAAAACATACTGGAGACGTATTCTGTCAAATGAGACTAAATCGAAATAATTAACCGCTTTCCCGCCCGTCGTAAGCTTGTCGATATCGCTTCTATCGAAGAGACGATTCCACTTTTAGCGCAAACTAGTCTAGTGATACTGGTTATGTAGGAAATTCGCGATTGGGTAAGTGAAATTTTCTGGAAATGTCTTTTTCGTTATATATCAAAACTTACAGTCTTTTGGAAACAACTTTTACTGCCAGTTATAGAATGTTCATTACTTATCAAACTTATTTAGTTTCCGATTTACAGCGAACGTTTCCAACATCCTAAAAGCAACTTCAACAGCGGCAAGCCCCATAAAAATCTGTAAGAAACTCCATAATCGTCTCATGTGGCCTGCATTAGGCAAACCCCATGAGGGCTGTATCCTTCGCACCCCATGACAATAACAACTGCGGCATAGCCATTCACAATCCTATACATATCACACCATAATTCTGCTCAGGTGTATATCTTGGAAACCCTCGATTCTACGACACTCTTTTTTTTAAGTATAGGACCTTAAAGTTTCCTTGAACTATTTTTTTCCTCTACATATGTACATATATCATCGTAGTGCCAAAGCGTTTCTGTTGAAAAATCAAAAAGTTTGGATACTTCGGTTGAATTTTCGTCCGTATACGGGCTACTAGTGACTTATATTATGGGCGTTAATGTCTTGACATTTGATTGACCGAACTTGAGAATTTTTGACTATGCACGACTAGGTTCCAATAACGTCAAATGTTCAAGGGGATTGAGATAAAGTATTAGTGTCACAGTATGCAAAAATTACCTTTCCTTCATTATTAATCTTGAAAAAGGTATGCATAAAACTCTGTATCCTTCGGGGAAATGTTTCTTCTATATTTTCAAATTCTTGAAAAGTCAGTGTTGTGAAGCTTGTGCGGCAATTTCAACAACAATTTAGTTCAAAAGCGTCGCCGAAGTGTTGAACATGACAGTTTCAACCATGTTCCGTAGCATCAAATCAATATAAGGAATTGAAAATGCGCATTGTATAATTTATGAAGATTTCCTCTAATGTGTCCTCTTGATGTTTTTATAAACCAGCCACTATCGCGGTTGTCCAGATATACATATGTATGTACATATGTATGTGTTCAGAAAATATTTTCAGCTTTTTAAAAACGACAAGTGGAGTTCCCGTTGTTGGACAAGGCTCAGGATTGAAAGTATACGATGCAGGATAGTGCATAAATGAAAGGCATGAAATAATATTCGTGGTTTTTGCGTTAAATTACGATATGCATTTATTTCACTTTTGCAAGATCTACCGTAGTTAACAATATGTCATTATTGCAAACTTCATTGTAGGTGTAAGGTGCATTTCGTTACTAAATTTGAAAGAATTAAGTAATCTATTAGTGCAGTCAAGTGTTACGAAGTCAATCGGAACTAATTACCCAGAATATCCAAATATATTAGATTCTTTATGCGAACCGTTCCAACCTTATCTGTTGGTTTTTATAACCTTTTGCAAAATTTATTTGAGTGTAGAAATTATACTCACATCATTCGTGCATATGAGATCGATATCAATAGTTGCTTAATTAAATTGAATTGAACAGAAAGAAAGATAACGTCTCCGTAAAATTAACTGGCATTTTGCCAAATATTTAGTCATTGTCCTTTAGCACCAGTTCCATCACAGGGACATCAGCTCATTGCTTCAATTTGACGAACATTGCATAAATTCAAAGGCCAAGTCGTAAAATATCTTCACGTCGGTTCACCAACTACTTGCATTGCGGAAGAACTCATAATAATAGCAAAGCGTTTACGTCAGCAACGAGTTATAAAAGAAAAATGAGATATAAAATTTGACGGGAGCTATAAAATTTTTGTCGAATTCTTGGAGGACATTTTTAAGTTATCAGTACATACTAATGAAAGCAAAAAACAGCAAAAAAAGAATTAAAAGGCAAAATTAAATGAACATATTTCTTCCTTATTGCGTCACTAGTTCAAGGATGGGCTGACAGACCGAGCAATTTAAGCATCTATACACACTTAAAATATGTATGTAGGTAGATATGTTAGGACTAAGCTGAATTCTTTATGGTATTAAGTGCATGCAAAAGTTGTTTAAGCTGATTTCTTAGAAAAATTTATTTCAAACAGCGAATGCACCAGACAAATCTTCAAAAGTCATAAAACGTAGCCGACATCACAGCATCGCGTTCGCGAGGACGATTAATGTGGACTGGGTGAAGTTTTACGCCGAAACTTTTGGGTAGACGTAGTTTTACGACCAGAAACCATCGTTCGCATTCGCATCGCGCAGCCAAAAATAATAAAACATGTAATGCTTCGCTAGCCAGTGATTTTCTTTCGCTAGGGATCAATGTAGTAAGCATTTATGAATTGGTATTCAAGAATAATATGTGTGTGCAGCGCTAGTAAAAATGCAATTTTATAATTCGAATCTTATGCCAGTTAATCGATAAAGCCACCCAACTCGAGGAACGATGATGAAGTGTGAGCCAATGAATCTTTCTAGTACGAAGAATCGTCACTAATAACGTTCAAACTGTCTCCTGCCACTTAATATTCAGTATAGTTTTCTCAAAATTTATACAACATGTGTATTTAGCACCTCACAAACTGCTGGTAGTAGCATCAGTAACGTCTGTATGTATTTCCCCTAAATAATCAACGAGTGATGCGGAGCACCATAAAACTTCATTTTTATGAGGCATCGTCTGCGAATTTCCGAGGAGACCCTTCATGTTGCACTTTTATGGGTAGGTATCCAAGTATACTTATATGTCCATTTGTTTGTCGATATGTAATAATCCTGTAATTATCCATGCCATAGACGCGTTTGCTTTTATTTAATGACCACCTTATTTGCTACTTTCTAACATACATATGAAACCCCGGTTATGTCGGTAAAGTTTTAGCAATATTACATTGCACGTCCAACATAACTTGTGGATATGTTTTTCTTTAAAAAAATTTTTTCTTGAAACTGAACAAGACAATATTCGTGGCATATCGCCTTATTGTACGTATATTAGTACAAACTTATCTTCGATGTTTTGACGATTTTATGACATTAAAAGGAAGACTATAAGGCAAAGCATAAATAATAATAGCATAAAGAATATATAGCACAGACACTAGAGCCAAATCGCCGCAACTCTTTTATACTATTCATCGTAAGGAGTATTCTAATTTGCATCGGTACACATGTTATTCGTCTCGGCGTGTATACCATAGCTTAAAGAATATATAGCACGGACACTCTGAGCTGTCAAAAAACATGAAACATAAGATGCAAAATTTAACCCTTCTTCAGAGAGAGAGAGAGAGAGAAAGCGCTCTGGTTATCGTTTCTAAGCACGCGCGAAAGAACGAGTGAAAGTACACGACGAAATTTTTTCATGTGGAATTGAGCAAATGTATTGTGGCGAGACCGCAATTGTATGTCAGCAATTCATGTACGTATACACGAGTTCATTTTTTATTACAATATATTTTTCGCCAAACAAAACAGGCTTGCAATTCACAAATAATTTAATGTTGCTTAGTGAGAAAGTTTAGGGGTCGCCAACAAATTATCTCCTATCGGCGCATAAAGAGATTATCCGGTCCTGAGTAACACATCGCGCCAGGATGAATTCACGAACGATCAAAAATCCGGCCTGATGGTTTTTGATCGAGATAGTCTAGTCAAATTAATAAATTTCTTGCAAAAATTTTACACTTGATTTTCGCATATGGAGCTAATAGAAGTGTGCACAGTAAGTCTAAAATCAAAAAGTTGTCCTTGTAGCTGGTCAGTTTATTTTTTTGCTTCTATTTTTGACGTCATTGAATCTAGGAAAAATTATGCAAAGGATATTTTCAAGTATTCAAGGTAGCACTTTTTCCATGAACAGCTTCATTGTACGTTTTTAGTTTCTGAACCAAGGAATCTTAAAGTTTTTTTAGAGCTAAATTTTTCGTTATGTATTGGAACACTGCCAATGAATACCTTGCATCATAAAAAATAACATTAAGTTATCTATGAAACAATTTACAGTGCGCCGATTAGTGCTTCAACCATCCAAGAAATCATGCTGCTTTGTATAATATTGTCATATACTACGTTTCATGTTATCTGTGTGTCATTATTATTTGATGCTTTTAAAAACGATTGACTGCAATCCTATCAAATGATTTTTAAGTTCCAACAAAAGAAAGTTTTCTGGTAAATACGCCCTAAGATTTTGTATTACACGATAATAATTATTTTATCCACCGTAATGCCACATGGTCTATGGTACCCAACAAACCTTGACTATGTATGATAATGTTACAACGTATCGTATTTAGCAAGCATTAGCTGGGACTGCAATGGACGCTCAGGAGACAATATGAGATGATACGGCACACTGTTGGTTAAAACTTAGCTCTAAGTAAACTTTTTCGTTAAGGTTGAACTTCTCCGGTCCCGATCTTGGTAGGATTTAACATTCAACTCTATTTCAAGTAAGTCCGGAGTTCAATCATTATAGTAATTACTTGCGACTTACTTTGCCAGCAACACATCAAGTTTGAAGAACCAACAAAATTTGCAATAAAAGAACTTGGCACCGATGGTTCTTTATCTTTTCGGTATTTTCAGTGACGGAGAAAAAACCTCGATTCGCATCAATAATACATTGAACGTTTTTAATTTAATGTGATGTAATATATATTGTATGAGTTTGTATTTTGATTAGTTTATTTCATACTAGTTTATTTAATTTTTGAGGAACAGCTTTTCTGCTGACATGTTGTTAAGTCGTTACAAAATTTCTAGTCAAAATACCAGTTATTATTTTAAGACATAATTATGCATTTCAAATTGAGCACTTTGTTAACACGGCCAGTGCGCAATTTTCCTTCCTCTAGGTTTTATTATTTTTCATAGATGATTCTATAGCTATAGTGGATTCATTGAACATGAGAGAAACTCAAAATTTATCTGAATCAATAATTTGTCACAGACTTATGCCTCAATAATACAGTTTCGGAGTATAAAAATTTGTAGAAATTGGATGACCCCATAAACATCACTTGGAGCAGTTTTAGTAGGATTGGAATTTATGCATATAAATAAAGTATTGATGACGCAATTTTTCCCATCATGGCTAAACATTTGCAAAGGCAGAAAAAGTTCTTCCCAACCAAAATTTGAGGAGATAAAACTTTGTTGCTCTTTTCTTCCTCCATATAGATATGTAGTTATGGAATTTAACACTTCCCATTACTGAAAGGTGACGCGCTTTGCATATCGAACCAGTATACTATTTTTTTCATGACTGAAACGTTCATGTTCAACCGAACGTATTGCAAAAAATTGCATTTTTAGGTATAATGCAACGCTGCAGACGTGCATCCAACATCCCTACATTAGGTTGCACATTTGACTGGCAATTAGGAAACAATTTTCCGAAGAACCATGGAGTCTCATCGATTCAAACTCAAGGCGACCCTTAAAACGAAAAACGGATACATATCGTATGCAGTCAACCGGCGTGAAAAGCAAAGGGGATGTTGAATGAAACAAATAAATCATCATTATTATTTAAATCTACATGTAGATATTGTTTCGTAATGCTTTTAGATTTTCAAGAAAGTCACTTAAGGTGAGAAGAAGGAAAACATTTCGTCATCGCAGTTATTTGTGAGTGTCCTCTGTCGTTATTGAGCCTAAATAATTATTTAGTCGCGCTTGTATGTATCAATAGTTGAAAACGTAATAGAAACACAAATGGATGAAATGTTTTTGCATGCTACCATTATGCACTGCGCGGATTTAATTGCAATTTTTTCTGAAAAAACGATTGAAATTATTCTACTTTAGCGTTATAATTACTAAAAGGTTTCGGCTGGATGACGCTAGTAGGTTCATTTTCAGTATGACACATATTTAACTAAGATGAAAGCAATGGCAGAAAACACCTAAAGGTTCTCGCTGAGAATCGACTGTGCCTTTTAGTTGACAATTTACATTTAACATTCCTTGACACTTTAGTGAAAGTGTGGTCTACGAATGCTGATTTACTTACATTTTGGTTGATATTATCGGCTTTTCAAAACAACCCATCGTGCGTAGCTAAGTGAATTGTGTGTCCAAGATAATTACTGACACTAAATACGTGACCAGATGATGTATTACATGCCAACACTTTGATCACTGCATTGATATGCAAAACTCATTATCTGGCAGCCAAGTACTTCGAAAGAGGATACGCGATTGTGGATGGAGATGATTGCAGTTGGAATATACGCACAATGTGGTATACCTGGACTCAAAACACTTTGCATATAAAACATCCACAAATCGCTGTTAAACCAAACAACGATTCACCCTTTCCTTACAGTGTCATTTACACTTGGACAAGGTTTGTTCGATCCAAACAGGAATTGAGTTACAATCGCAACTGCAATATAATTCCAATTCTAATAGAACATACATTTAAAATAATGGTTGGTTCCAAAGGGTTCTATGCTATGGTATATGTATTTCCCTGGAATTAATGCTGCAGCGCGTTAGTTTGTTTCAAATCATTATTTGTCTTTCCGAGGAAATACTCTTTAGACGGCTTCAGCTCCAAAAAGACTGGCAACACCTAGCAAAGCTCAACACCTGGGATACGATGAAGTCCTTTATATGAGCTTTCAATTACGTAATCAAAGCCGAACTGGAAATGAACAACTAATAGTCCATTTCTGCAGCGGGCACTGACACTACGACTCCGAGCCAGTCTCACCTCCCTATTGGGAAATATACTTGAGGCGTCCGATGTCATCTCATGCAAACAAACAAATGCAATGCAAATTCCAAAGTCACTAACCATGGAAGATTGCGTTACAATGCGGTTTCAAAGTGAATATTAAAATATACACATTTGCTTCGTACTAGGTGGGCACTTGATAACGTCTCTATCGGACTGGCGGACAGCTGAGTGCTAAGCACTAACTACCATTCTTGATATTTGATACGGAAAAGTAGCATTAATATAGGCGCTACAGTTTACCTGCTTAAGTTAATTTGTTTTATCAGCCCTTCGTTACAGATTTTCTCTTCTTGCTTTCTGTGAGTAAACTCAGAGCTTGCAAAAATATTAAGCCGACGCGAAACGAAAGGACTTGGTTTGAAACAAGAAATAGTGAAATTTTGTCTAGCTGCAGATTATAACATTCAGACACTTTAGATTTCAAGTATTGATCTACGACGGCATACACTGCCATGCGATTTTGTTCTTCGTTAAGTGTATAACGATATGCATTCATGTAAATACATAGGACTTTGGATTTAATTGTTATTGCATGAAAATTTGACTCATTTTTTCTGCCGAACATTTCATATCCTATCTGCTCTAAATTAAACGTTTATTCATTATGAGATTTTTTCAAATGAATCATTGGGATCTTTTTATTTCATTCAATTTTATGTTACTTAAACCTGAAAATCTGTTGTTAAAAGCAACACAATATCAATGCAGGCTGATCAAATAAATGCGAAAATACTCACTATATTTTCGGATCATATTAAAAGAACAGACATTTCATCAAGCGAAATCAACCACAAAAAGAAATACACATGTTTGGAATGAATACTCTTCAATTATCGACTTCCCATTATCACGAATTTCATTTCAGCAGCCGTGTTCATAATACATCGTTCACATATTTAATTTGTCACATTCCATAGCATCTCACTTTTATATTTACATTTCCCCCTGATGAGAGACAAGAATAAAGATGCTCATTCCGCATTGTTATTTTTAGAAGAGTTTCCTATGCACTTCGTACAAAATCACCCATGAAAACGTTGAACTCGTTTTCGAAAAACATTACATAGATTTACTTATTTTGCAAGGAGATGAAGTCACCCAGAATGATTCTGAATGTGATTCCTGGCCGAGTATTTGCCGTATGATACTTTTGTTAAGAAACTATTACCCAAAGATTTGAATTTTTAATTTCGTGAGAAGATAGTTGCGATTGTGTGAAATTTCAGCGGACAATTATGATTTTATTATGTTATGGTAACCAAAGAATTCTTCTGTAGTATTAGTTTTGTGGATAAACGTGAATTTATTTCAACATTATTTCACCAGGAAAAATTGAATACACATGTGTACAGTTCAAGGATAATTGAAAAAAAAACATTCAAGACTCATTGAAGTTCCTATTCAAAAAGAGATACATATGTGCTAGAATATTACGTGTACACTTGTTTTAAACTAATGTTGCGATCAAAATCGTAAACATTTTGATTATGAGTTAACTCTAAGTTCAATCAGCGATCAGAACTTTGAGTATAATTTTTACAAGGCATGTGTATGTTCCTGCATTTGTCAATCAGAAGATCCTTTGTAGAATTTGCTTCCGATTTCGAATTCAAAACAGCTCACACGTGTGCAAATTACATGAAGTATTCAGAGCAATGTGTTGTTTTTCCAAGTTTCAACGTGTTATTTTATCGATACTTGTCCGCTTGAGAGAAAATGCTGTAACGACCATGACTAAGCAACGAGATGTCTCTTACACATACCGTTTTCCGTTTAATTCATTACTGCCATTTTTTTACACTGGTCACATCAACCAGTGCAAAACTCACGTTGTCTCAACATTCCAATAATCTTAATTTATTTGTTTTGTAAGACATTTACTACATTTTATTCATTCCTACATCATTCATGCTGTATTGAGTGCACACAGTAAACTTCAAAAGTGTGAAGCCCGCACGAAAAAGTGCTATAATGGAGTTTATGACGGTTTCAAGTATTGTGGCGTATAATTCGTATGATGCTCGGCTGGTCACATAAAACCTCGTAACTTATTCCAAAACCCTGTAAACGCTGGTTAGATGCACGAAAGACTTCGTTGGTTCTTCTGTTCTGGTTCTAATGATTATAATTTTTAATTTCCTTTATCTCATGTCTAGCGTATGTACAGTTGAACAAGAAAGTATACATACCCCCTAAGAATCACATTTAAAGAGTATTTACCTTTTTTATTTGATGAGGTTCGTTTGTCGTTTCAAAAGTCTGAAGTATTATTTTGGCAATTGGTTTCGAAATATGCAGAAATTTTAAATTCAAAAAATTAAATTAGTAGGAATTAGTAAATTTTCAGTGTAATAAAAAAAAATCGGACGGCCGGAAAATGAGAACATATACCAGAAAGTGGCTGCCCACCTAACGTCATAATAAGCGGAATATTTTAAAGGAAGTATAAAATAATCCTACATCGATGGCGCTTATTTTGTGAAAAAGTTCGATCTTCATAAGAAGTTACAGTGCAATGTAAAATTGTTCGATTTTTTCTATAAACAAAATGATTTTATAGGAGAATTCTAAGAAAAAAATCCCTCAATACAGAGAAAATTGCAAAAATGGTTGCAAGTTGTAGTAGCTCACGCGGATAACGAAAAAGTGCTCCGAAACAATATTCCTTGGTGACACGAGAGCATGTACGACATTTTTGGGTACGATGCCAAACTGCGACTTTCATACAGAAAAAAAGGAAAAGATAATACATAGCCTCAACTATGAAGGCTATTCTGATGGTTTAGTTATGGTTTGGAGCTGAATAACGGCTGCTGAGATTTCTTAATTTACATTTTCCAGGACAGTAGTTGATTATTTTGTCTTTTTGAAGATACTGCACAACGTCACAAAGAAAGATTGGTATTCCCAACAAAACTACGACCCGAAACAAACGGCTTCAATTACTCGCGAGTCGCTTCCTTACAACGTACCTAATCAGTTGGGATTTTCTACTCGAAGTCATGATTTGAATCTTCTAGAAAATGAATGGTATCAATTGGACAGGTGAGTGGGAAATCACAACATAACAAACAGGTGTGTCTTTCGGAAAAAATTGAATAAGGAATAGAAGAAAATATCCAGCGGATCTACAAGACAATTAATAAATTCGATGGTTAGGATACTTCAAGAGGTTATCAAGTGAAATCGAATCCTAAAAATTATCAAGGCCTCGTTTGCTGTACGGTGCGATATGTTTGAATAAGTCGTGCGTTTATTTTTGACCTGCTAAATTTGAATTTGTCAATTTTTTATGTGCCTTAAAGTACAATTTTTTAAAATAATATGTATTTATTTGTCCATGGCTTTGTAACAAAAATAATATGTCAACTTCGAACACTCCTCATAGCTAAAAATCTTATAAATTGATTGTTTAACTGTAGATATTTGGTTCCGTACCAATGTCATTTAAGCGATTAATCGATACATTTGATTTTTGAAATGAGCTTACTTATTTATTCCCGGAGTTTCCCAGAATTGATGAATGAAACATTATGCCTTCCGAACTAAGTGTCTCGTCTACTTCGAAATAAGAGCGTTTTTTAATTAGAAACAATGCAACGTTGGACCCTTGCTCTAACAAAAAAAGGTTTGGTACTGCTGTCGGCTCACCTACAAGCATAAAAAGCCGCCTTTTTGAAATCATGAATTCAAATTATACTCAATACAATCGGCAAGTATCTCTTGAAATAGTGATTGCCTTTTTAACGATCCGTTGCTTAAATTTTATTACCCTCTTCAATAGTATTCTAGAATTCTGCACCGCTTCAAAAACAAATCACTCGTTTGACGTTTATTTATATTTTATAGCGGAGCCATTAAAATTTAAATTTCATTTACTACCTGGCACATGCGTCTGGTTATCATGAATTCATGAAATCTTTTGTACGAGATGAAAATGAATACCTTAGTTTTGCATGCAGCGTTGCACGTTCAGTAGCTAGATCGTTCTCATATCGATTTGCATATATATACATACATAATAACCCGGTTTTTTGCTTGATCAGTTGCATTTCTAATATTGAAAACTTCTAAATCCCAAACTATGGTGAAGACATTGTAATTGCAGCTTCTCTTCACTAATTGTAAGTACATATTGATGAAAATATTGTCTATTATCTATTACAAAGGCTACTGAAGGCGTAACCTAGGTCACCATCAAAACATTTTCACATTACACACACAAAGACTCCAAACGAAATTCTAGAATTAAATATAATCTCGATAACCTTCCAGTTCCTATTTTCTTATTGCATAATAGTTGGTCTAAATTGCAACTCACTATTTGCAATGTCAAGTTTAGGGCACACTATTCACCAATGCGCGTGTTGTCTACTCAACGGCTAGAAAGTTAAGCAAATAAAGATAGACTTATCGCTCGGCTCATTCTAGAATACTCCCCCCAATAACGAAGTAAGACATATTGGGTGCTGCAATAAGGCATGGTTACATTCTATTCTGATTAGAAAAACAAAATTTAATCAAGATCATCTTCAGGAATTCATTTTATTTTACTATAAATTTAATATTCTTTCTGACACTGTTTAGAATACTTGGGTGATAAGCATACCGGCAAGAATTATAGTTGCCAAAAGGATGTGGTAGATTGAAAGTGAACAAAACACAAAGCATACACAGTACTAAATTTTATTTACATATTTCAATTGCCCAAGTTTTATGGAGACAAATTTTAGTTTACCCAGTGGCGCACAGCTATACTACCTGCTTCAAATGATTCATTGTTACATTGTTGACATAAATGAAATGACAAAAAATAGGAATAATCATTAATATGAAACTTTTATAAAAATTGATGTTATCGAAACAGAACAGAGCCAGTTCTACTCATCAAAAAAATAAAAACATTCCATGCATTTTAATGTTTTTCAAACGTGATAAAGTTAACTGAATAACATATAGAAACGGAAACATAAAATTTTCAACTTACAGAAAACCAGATAGGATACTTATATTTTGTGTACTCTTATTCTTTTAAGGGTACAAAAATGCGTCAAAAACGATTTAACGAATTTTTGTGTGTTAGATAATTGAGAAAATAAACGAACTATATGCAATATAAAAAATATAATCACAATGCTTATTCACAACTTTGATTGAAATAGTAGAGCATATGACATTCAGGGATAGGAAGTTTGTTATCAGTATAATTTTATTCTGGATTGGACAGAACTGATGGTATCAAGAACAAATTTACAGTGCAGACTTAGCATGACACAAAGGAAGTTTTTACAGAGCCGCATGAGCCAAACTAAATTCCACAATATATGACATAATATATGTACGTACATACATATTTCAAAGATTGAAAGAAACGTACTCCCATTTCAGCTGCTCCAATTATGAGATATCTCACAAGTGTAAAAGTCGCACTATTGAAAAAAAGTGCAGCCCTTAAAAATATTTGAGGTGTTGTAATACACAAAGGAAGTATCAGGACGTGCCTGACACGAGGAGTATTTTTTCATTAGTTGGATTTCCAATTCGTGTCAGAAGAAAAACAATATTGTGCGAAAATTGGTCGCCATGATAAATGTAAATTTAACTGCTTTTCGAAATGTGTAATATCTTCCACCGAATTGCATTTTTCAGTCCTTGCTGCTATCGGAAAGAAAATAATTAGGATTTTGATATTCCATTATCACATTTGTCCCACATAGAGAAGCGTTCTCGCTTCTATTTAAAAGGCCCAATTTCCAGTCGAAGAACAACTGCGATGATTTGAAGCAATGTAAAGCACACACATCAGCTTGTTTGAGTCATTGGAAAAGAAGATATTGCCGGACCGACAGTGGATATAATTACAAATGATGAAATGCTGGTAAATTTGACAGAACAAGTAATGACTCTTATATAGAATGTCAATAGCAGTGGCGGTTTTATAGGGAAAGTAATTTGGCGGTTACGTGCCCTGGTATCATGTCTGCCAACACAGCACTTCGCTGGTCTTTTCCATAGTAAGCGATCAATAAGTACTGTCTTAAGGTACGCGTCCATTGGCACGCGCCGTACGCATCGCACGAATCGCATTATTTTTGACTACTGCGTGCATTAGCCCGCACAGCACGCATCGCATCGCCGCATTAAAACAAAAGCTGGCCATAATTTGTAGCAGGAATGTTTGCAGTACAGTTTATATCGTGACTTAAACAAGCATTACACGAAGCAAATATTTGCTTTATTTGGTACCTAATTTATTTGGGCAAATTTTTATTTTGAGCAAATATATTTGCTATGACATTACACTGTAGCAAATATTTGCTCCAAACCTGTTTGCTAAACCGGTAGCAAAGTCTCTTTGCTCATTTTGTAGCAAATATATTTGCTATGCCATTACACGAAGTAAATAATTTTCAGGAAATAAACTGCGTAGCAAATATAGCAAACCAATATTTTATTTGCTGTACTACATCTGTCATTGGCAAACATTTTTTCTTCGTTTTGGTTCATAAATATCAGTGATCTGTGTTCTGTGTGGAAAAACTCCGCGAAAAATTTATTCTGAAGTAAAAATGACTGATTCCGAAGAAGAAGATGCATTGTTGGTTTGTATTTTTGGCCAAGCCGCTCAATTTCTTATCAACAATCAAGAAAATGATGAGAATCAAACGCCTCGTCGAAGGCGTACTATGTGGGTACGCGACTGGGTGAGACGGCGCAATGAACTTGGTTGTTATAGTCAACTTCTTCAAGAGCTAGAGAACGAGGTGCCACATTTGTACAAAAACTTTCTTCGCATGAACATTGCTGACTTCAACAATCTTTTGGAAATGGTGTCTCCGTTGATTAAAAAAGAGGACTCAAACATGCGAGAAGCTATTTCACCTGGAGAACGTCTTGCTCTCACATTGCGTTTTCTCGCTACAGGTGACAGTTTCATGTCTCTACAATATCTTTTTCGAATTCCACAAACAACTATATCGAGTATTGTTCCTGAAGTTTGCGTCGCAATATACAAAGTTCTTCTGCCTGACTTCATGAAGGTAACTTGTCCTCATTTCTTCAATCAGCTCAGCAATTGCAAAAGCTCGTATTTCAGTTTCCATCGACTGAGGAAAATTGGATTGAATTGGCTTGCGACTTCAATGATAGGTGGAATTTCCCACATTGCATTGGCGCTGTTGATGGTAAACACATCGTAATGAAAGCCCCAGCACATTCAGGAAGTATTTACTTCAATTATAAAGGTATCAAGTCATTTCGATACAATGGAAAAACAAATTCTATATAAATAGTTCTTTTTTGAAGGTACACATAGTATTGTGCTGATGGGGATTGCGGATGCAAAATATAAGTTCACCTATATTGATGTTGGAGCGAACGGACGAATATCAGACGGTGGTGTATTCAACCGTACATCATTTTTCACATCACTCACTAACGATAAATTACATTTGCCAGCACCTGAGAAATTGCCTGGACGAAATGAACCAATTCCCTATTTCCTTGTTGCCGATGATGCCTTTGCATTGAGCAACAATTTAATGAAGCCATATGCAAAACGAGATTTAAGTGGACTGGAACGAATTTTCAATTATCGCTTATCGCGTGCAAGACGCATAGTAGAGAATGCATTTGGCATTTTAGCAAGTCGTTTTCGTGTGTTCGGAAAACCGATTCATCTTGGTCCAGAGAAGGCACGAAAAATCACAGTTGCTTGCTGTGCTCTCCACAACTACCTCATAATGCGAAACAGTATTTATTTCAATCCTATGTTGGTCGATCGCTACGATGATCAAGGAAATGTTGTGGATGGTGATTGGCGCAGAGATATCAATACAGAAAATAATTTCTATCCACTCCAAGCGCATCGCACCTTCATCAGCAATAGAGGAAAACAAATACGTGACGAACTGTCTCAATATTTCGTTCAGGAAGGAGAAGTCAGCTTTCAATATGGTCGTATTTGAATAAAATTATGAATTTTTGGCAAATGTTTTATTCATTACTTACTTTATTGATTAAAAATAATGAAAAATATGGATTTCAAATCCAAACGCTACGATGATTTATTGATTTGGAAGTGGTTATTATTGTTGTTTTGATTGTTGTGGTGGTGGAATTTGAGTCAACATGTTCTCATCCAAATCACAAACTTGACTGGTGCCCTGGTATTCGGCTTCAATGCAATCCATTAAAAAGCGTGCCACTTTGAAACGAACTCGTTGTGCCGAACTTAGATCAGGAATAGAACGAAGTTCTGTCGCAACATATTTTCCGAATGCATCGAATTCATCTTCACGCTTTTGCCGTTGCTCTTTTAACTGATTGACCGCATCCTTCATTCCATCAGCTACGATGTGCGCTGCTGATGACAAAGTTGTAGTTGTTGTAGTTGTGGACGATGATTGCGATAGTCGTCTACGCCTCAATGGTGTTGGACTACTTGTCGAGCTTCGATCGATTGGAGAATCGAGCGATCTTTCATCGGCATTTATCTTTGGTTAATGAACATAAGACTCATTAAATACGATAGCCACAATGAATACGATTAATACGATAAACACATACCAAATTTGAAACCGTGATAGCAGTTTGTTCTTCTTCAACGCGGCCGACAAAACTCATGGCTTCGTAGAATTTCCATTTGACTGATTCATTTGCGCCTTGGCCCGATTTTGTTTTTCGATATTTTGCGAAATAACTACGATATTGGATGCGCATGTTCGACCATTTTGCCATGAGCTCGGTGCCGGTGAATTTTTCATCGAATTCGGCTTCGGAAATTTGCTTCCATGCAGACTGTCGCTCGATTTTGTTGCGATACTTCAAATCTTTTGAATTCCACAGCATTGGCACACATTCCACACATGCAATCAGTTTGAACATCTCAATGTCAGACCACTCGGAACTTACTTTTGGTTTCACTTGCCGTTTTTTCGATTGCGTGGCTTTTCTGTTCTGGGTAGAACTTGATCCATATGTCGGATCTTCATCATCATCAATGAATTCCAAATCTAAATATTCATCAGTCATCTTTGTTTGTCTGCGAAATTGCAATAAAATTGAAAACTAAAAACAAATAAACTAAAATCACAATAAATTTTACCAGAAATATGATGAAAAACTGTAGTGGAAAACGAATCACGTTTTGATGGCGACTTTCACAACAAAAGTGACATTTCAAATGGCAATGATTTGCTATTGTTTGCTAATACCAAATGTCGGTATGAGCAAAGAAAATATCTGAGCAAATATTTGCTCACTGGTGGAGCCACTAGCAAATAACTACATTACACGAAGCAAATATTTGCACCTTTTTGGGTTTAGCAAACACGACAGCAAATATTTTTCAGCAAAAAATTAAGGCTAATATTTCATTATTACACGGATAAGCAAATATTTGTTTTAATTTTTAGCAAATATTTGCTTCGTGTAATGCTTGCTTTAGCGTAGTGCAGTTGGCCAATAATTTAAGGAAATGGAGGATAGTGAAGAAGATGTTATTTTCATCAGTTTGCTGTTAGGTGAAGAAGAAGAAAAAAAGAGGAAACATCCCAGATTTTGGCAGCATAATATATGTAGAAAACGACTAGAATATGGAGAAGCTACTGGAAACTCATTTCGATCACTCGCATTCAGCTATCGCTTAGGCGAACGAACAGTGAGAGAGATAATATATTCTACTTGTGACGTTATTTGGAAGAATCTTCAACCGATTGTGATGCCAGAGCCTGACGAATCTATGTGGATAGAAAAGGAGAAGGATTTCCATAATAAGTGGAACTTTCCAAACTTATTAGGAGCAATAGATGGGAAGCACGTGATTATTCAAGCCCCTGATCAATCAGGATCTCAGTTTTTTTGTTATAAAAAAACATTTAGCATTGTCATGCTATGTTTAGTCGATGCTAATTACAAATTTATCACAATAGATGTAGGTGCATATGGGAAAAACTCAGATGGGAGTATTTTCAGAAATTCCAGTTTGGGAAAACGCTTAAATAGTAGCACTTTACACATTCCCTCGAGCAAAAAATTACCTGGAAGCAATCAGCTCTTGCCACACGTAATTATTGGAGACGAGGCTTTCCCATTAAGTACATATTTGATGAGACCATATTCTCGAGAGCGAGTTCAAGGCAATGAAGAAAAAAAAATATTTAACTATCGACTAAGTCGAGCAAGAAATGTTTCAGAGAATGCATTTGGAATTTTATCACGAAAGTTTAGAATATTTGAGCGCCGATTGTGCATGACTCACGATCATTTAAACTCTGTAATAACTGCTGTTTGCTGCCTGCATAATTATTTAAGAGACGATGCTTGCCATTGGACTGAAACTGATTTGAACATATCAATGTCTGAGATGAAAGGTCTAGAAAATTTGGATGGAATTGGTGGTAATCCAGCATCTGATGCTCTTGAAGTTAGAGATAGATTCAAAAGATACTTTAATTCACCAGCAGGTTCAGTCTATTCAAAAGGCCCAATTTCCAGTCGAAGAACAACTGCGATGATTTGAAGCAATGTAAAGCACACACATCAGCTTGTTTGAGTCATTGGAAAAGAAGATATTGCCGGACCGACAGTGGATATAATTACAAATGATGAAATGCTGGTAAATTTGACAGAACAAGTAATGACTCTTATATAGAATGTCAATAGCAGTGGCGGTTTTATAGGGAAAGTAATTTGGCGGTTACGTGCCCTGGTATCATGTCTGCCAACACAGCACTTCGCTGGTCTTTTCCATAGTAAGCGATCAATAAGTACTGTCTTAAAGTCTACAAAACGCTACCAAGTTAAAGAAACCCAAATGTTGGGTTGAACGTAATGATGTATGTGTACCTATCATACTATGGCATGAAGTATTTAAATTATTATTTTTGCACTAGATGGGATCTCGCAGACTTAATTGACCGCCCTAGTCGATCGTTATCATGTAAATGGATACCGAACTGCTGTATCAGAACTGTACATGTTATCGACAAATTCTTTCACGGTAGCCATTATTGTTGCACTGATTTGAAGAACTCTTTCTTTAGAAGCCATTAGGTTTGAGCTAGCTGAGTTCATTTTATTAGAAGCAAACTTACAACTTTAATTCATGTTGACTCGATCCGATAATCAGTGATAGCAAAATTGAAACACACAAAAAAAAATCACGTGTAACTACCAAGAGCGGTTTTTCTTTTTGTGAGTTCTGGTAGCCAAGCTCCGCTTGTGATTTCCTTGTAGATGGTTTACTGGTTTGGTTTGAAACAAATAAAGTTAGATTTAGCAAGAAGTTAGTTCTAGTTCGGCATAACGAAATACGATTTCTATGAGTGTGAACATGTATTGCTGCAAATTATTTTAAAGTAACTGATTTTATTAAACTAAACGAAAAGTCTAGGCAAAGTCTATCTATCATTGAATTTGTCTGCTCTTCTCCATAGACATATATGTACATCCCATTAATGGTGTTCGGTTTAATGTAAACATCTTTTATTGAGTGCTTAACTCCCAGTTTTACCCTATTCAATCAACTTTTGAAGCGTGTAATTCGTCACATCCAATTTCCTCCTCGCGATCATCATTAATCCCTGAAAATGTGTAAATGTGCGTAAATGACTCTGTGGAGTTCAATAGTTCACTAAGAGATTGCAGCGGAAAACAAACAACAGGCGCCTTCCGACATCAGCCAAAATGCGCGCAATTCGCAAATTACTTTCGGAATGCATTATCTCCCTGCATATTGAGGATACCCGCATGATGGACTCATGCCTCTATTAAACTCCACTGAAAAAGTAATAATGATACGTGAAGCAGGTATGATCGCGACGTCGCGTCGGCCGACTCTAAGCCCATGCAGATACCCAACATTTAAATTATTTGCTGCAAAATTCAATTTACCAGGATAATTTTGCATTTTTTGTCCGTATATAAATTACTTCCCTCCCATCAATTACGTTTTGTTTGCAAGCTCAAAATACTTCCCCTGATCTTTGGCTTCGCGCAGTCTACGTGCCTCGTTCAACGCTATTATATTTACATTTGCACATCGTACAGGCCGTCGCCACAGGCTCGCCACTCCTTGGACGGTTTGAAGGTAGCTTCTTGTTGGCAAAGTGTTTTCAAGAACTCCCCTTCGATGTTATTAGCACTCAGCTGCTAATTAATTGCATCGTAAGTTTTCTTCCTCGCATATATTAAGCATCAATCGAATGAATATCTGCATCACTTTTGGATGATAAAACTTGTGGATTCTAATCAAGGCCGTATTCAATTCTTAAGAATCTTTACGCATTAACAACTCAATTTGAGGTCTGATCATTATCGGATTAACAGCAATCTGTTTAGTTTTCATCGTGAAACAATGGCTGATGCTTGTAAATTTTTATTTTTTCAGGTTTAATGCTAGACACTTAATTGGCACTTCTAGGATTTCCCAATTGAATCTATTCATTCATCTTAAATGAAAAAAACTCATTTCCCTATATGAATCAAACATTTTCGGATCAAACCTTTTCTCAAAACATCAAATTAGGCAAACAAATTTCCATGCGGACAACTTGAAAGTAGAAAATTGAGACATTTTGAACATGCAACAGGGTCAATTTCTGGAAATTGAAACAACTTTTTTGAGGACATGTAAATTCATATATACATTCAATCACTTTAATAAAAATTACTTTGGGAGATCCTAAGCTAACAAAGTATCCAATACACACATATGTATAAAGTCGTAAATAATGAATGGGAGTTATAAGAATTTTAAGGTCAAATTTTTTTTAACTTCCCAGTGTATGGGAAATTATTGTAATTGGTCTGAAAATCAATATTTTCAACATATTTTTGGGCTTTGCTGTGATTTTGACATTATGTTTAATTGCAGCAACGTCTCGAAATAGCGGAAATTTATTTACTAAATTTGCGTTCTGTGCACCAAACTTATAGAGCAGCTGATGGCAAGATCTATTTGACAATGTTAAACCTACAAGGGCTCGTACAGTGCGTAACGAGGCAGCTGTCGCTGCTTTAGAGGATAATGTGATTTGACTCCATTGGACTATTTTTGGTGGAGGTACGTCAATTCACTTGTCTATGATGATAAATCAGCAACTAATGATAACTTGGAAGCGAGAATTGGACGTATTATTGGCTTAATAAGACCGACTATGCTGGGAAAAGTGGTGCAACATTGAACCGACAAAATAGCCTTCCTAAGACGCAGTTGCAGGTGGTCATATGCCAGAAATTATTTTTAAACATTAAATATGTAGCATAAAATTTTAAAGCAAATAAAGCCAAAAATTGGCTATTTCAATAATTAATCTGTTTTATTTGTGTGAAAAGTTATATGCCTCGCAAAAACATGTATGGTATATAATTAAATTATACAACAGAATCCACGAGGTGTCCCGAGAATAAATAAAATAATGCAGGAAGGGGTTTCAAGATATAGAAAGAAAAAGCCCCGCTCCTCAACCACGACCTGGCCCATGTAAAACTTCTATGACTTCTCTCGTTTTTGTGTGCAGACTTTAAAAAGGCTAGGTTGACAGATAAGCATCAAGTTTTTTAAAGCGGAAACTCAAATTTTTTGAAATTCCTGGTAATTGGCAAAACATCATAAAATCTTGTTATCTACCTGAGGTAATATTACAGTGAACCGGGTTTTTGTATATATAAGGCCTTCAAAGGGTACGAAATTGAATAAAAATATCTTCCAAAAGGGTACGAAATTGAATAAAAATATTTTCCCAAAGATCTGTTTATGTTAGTGGTGCTCTCTTTTTTTCGGATTAAAAGCTCTCTAAAGATAAGAAGTTGGCAATCAGTTTAGATCTAGGTTACTTTATAGAACGTCTTGTCTGATAAGTTATCAATGTGTAGATAGAATGTTTTAGATGGAGCCCTTCAATTGTTTACCTCATTCCGCTATACTGCTTTCAAATATTTCCTTGTCAATTCAGTGATTCCACAATGAAGTCTACCTATACTACTATCATTTGGTTACTCTTTGCAGGATCTGTGCTTTGCGCACTAGGTAATGATAACACTACAAAAATAAGTAAGCGCAACTATAAGTTCATTGCCGAAAACAATGTCAGTTTTGACTCTTCATATTCCAGAGACTTCGTTATCTCTCATTTTCTTGTATTGTTTCGCCCATCAATAAGTAGGGAGTGCAGTCTAACAAATAACGTTATTGTTCCCGATTCAATGAAAAATGAAACACCAAAATATAATCAGTGTCTCGTGTAGGAACACATTTCAATCCGGTTTGTCTGATGAACGGCATTTGGGATTTTTCATGCGTGCCGTCCTAGGAGAACTGAGCATGAATGTATATATTGTCTGCATGTGGGGACATTGACTATAGATTGTTCGTTGGCCAGTTCAATATTTTTCAGTCCCTATTTCCGCAGACAATACGAAAGTTGAGATGAGAAACGCTAAAAGGATTGAGTGCGAAATCCTCTGTTAATAAAGTTAGTAGCATGACTAAAGTTTCAATACTATATGAATGAAGGAATTAAATTGACACCCGGCACTGTTTGGCTTTTAGAATTTTATTAATTGAGCTATTTGGGCGGAAGAAATGGAAACTGGTGTTTTAGATTATATTGTTTCGCAGAGGCATTACAGTTGCTGACAATTTTTCGAAGCTTTTCTTTGAACTTCAACGAACGAATGCTATATTCTATCTAAATTTTGACAGTGAGACGGGAAACAGATTGAAAATTAACATATTTTTATTGATTTTCCTATGAAACGGTGTACTCCAAACTGTATATTTCTGAAGTTATGAAAATAATTCATATAAAGAAGAGGAATATAAAATATCCAATATACTTATGAATTTAAACAGTTTTATTGTATTGTACAATCGATGAAGTATTAACGGCAATAAAATAATAATTTGTCACCAACTGGGGTCTCTGATCAGGCTAAAATAAAACTGCGTGGCGCCATTTAGAAGAAAAATTTTCAATCTTGAAATAGAGACAGTTTACTAAATTCCTCTGAGCATTGCGACCTATTTTTTAAAAATTTTAGTGCATTATTGACAGTCAACAAAAACAGTTGATTTACAAAGATTCTTACGTACAGTACTTTGAACTTTTTAGTGTCACGTATTTGCCTAGAATGATTTAATCACATTATGTGCCTAGCTTTGAGAGTGGATCGCAAATGGTATATAATTTTATACTTCCATTCTAAACATTGTCGTTGGTATGATACAAAAGGAACCGTGCCTTAATGAAAATTGGAGTCATATTTTTTGGCGTACTTTACCGATTTGAAACCAACAGATCGTCCAGTCTCACGATTTTAACAGGCAGCATCAGACAAACACGTCTGTAAAGTGTCACTCAAAATCAGTTTCATAAGAATCAGCTAAGAAGTAGTAGTTTGAAAGTCGATCGAAAGATTTGAATCAAACATACGGATAAGAAGTTAACTAAGACGTTCTAATAAGCTTTTTCCGTGAAATCATCATTTTTGAGAGGTCAAGTGATTGACGGAGAAATATCTAGCAATTAACAAAACAACAAAACGCAAAGCAAATTGAAAGTTATTTTGAAGGATTGGATATTAAAAATTATCGCTTGTATTCTAAAAGATGATAGGTGGCCATTCTCAGACCGTATTGTTTACTTGAAACCTTCATGCATTGACTTCAATATTGGGACAAATTATTTGCTCTAAAAAATGTATGAAAATTAAACTACGTCAGTTCATAATCAAGATGAAATAAATTAAAATATTACCGTATGCTTGAATCGACGGTCGTTTTAAGCATAGGTAAACAGTAATTAAAATTGCTTTTGTTGAGCTGTGAAAAGCCAAAATATATTCACAAATTTTACAGCATCGAAAACATAATTCAAAATTTACGACAAAGCGTGGTTCCTGTGCATTGAATTTTTTTAAAATATTATTAGTATTTTTCATTTACCTGATCAAATACATCATTTTTAATACTTATACATTATACTATTTTATGGCATGCATCTAAAATAAAAGAATTTTTTATATGGTGATTCGAAAATCAATGCTTGAAGAGAGTCATCCTTGTATGTATATTCTACGCTACTGCTGAGTTTATTTGTTCAACTTAACTTTTAATAACGTGCTCTTCCAAGGCTGTCTTCTAAATATTTAAGGATTGTAAGAGTTATCTACTTTGAAAAAATCCTTTTCGATTACATCCCTCATTATGTTCACGCATACTCTGAATCATAAATGTGAATTACTTTCAACACCAACAACTTTACAAAATGCTTCCTCGTTTCGTCACTACAACAGTTTTAGCTTGCTTTGCGATAGTAATGTATTTATACATAGATGCTAATGCAAGCAGTTCTCCTGAATAGGACGGTTAATGGAAAGGTCAAGGATTTCCGTCTCCATGCGTCGTGGCTGCTTCGTCCCTTTCAAAGCAATTTGCAAGTGCTCCTACAGAAGACACACGTGGAAGTGGTAGGTGTTGTCTGCTTAGTGATTTCGTATTCCTTGCTCATGAGTTTGGCTGATTACTACTTATACTATTTTAAATTATATGTTTATTTGCCATAAATGCCACTTATTTCAGAAACACATTTAGATAGTACTCATTAGCCAATAATGCTTAATAAGTAACTAAGGCATTCATGTCCTTTTGAAATGACTACCAGCTAAATTATTTGCTTTGTTCAGAAAGAGAAGCATCACATATACATGTAAGCTGGCAGCTCTTATAGTTAGCGGCAAGGAAAAACATGTACATGCATACCAGGCAGTCGACCAAGGAAAACTGTGACGAATCAATGATACAAATTAGCATCCTGGCCTTGGCAGTGAATAATTCAGAGTGAGTCCCATGGGCAAGTATATTTAATCTCAATTACATTTTTACCCAATCCCGGACCGATGAAGAAAGCAATGACTTACTATTATTGATTTCTAATGTGTGGATAAAGTCTACGAATAGTAGTAACTGCATGGAGTTGCAGCAATAGTAATAGTTTGTTGTTTGGCCAGAAACATCGAGTGTTTGTTTTAAAGCTAAAAGCTTCAACTAACTAGTGTTTCTCAACTACTATTCATGTTGCTTCAAGTATAGCTTACAAACCCGAATCATAGCAGCAAGTCAATTACTATGCATTTTTAAGCCTTCGCTGAAAATTTCAATTAAATCCATTATTTCAGAAACTCCATACGTAAGTCAATATTATGCGGAAATCGACTTTTTTACACGAATCGAATTTTTTATGGTAGACGCTTATTTTGCCCTAAAGTCAGGTTTGGAAGTACTGTCTAAATTGAACTCTATAAGCCATTTTCTTTGATTTCCCAACAATTAACCTTCAACAATTTATGGTGCTTCTAAAATAACTGATACAATTAGAAAAGATAAGCTGAAATAAAACCAATCATCACATTCAATACAATACCAAGACAAATCAAGCCTCGGCTTCCTGTTGAAATTCACCCAGTTGTCTCAGTACAATGTCTCCATGAAGATGACAAAACGCAAAATTATGTTCCTATTCTTTAACTAATTATTATAGTTTCTTGAATTCGATTGATGAAGAATGACTTTGTCAAAACAATTATAATATAAATTTAACTTAAATTCATGTTTGTTTACGGGGACGACAGATTACATACCAGATATGTATGATTTGATTTTGAATTTCAAACTTTTAATATTTTCAATCAAGCTACCACCCATCAAACATGTGTTGAGTTGATGGTCCGAATATATTCAAATGTTTAATATGCTGCAATTTTTGCATATAATTTATATATTCATGCATCAGTTTTGTTGTGAATCACGTTTCGATCCAATTCAATTCGATACGATTTCAAACCAAATTATCATTTCAATTGTTAACGAAAACTTGGGGATGTGATTTTCAAATAATTCCCAACAACTTGTTTACAACGTGCGGTCAAAATTTTATTCTAATTTGGTTATTTATTCTTCTATATGATATTTATTGATTTTCGTTGCATGACAAGTGTGCTGCGGTCTCGCTGGCATGGTCTTTGCGGAGCGTATGAATTTCAACCTATTTTTACTTTCAGAAATTAAAAAAACACGCCACGTAGGCGTGAAATTGAATATATTGAACCAAAGCTTTGGGTTGGAAAGCCGTCATTGTGTCAAAATATTTTACAATGCACATTTAGTTTTGAAGTGGACATTCAATTTTGAAAAATCGCCTGCAAATTAAATCTTCAGCAGAACGACGAGGTCAAGTCTAAGAGACATTTTATACAAACTTCGAAGCCACTGCTTTATATCTTTGCATTATGTTTTATATCAGAGATAAGCCATATTCATATATGTACCCACTTTTGATGAAATTCAAAAATATTGGGAGTCCAAAGAACAAGGTTAGTGGTGTGATGCATTGGTGCACGTTCGTAAAACAGTAATCAAGCGCTTGCAGCGTCATACGAAACACGTTTGGTGCTTTTTGAGTTAACTGTTTGAAGTGGCCATAATATACCAAAATAAATACATATGTATTTATCGTTGCTTTATTGTGGTTCTTTACCATTTAATATCAAAAAACTGTATAGAAAAGGTAATAAGTTCAACAGTGTTTATTTTACCATATTATAATCTGCCTAACCTATTGAGAAATTCCTGTGCTTGCAAGGGGTCTCAACACATACATCGTCAAATCACCATGCCAAAGTTGCATCCATCTCACATCATTTGGTACACAATGTCAGTTAACCATGCATTTGTACCCGCTTTGTGCATATTGCAAATACCAAAAACAAGCCGACTGAAGAGCTTCTTTACTTGTTTGGATGAACCGTTCTTTTAGAGTACAACGTTTTACGCAAAATGACTCAAATTTGAAATGTTGATTATGAACAAAGTTCAACTCGAATGCTCTCAGAGGTAATATTCACCAAGCAATCGAGCATGCTTGCGAACGTTGCATGATATTGTGTCATTTTTTCTTGAAACTACAATTCGAAAGTTTGAGTACTTTCACATAATTCATTAGTTCACTCTTTCCTTCTCATACTCAAGTGCTTAACATCTTCGGACTAAAACTGTTCAAAGTCGGTACCCCATTTGCTGATTTCACACTCCTTTGCTGGTACATTGATGTTAAGGGCTATAAAACATCTACCGAACACTTCATAAGATAGCGGCTGCCACGTTTAGCCTGATCTGAAGAAACAAGAAATATCGATGCCAATTACGGTTGTCAGATTATCTCAACCATGAGTATCACTTTTTAATAAGCACAGCGTTGAGAAGATGTACCAGTCACTCCTTTTTGAATTATACTGTATTTTATTTCAATTATTGATCTCTTCAACATAATTTTTATTCATTTAAGTATCTAAGAATATTGGAGCGAAATACTATGACATTGCGTTTATACATAATTTATATAATTATATATATATGTATAGTATATAATTTTGACAGTTCGCAACACATTTAAATCTCCAGCAGAATTGCAGTTGGTGTTAATCTCATATTAAATTCACCACTGCAATGGTTCTAAAATTTGCTGGCATATTACAATGTTGAACAGATAATAAGCTACACTAATGCCTTCTGTTAATCAAATAGAATAAGAATCTTATTGATGTTAGGAGTAATTTTTATGTTACAAAATATACCTTTTTCTATAATTAAACACTAGGCTCAATCTTGCTCATTAGCTTATTGAATTTGAGCAATTCAAGGTAACCAGGAGTAGGGTACATCGAAAATATTTTCCTAGTACCATCGATTTTCACAACAACAAATGCAATCATTGTATTGTAGACTCTCAATTAATTACCAATTACAAGGGGTGATATAATTACTTAAATGATTGTGTATGAAAAATATCTGTTAATTGGTCAATTGTTGATCAGTTTACTTGGGCTGAAATTACATTTTTTGGATGCTTCCATACTAAGAAGAATTTCTTCAAGCATTAACAAACAAAATTTACTTGCACTTTATTGATGATTCTTTTTCAGATGATTGTATTTATTTTTCATCTTTTATATGAGTAAATATTTGACTAATAAGTTGGAAATGATAAATAAATGCAGCGTTAACTATCAGAGCTTACTCGTTGCTGGACTAGCTCGTATGAAACCACGCAAGAACTTGTTTAATATTTTCCTTTAAGAATTTCAAGTCACAGTGTCAGGCGAATACTTATAAACATGTTTTATTGCAACTATTATTCCGCTCGAAAGGAACTCTTTATGTTGGTCACTAAGTAAGTACATGTAGTTGGGTACCTATGCTCCTTGCGACATCAATATCTTGTGTACGCAATATAAACAACAATCACACGTTGACACGGCACAGTCAAGCTGTATTTCTTGAGATATGTCAAGAAATTTTAAATCAATTTCACTTGAATGCATTTTGCAACTAGAAAATTTATTACAGGTTTCCCTCGTGTTCATCTATGTATTGACTTGGCAATAAAAGCACCACATGAGGGTGTTCACAAATAGCACGAGCAAGTATAGTCACTCACCATGTGTTTAATGTTCTGGACATCGGGCTTAAATTCTGATAGAACTTTACTACATAGTGATTAAAATAGAAAGCTTCACTATGCAAGACTTGCATAGCTATGCAGATATGCGATGAAAGGTTGAGCCATGAAATTTATAGCGTAAAGTCAAATTCAGAAATAGTTATACTGATTCGAAGCACAAAGATTTATCAGTAAGAGTTCTAACAAAAGAAAATGAAAATCTCCCTAGTGTTGTTTGAACAATCGTAGTGTAACGATTACTGAAAAGTTTCAAAAAAATCCTCCCTTGCAAAAAATAAATTGCTTTTGAATTTTCTTCACCGTTCTGCTAACAACTATTTTCCAACTAGGTGGAGTTTACTGTAACTCCTAGTCGACAATAAAGTTGCGCAAACTTTATGAAAAGACCGACCTTTCGTTTATTACATTCATTTTAATTTTTGGCAGGGTTATTAATAATAAATTCAAATATCAAACGAATTCTTCTTTTCCTTACAAGTTCGGTGGCTCTCAATTAACTATTTGAGCGTTTTTATGAATGCGAAAGAAAATTTTCTAAGCAAACATCTCAATAGAACGACATTCGCAATACGACATGAGAAGAGTCGTATAAAATGCAGAACTTTACAGAAATTCATTTACAATTGCAATAGCGAAAAGACATAAAACTCGAAAGCATTTCATTTATATCATAAACTGAGCGAGTATAAGCTTTTGTGCTGCTACGGCAAGCTCAATAAGGAAACACTCCAGGGTCTGGATATCACATCAACGTGCACTGATGTATTGTTGGCACTACGAGTTGGAGATGAAGGCTATGCAACAAAATATCCTCGACGAATTCATGGCCACGGCTACGCTGACTGCAAGTTTGATACCTTCCTGCCAAGGTTTATTTCGAGCATTGCACGCTTCGTTTAAGTAGTCTGTTCTCCTTGTGCATCGTCTATATTTGCCTTGCCGGCACAATGCAAGCTAAACTCCTTCAACACCTTAGCGCTTAAGCATAAAACCCGAGACCAGTCAAGCAGTTAACCAGGCCAGCATACCTCGCCCACTCACATACCTAATTTTTGCATTTTACTGCACCGAGATGTGGAGTGGGTTGAATTTTCGGGTACCAATTGGGCGTGCAGATCATGAACTTCAGATTGCTAGAAAGTGCTGCCGTTTAAACTTCAGCTAAATCCAAGAGCTTCTCAAAACTGCTTTGATTATAATTGATTACAAAAAAATAATTCCTATGATTACTCTTTTTCCTCTTTTCTCTGGTCATCTGATACATCTTAAATGCACTGATGTTGATAATAATTATACATTTTAGTAACTAATACTCTAGAAAATATATCACTCTGCTGGCAGCCCAACATCGCAGCCACGAACTTCTTAACAGAAGCATCACGGCGACTTACCTTTAGTTCTATCAAAATTCCTAGTTTAACTATTGGCTACTCCAAAGTTTTTGGAATTTGGATATGTACGATAACGCTTAGCTGGTAGTTCCAATGAGAATGAAAAAAGTTTGCTCTTAGCTGAAAACTTTAAACCACCCTTCGTGTGAATCAAATGAATGGTGGATGCTTATATTAGCATTGAAACTAAAAAAACCCACTTGTTACATTCTTTAGGCACGCATACACGATCATAGAAAAATTATAAAATCTTCGACCAAAGAAATTTGACAAAGTAAATGTTGTGTAATACACTATACATGGCGAATGATTCAACGTTCACACAAACAGAACATTTGGTCACAGTTATAAGTAGGTTCATTTCCAAGATTGGAAGTTTTCTGTTGCGCTCATAATAAATACATACATTTTTTTATGAATTCTCCATTATTGTTGGTACCTAATCACCAAATTCACTCAAAATGTGAGATACAATACAAATGCAACACACAAACAATTGTTTCGATTCCATGTTGATCAACTATGTCATAGAAATGTGATGTAGTGTAATGTAATGCTTTATAATACCGTCTAATGTTGAATCTAAAATACGTCTATGATCATATTTTTGATAAGATATTTCATCATTTTTCAATGAATGAAATGCGTGTTTTAGGGCAGTGTTTCTCAATTTTATCACTCTGCTTTCCAAAGTGGAAAAATATCACGCCCCACCTAACCAATCACAAAACAAGAAATTCCTAAATAAAACAAATAGAACAAACCATAATTTTCATTTTTTTTGGAAGTTATACTTATAAGTGACGATGACAATATTTTGCAACCGTATACGTCGCTGTGGCTCTGTTAGATGATTAAAAGGGGTTCAAGGAAGAACGATTTTCAAACTAAATTCTAGCCAGCCATTCAGTGCCGGATTAAGGGGAGTGCTAATGGGGCTACAGCCCCGGGCCCCACTTACTCCAGGGGCCCCGCACGCCTTTGGAATAGCCCAAGTAACCCAAGTAACTTCAAGCGACCCAGCAAGAGCAATTTTTTTCAACTTTTAATCTACAAACCCAAGTAACCGAATCGACCCAAGTTGATTCAATTGTTTGGGTCATTGAGCATGCTTTGTAAGTAAGCTAATCGACCCAACTCAATTAACTAATTAGACTTCGGATAAACAATCGTAAGAAACTGAATCAGTGAGAAAAATGTAGACTTCGTCCAGGCTGTTGCAGCACCGGGGTACAGCCGACGCCTATTCACTTGTTTTTCAAGCCCTTGTTTTGCTAGTGTCATAATAAGTATAACTTTAAAAAATATAGGGATATTTTTTTTTCAACGTTGGGAGGTGGAAATCTTCAAAAGATACCGATCAGCTCCTGCCTCTCAGCATGCCGGATTTTTATCAACTAAAACCACTTCCGTCTCCTTCAATCACTCTCTCCATCAATTTTTAGCAATTTTACGTATTTAAATTTCAGTACATAGTACTTCCCAGACGATAAAAAACCGGTACAAGGGATAGTACCAAATTTGTAAATTTTAGTAACCTTTTAGTTAAATTAATCGTTCAGACTATATGCTCATAAATTATTTTATGTTAACTACATATTTGGCTTTGACTTAAGTGCAGCTGATTGTACTTGTAGTTTGCTTCGAATGTTGATCCTTAAGGAGGTATTTTTTTAGTGTCGTTTTAAAGGAAGTTGGGTTCGCTATGTTTTTAATTTTATCCGGTAGTGTATTGTAAAAGTTAGCTGCTTTGTTGAAGGGGTCTTCTTTTAGCCGATCAGTTCTGGCAAATGCGATAGCTATATTATTCATGTTTCTCATTTTGTAAGTGTTTTCCCCCTCAATTTTATCTAATTTCACGGTGGTGTTTTCATTGCGGTGTAAATTCTTCAAATGATTTGTTTCTATTACGTCAATACTTGGGTGCTCCTATTTAATATGTTTTAATAAAGTGGTCGTATTGCCACTATATTTGTATGAATCTGAACATTGTTTGCACTTAGCATGTCCATTCACTGGCGATTCAAATACATCGCAAACATCGGATTTCCTTTTAGGTCCCGGAATTTTTTTTTTTTTACAGTACTTATTTACTTGATAATTCGAAAAACTAACAACAATAACAACGGGCACTCCAAAATAACCTCAAATCTGCAACAATGCAATGTTGGGTTGTTGTGACATTGACTTAATTGACATTTGTAGCGAATGAAATGAATGAATATAGTCATAAATGATTGGCAAACTTCGCGCCATCTCAGTGTCTGTCATTCAGCTGACGCGCTAGGGCGGGAGTATTCAAATCGAGTTAAAGAGAATTCAACTCGAGTTGACTCGATCAAAACCCAACCCGAGTTAACTCGAGTTAGTACATCGAGTTGACACATCACTACTTTATCTGGGTCTGATAAATTTAGAGTAGAGTCTTTTTATTTAATAATAGATAAATTGGTGGTTGAATTGAAGAAAAGGAGCGAGGCCTACGCTTATATAATTAGTATTTTTGGTTTTTTACAACGGTTATTATCGATAGAAGAAGACGAACTACGGATTAAAACGAATGAGCTAGTTAAAATTTACGATAGGGATTTAGATGGAAATTTATTGGATGAATTTAGGCAGCTCATTCTTCTTCTCTTCAACTGGAAAATAAATTCACCAGCTCAGAGTCCTCTAAAATTAATAGAAATATTCTCGATCCATTAAAGGTATTAGATTGGATTGTTAATTTTGATATGCAACAAATTTTTCCAAATGTTTTCGTATCCTTTAGATTATTATTAACGATTCCGATTGCTTACTGCGAAACGGAGACGTTTTCTGTCTTAAACGCGTTAAGAATATGTATAGATCTACAATGACTATAATTATAGATTGTCGTCATTAGCCAGACTTAGTATTGAAAGCGAAATTCTCCGATCACTCAATTTTGATAATGTTATAAGTGAATTCGCTGAATTGAAATCAAGAAAAAAGTATTTTTAATTGTTAATTTGTTTTAATAAAAATTATTTGTTCTATTCATGCAACGTAAAAATTGTTTTATTTTTTTTTACGTTCGTTCCTCTATGCTACTGATTTACTTAGGATGTTTATCTGCTTTCAAGCTCTCTTTCCTACTGGACTATTTGGGTTATGATAGGCTACGTGGGTTACTTAATGTTCTTGTGATGCTGTTGCGTAATCATAGGGCCCCATTTTACTTTTAGCCCCAGGCCCCACGAAGGCTTAATCCGGCACTGCAGCCATTACTTTAACTTCAAATGAGATGATAGTGTCAAACATGTACATACCAAATGCGCTTAGAGTTACATTAAAAAAATCTTTATCTCCTTGGCAAGAAAAAAATTGAAAATTTTTTTCTTCTTTAAAAATGCACAACACATATTTTTTTGCATTTTCGGAAATTTCATGATGATTTAATGCAGTCTTACCTAAATTGTTGCGTCATATATTGGCTCGTTAAGAAAAACTTGTAGCATACATATATCGAATATGGAAAACCAAAAAAAAACTCTATTTTATTTACATGCACTGTCAACAATATTACAATTTTATGCATTTTAGTTATTTATCTGCATCTTCTGCAGAGATAATGGTGCCGATATCAACTTTTCTGTTTTATTTTTAAATTTCCGTAAATACATTTTCAGTATTTTCGGAAAAACCGTTTCTACAAATTGTCAAATTTTATATGCAATGAAATAACCTAAAAAAATTGCTAGGCTCTAACTTATCTATTGTCACACATATACAGTTGAAATACGACGTCCTATATTTTGAATTTATGAGGTAGGGAACTCACACGCTTCGGTCCGTAACGCATGTTCTGTGAGCGCCAGATAAATTATGTGGGCAAAAGCAACAACTACATAGGTACATCTAGCATCTTGAATTATTTTTTAAAATATCTCCGTTACTCCCACAATTATAGGATTGGATTCTTTGCAACAATACACTTTTAGCTGCGGCCTTTTTTTTAAATATTATTCTTTTAGAAGTTTTATTTTAATGACAGTTTCATTCATAACTGCGAATTCGCAGAGATCCTGTGACTTCAGAATTTATCTTTCTTGAAATATTTTGCGGTACACTTCTATACATAAGTATGCCGCGGCACATCCATTGAGAAACACTACCTTATGGTATATTTTGGACTTAAGAAGAAGGAAAATATTCAATTTCATTTACTGATGATGTGAGGAGCTTACTGCCAAATGTCGGCGGAACAATACTCCAAGGACATTGAAACTAAACACTAACATGCGAACAGTACTCGCCTTGCGGAATATGGAAAACGCTGCGCTATCAAGAATGTCAAAATATCTCAATCCGCAATCAATAGTCTAGATTTATATTCTAAAAACTGGATAGATTTGCGGTAATCAAGTGTAACTACTTAATTTAGCACCAATGAGAAACTTAAAACGATACACTGATACTGTAAATTTTATGCGGTATTGTGGTTGATTCGTTATGGCTATTTGGCACGGCACTTCAAACACATTATATTTGATTTCATTTTCATTTACATCTACATACCTACTTAGTTTGATATATAAAGTGAATTTTAGTGACGCGATAGGGCGTAAATAAAATGCTAGATTTTAATGCTTTGACGAATCGCATCGTGCTTTCAGATTCCAATGTCAGTCATTCAAAGCAAACTGAAATATTATTGGTTGCAAAGCAAATGGGTAGTCTTTAGGTTACTTTCCGTTAAAAATATATGCACTGTATCACATAAATTTCCAAATTATATATTATAAAGGCTAAACAGGTCACCTTTTCTTGCATTTGAAGTTCAGCGCATAATTGAGTTTGGGTTTGAAAATGGAATAATTCGTTTTCTGTGGCCTGAAAGCACTTTCATACGCATTTAGAACGAATGTATAATTTAACAAACAGTACTAAAAAACCTTCGAATTTTCGATTCAAAATGCTAATAAAAAATGAAGTTGATTATGTGCTGAATACTGTTAGGTAGTAGTAAATGAGGTTTTTAATTCCAGTATATCATTTCATACTTAGATTTTAAATATAAGTGAAAATAACTTTTTTTTTTGTCAAATGAATGGGAACAATGCCAAAATCTCGAGCTATGTGATTATTTCATGTGTGAGCTTCACTATTGAAAATCAACCAATATATGATGCTCCAAATCAACTACCAGAACACTATTACTGGCACTCTTTATGAATTTCCAGTAAAATCATTTTTTATAGTGTGTAAAGAATAGCTTTGCACCGTCTCTTTTTATTTAAATCAATAAAAAATTGATTGAGCATGATTAATTTTGAAGAACACGACCTGACAAGTATATTTACTTTCGTTGTTATAATTTGATTATAATTCATGTCCTACAAGCCGAGACACATTCAGAAAAGAACAAATATTTTTTGTAACAGTAATTATGATCATTAATATTTACTGTGTCTTTATCAAATTCAAAAGTCGAGAAGTATTACGCATACTGTTTCCAAATCTCTACGTTTACACTGTGATCCGCTTAAGTGATTGGTAGTGCCAAAGTCTTGAAATTTTAATTAGCTCGATTGAATTTCCGCATGCACAATACTATAGTTCATCTCAATGGAATACTAATGGCGTTTTACCGATTAACCAATATACAAAGCAGACACAGACGAGCGATATTTAAAGATCAGATTTCCACTTTAAAAGTCCTTCATGATGAATAAACAATTTACAAATGATTTGATTCCTATGCTCATTGGAACAAACAAAATTACGATAGGGTTTCGACTTTTGACTGTAACGGACACCGAGTCCCATTGATTTCCATGCTCACAGCCACTTAAGTGAACTACTATGTTTAGACTTTAAATTTAATTAGCAAAACAATAACGTTCGTTTGAGAAATTTCAAGATATGCTCGAGTTGTGTATTGAATCGACGTTTTACAATAAAGTATCAATAGTGCTAGTAGTGGTTAATTGAAGGAGCGGGTCTATTTCGCAGTTTATTGGCACAGTGTCACATATGCAAATTATATCAGCAAAAGCTTTTAAAACAAATATTACATCCGCCTACGAAGTTCGTAATTTTCGACCACTTTATCAAATTTATACAGGATGTTGGGCAATTAAATCAACTAATGTATACAACTTGCATGTACAAACATACTTGTAAATATTTGTTTTCGATTAATACAAATACACCCTGTTTTTATTTCAATCATTAAGTCAAAATCTTCACAAGCAAAGTGCCATCCTACTTCAGTATTGCAGTTGATTTTGCTTCAAAAAATAGATCGATATTGCTTATTCAATCGCGGGTTTTGTTTCTCTTGCGTTATCAAATATATTGACTTGCAAGCAATTTTTAAGTTACTCAAAGGTTTTTATTTTTGTAGTATCACAGACATCTTTGATTTTTTTAAATAATTGATACAATCAAATAACTAAATCCCCAACGCAAACTGATAATACACAACCCTTTATTAACCTTGTTATGGTCCAGTGGATGATAAGATCTTTACAATAAAATGAAAATTTCCACCTAGATGGTGTTAAAACGCTCCTCAAGGATTCATCATAGCTGAAACAATAAATGTACATATATTGTCTGCCTGAAGGCTCGCTAGCGCAGGTAATTTTCGCCCCGAAGCCAGATTATGGAAAGATTCTTGCTAGACTCTGTATGGCACGATAGGTTAATATTTAAGAATTTACCAACTATCTCATAAAAAGTGTTCTTATAGGAAAAGTTTTTTAAATTATCAATAGTGTTGTAACTTGCGTAATAGATTTTTCAGGGGAGTTTCCAAATTTTCTGTCGTTAGAATATAAGAATATAACATTTTTTCTACAGACATCCCTAGGGATTACAAAGCCTATTATATTGCAAAATCTGACCTCTTGACCAACGCTAAGTAGTCGAAAATACTTTAGAATAACCAAAATATTAAATAAGGAGTGTATCGCAAAAAGACCTTTATAATTATCTCTTAAAGTGGTATTAATTGCTTCATCGAACTTTTTTTTGTTTTATTATTATATTTTGTCAACTAACATTAACATAAAAATTCAATGAATTTTCATTTCAAGAGAAAAAATTGGACCTTTCCGTTAACTCCACGAATTAGGTTCCGTACAACGGTGTCATCGATCACCTTATATGCGTTTCTCCACTTATTTTGAAAATCCTTTTCGATTTTAGCAATTTCGTTTGTTTTCTTCATTTCAGCCCAATATCTTTCGATTGGTCGAAGTTCTGGACAGTTTGGAGGGTTAGCTGTTTTCGGTACCACTGAGATTTTGTTGCCCTCATACAACTTCATTGTTGTTCGAGCATAATGACTTGTCACTAAATCTCGCCAAAATGCTACAGATGCGTCGTGTTTCTCGATAAATAGTTTAAGTCGTTTCTCTAAACACTCTTCGATGTACACTGCTGAGTTGATGGTACCCTTCGCTACAAATTTCTCTGATCTGAGACCACATCGACATATTGCCTGCCAAATCACATACCGCTTGAGTAATCTGGTGCTTTTTTAGTTTTATGTATTGGGCTAACACCACCCTTTGATCCTGCTGTATAAAAGTCCTGACCAGACAACTGTGCGAAATCGGCCTTCACGTATGTATGTTTCATCGTTCAACACAACACAATCGAATTTGGTCAGGTAATCCTTGTAAAGCTTTCGAGCCCGATTTTTCGCTTCTTTCTACTTTTCCTCGGATCGATCGGGTCCTTTTTGGACTTTATATGATCTAAGATTATAATGCTTCTTAATCCTCTGAATCATTGCGTTTGATCTTTGCACTTTTTGAGCCATATCTCGTGTGGATGTGTTAGAACTCTGGAAAAATTTCCTCTTTATCTTTCGGCCCAAATTTGCATCGGATGGATCTTTTTTTCTACCTGATCCAGACTTTTTGTACTTTATAATCGTTGGTTTCACTGTTCCAATCGACGAATTGGCCTCCTTTGCTAGTACCGAATATTTACGAAGGGGATTTTCCAGGTATTTGCACACAATTAAACTACGCACTTTTTCTTGTTTTGATGACATTTTTTTCAAGAATGATCTTACAAAACGAATAGATTAGACGTTATTTTTCGTCGCATTTTATAGTTAATTTTACATACCTGATGAAGACTTCAACTTATCTCAAACAGGAGCTAGCCAGGAAAAACTAAAGGTCAATTTTTTCCAATACAGTCTTTACATTTTTTTAGTATTCAACATGCATTGTACTGCATATTGAATACTAAAATCAGCGTTTTAAGATAATATCCAGGCAATTTTTCCCAAATGTTATAATATAATAAAATCATTACATTTACTACAGATCGACGCTCTTTGCTGACAATAAACTACTGATATTATGAAACAACATATTGCCAGATATTGACAGGTATGTATATTAGCAGCTTCTCGCCTCCAGATCAAGCAAAATAAACTGCTGAATCTATTATTTCATTTGTTCACATCTAGTATTGCATTAGTTTTGAAGTCAGAAACTAAAACAATTATATGTATATGTTAATTCGTGTTTAATTATATTTATTGTTATGATTTACGAATTATGATTGTTATCATTTATAACAATTAATTTGTTGCATTGAGAATGAAGAATTAATTAATTGTACTACTGGCACACAGCCTTCAATTCTAAGGGATTTTAAAATTCTTTCTCGACGTTCTTTCATATTTTTCAAATGGCATCTTATCATATTTTCAAATATAACATTGTATTTCATAGTCAACTGTATTCGTGTTGACTATTCAATTCATATTCAATGCAGATTACTATTAATCTTTACTCATTTCTGGAAAAAAATCTCCATGAGACATTTAATTGATGGCAGATAAAAATTTCACTTTCTCGGGTGGCTGAAAATCTAGAACATGTCACGAAACATGACACTACTTACCAATAATGATTTATTCTATTATCTAATCAGAAAGCGTCAGTCAAGATGTGATTGACATATGTTATGTTGTGGAAAATATTTCCAATTAAATTGTTGCAACTTTAAAATGGTGCATAGACTTGATTTTCAGCTGAATTAAGTTTGTTGTGGAAAATTAACAGGGTTTATTTTTGGCAGAAATTCGAGCAAATAATTGCTTCTTAAATAGTTTCGAGATTTCTCGACAGACGATCAAAATGCAATCATATTTTCTTGTTTGAAATAAGAGTTGTTGATTATGGAATTGTTTGGTCTGTTATGAAGCTAATGAAAAACAAAAGAACACGTGATAATTAACCTTATAATCGAGAAAAGTTTCCGGCAAAGAAATTTTTAAGTGTGTTCATAACGTATGTAGAATGCGTTTCATAAAATAAATCAATTTGAAATAACTATAAAAGTAATTACCAGCTAATCTGTTCATGTACGTGTCGGGTTTTAGCAGGGAATCAATTTTACATTATTTCCGTGTATTTGTTCATGTACAATATTTAATAAGATTCAAAAAATCGATTTCTAGACGCCTTTCCATTGATAAAACTGAATATGATTTTTCATTAACCTTAGACGTTTTCTTTCGCCTACATCTAATTGGTGCACGATTTTCACTCGCTCGTTTCGTTGACTACCATGGCGGTTGCTCGTTTTGCATTATCTTGGTGACAAAATTTCAAGGTATTTTGAAATTGGGATCAGTACATTTTTTTATAATTACGACATTAAAGCATGAGTGCATCAAATGGTTCTACATCCACAAGATCAGCAGGTAGATATGTAGACCTGCGTGTAAACTAGCCACGACGATATGCATATCAAATCAAAAATAAAGAAGTGCATCATTTGGTATAAGCTCACGTAAAATCTTTTGCAATGTATTTTTTTCGTAAAGCAAATAAAATATGTAATGGACGACTAAAATAAAAAGAACGTTTTTGGAAGTAGTTATTTTAGAGTTTGAACGGAGGAGTCTGTAGCACATACATACATATATCTCAAGGGGGAACACCACTGTAGGATTTTCAAAAAAAAGTTTTTGTTGCTCTAAAGTATACCTCATCATAGAAATCATGTAGCAATGTTTCATATAGTAGAAAAATCTCTAAGTATTCGAAATTTTAAATTAGTGCGGCGCCTCTCTCTGCTCTTTCGGAGCGCAATACGCACGTATCCCCGCACACTATTGGTATTGAAATTTAGAACAATTTTAAATATAAATATTTCAAAACTGTATACGTGTTCTGTTAGTTGAACGTTAGTAGAGAACGCTGAAGTACGAATTTTGCAGACTAGAGGTATATCAAATTTATCCATGATTTTTCAATAACTTTCACTTTAAACGCGTTTATCTCGGAACAAAGTTTTTCAAACTGGCCGGACTCCTTTCTCAAACAACTTTTGTTCGATTTACTTGAAATTTTTACAGTATGTTCAAAATTAGTGTCTGCTAGGAAGCACGTAGGATTTTTTAATGTTGCATATTTCAATTGTTATTAAAAAAATTCGAGCGTTATCTTTCGTTTTCTTTTAGTTTTTTTCAAAATGACGCCATTTTGTCAAAAATCAATTTAAAAAAAAATCCTGCATACTTTTCTGGCTGTTGTTATGCTTTATTGACAATTATTTGTTTGATAACCATAACCTTAACATTTCAGGAGAAAACGGTCCGGTCGCGAAGCCATGAAAAAAAGACGTTTCTGGAGAGATAGGGATTTGCCATTTTGTTTTTTAAAGTTCTGAAAAATTTCAAAGAGAATGTCAAATACTTGTACAGTATAGATCTTTACTAAATTTCGATATGTTGTTTGGGTTTTGAGAAAATAACTCCCAAATTGTCTTTTTTTTACCTCTACAGTTGTTTCCCACCTTGAGAGACATCGCCTGTATTTTAATTTTGCAGACAATGTACAGTACGTATTCTAATTTTGTCGGTGCTTTGTGTTCTTGCACATATCATAAGATATCATTAAGAGACCGACATTAGCACAATTTTTGCTATTATAATTTTGAAAGTTGTTTTTTCTTAAGTAGAATAGGACAACCAAAGCTACTAAGAGAATATTTATGATACACTTTACATATGGATAGGCGAAAGTGAAATACTTTTTCTAATATTGCAAAATGGTTTTTACGGTAAGCATTTTACAACTAAAATCAAACATCAATTTTCATAAAATTCTTAAATTTTTTGGTTTAATCGATACATGATGACCAAACTACATGTAAACCTGAGTATGTACCAATAACGAAAGGTTTCAAATATGTTTCAAAACTACAAGTCAGCTGCTAAGCGAATAATTTATATCAGTCGCAATCGATGTAACCACCGTTCAAATAAGATAATTTGTAAAGTATCTAATATTGCACCACTTTCCACTATTAGATTTCAAACAGAATATTTTGAGAAGTCAATTCAATTTAATGTGTGCGAGAAAGGATAGTTGTTTTACATAATTATTGTCTTAGTCGCAGAATTATTATATACGAATTTGAATAGGAAACATTCCTAGACGGATGACAATATATTTTATATGTTGTATTTTTCGAACACTGTATGCAACTAAAATTATGTATTGTAGTTATCTCAAAGGGAGAGTTCAATAATCCTTTAGACTAAATTCAGCAAAAAAAATTAAAATTAAAAAAACTTTCTAAGAATTTGTGTTTCTTGGAGTTTTTCATTAAATACACACCGCGCCAAGGAGATTGTCTAGCACTCATTTGTTAACTTCACCTTATCTAGTCTTATCTTGACATATCAACAAGTCGTGAATTGTAACATCACAATTAATAACATACTGACTATCACATAATTTTATCCCTAAGGTATAGATTACTATTATTATATTAATTATCTGCACAGCGGGCCAGGCTACTTCGAGTGAGCAATTCATAGCTTAAGGAAGTTTAATAACCAACAATATTCAATTCGAAGTTTTGATGGAAAAGATTGATAATAATAATGAATAATAATAATATAAAATCTCATATCTTCAAATAATTTATATGAAATTAATACTTAAAAATATGGATGATGATATGATGATGTGCGCGAAGTTGAGAAAAATGTAGTTATTGATTGAGCATGTAATGTTTCGAATTTTTTTTTTGCAGAACGTAACGTTATTTGCTACTAACGTCACATACTATCTAGAAAATTATGTATAGTTTCGGCAGTAAAACAAGTTATCATTCTCCTCTGGTTGAAGATGTTTCGGATCACATTTGTACTTGGCTATATTTCAAATTTTATTGTGAGCCATTATTTAGTCCTTTGAAGAGTGGAGGTATTGATTGATTTCGGATGGTATGTTAGCATACTAAGAATTTGTATAATCTATTCCGCGAATGTTTCTAGAAAAAAAATTGAAATACATAACATCTTTATGAATGTACCATTCTTTGGACTTTCATTTAAATAGTTTAAAATTGTCTATTGATTCTGTTGAGTTTTCCGTTGTTGTATTCTTACTTTACAAAATTCAAAATGCCGATTTTCTTTCGGAGAATAGGTGAATATTTAGCAAATTTGAAAAGTCAATAGTCAAAGTTAATTCACTTGATTATCGTAAAAATACTGCCCGAGAACTTGAAAAATGTTATTGCTAGCAATGCGATTGTAATTACAAAGTATCAGCCCAGTAAAATGCTCCTGCTTTTCTTATTTTCGACGCGTATCTAATTGAAAATTGAAATGAATTTGAATAAAGTACATTTGCCCAGAAACTGTTGTTCAACTAGTATACCGAATTGATGATTTGCTTTGTTATTCAGCATAGTTTTCGCTTTTGTTAATATAATTTTTTTCGTCTGATGATTATTGTCGTAGTTCGGAATGGGACATGCCGTCGGAGAGCGGCTTTTTGCTTTTGGGAGCAGGCTTTGTGCATCTCTTAAGATAAATAGTGGCAATATTTTTAAACATACTTACCTATTGGAGGATTCACCCCATTCAAATGGATCGGTGCAGGTTTCCGACTGGCAGGAGCAGGTATGAGGACACCAGACGTTGAGCAAGGCGATGCTGAGGAGGAGTCACAAGAGCCTTCTATCGATCGAGTTGGAGTTGGGACTGAAGATTGAGGATCGTCAACTGGACTCTTAGGACCTTGATGCGCCTGATTAGTGTGATTACTGCGTATCACTGGAGTTGTACCAGGCGCTGGTGTGATTTCTCCAGCAATAAGCCCCCTGGCCTCATCCTGAGCTTGTGCACGTCGCAAGGCGGTCTGGAGGGCCATCACACGCTGGCGTTCTGCAGTTAAGCAGCATTTTTCGCAATCGCAGAAGCGATATCGGCAATATCGCTTGTGACCTTTAAGTCCGATTTTTAGCCCATGGTTCCGACAGCGGGCACAGTTAGGCGGCGTGCGCGGGGAGATCGAGCTGGAACTTGAGCTCGACGCACCACCACACATGTCATTTTTCGCCTCCAGCAAGTCCGAATCGGACATGACGTCGTTCCAGTTGTCCTCAGAAACCATTCAATGTAATTTACTTGATTTTGCTAACGCGAAAACAGAACGACAACCAACACTTATCTCGTGAGCTATCCCGAACAAACTCGCGACACTTTTTTAATACAATATCCTTTGTTTTTCGTTGCAACTGTGCACCGTCTTCGCTCGTTGTTATTTTCAATGAACACCGTCCTCCACACTCAATTGAAACCTCATGAAATCCATCGAACGATAGTCAATTCACAAAATAACACAGCTTACGTAGTCGTCGGCTTGATCTGGAGCGATAAAAGTACGTACGTAGTTCTTTGGTTGCACCGCTCAGTATATCAGAAATTATTAGAGTTTCGATGTATCGTTTTGGAATCTTCATCTAATTTCGCATTTAATCAACAGTTCAAGACACACAAGCAGTCGATCGGGATCTTAGATGCACTGGAAAGTAACCAATTACTGATACTTTGTATATAAGATAATCGAAGAGATTCAAACGATGCGCAAATTCAAGTTCAGTTTTCGCGAACGAGAAATTGCCGCTGAGTCCAAGCTTGTCGCCCGCCGTTGCCGCCACAGTGCACGACACGTGAGCCGTTCCGTTTCTGGTGAACACAAGACAAACACGGATTCAATCTTACAACTTAGTCGCCGTCGTTGCAACTGCATGTGCTTAAATGCAACTGCCGGATTGCGAGTCGAGCGAGGGTAGTCGGGACACCGCTCGGAACGATTGCGATTTGCAAGTGCATCCGCGCTATCTTTCCTCTCCAACTAGTCGTGCCTGCTCTCAATCCATGCTTGTATCTCGTAGATACAACACATGCACAAACTTCGCGATGCCTGCCAAAGTTTCGAATCGAACGTGCTCATGTGCCAAATGCAAGCGGAACAGCGGTGGACGAGAGGCTAGAGACGCGCCAATGTTTTCCTCTGTGTAGTTTGTTGCATTTCGAATTTGGCGCTTCGCGTGGAAGCTCACGAGTTCCATTCTGCAGCCTGGTCGTGTTGTACGAGTAGACTAGTACACGAACCTACAACAACATCGTATACAGTGATCCTGCCAAGAGTTTGTCACTGTTACGTCCTTTTACCTAAAACCCCGGAAAGCATCACTTTTTAGAATACAAGTGAGTATAAGCTATGCAGAATACATATTAATCAGTCTAGATTCTGTTACATTACCACCCATCCGCATAATTTGAAATGGTTCAACCGAAAGTGCTATAGTTGTATCTTTATCCAACTCAGAAACAGGTAATATCACAGTATATTAAAAGAAATCTAAAAGACGGTTAAGTAATGTGAAAGAAACTCATAGCAAAGCCTATTTTAACAGTTCTTTGCAGAATAAATATGTAGACGCATCGCACTTTTAAATGGAATATTTTATTGTGCTAGAAATTAGCAAACCAAGCACATCTTGTAAAGCTTATAGATTATGAGAATTGATTGAACATTCCATTGTCGCTGGAGTGTTTAATCCTACATATGACAATCACAATTTATTGTAAACAGATTTGAAATGAATAAAATCCGACATTGCTTACAATTTCACGTGTGATATTTCGAAAATTTCTTACACGATACTTCTATAAAAAAAGTTCAGTTTCTGCGAAAAATATAATAGAATAGATTCGATTACGATTTCACATCGTAAGTCGAGTTGGCACTATAAATGCCTTCCACGAAAGCATATCTACAAAGCTATGTACATGTACATGTATGTAAAAAGCCAAACTGGTGTACATAAAATTTACAGAATACCTATTTCAAATAAAATTTAAGTCTCCTGCTAAACTGCATCCATACAAGTGGCTGTGATTTTCCACAAGTTATACAAATGGAATTTCGGAAGTGTCTATCATGTCAATGCCAATTGGGTTTGTAGATTTTTTGAATCATAAATTTACCAATTTCGGATGAAGCCGGTGGTTGAATGCCACCAAAAATAATACGTCCAGCCATCCCCATGCAATAATCAAGAGAGTTTCAACCAACACGACTAGTCTTTGATTTGTATTGAAAAATGCGACGACAGTCGCCATTATAGTTCATGCTAATGCAATTACTAGCAATAATGTTTTATTTGGGTGTTTTGAGCGTCTTTTGGTGGTGTTTTAAGATTATTAAAAAGTCGTGTTGTTGCTTTTTACCAAAATATTTTTTATTTTCTCAAATACGTATTTCGGTTGCTACTTGCAACCTTCTTCAGTGTTTTGTACACGACTCGAGTCGTCTACAAAATACAGAATATTTTGGTAAAAAGCAACAACACGACTTTTTAATAGTCTTAATAATGTTTAATCTTTATTGGTCCAATCGGCAAAACTTGTCTCAAAGATCAGAAGCCTTCCTAGTGTTTTTTCGTATAATTGCTAAAGAAAACTTTGTAAGTTTTGAAAATTTGGGCCGTCATTTTTTGACCTTTTACGTTTACGCTGCGAAAACGCTTATAGATACAAAAAAATGTATAGAAAATAGCTCATTCTATAAACAAAACGCGCGAGCATAGATTTATCTAGCACATCGTATAGAAATTATGAGAGTCCCGTGAAAATCCCAACGAGCGAGTTTTTCTAAGGTTTTTGAAATAATTCCCGCCGAACGAAACTAGTTAATTCAAAAAATATGAATGAAGTCTCTGAAATTTAAAAAAAAGCTGTTCAGCTCTTGTTTAGAAAAGTCAAACGTAAACTTTTTTTCGCACTTTCCCTGAACTTTGATATTGAATATTACGTGAACTATGTAATGTAAAATATACCACACACGGTACTTACAGAGATGACACTGCAATGAGAATTTTGTGCTACTTTTTGTTTATACCAAGAATTAAAGCAAAAGCAATGTTTGCTGTTTTAGCCCATTTTAAATTAGAACTTTCATATCACTGTTGCATCAATTTTTTCTCGCAAATATTAAACCTTTTTCAATGTGGACTTTACCAATATTTTTTATGATAACCATTGACAACAATATGGCTGAAAACAAATTATATGCATTATAGCACATCGGTATATATCACTGTGGATTTCTACAGCTGTAATAGTTTTAAAGCGCAATATGGTAAATGTGGTGAACAGAGTAGTACGCTTGTAATTATATAAGCACCTAACGAAACTGACTTACTTTACATTGCAATAGGTCAGATAATATTCAATGTTGAAGCTTTGGAGATAAACGCGAAAAAAAGTTTATTTTTGACATTTTAAAAATTGGAAAATTAGTTGAAAACTTTTATAATTTAGCAGAAATAGCTTAAGTGCAACACACGAGCTTGATAATATTATTTAAAAAAATTGCAGAAACTTCCTTTTAAAAAAATATAACTAAGTTGGTGCCGCGGAAATTACGGTTAAATTAACCTTTTGAGATTTTCACAAGACACTAATAATTTCAAACTCGATGCTAGATAAATCCAAGCTTTCGTGGATTTTTTTTATAGGACATGCAATTTTCAATAGAAATTATCTAGCGACATTTTTGGTACCGATTACCGTTATCGATTAAGGATCATAAAATGACAGTCAAATTTGTCAAAACTTTAAAAAAGGAAATTCAAAACAATTTCGTATAAAAAAGATGGAGTTTTTGGCCATTGAGACGAGCTTTATCGATTTTGAAACTAGCCTGAATTTTAGGGTCGAATTCAACCAAATTTTGGAATTTTCAAAGAATAAGTTCGTCATCATGCAGAGTTTATTGGACTCGACTGTATTGCTGGCCCATTAGTAAGGAATAAGACGCTAATCGGGAAGACTTCCGATGCTTTCCTCATAAAAATTGCTTCTGATGACCGAACAAACAAACATTGGTTGGTTGGTGTTCACAGAATCGACGTTCTGGGCAGTCAAGTAGTTTTGTGTGGAATTTGGAATGGACGGCGGCCACTCATCTCTGTCAATGGCCATCTACTTATAGAAGTAAATGTATTCGACGAGCTGCAACCCACCGAAGATAATTATACAATCAATGAAACCCTCTCCTCCTATATATGCTAAACAAGATAGCGCGTGTGGCAACGGTAGCAGCCAGCCAGCGGGTTGCGGGAGTGTGCCAGAGGGGCCCGTGCATTTATTTATATAGCAATCAAAACTGTTGCTATTATTATTATTCAGCGCTCTCCTTATCGCTGCGCTGCGCTGCCCTCGACCAATTGTGCACCAGGGAAGGGTGGCGTGCAAACGCCAGGCAATTGCAACATTGCAACAATCTGTTGCTATGTAGCGAATTGGCAACGCGCGAAGTATTTCGAACAGTTCACGATTATCAGTGGTGTGTGTTTGAGTTTCCTATCTGTACCAATTTCGAATATAAACATTCCTCGGGAGCTGTGTCTACGGCTACGGTAGTCCAAAATGCCATAACCACATACTGTACTTGGCTAATTGCTATAAAATATTACCTATGATTGAAACGAATGTAAAATTAACGATTATATTATGACCGCCTGCAGAAGTGTGCGGCGGCTTGGCTGTTCAACTGCAAACAACTTGAGGCAAGAAAATGCATATATGCATTCCGAAGCGTGAACATTTGCGCAAAGTGTTACCATAAAATCATCAACGTACAGAACAGTGTCTTTCCCTACTTAGGATACCAGGATAACGGACATACGATTAAAATTAATTTGTTCAGGGCACGGCGACATGGACAAAGCGCTTCTGTAATAACAATGCCCACTTTATAGGCTAAGTATAGTTTCCCCATTAGTAGCCGCTAGATTCGAAAGTCCAGTTGCTACCCCCTTCTGCTGGCTTTCAGTGCGGCCTCCTCTTGTTTTCATGCTTTCGGTTTGGTCTTTTTCGCGTGTTCCGCCAAGAGTCGCTAGAAAGCCCCTTGGCCTTATTTAGCGTAACACAGCGGGGAGACAATAGCTGCAGCCTATCGATAGCCACTAATAGAGGTTCTCATCTGCGCGGAAATTCTCCTCGAAGCGAAGGTCGGTGGGATCAAAGTGGCAACCCTTCCGGGGATTTTTGCAACAAAGTAGTGATCGGAAAACAGGTTCTTGGCAATGACAAGTCGGGCGACAAAAGTAGCCACCACGTCCGCGACAGGGCACCGTGCATGGGTCGCGCAGGCGACGTTGGCGACGAAGGCTTCGCAGGCGGATTAAGGCTATCGAGCGAGCCCATCTACCCTTGCCAGATAGGTTACCTTTATCAATCATAAACTCAGTGTTCCGCGTCTTCCCACATCTGCCCGCATTGGGGCCAAGTCGCGCCTGGTTCGCGAGAAATCGTCGTCCATAAAACTACACTTTCGAGCGAGCCTCACTGAATATTTACGGCATCGGCGGTTGCTTATGGTACTTGCATCGTGCCAAAGCGGCCAATATGCACCGAGCGTAATCAGTCGCAGATAGCACTATTTTTAGACTTCGCACATGCGATCACACTTGTGTCTGGACGTTCCCGCCGCTTTTATTGAGTCAGAGAGGAGCTTGCCTCGGCTTCCTTATCACCTGAAGAATTCGCGACTGTCGATCACGCAACCACCGCTCGCAGCCGCAAAATATCGCCGGGATCGTATTTGGTTTGCCGCGTTCGCCCGCCGCCGAAATAACCACTTTAGAACGGTTCACTCGCGGATTCGCACTGCCACTGCGACTGCCGAGCGCAATTTACCGCGACCAAGTTCAGCTCAAGATTCTTCATGCACAACGCACACAGCGATTCGCGTCTCGAATCAGCTGCATGTATGCAGTGCACACGTGAAGCGAACGACGGCCGGCGCGGAGCATGGGGCCACTGGGCGGCAAGGACGAGCCGCGCGGTAGTGCATCGCGATGCAAGCGTACATCGTTGGGGCCAGTGTGTGTGCGTGAGTGTACTTGTAAACGGCACTACTTCCCTGCGTGTCTGCAACCAAAACAAACTATCCGGCCGCGTACACGTGGAGTGCAGACGCAATGGAATTCGGTGTGGGCTGTGAGGTGGCCACGCAATGCACTGCAACGGGGCGACAGCGACATATCCAGGAGGTCATTTGTAGCCAAGTTCATGCAGCGATTGCAGACTGGTTAGAAGGACGAGTGATGGGCAGCCGTCTCGTCTTGTGCAGGCACTTGGCTGGGGATGGGTGTGGGGCTGTTCGGTTCTTGCAATTTCTTCGATTGGAGCGAGCAGCCATGTCTTCTGATTGATGCCTGGATGACGGGGCTGCCAGTGGGGGTTGAAATTGTTTTTGTCACTGAAATGGCGAGTTGTAAGGCAAGGGAAGCTGATCGGGATTGCCTGATTGGCATGCCTAGTGCAGATGTTTTGTCCGGTTAAGGTCCTGATTGACCGAACTATAGTGACTTCACTTCAATATCCAGGAAACTATCTCCATGGAAACTCCTTTCATTATTTTGTGATTGTAGTTGTATGGAATATATCAAATCAGAAACAAGGAAACCCCAGCGCTAATTATGTCATTATTAATTTGAAATTCGAGCCCAATTCAAGAAGCCGATTCGAAGCTTTTGCACGAAAAATTACGAAGAAGGCAAATGATTAAAAATAATGTTAAAGATGTATTTTATTCACAACAGAAAGATCTTTCATCTAGAATAAATTTGGATTCAATATTTCAAAAATAAATTCAGGCATAGTCGAAAGACATAAAAAGTCTAGATATGCGAATCGGCGCCTAAAACACAACATGGCGTATTTAAATTTTTCAACTAGTTCGCGAGACGCGTTTAAAGTTGCTAAGAAAATGGAAACCATTTTAATTGGAAATATTGAAAGGAAGTATGATTTACTTTATTCTTGAACCTTCGAGAAATTCAGATCCATACGTTTTCGAAAGCAGGTTTAGGTTTAGTTCAATTTTCGACATTTTTGAGACACGGTACTACGCGCTTTAGGTGACGATATTTGGTTCAGTTGAACTCCTACTAGTTTAAATTCAGCGCATAAAATATCAATTGAAGATGTTAACTAAAAGCATGTGCATTTCGTACTATTTTGAACATGTTATTTGTCATAGTTATCAACTTAGAATCAACGGAAAATTAATTAAGACACCACGATGAAACAGAAAGCTCTAAAAAAAATTCAATTTAAAAAAAATGTATCATGTGATCTGACTTTCTAAATATGCGGAGTCACAAAAACGACCCTTAACAGACAAAGCAGTATATTATGAGCATATAGGGAAATACTACTATACTTTTCATAAAGAGAGCAATGAAAATGCTTCGAAAACTCATCTTTCCGCTTATAAATAATTTAGAGCTCAGGTTTCGCTCGCCCCATTTGAATCACCCTCTGTTTCTGATCAAAACTTAATTTAAAAAATGGTGTTTCTTCTGTCGTCGAAAAATCTGTAAAGCAGCAATCTACATTTAAAGACATATTAAAATTTTAAAAAATCACCCACAAGAAAATCTGCAATAAGTTGAAAATAAGACTTTACCACTTTCACAATTTCACAAAAACAATCAAATAACAATAAACTCTTTTCACGTTTTGTAGCTTACTAGTAGAGCTTACGTGAATTTCCTGCTACAACAATCAAGGTATAGACATATAGACTATTGCAACAGTATGTATTTCTAATTGGGAGTTTTCGAACATTTTTTAGCATCAATTTTCACAGCTGATTCGCAAGCCGGGAACGCTACCGGCTTTTTGATTTGTTTTCATATCCGGAAAACCGAGCTGCCTTTCCAACAAACGGAAGTTGAATGCCCACGGCACGTTAAATTATTGATGAATTCGAGACTCGGAAAGCTTTGCTGCAACTAATACAGATGTTGATTTGCTGGCTATATGGAACTATGAGGATGTGTAGAATGAAGATAATGGAGTATGATGGAATAAACACTGAGATCAAGTAGAACGATTGTGCATGTTTACAGTGATACATGCAAGTAAATAAACACTTCATTCCCTTATAAAACTGAAGTGTTAGACATTTTTGGAACATATTTGGAAAGGGAAGCCGATGGGAATCGGCTTATATGAACGCTTCGCCACTGCTGTCTTGTCTATATCATTTGATAGACAGTGATGCATCGAAGAGGACCCGCATATGATGGTGTTCGATTGCGAATAAATAATGAAATTGAGTCGGTCTAACGAAAATTTAAATTATTTTCAACTTTCTTTTAGCTCTGAAAGCTAATCGCTTAGAATTAAGACTATCAAAAAGTTTTGTCTCAGTGCTGAAAATACTGTTCAAGAAATTTGTAAACTTTGGATCCTGGATCGCCAAGGTACTAACATATCGAAGAAAATTGAACCGTTGATGTGAAACCATTCATTTGTAGAGTTTTCATATACATATATAAATTTCAGTTAGCTCATATGTTCCACACATACTAAGAAATTAGCTATTTTAGCATAATAAAACAATTTTAATTGAGGCCGGTAATCGAATTGTTCTAATTATGAATAGGAAATGTTTTAGGTAGGTCTAGCGATTGCGGAATACGGCAGCACTGCTAAATCTCAAACAGTTAACACTCATCTATACATATTGCATTGAAACAAGTTGTCTCCTTAAAAAGCTTGCAACATTTGCGAGACTATGCAACCAGCAGAGTAAACCATCGTTTGGTGACTTTGCGATTAAATTCCGTGATCTTTGGCCGAAACGATTGACGTAGTTTCGATGAGTGATGTTGATGAATAGAATATAGACATGTTTCTCAATGCAAAATTGATTATTTCTACCGAATCGAAATAAGTGCACATGAAGTAATAATAGGGGAACCTGAAGTTCGTCCATCATCAACACCATAGCATAAAAAATTTAAAGACCGGACACGAGCGTCAAATTGACGCAACTCTGTTATACAATTCGCTGTGGGGAATTTTACACGCGTATTATTGATCTAATTTGCTTCGATACACTAATTTGATCACGTATTCGTTATGCACGCAGCTTTTGGAGATTAATTTTTAATATTTTTTCAAAGTAATACAATCAGAACAAATTTTATTCAAATATGAGAGTTTTGTTACTATTCTACAAGTTCAAACCAGGAACAGAACCAGGAACCAGAAAATTGGTTAAACTGATTATTTTCCACTTGTGTATATTTTAACGATAGAAAAGCTATATTTGACAGTATTTTATGGTAAAATATATCAAGGTAAATCAACTATGAATTATGATCGTTTCCCAAGGATATAGAAACGTCTGATATTAGGTCTCGAAAGTAGAAAACAATAAGCTGCGAGACGACCCAGGTCCAAACGGTCAATTTCCAGAACTCATTAGAGTAAGTGGAATGAGTTTACATCAATCAAATCATCTTAAGAGGCATCAATTGATTACATAAGGATTGAAACTTTACTCCGATAAATCGGAAACATTTTGCAACACCTTTATAACCTAAGTGGCTCTTTTCAAGTCCACGCTCGAAGGACGTAAATTTTGGTGGAATTGAGATTGAAGAATTATTGAAAGCAAATTTTGCTGCTACGCCTACTGAACTAGATTATTTCGCGTGACGACCATTAAAAATCTTACGGATTCTTACGAAAGTGGGAGGGGGTCCAATACTTAATAATTTAGCCTTACATAATTTATGGACGTTCCCTAAAATAATATTTGACACAGTCACTCAAATGCTTTTACGCTTTGATTGATGCTTTAATGACTTTAAAAAACGTTTCGTTCGCGAGATATTTTGCCTTCAGTTCTACGGCCCGGTTTTATATTGAAATGCAGCAGGAAATTAATGAATACAATATATCACTACAAGCTACAATGAAAAAAATGGAGTATAAGTTACCTGCAGATATATTGCCGTTGAGGCACGCTATTAAACGATGCCCTTCCAGATTCTTAGCTTTGTGTTGAATATTATGTTATTAACGAAAATTGGCCGAATCTCTTGTAAATGTATTCTACATGTTTTGGTAAAATCTACTTCAATCTAGCAAGAATATTATATTTGAGTTATTTTAAATTACAAATCATACTCTACTACCAAAGTATGTATGTCCTAATGGATTGCGAAAAAGTGACCACGAGTCAATAATGGATGATCATTATTTTCCTCTTAAAACTCGACTCTTCCAAAATACGTCCGATCTCATTTAACTAAGCACACAGCCCAACCGTCAGAGTAAACATTCATACAAATTTTGTCTGATTTCAGTTTAGAGTCTAAAATTCAATAAAAAAAGTAAATGTACTTTGAAACGGATATGTACACCAATTATATCGCAGTCTTCGCTTGGCAATGTAATTTTTTTGGTTGCAGTTTAAAGATGGATGCAATGACCTTTGGCGCAACCGTTTTAAACGTCTATTGTATCTTTTGTATCTTTTCACAGTGATACCACGCCTTCTTGGTGTAAAATATGTTGATCAAATATAACCATTCCAATTTCATCGAAATATTCAAATTTTATGGAATGTAACTTTTTTTGTGCGGGAACTCCTCTAAATTCTTTTCTGGAATTCTTTTAATATCGGAAGTGTGCTCGAAAACAGTCTGCAACTGCAATCTGAGCAGCAGCATGACCATTTATGTCTGATGCTATTTCCTTGATTTGATTGAAATGTCTTAAACGTTCTTTTAATTTTCATTGATAAACACACTTACGATGTTTTTTGAGCTTTACCCGTAATTTTATGACTAAAAAGTCCTCAGTCCAAACTACTTTCACTATATCGTCTGTATTTATACATTTCAAACAACATCATATCTCTTGTACATTCGTATAAGTATTTGACTTCACCTCCTAAAGAAATTCTTGTGACGATATAGTATATAGAATAGTATAGATATGTAAAATTTCTATCAATTAGTGTATCTTGTAGTGAATTTCACATGACTAAACTTAATTTGTCTCACTTCAGCAGACATTATGAAATTTTTTATAATGCGTAGCGCACAACAATTATACACAAACCTTCTATCATTTTGCCTATAGCTTAGTCAAATTCATTAGTAAATTTATGCAATTTTCATTTCACTCAAACCTACTTGTTCAACTCTGCTATAACTTACGATATATATGCGCAGCACAAATTTTTGCGAAGCCTGCTCATCTAGCACTTTTATACAAACATCCTTAATGAATATGGCTAAAACCATAGTCAGATTGAGTCTATTTGAACTATTTTCTGTTTTTGACGGAACTAGTAAAAATAACTAAACAAATAGTTACGGTTGACTAGGAAATATTGTCTGAGTGTATTGGTCTCGTCTGTGAATGAAAACTTCTTATGAAATTCACTTTTCAACTATTAATTGGTCAATTTCAATCAATTTTTAGCCGCTGCCAAAATTATTGGACGCAGTAGTTTCACCCGCTTTGAGCACAAATAAAGTGAGGCTTCAGAATTTTAACATGTTCATAATCTTTCTGCTTCTTGAAAGCATGCATGTTTTACTTGTTCCCAGTCACATAATTAAAAGTATCGATTAATTAAAGGGGTGTTATGATCTATGGAAACAGTCTTTGTTCCCCCAATAAATTATTTTAAATTAAAAGTATATGTGAAATAACTACTATGTTTATTTGAGAAAGATTACTGAACTAATTCAAATAGTACTGAATTCAAACGCATCGAAATAAATAATGGAAGTAATCGTCCCCCAATAACCGAAGCTTTACATCCAAATCTTTCACATTTTTATAACTCTATGTTACCCAAATCACTTACCACCATATCTTGATATGGAAAATAAATTCAATAAAATATTGTAAAATCCAAATGAAATTTCAACCAAAAACTATCCTCACAGCAACCACACCTGTTTTTAACTCATGTTACATATCTTAACAAGTCCATTTTATTGAAACCATATCATATCTGTAACTACGCATGTACGTTAATACAAAAACCAGTTGTACTGTGATCCAATTGCTGAGAAAATGCCAGTGTGTGCAAATAAATTAAAAAATGCACTTAACACAACGTCGCGCAGCTTTTGGTAAGAAATTAGTTCAGGTTTTAGAGATGATCATTCAAGAAAGAAATCTGATGCTGAAAAGTCGACGAGTATAGTGTCATTCACCTGATCATAAAAATGACAAACATTGAAAGCAATATTAATTTTTCAGTATAAATCATTTCATTGGTTGGATAACGCGAGGTCGATTGTTCCGTATAAGGTATTGGGTCTTAGAACTCAGGCAAATAAAGGAAGACAATTTAGCTTCTAACACTTCTGGTTAATAGAGATTCAAATTAGTCACTTCTGTCAGGAACAGCTGCCAAGAGTACCATAATTGAAACTCAAATGGATTTAGTTTAGTTGGTGTTTCATGGAATCTCCAAAATTGTCTCTGTTGGCAATATTAAGCTCATTGAAGAATAAAACAACAACCGAATTGAACATTTTCTTCGAACATTTCAGGCATAGTTCTACTTAAATATTTACAAATATGCTTAGAAACATGTTTCAGTTTTGAACGGTTAGAATAATTTTGGGTCCGTTGCTTTTTTCAGTCTAGAAAATGATCTCTTGTAGGAATTTGAATTTTTTAATTCAACAAAAGCTTAAAATTATAAGAAGACTTGAGTTATAAACCGATAAAAAACATAAGTTCTCAGTTAGAGAAATATTCAACCCATTAATCAGGTACCTAAGTGCATCAAAATCAGCAAAAAACAGTAGAATTAAGCAATTCAAGGAGCAACGTGAATATTATGAAAATGGAGATTAATGCTTATTAAGCCAAGATATCTAACATCAGATCAGGACAGGACAGGATTATACAGAATGTTTTATACGGCATATATGGAATTTCGTTTTGTTTCTTCAACAGGATCGCCATTGACGTAGGTATTTCGCTTAAACAATCGACATGAAGATATACAAACGAAGATTATATATAGAGTAGTTTCGGATATTATGGCCTAGTCGGCCAATATGGCCTACATTATTTTCTCCGAAACTAACGAACACAAGCGGCGTTTGTATCTGCTATTTTCTCGCAACCATTCCCCCGACCCTCTCAGTCGATCACTGTGTTCCAACAAGTGCGCGTGTGTCCAGAGCTCGCGACGACCGAAAATTATCGAATTTGATGTTATTTTTTGGTAAGTTTTACTCATATTATTTTGTCAAATAATCTTTGTTTTTGTATTAGTAGTACACAGTGTTATAAGTTAACTATTGGTATATAGTATGGTAACATTTTAGAAGCACATTATTCGCTACTTTTTAGGTTAGATTTTTTTTTAATCAAAAACGTGCCTGCGGCCATTATGGCTCACTAGGCAGGTGGCCAATAGAAAATGGATCTTTTGACGTAACACCTTCCATAAGTGAACTTAATATAAGTAATGCGACAGCTAATGATGCTACCTCGGTTTTAAGGAACCAGAACAAAGTTCCACCTGGAAGTTTCGAAAAAATTGCAGTTCCCATTGCGACGTTGCCACAGCCATCAACTTCAAGAAATCATAACTTTATACCGCCATTCCAATCGATACCAGAAATAGCACCTAGGAAAGCTACTAACCGAGGCAGAAGAGCAGCGAAGTCGACGTTACTTACTTCATCCCCGTACAAAAATGAATTGCTAGACTCATTAAAAAAGAAACAAGACCAAATCGAAAAGACTATGTAAAAAGCCAAAAAAGGAAAAGGGAAGGGCAAAAAGACCAAGTTAAAATCGAAGGAGGTACAAATGTCTAGCTCGGAGGAAGAAAATGAACCTTTGTACGACGAAAGTTCTGACAAAAGTCCTGATAGGAGCAATGTTTCGGATGCAAAGTGTCTGTATTGTGAGGGTCTTTATTCTATGGATAACAGAGGCGAACCATGGATCCAATGCCTATGTTGTAAATTATGGGCTCACGAAGAATGCTCAGCAGTGGAAACCGATGTTTTCTTCTGCGAATTTTGTTCTGCAAAGTAATGCAAAGTTAATTTTTTTATTTTTTGATTTTATTTTTTATGGTGCACAATATAGCTTACTTCAATTGTGGCCAATATGACCTACCATGTTTGAATTTTAATGATTCCTTAAGTTTAAAAAAACGTTTATTAAAGCTATGTTTCGATGTTATTAATCTTCAATTCATAATTGTTGATTACTATTAAGTTCAAAGAACTGATTTAATCAATAAAGACAGTTTAATCTCATAAATCTTGTAATTTATTTCCAAAAAAGCTTATGGTGTGCCATATTACCCGAAGTTACTCTACATGGATTGCCAGCGAACCAATAAACATTGAAGTTGATGAGAACATCAACAGTTTGTAAACTATTTGAATCATACGATTACCATTTGTGTAAATCCATTTCGATAAAATTTTGGAAGCAATTCCTGTTATGTATTACCTTACCACGCGCAATATCAAAAAACAGAATGTAAGGACACTATTTACAAATTTAAAATTTATTTGACGGAATAATTTGAAATCCTTCCTTTGAAATCAACTATTATACTCTAGTATGTATACACTATTTTACATGCGTCTTTTACCGTATTTAACTATTGTTCTTCCTTAATGTATGTACCACTTGACTGATCTAAAATAGGACATAATCAATCTAGTTATAGTGGCAAAAGTTTGTTTAGACCTTATTATTATCTACTATGATGCGATTCCCGTCACACCTGATCTCTTCAATGAAAGCAGCAAATGAAAGAAGAGCGAAAGAAACCTTCCAGTATGCAACGCTGCCCACATTTAAAATCCAAATCCAGCTCGAAAGAGTGAAATCCATTTCCTCAGGTCTTGATCTTCACCAAAACACCAAAAACGAATAGATAATATGAGAGAAGAAATGTTCATGGATAAACGACTATACTATATTGAATAGGTCTGCAGTATTTTCGTGAATATTTTTCCTTGCGTCTGAAGATTGTTTTTTGCTCTGCATTTTGCCGTCAAAATAAGAACCGGTGTTTTGTTTGTATTTGCCTTTGATGTATTCTGGTGTTGTTTTCATCCTCTATTAGTTTACATAATGATATGTAAATCATTCGTCTCAATAAACTATTGTCATTATAAATTAGTTGCTGAAAAAAATCTGAATAAAAGAGATACTTTTAAGGTGTCTTGTCTGATATGCAAAAATTGAAAATTTACCGTATCTTAAATCAAAAACAACATGAACGGAAAATTATTAGCGAACACAAATCACTTGGGAAGGTTAGCTAGGATGATTTAAATTTAATATTTTGTGTTATCGATTCCCAATCACTCTACATACATATGTATCTGTGATCCTTCAGACAAGTTTACAGGCAGGGGATGTGTGCTATGTAAGCTGCTTTTAAGAATACTTTGGATATATTGCAATGTGGCTAGAGAACTTTTTTTATCAGCTTAATATTTGTGTCTATTGTGCACCAAATGCTTATTAGTCGTAATGAGATATCACTTGCAAACGAGTCACATCCACTCAAATATTTGGGCTAAATAGACCCCATATTCAAATTCATTCCGCTATAGAAAGAACATCAACCTGCTACCTGCTGATATTTGTGGGGGATGAAGAGATCGCTCTTGCATGTTTTTGTTAACAATTTATATGTTCATGTCCTCAGCAACAGGTTTGCTTCTATTGAAATGAGGTAATTCAATCCATGCGTACTTTTTAATGTGAGGGTATTCGGGCATGCAAATTGATGAACTGATGTAGAACAAAGCGTCAACGTGCATATCTGTATATGTAAGTGAAATCTAAATTTTTGAAAAAGGGCTTTTGTCAACTGACATCAACTTACAGCTAGGTAGATTCCTTAGAATCCACACTCTAAGACAGGTTGAAAGTTAATTTGAAATATGTAGAAACATTGGAATATCATGTGCTAATTTAACTCGTGGTTTCGAAATCTCTCATAAAATTTCAATATATATTTTTAATAAATCTAAATCTGTTAGATTTCAAAATACCTTTTCATCTCTGGATAGCTTCATGAATTGTTTCCTACCACTTTTTGCACCTCAATGTTAATTCTTGCATCATGCAGAACATTTTGCATATCGTCGTCGTCAATGCAGGACCTTGTAACTACAATTTTTGGTGAAAATGTTTTTTGGTAAATGTTAATGTTTGCATTGCTTTTGAGAAGGTTTTTATTGCCTCCTGGAAAAATTTTTTTTTGGCAGTTACAAGGTCCTGCATTGACGCCGACGATATGGTATGAACGGTTAAATGAATCATATTTTGTTTTTCGAAAATTTCAGCTAGCACATCAAATAGTTCCATACATTTGGCGTTATTCAAAAGCCTTACGTTCACTAATTATAAACCACAGAAATATTTAACTCTGCTGTTAACATCTTTAAGAAATACTTAAGTTGAATAACAATTTCACCTTTAAGCATTATTTGATATTTTCCATTTCTATTTGTCTGTATTGTGAAATTTGAAAAAATTGGGTCACAACATTTATATTCTCCGATCATTCGTTCATAGTTCTTCTGTCTCCTTCCAATTATTTCACTCTTAACAACCACTAGTTGTTATATAAGCTTTGGAAACTGTTCTAGGAAATATGAAATCTTCAAATGAATGCAGTTTCCACCCTTCGAACTTTTTATTTTCATATTTTGTGGTGGTTTGACAATAAGACGGTAATTTTCTCCAGGATATGTCGTTTCAATTTTAACAATTATCTTGATCAGCATTCGGAATTCAGATTCATTCAGAATTTTTACATAGAGAAGTGAACATTTGACTTTTGGATTTGCCTATTACAAACGATCTCAAGAAGTTTTGAAGCAGTTTCCTAAGCGTTTTCAATTTTACGCATAACTAACGTTTTAAAGTAATTTTCCAAATTTTGAAGGAAGGTAAAGGCAGCATTATTTCGCGCTTTCATTTTAGCATACCGTAGTTCGAATCTCATAGAAATTCGTGGAAGTAAAAATTTAAACTCTGATTCTTAAAACATCATAGCAGATTTGGTTTGGTTTGTTTCGGCTGAAGTAACAAAAGAAACAAAAATTGTTTTTATCTAATTTTATTTCATGCTTGTCGTTAACGATTCATTCAACGATAGCTTTAAAGAAAGCTTTAACGAACTGTTACAGCCTGCGTTTTAGGTATGGTTGGATATGTCGGTATATTGTTCCATAAATGAATTTTAAATACTAGCTAGATTCTTTCGATATCGAGCTTCACGCTGATTGGAAAAAAAGTTAAAGGATGTGTATAGTTTTTTTATGCGGGTTTGATTTACCTGTTACTATTGTCTATTTTTCATTCAAACGAAACATCTGAAAGACTGTAACAATTCGGGTTCTTCTAACTGATTTCAATGACTAGATACCCTTCGGATTCTGATACCAATTATTTCTTCGGATCGTTTCTGACTAAAAAAACTCAAGAATACTTCAATGTAGCAGATAATTGAGCATACGTCGGAACAAAACAATCTTATGGACTCAACCAGATCCTCACACTTCGATATTTGTTGGAGAACGAAAGAGTCCCGTGAGACTATTCCACTTATTTGAAAGCAATATTCAAAGTACGTATGGGCCATGAAACATATCCTTTCCGGCGATAGTTTGTTTTAGAAATAACCGTAACAATAGTTTCCCTTTGTCTCAAACTTAAACTGTTTCTGTTTCTGGTATTGTCAAAAAGTTGTGCTTGGCAAATAGTCGAACTTAGATATTGTGTGTTAATTCAGTAAACAAGTTTCGCAACTTGCATGTTCTTATGGGATCCTTAGATATGTTTTCTAATTCGATAAATATCTACGAAGCATAGTGGCGAAAGCTGTCCTGATGCATGTTCTTACCGGAGTGATGTTGAACCAACACTTCGGACAAGAGCCGTGTGTGCGGTAAATGTGTGTTTTGTGGCATACGAGCTCTATTCACATGTTCGCCACATATGAAACCGGATGAGGCGAAACCGCATTGCCAGAATGCTCCTTCTAAAAACTTTTTGCCAGCAACTCGTTATCGTCATCATCCTACAATACATGACGTGAAAGTAAAGTTTTCCGAAATTGGATTGAAAAATAGCTTTCTTGAATGCAAGCGTAGAAAATACAAAGTATCTTCCTTACGATGAATATTATCTCGTGATGAAGAGCACTTTAAGATGCGCCTGAGACGCATGTGCTTGCAAATGCAACAATTGAAAATGGCAAGGGCTTAATTACAATAATGATTGCATTTGTCGACTTGCTCCTATCGTTTGGGGAGAAATTAATTTGAGTCGGTCGTTAATTGTATAATTAAGTTAATAAAGCAGCTGTTAATTTAATTTGCTTTTATTCCAGGCTTATTGAGGGTTTGAAGCAAACTATTCGTATTTGCTTTGAAATTCTCAACACCTAGAATACTGTACAATTCAATAAATGAATTTAATTTTTATAAGCTCACAAAGTAAATTAAGTCATACCTACATACATATCTGCAGACTGCAATCAGTTAATTTATAATAATGAACATTTTTAATATTTGCTAGAGAAATAGCCACCTTGCCAAGTATTTTCTGTATTCTCAATGAAAGACAAACTCATTTTGAAATGCACACAATATTAGTGCATACTGTTGTTATCTAATCAAGCATGTATCTTGGCTTCTGCAACGATAACGATGTTTGGATTAGCTTAAAAATTTGCATTGTTTCCAGTCATTTATAGATATTACTGCTGCTGGCCATAAATATGCATTGCATTTGCAACTAAGTTGCAAGTATGTATTTCAAATTTTGTAGAAAAATCAGGTTGTGAAATTTATAAGCTCTAATCTTAATGGTAGCATAATCATTTGAATAAAAATGGCATACAAAATATATAGACTTGAGATTAAAAGCGTCATAACTGACCTTAAGATAATTAATGAGCTATTAAATCTTATAAGATAAGAAGATGGAACTGTAAAGGTTATCACATTGCAGATTGATTTTGCTAATATCACAAATCGGACATATTCCAAAATAAAAATAATTGCACGGTCAATTGAAAATGTGGATGATATGACGGCAAAGGCCAAAAAGGTAAATTTTCACAATCGAGCGCGACGAAAGAAAATGTGGGCAAACGTTCATCAGCAATTAAACAAACGAAATTGTTTGTTAATAATCAGTTTTGTTTCAGCTTCGCATGTGTAGAAATTCATCTAATTTGGATGATACTATTGAGAAATCTTTTGAAACGGCTGGTTGAGCTATTCTTATACCATTAGAAACTAAAGACTCTATCATTTTTTTTATATATTAAGAGCTATTTTGACATCAAATCAGGTCAGATAAAATGAAAGGATATTTCGGGTTTGAGCTAATGGAGGATAGAAGGATGGCAAAATTTAACAATGATCATATTTTCTCTCTTATAACTCGAAATCAAGTTGCATCCGCAATCGTATTTTAATGAAGAATAGTACCTATAAACACTCGCTTATTTTCTTTACATACAAATAATTGGTGTGACGTAAATAGTGAGCAGAAAAAATATACTTTCTTTCTATATGTTCCCCACGCCAATTGCATTTTTTTTTAAATTTGGATTTTGTGTGCTAATGCATAAAACTGCAGAGTGAATTTTAAGGTCTTAGGAGTAATTTAAAAATATTTTTAAAAAACAAGTCTGTATATACATATGTACATATATGTATATGTATATATATATATATATATATATATATATATAAGTGTGTGTACATGGGTACGCGGTCATTTTTTTCTACGACGATAACTCACAAGGGAAAAATTGTATCGACTTCGTTGAGGTGCCAATCCAAGTGTGTTGCCAATGTGAAGTGCTGATTAGATTTTGGTAATCTTTAATAGGGTGGTTTTTGTTTTTACATATCTATGATTAATTTTGTCACGCACTACATATATCCTGAAACGTTGCATTGAGGCAGTAAATGTGTCAATCGAATCATAATATCATTTGTGTGCTGCTATCCAATTTTGAATAAATTTAGTACATCCGTTTTTTTTTCGAAAAAAAAGTTACAAAAAACTAAATTTAAAAAACAACCATTTTATTTGTACTTTTGATAATCAATGCTTTCAAAAATCAAGTGCCTTAAAGACTTTTTAGCAAAATAAAATCATTTTGTCTTTGAATTTTCAAGAAAATTAGTAGAAAAACAATAAAAAATTGATAGGTAAAGTAAATAAGGGGTTTATACAAATGATATCACCTAATCTCACTCATACTAATGATAAGGTTGTGATATCGATAAACGCGTATCATCGTTTGTATGATTAGGTATAATTAAAAAAGTCTTGAACAATTTTTTTAAAAATTTTATTATCTTGTTCGCACTTGTAGCATCCAGTGTCTCGGGAGATTACTTGAAGAGTTCTGATGATTTTGTTAGTTTTTTTATAATTGCTGCAAATATTCATACAAAATCAAAATCGTAGATACCATTTATAATGAATGATACGATTCATAATAATTCATTCTACTTAGTTAATTGAGTTCTTATCATTATTATTATTGTTCCAATTTTTATTTTTAATATTCACGTAGATGTTACAGAGTCCCTCAAGGGTTTCATTTCGTGGCTTGTTTAAGTATTTATTTTTCTATACAGCTTCATATTATAGACTAGTCCAATAACGAGAAGGAAATGTTTAATATTGTTGTGAAAAAAGTAAAGCCTTATTAAGTAATATGAACAAAATTAAGTTTATCCTGGAAGGTAAAAAATGGGTGGAGAATCGAGTCAAGTTGGAGACATTTCTGATTTTTGAGCAGGCACAGGAAAAATCTTTTATGCAAACAATTCTTCAATCTTAATAGTATTTAGCTCCTGGACGGAGCTGAATCGAAATATACAGTTCACTCAGCCATCTCCAAATTTTCGCTGGCAGACGTTGCTAGAACTTTAAAAAAAAGTTTTCACACACAACAAGAAGCGCGGATTCCAAAATTCTTGGAAAATTAATATTTTAAAAAATATTTTAAAAAAACTATATTCTGACGCTATCATCATGCTTACATAGAATTACATAAGAATAAAATTACATTGGTGATAAAAATAATTTCAGTCGGAAACAAAGAAGAAAATCCGTAAAGGAAAGTTAAATAAAATTTATAGCAAATGCGTTTACATTTGGTTCAATGAAATGTCTACAACGTTTTTTGTACAAATTATTGGTAAAGCTTGCCTAAAATGCATAAAAAGCTCGATTTTTCGAAGTTGAAAAATTGGAATGACCCTTAAATTCAGAAATAATTGTATCGCTGTAACACATGTATCCTTTCATTATTATAATAAATGGAATAATGAAAATTGGTAGGGTAATTAATATTTTGTACACTTTCGCTTTATTTCGAAAACAAGAGATTCAATAATTTGTGAAAAGATATTGCACTAGGCTGATTTTCCAGAAAATGATGTTCACAATGTTTGATGGCACAGAATTTTTGGCATTTACAAAGAAACTGTAACTGATACTCAGCTTTTACTTATTTCAGACACAAACTGGAATCAAGATGCCTTCGAGTAGGGCGGGTGATAGTGATGATGCTTTTTATACCGACGGATTGGATTATTTATAGTCCTGCTGTAAATAAGTACTCTTTAATGATAATAAGCTTGAGCATGATAAAATCTCTGGATACTGGCTGTAAATGAACTGAGTAACTGCTTCTCGACAGTAGCATTTCAAATTCTTATCAGGCTAGGTAGCTGCTGTTTAGTAAATAGTCACTCTTCGGTAACTAAAATTCATGATTATCATGAAGTACACAAGTAAAAATATCTCTCCATCTCCTGAGCATCAATTTGTCTAGTCTACTACTAACTACTGAAGAAATATTGCGCCACTTCTCTAAAATCACAGTTTCAGGATTCCTGTTGGTTGATATTTATTTAAGGGAACTTTTAGGTTACGATTTTCACAAAACACGTTTTTTTCCATGATTTTTTTCCATAGAAGGAAAAAAGATATCGTTCTAAAATTTCTCACAAATATTAACTAACATTTCAATTATACAAAAAAAGAGATTTTCAAAATTTTTGAAACTGTTGGATTTTACGAATTTTTCCAAAAAATGCCCGAAATTGATGGCGGACATGATTACTCTAGTCTGCAACATCTGAGAGAAAAAAATTAAATCAAAAATTAATCCTTGTTTAAATGGCTATCGCGTGAACTAAGATAATTATTTTCCGCCGAAAAATAACAAAATGGCGGCCATTTGAAAGAAAAATTGGTTTTTAAGGATAGAAAATCGGCTGGAAATCGGTAAATTTATTTTTGTTCAACATGATCCTAGTTCACGCTATAGCCAGACATGTCATTAACAACATATTAAAAATTCAGTATGATCGGCCTAATAGTTTTCTTTAAATCATGTCCGCTAACTCAAAAAACGCGATTCCGAAAAATTAACATTTAAAGTTTTTTCAGGTAATAAGTGAATGTTACGTACTTTTATTCTGCCATACCTGCGCAATACATTAATCCTTCCTGTTCCTTGTACTTCTCCTGAAGCTTCAATTTTTCGTCCCTCTTAGCTGCTATAACGTCTTTGAAGGCCTCAGTGCTGCGACGATTCGATTGTTTTACGCGAGCGCGATCGATTTCCGCAGCGTGTCTATAGGCTGAAATTTTTTTGGAAATGCCCATCAGTTGCATTATTTTTAATACACTTGCAAATCTTTCATTGGAAATGCAAGAAGCAGTGTAAGCAGCAATTTCCATAATGATCATGCCAGAAAAAGTGTGCTTAGAGATGAAATTCCAAACACAATTATTTAAACTTTCGCTATTGTTTTATGTGTTATTTTCCAAACATCTTTTCAACAAATCGTCTGATGTCATTTCTTCGTAGATGGGTTTTAGGATTTCCTTTCCTTTTTGATCAAGAGGTGGAGCATGTTTATAGTTTTTTAATTCACCAGCCGCCTCAGCTTTACTATAATTGCACCAAGAGTCAGCATCAGCTAAGTGTGCTGTGGATTTTCATCGGTAGAAATTTTGTGGTAAAACACTGCCCACATTTCTTTTCGCATTTTTTCCTTGGAATCGGAATTACGTCTTATTACCAAACCATAATAAGTCGACAAATTTTTCATTGATTTGTTAGTTAATTTCGATGATTTTTCAGTATTTGCTTTTTTTGGAATTGTTTTCGATTCACTTTTTTTGCTTTTTTGCTGCATTATATTCTTTTTTCCTTCCTTGACCCTTCTAAATAATCTTTTTTAACGTGCAAATTAAAAAAAAAAAAAACAAGTATAAAACGAAGCAGATGTTTCAAAACAAGTGGGGAGGCGAGAACGATGAAATACGCTGGAGAGTTGAAAAATGCGCTTACTCCGCGTTTCGCCTTAGGCCCTTAAAAACTAGTTTAAATTTTTTATATCGCTCTAAAAACTTTTACATCGTATTTTTAGTTGTATTTAGAACTAAAATCAATAAAAAAAAATTTCGATTTTTTTTAAAAATTGTAACCTAAAAGTCCCTTAAAAAACTCTTTTGCTTAGCTATGCAGCACTTTCAAGTCAAACTAACGCTTCTCGGAATCAAACTAACCTTTTTCAAAAAAAAGTTAACACACCTCCAAACTAAACTAAAGATTTCTTAAAAGTAACAAATCTTCTTCCAATAGAAAGATAGAAGGAAAGATCAATGTAAGCATAAACTGAAAATCGATTGACACACAACCAAGAATATGTAATCCGAAATAAGCCTTATATGTAATCCTGAAAGGTTTGGCACAAGGTTTTATTGGTTATATAATTTATAAAATAAACGAACAACAAAACAAGCCGCGAGGCATTTCTCTTGAGGTCAACACGAACAATTTCTGTTGTCTAGATAAATATTAAAAATACAAACAACTTGCCAGTAATATCTACATAAATGTTAAACATAATAATAATAATATTGAAAATAATAATACAGTAAAACCTGTCAATAACGGAATCCCGTGGGGAATTATTTTTTCCACTATTGACACGAATGCCACTATTAACAGGTTCCATTATTGACAGGTATTTGATTCGAACCAAAATGATTTTCCATTATTGACAGTAAAATTAAATAAAAAACCAATGCATATATTTTCATGGCCATTTAATGATCAAATCAAGTGATATAATGGAAGTGAAAAGGAAATATGTACTGAGATAAAACTATTTTTTGATAAATGAATGAAGAAAAAACTGAAAATGAAAAAGCAGCGAATGACAAACATTATTATTTAAAGTAATCGGTAATCGAAGGCTTGCAATCAAATCATCCTGTACTTAATTGATGGATTCTACGATTTTATCGAGTAAAGATATATTTTCAACATTTTGCGATGAAAGGTATTCGTCGATAATTTATTTTTTGTCTTTAATAACCATGTACACAGCAGACTTGCCACATTTGTATTTTTCTTTCAAAACTTCGATTCCAAATTTTGGCTTCATGATCTTTTATCAAATTGTACTTTTGTTTTAACGTGAGACGTGAACGTTGGATTGGTTTATTATCCTCCTTTTTACGATTCATTTTCAATAGCAAAGGAAAAATGTGAGAGTAATGAAGTTCTAATTGTGTGGTCAAAGTGTTTTTCGCTAAGTGCAATTGACGAACTGAACAATCTATGGTCGCACACACAAAGACAGTGCATAATTCACAGCTATCGAATCAGCAAAAAAACTGAATTTCGATTTCTTAGAAGTTTTGATTACACGATGCTATCCAAACAATCAAGAAGTCTAAACAATGACTCGAAATGAGAAAGAAAACGATACATATTTTTGCCATACCAAATTGCCGCAACAGGAGCGATAAACTTTGCATTTTATGAAATGAAACAGTGATTTCGAAACGATTTTTATAATCATGGGGTGTGATATTGGAAAAAATATACATAGTTTCATTTCAAATGGAAAAAATACGAATTTTTTTTGTTTCCAAGAATTTTTTCCCCACTATTCGGAGTTTCGATTTTCCGTTATTGACAGGTCAATTTGTATGAAAGAGCTCAACGGCCAAAAATTTTTTCCACTATTGACACGAATTCCACTATTAACAGGTTCCGTTATTGACAGATTTTACTGTACTGTAAATAATAGTAGTGATAAGAGTTCATTATGTTAAGTGGAATGGAGTCAATATCAATCGTATCTTCTTAGAAAACGTCCATTGATAACACAGGGCTTTTGGTGGAAGGTGGTTTGATTCATGGTGACACGATGGTGTGTCAGCCCTGAATCGAAGATACAAATAAAGTTTCAAAACCCTAAGCTATCTTTTAATGACGTTCCACTTTCATTTCGCTATACATTTGAATAACGGCGCATAAACCGTTTCGAATCAATGCGTAATGAAGAACCTTTCAAAAATGTACATACACGTTATTTCTTTACTGCCAATGAATATCAGTAAAAATTCATATTGGAAAAAAACCCTTAAATAATTACACTGTGAGCTCTATCTACATGTGAATGTTTACGATGGATCTTTTTTCGCGTCGCCAATACATATACATACATGTTTGTAGGTATGTATCTACGCTAATGTACATACATATGAAGATACTGAAAGTATCTGAGGGTTGATTACATTTGTGTCCTATTTCATTGAAACGATTCCTAAGGATCGCCAATTTGTCGCTGTTCAAATGCTTATTTCAGCAATTTTCGGCCGAAATCAACGCGTTCTGCTTCCCTAAAGTTTAATCGATTGTGGCATGTTTGCTGTGGATACCCATTTGAGGCGAATGAGCGCGGTCTGATAGCGCGGTTGATTCGTGCGGACTGGTCGATGCGGCAAATTAGGCACTTGCAACAAGAATGTCCAGCTGCGGGAGTTAATCTGTTATGACACATTTTGATACATTTGCTCAAACATAAAATCGCCGCATAAACAATGGCGAACGTGCAAACTCACTTCTGCAACTTTCGACAACATTCTATCGAGGGAGTATCGGGTTTCGAGTTATACGACTAGACGGTCATTATCTTAATATGAGCCCAATAAGCATCGAATCGGTTTTCGGTTGAGAGGTTGAAATGAGCGACACATTTTACAGTTCAAGGAGTTAATTTGTGTGAAGACGTACCACGAAATAGGAGCATCCGAAGAAGCCGTAATTGGTAACTGCTAAGTCGAGTTGTCTTCACGTTCACTTGGATATGACCCGGGACGATTGGGTTTCATTTTAGTACTCACGCGTGATTTTTGGATATTCACGGGTTTTGAGGATCCGCGTTAGTGAATAGTAAACTCATAGCTGTTTAATAACTTTAAGTCCAAATGGATTCGATTCAGTTCTAATTGAATGCGATGCCCAATTGGACCTGAGATTTCCACATGTTCCCAACAAACCATGGGGACCTCCATCCAGGATATTTGGTTGACTTTAAACTTAGACTTCATGAATAAATAAATTCTTTCAATATGTACAAGATAATAAATTCATGAAATAAAATAACATAATATTATTGTGTTCAATATTGTTTATTGCCATTTAGTACATGAATGAATTCAATATTATTATCTGACATTTCTAGGAACAACTAGTCTAGCTAAATACATATGTACATACATATGTATTTGAATTATACTATGAACAATACCAGTCTAAAAGTCATAAATTCTTCATTTAAAAGTATGTAAGTACCCGAAAAATTTTGTTTCGAGATTTTTATTTGGATTTTGCTTCATTTCGTTTTCGGCAAACATCACATCGTGATTTTAAGTAGCAAAATGTTAGGCAAACGCAAGATAATAACTGGAATCAATCAAAGTTTACTTACATACATATATTTATTGAAATACAGTGCTTTCCGAAATGATCAAGCTGTGAATAAAATAATCACATAATGATATAATATGGTTAATGGCTAATTGGTTTGCTTCTACGGTTCATTCTAATGACTGCTCCTACTCATAATATCTTCATAATTTTTAATAAAATATCACTTTCAATGCTGAGTAAAACCAACATTTTGATCTACTTTAATTTTCAAATCTTGAACAGAATCTGTTTACGCCCCAATTGATCGTCGAAATCCCTTGCTGGACGAATGATAATTGAACGAATCATCATCGGGGTTCATTCAATTTTCTAGTGACAGACAAGAATTACGTTTGACTGAGTTGAATTTCTTCGATTTGAAATGAAGGAACGAATATGTTTATTATTATTCGGGCGCAGCGTTGCCAGATATTTTTTTTTGGCAAATCGGGATTTTGAAACTTTTTGAGTAAAAAAAGCGGGATTCTTTTGTCAAAAGCGGGACATAGTAAAAAAGCCATCAAAATCAGTGATTTTTAAATACTTGCCTTTTTATTTGAGTTTTAATTTATGTTTACATGACAATAGAAAGCAAAAATAGCCATAGAAAATGTATTTTAGTGAAAATACATTACTTTAACAATAACTGTCTGGTTTACCCTAGAATTAGGCAGTCGAGTCTTCAGAGAAATATAGTTATAAACAATAGTATATAATATAACTGAGAAATAATTATTTATGAGAAACACTTATTCATATTTCTGTGAATATGTAACTTCTTTTAAAGTTTTTCTTCTTCTTTAATATAAATGAAGAGCTCTGCACAGGATAGCTCTAGATTGAACTGGATGAGTAATCCTGTTTTATTTAAATTTACGGTACATTTATTTCTGGCATCCGACTATTTTAAATTTAATTCATTTTGAAAAAAAAAACGCGTTCGGGAAAGCAGTTTGATGTTGGGATACTTAATAAGAAGGACACTAGTTTAAACATATTCCTGGCATCATTTTTTGAAAGCTGTTTAAAGAGCTGGTGGGTTCTTTACAATTTCTCGCTATACGTCCAAGGATAATTTCAACAAGTTAAATTCTTCGTATAAATTATCTACTGAAATATTGCCTGTCAAGTTTAATAATGTTACCCGCGTCGCATGGTCAAGTAATCCCCGAAAAGAGGGTCTGAGGTTGTCTCGCGCGGGACATTTAATTTTGATTTCAAAATCGGGACGTCTGCCAACGCTGTTCGGGCGGTATACAACGTATCTGCTCCTTTAAAAGCATTTGCTATTTTGTGTTTTTGATTTTGATTTACAATATTTTTCAATAAGATAATTTCACGCTGCTCGCTGACGCTGGTCAGTGTTCGGATTTATGTGAGTTATCTGTAATGAAATCTAAAAATCAATGTCTCTGACCGAAGTAGACTCGATTCGTGTTCGGGACTCTCCGTGCAGACATACCAGTTTACGCACGATTATTCGAGTAGTTGAAGGAATCACTGGTAGGTTTTGATGGACCAACTATTTAACAATGTTTTCATCTTTTAAAGGGAATACCTTATACATGTTGAAGTTGGCAGTAACCTATCATAGACTTAAAATCCCATGGTATCCTACCTACTCCTCAGTTCAGGGACCACGCTCACAATATAACATAGCTAAGATTATTCCACCAGATCAGCATCAGACATTTCTTCTGGCTATGTGGACGAGAGGATGACTACCTCAGAGCTTACTCGCGTTGTTCCATCTATTATCTTCCGGTACGTGAGGGTGGCAATTTTCTTCAAAGAAGACACTCAGCAGAGTCGCCTTTCCTACTGAATGAATTTTCTCTCAGGCGTTGGTTTTCTCTATTTGACTCAAACTAGATTGCAAACATATGAGGATCGCCTGTCACTTAACACCCAGCCTATACTGAGAATCAATCTTCACCTATTCCTCCCCATTTTCCATTGACTTAGAACAGACATAAGGTCTGACCACAATTGACGTACGAACCCGAGGATAAAGGAAAAAAATAAACAACTTTACAAAACAGATTAAGCAATTTTAAATGTCAATAAACAGATTTGTGAACTCCCGATTTTTCATATTATCCATAATCTTTTGTTGTTTTGACCCTTTGAAGGCCATTTCTGTCATGCGCTATATCTCGCGAACCAAACATACGATTTGCATCGTTAAGGTGTCAATCGACGCGTATTATCAGTTGTGTGATTCTTTCAAGTTTTTCAAAAAATCGTTGGAGCTATTTTTGAATTTATTGGAAAAAAGTGCAAAAAATTAGATTGTTTCATAATAAATTTTTCATCTGATTTGCAAAACCCAGCAATCGATGTTTATAAAATTTATATACTCCAAACAATTTATGTAAAAAAAACCAGCAAATTTTTTTTGTCTTGATTACGAATGAAATTCAATTAAAAATAAAAAATCATCAAGGTCATTCACTATATCTGGCGAACCAAATAGAGTATTAAGTATTGCATTGAGTTGTCAATCCATGCGTCTTAACATTTTTGTGCTATTTTTAAGTTTATAAAAAAATCATTGAAGCCGTTTTTTAATTTAATAAAAAAAATGCAAAAATTAGGGTTTTTTCATAAAATATAAATTTTTAACCTGATTTGCATAACACAGTAATAAATGTTTATAAAATTTGTAAATCCTTATCAGTTTTTGAATAGAAACTAGCCAACCCTTTTTTCATGATTACAAAAAAATCAAATAAAAAAAAATCATTCAAAGTCACCATGTAAAAAGTGTTCAAACGAATGATATTACCTGATTACTCTTTCTCTATAGAAATTGTTTTTAAGACAATCAAAGTTTATTAATATTTGCATAATTGGAGCCAGTTGTGAATAGTTTTTACAGAACCATGTTTTAATTTTAATAAAAAACTGCTTAAATTTTGAAAACCAAAAAATTTATCAAATTTCCATTTGGTGTAATGAACGCATTGAATGGTAAAACATTTTGTAGTCACTGCTTTGCAAGATCATATGCTTTAAAAAGCTTTCATTAAATAAAAAAGTGTAATTTTTAGTAGTTTTATTCTTTAGTGTTCGTAAGATTTCAATTACTTCATCCATCATCATTCGTAATGCTTTTTAGTTTTTACATGCAATTAAACAGATTATTGACTGCACATGTAATGTTTTTCAAGACCAAATGAAAATAAGAAATAAGTTTTAATCTAATTGATGTAAAATCGTGAAAAAATACAAATTCAATGATTATGCCGGAGTCATGGCAATTTTGAACAAAACTATTCAAAATGGCCACCACGCGACAAAATCTCTTCAGTGGGCGTAATCAAAAAAATTGCATTCCTTTTTGCTAGCGCTACTTTGTCCTTCAAGTATGGATATGAAAATAACAAATAACGGTCAAGGCTTTGTAACCTACCCCACCACCCACCGATTGATCCGCGTCAATATTCAATCAAACCAATCCACCCCCCCCCCCATCCACCAAAAGCATTACGTATTCAATGGACGCTCCCGTAGATAATACGATTAATATTAACTCATTCCAATTACTGTTATGAGAAGCTCTAATTATTATTATTTAAACTAGTATTATTTTCGTAATTGTGTTGAATATTTTTAATATATATGTAGATATTACTGGGAAGTTGACCGTGTGGACCTCAAGGGTCGTACCTCGCGGCTTGTCATTGATGAGTTTGAATTTCTTCGCAAAATTCAAAAAAGAAAGTTGCAAATTCCAATTGTTAATTTATTCAATCAAAGAAACAAACTCAAACAAACAAAACGAAATGCTTTAAAAACATACGAAAATGAATTCGCTGTATAAGTAAAATCACTGTAAAATGTACTTACAGATACACATTTAAAAACACCTATAAAACATATGTGATAATATCAATAAATCAATTAATGAAGAACTATATATTTTAAAATGTACGGTACATTACATCGTCATACGTCACGCAGAGAGTGGCAGCGGTCTCTAGTTAGAAGTTTATGAAAAGTAAAGACTCTCACCAAGATCTGACAAGTACACACATCGGCTTCATTCTTACTTAGCCAGGGCTCTTGGGTAGAAAACCATTTCAAGTACAGCGGCTTGCGTTTTAATTCACGGGATTGGAACAATTGTGAATGTATAATATTCATAAGAGTTAGCAAGTAGGAGAAAGATGTCAGTGCGTTACCTTTAAAGCGGATACACAAACCTACATGATTTCAGCCTGCCGGGAAAAATAATTATTTTTATAAATTCCATGGGTGACGAAATAATACCCATCCAAAATTGCCTTAAAAATGACTTCAAACCCGAAGAGTGTGGCCGGGCTGCCACTGCTGGTAAAATTGCAGATTTGGAAAATTAATTTTTTTTGTTTTCAGAGTTTTGAAATGATGTGAACCCATCGACCAATAAGGTAGACAAATAGCTATAAATTTTTACGACGATTAAGGTTCATGGGTGTTTGATTGTGCTCGTCGGGGTTATTTTGTCTCATATGAGCGGATGGATCTCAAAAAAGCCGTTTGTAGTTCCATTATGTAAGCCCTGTTTTAATGTTCTTTTTCGTATTTTACTCGATTCTGTTCAATTTTGGTGAATTTTTTTGCAAGTTTGTGGTTGCTCCACTCTTTTTACATCTCGTCGTCGTTTGTTCTTCCGTTTTTGGTAGCCAATTAAAAAAAAAAAACAGAAAAATTCAAAAAATTTACAATTTTGCCGAAACTGAAAGTGGCTCTATCATTTTTCACTCATTTTCACAACCAACAATTCATTTAGCCTATCCTCAAACCACTCCAGGGCATGTTTACGTTGCACAAAAGCTCGTACAATCTCATAGCAGTCGTTTCTTGATATTTCCAGTTCGATGTTTTTCGTAGGCGAGCTGCTAACGGCAACCTGCAAATATTACCACACTCTTACTTATCAGCTTTTCCTGCAATGTTCAGTCCCTTTCTTAGGACTTGAAACTGTTTTGCTTTCGAATAGAAATTACGAGAACATTCGGAAAATATGACAGGACCTTCTTTATTTCAACAAGTTTGTTCGATATGCTCTCATTCATGCAAACTTCTACCAAAACAAGATCAATTTGTAACACGTTTTATTATTGATAATGTTTTTTATTTGCGAATTGAAAGTTTTATTGAATGTTACCAGTTAAAATAGAACCTAATTGTCCTTGGGAGCTGCCTTATAGCTTGTTCACATCGCAAGATTTTGGTCATTGTGATTTCGAAATCTTGTCAAGTGTTCACATCGCCTCGTCTAGATTTGGCAGTGACAGTTTCGTAAATTTGAATTTGAAATTTGGCGCCTCCATGGCCACTCTCATCTCCTGAAATACGTGGCTGTTTTTTCGGTGGCCACGTATTTCATCCAATTTTTCGGTCCAAAGGGCCAAAAGGAATTCTTCGGCGTCGTCCTGCCACTTAATCTTATTTTTATATTTTCGTTTATTTGTCATGGTTCGCGCGAATGAAATTCACATATGTTTGACACTTGTCACTGCTAGCCATACGTCATCTGAATGTGTGAGGTAAAGTGTGGTGAAAAATTTTCTTGCAGTTCTGCCACACGCAACCATCACATTTTGAGTAGATTTTGTTGAAATCTAGGAGATTTGAGATCGACTATATTTTGATTTTAGTATGGAAAATCTGGTAGATTTTGGGTTAGATTTCGCGAAATCTCCCGATGTGAAAAAATGATCACGGAAAACATTGCCGATAAAAACGGAAACAAATGCTGATCTAAAATCCTTTTGTTTGACTTTGTTGGACAATCTATATTTAAGTAAGCAACTGCCTAAGCGCCTAACCCACTTACGCAGCTACAGCGTCTTAGCCAAATCACTAATGAAATTAGCATAAAGCTTAAAATCAGCTTTAATTTAGCGCGGGAATTAGTCAGATACGGTACGTAGCTCGTGAACATGCCGCAAGCTGGACCCTTGAGGTTCACACGAGAAACTCCCCAGTACATAGCAATTAAAAATATTAAACAGAATGAAAATAACTATAATATAATAAAATGAAAACAATAAAACTTTATACAAAAATAATGATAAGATCTCATTTTGGATGAATTAATATCAATCGTATCATTTTGATTAGTTAGTCACTGATACCGTAAGTGTTTTGGTGGGAGTAGGTCTAATTGAATCTTTACGCGAATCAATCGGAGAAAGGGCAGATTCCGAAGCCTTTTTTTTAGGTAACTGGTTATTTTCATATCGACTCTTGAAAGACAAAAGGATGCCAGCAAACATTTTTTCTCGTAAACGATAAGTGCTTTATTAAAAACTTATGCAACAAATTTGTAGATCATGCAATTGCCGGGAAAAACAATACTTTCTTCTCTGTGAGGGCAAGTTCCCGTGATTTTTTCCAGCCACCACCTTGCGAACGCATACAATATTTTAAACGTTAGATTCTCCATTGACTTATTACACGATCTATTCTAAAAGATGTAAATAGTCGGCCGTAGCGAGAAAAAAATATTCACAGTTTTTGTGTTGAAAATTCAATGATCTACAAATTTGTAGGCCTTTTGTTGCAATTACTTCTTTCATTCTTCCAGCAGATATGAAAGTTTTATTATAAACTCGTAATCTGTTTCAAAATTTGCAGTTGTTTTTAATCAAGCTTGAAACGAGATAGCATTGACTTTTTGTAAAAGTGATTAAATCAAACTACCCAAGAGAATCTAGGAATGATCTGTTACAGTGATCTGCTGAAATATTACTGTAGGTCAGCATTTTCCGTCTCTGTAAGTTAAATTTCACGTATAAATTTAAAGCTTAAGTTTGGCACGAAGCAACTAGGTGATGCTTTTAAGCATCCTTACGACGAATCAAATGAAAGATAACGAAATAGTGAATATTTTGCTTTGATTGTGTGACTTCGAACTATCCACATTACTTGCCAGGAGCCAGGAATCATGGATGCCCCAAAAATGCCATTGATAGATACATCACAATTCTCGCCAGTTCCTACTTTTACCTGTGACCACGAATGACCTGCTATGAATAATAGAAACATTGCATTCTACGATTTTAAAAACTTTATTTTCAAGTTGAAAATAAACAATATGATAATTTTACATAATCTTTTCAAATGAAATAAAAATATATTTATACAAATATTTTTGTTTGTTTTTCTTCTTCTCTTGAAAGTTTAATTCGAAATAATCATTGCAGCAATTTTGTTTGTGGGTTTAAAATGTTGATGGTTTTCTATTTGAATGTGACGAAAAATAAATTATTTACTTGAATGCTGTAGCAGTTCAAACTATTTACTTAATTCATCATAAAGAGTGATCTTAAATGTTAAAATAACAGCAAACATGAACTTTTAAGTAACCAAGAGCTCTTTCAAGCAACTGAGTATTAACAATGGAACGAGTAAAGGGAATGCAGTGATAGTAACAAAAACAGGTCGGCCAATGAAATCCTAATTTATAGTTAAAGGGATAAAACTTAAATATTGATCAAGAATCTTACATAATTGGGTTCGGGACACTCATGGGACGTAAGAAAGGATGGTGAAAGTTACATGATTATTTCAAAGAGGTATTATGCCATTGAATAGGTTTAGATTGAAGTATACATGAAACGGATTTAAAACTTCGATAGCTAATAACTCGTATGGACAATGACACGCTTCAAATACAGTCACAAAATAGCAAGCACAAATATAGCATTTGTGTTTAATAGAACATTATTTATGTAAATGGTTATGATTCATATTACTGTTAAGATTCAAGCTTACATAGTACATGCGTACTTTTACCTACGTAACTAATTTACGCATAAAATATGTTTGTGATATTGAACTCACGCTTAAAGACTGGCTGCAAGATGCTTGTTTCCTAATAATTCAATTTTGCAATCAACAATTGCAATAGGCAATAGGCGATTGTAATCTTGAAGTGAATTGAGCCCGCCATCGCCAGATACCTGAAAAAGTACTGCCATCTGGATCTTGGTTACATTCGATTGCGTTTGTTGGTCTTTTTCATAGTGAACTTACAATTTAACAAAGATTCGATTTCGAATGCGCTTTTGCACTTTAAAACTAGCTTTATGTATGCATACATGTTTAAAATTTTGTACGTGAATTCTTTTTAAGAACATTTTCGTTTTCGTTCACCTTCTCATAATTATTGAATGCAAAGCAATTTTCTAGTATATTTCGCTTCTGCAAAATGCCCCTTTATTTAGGGAGCTGAAAGTAACATCCAAAGCTTATAACTATTCTAATCAGATCTTTAAAACGATAAAAATTTCCATTCTTAATATTTTTTACATAGTATTCATGTTGTGCAGTTCATTGATGAAAGTCGCACTTTACAATAACTTCAAATTGATAATTATTAATATCTCATCATGTTAGCGAACCATGGTAGTCAAATTACAAGTCACCTGAGATACAATGAAGGGTGCTAAAGCTCAGCCCTGAATCTAGCCGAAAACTAATTCCCCAAATATATTTTTTTCCATTTAGACCTTTTATTTACAAAATTTGTTAAACTTCCTAAACGTTTTCCAACCTAAGCCTAAAATTAATAAAATATAAAACAATGACTATAATATTTTGTTTATCTAAAATTTGTCTACGAATTTTCCTTAACCTTTTCCATTGATTAGTTTTAATGTCTTTGTTTTCTGACTACGTTATACACCAACGATTTAGAAAATATTACAAAAATACTTTAAGTCTATGTTACGCTTCCAAGATTTTTCAAGATTTTCTTCATTGTTTTCCTTAACTTACATTTTAGATAGACTTTTTATAAACGACTTAGTGGTTAATGTCCTTTGCGGCTAGATTCAGGGAGGTGCTACAGCCTCAATAAAGAGCCTTTCACTAAGGAAGAACTAGTGTGCTAAGAGTCCGATTCAGACCTTAGCTAATTGTGGTTGGCTATAAATATTATGGACTGCCTAGCCAGATGCTCAACTCATTGACTGTTAGCCATGCACATCACTGCATTTCTCAAGATCTCATTGTTGATAGGCGTGATAAGTGTTTTAGTATTTCCACATCTTTAACACAAGCGTAATGCACGACTCGCTAAGTGCGTTTGAATCCTCGGAAAGATGTCAATCATGTAGCCTTGTTGGTCCAAACCTATTTTGGCAAGTAATTGATCAGCACAATGTTCCTAGCACTAAGGAAGATGCGAAACCGTTACGAGTCTCTACAAGAAACGGATAGAAGATGAAAACTCCAGTAAGACATGTTCAATTCAACTGTATGAGGAAGTGGTAGTTTCTATGCTATGTGACATCAAGGGAATCCACTGAATGATGTTTTTATTTAATACAGCTATGTTTATTCGGTGCATTTTATTAATGCGTGTCATTTATCTATACAATAAGCTATTTCAACGGCTATTTCAACGCTCTGAAACAATTTGCTGTCGTAAGTTTTTGCTATTGAACAAAGGGAAAACTTGTAGACTGGGTGTCAGGCAAGTTCCATTGATTTTTGGTTTAGTGGTTTAAGAAAAACTCCTGCTTGTATTTCGTGTTAAGGAAGAATTTCAATGTTAATGTTTTGAAAATTAAATTCACATTAGCGGTCCACACACACACTACGAAAAAACGCAAGCATGTCCCAGTGAGCCTGCACGAAACTCAACAGAAATTCAGAAAATCGGTTTGGAAATTGATTAAAAATGGAAATTCAGTAGCTCTATGGTAGTTTTTTGGATTATATGTAATTGTAATCGAGCTGTAAAAGATACTAGTAAGTCTGCCGTATTTTCAGACGAACGGAAATCCACATATTTTGGTTTTGTTTTATGTACGGGTATAATAATAGTTTGGTATGATAGTTTATAAATATTAGTTGTGTACGTCGTACTTGTGCCTACACGCTAAAATTTGGTTTTCACAATTACGGGGATTTTTTGTTTAAATTTTCATTATCTTTGCTCGTTTATTTTGCTTTTGAAGTATAGACTTTGGAAAACATAAATCTTGAATCACGATTTCTTAAAATATTTGCTCCTTACCCTTTTCGCTAATGTAAACTGTAATAAGAATTTATCTTGATAATTTCCCGCGCATACTACATATGCCATGTGGTTTTACTTAAAGAAGATTCAAGGTTAATGCTTACACCGAATTTGGTTTTTTATTTATTTCATATATTAGTCAAACTTGCCATGACATGAACGCATAATCAGTTTCATTGATTCTTGTAAAGACTTACATTAACAATATAATTTTAGATTTTTATATAAGTTTCTGCTTTGAGGTTCGAAACGCTTTCGTTGAGGTGGTGCTGCATAACATTCATTTTCATTTTCGTTTGAAAACTAAGCAGAATGACACGGGAGCGTGCCCAAATAGTGGGATGCTTTGGTGGGGCGAGAAGTCTATTAAGGGCCCTTTTGTAATTTTTTTAATTTTTAGTTTTGTTTCCTTTTTCGTAAAAAAATCAACATTTTTGAAGGCACTTTAGATCGGACGATTTCGGCCCAAGTGAAATTTAGAGTGTGTGAGTTTTTGAACCATGTTACGCCAAAAGTTTATTCTATTGAGTTTTAAACCGGTCGATTTTTGCCAGAATATGTTGTGTTTGTTGCCTTCATTACTATTGCAGAACGGATTTGGATGTATCAGAGAAATGTATGGCTATTTCAGTTTTGAGAGCATCCCCATATTTGTGCTCGTTCGCAAATTAATGGCTCGTTTATATTGTTTTTGATTAATTAAGTGAGAAATAATAACAAAATAATTTAAACAAATCACTGAACTGTCTTTATGACAATGAAGCAAATGTGGGTGATTGTGATTTAGTAATAGAGCTTTGTTCTTGATGTTTCAGATTGACAACCTGAGGGTATTATAATAAGATCCAGTTCTATTGCAGTTGAACAATTTTGTAGACCAGCGAAATCAATTTGAATTACCAAAGCTTTGGTGGCATCATATTTTACTTAAGCAAGTGTGCTTCCAAATGAGCTTCATTAGTACACATTTTCTGTATTTTGAATAACTCAATTTAATTTCAATCGAAATATTGGGTTTTCACGGATTTTTAGTCAACAGGCTATTTTTAAAAATGGACACCATTTAAATTGTTCATAATCAAAGCGTCAATTTGCCAATAATAAAAAACACATACCAACATTATGTCTGTTTTTGGGTGACCGATCGAAGGTTCGTGCTTCCAAAGTGAAAATTTCAAAATCTTCATGGACAAACCGTGAATAGTACAAGAAGACTAGTTATTCTCATTACACGGTCAAACAGTAACATTAATCACAGCTGTGCCTAAGCACGCTTCTCGTTGATAACACTTGCTCCTCTGGTTACCTTGCTTTAATCCCTGCTTGTTTCGCTGGTCATCTAAAGTCTAATAGAAGTGTGTGTTGAAATTAACAAATTTAAATGGTCGCCAACGACAGTACATATTCTACTAAAAATCACAATTGCACATTCGTTAAGTGTATCCTGCAAAATATAAGCATTGAGGACAGTTGTTTTGACATCTTAAATAACATATAACCAGGTTGGAACTGATAAAACTAACGTAAAGCTTTTTAAGGTTGCAGCAAACACGCTCAACGGAAACATTTACGATGAATATTCGCGAATGTTTCGCATACTTGTATATAAACTACATCTCTTCCATTTGCTTACTTTTTTGGATTGATTTTATTATTTATTCGAGTAGTATTTTCTTTTGAGTTTTTCTTCATTTTTTTTTACGATTATGCTACTAATTTTTAAAACTTTATTCATAGTTTCTCAGCTTTCTTCTTTTACATTGCTATTTATTTATTATATAATATATTTGGAAATCTGTTTTACCATTAAATAGTTACGATTGCAAATTGAATCGAAGTACATTAGCAGTGAATGCATTGAATGTAGTGATTGAATAAACTGAGGAGAACGACCTAAGTGGCTTTAGAAAAAAGTACTGACAATGCTAAGTTTTAGAGCTAAGTTCGAAGCAACCTGATACTCTGCCAATGCTTACATCATAGTTTAAAATGTTTATTACTTATATGTATGTCTTCTGCAAATGCACAAAACATGATATATATAATACAACTTGTGTGGGAGTTTGCCGCTGAAGAAGTGCTCTTCTCGATATGAAATCTCATCCGATTGACACCATGTTCTTATTTTGGAAGGGAGTCACCAAGGATTGCTTTTGATTTGAATTTTATTTTACAAAGCGCTCAGCGCCGTGAGTCGGAGAGCGACGTATTCAAATTATAATACCATATTTTGTGTAGGAAATTCCACTGTTTTTGAAAAGCATTATTTAGAAATTTCGTGTTTTTTACATTGTAATAAACATTTTGAAACTAAGGACGCTACTGCTTGTAAAATAAATATTTTCTATAACGACGCAATTGATAGATGAAAACTTGAAACAAAATATTACAGATTTGTATGATTTTTGTAGCTGTTGAGCTATGATAACCGCATCATACCACAAAACTATGCTCATAGCAATTCGTTCGGCAACCAAACGTATTGGAAAAACTCATTGCTTGAAACATGAAAAGAATATTGGCTGGGAAAGCATTTATAAAAGTCAAACGCCAAATGATCTTCGAGGCATTGGCCTTCCTAAAAATATGATTTTCTTACCGAAAGTGTTGCCACATCTATGATTCCGTTGTTTTTCATTCCGAAATGTACGTGGCGTGTAAGAAAATATAATTTAAGGCAGATTTTGGTAAAAATTACACACAATTTTCACTGTACGCTCAAAAATTTTCATCGATATTTCTCTTTATTTTCTCAACATTAATTTTATCTTAAAGATAAGGCGCGAAGGTGCTTCAAATAAGCTTGTACTTTTTCGTGATATTTTTAGACCGGGAATCCGAAATATTGCCGAGAACTTCAATTTGAATTGAAAATGAAAATGATCTCTCGAAAAATCGTCGAGACCTGTAAATCAAAATTCGTTTCCTTCTGTAAACAAGAATGAATTAAATTTGTTCTAATGCATACATTCTCTTCGAAGGAGTGGTCGGTTAGCTGTGAGTCGGGTCAGGTGCCTTTTCTACTGCTGCATTTTCGTTCAGAAACTTGCACTTACTGTAGCAGTTGTGGTTAGTTTGCTGTGGATTTACATATTTAGGTCCTGTACAGGCATTTTGTTTTTCAGCCAGTGAACTGAAGAAATAAGTATGAGGAAGGAGTAATTACTTTCCTAAATACAAATAAGACTCGAATCCGGTATATATAAACAAACATATAATAAAGTTATAGTCCAAATGCATTACTGATTTATACATAAAGATATCAAAGATTTTTGATTTTTGCCTTGGTGTACGAAGAAAATTAAGTTTTTGGAGACTCAACTTAATATCTATGTTATGCACCTACAGCCGAGATTACTCGTACTTCTTCTGAGAGAATGTATGTCATGGGAACTCCCGCTTTTATTTATTTTCTCTAGAGCCGCTGGATGCTTGTGTGTAAAATAATGATTCGCAAATAATAATTCTTTGAACGGAAACAAGCAGAAATGTCCGTTAAATGTTGATACATTATCCTCTGATTGTTTAGTAGAACGAAAATCCTTTTTTATTTGCGCTGCTGGTTTGGTAGTGGTTAACAGAAATGTAAAAACTTTTCGCGGTCGTCGTTTATGTATTTCCTTAATCAAAACGAATCCTAGATTTAAAGTTTGTGTTTTGTCTACTTGTGTTGACTGGAAAAGTAGACTCAAGTAGACAAATGAGATTATGGGGAAATGAATGCATTGTTCTCGCCAATTAAAAGTCAAGAGCAAGCAACATATAGAGTTGTTTGCTCCTAACTCTAGGCGTCGATCGATTTCTTGTAATTGATAGGGTTTAGTGCGATATTGATTCTATTGATTAATTTTGTGCTTTGGATCCGCGCAGTTCACCGTAGTATAATCGTTGCTAGTGGGATTTTACTGCAGGGAACTTATCCCAAGACTCCAAGGAAAATCAAATAATTGAATACTCGTAAAATGTTCCAAATCATTGAATAGACGATTATGATAGATACTTCGTTCATTTTCCTTGAAGGCTGGATCTCCATTTAAAGGAGTGAAACTCAAAATCATGTTGACAAACAAAAAACCAGTTCAGTACTTTCGCAGTGCTTTTATTTCTTTCCCGGCAAAACCATTTAAAAGATCGAACCTGTCTTAGACGTCCACGGCTATCTCCAAAGCTGCAGCTGAAGTACTGAACTGAAGTATACCGAGAACTCAATCGAAATGTCAAAGAACATTACAAATGAAGCAGGCGATATATAATCTGTCTTGTCAAGTGAATATAGTCGTACTCTTTAAATTGTGGTACCAAAATTATATTTTCCTTCGTAAGATTACTACTTCGAATTTATGAATGCGACTAGTGGAGTGTAGTGTTGTTTCTCTATGGAAAACGCTCTGCTCCGCTATTCAGCAAACACAAATCGTTTATTTCAAAGAATGCATTTCAGTTTAATGTTCCGTATCTGAGGAGATTAGTTCAATCCCAACTGTATATTCTACAAATATACGCTAGTAGTTTGGCTCGTCCAAGCGCAATTCCAAGCAACTTCAGACCACCTTACTTCCAAGCTCTCAAGTCCTCGTTTTGCGATAATTGGGTATTTGTTTTGTTTCATTGTTCATTCAATTTATGGGAATGGTTCAATATTGTTGTCGACTATTATAGTTTTTAGTTGCGTCTGGGTCTTTTCGATTATATGGATTTTCAGCTTACATACTATTGATGTTCGTATGGACTAACACTTATATGATATTTTAAGTCTATCTTTACACATATGTTACAATATAAGAATTTTAAAATTAGTGAAAATAATTGGTTTCGGTAGAAAAGTAAATTTCGAAACTGGCCAAAAATTTCGATGGTCAAATTATGTATTCTCTTTGTTTTAATGGTAATGAATGTGTCTTTTTAAATCTCAGGTGTATCTTACTTCGATTAATTATTTCTGTGTATGCTCGTCACTAACTGCTCCATATTCAAATTTATAAAAATATTTCTGGCACTATTGCTGAAATTATTATAGAAATTATCAAGTTGTTGTACATGGATAATATTATATTCATCATTTGTCGCCGTTGTGTGTATATAATTTCTCGTTCATAGAAATCATAAAGTACATTTGTTGCTTGTAAACATCAAATGAAACCTCTGTGTATTGAATGTTTCAAAATGATAACTTGAAATATAGGGATGGGAATTTGTTGAGACTTTTTGGCTGAAAAATTTGGAAGCGCGCTTCTTCGCATTGTAGCGCTCAACATATTCCAATCCCACCCTGGTTTGGTCCTGAATGATGATTTTCTTCACCATCCAACTATTGCAAATGATCTGGTTTAACAACAAATTATTCCTGATTGTTCTTGCAAACGAAAAATATTTGCAAGACTTGCTATTGTAAAGTATATTATACATATATGTTCGGTGTGTATATATATATATATATGGTTACTTTTCTTTGTAAAAAATATTAGACTATAATCATTACACATTACTTGTTTTCTTAATGATTGCAATTTTCCATAAAATTGTTTCACCGTAGCCTACGATATTTCTTCATTATTTTCTATTTAAATATTTTTTCTTCGTTTTAGTGAACAATGTTGATGGTGGATACAAATCTCATGTTTTTCTATCTAATATATAAATCTTTATCTTCTTTCTTGCATGTTTACTGCACATTATGAAAATGTTTATTACGATATTGTATCCGCCTGTGGGTTTTATCAACTATCTCACACTTGTTGTTCACACTTTCAAATATAATAATTATAATATCTGATCACATATAATGCAGTCTCTGTTAAAATTTGTTGATTTTATATGTTGCTTTACCGTGGCGAGAAGTCTTTATTTTACTTTTCCGCATGGTGTTTGATGTTTACTTCAGCGCATGTTGAAAATATTTGTAAGGAGCCAAACAAATCCGGAGATTTCTTTGCTTGCTCATCAAGTGTTTTGACAAATCGGGAAATTTCAAAAAAAAAAAACAGCGAATCTTAACAGTAGTTTCGATTCCTTCAATTTTCAAGCGAGCAAGAAATATCAATATTTCAATTACTTTAGAGGAAGCAAAAAACTGAGCAATTAAATGATTATAAGCGGAGCGAAAAAGATGAGATTAAATGTTTGATCTGCTGAAATTAAATTAAATCGAAGTGCACTAGCGGAAGCGAAGTAAAAGCATCCCATCACACAGCAAAGCAAACGGAAAAGGGTGTTGCTTTTCTTCTGTTTAAGCAACCATAATTTACTTTTAGTTTTTATCACTTATTGTACGAATAAGATCGCCCTACTCTTAATAAGTCTCACTTTGTTAACGCCTCTGACATGTTTCTTCGATTTTTGCAAGATTTGCCCTACGGAAGTATTTCCTCATGTGAGAATTAGATAGGACATTCTTGTTTACTTCCAACCTTAAAATATCACCTGTAAACAAGAATCTATCACGTGGATGTACGAAGCCACTGTACTTGGCTTCTAGATTTTGTTTTTCTATTTCATATAGTTTTAAAATTTGATCTTTATCATCTACCAAGGACTCTTGTATTTCGCTTTGTTTTTATTATTTTCGTGGTTTTGTATAAAAATATAAACAGTTATAAATATTTGGTATTGGTATTGTACTATAAATTATCCCGGTTTCATGTGTGTAGAACGTGGCGTTTGCATCCTTTCGTTCTAGACACAGCTATTGCAACGTAATTGGTATTCATTTTTTTTGTTGTTATACTTATTTTAAAACTGAAACTGTTTAGTTTGTAGTTGCTAGAACGTTAACGAAAGGTGCTTGAATTGGTTCATATTGTCATAAAACATTCGATAGTTTACGATTGTGGTGGCAAATATCGAACTGTTTTCCGTATCTATTGCATTTTGTAACTTAAATCTGAAGTGAGAATACGAAATTACTTTTTATTGGTTGTATCAGCCCTTTCGTTTAGTTTTTTTTATTCGAGAATGAGCTTTCCGTCATGGCGATCTGTCTTTTGATAAAAGATCTGTATATCTTTCGAATACTTCTACTCGGTGTTTTCAACTGCTTAAATTCGTTAATATATATCAACAAATTTTGAATTTGATAATGCAAGATTGCTTTCCATCTCTATTGTGATTTTTTTGATTGGTTGTAAGCGAGTGTTGAACTCAGGATGGTTAACTTTAATAGTATTAACTAAGAAGTGGTTTGATTTGATTTGATAAGGACGGACAACTTAAAACCGGCGCGAGTCGACTCGCCACTATTGCAACTGAATTTTTTTCGTAAGATACAAATAAGTGATAAAAATTGTGTTTGGCAATCAACAGTTTGAACGAATGATTTACATTGCATGAAAGCAGTTTTATTCAGCTGGATTGTTCTAGTATGTATATTTAATTTGTGATCAGATTTATAAAACAAGGATGTTGTAGCTAACTCAGATCCATCGTGTGGAATTTATTCGTCTGCTCGTATTATATTATTGTTCGGAAATCGTGGATGATTTGTTACATTAGCTGAAAGAGAATTCATTAGTCGAAATAGTCCGCCAAAAGTACATAAGTCGAAATCATTTCCATTTCATTTTAATGTCATTCTATCTCGTGATATATATTCATCAGATCTTAACGGCTTTTTAAAAATACGATTTCGCTACTGCGGATATAGTCTTCTCGAATGGACTAATATGCATTCGTTTAATATTGAAATTAGTGGCCAGTTTCAAAGCATATTTTATGCTTTTTTGAAATGCTTACATGTGGGTTTTACTATGTTCACTGTATTTCCTTTTCGGTAGTTCTACAATTGCTATCTTTTAAAATGCGTATGTGTAGATTATATGCTATATTCGTAAGTATTATTGATGAGACTCTCATGAGATGGAAAACTTCCATCACTTTCAGCAGCTTGCATGACTGCACGTCATTGACTTTTTATTGTGGCTGTGCTAAGACAGTATTCTTGAGCAACTCTTTTTTACATATGCTTTTCACTAAACTGTAAACAATGTTCGATTGGATTTTTATTCTAAAATTTAAGCAGTTCACGATTGGACGCTGCCTAGTGTGTTGCGATCGGTCTATTGCCTGGCTTTGTTACAAGTCTATTGAGTTTTATATTGAGATATATCTGGTAGTATAATCGCTATTGACGTCGTAATATGTGGTTTGTAAACAGCTAAATTTTTTATCGTACTGTCAAGATTCGAAAGCTGTTCTAGTCAGTGTAAACTGCATCGTATGACTTTTGTCACGAGCATACCATTTTCTCGGCTATCAAGTCGAAATTTGCCTGCCAATGATTTGTAATCGAACAGAATTTTTTTTTCAGTTTGCGCTAAACTGCAATCTTATACAAAATTTGGTTTTCCTAATGAGTGCAGAGCTGTATGTGTTATTAACGTTACTTTCAAACGCGCCTTAGCTATTTAATTTTCAAATGAAACGGGAAAATTTCTACCACTACAAGACATTTCCGAAATGATATGTTCACCAAATCATAACTCGATCTCCATCTTAGAAATTTTGCAGCAACATCTTTGAGATATATATGTGTGACTTTCAGAACAGATTTAGCGATCGAGAGATAGATATCTTGTCGTTTCAAATTTAATAATGTTTTATAAATGTAAAATAAGTACATATTGTGTGTCGGAGAAGTAGAAGATTGTTGAGCTATTTCGTGGGAGATCCATTCAGCCAAAGTATTTTGGCTGTCAAATGAATCGTGTGTGAATTGTGTATAAAATAATTTCATATTTTTAGCAACCTTGTTGAAATTATGTGAATTTTATATTGCATTTAAAAAACATTAGCATGTTTTGAATGTCAAATTAAAACTAACTCTGCATATGATGAATAGATGCTAGTTTAAATCAAAAAAATAGTCAGTTACGAGGCTAGTACCAAATAATCAAAAGAAATAATCTAGTTGACTCAGATATCATTCCATATAATCTAAACATTTAATTACGGAAAATTTTTGATTGCATATTCTACTTCTTTAAACACTTCCAAATTTTTCTCGCAATAACGTGTGAATCACATTAAAGTACCATCAAGTTCTGCACATGAAATGCACATTGAATATTAAATATACCATTTACACTATGGATAAATATTTTTCACTAAACCTATTCCTCGAAGTTAAACTGCTAATTCACCTTTGTGCGAAATGATTAACTAAGGACTTTCAACTAGTCGAAGAATTTGTTAACTACAATCGAAACTAAGTAGTCAGTACGAACTAAAAATGTTCAATTTTCTGTTTATGCCTAAAACACCGAAATCATCAATACTTTCATTTTATTTATAAATTAATTTTTACTATGTCATAAAAAGAATTTTGGTTGATTTCATACACTGTTCTAATCCCCGTTTGTAGGTCTATTGCATAGATGATACAAAGAGGTCTGATTAACGTGTATGTAATCAATAATTATCACAAATTCAGTTACATTGTCGTTAAATTTTGAAGGCATATAACACATTTGAATGGTTTACACGTTTGCATTTGGCAAAACCACTGGTAAATGAATAATTTACAAAACAATTGTTACTTTTACGTAGAAGGTAATAAAGTACTAAAATTATATTGGCTGTCATTCCATAGGTGATGAACTAAACAAGCATCTCGTATCAAGAAATTTACATATCTGTATCCTTGAATGATGTTTATCCTAATGTGCGTTGTGGTAATGAAAATAGCTAATAGCGAAATTTTCATGCAAACTGGAATGCCATCTCACATCAGATTTAATGACATTCGCTTTAAGCCATAGTTGACGCGATGAAGTTTCTATGTCTCAACCGAATTTCAAATCAGTTTTGGGAAAATGGAGCTTTTAAAGTGTCATAAAAGATCATCATCGAGGTTCACCTTTGATAGTATAATTCAGACTCTATTCATCATAGTTTCCAATTAATAAAAAATCGTAACGTTACATTGGGAAGCGCCTCCGTGGGCAATCTGTGTGACCGTAATGAAGAGTTGCAGCTAAACGCTATATAATTTACGTTTTTATTTTAAATTTACGATCGTGTGTATTCAAATCAATTTTAAATGTTTTGATTTTCTACTCGTCGTTTTTAATTGAGTTAGTTGTTTTTAGTTCATTCGGTTTCAAACTTCAAACATCAAAATGGTTCCAAATCAAATAAATAAGAGGTTCAAAAACATTAAGATTCTGTCAACGAAACAATTCGCATGTGTAAATTGTACTAGCTCTACTGAAGAGCAACAACCGTATTCCTAATGGAAGTGTAGCATCAATCCTCTCTTTCTAAGTGGACGAATGCTTGTATTTAATTTTATTGAATATTGCAAATGCCAGTCAAAACACATGTTCAATCAAAAACAAATTGCACGTAACATCGCTGGAGCTATAAACCAACTAAAATAACGAAAAAAACAATAATTCAATTCCAATTACAATTACCAAATAAAAGTCAAAAGAATACTGATAAAATCATCCTATATTGTATTTCTAATATACAATATGCATGTATATATATATATATATATATATTAACATTATAATTGCATACGATTAATTTTAAAAATTATAAATACTGAAATTAAATAAAACTAATTCAATTATTGATACGCATGATCAGTAGAATACAGTCGTATACTTTCCCAATTCATTTCTAAGCTTTTTAACGCATTGCATTCACTTATTTATGTATAGACCGTACGCTACGAAAAGACTAGTTAATTCAATTATGTGATACGACCTTTGGTTTGCTGATTTAAAACTAATGAACTTAAAGGAAGAGACAAATGCATGAAAAGTGAACGGAATACCGAAATTCAGAGTAAATTTTTCACAGGTTTGTTTGTTAAACCTTCACACTTTCAGAACTTTAGCCATGTTTCGTCTCTTAACTGTTAGTTTGATTAATTTTGTTTTATAAATTATTCTTTTTTCATTCAGTATTTCAACATGATATTCATATAATACCGTTCGACATTCAAATTACATTTCTAAAAATTTACACTTTTAGTTTATAATTTTTGGTAGTTTTGAATAAGTGAGGAATAGGAGACTATTTACACGTGTTACGATGATGTCCAAGCATTCAAACTTCGGAAGCTTCTACGTTTAGTGTTTTTGGGTGGTAATTATTTATAGCCTTATGTAAAAATCCCAGAAGAGACCTTGCTGTGCAAAAACTATTGGTATTGTCGTACAAATTTGGTTTTTGAACAGTTATTATTTACAACAGTAGAATTTTACATTCAGCGTTCACAGGCGTTTTGAAACTCCTTCCACATAAACTAGATTATACACATTAGCAATCTGTAACAGCTCCTGTGTGATTTTTAAACGAAACAGCTACATTCTGCTTTAGAAAATTAACAATTAAACAACAGCTACTTCAGAAGTAAATGTCAGTCCGAAGACAAAGTTTCCTTACAATGTTTCCTAACACCGAAGCTGTTTTTATTGCTATTAACAATGGTCATTAGGAGTTCCAGCAACAAAAGATTGATTAATTGCAAGTTGGCTGCCTCGGAGCTACTATTTTTCAACTATTTGTTACTCTTGTGAAAATAAAATGCTTTGCTGCAATACAGTTTACACTTGACAAGATCATTTCATGGAGTCCGATTCGCTATGCGATTAACTACATAGCAACAATTTTTTTCCGACAAAGAGGTTTTGCGGTGATATCCTGTGGCGCGGTTTGTGATGATCCTATTGCATTTGATTTGATTTGATTTGATTTCTGGTTAGTTGGCAATGAAAAACGTGTGCGGTTTGTGGATTCGAAATTTTTGAGGGTGGTGAAGAATTTCCAATTTGGCTATTTCGTGACGATTTTACTTTGACTTTTTATTGATCGCTTCTGAACGGGTTCTAGAACGTTACTTTTGGAAATCAATTTTAACTTTACCTTTGCAAACATGAATTTTGTATTAAATTTTTCCATTCTTTTTAAATCTTTAAAAATAATTTTTGAAATGAAGGCCTAAACGCGAGTATATCGTCGATTATTGCAGTCGCTTTTTGGACATAAGCACACTACATTATAGGAACCACAAAAGTTGTTTTATCTTAATTTTTAGATTTCCATTTGGTTAACATTTACTTTTAGTTTTTATGTATATTTCACATCGTTAAATTGTTTTCTCTAAATCATTCAATTTTCTGTCGGATTATCAAAATCACGTTATTCCAACTGCTCCAAGAAGTTTGGTGATTTGAAGTATTCCGGCACAGGATCATCTAATCGCGAAATTATTTTGTAGATGGATTTTTTCCACGATTGTTCTGCGTCTTTGCCGCTTTGTATTGCTCTAAAAAATTCACGTAGGGTTTGTTCTACAACATACCGAAAGTTTTGCGGGACCTAAAATAAGCGATAATTTATATGTTAGTAGGGAGTCGATAATTTTAGGTAAATGCAAATTGATTTCATTAGACATATGCAGTGTCACTCCGATCATGTGCATATGGCAGAATGACATAACGGCACGATAATTGAATTTAGATATCTTTAGCAAATTCAAAGATATGCAATTTTATTTTGCTGCATCAATTTCTGACATGAATCGATCTACATACGAAATAGAATTCTGTCAGTATTTACTCTCACGTCTAATGGACTCAAATTGTTATCTTTTGGCATAAATTTGAATTCGCGCACCTGATTTCTGCATACCTCAATGTGGTTATTCCTGTTGTAATGCAAGTTTAGTACACGATACAGTTCACTATCGATATTCACATGTAGATCGTCAGCATTTTTTACGCCTTCGGTTATCGCCTGACGAGCATACTTTTCCATCTGGATGTAGTAGAATTCCCTGAGAATAAAAACAATATATTCTAAATCAAATCAACTACGCAATGAACTATTATCGTAGATTTTAGGGTCAGAATTATAAAAACTTTCATTAATTGTTATGAAAAGTCAATGAACCTGGCATTTCGAAGCAGCAAGTTGGTGACACGCCCAACTAATTTAAACTAAATGGTAATGTTATTATTCTACGATGCATGATTGACTCGAATCTCTAATATCTAATATTTTCGCGACATATACCACAAATAAACATTGTTTTTTGACCGTAGTACGTTACTCTACATTATCCTTTCTCTTCTCGCACTTCCGCAAACACTTTACACGTGTAGATTGACCTAGACCTATATACATACATAGCAGCCATAACCAATCATTAATAATACAAGATCCGGTGCTCTGACCCGAATAGTTTCACTTTCATCCAAAGACGAAGCTTGAAAGCTAGGATGCGTTGCTAGGTACATTCCTATATAGCGTGGTCGGCACCTAAATTTAATTGGTTGTACAAATGCATGCAAAATATTATGTAACGTAGGACTGCTTATTCATGGCTGCTATATATGTACGTACCAAGCAGCCAATATCCTACACTCCGGACAGTGTTTGGTATAAGCTGCTGCAGCACCGACGGGACTAATATTGTCATTCACCCATACTGTCTGAACAACCTATTTAGTGTCGGGCAGTCTTTGAAGTATTGTAATAGCTATCTCAGTAATGGTTAACAACAAAATTAAATTAACCATTCATATAATTAATCGACAATTATTGTGAATCGCACTTACGACTACAACAGGACACATATTCAAATAACTGTCCAACAGGCATAGATGTGCAGCTTGTCTTTGCCAATATGTTTCTTAGGCGTCCTGAAAGCGCCCGATACGATGCAGTGCAGAAAAAATGCCGAAGAAATCATTCAGCGTAATGCTCTTCAGGCACGATACGAACGCCTATCAATTGCAATGCACTCGAACAATAAAATAATATAGTATCTAGAATACGCTCGTGATGTGAGCGAGCATTTCCTTTACAGCTCCTGATCTGATGAGGTCTTTATTTCGAAGAACTCTTTCGCTTACGTCACAATATCGCTGGCTTCATGTCGTCAAATATTTGAACAGCATATCCTTAAATATGATAGCGTCCCACAAGGACTATGTCATGCAACTTACAAGCCCGCAGTATAGAAAACCGATGATCCTTTCTGTTCTAGTTCTATCGGTCCCTGAGCCTTTTTTATTGTCTGAGTAATTTGTAAGATTGGTTCCGGAAAACATGTAAACGAAGTTGAACTAAATTTGCCTCGGGGGATACTGCAAAAAGTTCATCGCCAGCCTATCGTGTTCCTCTGCTCGGCACAGAAGCAACATCTGAACTTTCATCTCCATCGCCATTCTTCGCGCACATTTAAGCATGCATATTTGCAGATATGGAAACGAGCAACTGGGTGGATGGATTTCGTCCTGCATCGAGTGTACGTTCTATGCGCTTGGGGTGTGCCATAATACTAGAAAGCAGATGGTTCTTTTATGCAGAATGACGTGCATTTCTTAATAAATAACGCTTATTAAAATGAGCTGCTAAAATGTCGCTTGAGGAACTAAAACCACTCATTCATTCACACGCCTTCTTTCTGTCGTAACTCTTTTTCTGTCTTTTTGATTTCCCTTCTATCAACGGGCGGGATTTTTTTCTGGCTTAAGTCATAATGCGTTCGCAAGAGAATCGAGTGGATCCCTGTATTATCATCTATATTGGAATATTAAATAGCAGCAACTATCTGGATGTTTACTGAAGTTTTATAGTCATTACAGTTTAGTTGAACGAATTGAAAGCAATGTCCTTATGATGCCACTATTGTACGCGTAGGACGAGGTTGAATGAATTCATAATTCAGTAGTGCAATGGAAGAAAAGCTATACTGAGATTGAGTCAGGCTACCCTGTCGATCTTGAACTTAGTGTTTTTGAAGTAACAGAGCGAGAATTAAATGCATCTCATACAACAAAACATTTGGACTGAAGGATATCAATTTACAACTCAGTCTACATCAATTAAGAAACCCAACAGTAAATACAAATCAAAAGACCCGTGATTGAGTCTGATATCTACAATATTTGCCAAGCAGAAACATTCTAAAAAGAGGCCAGCCACGAAACACACTTTCAGATTGTTTGGGCGAAAAAGAATGTAAAAAGGCAAACGCTGTTTTTGAAGTTAATAAAAGCGTATCAACTTAACGAGTCCCAAGCATTTGCACCTAAGTTCGCTTGGTTATAGAAGACAAGTTGCATATTCGCTAATCGTGGAATATTCCACATATGCGCTCAGATTTTCCCATACTTAACAGTGTAAAGTGTGCTGTGGATTTACTCGCTATAAATCTTCAGAGTGTTTTAATTGGCACTTTTATGAATTGCAATAGCTGCAATATCTGGTAAGGAGTTAATGAAAAAATAGAGTATCATAGAAATTATTTGAAGCGTAACAGATATGTGGATAGGTATATGTGAGATTTTTTCGCGACACTGGTATTATTGAATGATTAAGTTACTTGACAAAAGCAGGATCATTCACTGAGAGCCCAATGTGCCTAGAAACATATCCACTGAATCCGACTCCTTCATCCCAAGCTGGGAGCTCTATACTCGCATTGTAATTTTAAATAAGATTATAGATGAATGCATTTTCAAAGAGGCCAATTGTAATATCATGTGTTTGTCAAGATTCTTATGCGATGCAGTTATCACAGTTTTAATAACTGTTCAGAGTAAGAGATGTTTGTGACCGCGACATGCCTTTTTAATAATGTCAAGTACGAATTGCTTTTAAGTCTTTTCGCAACGGAAAATCATGTGAAAGAGGTTGGTTAGAGCCGCTTTGAAATGTAAGAGTATTGTGTGAAGTATCATGCAAGTGGTTTGAACGCTTCGTTTAGGTATCAAATGCATCAAATATTATTTCATCTGTGTATTTGAAATAGCTTTTGAAGACAATGAAGACAGAACGGATTCAAACTTGAATAATCTCTTTTACTTTAAGCTAGGAATAACCAGGCTTAATTATCTTTATCAAAAATCCACTTCAATCAAATAATTTTTGGTCAGACTCGCTTGGAATTTCGCCAAAAATCTTTAGAACGAAATAATCTATCGTAGTACACAAGAATTGTATGAGTTAGTAATCATTTTATACGAATTTTCAGCCAAAATAACGGTTTTCGTTCCCTTAACCTTTTGCGTACAAAGTAATTTATTAGACTATGCTACACAGTGGCATACAGATTGAACCCGTCGATAATTTTCAGAAAATAATAAACATAGGAGAGCAGCGTCGATAGTGCCGGGGGTGAGTTGTGCCCTCAGGAATATCTTGCAAAGGGAAAGATATAGCACCTTTTTTAAATGGCTTCGCGCGTTAAAATTAATAATTTGTTTAAGTAGTGTTTAGGATTTTAAGGAATTGCTTTTCATCTGGGGCTGAGATACCTTATAGTCCGGCAACGAATTCCATTTTCAAAAACTACTCGTCCCCAGGAAGTCTTGAATTCGATATTAGGTGCACAGAAAAAAGCGCTTTAACCACTAAGCCACCCAGACTACTTTTTGGGCATTTGTTGTAGGAAATTGCTGGTTCTATGAAAAATCTGCGGGGGCACGGATTTATCTTGCATCGTTTAGACCTAATGAGAGTCTCAAATAAGAGCCATCAAATGACCTAATAATTTGAAAAATAACGGTCAAACCTTTTAAAGAAGTTCCAATTATTTCGCAAAAAAGCGGAAGAGCTTCGAGAGAGTCTTTGAGACAAGTTCCCGAATAAAACCAAAATCAAATTTCTCCGAACACTAAAACTTAATTGCCACAGTTTGCATTGGGCACACATTAGCGCTAGACTATTTAGCATTAACAGTATATATATATATATATATATATATATATATATATATATTTATATATATGTGATTCCGATAGACTGTCTTTAGAAAGTAAATTGATTATTTGCTTTACCTTCTTTACTTTTTAAAAGAACTGACTCATTTTGAGTTTAACTTTAAAAGTCTTTGTTCGTATCAAAAATTACGAATTAACGTGAGATAACTTGAAACTATCTAAATAGCAGAACGTTGCTCTATCAGGTAGTCATTGATCTGTTTTTTATTTAGAACATTTTTTTATATGCGGAAAAAATTAAAATTAAAAAAATTGGCTATAGAAACAATTAAACATCGATGTAATGTGTATTTATCACGTGCAGCAAAAAAAAATACAAAAATAATTACGTTGCATATTTTTATCACAAAATCGCTACTCTGACTAGACTAACTGATTATTATTAACTGACTGAAATATTGTAACATTATTCGTACCTGCAATGTTGATGTCTCGTAGCTAAAGTTATAAGTTTTTTGACAACCAAGCCAAGTGACTTTGAGCTACTACTGAATTAATAAACTCCAAAAAAAATTAATAAAGATTTGAAATTTTTGAGACACATTAGATCGCTCAAGGTTACAATATAAAAGCACAAATCATGAATTAATGTAGAAGCCAGGTTAAGTTAGGTAGTAACTTTAGTAAGAATATATGTTTTTGTTATTTTTGCAAATACTTGAAATGATTATTTGTTCAAAAACCTTCACATGTTTGCAAAACTTCTTAATAAATACTTATAAATAACATTTACTTAATTTTTTTCTTTACATCGTATCGTCATGTGATTTAAGTTTTACTACTTTATGAACGACACAACCAACCTCATTGACGCGTGTAACCATGTTTGAAAAAATCGGCTAAATATTATTGAACATTGGCAAATATTGACGATGAACTTGAAAACTACATTAAATTTAACTAGAAATAGTCTACAAATCGAAGCGAACAGATTTTATTTTATCAGTTTTATTTAAAAATTCTTCAAAATCAATTTTTTCAACTTGACTTCCAATTATTCACAATAATACTTTTTGTGATAACGCGTACTTAATTTCCGCATAGTCTAACTTTCAGGCTGTTACTGTATTGCGAGGCTTCCAAATTTTTAAAAAAGTCTATTATTTCCAAGCATTATAAAAATTGTCTACATTTCAAATTCGCACCATACAAATGTGTGCTAATCTACATTTATTTTTTAAGGTACTTTCCTTCACTTTCCATCTCAATTTGCTCCCTAGCATATCAGGAATGCAACGGAACGTATGAAAGACTGCTAAATTTGCTTCGGGAGTTGCGAAAACCTGAACGAAGTTTGATTAAAAATTCTCAAAGCCTCTAAATTGCATGTTCTTTCTTTTATTGATCTAATAAAGAGGCAAAATTTCAAATTAAACATCCTTTGTGGCCTTTCTACCATATTGAGCGCGCCCATTATAGCACATAACAATGCTAGGTTAAATATTTGTTTTCTTAAATAGTTCCTTTTTGTCAGATGAAGTCACATTCCGTTAGCTACAGCTCTATAATAGAAACTCATCCATACGTGACGATGAGACGAAAGGATCCCGGTAGCACAAAGGACATTCTTGTGCATGTGAAGAATCGCTACAGTTTTCCAGAAGCACCTACTGGCAAGCACAGACGTTCGCTTTTGTTTCAAAATACTCCTTCTCTCGTGGCATCAATTCGACGTTTACTAGCTAGATACGGTTTTTATATGCACATCTCTTAGTATGCAATAATGCATGCGAGGGAGGTGCAATTTTAAGTAGGTAGCATTCAGGCCTGTGCCCTTGGCGTTTGGCGTACACTGCCATAAGCAACTAGTTGTGCTTCCTCAAAATCGTCGACTGCGAAACAGCTACTAATTAAAGTCTGCCATTATAGTGGCCCTCAATGTTGTCAGATTTAACAAATAAGCAACTTTGGTATATAATAAATGAAGAAAATGCACATGAGCCATAACAAATTATCTATTGCTGAAAAGTCTTTCTTGACTACTAAAATAAGCTAACCAATCATTGGACAATAATGTTTTGCCTGCTACATTTGTGGCCACGGTATGTCACTTAAGTCCGGGAATGTTAAACAAGTGTGAAAAGTGCTCTTACTTTGTTATGCACTGAGCTATTAACACTAAGTCGAGTGCCTATCTTAAGTCAAGTGAGAAGGACTAGTGCTCTTGCTTTTGAAAGCCATAGATGTACTACCAAGGGATACCGACACCTATTTCAGCCACGTTATCCAAGATTTCTCTTTAAAAGAGTGTACACAAGCAATTATAGTAAACGAAGGAGAACTGGCTGTGAAAAAAGCAGCTTCAATGGGGGAAAATAATTTTGAACTAAGGCCGCAACATCTGCTTTTCTATATTTGATATTTCTATATTTGTCCGTGAGTTTTCCGTCATTAGTTAAGCAAAAAAGAAAAAGTATTAAATAAAACAATAAATTAAATAGCTCATGTCCATCGTACAGTGATGGCAAAATTGAAGACGCAAGGCTTTGATTATGTATGATGATACGATGATAGTCTACGAACATTCACTCTCGATACATTGAATCAGTTTTGTAGGATCTGGTGCACGATTTTCTTCGCGAACCATATTAGCTGTTTTGGAAAGTCATTTAAGCAAGATATTAATTTCAAATTTCAAAATGTGTTTTTTTGTGAAATTTAATTTATGTAGTAACGTTCAATGCCTTAAAAAGTACGGGAAACTTGACATTCTACAACTTTTATCCAACGTTTTAAACTGATATTTTCAACAATTGTTGTTATTTGTTGCCTTCACGCTGCCTCAAAAGACTATTTTAAACTTAAAGTTATTTGTCTAACTGCTTGCCTTGAGTCTAGCTACAGCAACGAATTTGACATTTCTTTGCCTCCCCTGCTTGAGTGAACGTATCAGAACACACATCACTGCGATAAAATGGCTACCTTCTAGCAAATAGTTCGGCTTCCTTCAAGTTTTCATGAGGACAGAAACCAATCAAATACAGCAAATATCAAGCGATTGTTCTAAAAAAAATCTTGGCTCAAAACCGAAACGATTAGCTTTTGTGAAAATTCTGTGATTCTACTTCATGAATTTTGGGGTTTTCCGCCTAAATAAGTTTGTCCAACTTAAGGCACGTACTGTTTATGAAACCACTTTTAATGCTCCCGCCATTTCAGTATGCCTGGCTTTTTCAAGTATGCATTAAATGCAACTAATGTGAATTGGTTGCTTCACACCTGCACCGGAGGAAAATCTCGTTATGGGACACTGAGCAGGGAAGCTTATTAAGATTTTTCAAAATATACAATGCCTTATATTTCACTGGGAAGGAAGGTATTATAAAAATGTCAACGTGTGGAAACGCCATTAAATGCAGTTTCACACTTTAGCCATTGTTGACGCCAGCCACTTTGTTCCATGTTAACCTTACGGCGTAGCCTCTACGTGCAGAGATGTAGTGAGAAAACAGGTTAAAGAAAGCGTGCATTTTGCTCCCTGCTATATTTTGTTCAAAAAGCGGCATCCTTTCCAACTGACACGGAGAATAGATGCATTTAGCTGAGGTAAGTTGTAAGAGCCCCTCGGTTCCGCGAGAACACACGAGAGGAAAGCGCGACCTAAACATTCAACCTACGCGATATAACACGGTCGCTCAAGCTTGATAGTACCTATTGTTTATGAAATGAATCGAAAGCTGATATAGTCGAACTTGCAGGTAATGAGGGTTAAATACTGGCTTATACCAACTTCATATCCAGCATTCATCCCTAATTAGCGCTAATACCTTGATTACATCTAGACACTCAACCAATTAAAAAATGCAAGCCTCTACAAGTTCATTGCGATTATTTCGAAGAACTTATTTTTTCGTATGTCAACTTTGTTCTATAATCTGTTTCGCAAAATAACTTTTACGTCGTTTATTCTCGACCTAATATTCAACCTACATTTTTAGATTTGGATGCATTCATTCGCCACTAAAGAATTTCTTGCTAAAAAAAATTTGCAAACAATGGTATGGAAATTTTTCGAATACAAATGCTAGCGCATTCCATCAATGCATCCAGTTTTGGTTGCAGTTCTACATCTGTATTTTTGCAGCGTTCACTGTATGTACCAAGCTTGACTGCTTTTGTCGTGTGGTTATCAGTGAATAAGTACGCCTTTGAAATGTAAAGGAATTTGCGTGGAATCACTATTGCACAGGTACCCTTCAAAACTTCTTCTGTGTAAAAATGGGGACCATGGCTAATTACCAAAGAGGAACGTAGCTTAATATTTCTATTGATACCATGCAGTGATGTTATATGAAAGTCCGTTGCATCCTTGCCTTGACAGCAAACTTACTAGTGGGATTCTCTTCGCTGTCTTCGCGTGCCATGTGTGAATATAATCTGGGCGTAGCGAAAATGAAAAATCAAATTCAATTGCATTGCAATACAATTTCGCATTGTACGTCACGAGCTTGAGAGTATATTTTAATTGGCATCAGTGTCGCAAAAGGACAATCACAAATACCATTGAATTACAGTTGTCAAACATTCACAACAGGCATCTTAATCAAATGCTCGAACATGATAACGTCTCGAGAGATCGAGATGCTAGATTGATTAAAATGGGGACTTGTTTTTTACTTTGGTGCATTTTCTAATCAATGTGTATGAGTGGAATTACGTTCTTTAAGGCTACTGACCTTAGTCTTACATCAAATGTTTAAACCAAAGCTGGGGTGAAGAAATTCCGTAATGCTATGTATCTGAACAAACGAATAATGGTAATTAACTCCACATCATTGATTTTTAAGATATAAAACTTTTAATTTTATGGCGGGAAAGTGAATTCTTTTCTAGTGCTCTTAACCCTTACTTGGCCTTAACAGACTATATATATTTTTATACCAGGAGAGCCAAATTTATCAAAACAAGCTGTCATACCAGCTCCATGTTCGCTGATTGTCGAATGCTTACGATAATATGATGCCTGGTGAATGTGGAAAGCCAGTGCCGGATTAAGAGGGAGGCTACAACCCCGGGCCCCACTTACTCCAGGGGCCCCGCACGCCTTTGGAATAACATAAGTAACCCAAGTAACTCAAGTAAAGTGTGAAAAGCTTATCTGTAACAAGATGGTCTCGAAGATCAGATGCTTGCAAAGCGTTATACAAGAAATTCGAAGGCATTTATAAAGCATTAGAAAACATTAGAAAATGATGACGACCAAAAACGAGAGGTGAGTCGTGAAGCATCCGTTTTAAGAAAAAAATATTATTAAAATAGAAAATTGTTACCTGGCTGTTTTGTGGAATTCTATTTTAAATCGATTTGAGTTGACAAGTCAGTATTTACAAAAAGTAGGTATTGATTTAAGGGGGGGTAAGGTTTGTTTCATCTAAAAAATAGCTTTATTTCATGAATTTTCTTGGAAAAAATTATTACTGTAGGTTTATTTTACATAGTATTATCTAAAAGTACAACATGTGAAGAATATTTAAAAAAAAAATTGTCCAAAAATAGAAAGAAATAACGGATTTATTGTAGATCTCCGCAGGCGACAAGAAAAAAAGTTTTTGTGTGGTGACCAGCCTACAGCAACACTGGATCATCTGAAACCCAAAAATCAAAATGCTTTCCCCAGTTTATTACTTTATCTCTCCAGTGACGTCGAGTTTTTTTTAATTATTCATTTTTTTAATTTTTGGCACCATTTTTAAGCCAAAATAACGATTTTTGACGAAAAAAATCGACCTATTTGTTATTGTAAAATTGATAGGAATTTATTTTTAAAAAAAACTCAACGTCACCAGAGAGATATATATATGTAAAATATGTGTACAAAATTTCAAAACGATCGGTTCAGTAGTTTTTTCTGTAGGCTGGTCACCGACTTTAAAAATTACATGTTTGGGAAAATCGATTTAAAGTTTTGTACACTGAAAAATGAAAACATCTTGAGAAAAACTGGATTTTCTTATAAAATACGTACATGACATCATCGATGCCGGGTCCATGCCGTACATCACTATCATTTACGTTATCTAAGGCATCTTTTTGCTCCTGTCGATAAAAGTAATACAATAGAGACCGAAACAGTTACCGCTCGCCGCCGCTCAGCGCAGGTAGCTAAAAGGCGCGCAAACCTAAGAGGTACGGTTATTCAACCTACTGTAACTTCGTTGGTTTTACTCCGATTGACCTACAAATTTAAAACAATATTCTTCAGATGTTGTACTTTCAGGAAAAAAAGTTGTCAAACCTTACCCCCCCCCTTAACCCTAGATTCATAAACACACGTCTCTCATACACCCTCAAGTAATAAAAGTCTCACTGTGGGCCGCGCGAGAAAGATGCGAACGCATGCGTTTCTGTACCTTCCTAAAACGACGAGAGTTCAGTTTGGCACTAGTGTTTTTGGCGCATACACATATAGTTTCGGTGCTATTAAGCTCAAGGTGTCTGAGACACGTATGTTTATGATTGATGTAAGAAATTTATAAAGTGAAAGATTTTATTATTTGAGTGAGAAAACAAACGAACGTGAATAAATTGTCTGAAAAAGGTATGAAATTGTTCTGTTACAGCCTATGCATTATATAATGCAATAAGTTATTAGTAAATAATAACAACAATTGCCGTTGTTATAGTTTTGATAAGTAAACGGTTTACTCTTAACTAATTCGTAGTTATAGTCAAGTTTTATGGCTTAGTGCTTATTTTGTGTTATTATCTTTTGTCATTGACGTCTACAATAATAGTCGTAATAACAAAAAAATACTAACAAGACCAGCATTTATCAAAAAAGTTTCAGATAAAATGATAGAGCCTTGGTTACTGCGTCGCCGCAAAGCTCCAATTTTAAGGCAATGCCTAAAACGGAACATCGATGCCATTTTAGGCGATACTTTACCTGATGCACCAGCCAACCCTGTCAATCAATCCAGGAAGTTATGTAACTTCTGCTGCTATAAAAAAAACGTGTGACTAGATTTATCTGCACTTCTTATAAACGTCACATGTGTATGGAACATCGCGGTAGTTTGTAGCTAGAATGCTCAGATTAAATTTTTTGATTGTTTCTCTTGTTTTAATTTCAAACAAAAGTTCTTTTTAAATAACCATTTTTGTTTTTTTTTCAAATTTTTTCGTAATCATTAAATAAGGTAACCCTAAAGGTAAGGTGTATGAGAGACATATGTTTATGAATAATGTAACATAAATATAGTTTATGAATCTAGGGTTAATAACAGCCAGTCAAATGTTCGATTCATTGGTGGTTTTTGTGAAGAACATGCGAGAAAAATTCCACGAAATTGAAGAAAATGCTAAAAATCTTGGTAGTATTGAGAAATCTGATTATTCAGACTTAACGAAAAGAAAAATTATTAAAAAACTAACAGATGGAAGTACGCAACAAAGTACTTTATCTGGGTCTGATAAATTTAGAGTAGAGTCTTTTTATTTAATAATAGATAAATTGGTGATCAACGGTTCAACGGTTATTATCGATAGAAGAAGACGAACTACGTATTAAAACAAATGAGCTAGTTAAAATTTACGATGGGGATTTAGATGGAAATTTATTGGATGAATTTAGGCAGTTCATTCCTTTACTGAAAGATCAGCCGGAAAATAAATTCACCAGCTCAGAGTCCTCTAAAATTAATAGAAATATTCTCGATCCATTAAAGGTATTAGGTTGGATTGTTAATTTTGATATGCAACAAATTTTTCCAAATGTTTTCGTAGCCTTTAGATTATTATTAACGATTCCGATTGCTAACTGCGAAACGGAGAGATCGTTTTCTGTCTTAAAAGGCGTTAAGAATATGTATAGATCAACAAGGACTGATTAAAGATTGTCGTCATTAGCCAGACTAAGTATTGAAAGCGAAATTCTCTAGTCACTCAATTTTGATGATGTTATAAGTGAATTCGCTGAATCGAAATCAAGAAAAAAGTATTTTTAATTGTTAATTTGTTTTAATAAAAATTATTTGTTCTATTCATGCAACGTAAAAATTGTTTTATTTTTTTTAACTCTCTTTCCTCTATTCTACTGATTTACTTAGGATGTTTATCTGCTTTCAAGCAAGCAAGTAGTCCAGTAGGAAGGAGCTACTGGACTACTTGGGTTATGATAGGTTACGTGGGTTATTTAATGTTCTTGGGATGCTGTTGCGTAATCATAGGGCCCCATTTTACCTTTAGCCCCAGACCCCACGAAGGCTTAATCCGGCACAGTGGAACCCGTAATCAAATATCTATATCTGGCATTTGCTTAATATATTGTATTTACAAAGTTTGGTTCATTCAAATTAGAAAAGAAGTCGTTGCAGTTATAACACAGTTGTAATATATGAGCTTAACTTTTCCCACAATATTATTAGTTAACATACTTCAACAGAAGCAGAAATCCAACGAATTGAATATCTTTAATAAATGCTACGCTACGGCACATTTTAAATGAAATTTACTATAAAAAGCCTGAGAAATCACTTACCTGAAGTTCGAAAACCATTTGACTAGTTGTGCTGTGTTATTCTTGTTGAATTTGATGTCCGGGAAATACATCTTCAGCACGGCCGAGCTTGGATACCGCACCCAGAAGAACATCAGTTTCGCCTTTCGCAGATGCATCGGAGTCAGAGTTGACGAGTTCACAGCAGTTAAGGAAATATAATGCTTACTTTGGCGACTAAACATGGAAGAGGGTAATTTAAAATTTAATTATATATCTCACATCTAATAAATAAAAACAATAGTGAAGCGTGCTATAGTTATACTGAGAACAATAGATATATGTTTTGGTTGTCAGTTCGTTTGGAAGGAGGAACACTTTTCTGGATTCCATTTTCCAGGAAAATATTGGTTTCAAGCTCAAGACTTGCTTCGCCTGAAATCCCTGCCAAGAATCTCTACAAGTGAAAGACTATCTATTGGTGTCTACGATTAGCAAAGAAAATGGAAGAGCGTGAAAGTCGATTAATCGGTTCGTGTAGAAATAATCAGAGGACCCGAGCCGTTCTATGTGAGGTAGGCAGGTGGGCGGTAAAGAATGCAACTTAAGATATTGAATGACATGAGAACAAAAGCGCTGCATAGCTGCAAGCATTTTGTACTACTGTACTGTTGCAATCAAATCCTGATAGACATGATTAATTCAAGCAGAAAAGCATATAAAAGTATTGCACGGACGCCAGGAGGATGTGGGCAAGCCAACACTTGCAAGAGTTCTCACAGCAATTTGACTTACGTCTTTACAGGAGTAAAAGTGATTTCGCGTAGAAGGCGATTCAAATGTATTTGCTGACAAGCAAGTCAAAGAAGTCCAGCTCTGCTGAAAGTTATATACTATATGTAGATACATAGTTTGCTTTAGTCTAGAAGAACTGCTGGTAAAACTGTAGCGAAAATTGAATCGTTGGCGTATGGATTGCTTACATTTCAATGGACTTGTAGAATCGTAGGCTACAAAACGTTAGCTTTCTGGTCATAATGTTAATTATTCGAATATGATATAAAACGTACTTTGTGTTTGAAAAGGATATAGTAGGTTGGACACCATCAAATGATATGTCGCCAGAGTTGCAGTCCGAATTGCGATCTGTATCCATGGCTGCTCGCAGATGACCATAATCAGGTGATCCACTATGATGAGCGGCAGCCAGTAATGCGGGATGAAGCATCGTCTGCGGATGCGACAATGGTGGCGAGTCCCTAGAATCCAGCATCCCACATAGTCCGGGCGGACTGGACGACATTTTCAAATGATGCAGCTGGGATGGTTGCGGTGCGTGCGGGCCATGAGGTCCGTGTGGGCCATGCGAAGTAAAAAACGGACTGTACGGTGAGAAGACCTGCGACTCGTGCAATGACGGATTGGGAATCGCGACAGTCGTTGGTAGCGACACTGGCATCATTGCTTGCGCTGGTGGCGGAGGATACGATGACCGTGGAGATGGAGTCTCCGACGCGGTACTCGACAGAGGTCCCCCACTCAATTGTTGATTGTTATATTTGTTGTGACTGGCGTTGGAGCTGATCTGTTGTTGTTGTTGGTGTTGTTGATCCAGTTGGTTCGCGGGCGGTGGGCCTATACCATCTTGGGCTAAAATCCGGCTCACGGTTCTTGGTGTTATTCTCGTGTCCGTTACCTTATGCCGCTTTTTCTTGGGTGTCACAACCAAACTGAGCGCTTCGTTTTGCTCCATGTTTTGATCCCTAGGTTCTGGCATGCAAAACGGGTTCATCTGATTTGCGTGTCCGTTTAGTGCGCTCATAGAATTGTAGAGGGCAGCGGCTGCAACTGAATTCATGGGCTGCGGCGGCTTAGGAGCCTGAAACATTGCCGCTGACGGCGAAGGTCGCACATGAGGTGGGGGAATATTAAGCGAGTTCAGATTGTTAGTGTTACTACTATCACTTGGGACTTGGCCATTCACGTGCATCGGCAATCCCATGGGCGGGAAAGCGGTGCCGTTCAGTCGCTGCCCAGTACTTTGATTGCTTAGCATAGAATTTGAAGAATGGCTTAAGCTATGCGTTGCTTGGCCATTCGTACTATTTACTGCTTGACCATTACCTGATTGGTTGACTCCATTAGTTACGGCATTGTTCCCTATGGCGGAACTGCCGCTTAGTCCGTTTCCCATAGTGGAACGATCAGCTACCTTTATCCTGGGCGACTTTCGATCGAGAAGTTGCGATGCCATTAGTAAATCTTTATTCAGTTGTTCAGCCGCTGCGGCGGCTGCTTCCGATTGCTTGCCGAGATAGCGGCGTTGGTGCACGAACCGCGTCACTATGGAATCAACCAAAGTTGATAGGGATGCAGTTATCTCCGATTTTAATATGTCGGCCAGCCCTTCCAGGTCGGAGCCGGACATAGGACCCACCGAATTTGTACTCGAGCGGATTATGTTGAATTTCTCGGACAGGTCCGATTGTACTGTTGATACTTTGGTCATTGGTGACTGTCGCAAGGACGACGGCTGAGATGCCTGAGGAGAAGGATGATGGTGGCCTGGCCCACTTGTTTGAGCGTTCTCACTTACTTGTTGCTGCGACAGCTGTTGCGATTGCTGCGATTGGCTAGCTTGAGCAATGGACTGAAATTGAGACTGTGATTGCTGGGGTGGCTGCTGTTGCACTTGATGCGGCTGGGGCTGATGCTGTGGCATTGGTTGCGATTGCATCTCCTGATGTGCTTGATGGTGAATTTGTTGTTGTTGCTGCTGGTTCTGCTTTTGTTGGTGATGATGTGGTTGATGTTGTTGATGAAGCTGTTGTTGCTGTTGATGATGATGCTGTTGTTGCTGTTGGTGGTGTGATTGATGAAGTTGTTGGCGGCCATGGTGTTCGGCGGCTTCCTTTACTAAACGAGCCTCCTGCTCGAGGAAGAACTTTTGACCAAGGTACATGGCGGCGGCATTGCTAATTGCATGGTGCGACATGTGCGGACTCGGCATGTTATGATCATTTACTATTCCACTGTGGTGTATGTGCTGCAATAACGGGTGCGCACCGTTGAACGGCTGCGCCATATGATGATGCGATCCCAGCGCGTTGCGCATCTTCGTTGACATCATTTTAGTCATCATTTGCGAAAGCATGTTTGGCGTATTATCATTCTTCTGAGCTGATTCTTTTAACGGCGACAATAGAGGAGACGGTCTTTCCGAATGGGTCTTCTCTGCCGAAGGCGACTCATTATTATCATCCTGATCGCCATCTTGGTCAGCTATGTCGCTGCCCGTGTCATCTATTTCTTGGCATTCAGACTCTTGCTCCATCCGGGAGCACAATTGCACATATTTTTGCTGCATCTCAGCTAGTTGCTCTTGCATCGATCGGAGCTGCGATTTCAAGGCATTTTTCTCATCCCGCTTTTGCTGAATCTGGGGTGATTCGAGTTCCGCCTCATCATCGTCGTCAATCATGATTCCGTGCATGTTTAAACCAATATTTAAATTCAGCCCAGCGGCAACGGCCGCATAACGCTCGGCCGCGCTGTTGTCGTGCTGCTGTGGTTGATACAGTTTGCGTTTTTTGCATCCATTTACTTGCGGTTGTGAAGCCAAAGAAGGGCTAGACCTCATCGTGGAGACAATGTTCTCAACGCGGGCCCGTTTCATGTCGAGCGCCACGGGTTCTTTGCCGCTACTCGATCCTCCTCCAACGCCTTCATTTAGCGGAGAGCCTCTGCCCAGCTCCTTTTCGAGATTCATATCCGCTTCAATCAGTTCCTCCTTCATTCGCACATCGTCCGCGTCCATGGAATCGACTGACCCTAACGACTCTAGATCGGAATGCGAGCTATTCAACCCCATCATCTCCTCATCCTCGTCCAGAAGGTCGTCGCGCTCCTTCTTCATGGCGACTCCAAGCTGTGATGACACTCGGTCCGAGGGTAAACTTTCTCCATGTCTGGAACTAGCTTCATCGGCAGCATCACCAGTGTTTGCACCTGATCCCGTGGGGTTCGCACAGTTCAGTTCTTCACTATTCTTTTGTTCCTGCAGATTTAATTTTTTCGCACTGATCGCCGCGATCGCTACTGTCCCCGAGCCCGCGTTCACATTGTTCACTTTCGTCGCACATGCGACCACTTCACTCTTAACGTCTTGTTGCGCGCAATTGCCACTGTTGTTTGTGCTATTATTGTTACTATTCACAGTACTTGAATTATTGTTATTATTGCTACTTGTGTTGTTATTTTTGCTAATGCTGTTATTGTTGTCGGGCGAACTATTCTGCGCAGCTGCAGCTGCGACCGATCGCAGCTCGTGATCTAGCGCCATCAACTGCTCCTTCTTGCCTTGGAGTATGTTGCGAAGCATGTGGTGCGCCAGATCGTTCTGGTGTTGTTGCTGCGACTGGGCCTGCGATTGTGGCGGCGTGCTGCCCCCTCCGTCCGTCTCCACTCCGCTACTACTCGTTCTCCTCCTTATCACTGGCGAAGAATTGTTAGAAGATGCCGCGGACTCGAAGCCTAGTTTTCCGCTTCCGCTGCCACCTGTCGAATTCGCTGAATTGGCGCCAACCGCGACCGTGCCGGCCAACGCAGCCCCTTCCGTGCTAGAGGCGGACTCCATCGAGAGCATGCTCTCCGGCCCCGAGGAGGCGTCCTGCGCCGACTTCACTTGCCTCCCGAAAAGCTCGTTGAGCATCTTGGCCGACCCGAAACCGTTTGGACCGAACAAGCCGCCGAAGTGCTGTTGGCTCTGGCTCAAAAGCGCCCCGTACAGACCGCCACTCATGAAGGATGGTCTCGAACTGAAGTTTGGTATCGACGAATAACTGTTTCTCGGTTCACCCGCGTCTACACGCTGTCTGGTGCGTTTAGATTTCTTGCTGCTCAGTAGTTTGTCTCCGTACAACCCAAAACACTCTGCTGTGTCCTCTTCTGATGACATCATAAGAAACCCAACACTTTATTGGCCTGCGGACCGCAAAAGGTGGGAGCGACCGCCTCCTCCCCGTCTCTGCGCGTCCTTCTCTTTTTCTACACAATGTTGCAAACACACACAGCCAAACTACTTTGCCGCTCTCCAGCTCTCCAGCGACACCGCAAACTACGCGGCCCGCCGTCAAGATGTTGCTAAGCCTACGAACCGTCTTCGACACGCGACTCGCGCCAATCCAATTCTTGTGGCACGAGAAGCTGCAACTTCGAATTTCGGAGTCCGAACCAGTTGTCGCTGTCGGATGCACGTCGCTCGCCGAATGTTGCAAACGTCTTATCTGCTTCCCAGCGACCAACTTCAACAAACCTCTTGCTTTGCTTCCCCTACTGCAACTTGTGGATTGTTCGCCTTGGCTGCTTGTCGTTCGTCGTGCTGCTCGGCGTCGCCGGGGCCAAGTCGCACGACTGCACACCACGGCGACGATGTTGCTGGAATTGTTTACAAAGCGGCTGGACGGCGACGCTGGGCGAAGGTTGCGGCGACCAACGAACACACTTCTCCGCGTTCTCGGATTTTTAACCCAGCCTTAAAATTCCCCTTCCATCGGAACGCGAGCACGACCTGCAAGACAAAAAATACAAAAACCACATTAGTACGACTTATAGACACTCTTGTTCTTATTTGCTGGAGATTCTTTGGATACTTTGGCGTTTGGAAGGGTACTACATACTAGAAACACGCGACGTGGCGGTGAGCCCCTGCCCAGTGGCAAGTGGGCGACGGTATTGGCGTGTGCCAGTGGAGGAGGCTGGCTCCATTTCATACCGTTCCCATCGGCAAACCATTCCTGCATGCGAATGGGCGAATGGGTAGTGGAGTTAATTATTTTATTGGCAATTTATTAAACTTCCTTCTTCGTCGTGGCGACATTTATTGCAATGCGAATGTTCCCAACGGCACATTAACAAAAGAAGGTATGCGAAGGCCCTCGAGGGCCAAAACGGAGGTCTGAGTCAAGTTTATGATCCATTTGAGAGCACTGTCCAAGGAGCATATCACTCTATGCTACCTAGCCTGCAAAACTGATCCTAGAATCAATTCTAAACGCTGCTATAAGCGCATCCAGTTGAAACTGGCTCACATACCGTTTCACCTGGCAATTTTCATATTCGAGACGGGCTTCGAAGAAATATCGAGTCAACTGGAATAAAACTCACCATACTGATCCGCAATGCGCGATAGTCAATAAGTTCCCTGGAACGATAATAACAACGACACTCGATACGCCATCATACCTGCAAAGTTCATCTGAGGTTGGCTAAATAAAAAAGTGGATATTTCTGACATTCGGAGGTGGTTTTTGCTTTCCTTCAGTTGCCGTCAGTCTTCGATCTGATTCAGATTGCCTTTAACTATCTCACTTAATGTATTACACGTAGTTTTATTTTTCAGTAGCTGCATTTCTACATGGGAAGATTTTTGATTGTATTTATCAGATCTCAGCATTTTTACTTAGGCCGATTGAAGAAAAAAACTGAGAATAGTCATCACTCTATGGACTTAACGTTCATAATAGTTCACAAGCCATATTGCACCGTGCCCCTATGCGAAGGAAACTACCTTCTCAGAGTTCTGCCGTGCCATGTGGCACACATTTAAACAACAATGCTAAGAGCCCTAAGATATTTTCAGCGACCCGTACATGCAGCAGCGGAGCAAAGGGTGAAGGATTCAATTGCTCTGCGAACGGCACGATCGCAAGTGAAGGCATAAAGCCATGCATCCATCAACTTCGATATTGTTACCTTGTGCATGGCACACCTGGACGAGTCTAGTTCTCGTTTTCGTCCATCGTTCCGCGTTGTTTGGCATATTTCCAGTGTTATCCGCTATGTGGGCCTCAAATCAAGGAGTCAGCTGTTGATAGCACGCCACAAACCCACCATATGTACCACAGTCGAGCCTGTTTCACTCCGAAAATAAGGGGTGAAGCAGGAGTTCTTTTTAAAAATTTCAGAGTAAAGGATCTATATATGTAGCCGGGCTAAGATGAAAAGCATATATGAGCAGGTATCTTTGCATTAAGATTATGGTGTTAACATTCTTCACCTTCTAAGAGCATTTCAAGATTTATGAATGTCACATAAATTTGAAATAAACGTTGCTCTCTTCGGCATAATAAATAGTTTCATAATTTTTGCAACCCTAATGAATTGGTAGATGATCATTTTTTTATTTCAATAAGCATTCAAACTGCTTCACGTAGCTTACTTAATTTTGCATGAATAACATCCATTCAAATTTCGGTAAAATATTAAATCTTATGTAATGTAACATCTTTGCATTTGATACACTCAAGCAAGTCATCAAACAAAACCTGTATGTAGACGGGTTACCTCGACTCGCGGCTTTTCGTACAAATTTGCTCAATTGCTCAAACTTTCCCATGAAACAATGCATTAGACTTGGCGTCCACACCATCCGTCTTGCTTTAAACGACTTGTTTGATCTAACAAGTCAATTGACTTGTTCGAGTGTGTAGAACGGGTTTGAATCGACCAACGACGACTTACTTTTGATAACAAGAAGCAAACGAGGCCTCAAATTTGACTCACGACGACATCGCCCATGAGTAATAGTCTTCAAATATTTGCAGATAAGGAAGCCAATTCCAAATGAGCTACACTTATTTTAATAGACATTAAAATTGCCTTAAAAGCGCAACAAATTAATTTTATCAACATTAAATCCAAATTGTTTGAAACGTAAAGTCCATTATATTTTAGACGTTACGACATTGTAGCAAACGTAGCAAGGAACAGTCACTTGCACCATATCAAAAATGTTTGCATACCTCGTTGAAGTTCTCGTCACTCATACATGTGCGCACAGCACAAACACAAATTCTGATTTTTTGTCACTTGGCACCCCTTCGTTCGAGGTTTCAAACGTCTTAGGACCTTGTGAGTATCGTCTTAAGACGTTGAGGGAAAAACGATAAGACATTGAGGGAACTCTATGAGAACAATAGTCAACAGTCATATAGTTCAGTCAATGGAACCGGTATTTAAGTACTTGCATATGACTATGCCATATGCTATAAGGGCCACCGAAGAATATTGCTTTACAGCGACGTATGCCAGGTGAATTGCCTACCTTTGCGTATATGAATACAAGCATGCACGTATTTCTACGCAAACGTTGTGTTGTGCCGTCTTATCGGCTGGGAAAATCAAGCAATATGACTTTTTAACGGAAATTTCAAGACGGTACAGTCTTATTTCGTTGTTCTTGTATTTCTTTCTGTATGGACACGGTTAAGTTATTTACAAGTTCGTTGAAAGATGATCACGAATGAGTGGAGGTTCGTTAACTGACTTTCATAGCTAAGTACAATATAAGGATTGCAGAGTGTTTTGACATAGAACAGAAAAGTTAATTAGAGTTACGACGATTGGACTAAATATTTCTGAATATGCAATGTCCTTATTTGGCCGAATTACCCATTAGTTGATCGTTCTTCAGTTTCCTTCATTAGCAGCTAAACAATGCCAAAAAACACGCATTTTTGGAGAGTTACACACAACGACAATTTTTTAATTGAATGTGGAAGAAATAGCCTATTTTTAAGCATCAAATCCACCGTTGCTCTTTTTCGCCTACAAGACTTATAAAACGTTGATGAAAATATTCTAGCTCAATAAAAACTAACTGGGAATATATATCGAGCAAAAAATAAACATGGACTTCCTTGAGAAGCAAGCATTCCTTTCAGCGCGAACAAGAAAAGAAAGGCATTTATTGGGTATCCTTTCCAAAGATGAATACCATTGTCTTTTATTGACTTTAATTTCTTACACACTGTTTTCAATGCTCACGATTCACCCTAAACAATACCAAATGAAAAGTATCAGTTTTCGTTAATGAACTCCATAAAAAAGATCATCGTCACGGCGGTTGATCTATTTCCTGTGCTTTCCCCCTTCCGTGTCACTTATTTGTCGTTACTCCTTCGATTGCTAAGGTCGTGTTACATCTTCGCAAGGCCCCGACGAGACGCTATGAGACGCAGACGCATTTGGAATGTGCCCATCAAGACGTGTGTGATGCCGCCAAGTGACCACTGCCCTTAGGGTAAGTAAGAAATAAGAAATAAGTGTATTGCCTTGCTTTGATCCGTGGTCTACAACGCCACTTCACCGGCTTCCAATTCAACTCATTCGCTTTGTCCGGAAGTGTTTATTAAACGTGATAAATCCTTGCATTCACTTTAAGACACCAGACCAGCACTCTTCGGCCTCTTGAGCATCGGGTCCCGGCCCAAAGAGTACCATGATGCAACTTGCGACAAAATGCAATGTCGTTGTCGTTTAAGACCATGCATTTCGTGAGCATCGTGAGAAAATTGTTAAACAGGATGTTAATCATCCACTATGGGGATATTTCAAGAAAATACAATGATGATAGCAGTACTTAGAAAACAGTACCTAGGGCTTTGTCTTTGTACCCTAATCGTAGCGCGCCTAATAAAGCTTAGTGTATTAGTTGAACATTCAACATGAAAAGTCGAAAGTGCGAATGCTGAAAATATTCCAACTTGAATTGAATCACCTTTATCCACAAACAAGAAAACGATGGCAGGTTTCAGCCTTTGAGAAAAAAATTCCCAATAAACCGAAATTGTTTCGAAAAAGAAAGTGTCGTTAAGGTCGATTTACACACTCCAACAATTCATGCGACTTGTTGGGTCAAACAAGCCGTATCAAGCATGATGGAGTGTGTGGACGACAAGTCATATTTTTTAACTTCCCAATATATGGGAAGTTCTTGTAATCGCCTCGAAAATCGAAATTGAAATTTTCAACATATCTTTACGTTTTGAGGTCTTACGAGTATATTTTGAGTGTTTTTAGAAAGAAGTATGGATGTGTGTGTGTATGTCCGTACGTGCGTTTGCGGACAGTTTTTCTACGAGCATAACTCACGTAAACAAAGTCATATCGACTTCGTTAGGGTGTCAATCAAAGCGTCTTTGCAATCTTATGAGCTGATTAGTTTTTGGGACACTTCGGTCGGGGGGGTTTGCTGTTTTTACCCCTTGAAGGTCAACCCTGTCATGCGCTATATCTCGCGAACAAAACGTGCGATTTGCATTGTTAAGGTGTCAATCGACGCGTATTAATATTTTCGTGATTTTATCAAATTTTTAATAAAATTATTGGAGCGGTTTTTTAATTTTTTGAAAAAAAGTGCAAAAAATTAGAGTTTTTTTTTCAAAAACATCAAATTTTTAACTTTATTTTCAAGTCGCAGTAATCAATATTTATAAAATATATATACTCCAAACAGTTTTTATGAAAAAACCACCAAAATTTTTTTCATGATTACAAAAAAAAATTAAATTAAAAATAAAAAATCATTAAAAGTCATTATGTCCTTCATGGTCATTTATGTCAATCATTATATCTCGAGAACCAAATATAATCTTTGCATCATTAAGAAGTCAATCAACGCGTATTTACATTTTAATGATGTTTTTAAATTTAAAAAAAACTTTAAAGCCATTTTTTTAATTTAATAAAAAAAATATTGAAAATTAGTGTTTTTTTTCATAAAAAAATTAATTAATACTTAATAAAATTAACATCGTAATAATAAATGTTTATAAAATTTATAAACTTTTATCAATTTTTGTAGAGACTAGCAAAATATTTTCTCATGATTTCAAAACAAATTGAATTTAAAATTAAAAAAAAATCATTCAAAGTCACCATGTAAAAAGGGTTCATACGAATTTTTATACCTTAAATCCCTTATTCTAAAGATATTGTTGTAAAGTCAATCAAAGTTTATTATTATTAGCATAATTTGCGAAAATTTTTAATAGTCTTCACAGAACCGTGTTTTAACTTTAATAAAAAAAACTGCTTAAATTTTGAAAACCAATACAAATCAAATCAAATTTCCAATTGTGTTAATCAACGTTTTGAATGGTAAAATGTTTTGTAGTCAACACTTTTTGAGATCATATGCTTTGAAAAGCTTTCATCAAATAAAAAATTGTAGTTTTTAGGAGTTTTGTTCTTTAGTATTCGTAAAATTTCAGTTACTTCCTTCATCATTTGTAATACATATATTTTACTTTTTACATGCAATTGAACCTATTTTTGACTGCATAATCAATGTTTCTCAAAATCAACAGAAAATAAGAAATAATTATGAGTTTCATTGATGTAAAATCGTGAAAAAATACAAATTCAGTGATTATGCCGAAGTGCTAGCAGTTTTGACCGATTCAAAACGTCCATCACGCAACAAAATCTCTTTAGTGGTCGTAATAACAAAAACTGCATTCATTTTTGCTAGCGCTGTTTTCTCCTTCAAGCATCGATATGAAAATAACAATTAACGTAGAAAAGGCTTTGTAACCTGTCCCCCCTCCGATTGATCCACGTGAATATTAAATCAAACCAATCCACGAAAATCTTTACGTAATCAATTGGCGCTCGCGTAGATGTTACGATTAATATTAAGTCATTCCAATAACTTTTATGAGAGGTACATTTTTATTATTAAAAGCAGTATTATTTCCATAATTATTATTGTGTTTAATATTTTTAATATTTATGTAAATATTACTGGGAAGTTGTACGTGTGGACCTCAAGGGTCGCACCTCATGGCTTGTTGTTGGATGCTTTGTCGAATGGAAAAGTTTCAGCTACTGTGCACATTTTTTCGACGATCGTTCTAACATTGGATAGAAGAAATGTACATTTTTTCGGTCAATTATGTGACACAGTCATGATTTATTTATAATCTCGTAATAGAACCCTTCAATTAAGTGAATATCATGAGGTTACCATACTCTATCATGTTGTTTGATTTTTCATGTTCTCGTGGACGTGGACGGCTATCTTTGCAGGGCACATTCCTTTAAATTTTGTGATGCAACGCTTGAAACTGGTGTGAAAATGGGACGAAATCTATTATGGGTGGATGACCTGTACACACATACGTTTTATTTGATGACTTGTCGGACCAAAAGCTTTGAATTTTTTCGCTGTACATATCCACATAATTTTTTTAAAGCACTAAATTTATTATGTATTTAGTACAACTTATAAATTCACTAGAAATTTCCTGCGTTTCTTCTGAACGTGAAGCAAAATTAATTAATTCTGTCAAAACCCAATTCTGTTTATTTTTTCATTCACGATTCAGAGTTCAAATAATATAAGTTACTGTAGGTGTATTACTACAGTAATAAAATACATCGTCTGATATGAATGGTCTTGCTTTTCATAGCGTTTGGCAGTGGCAAAATCAAAATTTCGTCAGTGTTGCTTCGTCCTGAATGAAGCTAGGCTTTATGTGTCAGAATTCGGGAGGATTCGAACATCACACGTCATACTCCGTCACATAAACTTTCATGCTATTTCAATTGTTCAACATTTGCTAAAAATCTAATCCACAATTTTGCTCTTGTCCTTATGATTTTGTACTAAAAAGTAAGTTTACATTGAGAAGCATTTGTCGAAAAGTCTAAGCCTAGAAGCAGTGCTTGTATCTGCTTTAATTTCTGCTGTCCTGAGTTGGAATCCTAGTTGCTCGCGGCGATGTTAATTAGCGAATAGACTTTTCGTGGCGTATTATTTTCTCAGCACGTCAACGGCGTAACTTGAGTATTTGACCCTTTTGCATAGACGGTATCACTTATCGTCAAGTCGTCTGATTAAAATTTCCGGTTTCGCTCATTCTCTGTTCTTTTTCCTTTAGTTTCTTGCTTCACATAGGAAATCTAGTTTTTATTAGCATCTCAATCTAATGTGTTATAGACTGAAAGTGCAATGCCGGTTTAGGTCGCGTTGGTCCTCCTTCTGTAGCTGTTCAAGGAAACGTAATCTGAATATGATACATATTTCATGCATATTTATATTGTGGCGTGTGGAACGCATTGCTCACTTCCCTATTGCCTTGGGAAGTGGTCATTTGTTATGACTCGGAATTGTCATCTCGGATAAACTATGTACCGCTGAGTGTCTGTGCCTTTACAGCATCAACCGGGGTCTGCCCTGCTCTAACTCGACTTTATTGCATCAATTGGTTTCACCAGCCACAAAGCAATAAATGAGTGGTCTCCGTGAGATAAAGCGAAGTGTAGAATGAAGCGTTGAATTAAATTATTAGTTTAAGGCTATTTAAATATGAACGCGAAGTAATTTCACTTTACGTTATGCGTAATTTGTGTACCACCACTTTCATTAGTCATCGAAATAAGACTAAGCGGCAAAGTAAAGCCATTTTAAAAACTGCAGGATTATGTGTCGCGTTTTCGCATTGCATAGCATTTCTAATCGAATATACAAGAGAGTGATTATCACAGCGAAACCCCGATAATTTTTTTACCGATATAATGCATTACTCCTGATCAAATGCAGTTGCGTTAATTCCACGCAAAATAAGCTGCATCAAGTCGAGCAACGATTGGCCCGTTCACAATTGCACCATGCTGAAATCGAAAGAATTCTTCGAGATAGACAGCAAGAATTGTTAAGGTTTAGAAACCGAGAGCAATATATTGTCCAGGATATTACTATATATATAATTCTGGATGATCAATGACGCAAAACACATTTCATAGTACCTACTATTCAAAAAGTATAATATATTACATAATTTAACAGTAGCAGAATCACACTCGCTTTGAATTTGTGTAATTGTGTCTGGCAGGGAAGAATAGAGGATGTTGTCGAATGAAATTAATACTTGATAAGAACAATATCCATATCCCGCTTGACAATGTTCGAAGAGCTATACGAATGCAGCTCGAATTTCAATTTGTTTTGGCTTTGAAAGAGTAAAATCATATTCAAGAAAAATTAACACATACATTTAAAAAAATTCTTATTCTTATCAAACTTCATTCTCATATTCACAGTTTCTCGTAAAAATAGTTTTATTTATGTTCAAACAGTAATGAATTTTGTGATATTTAACTGCGCTGCCAACACACAAATTTCTAGATATTCTCCTTGGTAAATTTTCACATGATAGTACTTTCTCAACCTTATATAAAAGTCAACAAATGCAATGATATATTCCTTTCATCCAGATACGTATATTCTCACTACCCCAAAGAAAAAATTTCATGTTCTTCTTTCACTGTGACTTTTAAAAATCAGACATCTTAGAGAGTTCCATGCCATATTGCTAAATCTGCACTTTTAAGTATATCTGTCCTCCTTATTTGGGTATTTACTCAAAGGGTGAAAACAAAAGCCGTTCTTCTAATCTTATACACCGAGGACTTCGCAGTTGAAGCACTGGAAGGAAAATCGTACAGGGCCTTGTGATCTGGAAACGGTGGTTATAGAACTCAATTATGACTTGTGGGGGATGTTGCCGTTTCAACCCTTTAGTACTGTACATATGAATACGTACAATATATTCAGGGTTCTTGCGTAGTGAAGTTGTATACTTCAGTAGCACGAAGAAGAAGAACAAAACAGATTCTCGACGGTGATTGCGTACCCAGAAAATACAGCAAGTGTACAAACTCGCATGTCTGAGCTTGGGCATCAAAAGTCGAACGAGAGATTTAAGTTACTGGTGAACGTCTATTGAGAATTTCACAAAATATGCATTCGCTGAGAAAAATAATACAAATATATTTTTTTTTGCTCAGAGTGTCTCAGAAGAGAGCATTTCTATGAACCTTGCTTGCAGTTTAACAATACAAGTTAATGAAAACAACATTACCTTGAAAAATTAAGCCATCAAAATGTTTGCGAGATTGGATTTGTTCTTAATGCTTGCATAACTCAAACATCACATTGATCGATGGATTCAATAGGTACGATATGAGGAGCAAACTTTTACGTGCTAAGATAATTATATGAAATGTAATATTAAAATCATCAAAATTTAAGTTGATAGCCATTCGAGTTTTCAGTGATTATGTATTAACTCATCCTTCATGATGAACACGTTAAAGTTACATAAATTAACAATGAGTAGGCTATTATTTCAACATGCAGAATATATTCAATATGCTTCTCTATTTTTCTTCCTAGATTTTCAAACTTTACGAGCCTACCTCTGTGGCAGTATCAATACTATTTAAGTTTAGTTCAAATTAAGTTTGTGGAAGAGAGACTCTCCTCGACATTTACATGCTGACTTGAACGATTGGGAATAACTTAATACATCGTTCATATTTTAAAAGCCTTGTCCCATTTTGAAGACACCTTCCGTATCTTACCTCAAACGGGTAGGCACATTCAAACGAATGGCCTTCTGTAGCTCACTCCTATTTAAACTTTCGTGTTGGACAGTTTTTTCCGTTCCTTTTTCTTTTTCCCTTTTTTCTAGTAGAAAAGTAGCCATTCTTTTAATTGCTCCATGAAAAATGTATAACTATCATATACACACAAATCCAAGATTCATACGTTACTTTTATTCGCTCTTATCTTCCTCTCTTAGAGCCGTGATAGTTGAGCCTTGTGCATTAAATGCATACACGAATGACTATGTGATCATATTTTATTTATTGATCGCGATATCTGACACGCAGATACATTATTCTGGAAAAACATAATAGCCTTGTAGCAATCGGCGCTAGCAAGTTGGTGTGTCATGGACACTGTTCCCATTTTCCACTTTTTGCCTACGTCTCTATGTCCTTATTCTATTACATTCGTGTGATTCGTGGTAGACTTCTTGACGAAGACATGCCTAGAGAGACACATCTAATGACATTACCTTTATATGACTTTATGTCATGTTATGGATAATTAGAGACTTATCGGTCAATCTACTCGGCATTAGTTCTTTTCCATTGTGTTATTGTTAAGTAATTTCCTTTTTTCCAAAAAGAAGGTGTCCCCGGTGCCGTGGTGCAGTTTTTAAACAACATCGAAACAAACCTGGGCATTTTATACTACGGCAGCAATCCTCGCTGCTGTTATCGATTCCTTAGCATATAAGTATTAGTTATGTCGCACAATCAAACAATATTATTATTGTTACTCAGAAAATAATGATGTAACTACTCTGAGCAGTATTTGATTCAATAAAGCATATTATTCCAAAAATCTTTCCTCCAAGAATTTTCCCTTGAATCCATAATCAGAACTATTTGAAGAGGAATTGGAAAAGCCATTTTTCTCCCCCAAGCTCGAACACATTTAGTTGAAGTCCATGGAAATCGCAACGACTAATTATGGGCTGCTATTCTTGCATGCCAGAAGGCTTTTATGATATTGAAGCCTCTTTGTTGAAACATGAATATGATGACAATATTTGTTCTAAATGCACGCCACTGTTGCTTTTCTTTGCGCTGTCGCCACCAGCATTGAAAATTGCTTACATTTGCCGGCGTGTACGCCAAGAACATATGACCTGGATATAGTATTTTCTCGTTTTAATTCTAATGCACAAAGTTTCTGGCAGAAATACTTATAACGTTGTTTCAGACACTCCAATAATGCTACAATTAGCCAGATAAGTGCTCCTAGCCGAGTAAACTACTTGTCTTCTCAAATTGAAGGGTTGTTTTATGCTAATTTTCCTTCGAAGCCCAGTTGTTTTCGCCAATTTTTAGTGACTCACCAAGTTATTTAACAAACATTCCAAAGAATCACTGTTACCTATTTGTGGTTTCCTACACATATATATTTGCTTTAACACCTGGATGGGTCTGCGTATAGTTACTTTAGCTACTTAGAACAACTCGCGTTTATTCCATGTAGGTAAGTGGAATTACACGAACCAAATTTCCATGAGAAGAGACTATATTTTAAACCACTCCTGTTTCTTGACCTGCAAATACTGTTGTTTCTAAGTTGTTTCAGAGCAGATATATTGTTTGCAGTAATCATCAGTTTACCAAAAAGATCAATTTCCATAAATTTCAAGCCATAATGTAATGACTACAATACAAACTGACAATGTGCTTACTTCGAATGTTACACACACTGCAATACATTTGCTTTTATACAACAGTGTAAGATGAAAGAGTTTAGCTAGAATGTTTACAAACAGATCATATTCAGTAATTTTAAATATTACGAATAAGCACCAATCATGGCTGATCCATTCTGAAAATTTCTTTGAGACACTCTAAGCTATAACTTTTCACGAATCGTTCACAGCAACGAACAAAACAACAATCCAAGCAATAAAACCGCGTTTTCCAGCTTTCTTTATTTAAACACCAATTCTTCTATGCAACACACTCATAGAAAAAATCAAATCAAGTGTAAGATAAGACGAACCGTCGAGCATTTGCGATTGAATACGTACAACTTGCAAGAAAATCTCAAAAACGAATGGTTGAAAAAACACTTCATGAGGGCGGGTTTGTTAACTTATTTTTGTGGCGTTCATGCATCCACGGAGACACATCTCCTCAACACCGCAAGCAACTCATCAAATTACCGACGATATGCGAAAGATATTTACAGCTACAACCTCTAAGCAAGGTTTTTTATCTCAAGCATGTTCACTGCTGTTTGCATTCATTAAAAAGGCATCCTCTTAATTTGTCTTAAGTCTTCCGTCGTGGGTTAGTTTCTACCTTTATAGAATTTTAACTCTTTTATGTCTTGGCCATTGATTTCATCAACATCCTCTTCTCACCACCATCAGTATCACGAGAAGCATCGTCAACGATTCACAACTTCATTTCGTTGTCTATAGCGGCTGCACTTCATTTACCCTTGTACTGAATATGAATCTAAGGCTAAATCTGAGTTGTGAAAGCCCCGTTTGCGAGTCCTCGCGTGCAGTTGGATTTTTTGCTTTTCCTATTTTATGGTTTCTTGCCTCGTTTTATTTTCGTGGAGCTTCCTTGCTTGAAAATTGATAAAAATTGAGATGAAGATGAGCGGCTAGCAGGGATACGCTTTAAGGCATCGCATGCAAAATATCGGAAGAATCTTTCAAGCGAGTCTCGTTGCAACCTATTTTACCGCCCCACTAATCTGCAGTCAGCTCTACAGTCTAACTGCATTCACCCTTCCCGCACACACTGTCACTTTTAGTCTTCCTCATGCCCCATCCAGCCTCGGAGCGGCTTCGTTGTAAATACAAAAAGAAAAATGAAAGAAATAAAGGATACCTACTACAAACTGAGAACGAAAATGAAAATCCAAAGTAAAATCAATACGCAGGTTCTTAATGGAATGAACACTTCTGAAGTCATTTTTTCCTTTTCGTTTTCAACTCTTTTCTGTTCCTTCAATGCGCCATGAATGTTGTAGATAAATTCGGACGAACGACCAAACCCATTAAGGCAAGATGCCTGTAGAAAATGGACTTTTCTGGGCTCCTTTCGTGTCACGAGCTAACTTGAAATCGCATCACTATTCCGCTAGCACTCAAGTATGCAGGAAGTACTTTATATAAGTTAGCTAGTCCCATCTATGCACTCTCGCGGATGAATCCATAACTGATCGTTTACGAAGCGTATGTCAGAGCAACATTGCAAATGGGCAATCATCCAGGAAACTGAAACATCACTCTCAAAATTATTCGATATGAGAATATTACGAATTAGCACCTTAAAATTCTATAAAAAACCTTATGAAATCAATTAAAGGTCAGTAGTAATATAAATTGCGGTGACGTTGTTGAGCGGAGGTTCAAAATTTTTACAAACGTTTTTGAACTTTTTCGACAGCCGAAAGGGAAAACATATTCCATTTTATGTGTGGATTCCCAATTGTTAGGCTGCATGTTCGAATCCTTTTCTTGATTTTGTAGCCCTTATTTCTTGCTTGCGAAATTTTCCAGCGCGTTATTTCAGAATCTTTTTTCCACTCCACCCTCGCCATATCGCTTCGGTCCCTTCACTTTGGAAATACGAGGAGAATGGCAAACTTGTCTGAGGTTTTCGTCGACCTCGTTCTGACATAGAAGAAATGCTGGAAGGAATCCAGCGCCAAGATGCATTGCCAGGCGAGTAATTAAAACTCACAAGTTCATTCTGCACGGTTTATTCATGTCGCAGATCTTACATATGACTATACGCCACTCAACTTGCACACCCACTTCTTCTGTCCTTTAGGGGAAAGAGTTCCGACGACATATATATTTCTGGAAGGTAATTCCGCCGTGATGCTTTGGTGCCTTAATATCAGAATGCCGCAGTACGAATCTTGATGAACATGTAGTTAGGCTTACAATTGATGTAACTTGGAAAACGACGAATAAATATGCATCTTTAGAAAATGTGAGTTCTTATATTTACTCGACTTCAGGATGCATGGAAAGATTGTAAATTTGTCTTGAAGTTTTCCTATGCTATCCGCATCTCAAAGGATTTTCACCAGAATGCTGTTGTAAAAGGGAATCTAGGAGAGACTATTTTAATAGCTGTAAGGCCTCTTCTGGCTTTGCTGTTGCGAAAATATGCCAGACTGCTGAAAGAATCTCAACGTTACGAAAGTACATACATAAGGATGACTTCTGCTGAGGTACAGAAGCCAGAGCTCAAAGAAGGAGCGGTGCAATATGCCCTGCCGCTCTTCCACTCCTGGTTTCTATGCAATTGGTAAGTCTTTATTCTTTATTTTTCAATTTCAGAGACAGAACGAGAAAAGAGTTCTTTTTGGCTCCAAGAAAATAATGCAGGATGATATACAAATAAAAAGAATGCAAGAAAAGATTTTTTGCAACAATTACTGCGAAGAGAACTGAAATCTGATTGGAAAGCACAGTGTTTTTTGTGCATTTGCTCGAGTTAGCGATATTTGCATTTTTTTCTAGGTATTTACTTAGGGCTTTGCAGTAATTAAAGTTTATTTATTTGTAGCATGAAGGAGGCAGCAGTCTTGTCTCTGTCCCTTGATAGAAAAGTTTACTTCGCTAACGTCTAAAAAAGTTAATTATTGAATCGATTTAGTCATGCGCATTAAATTAACGATTAATTAAAAAAAATTATAAATTGTAGATAATACCATTTTTATCCTTTCGCAATGTATGTAAAAAAAGCATTAATTATTATATTTACAGTCTGGGAAAGTTCACAATTTTGAAGAAATTTGAATATGTATTTCCATGCTGTTCTCCCTCCGACAATTGTCGGTAGTTGATGAAGAAATCTTCAAAATAATTCAATTTTTTCCAACTTTATTGGCAGGCTGTAGTAGAGATATTACATATTTCAGAGTAATTTATATATTCTCTAAAAATAAATTACAGCATATATAGATCACATGAAAAAGTGAAAAAATTTAACAACTTCTCTTCTTGCAGACGTTTCACTAGTTCTAAGTATTACTTCATTTGAATTGCAAGAATTAACAACAATAATCGGGTTTACTTTATTTTTACACATGAACATTGTTCAGTTTATGTTGTTCACATCTATATTTTTTGTCAGCACTTTAATCATATTCATCGAGCTAACGTGATCACTATATCAAAACTTATCCATTAATTGAAAGCATTTTGCCTTCGGTCCTCAAATTTCTCCTTCTTATCACACTCTACTGTTCGTTGAGTTCTTTATTATGCTTCTCGGACCACCATTTTTATTTTCCGCTATTTTTGTGAGCAAAAAATCATTTTTCTCTACTCTTTTCTCCCGTCCTCTTTCACTTGAAATCTCATTCCAGGCTTTTATGCAAAAAAACTCCAATTCGGTAAATAAAAAGTCCACGAGCATAAAAAGGAAAAGTATGAACGATGCAGCCAAACTGTGAACTTTTGCAAATCCTGATTCTCGAACCCTTTTTCCTTCAAATTGAACTGCCATCTTCCGGCCTAGCAGTGCCTACCTTTAGAGACTTCCATCCATGTACTTTTGGATTTAACACGATGAACTGGACCAGGCGAGTCAGGTCCAGTTCAACTTAGACTGCCTATTCCTGACTTCCTCCCCCATTTGATTTCGACACCGTTAACGCGAGGGCCAGCATATCGGTATAAATGCGTGGCACTGCTAGCAATATTCAGCTAGCATTTTTAGCTAGTATATAATACGCCGATAGCATGGCTGCTTGGTCAGTTATTCACCTCCACATGGCCCTGACGTCTGTTGACCACCCCGAAGCTACGGCAACTTCAAATCTATACATCACTTTCGAGCAGCATCAATGAAATATCTTGACAAGACACGGCCGCGTAGATAGGGTATATTGCCTTCCATGCAAACCCTATGATATCTCTTTGTAGGATGCAAAAACAACAAGGATGCTGAAGCAGACTCATACTTTTCTCTGCCCACTGAATGCTGATTTGTATACAGGCGTAGCTCGAAAACATCTATGATCGCTGGAACGATTTCGTTTTTCGTCGGGGAGTGCACCGAAAGCAGGGTGCAAGGGCATTTTGTTTCCAGGGAGCGATACAAAAAAATTAATTTATTTCTATCTCCACCAATATCTCCTTTTCTACCGCAACAGTCGTTGTGCTGTTCATTACTTTTGATGTGTTTTTAAAAAGAGTTCAATATTTTGACAAAAAACTTCTTAAATGCAGTTTTTAGAAACAAAAAAAGTTTTGGACCAAGATTTAAATAAATCCATGAATAAATAGTCCTACTCATTAATCCTTCGAGACCTACCTGCAAAGAAGCCTTAAAAAAGTATTTGAAATTGGGGGACTTTGCTCTCCACACATTCAGTTAGTTTAGTATTTGGGTGTTATTTAAAAGAAATAACATATTTACATTGTAATTAGTTAATTAGTTCTTCGTTTTTATCGCCTCCTCATCAAAATGCAGCTAAAATTAATCATGGGATGAATTTTAGACATTCAATCAAAATCTCTAAAAACGAATATTTCTTCAAAATCATTTCAGTCTGATTGCTTACCGAGCAGATCGAGAGGAACGTTTACAAGGATTAAAATGGCTATGCTCAACAAAAAAAAACTAATCTTTACCCCAATAATTGGATAGATATCTTGTTTGGGCACTATATAACCAAAACAAACTACTTACCTACATACTCATATATGCCTGATATCCGAAAAGAACTTTTTGTGGCGGCATTATATCTTACCGAGCTACTTTGTCTTTCACATAGTACCTACTTAATTAATTAATAGCGATTATATTTCTAGTCTTCATAGGGAGGTTTATGTTTACGCACCAGTTTTCAGGAAAATTTCTATCAGCAGTGCATATTTGGTGTAGCTCCGTTCATTGGCTTTAAACAGATAGCGAAAGAGGAAGAGAAGTGGATGAAAACGTTAACAACGTTGTGTAGCTCCCTGCAACCCTTCCATAATTCAGTCGTATGTGCGAATTATCGCTATGATTCTGTACGAGTTTCGAATGCAAATTGCACTCTGAATCTTTTTATAGAGGTATTTTTGAATCTTGCGCCCACTAGAATGCAATTCACAATCACACTGATAAAATTTCAGTAATAAGTGCTTTGCGTCCAGAGAATGGAAGTTTTTTGTCTTTACGTATGAAGTTACAACAGTAGCCCTACATGTCACATAGCCATCAAGATTTGTTTATTTAATTCAATGTCTGAAACGAAAAATGTACCCGAAATTTCTTCGTCACAGTTTCCTAGGAAATGTTGCATTTGCTAATATAACCTTTGGAGAGTTTCACGTATTTGAGGGACTAAGTTAGGGGTGAATAGTGGATACAGATGAGCTGCTACTGAGGTCGGAACAAAGGCAACCATTAGGATTATCTTGGAAGCCAGCGTTTTACTCAGGTATGAACTCGACCGATCTATGTAACGAGACGAATGCATCAAAAGTGGTGCATTTACTTTCAGCTGCACTGGCCGTCTGATTTCTCGATTACTGCTTGTCCTGGGCATGCTTGGAGTGCATCCTTGTGAATTCCAATGCTTTGCTTCAGAACATACATGCAAGCTAGCAAATATGCGTGCGTCGACCGTGCTTTGAACAGTTATGAAGTTGCACGAATTGGTAAAATAGCCCCAAAGTAGTATTGGACAGCTAAACGCATTCCTCTTTCGGTTTGAATGTTAAAAGAGACTATTTTAGCTACATTCTCATTTCCTTTTCAAAACTTTCATTCATAGAACTAAAGATTCAGGAGTAGGAGTTGAAAGCGCCCATGTATGCAATCGGAGTCATGCATTATATTTCTATTTCTTGGTTATATTAGAAGCATCACAAAGCCGTAATTTATTTTACCTCAGTCTGATACTTAGCAGTTTATGTACAAGGCGAAGGATGTGCATCTTCATTGTTTATGTTCGGAACTCATATGAAGTGCAATCTACATAAGTTGCATTGTTCGTTTCGAAAGGATTTGGGCGGTTATAATTTTAAGGATTGTTTTTTTTTGTTTGCTTTCATTTTAGAATTTATTTTTCCATTACCGAGATTCATATTTTCTTTAGTTCTATACACTTTTTCATTAAGAGCACATCTGATGTGTTGCACTCAGAAATAGATAGCGCAAACCTAGCCTATAGTGATTCTCTGTTTTAAAACTTAATGCATCTACTGGTTACTTTTCCTTACATGCTTTTTAGGAACCGGTATATGGAGTAAATGATAATATTGCAAAACCCATTAGTATTTACACATCGATTTCAATTTTCAATCAGGATTTACAAACCAGTCAAAGATTTCCAAACCCATTAACCGATGATTTTCTTACCAAAACAGCTGAGAGCTAAATGCTTATTTATATTCATTTTGTAATTCGATCTGTTCATGTGGCCATCATACAAAATTGTCTTGGATACTTCTTGCTATTATTCATTCACAAATATATGTGCTTGGAGCAGATGGCCTAACCTAAGATTGCATGGGTGCCATATCGTCCTTAACTCTCTCCCTCGATCAGTTGCAACAACAACAATATTAACTATAATCGAGTTTGCATCTGGACTCCTTCAATCCAAAAAAACGCGTCCACACAAACAGAGAACGCTTTGACGATGAATGACCGGTCGAAGCGTTTCATACACTTTTATCCCAAGAAAATGCATAATTTCGGATCTTATTCTTCTAGCGCAACAATGGAACAGCAGGATATCGTTCAGTAGATACTTTCTTAAAGGTGTTCTACTTGCCAATAAGCCTCAATATAAGGAGTATGAGGTTTATGTTACAGGTAGAAATAGTGGCAGTGAGCATACATGACATGCCAACTCGTCATAATAGAAACCAAAGCGGCAGCAATCAACCGTTTAACATTCGTTTTGTTTGGTTAATACTTCGGCGACTGACCCTTTACTTGGATTTTGCAACTATAAAAGACACCAAAAGAGTAGAAAATGGAGTTCACATCTGCTTCTAATCGAAATCAAAAGTAAAATTGACAATACATACATACATTATTTGGTTCATACAATTTAAGATGTATGAATTTGCAGAAAAATTTGCTCTTCTTGTGGTGACTCACATAAATTGAATTGAGTCAAGGACTACTTGAAATAAGAACATTTCAAGTTCAAGCTGATACCGCTGCAAATTTTCGGAGCAGCTAAGTGTATCTATAAACTTTTAATTATTACAAACTACAAATTTTACGAAATAAATACTCATACTAAGTATACATGCATACTGTAATTGGTCGTCAAAAGGTTGCCCTTGAGTACTAACAAATATTCTGCAATAAACTTGTGTAAGAAAATGCAAGCCTTAATTTTTTTTGTCCTCAATTCAATATACAGACTTTTTTAAATCAATGATTGCATGTAACTACATGGGGAAACGCGAAAATGTATTGAATTTTTGCCATTTCGAACACATTTCGCATAACAGTAAAAAAACTTCGAACGTGAGTGCAAACAAAGCATCATGGTAATAACCGAAAATCCACATGCCAGTCTGACTCGTACCCCTACTCAATATTGCATCCTGCACTTTTGTTCTACTGCATTTTCACGCAATTGCAGACTCTACAAAAAGCCGGCGCTCATCCTCACGGTTATTGACAAAACCAAAATTCATTCTATCAAATTTGCAGTGGCTTAGACGGATGCATTGGCATATTTGCAAGCTTTCGCCATTACTTTTTCCAATTTGTGTTTAAACAGGAGTGCATGCATGTAGTATAAGTACCCGCTGCATAGTCAAGCGATTCTGGGCATTGCATTCATCCGGCCACTAAAACTAGTGCAGACGCGTTTCGATAAAGACACTGTCAAAGCAGCAAGCACGGAAAGTATTCCTTGCACATATTCGTATATCAACGATCAAGAATGCATCGCGCGTAAGGCTCATGCACGTACGTTATTAGCCTTATATTTTACTCATCCGCCAGGGCACCTCCACATCAGTTCTTATCCCGGTTTATACCTTCTATTCTGCCCTGCTCAGGAGTGCACCAGAAATGAAAAAATCGCGCTATCGAAAAGATGTCCATTGCCAATAGAAAAACCATGGACCGCTGCAACAGCCACCCATCGCCTGAACGTCGTTTCAAAAGTTTCAGTTGGAAAAACGATACACACATAGCCCTTCGTTCTTGTTGATTATCCTTTTCCAACTGTTTACCATCGGCCGGATCTGACTATATCTGCCATATCTCCCTTCCTCCGTGAGATGTAGCTGCTAGCTGGCACTCCAACATAACCCAAATTAGCTTCAGGCTGAAACTTTGTTATATGAAAAGTACGGCTTGCGTAGTATTCCGGCGAGTTTGGATTGTATTATATGTGGTGTCATCCACATCTATCAGACGTTATTCGCATTCTACCAAGCCTTCAAGTTTTATATGTTTTTAAATTTACGTTGCAGTCAATCAGTTCTCTGCAAAAGATAAATATAACCTGCAGAGAGCGTGTGATTTCAATGATCTAATTAAATATCCCGTTTTATGATAATACGAATATTTTCTTTAAAAATGATATTCATTTTCAAACTAACTAGTTTTATTTCTGACATAAGCTGAATTAACCCACCAACGAAATTCTAAAATTCAAATCAAAATCCAATTAGATCAACCATTGCATAAAATTGCAAATAAACTCTTAAACTCTTGTTTTGAATAAGAATATCGACAATATTCATACCAAATTACTACAATTTTACATTTTCATGCGAGATAGGTTTGAATTTATGCGTAGATACTCTTTCGCGGGAGGTTACATTCGATTTGTAAGCCATTTTTATATGGGACTACATTCGTATTAGCTGGCAGGTTTATTTTAATTTTATGAAATGAGAATTACATTTAGCTTTATGGAGCGCACGAAAACAGTCATAATCTTTTTGAACCACTTGGCGTACTTCTATGCATGTCAAAATACACACACGAAAGTGCCGATTATTGAAATGCAACACTTTCATACGAAGAAAATAAGCAAACATAACCTGTGTTTCTCATTTTGTTTTGAATATCATTTAAATTGATCAAACAAAATGACAATATTTTCCATGACATAAGTATTCATAAATCTAGATTCATTAATGTTATACAAACGATTCATTTTCTACCAACAGTTGTAGAGTTGGATTCATATTCTTTTTCAAAGACTATTGTACAGAATAAGTCACATCATATGATGACTTCTTAGGCAAAAACTAGAAAGGATGAAGAATCATTTTGCTTGCATTTCTTATCATAAACAAAAATCTTACATGTTTTCCTTAGTCCCATTTTCTGAAGCGATTTTTCTAAAGTAGGGAAAGAAATGCAAAGCGATTTCTACACAACTTCAATGTTTTTTTTCATGGCTATCTTGTTTTCTTTTCTCGCTGTATTTATGAAAGAGTCGAGAACAAGGACGGTGAGTAGGCAAAGGAAATACTCTTTTTGCAAGAAAGCTTCACATCCTACTGTTCGTCGTCTTTCACCCCACTGTACTATTTAATCATTGTCCAGCAAAATTTCGTGGAGTACGGCTCAGTTAACTTTCACAGTCCAATCAAAATAAAATGAAATGTAATAATTTGCGTTCTCGGTGAGAGTGCTATGAACTGATCTGGCTTTCGGAAATATGTCTTATTCGAAGAAAACTACTGAAAAAGGGCGAAGTCAAACCGCACTTTGCATGGTTTATCAAATATTTCTAGACTGTTGCAATGCTGGATATGTATCTTTAACTTATTGCCATATATAACGGCATTTTAAATGAAAAGTAGGCAAACCACCCATCAAACAATGCCCGTATGCTCTTGATAAGTCCATAAGTAGGCTCCCGGTTGAACAAATACGAATATTAAGTCATACTCGCTCTCCGTTTACATTATGCTTTCTTTGGCTCGCCAGGTGAAAGTAATTAACATAGCCAAGGCGAAGGCTCGTTTACTATGTGATACGTGTTGTCGAATCCGCATCTTTACCGGTGTTAGAGTACATACATACATACCTATGAGTGAATCGAACAAAGTAGACTGTACTAGAAAATCTTAACTTTTAACCATTCGTATGTTTTTGATTAGCATTGCAATTAGACCTGAAGGGGATACAGAGCGAGCAGAGAAAGAAATCGATACTCCTTAATTTTAAACCAGCTTACTGTCGACCGAGAAATAGTCGATACGTTTTTTTATTATCTTGAACTGCCACTATCCACTCTTCGTGTCGATTAAATATACTTTTAACCATTACATTTTATATGGTTACCTATCTTCACCATGACACGTTTATAGGTCAAAGAAACTAAGAATACGCGGGTACTTAATAAACAGTACATCAAGCATGCTGTAAGACATCAATTTCGCTAAGGCGATTTCTAGGGCACTTATAAGCATGCCCCCTATTTTGGCTTTTGCACACATGAAAAATTTCAACATATTTCACCAATGAGCAATGAATGTGAGCATAGATTAATATTAATGTAACGTTTTATATGGTAGATATAAGTGTGGGTAAATATTTCAAAAATCTTTTGAAATATTTTGTTTTGAGAGAGAGAGATTTATTGATCGTATGAGGAAGAAAATTAAACTGATTGTGATATTTTTTTAATTTTATGAATAAAGTCTAGGCAATGAAAGAGGATTTTTGAATGAGACCACATTAAAAGACTCAATTCTTAAAATTATTGCAACTATCATAGCCGGAATATGCGCGGCAAGAGGCAAATGAGGAAAACAAGAGAAACATTCGATCCTGCCAGATGTCATCAAACAATACTAGTTCGACTCACACAAAAGAGCACGAGCTAATTCCGTTGTGCTCAGGAAACATGCGGGTATATGATTGCATCGACCCAATATTGCACCTCGTTGACGATCCGGACAGGCTTCCCTGTTAGAAAAAACGTGCGAAAGAAATCCAATTGAGGATTTCGTCTTCAAGGATTTTCTTTGATGCATTCATTAGTTTTTGAACCATGTGCTAAGGTTTGAGCTGTGCAGCCGTTGTATGTGCATGCTGTGCTGGTCACCTTTCTTTGAAAGAAGCTCGATCAGACCGGTGATTCGGCTATCATTGAAGTCAACTTTTCGAAAGTCAATACCATAGCGGTTGATCATTTTAAGGCATTTCAATAGTAAAACATTAGTAATGCATATCCGGTACATGCAACAATCTCATGAATACGATTCTCCCTCATTATGAACACTGCCTTCGAATTAAGAGAATCAACGACATGTGATAAGTATGGTATGGTATGGTCGAAGTTTGTAAGTCTATACCAAGTCCTTTGGAAGTGTTGAAACATATTTGCTTTCTGTTTTCTAATGAATGCTTAAGCGTAATTTTTAAATCGGTTGTTTGTATCTTTATTCTCTCAATGAAACTGGAGTGCAAATGCGCAAGGTCATATTAGTTACAATCAAACGAAGAACTGCTTGATGTAAATCCATGATTTGATTTTATCAACTGGAAATCGACCTTTATTTGATACCATTTCGGCAATCTTTTATATTGGTCAAATGTTGAAATGATTCCTAGATAATTGGTTAATTATTTCAAGAAAAAATAGTGATGAGTCTTTCTTAAACATTGCTCATTTTTCACTCTTAATTTATTAAGCACAATTGCGGCATATAAATGGGAAAGGGCGTAAATGAAAGAAATAAAATTTATGCAGAAATTATAAACAAAATAAAGTTGGCTTTTTTAATTCGATAATAAATTGTCACGGAAATTAATGGAAATCCTTTTTCATTCGTTATATTCTCTTTTTTGGCGTATTATTAGTACATTTGTGATGTAAAATCAAAATCTAAGCTCGTTTGATAGTTCCATATGTATTTTTCCACTTACATGCGTACATTTCTCAGAAATTGTTCCTTATCTATATAAAATAAAACATCGTACGTAATTAGATCGCAAAATTTAGGCAAAGTGATTTTTCGCTTGAAACTATGTCTCGTGGAAAGCAGACGCTATTTTGGATAAAAACGTTTTAAAAGCGTAAATTGAACGGGATACAAGTGTTTAGCAGTGATGCAGGGAATATCAATTCCAATAATAATTTGCCACCTGGATGCTACCAGTATGGTCAAAAACCTTGACAAATAGGTAGGTACCTTACGAACTAACCCCTGCGAATATGCTACGACGACCTGAGATAGTTACTTCGCTGATCAACAGAAATTAATTCGATACATTTTTGAACAGGGTAGTAATCTGCTATGTAAAATTGATTTTCTATGATAACTGCCGCAAGTTCGAACAGTGGCTAGATGCTGATGAACGATCGGTGTAGGGTACTAAACTATCAGAGGATGGTAATGGTAGCATAATAGAGAACTAGCAAAGGGATAGTACACTCCAATTTCCAAGAGCGTGGTGAAACAATTTCAGCTGCGTCGTATTGTGCTGAAATTGACATAATACACAAGAAATTCCTACGAATGCAACCGAGATTGTCAAACAGGCGTGGTCCTGTTCTCCTTTATAACAAACCCAAGGAGACAATGAACATAATTTTGAATAATAAAGTAAGTTATTTAAAAAAACTGTACTTGTTGTTCATTTTCAATTTAAAATTCTGAAATGACATATGTAACTGTGTTGAAATTCTATTCAAAATTTTAGTCACAAAATTTTGGGTTTCAAGCAGTTGGCTAAAGAAATTTACAAACGGAAATAATTTTAACTTATAGAGAGTTTCCGAAGTTATAACTTTTAGGCATCTCTTATTTGAATTCTAATTTACATTCGCAGAATGTGATTCATAAAAAGCTGCGAATACATCAAAACATGTATAATTTTCGATTAAGACTTTCCATTTTATAAATTTTACTTAATAGAAATCGTTATCAAAGTCAAGTAAATAAACGCAATCAGCCAATATCGTTAACGCAAGACATCGGAACGTAGCAATAAATCGGAAAACTAAATGTCTCCGCCTATAACAATGTTTCAAGAAAGTCTGACCTTCAAGCCACGCCAGGTGTGGCGGGGAGGACATGCTCACAATTAGCAAACCCAATATCCAATAAGCACGCACCAGCTAAACTATGACGTCATTGCCAAGAGAATTCTTCAAGGAGTTTACCCCACAAAGAAACTACGACTGGAAGTGTGCATGATGTACTCGCTTTTCTTAAGAAATAGACCGACCCTCTTACAGGAAAGTGTATGGTAGAATCGACAAGGAGGAGAGAACATTTCTTGAGCAACTTGTGTGCAATCAGTTGCTGGTTGCACGTGAAGAAGTGAAGATGTCGGGCATAGCCACTTGTGGAAGATTTGGAAATACCGCCACATATTAGTTTGAACAATTCGTTTAGTACAGTCTGAGAATTAGCCTAAATTCAAAATTGAAATTATACAACCTGAAATTCCACCCTATCACGCTTTGATGAACCAAGTGGCAGCTGCGGTCATGACGTAGGAACAACCAGGGTAGAGGGTCGATGAAGAAAACAGTACTGAAATACCGACTTGTGTACATATCTCACATAGTGTGCAAGTCGGCAGACCTCACCTCAATTCAATACATCACACGATGTGCCAACGGTGCACATCTGCTCCTTAGAACGACATCGACAATAAGAACTCAGTTATTCCCTTAATTTTCCCCCTCGAAATAAGAAACAAGTCCCGAGAAAATTGACAAGCATTAAGGGTCGAACTGGAACTTAATTCATAACCAACCTGGCTCCGCTTTGAGTTTTTGAACGTACACTACACCACGAAAAAACATAATAATTTTGGGACTCATACGAACCAGAAACGAATTGATCTATGTAGGCCAAAGTCGAGTTTTTCGAATGTTATTTTATTAGTAGGCAAATAAATTTATCCCTCTAGTAGTTACGATCATTACTACTCGAATTTCGCTCAAACATACTTTAAGAAAGAATTAATTTATATTAATAATATTAAGAAAAAAATGTGAACAATTTCACACATAAGTTAAATGGTTGAACATAAATTATTTCGTATTGATTCCTTCTAGCTTTTGTTTGCATTGGTGGCTGTATTTTTGCGCGGGGTGTAATAGATATCTAGTTTTATAAAACCTTTCGATCTGAAGAGGGAAGAGCCTGTACAAGATAAGTACGATCTGATCGCCGAACCGGTGTGTAACCAATACAAGAACGTTTCGTCCTTGCGGCTGCCGTAAAGTTTTCCTTCTTTTCCTAACGAATTATACACACGGTATTTGCGAATACACTTCAAATGAATTTTGAAGGTGATACCGGAAAATGTTGTTGATCGAGGGTAAGCGCGTTGAAACCTTGGCGAAGGGGAAATTTGTTTGTAAAGCTTACACCAGGGCCATATGCGCCTCTTTCTTTTATCGTTCAAAAGATGAGACAAGGGTCGCGTGCCTGGCGCACGCTTAGCTTGCTATAATGCATTTGATCAGTTTTCAGATTGTCGACGTTTCATAAAATTTGAGAAAAAAATAGCTCTAACGATTTGTTGCTATATATCGCATATCTTTGCATGATTTCAGCATGTAAGATTGTTACTGGCCTTCCAAATATTTCACACACTATGCTTTAAACAAATATCATTGGTTTATCGTTGTATTTAAATGTTTTGTTTCGTAGTTTTTAGAGCAGCACATGTGAACAAAAGCAATTTAAATGATTCCTTTTGCTTTTGATTTATGACAAAGCCAGTGCTATTCACCAGATTCCTTTCAATTAACTCCCTCTACAACTCATTCTCGCAATTAAGTTCATATTTCCAAACAATAACATGCCACCTTATTTTAAAAAGCTTGCAACCTTCATGCGGGTTCTTGGAATTTGCATCTTTTTTCTCAGGTCTTGAGTGCGCACTAGTTTTCGAATAAAGCGTCTCATCAGGACATCAAGCTGGGAAAACACAAGAAAAAGGGCAAATCAAAGCAAGGACGTAGCGTACGTTTTGCATTCATGTCGCAGGCAGCGCGGTGCATGCAAGCACGCGATGTTATCTCGCGTAAACGACTTTCAACACCGGATGGTATATTGTGTGAAACTACTTTGCCATTTCCGTTATGTTGTAGGTGGGTTGCTCAGTTACCTCTTTCGACAACATGGTTGTCTACTGCCACCCTCCGGAAGTATTCTTGAGTGCCTCTTTCTTGCGAGCTGAGTATTTGATGGAGTTGTTTTTCCAAGTGAAAGTATCCCGTTCAGATGACAAGCAGGCGGAAGAAAGCGAAAATGAAGCACCGACAACTCAAGGGAGGCCACCACTTGCATACAAAGAAGATGCTTCATTTTCAGATTTGTAGTTAATTTAGTGTGAACTGTTCACGGATAGGAGTCATTCAGTAATTGGTTCTCTCAAGTTAGATCAACAGGGACGGAATTAAGACCTTGTATTGCAAAAAGGTGGAAGCATACTGCCACATTATTTTCCCATTACTGCGGATTTCGATTATTATTGTTATCATTGTTTTTTTGGCTGGGTAGTAATCTGTTTTTTTTAATCTTAAATCGATAGTAAGAGTTTGCGTGTATGAGGAGATTTGATTTACGAGAAAGTTCAATTTTATTTTTGTTTTTAGGCATTGCACTAATCTATTAAATTTAAGCACATCGCGGTGTAACATAAATAGTACAAGGAATTAAATACACAAAATTACACCAGTCTAGCGAATATGTATATATTTCTTAGGATTCATTTTTAGGTGCGTATATGCCCAGAAAAATTAAAAATCATATACTCTTCGTTCTCAAACAAAGCATTAAAAATCTAATGTTTCCCCTCTCGTACACATTGAAAACAAGCCGTGAGGTGCGACCCATGAGGTCCACACGGTCAACTTCCCAATAATATCCATATAGATATTAATAATATTAAACACAATAATAATTATGGAAATAATACTACTTTAAATAATAAAAATGTACCTCTCATAAAAGTTATTGGAATGATTTAATATTAATCGTAACATCTACGCGAGCGTCAATTGATTACGTAAGGATTTTGGTGGATTGGTTTGATTGAATATTCACGCGGATCAACCGGAGGGGGGGCAGGTTACAAAGCCTTTTCTACGTTATTTGTTATTTTCATATCGATGCAAGCATCACAAAAGATTTATTACGCCCACTAAAGAGATTTTGTTGCGTGATGGCCATTTTGAATAGTTGCGGTCAAAATTGCCAGCACTTCGGCATAATCACTGAATTTGTAATTTTTTCACGATTTTACATCAATGAGACTAATAATTATTTCTTATTTTCTGTTGGTTTTGAGAAACATTGTATATGCAGTCAAAAATAGGTTCAATTGCATGTAAAAAGTAAAATGTATGTATTACAAATGGTGAAGGATGTAATTGAAATCTTACGAATACTAAAGAACAAAACTCCTAAAAACTGCAATTATTGATTTGATGAAAACTTTTCAAAGCATATGATCTTGAAAAGTGTTGACTACAAAAGATTTTACGATTCAAAACGTTGATTAACACAATTGCAAATTTGATTTGATTTGTATTAAAGTTAAAACACGATTCTGTGAAGACTATTATGACTATTATGACTAAATGTGCTCAAATTTTGCAAATATTAATAAACTTTGATTGACTTTACAACAATGCCTTTAGAATAAGAGATTTAAGGTATAATCATTTATATGAACCCTTTTTACATGGTGACTTTGTATGATATTTTTTTTTTAATTTTTTTTTGTAATCATGAGAAAAGGTTTTGCTGGTTTCTCTACAAAAGTTTATAAACTCTATAAACATTTATCATTACGATATGCAAATCAGGTTAAAAAGGATTTTTTTTATGAAAAAAACACTAATTTTCCACATTTTTTTATTAAATTAATAAAACGGCTTTACCGGTTTTTTTCAATATAAAAGCATCATAAAAATGTTAATACGCGTCGATTGACATCTTAATGATGCAAAGATTATATTTGGTTCTGGAGATATAATGAATGACGTATATGAACTTTTCATGATTTTTTATTTTTAATTTAATTTTTTTTTGTAATCATGAAAAATGTTGTTGCTGGTTTTTTTACTAAAACTGTTTGGAGTATATGAATTATATAAACATTGATTATTTCGGTTAGGAAATCAGGTTAAAAATTTATTGTTTTAAAAAAAACTCAAATTTTTGGCACTTTTTGTTAAATTAAAAAACGGCTCCAAGAATTTTTTAAAACTTTATAGAATCACAAAAATTTCAATACGCGTCGATTGACACCTTGATTAAGCAAATGGTACGTTTGGTTCGCGAGATATAGCGCACGACAGAAATGACCTTCAAAAGGTCAAAACTACAGCCTTCCCCCGACCGAAGTGTCCCAAAAACTAATCAGCTTTTAAGATTGCAAAGACGCTTCGATTAGCACCTCAACGAAATCGATACGACTTTGTTTACGTGAGTTATGCTCGTAGAAAAACTATCCACGAACGTACGTATACACACACATACATCACCTTTTCTAAAAACTATTTAAATATACTCTATAAACTTCTGAATATTACACTTTTATTAATCAGTTGCTACATAGTACATATTATTCATTAATTTCAAAATCATCAATTTCTTTGGATTTATGACCCATTACAACATTGCTATTCTTACAGAGCTTACAACGACTTGCGATGTCTACTGTTCGTCCCATCCATCTCAACTTAGAAATGCAGTCATTGCCTTCAATTTGAAACACAGCAAAAATATATTAGCTGCAGAGTACCCGGTACTAGAGCATTCTTATCCCTTCCAGAATGCTCAACATCCTTGCATTTTCTTGTTGTTTTAACGTATAACATTGCAATTAGTTGCGGTTTAATGTTTTCAAGTCCGAAAATGAAAAAAAGACACGGCAAATTCCAAGAGTATAAACAAACATGCAAGCAAAAAGCATTGGCAGCCGTTATATCTGCGACGTTTAGACACAACGGGACCAATGCAGGAAAATGCCTTTGCGATAACCACAATGATAAGTATTCCATAGGGTAGACAGATTTCTTCTCAGAGCTGCTGCTCTAAAGTTGTTTGCATTTGATATATCGCATAGCACACGACGCTGACAACGAGGACGATATACGTTAGCAGTATCTCATCACGGCTCAAGGAAACCAACAATAGTAAGGTCTCGCAGCGAATCCATGCTCCGGAAATAAATATAATGCAAAACGGTCTTCTCTAATATCGCTGATATTCGTCAATGCTCGCTGTTGCACAAATGCTTTCTGTTCAGTCCATGATAATGTACAAATCGAAGGAATGTCATGCGAATCGTAGACGTCTCGAAATTTGTGTACACAGTTCGTTTGCTTCCTTCGCACTCGAAGGATTTCTAAACTGAAGAAAATAAACAGAACAGAAAACACTACAATTATCTGTTGAGGCATGTGAAAGTTTGCTTTTCCTGAAAAAAAACTAGCCGAACAATACCTGGGTGCTTCAATAAATACCAGAAAGTATTTATAACAATATTTGCTTATATGTAAAACATATAAAATCTAACGTAAGATAGAGGAAGAAGTAACTGAAATCTTACGAACCAATGAACGAGCTTAAAAATTTCGCAAATGATGCTTACGTAATTAGTTGACGATCCCTTATTCATTATAAATTTTCATTGGCTTTTGTTTATATATGTATTGGTATGGGAACTATAAGAAACTATGATTTTTTATTTGATGAACACTTTTTAAAGCTTCTGATTTTGTAAAGCATTAAACAATAGAAGTGAAAATTAGACAGAAAATCATTTTGCAATTGCCTTTCATTAAGTTAAAAATAAAGCTGCACTCAATTTATTGAAAAGTTTATTAAATCATAGAAATGGTAATTCGCTTAGATCAATTTTACACTCACGTCATAAGAGTAAGTGAAATTAGGTTATGTTATTCGCATCAAGTTCACAGTGGCTCTTGTTTTTATATTAAGGATAACCATGAAAAAACTTCAATTATTTTTTAGAAAAACGAACGGTATATTTTCCACTTTTATTTACATTCTTTATCGAGAATTTGATAGAGTCATACAAATATAAATACACTTCGATTGACATGTCAATGACATCAATGCAACGTTTCGTTCGCGAGATATCATGCGTGACAGAAATTATGTATTAGTCAAGACATAAAAATACCGATCCAAAAGTTATCAAAATCTAATCAGCACGTTTCATTGATAATACACGTGTGCAAATACACACATGCAGACTGTTTCCTAAAAGTACTTTGAAACTACTCCTTAGATCTTGAAACGTAAAGTTCGGTTGAAAATTACACAATTTTCGGATCCATTTCCTTCCACATACTGCAAAGTTAAAAACAATATCAAAAGCATAAGTTAAACTTTACCATCAAGTAACCGTATTCATCTAAAGTCATGAACGCATTTCATGCTACCTCAAAACTCGACCACTAGTCATTAGGAAATGATTGATATTAATTGCATGGCTGCTAAGCTGTCTCTTTTGTGTCTCTGCTTCTAAGTAAACAAGAACCTATCCAATGAATATCCGCGCTACGATAAAATTCAAAAAAAAAATCAAAGTGTCACATTGCACCTCTGGCGTTAAATTTGTCACTCTGCCTGAAGCGACTTTCTGCAAACTTCTTTTCAATTGGAAATATGAAAAAAATATTTTCTTTACAGTCCTTCCCTTTTTCTATCCCTAATCACACCCCAGCCTCTTGAATGCAGGCAAAGCTTTTGTACAGGACAAATCTGTCATCGTCTTTGTGGAAATTCTCAGAAAAAAGCCAAAACCCCTTGGTAATTACTCCAAGACGTCACGAATATCATCGTCCTCGTTCATTTTACTGCTGGCTTTTCGTTTCGGTTGCGCGTGAAATGAACAAGGCAAAGTCTCACCCATTTGGAAATTTCAAGGAAAAAGCCGGTCAAATTTACTTTTGCTTGTACTTTCTTACCCTATCATAATAATCTTCAAGCCACTGAAAATCTTACTTCTTAAAGAAAGAGCAACAGATACCTTCTCTTTCTGTTCAATCGACTCGGCATTGCTCCTTAACATTTTCTTGCCAGGGTTATGGTTAATACCATAATAAATGTTTTATAGACAATTTGCTGGCTTTGTAGTGGGGTTATATCTTGAGGGTGCAATTCTGCGAAAGGTTAACCAGACGTTGAATAACATTTTTGAAGTGGGTGAGATTGAAGATGGCACAGGAATGTGAATCACTTTGATTGTCGTAATCTTGGATAGGTTAGTTATGTGGAAGTTATTTTAAATGTTTATTTATATAATTGAGGGATGAATTTCTAAATGCATTCTTATGCATTAGCTGCATATAAGGAAAGCTAACAATTTGATTAGCTCAGAACAAATCATCCAAAGCAATCATGCTCTTTATTCTTTCCAAGAAAAGATAAAACATAAAAAACTTACATGTTTTGAATGAATCGTCTTGCAGAGAATGGATACATGTTCTTCGCAAATCGTCCACGTTGAGCTATAAGACTTTCAGTACGTAATGTTTCGAATGAGAGCAATAAATATATATATATAGTTTCACATTCGAATGACAGGAACGATGAAAGGTGGCGTCCGTGGGAGAACAAGTTTAATTGAAAGGGATACTTGAGTGACCACAGAGAGTTTCTTAAGACAATAAATCTCTCCGAAGTCAGGGAAAATTCTCGGCAAGTTTGCTTGTTTCACGCTTGATTTCATTTTCTAATAGTTTCAAATAGTTTGGAGCCCTCTTTCCTACAGCCTTGCGCCAAAGAAACTAAACACACAGTTCTGATGAATCGAAGTTCCTGAATTGATGAAGGATGAAAGTGCAAAACTCGTACGTTCGCTTTTTATTGAAAACATATCAACTTTGATGTGAAGTTTTAAAAAAACTTCTAATTTTATTGATAAATATATTGTATTATCTTTTGTCATCAAAGAATAATGAAGAAAGCATGCAAAGTATACTATTTATTTTCAATAATCACTGTTTTTCCACTAATTCAATAATCTTAAAACACCACCAAAAGACGCTCAAAACACCCAAATTAAAGTTTGGTATTTTACAATGTAATATATTCGGTTGGGTTGAAAACTAGGACGACTAAACATCAATGCTATGACATACATATCAATAATAATAACGATGAGAACACAGGAGCTAGTGAAATTGATATTATTAGATTCGTACCCAATTTCATTATTTATTGTTTGTATTTTATTGTTAAAAAAACTTGCAGTTATCTGTTGTCCATCGACATTTAATGATTTTTTTTCAATAAATAGTTTAAAAACGGCAATAATGTAGCAGAAACATAAAAACTTGTTGAACATTATGATGCAAATTTTTAGATCCATTACAATAACTTCCCTAAGAACTGAAAATCTAAAAATATGTTGTTGATTTTTTTCCACTAATAGCAAAAGGAAAATAGGTTACCTGAAATCCTGAAGTATTGGAAGATTTTCAAGAAAAATATAATAGAGAAATTAAAATTGGACCTCTCTTACAATCTTTATTTTCATACCTTAGTTAAGATATGTCCGGAAGTATTTTTGTTATCCGATTAATTATTTATTATAATAATAATGAAAAAAACAATCATTAAAAATCCATTGCTTAATTTGGTTGTGAAATATTGATTTTTCATTCTATGTAAATATATTTTCCGAAAGAATTGCATGTTCAAAATATATTCACATCCATTCAATAGGTGTACCAACGGTTATACAGTCAATATTAGAATATTTGGAGAAACAAACATCACAATAATCTAAGGCGTAGTAGTAGGTACGTACTATCCAAAGACAGTTGCACAATTTTGGCGGTAAATTATTAATAGTAAAACCATAAGTATAATATGTATTCACTTTTTATGGGCTACTTCAGGAATCTTTAGAGAATAAATAATGTTTAGATGAATAGAACACTACAAGATGTAACGCAAGACTCGTGATTCGATTATGTTGAAAATGCTTCGAATAGATATTTTAAGTAATTTTGCAGTTTCAATTTTTCGTGTAAAACAGGATCAATATTTTTCTTAAGTATACAGTTTACATATCAAGTTAATTCAAGTAAGAATATATTGAAATTTCGCTGCATTGCTTTTTGTACAATTATTGGTTGAAGTTTGATTGAAATTATTCAGTTGAAAACAAGAATTGCAGTAGGTATTCTCTCATTGGCCAAGCTATTAACTACTAACTACTTGAAAATAAGATTAGGAAAAATTTATTTTGCTTCATAAAATATATTCAATTGAGTCCATTAAAACTAGTAGTATTGAAAGGAAGTTAGTATATACACATTCATTTGAATGGGCAAATATACCAGGACACGGCAATTTCCATCTTTAAATCAACACGCGATGGTACATGGAAAGCTACTTTTTCATTGAAAAATAGCTTTTGAATGTTTAAGATAAATATCCTGAATTTTCGCATGCCATGACAATGCTATGAGAATCATAAGCTCATTTTTAAGTCATTGAATCGAATAATTTTTAACTTTCCAGTATATGGGAAGTTCTTGTAATCACCTCGAAAATCGAAATTGAAATTTTCAACTTTTCTTTACGTTTTGAGGTCTATAGAGTATATACAAAACGTTTTTAGAAAGAAGTATGTATGTGTGTACGTGCGTTCGTGGACAGTTTTTTCTACGAGCATAACTCACGTAAACAAAGTCGTATCGACTTTGTTAAGGTGTCAATCGAAGCGTCTTTGCAATCTTAAGAGCTGATTAGTTTTTGGAACACCTCGGTCGGGGGGGTTTGTTGTTTTGACCCTTTGAAGGTCATTTCTGTCATGCGCTATATCTTCAGAACCAAACATACGATTTGCAAAGTTAAGATGTCAATCAACGTGTATTGACAATTGTGTGATTCTGTCAAATTTTTAAAAAAATCTTTCGAACCAATTTTTAATTTATTAAAAAAAAGTGCTGAAAATTAGGTTTTTTTCCATAAACAATAAGTTTTTAACCTGATTTGCAAAACGCAGTAATTAGTTTATAGAAAATTTCTATACTCCAAATAGTTTTGTAAGAAAATCAGCAAAACTTTCATTCGTAACTACGTAAAAAATTAAATTAAAAATAAAAAATCAATAAAAGTCATCATGATTTTCAAGGTCATTTTTTCATTCAATATATCTCATGAACCAAATATGATATTTGCATTATTAAGGTGTCAATCGACGTGTACTTAAATTTTTGTGCTGTTTTTACCTTTATAAAAAAATCGTTTCAGCCGTTTTTTAAATTAAATAAAAAAAAATTCGAAAAATTAGGATTTCTTTCATAAAAAATAAATTTTTAGCCTGATTTACACAGCTCAATAATAAATGTTTATAAAATTTATACATTGCTATCAGCTTTTGAAGAGAAACCAGCAAATTTTTTTTGCATGATTCTGAAAAAAAAAACATATTAAAAAAATCATTCAAAGTTAACATGTAAAAAGGGTTTATATATTTTGTTTTAAAGACTTTTTTATAAAGTCAATCATAGTTTTATAATATTTGCAGAATTTGAGCTGATTTTGAATAGTTTTCACAGTGTTTTAATTATATAAAAAAAACTGCTCAAATTTTGAAAACCAACAAAATTTCAATCAAATTTGCTTTTGAGCTGATCAACGCATTAGTGTTCGTAAGATTTCAATTACTTCCTCCATCATTATGTCTAAAACATTTTACTTTTAACATGCAATTAAACTGATTATTGACTGAATATTTTATGTTTTTCAAGATCAACTGAAAATATGAACTAATTATTGGTCTCATTGATGTAAAATCGTAAAAAAATATAAATTCAATGATTATGCCGAAGTCATGGCGATTTTGAACAAAACTATTCAAAATGACCACTTCGCGAGAAAATATCTTCAGTGGGCGTAATAACAAAAAGCGTATTCATTTTTGCTAGTGCTCTTTTGTCCTTCAAGCATCGATATAAAAATAACAAATAACGTAAAAAAGGCTTTGTAGCCTGCCCCCTCCGATTGATCCGCGTCAATATTCAATCAAACCAATCCTCCCCCCAACCAACAAAAGCCTTATGTAATCAATGGACGCTCCAGTAGATGATATGGTTGATATTAACTCATTTCAATTACTGTTATGAGCACCTCTCATTATTATTATTTAAATTATTATTAGTTTCATAAATATTTTTTTTGTGTTCAATATTTTTAATATTTATGTAGATATTACTGGGAAGTTGACCGTGTGGACCTCAAGGGTCGCACCTCGCGGCTTGTTTGAAATGCTTCATAAACATCTACTGAAAAATAAGATAACCGAATTTCCTTTGCATAGGATAAAAAACATAGAAGTCCACATCGTTCGAGCTCAGATAGGAAAGCGAAGAAATTGTTGAAATCATTCTTCAGAAAACATGATTTTGGTTGAACTGATCACCCAAGGAGTGGCATTACCAGCTATATTACATATGTATATAGCTGGGAATGCAAAATTATGTATGACTGGGAAATATCTATTATAATTGAGCTCGTTTTGTATATATGAGCAAATGTGAACACACCGGATGATGAACATGAGCAAACGGAACTCCAATCATTGTAAACCTGTGTTCAACTAATCCATTCATTATTATCTACATTAGCCTATAAAAATCTTTCCGCACAAAGCTCATCTAAAGCAATTCTGTTAATTTTCTCCGGCCATTTCTTCATGCCATAACGCTCCAGTTGTTGCACGCCCCATCGCGAAACATCTATTAAGAGCCGCGCTTTATTTCATAGCTTCATTTGAATTTTCGTAAACACGCCACCGAGCGCCGGAAAACCGGAAGCACAGTTCAAAAGATATAAGATCACACCTATGATCACCACAGCACTTCACGGATGTGGCACATGTACAAAACAGCGCATAGCGGAGGTCGTCATACGAGCACTTACGAAACGCGGTGGTAGTTAGCTCAATCAAACGTCCACGCCGTCACCCTCCTGGTTTACATGTACCAACTACCTCATGCTCAACATTAAGCAATCTAGAGTCAAGCAAAAAAAGAAACTTCCATTGAATAAATTTGAAACGGAAGTTAAGTAAATTGTCGCAACTGCGTCAAGTCGCAGGTCGCCGTTCGAGCCGCAACGACGACAAATGGGACACCTTGCCTGCAAAAACCACTGCATCGCAATCCCTGTCCCTGGCCGTCTCTGATTTGACCAAAATACCTCATCGAACAATAGAGCCACTAGATACCATACATTTTATTCAGGTTGGGGCTTTGGGGCTCGAATCAAACGTACTGGAGGACGGGGCAGTTTTTCGTAGTTGGCCATGCCTTTTCTATCACGTTGAGGTTGACTGAGCCAACATCTCAACAGTACTTTTTTTTACTCTCATCTCTACATTATGAAATCAATTCAATCAATTTGAAGTTAGTAATGTTGAGTTGGAGTTTCAGAATTTCTGAAATTATTACGACTAACTTCGGCACATATGTAGGTGCCTTAAGCCAGGCTTCAACGGCCTTATAATGAGGACCGCTAGATATGTTTCGCTGTCCCAGCACGTCATCCGCGATAGCTTTGAATAAGTCAATTCTAACGTCCTGAAGGTCTATAATATACGCAATAGTTTCTCCCTTATCTGCGGCTGCCGCAGCTAAGCTACTACGGAGGACGGAACAAGTCGGAAGAACCACCAGGCGTGGCACCTACGGCCGCGGCATATTACTTCCTCGTATCCGGCATACTAGTATTTGCTCAATCAGCGCTAGTGCTGTGATCTTGGACCGATTCTATTCTTGTAGCCAGTGCAATAGTTGCTGCCGTTGTCCGCGTTGTTGTCGTCATTGTTTTTCTTATTGAACGTGTTCCATTCGATAGTCGTCAGCGGAGCGCTATTGTTTCTGAGCCAAAGGCCCACCACGAACGCAATCTCAAATGAAAAATCAACTCTTTTGTGGCATACGCTCCAATGGAAAGTCCATACCTCGCTCGTAACGACGATGTAGTCTTTGGACGGTAGTTCCGGCTTTTTGTTCTGCCTCAGATTTTTGTCAACAGAACCAATAATCTACGGAAGCAACAATATTCCGGCTTGAAATAATAAATGAGACACTACCACGCAGCAATCTGTCGAAGTCTTTTCGCCTGCAGCTTTACACGGTTTATGCACGATATGCATGGTCGCATTCAACGGCCATGTAATCGCAATCGAAGATGATGATTTTGAAGTTGTCATTGAAACTCAGGAAAATATTACAATGATCCTGACTGATTGCGATATTGACATTTTCCAAATAGAACAGGTACATCTTATTAGTAGACTTTTTTCCCTTGACCAGTACTGCTGCAAAATCTTTATGGCCGTATCCGTAAACTAGACGCCCCCGGCAGGTCCTGATCGAGTTTTATCGGTTGCCTGTTAGGATTCTTGGGATATTAATATTGGTAATAATCGACGCAGAGAAAGTTCATGCGTTTTATTCTAATAATTAAAAGAAACTAAGCGATGTATTTTACTTGCTGGTAAATTTACGCAGTATGAGTCGTAGTACAAGTTCCAATAATATTGTTATTGCTAATAGGTGAGCGAAAAATTTGTGATCCTTTTTATGTCAATCCAATTTTCATATATTTTGCAAGTTCGCCTTTCGTTCTATTGATAAGACAAATGCCGAAAGTACAGGACAGTGAGAACAGTACGTTTCTGACTAAATGGAAGAAGAATGTTTTGGTTGTAGTTGTTGTAGGTTCGATTTCTGCGTAGCAGTTGCTATATTTATGGGTAACATGGCCTTTTAACAGTTCCTAGATGTGTTCCTGTTAAGATGCCAATCGTATTTGGTTCATTCAACTATTACAAATGAACTGTTACATAATAGTATTGAAATACTCACATAACGAACTTTATTTTCCGATTATCATATGAAAGTGAGAACAAATGCAACAATCGTTCCCTTTTGATATTACAACAAGAAAGAAACGAAAAAAATACAATGTAAAGTATATGAAAATGGGTTCCCTTATATACATAAAATGCTGACCTGTCATCTGATACACTAAAATATTTTGAATTTCTTTGATTTCATAATATTTACCGGAATTTAACAAAAATTTCACGCATCAACATCAATACATTTTTTGGAAGGGCGAAATTTACCTATAAACAAATACTTGGAGAATACGGTTCATATTTTATGTTCGACAAGGCCATTCTTAACCGAACCTAATCGAATTTCAACTAATAAATTTTTCCAAGACAGCTTAAATGTTATTTTCTGATATGGAACTCCAATGTACTTTTGATGTTCGATATATTTTTGTTTGCGTGGTCTTGTTTGTTGAGAGAATTTCAGTTTAGGTAAAGTCGTAGGGTTTATTTTACCATTTTTTTTAATTTTTCGGCTACGATTTGCACAGTGGTATTTTTCACAGGTGTAGTCCTGTGTCGACGTATCTATCAGATGAATAAAAGGCAAGCGAGCGTCAATTGATTACGTAATGATTTTGGTGGATTGGCTTGATTGAATATTCACGCGAATCAATCGGAGGGGGGAAAGGTTACAAAGCATTTTCTACGTTATTTGTTATTTTCATATCGATGCTTGAAAGACAAAAGAGCGCTAGCAAAAATGAATGCAGTTTTTGTTATTACGCCCACTGACGAGATTTTGTCGCGTGATGGAATTTGTATTTTTTCACGATTTTACATCAATGAGACTAATAATTATTTCTTATTTTCTGTTGGTGTTGAGAAACATTGAATATGCAGTCAAAAATAGGTTCAATTGCCTGTAAAAAGTAAAAAAGTAAAAGGTATAATCATTCGTATGAACCGTTTTTACATGGTGACTTTGAATGATTTTTTTATTTTTAATTTAATTTTTTTGTAATCATTAAAAATTTTTTTGTCGGTTTCTCTACAAAAATTGATGAAAGTTTATAAATTTTATAAACATTTATTATTGCGGTGTGCAAATCAAGTTTTAAAATTATTTTTTTATGAAAAAATCCTGATTTTCCATATTTTTTTCCTTTACCGATCTTTTTAAAACTATAAAAACATCACAAAACTGTTAATACGCGTTGATTGACACCTTGATCGAGTAAATCCTATCTTTGGTTCGCGAGATATAGCGCAATACAGAAATGACCTTCAAAAAGTCAAAACAACAAACCCCCCCAACCGAAGTGTTCCAAAAACTAATTAGCTCTTAACATTGCAAAAACGCTTCGATTGACACCTCAACAAAGTCGATACGACTTTATTTACGTGAGCTATGCTCGTAGAAAAAACTGTCTCCGAACAAACACACACACACATACATCTCTTTTTCTAAAAACTATTTAAATATACTCTTAAGACCTCAAAACGTAAAGAAAAGTTGAAAATTTCAATTTCGATTTTCTAGGCGATTACAAGAACTTCGCAAATACTGGAAAGTTAATAATAATAATAATAATTGTAACAACAAAAATACTAATCAAAATAATATTAATGAAAATAATAATAATAGGATAGCATGTGAAAGAGTTAATATATATTAATCGTATTATAGATTTTTGTTTGTAGGTTTTGAATGAATATCGTTGGCAATAGTAAATATAATTATGATTTTTTCTTTTATAACAGTTTTTCAAGGCATCCGTTTCTTCAAAGTATTGATTACAGCAAATACGAAGCGAAAGTCGTTCTTGGGTCTGCCGGTTTCTTAAGAATGTATGAACACGGTTTAATGTTGAAAATGACTTTTCTGCTTATGTAACTGGAACTGATTGTAGTAAATTTTCTAAAATGCATATTTGTTCGAAGCAATCGAAGGGGAAATTAACGATTTCAATTAAATTTCCCCGATTATTTGGAGAGTTTCTCACTTTATCTCCTACACAGAAGAGGTTTTTTCGCCAAAAAATGTCGCCTCAATCAGAAATTTTAAAAAGTTACGATTTCGCTCGAAATTTTCATTATACAACTGGATATACGATGTAATTCTGTTGCTAAGCATGTACTTTATTCGCTGCGATCTGAACGCATGTAACTTTATTAACGATTCTAGATGTTTTCCCGAAAGAGAGTGCTTTACAGCTGCGCCCGTTACATTATTCAAATCATTAAATCCAGTATTGCTCCAAACAGATTTTTCCTTAACAAAAATATGACACGGTCAACAAAAGAATTTATTTACTATGCAGCTTTTCATTTACCACATATATTTTTATAATATTCTAAATGGAATTTCCGCATGATGTTTTTCATTTTATACTCTGGATCATGTGATGAGTCATCATCATCCTTTTCTTCGTAAATGTGAAAGTTGAAAATCCCAATTTTTGCATAAAAATTTTGCGTAGTAACATTCCGACATTTACTACTTGATTCTCATTTTTTACCACCAAATTAAATAGTTTACACCAAATATAAATCTTACCACAAACTTAATTAAATTTTTGTTTATCTGCATTGATTTTTTGCTGAATAAAGAATACTGAAAATTAAATTCGAAAACCAATAATAGAAAAGAAAACGCCAAAAAGCTTGAAAATTTGTTTGAAAATTTTTCCCTCGACACATACATTAAGGAAGGATGTATACAGCAACAAAAGATGCAAGCGAGTAAGCAACAATTACTAAGTTTTCGACAACTTATCAATATCCATCAAAAATAATTGATATTGCTAATCTATGTGGCAAATTTTAAAATTCGCTTATAAATGCAATTTTTGGTAGATGAGTCGCGCGAAAGCATTTTAGTATCTTCTTGCATACATAACGATGAAATTTATTAATTCCGAACGCTGGATTATCGTTGCGAGTGTTTCAACAGATATTCAGATGCGAAATATCATCAGCCAATCAAAAAGTTCATTTTAAAAATGGATCTTGCAATTGTTAAATCTATATTAGCGAAAACAACAAATTGCTCGTAGCAACCCTCGAAATAAAGTGGCACCAAAACAGCAAGATTAGATAAAATACTAGAAAATATTTACCATTGACCAAGTATTCCCGCTTTTGGTACCTCTTTTCTAAACAAAAACATCGGAAACCCTGCAATAGCTAAATTTAGGTTTATGAGATTGTCTACCAAAATCATCAAGCAAATGAGCTCCGTGGAGAACGAGAATGAACTCAGTTCGCAGTGGTAATCTTGCTTACTTAAGCAGTTGGGCATCCAATCTTGTTTGACCAATCAGAACGCAACAGATTCATCGGTTTAAGAAGGTGGGGAGCAAAGCAAAGACCTCCATCAATATGATTCGCGGTCGCTGGACCATAATTTGTGCTCGGAATGGTTATCGAATGGGGAGCCCCCAAACCCTGTCTCATTCGTCTAGAAAATATCTGAGCTGGTTCCATTCCCTTGTCTAGTATTACAAGATATTTATTAGTATTCATGAAACGCTTAGGTGTGATGCATTTGGTTTTGTAGCTACTGTTAATTTTCAATACTTCTTCGTTTGATCGGGCATGTAATAATTGACGAGGCGGCTTATTTTTAAATTAAGAGAGCAATAGCTTCAAACAAAGGAAGACCAGTTCAGATAAAACCATAAGCAACGGCTAGCAAAAATGCAAATTTATGATCACTCCAAAATGTGCCTAGCAGTAAATTTGATAACATTTCCTCATATTAAGTTCTTGTTAGCTAAAATTTAACAAGAAGGATTAAAAGAACTGCCACGCAAATTAGATTCTATTTTAAAAATGCATCAGTTGCGTTGCAATCTCAGATTAGGTTAAAATTTTAGGTATGCATCAAAATGAAATGCTCTCAAACACAGGATACTCCGTTTTTATTGGGAAAGGTACATTGTGACAATTGTGTAGAAGGTATCCTAGAACTCGGTGACGTGGCTACCGATGTAGCAATGATACAGGGCTCCAGAACTAGAGGGCTCTCTATGCGTTAGCGGAAATTCGTAAAATAATAGTAAACTAAAAGAATAGAATTAAGTTGATTTAAACATTCATCAGCTTGCTTTGTCAATACTGAAATAAATAATTAATTACTCACACTTTCAAGTCATATGAGTCTCAATGAATCACCTCCATCATAGCTCTCTATTTTTCGTCTCGGAGAAGTATCATATATGCCTGCCAGCTAATATGCTTTTAAAAATCCTCAAAATTTACCCTGAGTTCGAATTTTATTGACGAAAAACCATGTGTTGCCTCCTTATTTTTGAAGATTCATCGAATCATGTGCGGTAAAGTTAAAATTCAATATGTTGAATTTTACGATGAAAGCAAAACAGATAATTCTTTAAAAAAAGATTCAAACTACCACCAGCACGTCGAAGATCATGCTCTTGTTAATGTTATTACGACTGAGATTAAATCTCACAGAACGCTCGACCCGCGAAATGAAGGAATCGATTCACATTGTGCATAAAATTATTCACGCTTGTTCGACGCAATCGTTAATGTTGAATATGTTTTATGTATAAGCAGAGTAAATTGTCGAAAATATGAGCGAAAAATAGAGTTTGTGGCGATTTCCAAAGAAAAATTAAACAAAAATGATATTTCTTAAAAATACCAAACATTGAAAAAAAATCAGTGAAATTGGATGAATCTGTGCTACATTCAATTTGATTGGATCTGTAGATTCTTCTGAAGTACATGATTTGCCACTGCCAGCAAAAAAGAAGAAATTCATTATTTTTGGACTCAATATGTTGCTATTTTTATTGGTTGTTAGCAAATTGTTAATGAAAACGATATTCCCCTGTATGAGTCAATAGTGTTTCCGTTATAGCCTATTGACACTGCCTCAAAAATACGTGTTTATGATTGCCGCATTTTGAAATGCATCGGACCGTTTACGTTGCACTGAGATGGTTTTGTTTATCAGATACATGATACATGTTCAACTGTTGCGCTTTCAAGATAATGGTTACCTAGATATTTGTAAAAGGTCTTATGAATAAAGATAATAGGAATTGAAGTATTCCATTTGAAAATCAAAGGAAAAGTCAACGAAAATACGTACATTGGATACTCGTTTGAATTGGATTTATTTTTTTCTACAGTGAACAAACTCTTGCTAGGAGCACTGCATTTTCTTGACATATTGTGTCAAACAGGGTGGTAAATTCAACGAACGACATCTATTGCATATTGCAACATCGATTATAGCCTTGTTTTGATCTTTGATTTTGTCCAAATTACGTCTGGAGGTAATTTGGAAATGAATGGGAAAATACGTAGTTTTGAACCCAATAATGGTCAACACCACATATGGAGCCGAAACTATGTAGTTTATCAAAATCTTTACACAACTGCATATTGTACTGCAGTAAGACTTGAAAGTGAAATTTTGAAAAAGAAAGTGTAATTGATATGTCAAAATGTAGAGGACACGGTTGCGGCGGGTATATAAAACCGCATGCACACACATTGTGATTACGTTCATTGGGCAACAGAATTCTCAAATTTATTGTAAAACCATTCCTGAAGTCTTACAATTGGTTGACAGTTTGGAAATAATATGAACTCATTTAGCAAAAGCATAAAACGCTGGGAAAGAGTAGGAAAAGGTTTCACCTGAAAAATATAAAACTACTTTCAAAACGTATGCTGTATGTCTTCAAATAATGATGCTTAAATCAATGTTAAATAATTATCCAACAGTAAAAACAGGTTTATATCAACGAAATTCAATATCAACTAAAAAACGAACGTGCCATATGTCAAAATATTGTAAAAATGTCAGATAGTTGAAATCATCAACCCTGTTTCTAAAGCCGTACAGCATGAAAAAAAATGACTTTCAAAAAGCCAGTATTTTGGTTAATAATCTTTTGGACAGACTGGTACAATTGAGATTTCAAAGTTTATTCGACGATTCACTATATGAATCCAAAGATTTAGCAAGCGATTGGGATATAAAAGCTCTTTTCAGAAATATAAGATCGAGGACAACGAAGTGCTTTTTTAATGAGTTATCAGAAGATGAAAGAATTTCGGATCCAGAATAGAACATCAGAGTCAATGTATATCATGTCTTGATATGTGGACACCAGTCAAGATATATGGACTTCTCAAACAAAACAAAGATTTCAAAGCTTCTATGATATGAATGATATGAAACATAGCGTTATCTAATATAGTATTTGATAATCTATTTTTTTAAATAAATTTTCAACTCATATTCCAATTTATTTGTTTTCATTTTCCGAAATCTACTTACCGATCTATTTGATTATTTATAAACATCAACCAGAATGTTTAAAACGTAGTGAATTTATTACTCTTACGGCCGAACGCGATTGGTAATTTTTACTGCCATTATAATTAAAAAAGTGTTTACGAAAAAAAGAGAGGCCACATTTTTAGTTACTACTTAAAGTTCATAATTTGTGCACCTAGATGGAAACAAATCTAAGTTTTGTTTAATATTAAAGCAAGTAAACTTCAGTCAGTATACTGGATTAATAAAAGATTAGGACAGCGAAAAAAATCAAAAATCTCTCGATCATCCTTATGTTTTTAATGCTTGTTTTCAAGATTTTTTTGGTAAGTAAATTAAACACAACTTTAGGATCACTTAGTAAGCAAAACTCTGTCTTCGGTGTTTGCTAGATCCATAGTTCTTACACTCAGCAAATTATTCAAGCACTGCGATAAGTCGCACTTGTCAACTTGTGATTTAGAAGTTTTAAGCGAAAAACAAAAATACGAGAAAGAGAAAAGCAACATGAAGCTATTAATTAACTCAATTCACGATTAACTGTACACCGCAGCCGCAAAGTATAGTTTCACTACGAAAAATCTTTCAATAATTAGCAGTTAGTAGTTAGTTAGTTGAAATCTTCATTATTTTGGTTATTGACGGTTTAATATTTAGTTATCATTGCCAATTTCGCTTAATTCGTGTTAATTTCTTGCCACCACGGTTTGTTCGACATAATTTAGATAAAAATATTTTACGGCTAATTTTCGTTCGTTAAGGTGAAACAAAATTAAATTAATGAAGTAATTTGATTAGTTAACACACGAAGTGCATTATACGTCATCAGAAATTATTTATTAGCATCTAGGGTTCATGATCAGAATGCTAGTTTCTAATTCATGATGTGTATTAAATCTTACGAATCTAGAAGTCACTCACCTGTTGGAAGCTTTGCGATCACGAAATGGTTTGTTGGTGAGGTGATAACTGTAACAGAAATAAAAAAAAATGTTTAGTCAACTTCACACTCACATGTTGGCAGTAATAAATCAATTTTGTTTTTGTTGAAAGACACAATAGCATATGCCTAAGAATTAGATATCAATGAAAGGGTGGATGAAGCATTATCAGCCACTAGCAAAGTGAATGCCAGCAATTTATGATAAGAAAAGCCAGCCGTCTTAACATCGAGAGAGTTTTTGATAGACCGAATACGAACGCTGGTCGCTTTTCACATTACGCCCACTTCTGTCTTAAGTTGCGACTGATAACTCAAGAAGGAATCACATCATATCACACTCACTACAGCTATAATACTCAGCAGCGATCAACTTATGGTACTTCATTTCGAAACGAACTCATCTAGAACTTTCACGCTAAGAACGGCGTTTATATAAACTAATTCATATTTAGTATTTTTTTAAACTTTCATTGAAATTTTTGGAATTTTTTTCTCACTGCAATATTCGTGTAGTTCCTTAACAATTCCTTCAAATTTATTTACTTTATATCACATTCACAAGCAAACAAGCGAGAATGGTTTCAATGATCTGCTAATGATTTTGAAAGTAGTTTATCCAATAATTTTCTACTGTTAACGTTACACGTTAACTCATTAAATATTAAAAAAATAATGACATTTTCAAAAATATCCACGCAAAATATTAATGAACACCCAATTGCAAAATTTTATTTTTGTTAAATATTCAATTTAAAATTAAGATTCTCAGGTAATATCAAGGACAGTGTCGAAGATATTAATGATTGGTTTAAATGCATTTTATGCAGTGGTTTACTGGCGCGATTGAAATTTGTAACAATAGTCACTGCTTTCTTTCTTGGTAAAGCTGTTTTATCACAAGTCCCTAGAAGAAACACTGTTAGCAATCGAAGTTATCTCAGTATCAATGTTAATTTTTTGATGCAAGCAGCAACTTTTCAACGAAACACAATGCAATCAGGCATTGTACAATCGTGTACAGATTCAAATTCGCAACGTAAAGCGCGAGTAGACGAAATTAGCAAACCATCTTTCCCATAAAGGAAAACATTGAAATGCCAGCTGCAGAAGAAAAAGGTCACCCGAGTAAATGATAATGTCTCTATCATGAAAGTATCATGTTGTTTATTACTAGGCTCAAATTCAGAGATATTGTTGCAAATGTTATAAATTTATATTGATGTGTAAACCACCGCTCCTGTACAGATATATTCAAACGTGTTCAGCATATGCACATAGCGAGGCTACGCAACATAAATGCATTGCTTCGAACATAGATGTGTGAACATAATATCCTTACGAAAGCTACCAAGCAAGTGTATAGTACGTTCTACTACAATTGAAATGGAATTCAATTACCCTTAATCGATGTTTGTAAATATTCCGAAAGTGAAAGCTTCCGGGAGCAAGGAATCGGTGACGATTGTAGGAATGCCTATTCGTTTTCTCAATGATTCTCAACACTGCTTCAGTATAATTAGCACTTGACCAATTTGGCCGAATGGTTTTTATCCATGTAATTGTCACATGTGAACTATTTTCACTAAAACACACTAAAGTATTGTTTTATACTTTACACTAAGCGCTTTTTATGCGTTTCGTTTACCTATCCATGTGTCAAGTCTTGCGTTCAAGCTGCTTATATTTTGATCACTACACAACAACAGCTAATTTACAAATGGAAATGCCGAAAAGTCATTCCGATGAACTTTATTACTAGTCATAACTGTTTTAAAATCCACTTGCTTCTTTTTCATTTTAACGCTATGCTTTGTTAACATATTTGTAAATGAAAAATGTGAATTATCAAGTTCCACTTATAAGGCGAATCTTAAATCCCGATTTTCATTTCAATGGTCACTTGGTGTTAAAACGGTTAGATTATAATTTCACACATGATTTTGGTTAATTCAAGATTAAACACTTCACAATATTTGACACTTCTGCCACAGGTTTCGATTCAAGACTGAGCCAAACGAAACGAATATCCGTCCAGATATAGAAGACAACTTGGTGGTAATGTCCAAGATGTAGACTCAAGTGTCTCGAGATGATGTCCTTCGCCGTATATAGAAGAGGTTCGCCTTTACATAGCAACGCGATGTATTTCGAACTATTCCGAGTTGAGAAATAATCGGCGACGTTAAGAAGAAAACGGTGGCGCGATAGTGTAGAGAAGAAGCTACGCAAACGAAATAACAGACTCCTCTTGGCTTTTCTATCCTCTTTGCCGAAGACAGCCAAGTCAAATGTGGTATGATTTGCTAAAGCGATACTATATAAGGATAGGATACAACTCCTTAGAGTCCTTCATGTTGACCACCTCTGTAACCATCTCCAGTCGCCGCCAAATAAGAATGCCACCAGCTAAGTATACGCTCGCAAAGAAGAGGAAGATACCATTTTACCTCCAAGGGGCGGCTAGGAGTAGCAGCTCAGATGCAACACTGATACCGCTCTAAGTTAAAGAAAGTATTTTGGTGGGGTAGCTTGAGACGGTATAAGAGTGTACGTACGACGAGTAGATTTGGCTCGCCTATCGGTCAGTTTCCTCTGCTCTACATCCCCACGTAAGAAATTCTCCATATAAAATTATATCTTTATAAAATCTCCCGATTTCTCTACTACTATGTAATATTAGTATACTCGTATATACACGTCTTTATGTACAAGCACCAAAATGTAAGTCGGTGCGAAAAACTCTAGTATTCCTTCTTTCACGCGCGCGTGGCCGAAGATGCTGCAGCAAGCTAGCCCGACTTTTGGTCACCGACTACCGACTACCGAGACTAAAGAAGCGACTTGAGATTTCGAAAGAGAGAAAATAACCATATTCAAGTGTCTTTCCTTCCTTATTTTGCTAAACGCATAACCAAATTAGATGTTGGTGGTGTGGAACATTGGAGCATGCGCTTTCAAGTCCTTCACCACACCAGTTTGCTAATGCAACGTGAATTCGCCTTATTTTCCCTCGTTTGCCGCACACACAACTACTTAGCATTAACATTATTTCGAGTCCTGTGCTCTCCTAAACAGGACAAGTAGAGCGTAAGAGATGTTTTCAAACGAGGAAATTTCGGTCTCAGAACTCAATCCGGGACGGAATCAACATCAGAATTCTGTTGGCAGCGCCAAACCCCCGTCCGATTTCAACCCCTTAGACCATACACCCTTGCACCGCTTACACATGTCCAATTCTATCGCCAAATGTCTATGGCACCCCACTTTTATTATCATTGGCTTTTGCTTTCCAGTGCTTTTACTTATTTTTCGCCCGCTGCCTTCATACCTTTATACCCCTTTCTACGGCATCCTTGCGCCTTCCGTTATCGCGTTTCGGACACTCAGATACATCCCGACTTTCCTCGACAACGGGTGGATAGGGCGGCATCGCTCGGAAGGAGAAACTCAAGTCCTGCCGAACGGAGGCTGTAATAGAGGGTGGTGGTGGTTTGCGAAGGTGTAATCCTTGAGCATGGAATAATTCTAAGATCTTTGGACATTTTCGTTTGTTACATACTAGTATGTGCGAGAATGAAAGAAATTAAGGGGTATATGGCACAAGTGGCGCCTGATGCTTTCCCCAAGAACACCATTCCGAGAATCGCCTCCCCCTGCAGCTATGATTGCGCCCATTTGGTGATTTGACTCTTACTTAAGTCGATTTACATTGAGCGTTTGCGGTACCCGAGGTAAGGGGTGCTGGCCTGCACTTCTAATTAGCTTTTTGTAGGCATTGTATTGGAACGTACGAAAGAAAGGGAGTGGGTGGCAAACGAGACGAATATTGTACGGAGAAATTATATCCCTTAGGCGAAGAGGAATCTTACTTCCAAATAAATTCAATTTGACCAGATTCTGCCCAAAATGAGTGTATCTAAAAATGATCTTGAAAAGTGCATTTGCGCCCTCGGACGCGCTGCGAAGTTTCGATAAATTCACTCACCAAAAACGTTTTATCGTACCTCGTATCCATTTCTGAATGCAGTGGAGAACTCGGCTCCGGGATCGCCACCATCAAAAATCACTTTCCTGTCCGAACATGGATCGAAACTCAAAAGTCTAAGTCATTTTCCACGGCGGGACGGCATCCGAACCGAAGATCCAAGAAACTTAACAAGGAACAAAACAAAACAAACACTAAAACGACTGCAAATTACATATTCTGAAAACTTAACAGCTCGCGCCGGGCCGTCACTAATCGACTACGGTTGATTTTCTATCCGAGAAGACTCCTTTTTCCACTTTTCTGGCAAATTAGTTCAAATTTTATATGTTTCTTGACATTTCTTATTTTTCGAATTCCACAGCACGCGACGACAAACAGAAAAAAGTTGGCATGGAACTTCCCACATTTTCACATTTCACCGACTTGCATGATTTCAGGCGTCATTGGAAAAACTTCTTCGCGCTCCGACGTGCATACCTTGAGGATGCATGTTCGGTATTTATCTCCACGTGATTATTTTTTGATATCTTAGAATTTTGCAAGCTCTCTCAGCTGGATCCGTGTATTAATATTATATTATAAAACTAAGAAATAAAAACAGATACCGGTACTTGGTACAGGCATCGCGCGACAAGCGGTGATGGCAAAACACGCGTATCAACAACGACGCCGAAACAGCGTGACTGAGCGTCGCCACGCACCAAAAAGACATTGACTAGATAGAAAAGCGGTGAATAGGCAGCGTGTGTAGATTAGAGAATTGACCAAGAAACGGACAAGGACTCCAGGGTGGGGGTGTGTCTGGGCATCCACTTGCGGGGGCACATCCTGAAGGCGCGTGCGTTTGAAATTTTTTGCCCCGCCTACATTTACACATATCTAGCCGAAACGCGGTGTCCGGCTCGCACACAAAGGTGTCCTGAATCTTCCGATAGCGCTACTTCTAGGATACATCCGCGGCGCTACGCACTTCACTTCTCCACGTTCCATTCTTTCTTCGTGCGCCCGCAATGTTTTCGGAGCTAGAATGCCGACCCGAATGCGGCCAGGTTTATTGGTTCCTTGTGTGTTCTATCAGTGCACTAGGCCTACCAATTTTTTATTTGCCCGGGAACAAACGCATAGCGAGTGCACACGCGAAACAGATAGGACAGCGCCGAGGGAGGATAGCCCCTGGATGCACACTGTGCTTCCCGATACGCGGATCAAAATTGGATAAACGCAAAAAACCAATTGCGGGGCATTTTTCCAAGCCGCTCTGCCTAACTTCACGAAAAGAGAGAAACAACCGTCAAACGGCAATCCGCGTGGTCCCTGTCCACCCCGCACTACTACCGTTGAATATAAAAAACTAAAATCGAACTAACGCTGCGATAGTGTACTATCGACACAACAGTACCTGTATAGCGACTGATCACGGGAAGTTTCCCTAACTAAGGATGCGGACGCTTTTGCCCAATCCTATGCTTTTCGGGTGGCTCGAGTGCCGCAGCCATCCCGGCCGCGGGATTAACCAAGGATGGCACGCACTTTGTGCACTCCACCCCTTGCGTCGTGTGCCAGCTTCCAGCTACCGTCGAGTTCGATTATCAAACTTTTCCGACAAAGCATATGCAATCCAAGTTCCACAAATACTCCTGCTGCAATTCCGTGAGGCCATGTGCCACACACAGCTCTAGAACCGAAATCCGAAATTCATTATCTGAGGAAATCGAACAGATTCGTCTCCCCGCGAATACTCACACCTAAATTGAACGGGCAAGCAGCAAGCAGAACCTTTCCTCGGTTAGCTTATGAAAAAAATCGTCAAGTATACGCGTAAATAAAGTGTTGTTATGCCGAGCACAATCCTCTTTCCGCGTTTCGTTCCTGCAGTTGCCATTGCCTTCCTTGCCATTGTTAATGTAAAGGACTGCTTACGAAATGAAATGAAAAAAGTTTGTTTTGGCTGCCTTCCTCTTGCCGCTTTCAATTTTTCCTACAGGTTTTGCATTCAACCCTGGGCCACGGAGGCCTTGACTCCGCATCGCCCCGTAGGTCGGTCTCCTCCGCCGACACTTTCTCTCCCCGTCGAAAACACAAGCGTCTCCCAACAAAGCCACCCTACCTGAGAATATAAAAAACAGTGCTACTTTCCAACGGATAGCGGAACTGCATTCAGCCCCCCCCATATCCACATATGCAGCCCGGATGCACTCCCACGCGGGTCTACCAAATTTCGCCCATGCACCACTCTTAGGCGGTCGGCACCCCCGCCTGTATATGTACCTATCTCCAAAAAAATTCGGTAATTCACAAGAGCAAAGCCTACTTTGCAAAGGTGGCGTAGTGCGAAGATAAAAGACCAATTTAAAACATAAAAAGATGAACCGGCGCTGCACGAAAAAGCGCAACACCTCAGTGACTCGGCGCTCAGCTGATCCTATGGAAAAATCGAAACATAAAAATTACCCAAAAATAATAAAAAAATGCACGCTTAAATATGTGCCATTGATTTTTAATTATTCAGCGTGTGTACGTTTAGCGCGCGAATTTTTTTCGGGGTTTTTCCAGCAGAGACTTAATCGAGGGATTTAAGCGTTGCTGCTTTAATATGACGATGTCTTTCACTTTCGGTAGGGCTTCGACCAATATTGTTGTTTTCTGGTGGACGAAGGAACACGAAGACGTGTGCCACCATTGCATTTAAAGAGTTTGAAGCGTTTTGAGTGGTGGTTGAATGGTTTAAAATCTGATTAACAGAGAATATTGCGTTTGAATTGAATTCTTGCCTGCTAAAATGCTGTAAAATATAACTATTTTGCATAAATTTATTGAACCTTTCTCCCATAATACGGGAATTTAAGATCGGAATGACACGCATGTTGAGTTGCATTAATCTAACAGGCGTTCTTTTTCGTAGGTGATTTTATTAGAAGCGTACAAGAGCGGGCAAATAGACCGTCTATATGTTGCTGCTTGCAAACGAGTTGCATCCCAGTCTTATTGGGGATTAAATTACATCCGGCCTTCAAAAAGTTCTTGAGATTCTTACATTTATTCCATTTCCATTGTAGTTTTAGTAGCACTGAGATAAAAATTGTTGAATCAATGGTACAGCTTTCTTATTTTTACCGTTATATTTTTCTCATCTACCTTAATTTTTTCTGGCGATCGTCCTTTTTTCTTTTATGAAATTTTCAACATTAATGAATAATGATACCTTAACAGGAACTCCAACTCAGGGTCATGTTTTGTCTGCAGTTGTCTGAAGTTCTAAATGGTGAATGCTGAATCACCTTTACGAACAGATTTTGAGTTTGTCAAAACAGCACCAATGCTTCAAAAAATTACGAACGCTTAAATATAACATATTTGAATGAGGTCGAGAATGTTCACATAACATCTTTGACAGACTTACCGCCATAATGATATTGAGCGTCATCTTGATGGTAAAATACCATCATCATGACAGTTCGAAATGATGGTCCTGGACCATCATTTGGCTTGTACTGATAGTCGATGGGCCCGCACGACATTCGCATGGGGCCCACATCAAGCCTGCACGCATTCATCGATCGTTTGCACGGGGTCCGCACCGCAGCACATTGAAACGGTTAGTTCCCACTTCCAGCACATCACCATGAGGTTCGATCCCCGTTTGGCACACTTTCACACGTCAAGGGGATTCCAGTCAGAGTAAAGATCCCTTATCAATGTGAACCATGTCAAACGAGACAGATAATGATGTGTGCGCTTCGTTTCAAGAGATTCAGATCCATTCGTCGTGTGAAGGTTTCGAGACAGTTGATACACGAAAGGTCGAATGACACACATAAGCTACGTGCTGAAATTCGCGTCTGATAATCGTTAGAGAATATCAATGCATGTTAGTGCGAAAGCAGACTCAGAAATAAAAAAAAAATTTTACATGACATCCATTTTAAGGCGAAGATAATTTCAAATTGTTAGGTGGGTTGTAAATATGAAACGGAGTATAGTTTGCAATTATAATAAACTTTATTTTTCATTTAAAAAGAACTCTTCAAAGCATCCGAGATTTTAAAGTATTGATTGTTACAAGTTCAAATCGGATTGGAAAAAGTAATACGCTTTGACCGATTGATTTTTTATATACTGGTAGGTTCTCCTCTTTTTTAAATTCACTACCAAAATGGAAGTGTTATCCAACTTTTAACCCTCTAACCAATAACGCTGTCTTGAGGTTGCTACCGTTCTGAGAAAGGATGCTCTAATTTTCAAAAATATAAATCAAAAATTGATAAGAGAATTCTGTTTTTATAACAGCAGTGTAGCACCTGTTAGATGAATTTAAAAGTTTTCTATAATCTCATAACTGACAAAAACTATAGACAGAGATTATTTTCAGTGACCATAAACTTCTTATAGTGCAATTTCGTGGGCTGCTGTCGTTTTGGCAATCAACAATTTTTCGCACAAGATTTTTTCAAAAAGACACATGACAAGTCACCTTTATAGAAATAACGATCCTATTTGTTCAACCTGGTTGTCTGAAATCAACCCGAAAATTTATGAAAATAAAATGCTGACCTCCATTTGTTAAAAATTGTGTATGCATCTATTACCGGGCAGTTGTAGCTAATTCTGGTTGACATACAGAAGAAGTAATCAAATAACAGAAATGTTTGCGTGTGTTATTCACATTGCAGTGGGATTAATTCTCTAATTTGATCGCTAAAAAATTACCGGCCAAAAATTTGTCATTCGCTGCACGCAAATATTCGTGAATTCTCTTTCGGAAGCTCTGCTGCATCGTCAGCTCACTATCCAATACCAACACAGGGTTTGAGGAAGCTATGTTGGAAGTGCAAAGCATCAGGCCCAGATTATAGGGTCAGCAAAAATGCCGTGGAGGTTGATTTGTGTGCAATCATTGTTATCAGTCCTGGCTAGCTAGTTTTGTTGGCTGAAAAGGATATTCGTTGGCAGAACCACGGCCCAGATGTGCTTCCTCGTAGTCTCTAACCTACCCCCATTGTCTGTCCTGTAAGCGAAGAGAAGCTCGCCCACGGTACGCACATACACGCGCACAACTACACAAAAATCATGCAGGCTCTAGGCTCCTTTTATATCAACTTCATTTTAAAAACCCGCCGCTTTCACCAATCGCTATAAATAGGTACGCGTATTCCGCATCCTGAACAAGTGGCAAGCATTCGGGACTTCACATATGTATGAATTGCATCGGCAGCAGTAGCTTCCACATCCTCATCGCAAGGTGCAGGCCCAAAAATATAATACTTTCCAGCCTACTCGGGACATTCGCTCAATACTCAGTACTGCGTATCAGCAATGGACGGGCCTAGCGAACAAATGTCCTGTCTGTAAAAGAACTTTTATTTATTTTCAAGGGGTTAGGGATATAGAAGTTTGAGTTGTGAAAAGTTAACGCACATAAGTGCTGCAACGATGGGAAATAATTCTCGAAAAAATCAATTTATAATACAGTTTCGTAGAACAACTTCGGCATTTATTTTTTAGCGGAGGCAAAAAGTAAGCCTTTACAAATCGAATCAAAAAATCTTTACTTCTGTTTGATTTCTTGCAATTCACATGATGTCCAAATTCAAGGGCGGCAACATCTATCACGGAAAACTCGCGGCACGAGTAATGGCTACCAGATCCCTCTTCAAGCTTGTGATGACCACGGGAGATTTTCAAGCGCTGACTACCGAGGACTTCCAAACAACCAAAAACGCAAATTGGATAAGGTAGGCTCGTTCTGATGTATCTGCCACTGTGTGTGTATCATCCGCATAGTTTGAAATCGCTTGCCTGTATGCAATTTTATTGATTTTTCTTCTTTTTCGTCACGGAATATCATCCCGAAAAAACCTCCCTAATTACACCATTCCTTCAGCTGCTTTCAATGCTCAAGTGTCCAAGCAAATGTAAATATTGCACACCTCTTGAAAAATTTCTAACGTATAAAATGCACACACATCCCGTTACTTTAATTAACTTGTTCTGTGCAAAACAATTCGCATGATTTTTAATTTGTAAATCTCTTCCATGCGTCGCAAATTAATCAACAATATTTTCCGCATTAGGAGGTATGAAGTTAGATTTTTAAATAGCCAGACTTTATCCGCCTTGGCGAACATAACTACATTTTTCGTGAAGTATCGAAGCCTAAAAAATTAAGCAATTTTCCATCTTTCGCTACAACATTACTCAAGCAAAAAAAATATTACAGAATAAGGGCAACAGTAATAAAGCTCAAAGTGTAAAACTCAAGTGTATCAATTTTCCTTTCATAAAAAATCAAATCAATCAAATTTGTTGAAACCGTTTTTTAAATTGTAGTACTGTATCTTCACGGTGCTTTAAATCGATCTCTCAGTGTGAACGACATCTTATGTTCATTAAAATTTCGTCAAAATATTAGCTCCTTATTTAGAAACGTGTAGCTGATGCTTTCAACAGTTCCTAAACCGACTGCACACTTAATACTGCAGAGAAACTTTCTCTTGCCACTTTCTTTTTGACATTTTCAAATGTTGTAATTGGCAAATGCATGCAGAGCTATCGTTGCAATTTATCTGAGCGCAATAAATCGGTTTATGAAGTTGCAATATGTTGCTTAGAATTGCAATGAACTATTATTTTAATATGTAGAATTATATTTTAATAAGACGTAAAAAGCCCTAAATAAATAAATAACTTGTATATACTGTAAAACCTTCTTAATTCGAACACCACTGTGATCAATTGTGCACGGTTAAGAAAGGTGTCTGATTGTTATCCAAGCATAAAAGCATAAAATAAAAATAATGCGGATCTATTCAACTTTGTTTAAACAGTTGAAATGAATCCATCCACCGTTTACTTTGTAATTTTCAACGAACGATAAGAAAAATGTATTTACAGATGTGTTAACGATTACGTGGCTTTTTCATAATTTTTACGGTCTCCAAATAAAAATAAGCATTACTGTAAGGGCCAGCTTTTTGCACAGATATTATCGTAGTTCTACATACTGGTTAGGTCACAACAATCAGTCTTTCGAAAACATTTTACAATATTTAGGGGAAGCAAACTAGTTTTCTTCCAAGCAGCCTTTGAAAAGTCTGATAAACGTCCTTGGAAATTTCAGTTGAAGAACTACGTGCCTGAACATTGCTGCATGGGGTTTGAAATTAGCGATCGATAATCCTGGTTAGCATTGCTTGTAACACCTTGATCGAATGGCTGACAAAAAACTATTGTGTTAGACAACTTTCATATTGAAAAGGATCATTTTTAGGTAGGCCTCAAAATCGTCTATAAAAAGCAGCCACATTATTTCAACGCAGGATTTCAGCCAGTTCCACACTGAATCGTACTTTATCCAGGATTTTTTATTCAAACGCCATGGCAACTTTTATAAGTCAAAACTTTTAAAACGATGTAGTTGCGCTGCATTTCCATTCACGAAAGGGAGCTCTTTTGTGCCTACTATAAAACCACCTAGTAAGATGTTTAACAATTCTTTAGCTAATTTTCCATCCATTTTCTCCATTTTTATTCTTTTTGATGACAAGCTGGCTGTATTTCCAAATCCGAAAAAATAAACTCTTTATTTTTCAAACATCTAATGCTTGGGTTTTTCCAATTTTGAAAACATCAGTTATTTTGTAAATAGAACATTGTTTCTTCGATTTGAGCGTTCATTAAATCCACTTTTTTTAAAGACTGTCTATACTTAGTTAAAGATCAAGATGCAAATATAATCGGTTCGATTGAATCCGAGCACAAAAACAATTCAAAATCTCTACACGAACTAAAGTCTACGAGGGATATATTTTAATGTTCACTGAAGAGAAGGCTCCCGTTCAGCTTCATTATCAATGAAAAGCATTTTTCTGAACTATGTTTATAATCTAACTAAGCGATCCTTATTGCAGTGCGAACAAACACATTCAGCTAATTTTGATGGAATGTTGATAAAAATCTTATGCAGTTTTTTACTAAAAAAATTTCGATTCAGTTTTATAGTATTTAGAAATCCACATTTGGAACAAAAAAACACTTTAAACTAACACATTATGCTTGCAAAGAGTGGCGAAAGAAATTGATAAATTGCAGTGAAACATTATCCTTTCTTTTCAAAATGTTTCAAATTTGCTTCGAATAAATTTCATGCAAATGTCAATCAAGAATTTATTAGAATCCTTGCATCGCAAATGAATGAGTAAAATATTAAATTTCCGTCCCGTTCATTACTCTTGCGTTATGTATGTATGTTTGAAATCATGAAATCTGCCAATACAAGCATTCAGAACATTTAGTCCAGTAAGATTTATTCATATTTGTACATGAAATTAGTAGACAGTGAGTCTAAAATCAAAAAGTTGATCTTATACAAGGTCTGGGTTAGCCGATATTTTGAATCAAAGTTTTTTGCTCTTATCTATCATTGATTCTTTTAAAAAATTGTGTATGACGTATTTATTTAAAACTGAATTTCATATTATTTTGATTTAATTATTTTTTTAATATCTGCAGTTTCTGTGTGACGAGCCTTGAAAGTTTCTTTCGAAACTGGTATTCTCATTATATACAATAAACTATTGACATTATGGGAAAATTCGACTCAAAGTTATAGAACTCTACACGATATAAGACCGTCAAAAACTTCAAAATTTTACCAAAAATAAAGGAATTTCACAAAAATATTGGAGAAGTTTGAGGCAAGCTTTATTGACTAAAACCAAAGCCAGATTTTTCCGATCATTAAATTTTTTTCCGAAGGATTGCATGTCACATTAGCACTGCACTATAATTGATGCTATTTTATGATATTTTTAGGGGAATTTTTTTTCTAGTACTCTGTCCGGCCAGTTACCTACAGGTAGTATTAAATAAGGCGAATAAATTAATACAGGTGTTCAATTATGAGAAGCGTCCGGTAAGGAAGATGGCACAGTAATATCAAAAAGTAAATGTGAATTCTGAATTATAGATACATACTTGCATGAAATAAACGTTTATTTACATGTTCGAAAAATTATTATAGACAATATACTTTATACATAAAAGAATGTGTGACGCTGATCAATTTGGAATTGAAAAAATATTTATACAAATTTTTGATTAAGATTTAACTTTGGCTAAGCGAGCAAGTATCTTCTTCAAGATCTAATATATAGAAGATAAAATTGTTTCCACTATACACAATAGTTATTCACAGAAATAACTACTTGCATTATGCTTTAAGGGGTTACATAGGTCTTGTATTTTCGAAAAATCGATGAAATTTTTTTATTCTATATAAAAGTATAGTACTTCATGAGTACTTACACCAAATTTGAAATAAATTCGAGCAATATTACCGGAGTTATAGAGATTTGAATACCGCGCGGTCGGTAAGGCGCGCTGCTTTACCTAGCGTAATATACGCATGCAGCGCGGTTCTACCGCGTAAAATCAGCTCCTTTCTTTTTCATCAAACTTCACATCAAAAGGATGCTCTGAACATCGCGAATGAGGCGAACGAATTACTGTATGGAACTGGAATCGACAACTCGATGTAAGTCGCTAAAAACTAACTTTAATTCACTAAATCGCGATAAAAAAAAAAACTTTAAACGCGTTTTTCTCGAAAGTTTGTTTTTCCGTGCAGTAGGCACGATTTCTCGAGAACGAATGAAACTTTGCACAGTCTCTCTTTATAGTATTGACTCGTGCTTGAACGAAGGGATTTTCCATTCGGCTGACTCGTTTTTGTTTTATACGAAAAACATATTTTAAAAACGATGAGAATCGGAAAAATGCTAAAAAAAATACGAGACGAAAATTCATTCAAATCCAAGTCAGAACTTCAAATTTAATTTTTTTTCTTCGATCAAGCACAATCCAAGGACATAAAATATAAGAATTTTTGATTTGAGATGAACCTGCACCGAAATATTCTGCCTACCGCAAAAAAAAAGTTTCGACTTCGAAAACTGCAGGAAAATTGACAATTTTCAATGTTTTTATCTGAATTTTTTTTACAACTTCGTGAAATGCTAAACTTTCATGTGTGTAAAATTTAAATAAAAAAGATTTTTGGTTTTCAAAAAACAATTTTTTGAAAAAGTTTTTTTTCTTCCTTCAAGACCCATGTAACCCCTTAACGAAGTAATTTCCACGCAGAATCAAGATTTTTGTTAATTGAAACGTTAGCAGGCCTTAAAGCAAAGCGAACAGTTTCTTTTCTCATTTCTGATTAGTTTAATTTAACAAAAAGTTATACAGTGAAGTTAACAATTGCAATCCTTAATTTATGGGGAACATCGGCATCATCTTTTTCCTTGCTTTGGAAAATTCAGAGTGATCAACATCCTTCGTTCGATAGACGATTTATCTACGATTTCATTTTCTACTATATTTGGAAATGATTTCATTACATTTATCAGCGAAGTGTCTAAATGTTTGATGTTTGCTTAATTATTCAAAATAATATCATTTCAGTTGACGCTTTGGAAAATGTTCATCGTTAGCTGCTGATAACAATACAAATAGCTCATTTGTATATTAAATACATTTTTAGCATATGTCGCTTAGCAAAATTCCAGCACTCGCACCTGTATAAACACCTTTTATAACCAAAATAAATTCATTTTTCCAAGATTTATCTAAAATCTTGCATTTCTACATTCACGCTGTGTAATTTTTTTTGGGTACATTCAATTAATTAAATGAAACTCTGATTGAAATCCAGCATCTATTTTGTTAGTAATAATTAAAATAACAGAGGACAATGCAAAAGAAAAAAATTATCTCTGTCTGCGCACTTAAATTAAAATTTATTTCAAAACTTTAGTTTAAAACAATTGATGTAGGGATGCTCTTAAGGAAGTCTGGCGACTAACAATAGAAATATTGCATTTGCAATGAAACGACAGCACTGGATATATGGTTTTCATACATATTTAATGAATCTAGTACTTATACAAGTTTTGCCCCAACAACCGCTGTATCTACATGCATAATTTAAAAAAAAAGTAAATCCTTCAAAAAGGCTCTGCAGCTTGCTTTGAACAAACTTTTATCCAAATTATAATACATATGAAGGTTTACTCAGCGTACGATAATTCTTTGGACCTAGGTCCAGTAATGTCGTAAAACAAAGTCAACGTAAATATTTGACACTGGTATGGAAAATTTCGACCAATTTTTTTAAAATCCTTATCCCACTCTTCAAAAACCCTCGAACTAAATTTGGTGCTGCATAAATAAGACAAATCTTAAAAAATCAAATCAAAAGATGTCAGCGACAGTTTTAACCACAAACATCCACCAAGAAATATTTACAAGTTGAAAGAGTGACTGCTAATAGGAAGCAACAACTGCTTAGTTCTCAATTGCAACGACAGGAACATCGCTAGCAACTAAAATTTAATAAGGATAAATTTTCTATTTTCTTTCCCGAAAGAAAAATAATTCACTTCTGAAGGACTAAAACCGCAAATGTCTTTTACGTTTTGCATAAACGTTATCAACTTCAGCCACGAATTTTCTCTGATTAAACTACAGTCAGTTTGCGGTGATAAGTGCGGAAGCGTTTAGGTAAATTTTTCAAACTGTTTTAATGTAGGAGAAGATTGAGAGTCATTAAGAACATTAATTATGTTCACTTTGAAGTCTATGAAAAGTACTTAAATTTTTTACCATATTAAATTCTTGTCAGAAGTTGGTCAATGAAACATTTTAAAAGCAAACATGATCTAAAGTCAATCTTTGAAGGTAATCATTCTAACAGATTGTTTTCACAACTAATTTATTCATTGTTTTTGTCTGCTTGTTATGAAGTTGAGAGTTTCAGGGCCGGTTTTTCTTTGTTTCTTCGGTTTTTTCATTTCTGTGTTGATATTTTCGTGTCAGCGGCTTATAGTTAAGGTACCCGATTGAATTTTCATTTGAAAGCAAGTATAGTGCTTCAAGTGAAAAACTAAACCACGACAAAATTTAAGCAAAAATAAATAAGCACAAACAGAATTTTCAGAAAATCTCTATCATGCAAACAGGCTCGCCATTACCATCCTACCGACACTTGTCTTTTCCAGCCGCTTATTTAATTTATACATCATGATCTCCTTAACTAATCTCACATGTATCCTCATTGACATCCAAACTAGTATATAACTACTTTACATAGCTTCTCACGTAGGCTAATCCCATCGAGTAATCCTCGGCACGCATAAACTCTTTAAAAATGTCTTAATTTTATCGAATTTTAATTGTGCTCGGTGTCAATCCGAGTGTCGAAGATGGGATAATCGGGCAAGCTTGGACTTAAGTCGACATGCTGGTGGAGATGTCCGGTCTCCAGCCGATCCTTTAATTGGTTCTCGCAGCTAAGTGTCCATTTAATTCACTTTTGTTTCAAATGGAAATTAAGTTTCTTAAGTTAATCCAATTAGAAAGCATCTGCTTGAGTTATTTATGAGACCTTGGTATTTGGCCGAAATGTTCAGAGGAATGGCCTCAAATGCTTTTGTGGCTAAAAGGGACATTCGAATAAGTTCATGAAATCCTTCAGCTTGGAATACTTAACAATGGGGAGAGCAAGCCCTTCTTTTCATGAATATACGCCTGTATCATGACAGACAATGAAACAATTTACTATCAAGATAATTTGAGCAATGTGGTAAAAAATTTATTGGCGTTGCGGCTAAGGATCCTTCTATACGCTGGAAACATTGAAAAAGTGAGTAGATTGGATTGAACAAATTCGAATGCAAGGTTGCAAAACATTGTCTTTGTTAAGTTGAGGGATTTCAAATTCAACGCTACAGTTCGCCTCAATGTCACACAGTCAATTCTGAACTACTTGCATTGCATTATGCATTTATGAAACGGTCCGAAACACTTCCATTGCCAAACAAGGACAATACTTTATCAATGTACTCGTACAAACCATCAGACTATTAGATCAAATCAAAAATATTTTTCTTTTTGTGAATTCTTGCGATCAATAATTTTCATTGCTTGCAGACAACTCTAGCGTCGTAAAGGAAATTATTAACACAGCAGGAAACTCAGCGACGGTTATCTCATTCGAGTTGCCGTAGGGTTTACATCGTCGCTCATACAAAAGGCGAACAGGACTTTCAGGACTAACGAACGACCTACTGGGAAGGGGAACACACGTTCAATTGTTTTACTTGGATCACTGTCGAGGTGGACATTAACTGTCGGCAAACAAATATCCATTTTCAGTTCAAGACTTCTTTCGGCAACATATGGCTGCTCAATTTAATGCTTCTTCAACAGTGTAGCGCATCACTGTTTCTCTAGACGAATGAGGATTTCTCTGATGGTTATTCCCAATTAGGGACCATTTATCAAACGTCAATTAGCGCAACAGGTTATATCTACCTACAGCTCCTCATATATTGTACAGTGTGAGTTCGCGGGTTCGTCAAAATCGATGGTTTTTACATTCTTCCTCAAAAAAACTGCCAAAATTGTCATCTGTTAGTTTTCATTTCAATTTGAAAATCTGTTAACAATATTTTGTTCGAGCAATTCATGAAATCCACCCTAATTTGACCAAAGGCTATTCGGATTTCATCCGAATAACTGCAACCGATTCGTCCACTTTTCTGCTCCTCTGATTAACGACAGAATATGACATAAGTTTTCCGTCTAGGAAATACAAATCTTGGCAGAATTTATTTCACATGTAACATTAAGGGATTAGGATAGTTTCTAATTAAATAATTAAAAATGGATGGAAAAAATTATCTTCGAATCAGTTGGATATATTTATATATTTAGCATATTATGTAGGCATATAGTAGCAGAGTGTTTGGACGTCTACTTTGTCGTTAACTTTAAATCTTGAGAGCTCCGCTAACATCTCCAAGAGCTTCCATAGTCTCTGGAGGCATGTGAAAGACATTTGACTTATCTTTATAGCCGTATAACCCTAAAAAGGGATGCGTTTAATTTAAATCCTTGTCAATGAATGAGAACGCCAATAGAAGCTGTTTCTACTAGCACACGTTTCAAAGAACGACGATAACTGTAACGAAGACAACACCAACGACATTCATTGACCTAATGAAGTCCGCACAAGGTTAGTGAAGGCCTTCGGAAGGACATTCTACTCGTGATTAAACGCACGTGCATATAAGATTGGGTTGGCTTAGAATGACTTGAAGTTATCGAAGGCATCATTTGCTGCAAGCTATCACTGATGATTTTATAGCCTGCAGTGTCGATACCACCTTTTCCTTAGCAGAAGTCTGATTTTGATTAGTCATCGAGGAATTGATAGAGGTTTTGCCAAAAGTAGCCGATTATCAGCTATGCGAACTGTTGTGATTTTATTGGTACCGAAATTTCTTGAAAGTATTATCTTCGAGGTATTGTTTCCTTTACTTACCATCTCTTGGTCTTCAATCCTCATATAAAGCTGCCATATAATATCCAAACTCCAGATTTTAATCTTAAAAAAACTAATAAATTTCTTCATTGTATGAGGCAAAACTTTATGCAGAGTAATAGTCACTTTCGGAAAGTTCTTAAGCAACCTTAGTCATCTCCTGACTTAAAGAGCCTTCTTGCCTGTTTCGGAAGGGACGATTGGGTCGGTTTAGATGGTAATGGGTGTATATGAATACATGTTCAAGTTCTCACATGGTTAAGTAGAAGGTCGCATAGGTGATTGTAGCGTTACCTTAGAACATTTTCAATTTGATCTTATCTAAATGTCAGTAGCTTTTGATAGTTTGTACTTTAAACGCTTTCGCAGAGATATTTTAGTTTGTGCTGTATACTCCATGAGTTTGTATCTAATTGGGAAGCTATTTTCAAGTTTTGACACAAACCCAAGTTCGTAACAACATAATAATTAATTCTTTTTCAATGGGGATGAAGGCTGCAACGTTTTCCCCGAAGATAACGTGATTTTTCTTCTTCAAAAAACACTACATAATGTAAATTTATCACGCTTTGCTAACGAAACGTTAAATGGGACCAGATAATATTTTTCAATTTATAGATGATTGACGGAAGAAAACAAAAGGCACTTTCCCTGAAAGTTGTTAAGGAAAATGGAAAAGGGTGTGAGTGCCAAAACTAAATTTTACAAAAACTGCTGTAAAACAACATTCAATCTCCTTTGGCATTTACACATTTTTCCATTAATATGGCTCAATCATTAGTTTCTGTTAGTTAATTATGAAATTTGATTTCTATGCTTAAAACACCTTGGCGAATTTATTCGTAGAAAAATCACCACTGAAATATTTTCCAAATATTTGGACAGGGTTACTTAAATTTCTTATGTTGACTCAAAATATTCTACAGACTCTACTGGATTCAAGGCTGCTTGCGAATATGTTTTTGACCACTACAAATGTCAAAAACATTATTGAAGCTAGAGACTACGCATCAAAAACTGAAAAAATATTTATTTAATGGCTTTTAATCGTTCAAGCTGATGATCAACTCTTACGAAATAGAGCTAAATGAGCTCTTTGAAAAAGCAGAAGTGAGTGTTTTTGACACTTAAGTGAAACAGATTTGACCGAGAACAGGTACCAGCTTTGGGTATTGCTCAGAAGAAATCTTTTGACATCCTTAATTGGTAATCAATATTGCGCACATACGAAAAGCTGCCACGTTGCAATCCATTATAAAAAGAAATCAGAAATCAATCGAAGGGAACAGTATACGCAAACGAAAGGAAAGAAATAAAAATTTCTGTGAATGGAAGGTTAAGCAGTGACTATTGGATGCTTTTTCGTCACGATAGGACAAAAATGATTGACAACTGACTTTTTCGCACTCTCACAAAATAGCAGAAATCAATTAACTGAATTAAGTGAAGAAGTTCAATAGTGCGGGTGTGGTCTTTGTTAAAAATTCAAGTTTTTTTTAAAAACAAAATTAATTTTTTTTTGGATAAAACAGCACTTTTCTCGAGACACTATTAGCCAGCATTTAACATAGAGCTGTTAAATTAAATGCATATAGTTTTTCGTTTTGTTAAATATTTACCGAGAAAAAAATTTAAAATTAAAAAGTCTCATTTTTACGACGCTGCCATATGAAAAATACATATTTCGGAAAAATCTCTTCTGCCTTAAATAATAAAACTGCTTTGTTAAACATTTTGTTAAATTTTGATTGGCAACTTCACAGAAAATTCCACAAATGTAAGGACGCTTCTTGGTCCCTAACTTCTTCTCGGTGGTGGTTTATCCAAAATCTATGAAACAATTTTTTAGGCTTAGTAATTTACCAACGGCTTAGTGGAAGCTTTTGGATTTGGGAAACAATTTTTGTTGCATGCATAAAGAGCCTTGCAGATGTCGCCAATTTGCTTGTTCTGAAGTTAACGAAAAAAGCTTCGAGCAATCACTAGATAAACTATTAACCAAATAATTTCTTTTTGTTCCATTAATTTTAAACATGTCACTTAGCGGTTGGTCACCGTGAAGCAATGTTTTTAAAAAAGGGATCAACAATCGAGCTGATAATATGATCTAGAAGTAATATTTTTGGTTAAATTTATAGTATAAGAACATGGCGTTTTACATAAAACATAAAACGTCATGCAATAATTCCAATGCCTTTTTGAAAACATGGAACAGAAAACTAGAGGAATGGTGATATCCGTGTAGATGCGTATAGGTGAGTTGGCCGACTTTCTGTTGCTGACGTCATCCCTTTGATTGTCAAATTTCTCTGATTGTCACTTTGACAGTACACAAAGCGCTTAGAGTTTTAAGAAGTTTGCCTTCCGCGGTCTTATTTTGCCTTTATATATTCTTGATAGAATAATCTACGTGATAATATTGTGTGTTATTAACCAGTGAAAAGTGACACTACCAACGAAAAGTATAGAACCCAAATTTAAAACTCAGAATTAAGTGTAATTAACGTGAAGTGTGTGGAAGCTTCTTAGGCGAATGAATGGCATTCTCTTTTCATATGTGGGTTTATCCAAAATTTATGTATTTGAAGCTTGCGCAAGTTAACCGAATATTTTTCAGTGAAAAATGATTCATTTGATTGCATTGAATTCTCTTCCAATAATTTCTGACAGTTGCGCTGGCATTGTCAAAAGTTGCACAGTGGCATAGTCAGTATGGGCGCAAATTAGTTTGTTTAATTAGTCTATAAATTGAATGAATTATTCCCATGACTATGTTGTTAATTTTCCCTTCAGTTTTCCTCAAGATCAAACAGAAAAAGTTATCTGGATGAAAAAAGTTCAATTAAGCAGAGATGAAATAAAATCATTCATTTTGAAGGAATGTAAACGGTATCTTGGATCGACAAACTAACTTTGATTCTATTTATTTGACTTATTTATGAAACCATAGCATACAGGATATGAGTGTTGCCGTAATTCCACTGAAGCTGGTCCCAAGCCCGGTTAAAAAGGAAAAGAGAGGCCGTTGTATGTATATAATTAACAATGTATATGCAAAGATGAATCTTTTGGCAAGGCTTTCTGTTGTTTGTACACTTAAAATCAACAAATTAACTGAGCCTCTTGTTTCAAAATTTCTATTTATTGACGCTTCTGACTAGCCCTAAGTTACTAAAGAGCTCGTTTGATACGATTAATATCGACTCATTCCGCTGACTGAAATGTCTCATTATCAGTTTTATTATTTAAAATATTCTTATTATTGTTTTGATTAGTTACGTAGCTATTACTGGGAAGTTGTCTGGATCTCTATAAAGATCAAAGCAAATCGCGAAAAGCGATGTTATAACATCGCTTTTCGCGATTTGCTTTGAAATTTATGAAGTGAATTTTTTTTGTTTTTGTTTTTAAAACTTTTTCTTTGTACTATACAGACGTTGTGATCTTAACAAAATAATTTTACTTGACTGATTGACGAAAACGAAGATAGCAGCATGTTCTTCACTTGCATATAAATGGAAGTTTGTTTTTGGTCTGTTTGTGTTTAAATCTCCAGCCAATTTACCGAACCTCCTTCCGTTGTGGGAACGGGTTAAACTTTTCTGTTTGTTTGTCAATATTTGAGTGTTTATTGAGACATTAGCGAAATTAGTTCAGAATTCTTACGTAGCAAGGATGAACGAAGCTTCGATCTTAAAACGTCGAAGGGACAGACGTCTCACTTAAGTATTCCACATTATTGTGATAATTGCACACTGGCTATTAACTGCTGGATGGTTTTACAGGTCAACGATACCGCACCCTCCAGGTCAACTCTCTAATTTCACCTTAATGAAATGAGAACATGTAATCTAAGTATTCGCGCTGTCCACGTAAGCTCTACACCATACATGTTTAGTCTTTCTTCTTGACCCCAAAGGATGTCCATTGCTCTAAAGGGTGTGCGTCCTCTCCATCTTGCGCTATCTCTTTCCACGGACAATTTCTGCATTTTAATGCCACCCTTTATTGTACGTCAACATTGCTGTTCATTTTGACTGAGAATGACAGTCTGGTCAAGACTCCCTAAGGATGGCCACTCCTTGAACTTTTCCCGACAATATTCATTAAAAGAATGCTTAATATTCTCGATTCGGCTTTTAACACGACCGCGAACACAAAACGAGCCGCTCCTTGCCTTCTTACCTCATATTCTAATTCAACTTGCCATGCATGCATGCTCGTAATATGCGTTCATTTTTATGATTATCTTCATAGGCCTCCGGAATGCGCTTCATGTAAGGAGATTTTGATTGTCACGAAAGTCTAATTAAAGTTCCCGGCATTCTTGCCGTTTTCCACCCTCTTAAAACAGGTATGTAGTTAATAAGATTTCGCGCGAGGACATGTGGACAAGACGCTCCCTGGAACTTCCCAGGGGAGGCATTGCGTGATGCCTGTCGTTATTCTGTGCCCACATTAGCGGTGTGAAATATCGCGGCCCGGCAGGACGATTATAGTGACAAAAATGTCGTGATGTAGTCTTACAATGGCTTGTTTGTAAGACGGGTAACTACGTGGAACAGAGCACAGTTAAGTTGTACGTCACTTTTTTCAGGACTAAAGGCGTTTAATTATTCAATTGAACTAGACCACGGTGCACATACGGTATCATGCCCGCCTATTTCGTAGTCTCAAGAAAATATGATAGGAGGGAAGCATGCCTACGAACTCATGCATAAATCTAAAAAATCGAACTTACCGGTAAAATTTGGATGCAGCGTGATGTGTTGGTGCCAGCGAGTACGAAATTTCACCTGTTCAAAGAAAGAGAATACATCCGTAAGCGATTTGCTTGGAAATTCATCAACTAAGTTCACCTTCCACTTCGTCTCTAAATTGAACTCATCAAGGCCCAAACGGGATCCGAATGAAATTAAATCACTGTCGCTTCGCGCCGTCCCTTACCGTTCTAAGAACAATTGCTGATTGAGATTGCGAGCTCCGCGTGACACTTTTGCAGACAAGAAAACGAAAAGCGTCGCTCACTCAGAAACGAGCCCAAAGAGCGTCGCCTATTCCAGATGTGTTTCCCAGAAACGGGTCGCATTTCCACTCGGCGACGGCAATGGGAGGCTGAAAAAATCATAACGGGTCGGAATCAGTCTGGGGAAATCATTTGCGTGGTCAACGACTTTTGGTCCACCTAATCATTGCAAGTTGGGCCCCCTTTGTTTGTAAATTTTCAACTGCGCTGCGAAAAAGTTCAATGCACTTATTGTTAGTGCCCGAATCTAAATCAGCGTGTATCGCCAAAATTTCGGACCGAGGTTTCGACCCTCAATCGATGCACCTGGCAAATCAGTAAAGTTCAAAATTCCTTCTTTCTATAAAACTACATATCTTCATTTAGAAGCTTTTATATGGTAAAAATAATGGTATATTTGCGAGTACACACGTACCTTATCATCAATTAGACCATGTAGTGTGTGGAATCGGAGTTTTCCGTAATCCTGTAGACGCGATTTGGGTTAGTGCGAAATGAAAGATCATATAAAAGAAAACAACATACATATGTCGTTTGAAGCGATGTCAATCTGACGTGTTATCCTTACAGAGATTTTTTCGATACATACTATGTATCTAGTTGTATACATGCAGACATGGGCCAAAGTATTCGCCAATTGTTATTTGCTACAGTTGAAGTTAACAACTTACCTATTATGTATAGTGTAAAAGTTTGGTTTTAAAACTGAGCGATTCCATGTTAAGTGGGACAACTTCGGAACCTGATCCCTTTTCGATTTGGCTGAAAATTGATCCACTTGTTCTGTATGTGAAAGCCATGGAAATTCTCCAAGTTTCAGCTGAAAATATGTAAAACTGCGTCCAGGGTGATTTTTTTGAAGTTTTGACTGTTTTTTTGAGTTTCAAAGTATCTTTTGGGGCATTTCACGTAAAACCGACAACGAAAAAAAGTGAGGTTCTGAAATTCGTTCATATTGGGCACATTTGTACTTCTAGGGTATATGAATGTGTACACATAATATTTTTGTTATTTGATGTTTCGTTGTTAAGATATGGGATTCTAAAGAATTCAAATTTTCACAGCAGAGGTTTTTTGAAATTTTATTTTCATATTGAAGTAAATTATAATTGAATAATAAATGTAGTGTTTTGTATAGAAAATTTACTGTTCTTTTTGATTTTCAAATGAGATTCCGAATTTGATTTTTTTTCTAGTTTTAAACCGGAAGTGAATATTTAAAATATTTTTTTCAATAACTTCGACCATTTTATTTTTTATTTTTTTTACTGTGAAATAAAGCTTAACATGTATACAATTTACCATCAAAAATGCAGAATGGGATCTGGATTAGTTTAAGAGATATATTAATTAGAGTGCGTGCATGTCGCTCTGAGCGTGATACCTGTCGCTTGTTAAAGTTGTTTGGTAAAGTAAAAATACATTAAAACGTTGATAATATTTCAGTAAAATTGATTATTTATTATTGCCTTTTGGCCATTTTTGGCCATCTTTTGTAGGTCTGAATATATTTTGTTTTAAGCTCCGCACATTATCAAAAATACTCCGAAGCCAAAGTCTATGGCTCAAGGAGACCTTATAATACTTAAGAATAATAAGAAAACGATACTTGCTTTCGCATAGGAGTACGTCAACCGTCCGAGGAGAGAATGTTTTGAATTTTTGTCAAAGATTCTTGAAGTTAACGCTTATCAAAATTTTAATATTTACCATACTTTTGATGGCCAAAAATAATCATACAACGTCGATTTTTGTTCAGTCATCTGTCGTGAAGCTTTAGATATGCTTTATTATTAAGTTAATGCTGTAAAATTTCATTCAATTCTCCTTGGCTAATTTTTTCAGTGGATTGCATTACTACTTTTCGGATTCTTGATTTTGCAACGTTTGATTGAATATACAAATCTTCAAAAGTGCCGAAGCTTATAAAAGAGATTCCGTCATTTGCTTCGTTCGTTACATTGGAAGAAATACATAAATCAATTTAATTCGAGAAAAGAAGTAGTATATTTGATTGTGCCTCGACTGCAATAGGAGGATTGCAAGAAAGGTCCACAATTTCTTGGTTGCTATTTTTGCTGTCGATTAATTTTTGTTGCAGTTTACAGGGATAAGCAATGCGCAAGTATTTTTATCGATATGGTATATATATAGTATATAAAAACATCGATTCAAAACTTTTTATTTGTCGAATTACCGGTAGAAAAAATTCATTTTACCGACAAAAATTTTAATGATATATTTGGCAATTTACAATTACAAGTCCTAGTGGAAACAACAATGCACTGAATTATATGAAAAATTTTTGATGCCACGGTTAAACTTTGTGTTGGGTGTATACATATGCTTTTTAGAAACCTAGAGAATCAATATGATGAGGTGCATCATCGAGGAAGAAGACTATGTAAAAATGACAAACTCGAGGAAAGATATTGACTCAACATATATGTAGGTTCTATTGGTGGTTTGAACCCAATTCCTCGGGAAAAGTAATTTAGGTTTTAATAACCATATACCTCCTTTGGCATTCACATTACGACTTACATAATTAATTTTTGATTAATGATTCAGTCAAGAGGTAAGGCGTGAATGTGACAGTAGAATAATGCTCCCTTCAACAGCCCACATCAGTTTCAATCATGATTTACAATGCATCAGAAATCTTAGAAAGTACACAGAAAAAACGAAAGTTACTTTCACGTTTTCCAAATAATTTCTATTATACGTATTGCGTAAGCGAACCAAAAAACAAAGCGGAAGTTTTCTAATTATGAATGGTTTGGAAGTAGCCTTTCATTTATTTTAACGATCCTCAGCCAACAATTAGCATGGAAAATAATGTGCATTTCTATTTTTTTAATGCCTTAACATGTTTGAGTAAAAATTAGCTCATATTTTTGCGGGAAAACGAGAATACCTTATGCAATGAATTTCAATATTGACAAGGGAAATATACTTCTTTCCTTCCTTTCTACTTCCATATTAAAGCCGCCACTCGTAAATTCAGTTCTACCAATAAGTTAATTGAAACAAACTCCACGCTATAGTTTTCAAGAGGGTTTTGAGTGTCTAATATGGGGAATACTTCTTAAAATAGTAAGTTAGAAGTATTCGAGCACATAGTAGGTGGTTATGGCGAAGAATCAACTTATTCCTTGGTTTGCCAAACAAAAAAGGAAACCACGTTGATAGCGTTGTTGACTAAGCAATAATACACTTCAGCCTGAAATTGGTCAGTCGTAGAAGAAGCAACTATCAAGATTAAATTAGAAGGTATCGACACAACAAATTGCAGATTCACAGCAACTTGCTTTTTAAAAAACTTGTCAGGAAATGGATGGATAAACTACTGCTTTATCATAAAGCAACTTTGTTTAGATGCCGTTTCAACCAACGTCTTTCGATTTTTGAAAATCGCCTTCAAAATTGTTCAGATTACATTCCTTATTGCTTTGGTGATAAAATAAAAATATTAACACGACCGTTGATAGCGTGATTTTCGGCAATATGTACGACTTTGCCCAGATTTTACGATATCCTAGATAATTGTGCTCGTCAAATGAGGAAAATCGCCGTGGCATTCATTTTAACTCGCGGAGAAAACGATCAGGAAAACATTATTGCCACTCTGCTTCTGGAAAGGACTTTAACAGAAAGAAAATAAACTGATGGTCATCAAGAATATTCAAACTTGAATCCGCTTTAGCTTCCAGTAAACTTAAGAACACATTAAGTGGTCACATTTAATTTGATGGGAAAACTTTTGTTACGCTTTTGTTACGGTGGTGTTGCAGTTTTGGTGAGCATTTCTTTTTTATTTCTTTGCTATAAAACGCTTCTTTTATGATTTCACACAGCGCTTGATACGTGGATTGCGTATGAGCCTTCTTACAGTGATGCCGAGGATTGTTAGCATGCATTTCTGTTTGTAAGGCTCTTTTGATGGTGAGAGCCTGTGATTCATTTCTGCGAAAAATGCAAACGCTAATGAAAATTTCATTCCATGTACTGTAAAGCATGTCGAATGGAAGGCTCCTCGAATTACGAATTGTAAGATTACTTTGAGTAGCAAATCACGCGATTAACTTAACGGAGCATAAAGGAAAAACATGGACAATAATATGAACGCGCAGGATGCTTCGCAAACACCTCATTTGGCATTTAACAAACGGTCGGCGATTTATTTGCAGGATAAATGGAGCAGCGAACGCCGTGAGTGCATAATTTTTATTTGCTGTGGAATCATCCTGAGATCAATTACTTGTAGATTTTCATTTGGTCCCGTACGGCGAGATGGGATTTACATGGAATATTGTGCCGTTCACTTACTTTATTAGATCAATAAAGTGGGGATGAAAGAAAATAAATTAAATTGTCCAAACACCTTGTAAAGCTTTTGTTCGAAAGCAGAGGGTCGATGTTATCGACACAAAGTCATCTTCCGGGGGTTGAGAATTGCCTTAATAATGTGGTCATCAAGAGGCTCAAATGTGTGCACGTGGTTGACTTTGTTCATTCATGCAGACAGTGACTGTGAAAGGGGTTGCGCGAAATCGATTATAGACGCCAACCAAGGACTTGTCCTAGTGCAAAGGACAAAATTCCATCTATTGCATGGGTACGACACGGTACGTGTCACCTACGTGTCCATACGTTATCCTTGAGAAACAATCTTTCACAATAAGTCCAACGATGTTCACTCTGTGCGCTCTTCGATATCCTTTCGGACAGGAATAAAATTACTTGGCTAGATAGGAAGATACCAACTTGCCAGCTTAATCTAAGAACGTTTTCGTTAATGAATGCCTCAAAGTTTCAAAGACAACGACGGTGGGTAATCATGGGCCTAACCCTTCCTGATAAGAGTTCGCGTGTAGAGGCCAAGTTCATGAGTAAAGCTTAAGCTGGTGTGAATAATTAAATTAGAAATTGTATCGCCTTCGTGGTGACGTTACTCAGCTCGAAACCTTACACGTATTTTTAGTTATCGTCTCGTCTTCACATTACATCAAAGGAAAAATAGCAGATCCCTTGCAAATATGCAATTAATGTACCATGAAATATGGGCTATTTGAAAAGTGCCATACACAAATCAGCATTCTGAGTACGTGCGCACGAAAGACAGTGAATGCACTTGCGAATGATTTTGTATGGATAAAAGTCTGCATTTGTCGCTTGACGAAAGCTTCATGTAAATTCTGTTGAGTTATCAAAGATTCAGGCATAATATCGAATTTGCTATAAATGTCCCGCAAACTTAGCAATTGCTTGTGAGTGTGGTTGCACCGTTTAGTTTGAGTTGATATAGATATTCTAAATTGCAACATATTCTTTTGGCTTTGATGGAGTCATGTTCCGCGTTTCTATGGAAAAATTCAGCCTAGAAGTTCGCATGTATCATATTTTTGTGATCAACGAAAGTTTATTGCCATTTCATTTACAATTTAACAATATCAACTGCAACAGAAAGCGCTGAGCCAGGAACATTTCGTGCTGGACGTACAGAAATGCATGCTTTCAATGAAATTGCTTCTAAACAAAAAGGACCGGGGTAGGTTAGTTGTAAACAAACATATGGATTTGCGGCAATATTAGCAACTCTGAAGCATCGGCTGGTTCGCAAGCTTTGATTCTCGAAGCGTCCTGTAATTTCCTGCCGTCGTCGAAAATCTAAGCACCACAGATTTCTTGTACCTGAAGGTTTTGTTAATAAAGTTCGATTGGCAAACAAGCAGGACGTAGGCGACAGACAAAAGTGTATTGCTCTCGTTGTCGTTTCTTCGTCTAAGAACTCTCTTTCAATTTAGGCTGTTTCGAAACTATCGGCGATGATTTGTATGCTCTGGCACTCGATTTTAGATGACACATCCTTGTTTAAGGTTCATTTTATAGTATCGTAAAACCGCAATGAATTGTTTCCCTAAGGCTAATTGTGTTCCAGGCAAACACATATTTGGGAAAGAAAATTACTGGCTCATTTCGGGACCGTACAATTCGGTTTGGAAAATAAAACAGGGCTGTTCGAGAAACATTTGAAGTTAACGACAATGCGCAAATAACTAATGTTGTGTTTAATTTTTTTCATTTTGATAATATACTTGTTGAATTGCGAAGAGATTCAATACTACGTAAAAAGTTGAGTGTAGCGAATGCAGATTTCGTTGATGATCAAATACGTTGAAAAGGAGTCTCCATGCACATAAGATTGGTCAGTTTTCATCTAATAGGACGAATTGAGAAGCTGTCTGTAACGTTCGGATCTTTTAGTTGTTTTACAAGCACAAGAAATTGATCAGTAAGATGTTTGACGATCTGTGACTAAAAACAATAGTAGTTTCTTTGTGACGAGACATTTCACCTGATTAGTAGGAAACACAAACGGAAACAGGAAGTCTTGTTGATTAAACGCAGGGTGACATTTAGAATTGATATAGTCATGAGTGCGATTTGTGATACATTAAAAATTACGTTCAGTGGTTGTCGCGGACACATTTTTTTGGCAGTATCACAAGGAGAGGGGAAGTGGCAATTTTAAATGCTTGCGTCTCGTTTGCTTGTTAGCTTTGCGAAAGTAATATTTCCCCCTACTGCCTCAAGAAAGATCATGGTTTCACACAAGCGAATAGATACGAAATTATTGGCAGTCGCTCAGCTATCGGTGAATTGTAGGGCAGAATTCCTGACACCATGCCCTCATATGCAGTTTGAGGCGAGGGAGCACGAAATTGCACTAAATTGCATACTATGCATTCACAGAAGCCGCTCAGGCCATATACTAAGCCGTCTTATAAATACACCGTTATCTTTATTGTGGCTGTGTTTTCGACTTTATTGCTTCCACATGTGCGTAGTTCGGTTAATTACTTTCTCAATAGTTTGCCGATTGTAATGAAAAGTTTCATCAAAATTGCATGCTTTAGACGCTTAAACTTTTCGCAACTCTTGTGCTGCATCAATGCACTTCTTCGTATGTACAAGGCCTGGTTGTAATGTTGCAGCCCAAACCACCCCAGCCCTTTTGAATTCTTCTCGGAGCCAAACAATTATATTGCCAAACTACAGGAAAGTTGTTCCTTCCTGCTCGCATTGCCCTGCACTTATGTCCATTAAATGACGCGGTTTTCGTCTTATGCAGCCGCGTATGGTTCATTCCGATTTTGTAGCTAAGTGCAGAAAAAGTTGAAGGCCGTTACCGTTCGCTTAATGGAACTTCTTGCTCGCTCAATACAAGACTAAGTGCAATTGTTAAGTTAAAGTTATTTTAAGTTCTTTTAATTTTTATTTATTTGTGGGCTTGTTACGCGCAGCTATGCGGAAAATCTTTAGAAATGCCAAAAGTTATCCAGGCGACTGTCGAGTGACATTCGAAACAATAGTGGTCGGGGAACAATCGCATTTTTATGATTGAACATTTGCCGCCTTGAATTACAGCAGCCCGCAATTGCATCAACGAATTATGTACGGTGACATTTTTCAGAAGAAATTGCAGAAAAAGTTGACTAGTTGACAAATTCGTTGCGAGTTTTCATTTTAGAAATGTTTTTGCTACAACGACTTTCTTGGATTCCTTGTGTTCTATGAACTCAATTGTTCAATTAAAAAATTAACTGAAAGATTGTTTACTTATAATTATGTGAAAATGAATAGTGAGCATTCTTACTTAAAACTTTCAACAGTTTCGTAGACTAAATCTAAAAAGGTGCCATGTTTTCACTGCAATTAGATTGTTCAGCCGAGAGGAAGATTTTGAGATAATTTGACTATATTATGATGATATACCAATCAATAAAGATCATATGATTATGCTTATTAAGCGTTATATCAGTGAAAATGATAGTACATGAAAACATGAACAAGAGAATATTATTTACTTGATTCAACACAGTTTATGGAATGCAAGCATTAAGAATTACCAATGAACTCTTCATTAGAAAAAGTAAAGAACATGCTATCTAGACATCGTTCACAAAAATATCCTGTCCTTTTTGCGAACGTTAATTAGTGTGAAGCATTTATTTCGTTCGAAAGTTTGCCATTGGTTAGAACGGATTTTGTCAGTCTAACAGTTTTTTCAATGAAAACATTTAATTTTCGAATTTCAGATCCAGTCAGATTCAAAATTGTATTGAACTGGGAGTTTTTCGAGGCCTTCTAGACATTCGGAAACATTTCAACAGCAGCCACCAGAGTGTTCTAAGATTTTATTTGAGTAAACATTCTTAGTGTTTGCCTCAAATCTCGCGATCGATTTTTAAACCGATTCTGCTCAACCGAACTTCTGAAAGTTCTCATGACGAAACATGATTGTAATAGTAATTTAATAATAACAGTGGACTTAATTATATATTTTTGGTAACTTTAATGCATAAATATTAACAAAAATATAATTTAAAAAATCTATTACATCGAAATATCTAAATAAATAATAAACCATAAATTGGATTGGATTGGATCGAAAAAAGTATCATAAATTGGTCTGAGTAACAAAAATAAGACTGATGCTTGTGTTACAAGTTGTTGTGTGGCTACGAATATTCACCAGATAATTGGAGACTATTCATTGACTCTTCAAAATTAAGTTTAAAAGCAGTCTTACTGCATAATGGCAATGTTCTTTCATCTGTACCTTTAGCACATGGCATTCACATAAAAGAAACTTATGCAAATATTAAAAACCTACTCGAGAAAATTCAGTACCAACGTCATTCTTGGAAAATATGTGCAGATCTCAAAGTTGTTGGAATATTACTCGGGATGCAAGGAAGTTAAACAAAATATTGCTGTTTTTTATACGAATGGGACAGTAGAGCTAGAAATCAACACTTCATAAAAAATTTGCCAATGAGGACTAATTTAATGCCAGGACAAAGGAATGTGGCTGAAAACCCCTTAGTAGAAGCAAACAATATTATTTTGCTACCTTTGCACGTCAAATTAGGTCTCATAAAAAATTTTGTTACAGCCATGAATAGAAATGGAGAAGGTTTTCTGTATTTAAAAACATTATTTCCTAGACTGAGTGAAGCTAAATTAAAAGAAGGAATTTTTTGTCGGGCCAGATATAAGGAAGATAATGAAGGATTCTAATTGTATTGCAAAATTAACCATAGAAGAAAAAAAAGCATGGCTTTTTTTTGTTGAAGTGGCAACAAATTTTTTGGGAAATAGAAAGTCTGCTATGAAGATATGGTTTCTCAACCACTACAGGATTATAAAGCTTAAGGATGTGATATGTCCTTAAAGATTCCTTTCCTTCATTCCCATCTCGACTTTTTTCCCGAAAATTTAAGTGCAGTGAGCGACCAACACGGAGAAAGATTCCATCAAGACATCATATCATGACAATGAAAAAACGATATCAAGGAAAATGGTCACCGAGAATGCTTGCAGACTTTTGTTGGACTCTAAAACGAGATCATCCATCGTATAGTTATAAGAGACGAGCAAAACGAACAAAAAAACCTACAGAATATTTTTTTAAAACTTGAGTCCCTTAAAAAATAAGTTATGTTTTTTTTTAAATAAATGTATATTTCCGCGAAAATGAGTGTTTCAATTTTTTTTCACACACATATTTTAAGTTATCTCTGGCCAAGGTATAAAAAACAACCAGTAGCGAACCACGGCAAAAAATAAATAAATTTTTTGTTGTCCAGTGTAATTACCAATTATAATTACTTGACCGATTATCAAATACACACCGATGGAAAAAGCAGGGCAAGAAGGCTCCGAGAATCCGAAAAATTTAATCCCAACCTTGATCTAGCCCGTTCTTCCATGGTCCCAACGAGAGTATACCGCAGGCATTAAACATGGCGCTCTGCAGGTTGCAAAGTGGTCAATAAACTCAGAACTGCAATTGAAAATTGGATTATCTAATTTTGTGAAAAAAAGCATTAAACTATATACCGTTAGCGGTTCATCCTTCAGATTGAGAACGCAATGTGAAAAACGGATTAAATCAAAAAAATGACTCTAGAAAGTTAAAAATAAAATAGATAAAAACTCTTCAGCTTAAAAGGATGTCGACCTTCACTTCGAAACCTCACATTTTCTCCATTTATCGTATGGAACCAGAACAGATTTTTTATAATCGGTGTGCAAATTATGTAAGCGGGGGGTTCATAGACGAAATATTTGACAATATCAAACTTACATACTAGGAGGCCGAATTTCACTTAGTAATTGCAAGGACTGTATTTATCCTACTAAAGAGGGGAAATACAGGTAATAGTAATCAAAAATCTATTTTTTGCGACGTAAAGTGTTAGTTGAACATCTCAAGAGTAAGGTAGTGTAGTTTCAAATCTCAATTGAATTCCATTCTGAGGTTCTTACATGTGAGCCTAGCTCACCTCACAGAAAATTTAAACATGTTTTTTTCATTACATTTTTTAAGTTTATGGGAACATATTTAAAACAAGTTGGCTGATCGTCATAAAATTGTAGACCCAGCTCAAATTTTGCACAAAATGTTTAAAAAATAAACTGTATTAGCTACTAATTCTCAATGTTGAGGTCGTTGAAAATCTCCCCCACTTCATAAAGTCCTCATTTAACAACAAACAAATTATATAGACAGCATAATTGAGTAACGAGGTTTACCTGAAGGTTTTGAATGTAAAACGTTGAATTGAAATTGATCTAAATTGTATATTTTTGGCGTCTACATGTATTCCCCTTTTAATACGCATAGGATTAGGCTATTATAGTCTGGGATCTGACTTGTTCCCGAGAAGGCATATTTTTGTGGCAAACGCCTGAATGCTACACGATTCTTTCTGAGGTGGGATCTAATCGAGAATTCGCATATCATAATAAAAAAAAATATTAGAAACTGAAGAAAAAAAACATATTATAGTTGCCACGATGATAACATTCACGGAACTGGTTTCAACTGGTATTTAAAAATTAACAAAACTGTACGAAGATATGTTAAGCTGTGATACAATTTCAAACAGTGAGCGTAGTCGTTATGAAATTCTTTATTTTCTAGCCATCGATTCCTAAAAACCATTCGTTTATACGCCGTCCTTACAGTTTTAGCTAATAACTAGAAGTAATAAAATCGATTGCCGCTTTTGACGGATTATTTGTTTACTAATGTTGATAAGTGAGTTATCAGAATGCATACAGCACCTTCATACGCTTTTCCAATGAAAAGAAACCACTCCACATGTGGGTGGTGGGGTACAGTTTTACTTATCTAATATTATAATAGGCTAAGCGATTCCTGTTTTCTTTCGTATTCGTTTCGATATACAGGCAAAGTGTTATGGAGCCCACGTCGAAGGATTACCGCTCGCATACATGGGCATAAGTGAGAATGCTTTCCATTATAAGGGTTGTAAATATCGCGGAAATGACAGGTGCTGTGACATCTGGAATTGTATCTCTTATCAGAACCAGATATCTAAGCACTAAGATAGCATAGAAAGAGGTAAGGATTGTCGTTGATAACTAAACAGGCTGCCAGTCATGCATTCGGGGCAGTGGATCATGCTTGAGAAAAATACCCTTTTTCATAATTATGTTTATTTTGTTGAGTTTATCATCAATCTTATCGCTGACTTATCTGATTAAAAGCTATTCGGGGTGGTGGTATATCAAGTTATAGCTCGCAAGTATTCCAGCCTGAATACAACTTTTAATATTTCATATCATAAGTGTAATCGATAATATATCTTGCGGATGATGTTGGCTTTTGCGATTTACGTAAAACAAGAATATTAAACAGAAACTTGTGAGTGCCCGCCCTACTTCTTTGCTAACATTTTGATAAAAAATTGAGTATAATTATCGAATTGTGCCTTGCATTTCATTCCGCCATTCGAAAAGCAGCTTTTATTTCATTATTGACAGGCGCTGAAATCTCAAGAAGATTCCGGCGACATTGTATTCAATTGTTTCATTTTAGTTTTAATAAATTGCAAAAAGATTTTTAATAGTCTAAATATTTAGCTGTGAAAAAAAATGATTGATTTCTACCACACTAATCAATATTTGCAGCAGTAAATTAATAAATCGTTCTTAAAAAACTAGTACGTATGAGTTCTTACTTATAGCTCTATACACGAGTTTACGTTTCTAGCCTTGTATATTTCAGGTCAGAATTCAATTGAATCGTCAATAGAAGCTAGCTTGGTTTTACTTAGAAAATATTGGCTTTATGAAACAAAAGTAAGAAATGGTACATAATCCAAATTATCATTATGATTGGAGGAATTTAATTTTTTTGAAACATTTTGTATAAATGATAACTTGAAATTTAAGTTTGTCTTTTAAATTACAGCCGTTGGGAAGTTGCGTTACTAAACAAGAGCTATCTGCTTTGAATGTATTTGGAACTAATTATTTTTATTAGGCTTAAAAAATCATCGAGCTTTGAAAAGAATCGATTTTTTTGTTTGGATATTTATTAATGATCAACATTTTTGTTTCCACATCTTTTCTTAATAGCTCGTTCAATACTAAACGGCATACCAAGCTGGGTGAAACAGCTTCATCTAGAAGCAATAGTTTAATATACTTTTTCTAGGCCTAGTAATAGAAGAAGTGAAATAAGGGTGAATTGTAGTATTGGAGATCGAGACTGAATATGCACATCATGGGTGTTTTATTGTTTCTTTAGAAACATTTCTAGGGTCCCATACCATAGAGCTTGACAAAACGCTATTGTTATGGCAACACTGTTCGGTTACCTGTCACAGATCTTCTAAACGATATAAGATATCGACTTGTGATTCACACTTAATATGAGAACTCTTGGCTCAAAGACGAGCAAAAGTTATTCATAAAACCTTATTTTAAACGAAGAAAAATAAGGACGTTTCGTTCGTTAGTAAGACTAGCAGAGAACAAATACATTTTCTTCTATTTTTGGCTATAACACTTTGGAGTATTTATTTCCGAAATGGCGGTAACCTTATATCATAACGAAAATATTCAAAAGTATTTTAGAATTTGTCATTAAAATAAATAACAGAAGTTCAACATTATCACATTTACATACATTTTGGTTTCTGGAAAGTTTTAAGTTATTTCACGTTTATTTTATTTCATATTGAAAAATATTGTTGAGAAAATAAATATATGATATTTTTTCTGACCCTAAAATTATATATATTTTTACAGAAAGTAAACTGGTTTGTTTTGAGTGTCAGTAATAAAGCTTGAATAACTTTGTTCCATTTTCGCATAATCTTTCTTAGTTACTAGATGCAAAAAAATTTGCTTTTATGAGTTCGGCTTTTCCCCATTACAGACTGTAGAAAATATTATGGTAAATTCTGGTAGATGAAAAAAAATTTCGGCGTACAGTAAAACACCCGGCAAAGGTGCACGTTTGCGGATGCTTCACGGAAAGGAGATTCGGAAAGCTTATCGTTTTTACGAAAATCCTGAATGTTGAATTCATAATCAAATTCAATAAAAAGGCATTGCTAAATCTATGGAGCCGGCTATCGTGATTGGATGCTGCAACACGACAAAGATAAACATCGGAATCGTCTCTGTACCAGCTGGAAAGCAGAAACACACTGTACGTGAGATTTTATATGTTTTGCATATATCCAGACGTCGAATTTTTGTTGTATTCTTAATTTCGTCAAAATGTTCACTCACGCTCTTTTGTCTTTCAAGTATTTATATGAAAATAGCCACGTAGAAAGGCTTTGTAATCTATCTCCCCTCCGATTGCTCCGGACAAGGATTCAATCCGATCCCCCACCCACTAAATGTCTTATGTAATCAATGGACATATCTTACGATTAATATTAACTCATTCCACTTACTGCAATGAGTTCTTACCATCACTATTATTGAGGGTATTTTCATTTTCAGTATTATAATTGCTATTTTTAATATTTTTTAGATATTTCTGTAATTTTTTTCGTGTGCACCTCAAGGGTTGCATTGCTCGCCTTGATTTTATTGTGTATATTTCTACACCTACCACAAAATCGGGGACATTCCGGTTTGTCTGATTTTGCAAAATTTTCCCCTGAATTTCCGAGAATTTATGAATTCCGTAGATTAGTGATGAAGAAAACATATCTCGCTGATAAACGAAGTCATTGGGTTTGAAGAAAACAGATGAAATAGAAGGATTCACGGTAGGTACTGTATATTATTCACACCAATCAATGGTCGGTCAAATCACTCAAAGAAATTGAACTCAGTAGATCATCAGATTACATATTTATTACTTGCATGAAGACTTCACTCATCGGCTGTTAATAAATAGTTGGTGTTGTTGTAATTCAAACTTGTTATGTGAACAGTACAACACAAAAATTTAACGCCGCGGGTTGACGCGGTCAAAGCAAATGCAAGGTTCAAATAATTTCTTATACTTATAGCTCCACCTATCAACCAATAGTTTCGGTAATATTAAAAAGCTACATTTTTATATTTCCGAGAATGAACCGTTAGGGGTTTCGGTCGATAAGAAAGTGTTGCCTTCCCCTCGAACGGGAGAGATTATTTTTTCCCATGGGATCGGTTTCATCCCTTCTCAAAGTGCGCGGTAGTTTTTAAACTCCTTAAGATATGAGGCGCAATGACGGTTTGAAATCTTTAGGGTGTGAGATCCTTGTTTTCGGAACCGACCGAGGCCGCTGTTGCATCAAACAAATATGACATGTTGTTCGACACAGATCTATTTCGGTCCACGTTCATGAATTGATCTATTGTTTTAATCATCAGCTTCCTCGGAAAAGTTATTCATCGGAAAGGTTTCATTTTTGGGAGAGAAGGAATCATATCACACTTGCATCCTTGATAAAAGAAATGGGAAATGGGAGGATAAGTATGCTCCGCCTCCATCCTTGTGTTGAGTTGAAAAAGGATAGCTAGTGCAATAAAATTTACTACATATTTACTATACCTAAGTAAAATCATGGTTTACACAAATTTCTAATAATCATAATTTGAGGACAATTGAAAATATGTATGTTTATGTCAAAAAATTAGTCGGAAAATTCCAAAACAAACACTTCAAAAATAAACTCCAGGTTGTTGCATATTTATTCGGTTCCGTGCAATTGCCAAGAATCGTTACTATTTATGGTCGATGAGCTCTTGGACTCTGCAAGTAATATATATATATAATCGTCAGGCTAAAACTCCAGAGTTTGACGTCACGTCAAAGGATCTGCTTTTGTTTGGAAATGTATATCGATCATCCACCGATTGGCCATATTTAGCATGCTTTAAATTGCAAACTATCAATCCTATAGTAAACGACCCAAAAAAAAGTTTGGTAGAGAATGGAACGAAGTTTCTGATCTACACAAAACAATTTAAAAGCAGAGAAAATGTGAATTTTAATTTGTTTATCTTGAGAATAGTAATTAAATATTATTACTATTCTTAATAGCTAATCACATTTTCAGCTAATTGTTATCTGCGAAAAAATTTCAACATTATTGATAACAGTTTAGGTAAACTGTGGCTTATTATTGGAAGCCAATCTGTATTATTATAATCATTTTTCTACGGCTCCTAGTTAGATAAACTTCTATGTTGTAAATAAAAAGTGAATTGAAAAAGGCTGCAGCTGCCTCGATTGCAAATTAATAATATTGAAACAACAACATACAACAATATTTACTTCTAAAGATGCTAGAGATTTATTTCTATAGATGCGGATTAAGCGATATTGAGCTGCAGGGCTAAATGTCAATAGCAGTGGCGAGGGGTGAAAAATTACTATGGGTAAGCCGCTTACTATTTGAGAGACATGGATCCTTAACAGACAAAGCAGTATATTATGAGCATATAGAGAAATACTACCGTAATCATTCTTTCTATTGCATACATTTTAAATTACGATCAGTTATGAAATATTTATGTTTTTATGTTATGTGTATCGTTCTGCAATAAGTTGAAAAAAAAACACTTTACCACTTTCAAGATTTCACAAAAACAATCAAATAACAATAAACTCTTTTCACGTTCTGTAGCTTGCGTGAATTTCTTGCTACAATAATCAAGGTATATGTAGACATATAGACTATTGTAACAGTATGTATTTCTAATTGGGAGTTTTCGATGATTTTCTAGCATCAATTTTCACAGCTGATTCGCATGCCGGGAACGCTACCGGCTTTTTGATTTGCTTCCATATCTTATTGAGGAAAACTGAGCTGCCATTCCAACAAACGGGAGTTGAATGCCCACGGCACCTTAAATTATTGATAAATTCGAGACTCGGAAAGCTTTGCTGCAGTTCTTACAGATTTTGATCGCTTTGCTGGCTATTATGGAACTATGAGGATGTGTAGAATGAAGAGAATGTAGTATGATGGAATAAACACTGAGATCAAGTGGAACGATTGTGCATGTTTACAGTGATGCATGCAAGTAAATAAACACTTCATTCCCTTATAAAACTGAAGTGTTAGACATTTTTGAAAAATATTTGGAAAGGGAAGCAGATCGGAATCGGCTTATATGAACGCCTCGCCACTAGTCAATAGAGGTTTCTATATGAGAATTCGACTTTATGCTATCAATCCTATGCACAATCGAAGTGAGATGAAAAATTCATTCCATTATTCCTACAAGTTATTACCTGTGGATGCAATCTAGTACTGTGAGTATTGGGCTCCTAAAAGTAAGTTTCCATCGGCATCCATCAAAAAAATTTGTAGAATATGATTTACTCAGAAAACAACTTTTATTAATAATAGATCACACCGGTTTAATGCTTGTTTGGAGTTTAGAACACGTTCGATAAGTTATATTAATGTTAAATAAATAAATGTTTTATATTCACTTGAAATCACCAATATAATTTTCAGCAAGTGTAGGTATATTAGTTCTATCAGTTGATTTTCCACTTACAGTCGCAATTTCTTTCATAATTGCTTAAAATGGTTCAGCCAACTATCAGGATAACTCCCTCCTTCTAGCTGCACTGATATACCCGATCAATTTACGAACAATTTAGAATGAACTGAGATCTTATACACGATGATAGGTACCAGAACTAGAGCTAGATTTGCAGATAATAATAACCGAAATTCATTAGAACTACGTACAGTTTTCTTATTTTGCAAGAATCATATTACCGTATTCGATCTCATGAATGCCTCCAAGACAAAAAAAATTATTGATTTATACGTGGAAGCAGTGACAAGTATTTGTATTTTTTGCTTTACTACAAAAATATGAAAATTTTAAGATTCAAATGGAAACATTCAATTATATTTTTTATTATGAGACTCGACTGCTGCGACTCTTAAGGTTCAGACAATTAACTTCCCAGTAACGTGAATAAAGAAACAATGATGTGCTTTTATTATTAATTGTTATTATTATAAAAAAGTAAATTGAAGAAACCAATGAAACGCTCACATAACATCAATCATCTTTCCCACAGCAGCTACTATTTCAAAGGATTTAAAATTTTGTCAAAACTCAATATAACACAAGACGTATCGGAATATCAAATAACAATATTTTTTCATAAATACTATTTATATGTGCCTATAAAACCAAAAAAAAGTTCGCTCATCAAAATTAATTTTTACTATAAACAACTTCTACTTACAACCAGGCTCTACATCATTGTTTATTTTTCAAATGTTAAATGTGCGTTTTATTATTGCTTTCGAATGTTTTTTAAACATAATATTCTTGTATTAGTTATGTAATAATAAACCAATCTTAAATTGCAAGATTGTTGATTTTTTTGTATCAAATAACATCCTAACATTAAATTTCTTCGAACTATCATTAGTCTACATTATTGTAAGCACGTTTCATTATTATCAACGACATTTTTTATTATAAAGAATATTCAATCATTATTTGCAATTATTTTCGTTATTGAGGGCATTTAAATATTATTAATAATAATCATTCGTTATTAAGAATGTTTGATCATTACGAAATAATTATAATTGTTATTTACAATATCAACTTATATTAATAAAAATATTGAATTACTTATAAAAATATCTAATTATAAATTGCACTATCGTCACTACTGCCATTTTCCCAAAGCTGATAATATAAGCTTGAAATTCTATAAATTAATATTGTTTGTTGTATTGGTCAATACTTTCTTAAAACACACAATAATAAAACTGAGAAGTTAAAAATATTGCTTTGAAGGTATTTGCAATCAGCACGAATAAATAGTGCATTTCATTTGTTTCAAAATTAAGCTAGTTTTTTGCCTTTATTTCCGTTTTTGCATCCTCAATAAAAAACAACTAAACCGATTTTGCTGAAAACTCACTCAGTTTTAAGTTACGTAACCACGCGTCGAATAAAAGTCCCAATATCTTTTTTTTGGTTCTTGAGATAATCGAGACGAAAAATAACTCCAAACGAACATACGCATATTCGCACATACGTACACAAGCACACACACACACAGATATCTCTCGAAAAAGGATGGATTTGAATTATAGAAACCTTAAAACGTGGAGACATGTCAAAATTTGAAATTCGCAAAATCGGCCCCATTACAATAACCTCCCACTGGGAACTGGAAAGTTAAAAATTTCCAAAATTCATATTTGTTGGGACATCCTTGATTTCCACCTCAGAACATAGAAATCAATAAAATTAGATGGCTGTAGATTCGCTATGCGATTTTAATCAAGAGATAGTACTGGCTAGCCAAGAAGCTATATTTGCTTAGATTTAAATTAGCTCATTACAAACCATGTCCTTATGAATAGCAACATTGTCTTGTTGGAAAGTCCACTAAAAACTTTTTCAAAGAATGCAACGTCCTTGCTGTTAATCATTTTGATTGTCATTCACTAAATTGCTGTTTGATCATAATACGAAACAGCATGTCTGTTCACACTAAAAACACTGGTTTATCGGGTCATACGGCTAGTTACTTAATAAAACGAGTTGGGTAAGTTACTACCCATGCTCCGTCTACTACCCTTGTGTTTGTGTTAAGTAAAATATTCAATAAATATATTAGCAGCATTATAACTTTCAAGATTATCATACTATGAAGAAAAAAAAACAGAAAAAATAATTAGCAATTCGCGAAACTTTCTAATTTTTGTAGCTAATTTTTCGCGCAACAAAGCGATTGAACGAAAACATGTTAATCGAATTTTTAATTAAATTATATTTGTTTTTATTCGCAGTATGTTAGCCTAAAATATTTAATGCTATTATTGTATTTATTAATAATTTTATTAAACACAAACTCACAGATGGTGCACGGAGCACGGATTGCATGGTTGTTAATTTACCGAACTCTTTTTGGTAAGTAACTAGAATATGCGCTGCTTGCATGATTTGTAAATGTAAACAATAACGATTGAAGAAAAGTTACATGCAAGAAAATTTCTCTAAAACAGACTTTTTATTTTGATGCGATGAATAATTGATGAAGCGCACTTATAATAAAAAGACAGTGGCTTGTAAGTAGTATGTCATTCAATCACATGAACATTTTATTTTCATTAACAGGTTTTGAACTTCATTTTCAAACAGGAAATGTTTTTTTCCAAATTTAACAATCGTTATATTGATAAAATCTCTGAAAAGTCAACTTCACTCATAATTCTCTTTCATGAAAATACGTTGTGAAAAAAGTGTGGTTACACTAGTTAGTAATTAAAATTTTTGTGATAAACGAAAAACCTTTTTAAAACTTAGCTAGAATTATGATGCTGTCAACATGAAAACTGACTTGACTTTATTTATCCAAATAATACTTGACCTCATGCATTCTTTTTACCAATCAAATGTTTTACTCTACAATAAACAATATCTGCGTTTTTTTAACAAAAGAAAGGTCCTGAATTTACTAAGTTTATTGTATGCTGTTGAGATCAGAATTAATGTTCAATCAAATTCACTCAAAACTGCGAGATAAATAAATTTCTAGCAAACAAACAAGCAAATCGGAATTTCATCCTTTTGAAAAATATCAACCGAAAAGTTTCTCACGCGTCAAGAAAGGCTTCCTTCCAAGAACCCCTGGCCGAGGGTTATATGGCACGAACGGGTAATTTCCATTAAAAAGAGAACTCTATGAAAAGCAAAGAAGCCAGCAACTGGCGGCCAAGAGATCAGATTGTAGAAGGGTTTTCAAGTTCCGAATGAGCGACCACCGGTCCATCAAGTTAAAAGAATCCAGTTCATTTTAATTTTCGTGTATCTTGCACGTGTGAAAAATGTGTGTGTTACACAGATAAAAATGAACCTAGGTAATGAGGTGAGTTAGTTGAGGCTTGCCGAAAAATTCGCACATCCACATGCTACGACTGGAGCTTTTGCAATTGCGTTACCCTTAGATCTGTTAATTCAACGCATTACACGAAACCCGGAAAGTGAATGAAAAAAGAGTCGATTTAATCTCGGGGCCATGGAAAGAAATTTGGTGTCTCTTTGACCAATCAATCAAATGTTTGATTTGATGTGTTATACTCTAAATATAAGCTACTTAAATAAATATATATGTATATAAAAATAAATAATACTACACACAAAATAAATGATAAAAAATAAAGTTTAAAATTATTATTTTGGAATCCTTGATAAACCTTTGAATAAGTAACTATTAAGTTATAAATTATTTGTCTTCCTATAAATTCAGATCACCCCTGATCAATCACCTTATATATTAATATACCTAATGATAAGGGGTAATTAATAATACCAAAAGTAGTAGTAGTAGTATAAGAGACACTACTTTCGAAATCATCCTTCTATTTTTCGTCATTCGAATGATTACAATCTCATTCTGTGCTTGCTCTATTTTATTGTAATGCTTGGGATAGTAATCGTAAAAATAATTGTGTAGCACAAAGAAGGATGAAATCAAATACATATATGTTTAGTCAATTGAAACAATTACTGCGACTATCAGTATGAAATATAGATTGCTTTTCTTACATACAATATTCAGGATGAAATAGTTTATACAGCTTTCTATCACTTGGGCACGATATGTAAAATGAGTTAAAGCAACTGAAAACTGATTAAACCAACTTTTAGCAACTTTTCCTGGGCAAACATTTTGTGAAAATTCGATTAGCCGAATAACTCAAAAATTTAGTCAAACAAAGTTTATCTCCGTTGTATGGCGTTAATATTAAAAAAACACCACGAAGTGAACGAGAAACACGTACCGCCACCCGATCCGAACGAAGGTAATATCTGATGGCACCCACATAGACAACAACACTCTTCAGAAAAGCAGCGTTGGCCCGCATACATAATAAGTTTTAGTCATTAATTTATATAGAAATTACTTCCAAAAGGGATTTCAGACGGTTCTACGTTGTTCGCCCTACCACCCCAAATTCGCCTTAGATACACATAACCCTTTGCTAAACGACAGATATTGCGAAGATGGAGCTCTATATGGCGCCCGTTCTGTTGTTTACTGTCCGATGTGCTTAGGCATATTTAAGTGTGGAGATTTTCCGCCTGAGGGTGAAAAGCGATGGAGAATTTTCCAGGGATCAAATGAAAAGGCGACCTAGAAGCTGGAATCTAAATTAGAAAAGAGGGAAAGCCACCCTCGGCTTGGTGTCTTCCCTGCTATATCCGACGACGCTACGTCAAATTAAAACAACACCCCCGTATGATGCTGTGCAGATTTCGAAGAATGGCGGACATCACGAAATGAATTACTTTGTCGACGACCTCCCTGCGCCCTTGCATAATCTTTCAGCACCGGTGATATGGTATTATCCGTAAATGGCAATAGATGAGAGTCGTGAATATGTCATATGGGAATCCTTTCTTCAGGGTGCGAAGAGACTGACACAAGACAACATATGTTTCTCTGCATTGATCTGAACCAAACCAGCACGGCGAAATTCCCTATTTTTTAAATAATTTTTTTCTTTGAGATGTCCTGCATTTCGATCGACCAATGCGGTTTAAATAAAAACCAAAACATATCCCTTATCCAGTTTGCGAGCGATGAGCGTAATCACCGGCCAAGTAAGGGGTTGCATGTGATCTGTGATCTCGGCCGAAACCGAAGGGTCCCGTTTCGGAATGAACGCGTGCTGTATGCGAGGTGTGGAAGACGTATTGGGTAGAATGTCGTTTGGGTCGCAAGGTAAGAACAGGTTCTTAATTGAAGGTTGAGTGCATGCAATGGCAACACGACTGATTGACTCATATTAGCTTTTCGGCACGCTTTTAAACTTTGATCCTACGAATAATTTAGCTTGGGCTAACAAAAGAAAGGTCCTGAAAGGTCGATGTGTAAAAATTTTGAATGTCAATTCTACTATGAAACATTTTGTATGTGCGGTTTTGAGAATTTTGGAAGAGACTCTTCGATGGGGTCAGTACTCTCATAAACTGAGATGATTAAAATTTAAATGCTGATTGATTGCGATTATGCAAAACTTTAATTAATCATTGTGAATATGCATCGCAGCATTACTTTCCGCACAGTGGTGCGTATATCGTAACAAGTTGAGTCAAAATAAACTTTTCAAGAAAAAAATTATGAAAAAGTGTCAACGGAAACAATCTTATTTGCATTAATTGTATTATTAATTAAAAACTACTTGGAACCTTCATGACTCCGTAATAATTGAATAAAAAAAATGCGGTAGGCTGACCCCATGACCTGCTTTCTAAAGTCCTTGCTGCAGTGCTGTTTCCACCAATACTCATTAACTGTGTGTAAAAAATCATAAAGTTGCGTAATTCAACATGGTTTGCTGTTCATACATTAGAAAAACCTTTTGCCTTGTGGAAATCCTGTGCGGGTGAAGTCTCCTAAGTAAAAGTAATCTGAGATACAAATGACACTGGGAAATAACAAAAGGATATTACTTTTAGTACCGTTGGTGCTAGCAAAAAACATTTCTCTTTTTCTGGGAATGTATGTATATCAGTTTTATCTGTCCACCCACCCCAAATGTATCATTATGATCCTTCCATGTGGTAATTAATTAACGACTTAAAAGAACTGTTACTCAAGCAAATCCTGCATCCACCATAAATCGATCCGGGAGTTTGGATACGGGATGAAATTTGAAGAGGGTGAATAAACTGTGGACTCAGGACCCTTATGTGCTAATGTCAGCTCTAGAGGGCTTTCTGTTTTATGTTTTAGGATGATAATTTATTTTGGGTGTTCTGAACTTAAAAACAAAGGTTAACACGAAAGGAAAGTTTTGGCAAACTCATTTAATTGAGCAGAACGGTAGACTGAGTTTGAAGGATATACCCATGAGTAAATCAGAGGGAATGGCTGCAATGTTTGCACAGGGCAAAAGCAAGCACCTTACGCCAAAGGATGCTACGTACCCATCTTTCGGCTCTCTCCTCCGTTCGACTTATGTACACGTTTAGATGTTGTAATAAAATATAAGCTTAGCTGACTCCCATCCTTTCAATTAATTTCAGAAAACGGTAAAACTTTACGAGGGCGTGCGTTGTAGAAAACATAGCATGGATATTATTATAGTGCGCCATACTTCTGCAAAGTTTACTTGTTCAGACCAAAGTAAAACATGTATTTCGCAAAAGGAAGCGAGGAAGGGAGAAGTACGAAAGTTGGTTAGAGTTCCCTTGATGAGCCCGCTCCGTTTTCGAGTCGCCGGGCTCATGAACCTAGAGTATGTTATTTTACATCCAACGAAATAGAATTGTAAACGACTGGAGCGTGAATGAAAACCACATTCATATTTTCGTATAATACTGCTTCAGGGATTTTGTATTGAGTTTTAAGGAGCATTAAAACTTTGCGAAACCATTTGACCACCTACGAGATTCAAATTAAGCACGTAACCGACGCTTTCGAACTTCTCGTTGCTTCTGAAGGCTGCAAACTTATCCTGTTTAAGGTGGCATTGAATATACAAAGACAAAAAACAGTTGTTCCAAAATGAAATTCCAAATTGAATGAAACGAAAGATGCGGAAGTTATTCGATAATACTACAAATTAGGTAGAACTCGATGAATACGCCTTCATGCTAGACCTTTGGTAAGTATTTAGCTATTTAATTTATTGGTCCTTACTCGTTTAAGCTAAAATTCAGTAGCACCAAATCGAAGTAATTGCTATTGACAAGAGTTTTTCATAAATAATGCGATTTGAAAATCAATTCTATTGACGATTAAAATCCATGAATAGGGTTCGCATGGAAGCCCTAAATTAATACACCATGAGCTCTCTCGAGGAAAATGAGCTGCAAAAACAAATATCCGGTTTCAACAGACTCAAGTACTGCTGTCTCTGCATGGCTATAGCTCAACAAGCCGATCCATTTGACTTTTTTTTACAATGTATTTACACTAAGAAATTTGACTCGCGCTCAATCCTTTTGTCCGTTTTTCGGACAAATATTTAATTATGTTTAAAATCATCCAAGTTACAACGAATGCTGGTAGATGTGTTCCGCAACCCTTGCTTTTTAGTGGAATTGGCTTTGCTAGCATCTTATTCTTATCCGCTGATAGAATGTTATGAATCTCCTTCAATGTTTGCGGGCATTACGTTTTGAAATCAATCCTAGTGTAAGAGCACAATTGCCATGCATTTCTTCCCACTCAAAACGTTGAACGATTTTGTATCGAATTCGAATACACATTTATTCATGTAGATGCCTATTTATGCGTTTTTAAAGCAATTGTATTTCGAAATTGAAAAAGAATCTTGTTTGAATTATTTGTGGCTCATTTTTATATTCATTGCAGTGCTTCGAGTTGGTAATTTAACATCCATCATGCAATGTCGGCATCAACGGTTGGGTTAAAGAATTCATACTTTGATATTTTCGCCGAGAAAATCAATTTATGTTATCAAGTACCTACGTTAAAACTGAGAAGCTGGAAGCAAAATACTTTAACATTCGTCCTTTTGCTCGAAAATCAGTCATGCTTCGTTCAGAATAATTATTCTGTTTATAATTCTGCGTGATCACTTTCTCTTGCTGCATAGCATATTTTCCAAAGTTACAATTTACAAGCGACAATTCAATTGCCTACGGTGGTCCTTGGAAAACAAGTTTTCCACTTTGAATGCTTCGATAAACAAGATTTGTTTGAAGATTTGTGTGAAGGGGTTTAAATCGCAGCAATGAAGAAGGCATGTGAACTTTTATGATGAAACAAGTTTAAGACTTACAAATATGAATCAAGTTATATCTCTTTAAAAAGGGAATGATAAGATTTTGAATTTAGAGAATACATCTCGGCTGAGGACGCCGATGATGTTAGTCTGAAAGAAGTCGCGAACGGTTCGAGAACTGTACTTTAGTGAAAATATTGGAGGTTATTTGTAATTTTGAAAGTCTAGTGTTGGAGGCAATGCAATTTGCAAAGTGTACGAGGTATGTGTAAAAATAAACATACATTACAAGTAGATACGTCCTTTTTCGTGTTGACTATTATATGGTACCTTCGGTTTTTTTTATCATGCTTTGTAAGCTCAAAGTAAAATAGACTTCAAAGCGAGTGACATGTTGTCAGGCCTCTGAATAATGATTCCTAGAATTCTGTTTTTCTATTATCCTGCGATGCATTGCAGTTCGCTGTGTGCTAGTAGCATGACGCCGCGACGCTATGATGTGCGTTGGTGCATTTCCATGTTTTTCAGTAAGGCTCGACCAGGACACAGCCTAATGGCAGAGCATTATTAATACTTTGCAAGAGTTGCAACTTGCATTCGTTCGTTTGCAGTGCAACCATTTGAATTAGGAGTCAGTACTCAAAGAATAGTTGAGCAGCCTGCGAGGAGGTATCCGTTTATTTTTGTTAGTACAACCTGGGAACGTCCTGTTTTCTGTTTTGTCTACAGAGTGCACTTTACTGTTTGCCTACACGCTAGACGTGTTCATTGGACTGCAAATAGAACTTACGTTGCAGCTATAGTTTCTACTGAACGATTTAATTTTTCCAGCAGGATCCCAGTGGAAGATGCGCATTCTATCGATTAGTGAAGTAAAAAGCAGACAATCTTTGTATGATTTTGATTCACTATGGAGGAGCACTGTAAGGAGGTTTTGATCTTCAAATTTTAAGTATTCTTTGACTTACACTTTTCCTTGATTTTTAATTATTCTTATTACATCCATTGAAGGTGTAAACATAAAGATAAATAGGAAATACCCTATTCTCTACGTCTAAACCTAAGCTTTTGCTAACATGACATTCATTAGGATGTTGCCGTAAATAAAATCGTAAGTCAGCGATTCAAAGCTACTAAAATATTTCTTCATGGCTCTTTATGAGGTATTTCACAAAATCTCCTTGTTTATGCCTGGCATTTTTTGTTTAACGAATCAAAAATGTCAACTTTCATACTGATTCCCTTGTACCCATAGCTCTAGCGATATTTCATGCGTTTTCGAATTAAGAATGAATGTTGATTCAGTTAGACGAAAGCATATTTTAAAATTCACTCTCGATTTTGTTAAATCAATTAAAAAATTTGGCTCACATAAATTGATAAAAGTTAGTTTTGGCAGCTTGATCAAAAACCCCGAAAGATGCCTTTTGTTTCCTTGACAAATGTCTGATTCATTACCGAGGAAGCTGGTATAAATTCAAAAAGAGAGAAAGCTGATCTGAATACCTCACTTATTAATGCCATACGCCTGCGGATGACATCAGCTCTTTTGCGAGCCTATTCGTCGATACTCAGGCAAATTCTGCTCATATGGGTGCATTGAAGTCTCTTCATTTTTCAGCCTTATAGCGGATCGAGCTGGAGAACACATAGTGGAAAATTTTCAATTAGGAATTTCATCGTGACGTGAAAGCCTGTGATTTTTTCTTCCGATAGGACAGAGGATATATGCACTAGAAAACGCATATAAACAAATAGCATCAGACTGTTCGAGAAATGCCTGTCAGTTGCACTCGAGGCTCGACTGAAGCTATCCGGGTGATGCATAAATATGGAATTGCGTATGCAACGGAAAGAACAGCATCGGCGAGGACGAAGGTGCAAGCGAATTTCAGAACGATGGGAAGAGTTGCATAAAGAATGCTTCGAAACGATGGGGTGGTTTCCATGGCCATCCTACTACCTAACTATCAAATAGGCCTATGGAAAGCTCCACGGAAAATAGGCTTTGCTTGCAAATTCTCTTGGTGCCTAGTGACGAGTTCTATGCGGATAGTTGTATTTATACGCGTCTTTTCGTTTCAGGGTACTGTCTGTGTATACCAAATACATCAGCATGTGTATGGATTTTTTTCGCTGCACTGGTACCATATTGTTGTTTTTGTTTGATGGTCGGCCCTCAGACAAGTGGGAGGGATCGATTCAAAACTGCATAAAAGTGCATTCTATTGCATCTGCATGTCAATGTTTCAATGCGTCCTTGGTATATTGTGGTATCTACAGTTGCTTAGCAGCATGAGATGTAGTTGTTGTTCTAGCGGCTGGGTGGAGTAATTTGGATGTGCATTCATAAGTGAACGAAAACAAAGCATTAGTTGACAAAAACAAAAAAGTCAGCAACATGAAATTTTTCCAACAACTAGAAAGTAAATAGGTTTGTGAATTTCTGATCGCAACGCGCACTCCCACTTTTATAATTCGAATACGTTTTAGTATTTCCCCAAAAATTTGCTTGAAATCTGTGAAATTTTAGTAACACGAAAATTCAACGGTAAAGATTTGCAATAAAGTATCAAAGAAATTCATGAGTGTATAACGACATTATGTTTCAACTTAAAATTACATTCTTTGTTTTGGTTACGTTTCATTTCAGTTAATCAAATCAGAATATTTAAAATCAAAAATAAGAAGTCGGTAAATCACAGAAGCCGTTCAGATAGTAAATCGAATGATAAACACCCAGCAGGATCAACTTTTCCGATCTTGAATGCAAGTCGAACAAGAGCTCATATTCAATTTAGATTTGAACCAACCCCAATTATTTGATTTTATACTAGTTTTGCTTACGGTTTGAATTATAATTTTCTTTCTGAAAAGCCACTTTGTCAATAAGCGAACTATTTTGCTACTTTTACGCTATATCTGATCTCAGTTGCTAATTGTTTCGTTAGCAAAGGCAATAACAAAATTTCCCTTGAAGCGAATAGCACAAATATTAGGGTATGATACGACCGTTCATGCTACATATTAAGCAAAATTGTAACACATTTGCACTTAACGTTACTTACATCATTGAAATTATGCATTCACGTGCATGATGCTGACATAATAGCTGTGTAAATTACTCAACAGTTAGAGCCTCTATCAATTGAGCATCAACTGCTTTGGAATGCATTTCGGTACTGTGAACTACGCTCATCTGCCATCGAGCGCCAAACAGGAGCCATCAACCACTTTAAAACTTAATTGAATTACATTGCCCCTATCGACACCTATAAATCACTTTCGATATCGTACAAGGTTATGGGCGCATAAAGTTGCATGGTACAACACCTTATGAGAGTTCCTACTGCATTCAAAAGGACTCACTACAAGCTTGCTTCGATCTAGCAGCGTATAGTGCAAGTGCATTTCGCCCTGCACTTACGTACTCCACGGCAGATCTTGAATATTCGCGGCTGATTCAAATGCGTAACTATCATGTAAAAGTATTCTCCCAAAAGATATACTACGCCGGAACAATATCAAGGATACCAAAGTGTTCAAATCTTTCCAGGAAAATAAGACGAGGTGAATTCTTGAAAGGATTTTAGTATCTCGTGGTTATTTGCTATTCATCTTGTGATCCCGACTCATTTGTTTTCCGCTGGATTTTTCATCTAAATTACGTTCCAGCATTTCTGATGCCTAGGAAGAGTATACTTGGCAATCCAGGGTGTGGCAGAAACTGTGGATGCTGCCTTTTCTCTAGATGTGCCGAAATACTTTTCACTCTAAGGCTTTCCGCTGTAAACGCAGGAAAGAGATGCCACTTTTATCAACTTTCATCCTTTTTTACTGTTTCCTTTTTGCTCTCGAACACATGCACAAAAGAGCTTTGTGTGCGTATGTAGAGCCTTGAAATTTCATCTATTAACGGACTGCCCTTTCTATCGCTGAGGATGTGTACAGCTTGAAGGACGAAATATTGAGTACATCAGCTGGCTGTAAAACTAGGGATGCCCACAAAGAAAGGCCATGTTTTTGTGTGCGTGTGAAATGAAAAATGGGGTGAATATCCTTGTCGAGTCGTCCATGTCAGAAGATATGCTAGGAACGTGGGTACTATTTCGGCGTTCAGTTGCCGCTTTGTTGGAGCTTTTAGGCTTTGCTGCAGGTACAAGAACGCTTGGAGTGAGTATTTCAAAAATGGGTATGTTTTGATCGTCCACTGGTTTGAGGTGAGGTGAGGACACAACACGTAGGATTGAGAATGTTGAGTAGTTCACTTTTTATGGCTTTGGGTACCTTATTATCTACTCTTCACCTTCTGACACAGCCTAATGATTAAAGTTGCCAGTAGCATGGATTAGGTTCAATTTCAATATTTGTTTCTTGAGGAGGTACTATTAAAAAGTCACTTGACTTGCTTAAATCATTTTGAAATTTTTTCGTATATTGTAAGGTTGCCTACATGAGAATCAAAAACATCAACACTAACATTATAATATTGACTGTGAAGTTAGAAGGCACGCTATTTCTCTGCATTGCTTACCGATTTGTTTTTTTACAAATTGTATGACCACAAACTGCAATTCATTTTTATTTCATAAGTTTCCTTACAGTATGAAGTTTCATGTGACATTCAGTTGCACTTTGGCTTTGGGAAAAAGACTAAATTTGGGGGCTTTGGAAAAAAGACTAATAGCAAGCAATAAATTTCTGAATGAGTATGAAGATCTAAATTTCAAACCGTTTTCATCGATGCTCACCCTTGGCTCGTTCGTCGATGCTCTTGAAACTAATCATGATTTTGCCTTGTTTTGGCAATTAATTATGCAATTGAATTTTATTTTCTATACAATTACAAGACCCAACAAACTAAAGCAAACTGGAAGGTTTATTAATTTTAATTTTTAATTTTTCAAACTGGAAGGTTATTTAATTTTATTTTCTATACAATTACAAGACCCAACAAACTAAAGCAAACTGGAAGGATACATCAATATCCATCTAATAGTATAAGTTCAGCTTCTCAACTATGTCCGTTTCGGTCTCTGCCAGGATATCGTTGCTCTTGCATATCCTCTGCACATGGAAATCATTATGTGTAACCATGGGGCTTGAGTCTTTTCAGATGTCCAACGAGGATGAGAAAGACCTAGGCAAATCTATTTTCTGAGCACCGCTTGCAGAAAACTTAAAACTTGTGCTTCGTTTTTGTATAACTTTTAGAGGTCGTAGGGGCTGAGGAGAAGATAATGCTTTGCTGCGGGTAGGATAGCTTCTCTGTGAGAAGTAGTTACAACTGTAGGTAATTTGGATAGAATGAGGTCATTTCTCCCATTTTATCGCGCAGATCATTTAACTGATGTGTGTATTCCAAGTAGGAATACAATTTGTAAAAAAATATCGACATGTTTGTAAATACAAATATTGTTTTTTGTTAAAGTTGGATTTGTAAATTTTTTTTTGCGAATATTAACATTGATTGCACCATATCCACACCGTACAAAATAATCAGCTAACCTTGATTGCTGACAGCTGTAAGTAGGTCGGTTAGTTTCTGGCATTTTATCGTTAGTAAAAGCAAAACATGAGATTAAAAATCAAGAAGCCCTAAGAAGTATCTAACAAATCAAAGAAAAAATTGGTAAATTTTCACATGATCTGTTCGAATGAGGATTGGATACATTGGTTATGATACTAGTTTAAGATTGTGTCATCGATATGCATTGGCTTAATTCACTTCTGCTTTTTGAATAAGCTTGAAATTTATTTCCAAATTGACAAATGGTTTTTTCCTCAAAAGTTATCAAAAGTATGTAAAAAATTTTTGTTCTGTTTCGAAGTGAAGTTTTTTTTTCACATTAAACTCACCAAATATAATTTAATGTTCCTTCGTATCATTATTCAATTACCAAATTACCTATGACATACACTGGTTTCGTTTTACGAGACATACTACACAAGCTCAATATATAGTTTCCTTGTACAAATAGAGCTGCCCGACAAAGTCACTAATTTGCGTAGTTCAAAAAGCACCAGTCACATGCCAAGCGCATATAAATCAGAAGAACAGTTACCATTTACTTTCGGCTCAAAAGACCCCATTCTTGGAACCCATGACAAAATCCAGTATTTTAACCAGACCACAAAGTGCTCGTCCTGTCCCTTCTTCAATCGCCATGGGTGGAATGGAATGGCTCCTGTACTCTGTACAAATAAATGAACAAAGACTTTTACTGCTTCAACTTTGCCACCCTACGATGAAACGGAACTATTTTAGTGATAAGAGTAGTGCTGGATAAGATGGTCAGAGGTATCTCTGCTAGCTTTATTTGCCATGTATTCTAAATATTCGCTCATTCATAGAACAACTTTTCCTGTAACTCCAGGTTTCAAAAGCGTTGAATTCGACTGTGTCCCCCATGCGTCAGGAAGGCCATAATTGCATAGGGGGTTTCTAATCAAGTAAAGTTTTCACTTAAATTTAATCTGAGCTGGTGCAGACTCTGATGTACTTGGAATTAAAATTTTGTTATATCCTGCAAAGAGAAGCACCAGTATCTTCATATCCTTTTCACATATTGAATCGCTTCGTTTCTTTCCTTTCAGCCTCGTCCAGTCCATCGAATATGTAAATAATAGATGAGTGAGTCCCATGCCTTCCTGGCTCCAAGGATATAAGGCGAGTCAAACTTGATGCTTTCACGGCACTATTTCTAATCCCATTTAAAGAATCTATATTCTATGTATGTGTCGTTTCCGTTCAAACTTTCAAATAGAAATGTTATCCAACGAGCCCCACCAAAGTTAGTCTCGTCCATCTCTTGCATCTTATTATTCGCCCCTTGTTCCAAGCACCTTAACATAGATATAAGTTGGTTCTTCCTGCCTCCTCGTCAACCACTGCATGTGTTGGATTCATGCTTGTCAAGAAAATGAAATTTTCTGGCATGGAATTAGTCGAATGAATGGGCGTCGCCAGCGAAATGAATATCTGTCATCTAACATAATTTAGATGGATGTGGGAGGCTTGGGAGTGTAGTCTCCCGTATGTGAATACTAGTAAAGAACCTGGTTTTAGCTGATTGAGGTACCCTTTCAGTTCCAATATTGAATTACAGCTGGAGGATTTCCTGCAGCTAAAGAATTGCAATATGTTTTGCGTCGGCAAAAGAGAAATCATTTTAGGTAACATTATTGTACTAGACAAAGGATACATGTTTCCAAATCCTAATATACATATATTTGCACAACAAAACGGTCTTTTTTGTCTCTGCACTGGAAATAATAGAAATTACCCTCTAAAACATCCTATTGACAATTTCCAAACTGGAAAGTTCATTCTATTAATTTCACACAAATATTGGAGCTTGGTAGAGAATTCAATACTTATTTACTTTTAAATACTGTTGGTTGAACTTGGACACAGGTTGTTTTTGGCAAATGCGAAATCAAATAATACAATCTATCTCTCACCAAAAATGGTCCCTTAACGGATACAGAGTTCAAAGTCGAAAATTTTTGAATTCGAAAGTTGATTTTGAAATGGATTTTGTCCTAAATTGGACGAGTTTTATTCAGCATTATTTATTCGCCAACGCGAAAAAAACAACAAATGCATAGACCCAATACAAATTTTTGGAATGATACTTTTTACTTATATTTTTATATATAATTTTCGGGCATAGTTGTAAACGATTTTATGTTTCTAAGGATTTTTCATTTGTAGAGTTGCTTGTCTAATTTACAAAGTTCAAACTAAATTGTCCGAAGGAAAGTTTGGATTCACTTATCGAATATCATACTGAATTTTTTGATAAGATACTGCTCAAAAGCTTAACGATATCTATTCGTCAGACGAATTTCAAAATCCAAATGCTTGTGAAATTTTCGACTATATTTTCAAAGTCAATCTTATGTCATCACCGCCTTCAGATAAATATAAAATTTTGGCAATATTATGACTGGCAATTTCAGGTTCAGTAGCAACTGCAAAATGGTCATTTTCATAATCATAATAATAAAGACTTCCTGACATTGCTTTGATTGGTGTTCAAAAGGATCATTAGATGCAAATGCGAAGAGAAAACAACTTTTTTGGTAACCAGATTATTCACTCTTTATATACTTTGAGGTGCACACACTTAGAATACAAATAAAACTAGAAAATATGTATTACTTTATGAATACATACAATTTGAACTTATTTTTATTTATTTTTGTGAAAGTGTCGGTCGAAGTTTGTATTCTGAGTATATATGTAAACACCATTTGTTTCATTCTCCTACTTTCTTCCATATACCTTGTGAAATTCAGCTCGGTATTGTTTATTTAAAATGGACGTTAAGTTCATTGCAGTGTCAAAAATGAAAAAAAATCATCAATTTTTTTTTTTCATTGGCTAGAAAAATTCTACACATCTTCCAGAAAATTTTCATAAAAAATCCTTTTTATTGTAACAATTATGTTATAGACAACGTTAGAACGGTAACTTCAATGTAGTGTTAAACGTCGTAAACATTAGAAACCTTCTTTGTTGGCTATGTTTATAAACATATGTTGAAAAAAACTAATATTTATTGGTTTGAACAGTAGAGAATTGATATTAGTTGATAACGCAGGATTGACTGTTTTCGGAGAGACGTTTTTTTTGGTGTTTCGGAAGATTCCGTGACAATTCTAATGAACGAAATGTAACCATATTTTTGAACATATTCAAGTTTAGCGTCATGTATTGTTAGTTTGTTTCCGTTTGTTTGATTCAATAGGAATTGAACAAATTATATTAAAGTTCAGAAAAAATGTAGGTATTACGGCAGCTTAACAATAAGCTCTAAAAAATGTTTTTTTCGTTGAGACAAGATAAGATTTTAATGTTTGATGTAGTTTACAAGAAATGTGTAAGCAAAGGAGCGTTGTTTCCTTTATGCATCATGACTGCCCTTAAGACTTCTCTCTGACTATGATGAATTTCCAATGCAGTTTTTTGCACAGTATTGTGTGCTTCCCAGTTTAATAGTATTCCCTAAATGATGAGAACGACATCAAAATTGATTGTTCTAGTAACCTTTACAAAAAACATTCAATTTTTTCCAATAGATTTAATCTTCTCCCCTAAAGACTTGATTATTAAAACCCGAATAGAATTTTGATGCCGCATCTTGCACTTCGAATGCTGCCTACATATGGTTGTGATGGGGTTTGCTGCAGTTGGGGCTCGCCTAATGCGGGCCGCATGGCTTTTGGCGTTACATGCCCCATCTATGTACTGAAGTGCGGTAAACCTCATACGAGCCGCATTCTGGCTGCATCTCGAATTCTATTTGAGAAATCGTGCTTTCAAAATGTTCAGGAGCTGATAATTGGAATTGGTGAAATAAGCAGAGTATGAGTGACAATGTCTTTATCGCACAGTGCAACGAAAGAAAGCTATGAACTACTGCGGAAAAGTTGTAATGAAATTCTTTTCAATGTAATGTCCATAGAAACTCAAAGTATATGCATAAAAATGTAACTTAGTGCATGTATTAGTACAAATTGCTATTGAATAGATTTATTTGATTGTTGAACTCCACTAAATAGTTTCAAATCACACACTTCCTTTTACTAGATAAATGAATACAAGTATTGTCTACTTGACGCCATTGTGTGTACATATCCATCTGAAGGGAACATTGCCTATTGATTTCCTTGATCGAACAAAAAGTTTTCCACATCTTTCACAAAGTGGGGTTGTTGCATTCAACCAGCGTACATAACATGATCCAAAACATCTTCCGCCCTTTGAAAAAAGAGAAATTTATCGGGGGTGTTAACGTTAGGAGCTTTCCAGCAACGCAAAACGATATAAATAATGCTATGCAGACCTAATTCTAAGAAAAGTCGATCTCAGGAATGAGCTTAGAGGCATGGTAAAAGAACATTTTGGTTGTTTTAGTTTATGCGAAGGATGCGAATTAATGGTTTTGTTATGTAAACGACGCCCATTTGGCATATTACTAATGTGCTTTGTTTCGCTAGCCCCATGTGTATTGCGAACAACACAAATTCTACGAAAATTTCTATAAATATACTTGGCTCGTAAAACACAAACACCTTTCGGTTAATCAGGCCTTTTTGCAAACAGGGTTCCTGTTCGTATGAAACCGCTAGCCATTTGTTAAGCAAAGTAATAGTGAAGTGAGAACTTGATTAAAATTTTCCTAACTTCTTCCTCATGTAAAGCTAGTAGTTTTTGAAAGCTAAAGTGATGCCGCGGGAATAATGTAAGCTAATGGATTGTTTTGTTTTTTCATCACTTTCTGGTGTCTTATGAATTCTGTGCAAGCAAACTGCCACCTTGCAAAGGATATTGAATTTTTGGACATACAACTAAGTATGACACAATAGCTGTTACCATGTTCCTTTCCTGTTAAAAACGAAACATTCATCAAGTTGCTGCAATGAGTTGATAAGATCTTGATTGTTATATTTATGTGTAAAAAAAGCAAATATGAAATATGATAGAATATGATATATGATATGATTTTGGACAGCATAGTTCACTCATAAAAAGAGAATTTCAATGAATTAAGTATGTTTTTTCTCTCAAATAAATAATTGCTGGTAATAATTCGTCTGTTGGATGGTGCTTCCGTTACCTAGTGCAAAGTCAGACGTTGTTTGCTACAAAATTATTTGGTAAACTATAGTTGCCCTCGAGGAAGCAGCAACCTATTTCCATTCTTTTGCAGAACAGTCGTGCATACTATGAGTATTTATTTACTAACATCAATTTTTGGAAGCATAGTATATAGCTATAGCCCACCCTTATATTACACACGAGTTCGTTTTACATTACTATCGTTCCTTTATCCAGTCATTTTCTTTACTTTGCTGGGTCTATTCGCCCTGACAGTCATTATAAACGTTATATTCGCATAGTCTAATGTGAGGACCCATTCCTTACTTTTCCTTTGGCTGCAAAACAACGTAGAGAAAACCTATGGATGAAACGATGGTTGACCAATATGAGAAGAATCCTAGGGATAGCTCTCGAAGTACGATGTACGAATGTGAGGCTTTTGCAAATCCGAAGTAGAGCCATCATCGTAGAAGTTAGCAAACTATGTGTAGATAAATTAGAAATGTGAAGAGGGTGAAGTGTAGTTCAAGTCGAGGAATTCTGTCGGGTGAGTGTGGGGGTACAAGTTTTAGAAATATATAAAGACTATTACAAAATTCATGTCGGAAAGTTGCACTCACCCTAACATAAAAGTTTTCAGAGGAGGAACAGCGCTTGGCATTTCTATACATTTTAGTTACAGCGACGGTTGCAATTGAAGGCAGTTAAATTACGAGAAAGTTGCAACGGTGACCATGATGAGGGTGGAGGCATGGGTTGGTATTTTCTACATTTGCTTGATGTACGGAAACGCATCCGAATCGTTATCTGTTTCAACACGAAAGTGGGTGAGGGACATCGACAAAAGATGCTTGGTACTGCAGGATGATGGTCGCTACAAAAGTCGTCCCTTTTATCTACAATGAGAAAGCTATGAAAGAGACCGTTCTTTATGAACAGTATGTGTACGTTCGTCTACGATTCACACAGAAATTTGTTTCCATTCAACATTTCTACCGTTTGAATTTTAGAAACTGTCAGGGACAATGTCTGAAGGCGACTTTTAATATATTTCTTCTATGTTTTAAGCAGAACGAATGAATAAGCTTCTTGAGTTGGCAGGTAATTTATCATGTCATATGAAATCACATGACTGGAGATATGAACAGTTTCTTATGAGAGAGGACATGTGGCGGACGTAGTAATTAAACAATAAATCTTTTTTTCTTTTCATGAAAATTGTTTCATATTCGAGTGGATCTGCTTTTAAAAGGGACACCAGGTGGCACTTAGAAAAATATTCTAATAGACAAAAATATGTTCATTACAAATGAAGCAGAAAAATGATAGCTTGTGAAAACTTAGTCGCTTACCTCTTCATGTAAAATTTGAAAAGTTGAAGAATCATAAATCTTTATTCATTCGAAACACTCTTAGAGTTATTAGTTTCATTATAAAGAGCTATTTCACATTCGGATCTATGAAAGATTAGAACAGGAAAAGCTTAAGCAAGGTGTGGTCAATTGCATTTACAGCGATAATATTGTATTTTATTTATCTAGGTCTCCATCCTCAACATATCTTACACTAATAAGTGCATCAAGGCACCAAACGTTGTTTGAAAATTATAATTAAACAGCAAACCTATTGAATGATTTTGATATAAACACAAAGCTATGATTAATTCTGAATTTTCAATGACATAAAAAAACAACCAATTTGGTACAGGGGTTGCCTCCTTTACAATGGTCAAGCAACATTCAATTCTACTAACTAAAACTAATAACATTCACATTCGTGGCAAGACTATGAGCGTATGCATTTATGTAGATTGACGTAATGGAATATTATTTTGTCGGAAACTTTACGTTACCCGAAATTTTGATTTTTTTGCGCAAGTGTTCCGATTAATTTTTGACTAACTGGAATTTATGAAAACTGAAAAATGAGCATTTTTTCTTATTTTATTCTTAAGTCGATGCTTGACACTTAAAAGGTTCTTAGCGAAATTTTAACCAATTTTTTTTTTGTAGTTTTTGGACCGAAATTAAGGAGTTATTCGAAAAAGTAAAATACCATTGCACCTTCTGCAGAGTTCTCAAATGGTGATTAAAATCTATCCATTGTAATAAATATCAATTTCACATGATTAACGTTGTGAAGAAGGGCTTAAAATAGGTTATTTTTAGTTGTTCGTGTGCTTCACCTTGAAGACTCTTGTAAGTTTACCATTTGCTAAATTTCTTTTGTGGAATTTTAAAGCTGAATAATTTAAAAGGGTGGCAAACAAATGCGTACTGAATTATGCCCACAAAAAATCATCGACAAATGCTTGAACTTCTGAAATACCAGTCAGCAACTATAACGTAGATTGAAACACATGTTTGTAATAACAAATTGTAGCCATTCTTTAAAGTTTAAATGCAATTAATGTAATTATAGTGTACATGACGAAGATGATTAGGTTCTTCAATTTGAGATAAAGGGATTGAAAAATGTCGAAAAATTTGTTTACTATTTCGCTAGCTACTGTAGCAGGCCTTCTCCATAAGATATTACGCATCTAAATATTTGTATGTCTAAAAATCGAAACCATATTTCAACTTATCACTAAGCTTATTTGTAATTAAAAATTTCTAATTGTTAATACTTCCAAAAGTCCAAACAAAATGGCAGCTAGAAAACAGGTCCATTAGATAAATTTCTCTCCCACTTTTGCGGCTCACATTAAACCGAAAGGTACATCTAAATGGGCCCTTTGTTAATGTGCTTTGAGCTAGATTATAGCATATCAAGGCGAAATGCTACGAGTCCATATAATAAGACAGGTTCATTTGCATGTTACCAAGTCAGAACCCAAAGTGAATAGGCGAAACATTAGGAACGACATTGTAATATTCCCCGAATAAATTGCTCGAGAGGGCAAATTACTTTTATTTGTATATTTAATTAGAGAGAGAAAGTCATTATTCCGTAATATGTGCCCGGATATTTGGCTCCACTGCGCTGTAGTCAAGAGTTTTAAGCATAGACGCTTAGTGACGATAAGGATTTCAATAGACGTAACGCAATCATCACGAGCATTTCTCTATGAACATTTTCGTAGCGTCGATAGTATAAATATCTGCAAAAGAGCACTATTGATTGGAGCTGCCAAGCTATACGGACACAAATGGTATATAATATAAATGAGCTAAAATTTTATATTTCTCACATCTGATTGAGTTGAGCCAACAAAATAAAGCCACATGATAGGCGACGAAAATTTAGAAGGTGGTAAGCTCATATTTTAGTCACCATAATTCAGAATTGAGCTATTTAAAACATTGCATTCATTGCTATCACTTCCTCTTAATTCAACCTACAATAGGATAAATGCATGAGATAGTTTTTATTCAACAAATTAGCTAAGAGCTGTTGCAAGTTAAAAAAGCTGATAAACTTTCGCTTTAAACAAAATTCTTCATTTAATTGAATTTGAAACTGATTGGTAACTCGGGTTACTCGAAAGCAATCGCTTTTTCTATAAAAACAAGGACCCTTTGTGTATAAGGTTCGGAATAAAGGAATGCTTAAAAGTTGGAGAATTTTGGCTTTAACCAGCCAGTTGTATTTTCAAAAGGACCAGAAACCTTAATGCTCTCACAGTCAGAAGGACGAAAGCCAGGAGGAGTTTATGGATCGTAAGGACTCGAGTGTTATTTGGTTTTATTTAGCGTACACAAAAATACACAAATTTGGTATGTGCTCTTCGGGTAGACATCGTAGAGCAAGAGAAATGGAAAGCAGGCGAACAAACATAAGTGTTGGTAGCTGCTAGTAAGAACGATGAAAAGTGTGAGATTGAAGCAGCCACAATGTGAAGCTTAGGATGTAATCAAGGCACTTGACATACACTCGCAACGCTTCGATATATAGTGACGATATTAGGGAACATGAAAGGTCTTATTCACAGTATTATGCAAATGTTTCGTGGTTCTCCCTGCTCCTTTACTGACTTCGAAAGGTGGAGGAATACTCATTAGGCATCTCATATTAGAACTTTCCCAAAAAACAGTAGAACAGTAGGATAACGATAGCTGCAGACGTGATTGTGGTGATGATTCAAAATATGACTCATTAATTTTCAATGAAAATTTTGCAACCGTGAATGAACTCTATTCAGTTAAAAGGTCTGCTTTATTCAAATTTCATCTTTGATTGGGCTGTTAGAAATTCCATTTGCAAAAATTCAGGCATGCAGATATATAGACAATTAAAATCAAACTTCCGAAATAGGCTATGTTTAAATGAGATTCACTTATTAACCAAGAGCGTAAACTATTATCACATCTTGAAATACACTTCATGGCTGCTGTGATTCTTTGACTTTCAATCAAGAAGCATTCCAGTTGTTCGAGTTTTACAATAAAAAATAATTTGGCCTATTGTTTCATCTGGATTTATCTGATTGTAATGTTCGTTAGATATTTTGCCTTTTGAAAAATAATGCGTTGATATCGAAGACTACCTAATTTTAATAAACGCTTTTAGTGCATAAATTATTTGCGATTGCTTACAATCATCATTTACAAGAGATATTCATACGATACGGTTGCATTACTAGCAAATTGATTCAAATAGTCAACTACACAATTGCTAGTTTATTTCTTCAACCACCTACTCAAGAATTGATGCTGTTCCGTGTGTCGGCATTTTTTGAAATAAAAATGCGCATGCTCTCGTTTTTTCATGTATACGTGTCCTTCACTTATTTTCAAACCAATACACGAATGTAGAAGTTTCGCAGAGGATACAATATGAAAATACGCACGAAAAACGACACCTTCCCAGCATTCTTCATACCCATCTGTATGGAAAACGTGGACTAGATCTTTTCTATAGCTATGCAGCTTCGAAGATATAGTATTTCACTTCGTCCATTGAAACGAGTCCCGATGACGTTTCTGTTTCTATCGAGAATTAAAAGAGGACCATTAGCAGTAAAGAGGAAACTGGGAATGACTGAACGAAATACGTTTTATCCCTCTTACCGAGCTTCGCTCCTAGTTTACTCTCGATTGTTTTATCCACCCACTTTTATGGTATGGCGTTGATAGAACTGGCAAGAATTTAGGTTCTTTTCTTTCCCGGTCAATGAAAGAAAATTCTTCACCCCGGGGTGTCTATATTACATTCTAAGATGTCCCTATGGTGTATCGGCTAAGCTTTTTCAGATTAGTATTAACGCCTATCTTTACAATAAATCTGGGAAAATGGGAAGTTTTATAGTTTTCACTATGGAAAAGGGACTGAATGATTGAACTGTTAGTGCTACAAATTATATAGATTTCCTTTCACTTTCAATCCAAATATGTTTACATTTCTATCAGTGGTGAGCATTTTACTCTAATGATAAGCATTTTAATCTCATCATTTCGCGCATCGTCCTATTAAACAAAACCTTTTTCTTGCAGATACGGAGGACACCAAACGCTAATCACAGCTGCCGTGAGAAGACTAGGAATGCCTTTGGAAGTAAGGGAGAGCTTTCATCACAATCACCAATATTTTATAGCCAATTTGTAGTATGAATAAAAACGGCTTATACGCTTTTTGCTTTTAGTTGTTTAATTCGCTTTTTGCATGGCAAATTTTTCACTAGAGTATTTATAACGATTAGATGCTTTTAGTTTCCAGCACTGTCCACAATAATTCGATAGGCGTAATAGATACATGTGTGGTCTGAATGTACCTATGGAATATCAATTAGATATTAGAATTTGGTATTGGAATATGCAACGCACTAACAACTCGCGAGTCTGATTAGATTAGGGCACGGAGCGGATATTGTACACAAAGTCACAAGTTTAAAACACAACAAATATTGACTGCGTTCTTTCGCTGCCCTTACCATACAATCGCATTATGTAGGTCCATCATCTGTCCGTCCTTGAATGACGGAAAAATGAAAATTAACACTTTCACGTATTTACTCATAAATACCGGCATGAAGTTCATTTAGACTCGTTTTATTTCTTTTGATTTTTTTCATATTCATACTTATGTTTTTTTTCACCACGCGGCACACACTACCGCGTGCATGCACATATATAGTGTAAATTTAAAAAAGCGCACAAAAATTATAAAAAGGCAATAATTTTTTTTAAAAAGACCACAAAGACTAAAAAACAACTTACCATCGCCTCATTTAAATTCGTTTATACACACCAAGCACATCACACTGGCAGAAAAAAAATATTCGCACTGAAAGTCCGCCGAACGAAATGCACCAATTGCCCCCTGTATCCAGGGCGGCTCAGGGCTCGCAAAAATACAGCCGTCGTCGCGCGCGAAAGCCCCTGCACCCGGCGCTCTTCGCGTCTTGTCCTGTGTCCTTGGACAACCGTTTCTTTGCAACAACAAAAAGCACGCTAGCAAACCGGAGAGCCATCTCTGGGAGAGCGGCGCAACCGGCGAAAGAGAAAAAGTTCGCCCCTTGAAAAACTACTGCTATTTTTTCCTCCAGCTTTTTTACCATCAACCACCCACCTGGGGTATGGAATTTCGGCAATGACGGTAGTGTACAGCCGCTCAGGACGTGCGGGGATGTGTTGGTGTACGGAAAAGAAATGAATATTTGTGGGGATGAATATCGAGAATTATATGCCGGGGGATGCGAGCGGTTAGGCATAAATGCGTGGAACTATTGTTCTTATTTCATGCAGGTTTCTACGATTACAATTGACAATACAGGCGGGAAATTTGTTTTCAAGAAATGCTACTGCCACTTGCGGTACTTCTTTTCATTTCACTATAATGTATCATGGCTTTGATGCTAGCTAAAAGATTCTCTAAGTAATTCGTCGTAGACTTAAATGTCCTGCAGGCAACGTACGAATAGCTCGCCAGTTCCTGCATGTAACGTTCTGTTCCTGGATTCGTAGATGAATACAAATTCTAATTTTTGGGAAGTATTAGGTATTTTTAAAATCTATTGTCACGAATATTTATTTACACTTATCGCACACATTCGAAGATACTGATTTGCTTGTTTTGGAGGAGATACAACAGATTGCACGAACAATCGCTTCATCTTCTCGTTGAAGCACTCCTCATTTTTATTCCAATGATTAGTATATAAGATACTGTGGATAGCCGTTGTTGCAAACGATTTCCAAAATATTATTGTGCTAGTTAGTTTCAAATACCTTTAACGGTTAATTTTCCTAAACCTTCGAAATTGAAAACAGACCCAAAATTAGTTTTGCAAGCAAAATCTCCGAAAGATTTTGCAGATTTTGCTCCTGGTTCTGGTGGATAATTTGCAAAAAAAACACACCCATTTCAACTAACATACATTTTATTTAACCACAAGGCATAATATTCGATCTAAATTCGCCCAGCTAACAGATAACAGTAGTGAAGTTCAATTAATTATTTGAACAATTCAAACGCAACAAGGACGTTACTTAATAGAGCAATGGAGCAACTTGGCAATGAATTATTAGATCTGGTATATAACTCGGACATTTTCCAGTCTTGAAATGCATCTCGAGTAGTGCCATCAAATTTTGAATAACAAACAGAACTTCTTATTTTTATTTAGTAATGACAACAAGAAAATTTTCCTACCAAATACCGATCTCCGAAGATTAGTTTGTAGATGTCGCCTTGAGGTCCCGAAACAAAGATTAGTAACAAGGGTCAGATTTAATGGTGGCTAGTCTGAGACAACTTTTGCGAGAAGAGAACCATAATTTCTAACTTTTTATCAAAAGTTGGCCTCACCTTCTCGGAATGCTTTGATTACCTCAAATTGATAGGATTTGTATAGATATTTACCGCTATTTGTTTTCTGCTAGATAAATTTCTAAGCATTTTGACTATGCTAGCCAATTGCATATCATATCAATTGAGTGCTTGATTGTGTAACAATTACCATGAAATGTCGTGTTTTCGCTTAGGTGGAAACGTTTTCAAGGCTTGCCTCAAAAATTAGCTTCTTGAAAATTAAATAAAGATCGATTACACTACACTGTTACAATACTTTCTGCTATTGTTTTTATACCAGATAGTGATCCACGTTTTATTTGAAAACAAGACTAGATGTTTGTTTATATACACATGGTCTCAGACTCTAAAATTTATTTGAAAAGTCAATGTTTCTATCTGAATAAAATTATGTAACCTATATTGAAATCCCATGGGATACAGCCAATCTAGCAGAAAATCAGCATCAATGGCGCACCAGCCCAAATTAAGCTTTGGTCACTTGAAAACATTACCTTTAGCTGTTTTACACAATAAACGAGCTTTCCACTTTAGTAGAGTTTTAATGCGGCATGCAGCACTTCAAAGGCGGCCCTCATGGGGTCGTGGTGAGATTTACCGCAGTTGAGGCTGCGAAAGGGCTTACCTAATGCGAACCGCATGGAATTTGATAGGATTTGCCGTAGTTAGGGGTGTGATTAGGATTCACGATTTTCTTCTTTTGAAGTTACTTCACTACTTCACTTTTTTCAAAATCTATTTCATTTGTGATGAAGTGAAACAATTGAAACAAGCACTAAGTAGTAACAACATTATAAAAATCACTAGTAGTAGATGGTTTTGATTTTTTTAAATATATTCGTAGCTTCAGTAATACTAGCCGCTTAATTTTTTTTTATTTTATCTGTAGCCAATTTCAAAATTGTTGTTCCTATTCTTTGAGAAAGGACATTTTCATCTTTAATTAAAAATTTGAAAAATACAGTTAACTACGTATTGCTATATACAACATTTCCGCCTCATGTCCACTAATTTCCGGATCAGTTGAACACATGTTCGAGTGGAATAAATAAACTTCCGAATCAAATAAACAAATTTCACAATGGCAAATTCATTTATTTGATTCGAACATTTGTTGGCTTGATTCGGTCATTTATTTGTTTGATCCAGAGATAAGTGAACTTGAGGTGAAGGGCTACAATTGCATATTGTACGTACGTCCATACAATGTATAATTCAGTCGAATTTTCTTACGTCATTTGGTACACTATTGTTCTGGTTAGATGTTGTACGAGAATGTATACCTGATTTTTGCCGCTTATTTTAAATGAAAATGGGATAACGTTAAAACACAATAAGTTCTATTTATATTCTACTTTATTTTTATTTTCTAATTTTTTTTTACAATTTCTGCTTCCAACTTTATTCACGAAGTGTGAGTCAGCTCAAAAAAACTTTGAGGCTCTGTTGTACGAAAACTACAAATTTCACAACAAAGCATTATACGTAAAACATAAGGTATTGCTAGTTTTAAACAAAACGTCGTACATAGTTTTTCCGGAAGATCAATTATTTCTAAGACAATAGCAAAAAAACTTCAATACAAGATGCCGAACAACGTAGATAAGGTCAAATTTTAAGGTTTGCACTCCACAACATGCTGAGTTCGTTTGTCGATAGTGGGACAAATTCATACAATGACTCAAAATCGCCAAATATACGGATTCAACTCAATGATGGTTTGTGCATTTGATAGTGAAGCTACAAATATGATCGCCCTCACAGGTATCCAAGCCACCAAGCAACATCTTGATGAAAGACAAACTCATGTATGTGAAAAAAAAGTGTCCAACTTTTTGAAAGAACATACATAAACACACAAACATATATCCATAGATATAGATATCCCAGCTTCAATTTCTGTTTCGGCCGAATAATTTTTGATTCATTTTGAAATGGAAAGCATCAGTGTACTTTTGAGCACGGTAGCATACAGTTTAGACCACATATTATTGATGATGATCATCTTTCTAGCTGTAGCAAATTAATAAACTCGCTAAATTTCGTGCTAATTGATCATTTCCAAGTATCCAAACTAAAAAAAAGTGCAAAATGAAGTGTTATTTTGATTTCACGCTTTATATTGCGTACTTGCTTCCAGAGCTGAGAGCTTATGGACTATTGATATTCACTTAGCTAACACCATTTGTTCTTTAAAAAGAAGAAGAAGAAAACAAAGTCAAATGTCATACATTTATGCTGGAAATTTCCCTGTCCTGCCAGTTTGATAGTTTTAACCTTTCTTTTAAACGGCCGTTGAAGCTAACAAAACGAAAGTTTGTAGAGGTTAGACGCTGTTTATCTATATATAGAAAGGCAAAATTGCATCATGCAAATTATATGGGTCACAGCAACGACAGCATTCCCGAGCAGGGTTTCATGGCAGTGGAAACAACGCCAAGCGTCGGCCAAGCATTGGCGTACAACGAACGGCCGATGGTCAGCTGCCAGTGCTGGCCCAATACTGGCTGAGTGCTGGCTGAGTGCTGGCTGATTACTGGCCCAGTAGTGCATTCGAGTGCTGGCCCAGTGCTGGGGGTTGGCACTGCGCCAGCACTGGCGATCGACACTGGCCCAATGCTTGAAGCCATTACTGAAATATAACAATTTATGATATAAGCAGAATGTTAAACGATTCGGAGGGAGTTCCCTAGTGAGCTTCAGTGCAAGTTCGTTATATTAATAAGTATTGCTTAGTTATAATGTGCGAATTTATAGTATTGCATTAATATTGAAATGTAAAGTGAATGGCAAAGAAAACATGTCAGAAATCACTGCATTATTTGCAATTCTTGTTAAACTCATAGTTAATATTGATTGAACGCATAAACGTTCATTTTGTGGGTGTGGGCTGAACAGTATTCTCTTTCGTAGTCGTCGATATTTCGAAGAAATGTGTTGCAGGCGAAGGTAAATGGCACGAAAGTCACGTTATTTTTTGTTCTTAGAACGAACACACTAGAACACAAATTTTTCATTATTCATTTTTACACCCGAATTGCTTTTTACAAGAACTAGAAGTGTCCCTTGAAAACAAATGAGTATGTTTTCAAGGGTATTTTCATAATTTTTTTTAGACGTACGAATAAATTTTGGATTTCGTAGCAAAATTTTTCTTCCAAACTAAATTGAATAGTTTTTAACAAAACCATAAAACGTTCAAGATGATTTTGAATCCTTTTGAAGCGTAAATACAACGTCTTCTTGCATAAAAAGTTTTGTTTGATTAAATCAAATTTCGTCAATTGAAGAAGTCAACCATTTTTTAGAAATATTTGTTGAATACTAATTGACCATTTTTCGACTAAATTAATTTTCCTGATAATATTTGATTTTTGTAACAACACTAAATTTTGCTTGCAAAAAAATGTGACGAGGAATCTTTCATCAAGCTTTCATTGAAACATTTTATGTGGACTAAAAATCAATTTTTTGATCTCGTTTGATATGAATCTTTTTTTCTTAATACAAAGCTAACTAACTTAGGCTGAAAAGATTTTTTGAATTACTAGATCTGTGAACAATCATAACTTTTTGTTGATGTTGAAATACGAACGAGCTACGAGAGACTGGTAAAAAAGCAATTCTGAATGCAGAAGCTTTCTACATTTGCACTTCAGACATTATTCATGATACAATTCAATTAATTGCAACGCAGTCGACTTTGAAGAAGAGACTTTTTGTTTTGTTGTTGGAATTTTGAATTCTATTCTTATTTTTTTAATAGAAGTTCAACTGATAGACGTCCCATTGCAACAGTGCGGCGGCAGTTTTATTGATTTTGTCGTTGGCACCATCATTAAACATAAATAAAATAAATTTAGATGGATGATCCAGAATTTTAGAAAACTGCATTTTGGCCATGTTTGTTGGACATAACATCTTCGTGCGAGTCGTTCTTTTCGAGATATTGATAAAAATGTCTTCTTTTCCAAATTGCATTCATATCCGCCACTATACGGATGACTGGCACATTCCGTGTCTCGAATAAGCAACCTAACCGACTATTTGCAATGCAAATGCCACGTTACAACGCTCAGTGCTATTTCGTAGCACTCCCCCAATGCTGGCATGATGCTACGTTACAATGCTCAACGAGTAGTGCTATTTCGTAGCACTCCCCCATTGCTGGCAAGTTGCTACGTTACAATACTCAGCCGACGCTCACCCGTCGCACAGCGACGGAGACTCGCCGACGGCGGCCTGCTCACTCTCTCATCGATGCTCGGCTGACGGCTTGCTTTCCAATGTATTCGAATGTGTGCACGTAAATTCTTAACTGTCTCTATGGCTTCGACGCTACAGCGCTTGCTTCGTGCGATGGACGTCGCGGGTTCAATTCTCAGTGGCAAAGGCGATACATCACTCACTCATCATTTGGATGCCGGCGTCTTCTCACATGCCGGGCGACGAATATCATGTGAGAATGATATTTTCATACAAATTTCCGTGGCTCTTGCCGCCGCCGATTCATTTTGCCATTTGAGTGCTGGCGGAGTAACAAATTCGTTGTATGCCAGTACTGAGCCTGTACTGGGCCAATGCTGCTTGTGGATCTTGGCCCAGTACTGGCATACAACGTCCGCCCGTAGTTATCATCCAGCACTGATATGTTACTGGGCCAGCACTGGCGAACGAGGCTCAGCGAGCGTAATGTAGTGCTCAGCCAGCAATGGCTTAGCACTGGGCCAGTTGTGCAACCGTGTTCGGGTTGTACAAATTTACTTAGTTTTTATAACTTTTGTACCTAGTTTGACTATTTGTTATTAGAATTTTGACCAAAACTTTGAAGGAGTTAAGCCTAAAATTCATCAAGAAGAGGTAACTAGAAACGCATTTGATTTTCATATTTTTCTTCGAAAAAGCTAGGAGAAATGAAAAAGGATGTTCCCATTCGCTAAAATTTGGTCACTTTTTGCATTTTAATTTTAATGACAGTCACAACGTCTAGTTGAGGTGATAGCCGAAGCTTAACATTTAGTGAAATAAGGTGCCAATTATTAAACAACACGAACTTAAGAAGATACAGTCAACTCTCTATAATTTTAAACTGGATGATTCGAAAAATTCAGTAATTCGAAGTTACTAGGTCTCTGGAAAAAGCTCGATAAACCGAAACGTTTTCATTTATTTTGACCCACTTGTTAATTCGATGAAATTTTTTAAAGTGAATTTATTAAAAAACTAATTCTAATTCAAATTCTGTAGATTTAAGCACTGCTAGTGTGGGATGGCTCACAACTTTTAAAACACGACACGGGATAGACGATGTGTCCGCTTCTGGTTCAGAAAACGACTTTACACAGTTGACGCTTTTTACAAATGCTAACCAGACCGTATAATGGTTTTCAAAAACGAAAGGTGCTCTGGAATTAATCACATCAAAATAAGTTATTGCTCTTACTTGCTGCAAATATGAATGGATCGGAAAAGTTACAATCTTTGCTGATTAGAAAATATTCAAACGCGAGGAATTTTTAAGGACCCAAGTTTTTTCCAAAGTTTTACCGTACGAATAAGAAGTCCTGGATGAAAACCAATTTGTTTAATGAATGGCAAATATGCCTTCATGATTAAATCAAGAAGCAGTCCCGGGAAATCATTATCTTCGTTGATAATTGTACAGTACATAACAACCCTCCATTATGTTCTAAAGGTGATGATTGTCGCTGATACCAGCTGGAAACTATTACAAAAGTTTTGGATTTTTATCAGAAAATGAATGCGGTGACAAGGATAGAAAGTTTGGATCAGGTGAAAAACTCCTTTAAATGTTTATGAGTAAAAGAGAGAAAAAGTTACTATTTCAAAAATACGCAAACTTCGATGCAAGTTTGAAAATACTGGATGATTCGATTTTGACCACATCAAATGCATTGTCAGATGCTGAAGATGAAAAGCTCGTATGAATAATCCAATGCTGAAGAACTACCGAACAATGAAGTTGTATTATTTAAAGAAACAAAGTCATCGATTTACACTATACGTAAATCTTTAACAAAGGCGACAACATTTCCATTGCTTTTCACATTGCTAGATGAAACATACTTCACAACAGCAAATTACATTATTGTCATTGAATCAAGAAAAAGTGCATAGTTTAATTGTGTGCAAATACCTGGAAAATATCCTTCGTAAATATTCGGTACTAGCAAAGGAGACCAATTCGTCGATTGCAACAGTGAAGCGAACTGATTATAAAGTACAAAAAGGGCTTACCTGTTGCTAGAAAGTCTGTATCAGGTAGAAAAGAAGGTTCATTCGATGCAAATTTGAGCCGAAAGATAAAGAGGAAATTTTTCCAGAGTCATAACACACCCATTCGAGATATGGTTCAAAAGTGCAAACATCGAACGCAACGATTCAGAGGATTAAGATGCATTATAACCTAAGATCACACAAAGTCCAAAAAGTACCCGATCGATCCGAGGAAAAAGAGAAAAGCTAAAAATCGGGGTCGAAAGCTATACAAGGATTATCTGATCAAATTTGATTGTGTTGTTTTGGACGATGAGACATACGTAAAGCCCGATTTTGTACAGTTGCCTGGTCAGGAATTTTATACCGCAGGATCAAAGGGTGGTGTTAGCTCAAAACATGAAACCAAAAAAGCAACGAATTTCCCAAGCGGTATATGATTTGGTAGGCAATATTTTGATGTGGTCTTAGATCAGAGAAATTTGAAGCGAAGGGTACCATCAACTCAGCAATAAACATCGAAAAGTGTTTAGAGAAACGACTAAAACCATTTATCGAGAAACACGACTCGTCTGTAGCATTTGTGCCAGATTTAGCTGCAAGTCATTATTCTCGATCAACAATGAAGTTGTGTGAGGACAACAAAATCTCAGTGCTACCAAAAACAGCTAACCCTCCAAACTGTCTAGAACTTCGACCAACCGAAAGATATTGAGCTGAAATGAAGAAAACATTGAAGAAAACAAACAAAATTGCTAAAATCGAAAAGGATTTTCAAAATAAGTGGAGAAACGCATATAAGGTGGTTGATGACACCGTTGTACGGAACCTAATGCGTGGAGTTAACGGAAAGGACCGAAATGTTTTTTCCTTGAAATGAAAGTTCATTGAATTTTCATGTAAATATTTGTTAATATAAAATAATAATAAAAGAAAAGAAAAATAGTTCGATGATGCAAGTAAAACCACTTTTAGAGACATAATTATAAAGTTTAATTTTTTCGATACACTACATATGCCACCTGCTAATTTTTACTCTCGATTTATGAAATTTGATTTGTAGTTTTTCTTGATAAAACCAATTCCCATTAATTCAAAAAATTTGATAATTTGAGTGCTATGTCGCTTTACATTGCTGAGATTAGATTGTAGTTAATTTTATGAAGTATCTTTTAAATTATAGCCGACGAAATCTTGGTTCATTCCAAGTGTGGTAAATATTATTAATTTAAGTGGATAGTTAGAACGATGATTCAAACTGGGATATGAAAATTTTGGCACTGAAACCAAAAAATTAAATTGCAATTCCACTCTGGTGTTCAAATGTTTTTGTAATAGTATTTTTATGATATGAAGGATCGTGTACACAATAAATATTGTAATGCTTATCATTTCATGGTCATCCTGTGAGAATTTTCGTCCACCTTTTAAATATTTCAAACATATATATGAACAATAACAACTGTACGACGACTTTAGCTTCATTAAATAGTTCGTTATAGGAAAATTACATTAAATCTAATCTTCGTTAGATTATTAATCAAAAACAACAGTTATCATATTATGTATGTCTCGACAATGTCTACAACTGGGTGATATCAGGAAAACGTTTACAGAGTTAATCTTAAGTTGAGGTTGTGCAATTGCTGGGCGTAATTGTGGAGGACACAGAAAAAGTTGTTAAATATTTTCGGCACACAACCAGCAGGAAAATTGTTATTTTTTCATTATTCAATTTTATACAAATTTTGATGCCATTCAAATGTATGCTTTAACGTGTGATCTATTTTTTCACTCCTAGGTCTAAACCTTTCCGTATAGGAGATGAAAATTGTGTACAATATGATCTATAATTTGCCAATGTACCAATTTTTACATAAATCAGTCTAATAGAAATCCCACGTCGAATGACAAGATCTCTATTAATCTAGTGTTGTTAAAATTTGATAGCCAAACCCATTAAGCAAAGCTGCTTTCTATCTCTCTAATTCAATGAACAATTTATTATGTAAAACCGTTTGAAGGGAATATTTACGATTGTTGTTGTCTGCTTTTCGATGTTATATTTGGATTTTAGAAACGAACCCTGAACTATCCAATAATCGAAATTTTTATTATTACTTCATATCATACTCACCCAAGCCGAAATTTCTAAGACCCGCAGCACGTTTGCACTAGGCCTGCAACTAGTCTGTATTGTGAACAAACACGCGTGCACGGTGTTTGCATGGAACCTGCAGCTGGCCTGCACGGTGTTATCTGCAGTATACCAGCCTGAGGTTCGACTTCTGTTGACGACACCTTCACACAGCAAATGATGAATGTATGACAGCAAATGATGAATGTATGTTTTTATCTGCGAAAATAATACCAGAATCCATCTTTTGATGTCTTGTTTGAAGAGATTCACATTAGAGGGTATCTTCAATAATAATAACCGATAGCGTAGCAGCTAAGAGCACAAAGCCTTGAGGTAACGTTAGAGTTACCTCACCCACTTAACCAGCGAAACACTAGGAGGTGAATAGGTCAGCAACACGCTCGTCCGTGATTATTACACCATTTTGATTCAGGTATTCTAGTGAGTGGCTAATGGTTCAACACCAAATCCTATTTCTGATAACTACTTCCTGCCTAGCAACCTTAGAATTATCACTCGATGCATAGGTAGCATGCGCTCTAAACACTAAGCCACGAAGACTACAAGGCATCTTTACTCCGGCAGGAATGCATTTGTCGTGTACAGACGTCGTCGGGGATTGAACATTAGGCTGATATGTTTCAATTCATGGAAACAGTTGATAAAAGAAAGATTGAATGACACATTGAAGTTACGTGTTGAAACTCACGCCCAATAGTCGTTGGGATATATCAACACAATTACAGCAACGCTTGTAACACGCCTTCACGGGTATCGTCCCGTAGGGTCAAAGTCGTTTAGTGTGAATTTATTGCGGACATCGTGATGAATAACGTATTTTCACCGACGGCTGCAAGAAAATCCTTTATCATGGATAAGCTGCAAGTATGCTGCGGATGAGCTACAGGCCTAAAAATTTCAAGTCAGATATTTAGTACTATACAAACTTATTAAAAGTTATAATTTTCATACCTTTTACATTGTCATCAGGGCTGAGTGCGTGTGCAAAGTTTCATAAGAATCGGTTATGTAATAGTAGCTAAAAAATCGATCGCAAAATTTAAAGTATGCATGCCCATGTGAATGTAAATATGACGTTTTAAAAATGGAATATCTAAAAAATTCAACGGCTGCCGAAAAAATAGGAAACAAAATTAACATTTTTCAAATTGTTTAAAACGAAAGTAGATGGGAAGATTATATATTCCGATTTATTAATACTTTTGGGTGAATTTTTTAAATTTTTTGATCCAAAATCTGCAAACTTTACAATTTCAAGGCGGCTCAGCAATGTTTCCTACCATGACTGACTGTCCATGAACGGTTATAAGGAATTTAAAATCGAAAACTCAATATGGCTTTGAATTAAGCATTTTCGTTCAAAGCTACTAAGGAAATTGTGTGAAAAACTTTTCTCAAAAAATTGATACTTCGATTTTGTTCAATTATATAGTCGTGGGCAATATTTTTAAGTTGATTTGCATTTCGAAATGATAGATATAATTATAACGGTGTGGCCCCAGAATCGTGTTATGTACGTTTCCAACAATTTTTATTTTAAGTTCGTTCAAACAGTATCACACAGCAAACATTAAATTGCGTTCCAGTTTTTAAGAAAAAACTCAAATTTCTGAAAGTTGTCACGCCAAGCTTTTCAATATTGAAGTTGAACCTTCAAGCGTCGAAGTTGACATATTGATAGTTTTATCAATCATAATGTTGATTCAGCCCAATTCAGTTCAGTTGTTATTCATGTTAATGTTCCATACATGGTCGACCCAAGAAGCAAAGAGATTCTTTTGAATTTTAACACAACAAAATAGTCCAATCACCAAAACCATACAATAACATTTTATCGCTAAACCTATTTTCTATGTGAAGATGAAGTTGAGTAAAATTGTGAGCTGAAATGCCGCAATTCATAAAGCGATATGATAAATATGACGAAGGTTTTTAAAATTAAAACAACATGATGCATCGAGTTCGCCTTTAATGTATTGTTATATTTTTAAAACTTTCACGAAAACTGTTATTCCGACCAAGTCTAACTAATAGATATAATTTAATATCTTCAGAAACAGCCCTAAAATATTTTCTGACCCAAGCAATTGTCTCTTCCATTTTTTTTTGTATCAGTAATTATTAGAATAATAAAAATAAATAATATATCAATAGCTTACTTATACCAACTTCTTACTATAACAGCTTTAATAATAAAAACAGGAATCGCTCCCTTTCATTTTTGATTTCCAAGAATTATACAGGGTTTAAGTTGAATAAATACATTAATTTTATTAACCTGGCAAAAAATTGCCCCATTAATTATACTTTATTATATTTTTAACTTTTAATCTATAACACCAGTAATTATTATTTCAGCATAAGTTGGAGCTTTCGGGGGATTAAACCAATCCTCTCTACAAAAATTACTAGCTTTTTCTTCTATTAATCATTTAGCTTGAATATTAACCTCTATACAAGAATCCATGAAATTATTTATTACTTATTTTTTATTTTACAGATTATTATCCTTAGCAATTGTTATAATATTCTCACTAACTAAGTCATTTTACATAAACCAGCTATTTTCTGTAATAAATAATTCACTAATTATAAAATTTATAATTTTTACAAATTTATTATCCCTGGGGGGGGCTTCCTCCATTTATTGGATTTGTTCCTAAATGAATAGTTATCCAGCACATTACAACATTAAATCAAATATTTATTATTATAGTACTAATTTTATCTTCTCTAGTTACCCTTTTCTTTTATTTACGGCTAGCTTACTCAGCATTTATAATTGGAAACATCTCTCAAAACTGAAATCTTTTTAGTATCACAAATTTAAAAATTACAATTTGATATTTAATTTTAGCTACTTAACTAGGCACACACTGCTGCATCCTCCATATAATTACTCCATAATAAAAATCTTGTGCAGAAAAGGACTTAACGTCATTTTCAATAAATCGGGTGAAACCTCCAGATAGGGAAAACTTCTTTCCATCATCGAACGATTCCTAGCCAAAGGATCATAATGACTTTAGGGAGTAAAGAACAATATAGGGTCGAAAGGAAGAATCAATGTGGAATGAGTGGGCGAGACAAGTGCAGGAGCTGACAAATGTATAGGAGAACTTCTAGTAATATTTCGGCCATGTTAAATACCATCTAAATTTCAGCCATTATTCCTTCAACAACTAAGCTGCGGCATGCTATCTCTCCTTATTCGTCCTTCCTTCGTTTCGGACTTGTCAGAAGAACATTTTTGCATAAACCGACCATAGCAAACATATCCTCGCCCTCACACAAGCGCTACCCGCTCTTGGTGTAAACAAAATGGTCATTCTCTACGTATTTTTGCATTCGTCTCGTCTCTTTTAGGAGCACGTAGTGGTTTTATGTATTTTTGTAGAAGTGAATCGGGTCGCAACGAAAGGGAACATGTCAATGGGGTTAGGGTGTAAGCGTTCGCCACCCTCACTGTGACGGCGATGTGTTTTGGTCGACATTCGTGTACAATTTGAGCGCCATTTCACTTATGTTGGCAAGTACTAGCATGGCCGTCTGAACGTAGAACGGAAGGGTTTGATTCTCATTTCATTCGCACTGCTTGCTGGCTACTTATGAATACCTATTCGTACATATATTTTTTGCAACAACAACGCTTGCTGTGAAAACTCTAGCACTCATTCCGGATTTTGCAGTCTCTTTGCACATGGCATTTCTATACGACTGAAGCTATAAAACCAATGTATCAAAACAGTGTGTCTAACGATAAAACTAGTCCTATCTTAAGTCGTATCTTTGCATTCTCCTCTACATATGTAAATCCTAAGCTCCTTTGAAAATCAATATGGCAGCGAAGAACGCTATGGTAGCATTTTAAAACGTCAAGACTCTAGAAATATCGCATAGAATCCCAAAGTAGAATTGTCGGATTGCAAAATTTCGTGGCTTTAAGTCCTCCAATAACTTAAAATTAGAAAATTAAGAGTCATCTTGCGTAACGCACTGTGGACGAGAAAACTGACGAATGTATGTACTCTATGTGGAAATGCATATACACCTGATGCAACCCTCTCAGATCCACAATTCTTCCATTGCTTTGCATAGTTCCCTTGTATCCATCCAATGTCGGTGTCGTCGTGGGTTTGTTCATCGAGAAAAGTATTAATCTGAATCTGGTGATGTAGGCTTAAAAACTAGGAACAGCGTCTGCTTCCTACTACCCAAGTTCGAATGGAGTGAGTTTCAGGATGAATAGAGAATGTGCGTAAGGATGGTTCGCAACCGCTGCCAACAAATTCCCAGCCAACACAGTGAAGCTTTGGTGAAATCATTGCGAGCTGTTACTCCATCCTCTCTGCGAGCGGGTTGCCCGTTTTTTTACAAGTGAGGGTCGAGAAGTAAAAAGAGTGAAGGTACAGGTCATATGAATGGAAGTATTTTGGCGAAAGGACAAAACATAGATTAGGTGCAGCTATCGGGTCGTCGAATGGAGTTAGAATCCGGTTTACTGGTGAGGGCTGGGTGGAAAGAACAAACGCACGAGATGTGGTTGATTTGTTCTATTTGATACGTGTAGCCTCGTAATATAACTCTAATAGGCAGAAATGACGACGAATGAGGAACCCAGATATTGAAAAACTAAATATGCCCTTAGCATCAGATCAAAATGTTCTGTTTACTTGTGTTAAACGACATTAACGCCCTATTGATAAGAGAACGACTAATCCTGAAATACTTTCATTTGCCATAAATGTTTTAAGACTTCTAAATAAGGAGTTCTTTTTCATCTTGCTTTGTTTCTTCAAATTAAATTAATGCTCCGCGTGTCAATTTGGATTTTTATAACTTTAGACCTGTACCAGCTTAATTATATGAACAACTTAAATTAGAAAAGTAAAAACTGCCAGAGCTACCAGCTCCACGTATTTGCTGCTTGAATACGCAAACGTTTGCACTCTTACCATTATTGGTCAATAAGTGAAATATAAGAGCTACCGATGATGTAACTATAATTCGATAGATTTCGAACTGCCATCCTTCTTTCCAAATGATAATTGGTGTGCTATGAGAAAATTTGATGTGACCTAAGGAGAGCGTCGATAGCCGTCGATTTTATATAGCTACAATTTTGCAGGACCACAATAAATAGATTTCAAATGGCTTCATTGAGAGATGTTTATTAAAATTGCAAACTATTATGTTTTTTCGAACTGTTGACCGTTTTCATGAATATCAGAAAAATGGATTTTTTCAACGTTGGGAGGTGGAAATCTTCAAAAGGTACTAAGTTGCTACTGCTTCTCAGTATGTCCGGCTTTTGCCGACTAAAACCACCCCCACTTCCTCCAAGCCTCTCTTGCCATAACTCTTTGCTTGCACCTTCCGTGCGCAATATACTTATTCACTTTTTATATGTTTGCTTAGAATTTCTCAGGTGATGAATACCGGTATAAGAGATAGTACTGGATCTTGCATGCAGGATTCTATTATGATTGGTATGTTTTGAAATTGAAGTACCGAGAGACTGTTTTTCAAATACTCAACTTTTTCATGAGTTGAAAAAGGTTATTTCATCGAGAATTATTATTTTGCTTGAGCTTTGATAGTCTCAAAACAGGCAAGTTAAAGACTTTCTCTGTTTTTATGAGCCACAAACTTGAAATCATGCGTTAGTCTGTTTTTGGAAAAAAACCTCCAATAAAGCCATACTATAAAGCTGACAACTTCTTTTCAAGAATATTTCGCTTTAGGCCGCGATATTTCAACTAATACATGGAAGTTTCTGCAAGAAATTTTTAAGAAAATGCCTAATTGTGATTAATCAGAGAGAGAAATCGTAGCTGGAAAGTTCATTTCAAGATATCAAATGTGTTTTACTAATGTGATCACCATCATTTATAACTGTTTGTGCTATATCACCATAGCAGAAATGAAATAAACCGGAGAAGATGTCTTTATGAAATTTGAAATTTCTCTGCAGTTGAGAGCAATTTTCCAAACTTTTATGACGATATCGACAACCCTGTTTTTGATCTCAGCATACCAAATCCGTTGACAAGGAGTAAAAAATGTTTTACAGAAATTTCATCTCCGATCCGAAACTGGCGTTACGTAAATTGTTTGACTGGCAGGCACCAAGGGATGACTATGGTCTCTGCATCTGCGTGCTGTTTATGCATTGATATTGAAACTAGCACACCCTGCTGCCTGTTCAAGCCATTTCGTGACCACAGTGCCTCTACAGGCAAGGCAAAAATGCAAACATTTTAACTCCTATATTTGGTCCTTTTGTTTAATTGTGCTATAGGATCCTAACTATTGTCGCTTCAGTATAGGCCTCGCTGGGTCCCAACTCAATCTTCTCAGCTTCCACTAGCGATTATTAGGAGCAAGGGCTTGAATGCGTTTCAGCCCACATGAATGTCACAGCATAAGGAGTCCTGCGAACGGTTCCAACATCATTCGAGTGTAAGCCGATTCGTGTGCTAGCGAGGAAGGTTACATGAAGGTGGCACGTTGGCCGAGCGCTGAATGAAGCGCGAAGTGGACAAGGCAGCCATCAAACAACTTCCATTCCCATCGTAACGTATCACAGCCATAAATCATGAGCGCACGGCATCCTATTTTTGACGTGTATTTACAGCAAAAATCCTTTCATTTAGGCAAGCTCGCGTTGGTGCCGTTAGTCGTCGGTTCATGACAGAGTGATGGCATGGTGGATAGGATATTCACGTCTCGCCCTTTCTTGACTGTTCTCACTGATATCCTTGCCTGAATATTTCGTCCCCAGCAAAAATGAAGTTGTGTGAATGGAAATCGCTAGACGAAAAGGATCCGAAGGAAAAGGTGGAATTTTTAGCTCCACCCACTTTCGATGCGGATTGGTTGAATAAAAAATCATGAGAAAATGGTCGAAAAGAGTGTGGAAAAACTACGCCATGCTGTGCGCCGCAAGGCTCGTCCACGCCTGCTGGAGTGTATTTATGTGTGCGAAACTAATTTTGAAAGGATCAAGCTTGTCGACATTGGGATGGGAAGCAAGCCAAAGTTAGGCAAACACAATAACTGCTGCCCAAAACCGACATTTGTAAGCTCTCTAAAACACAAAATGCACCAAAAACTTTAAGATAAACAAATTTAATCACTCGTCCATAAACAAATTAGCTTGAAAACAAATTGATAAGTTGCTATGGCGGCCATATTTTTCACATTTGCTTTGTTGTGTTTGAAAAGAAATTAGCATTTTACGTTATTAACGACTGTAGGCTTTAATGTTTTATAATTATGTTGTTTTGGAGAAGGGTACCAATTGCAATTAATTGCAAAATAAAAAAACCAGAACTTACAAATAAAACTAGGCCCAATTGCTTTAAGAGTTTCTTTCTTTCTTTGATATATCTTCGAAATGAGTTTTCAGCATTAAATTTTCAACGAATTTCAAATGTTTCTTCTTCATCGATTTTGATTTGTCTTACATGCGTCATATTTGTTACTTTCATATTGAGATAATGAAAGTAGAAGCAGAAATGTAGTGCAAGTACCTGAGAAGAATTTTTGATGCGTCCTGCGGAAAGCGCAGCTGAAATTTGAAATTCATTTGTTGTGTAAAGTGAAGCAGTCGTCATCGGAATTTGAACAACGGATGACATGCTGCAAGACAACCGATGTTCTTATTCATTATGAATGCATTTGATAAATAAAAGCCCAATGTAACAGATAGTCCATTTAAACTAATAAAAAATCGAGATTCTTAGTGCAAAGACTTTACGCTCAGATTTGTAAAAAAATGTCAGTAGGGAAATGAATTCAGAGTCTAAACCCAGAAGTTGACATTGGAACAACAAATGTACAAATGAACCGAAAACGGGTCATTGCTGGTTGTTTTAGTGTAGCATTGGGAAAATGATGCCATTGACGTAAAAAATAAGCCCAAAGCAGATGAAAATGTCGTTTTATGATTCATTGTTTTCAATTGGTTTTAGTGATGAGCAAGGGGAAGTTCTTTCACCGATATTGTGTCTTGTGGCAATGAACGATCTTCCGTCGTCACTGGAGGAAGATAGTTTGAAGGTCGTCGCATATGCGGACGACTTTGTGCCTGAACGGATACAGTTGCCTTAAATATTATCAGTAGGTGGACCAAGGACGGTGGCTTTGGTGTGAATCATACTAAAACGAAGTTTGTCCTTTTCACAAGAAGGCATAAGATGTCAAACTTTATGCTGCCCATGCTCTTAATTAAGGCGAAATACTTAAAGATCTTAAGCTCACCTGGAAATTAAATTTGAAGAAGTGGGAGAGGAAAGCTATAGTAGCCTTCTTTACATGCAAGGTGCTCTTTGGAATTAAATAGGGGCTTAGGCCACGAATGTTACACTGGATGTACACAGCTATAGTCAGGCCAATCTTTGCGTTTGGGGCTGTTGGGCTGCCAAAAATCACCACCGAGTACTGGAACTCGCCACCGTTTGAAGAGTGGCGCGACGAGCTCATTTTTTATAACAGAGTAGTAGAGAGACAAACTCGTGTTGATCCTATCAAATGTAATGGACGTGTATTTCAACTTAAATAATAAAGTGTGATTAATTGCATTTTGATGTTGTTGTCATTGCACTTCCTGTGCACGTTTTTTTGTTGCCGCACTCACTGTGCACCCAACAGGGCTATGTGTGGTGGGAGCCATTGAGTAAGAAATGTTCAGCTGGCTAGAATCTAAAGAGTGGCATGCTTGCATATAACGGGTGCATTGCGCACATCTTGAATTTATTGCCTTTAGACCTACACTGCAAAGATGTGGCAGCCGATAGTCCTGTGCGTCTCAAGAGAGGGAGTTGCTGGAGGAAGAGACACTACGGGTCCCAGTATATGTAAGAACCAATAAGTAATCGTTCATATAAAAGCACACTATCAAGTGCATCCCTCGGTTCTACGGGACATAATCATATTCTCTGCTCTGTCTAGCTTACGTATTTGATTTTCTGTTTCGCATAGAAATCGCTGGATTCTCTCTTAAATCCCTGTTTATTTTTGAATTCTAACAACTCGTTTGCCTACTGTCTCTTGTATACACTGTGCTGAGGAGTCTCTGTGGGACGCATAAAAATGCCAACATGGACTAGAAGAGTGCCAACTTTCGACTTTGGTACAAATTGAGTGATCGTTTATCCCCGAAGAGAAGAGGGAGAAAACAAGGGGTGAGTAGGTAGAAGTACTGTCTCTGTGTATAAGGATGGTGAAGAAAGGTGCGGGAGGCGGAATATTCTTCCAGCACTAGAGCCTGAGCAAATCGTGGAACCTTCCCAAGGACTGCATAGTTAAGCTGGTGGAGTTAGTTTTCTAGACAGTCAAGCGGCAATAAGATTGCTGGAATCAGTCGTAGTGTCGTCTAAATAAGTGGAGACCTGTATGTCTGATTTAAGGAGGATTTTCCTATAAAAAAACTAACACTGTGCTGGCACAATGAGGAGCAAGGAAATATCAAAGCGGATCAGCTTACTAAGGAAGCATTTTGTGGCGTGCATTCGGATGAGGCGGTGAGTGTAGGAGCCTCGATGCAGGTACTAAAGCAGGATATAAAGGCCGACAAACGTGCATCAAGTCTTTGACTAGGCTTATGTGGCCCAAATACGACTCAAAATGTACTCTAAGTCTGTTAGCTCTAGATAGAGCTTCAACGAGGATTGTTGTAGGTCTACTGACGGATCATGGGGCTTTCAATGAACACGCAAGGAAAATCGGGCTACCAGCTAGTGGCCTATATTGGAGCTGCGGTGATGCAGAAAGTGTCAATAGAGCGTCATTTGTGAAAATCTTTGGCTCTACCTATTAGAAGACATTTTTTTCATGAAGCTTATTGAGCTAAGTAACATAAAAATGAACCGGCTTCTGGATTTTCTTAAGAAATCAGGATGGTTCATAAAATTGATTCGAACGTTTTAACGTCTACAGGGCACAATGATAAGCATTATTCTCATATTAAGTAACTTTAAGAGGCATCGTTAGTTTCATAAAAAATGATTTAAATCTAATTTGTCCACCTTCATACTGATAGATTGATTTGTTTTGGAAATACTTAAATAATTCGCCTAGATCATGGAATAATACTCATACTCATACTCATAGAATACCATGTTCAAACCTAGTTTTTCTGGTTATGCTTAGTAAAATAGGTGCTGTGCGGGAACAAAATTAAATAATAATAAAAATTATTATGCACATTTCTGCATTGCAATTTTACCAGAAGGAATAATAGATTTTACCAAAAAATTGACAATCTTCTTCATTGAACATAATTGTTTATTTACGATTATTTTTAGTTAAGAAAATAAACCAATTCAAAAATTTATTTGTTTTGTAGCATAAAAATGTTCAATTTCACAAAAATAATTTTAGTATTAGTTCTTGTTGAAAATACCATTTCAATAACATATCGTAATTATTGTATAATTTTTATAGTATAAAATAATGCTACCCGTAAATAAAGGATAATCCATAAGTCTTTTTCCGGTTTTGGCAAAATTGTTAACTAAACATTTTTAGAACAACTTTAGAATGATATCCACATTCGTTACGAATCAAAAGCCTGTGAATGCTTTTGATCATCGTTGAGCTTGGAAAAAAGGCAGACATTTTTACTTAAACTATTTTTATACAGAACAAACGATTTTGAGAATTCGTTTGCTTAAAATCGCCTTTAAAGACCAAAAATCCATCAAAATCTTGCTAATCATCTGTAAAATTAAGTTTGCAGCAATATTTTCGGGTAGTGGTTATATGTTAAAACGCCACGAAGGAAATGAAAGAGATTACAATTTCTTTATTTTCACTTTCAACGCGAATAACATTAACAATTTAACTAAAACCGGCATGAATATATTATATTTGGACGTTTTAAATTCAAAAAATTTCAATTATGATTGTGACAATTTCAATATGTTGACTGGAACAGAAGATCGAAAATATCCAAAAGATTTAATTTTAAACTAGGAGTCTTAAAATAAATATAGTGAGTATGCGATACCACCCTCATAGTCAGAGTCACAACTTCCATCTCACAGCCAAGTAAAGGCAATTTACCATAATTCGTTTACAGTGTCTTTTAGTTGGTCCGTCTCAAAGGAGAAGTTTCGTGAAAAATGTGACCAGTAAACGACTTATAAGGACAAAAACCCCGGTGCAAAAACTCACCGTGTATTTTGGTAGGCAGGTCGATTTGTTTAGATAATTAGTATAGATTTTATGGTACAAGTTTCTCAGGAAGCAGTCTCTCCATTCCGCCATAGCCTTGAAATAACGAAAATGTCATCATGTGTTATCTGGAGAGCCGTGAATCTTACGATAAAGTTGCAGGAGCCATTCATATGGCTTAAAAATATGTCCCCTTTGGTACACAAAATCTACTCTCGATATACATCGATTACAACAAGCAATTCCTACTTCAAACGACTCCTGACAAAATACTGTTATGTTGAGGTTTAAGATATAGGAGAATAAATTATCATCTTTCATCCAAGACGGTGGTCATATGGGAGAGTCTAGCAAAAGTCGATACCTTGAACTTGAAATTAGGTACTATTATTCGTATCAACCACTTATTCATTCGTGGCATATGGATTTTCATGAATATGTTTTATAAGCGAAATGCAAATATGAATTTTAATTTATAAAGAAATGGTGCATGACAGAAATGATCTCGGATGTATCCAAAAAAAACTAATCCAATTGAATCTTAACGAAATCTAATCTATACGTGTTATTTCTAATACACTTCGATTTCGATTAATATCGAAGGTCGAGGTCGATACTACTTTACGAAGTAAAGATATGTCAAAAATCTCATTTTGGATATTCGGAGCAATTAGATATACAAAGAATTTAACAAAAACCATAAAAAGAAACGAATTGAGGCCTCATTTCACTTTTTGCTGCTAAACTTTTTGCATAATGTGATAAAAAAATTTAAGTATAAATTCAATTTACTTGCAATCGGTCATTTTAAGAATTCATTTTTTGTAAATGCATGCTTTCTAATTTCAGAACTCAGGTCAACTCGTTATTTTAAATTTTGACCATCTACGAGCGCCTATAATCAACTAGACATCAATAGCATTGTTATAGCGGAAGTTACTTAAGGAGCTAGTGCAGCATATGTCTCTCGATGTGGCATCTCTCCCCGGAATGACTCTATCAGAAACTGTTGATTTTAAGTGGGTACGTTAAATTATGTATCTCATCCTGTAAATATTTCATCCAATAGAAGCCCCAAACGTTGTTTTGTCTCGTGCTTCGCAAAATGCGCCAATCTTGAATTGATAGTATATTTATTTTGTTTCAAAAATGCTGTAAGTTTTTCATACAATTATGATACTGTTATAGACAAACCATTTAAGAATTATTGTGCATAATAATACCGCCAAAGAATCAAGAAAATAGTGTAGTAGTACGGCTTTCAATTGATTAAAAAATTTAATTTTGAAAAAATCAAATTTTTTTTGATTTAAAATTGCTGATAAAATTTCTGGATAATCCATTAAAGTGATAATTTATATCTGTTTCATTGATTTTGGATAAACCACTTAGAAGGACTGATGTTGACCGCGGAGTAATATATTTATTTGAAATTTTCGTAGAAATTTGCTAAGATCTAATGTCAGAGCATGCAGTTATATATAAAATAAACAAAATATTATGCAACAGTTCCAAAAAAAATCGTATAAGCGTATATTTTGTTACGCTTCCTACGAGCCCTTACCCCGTAATCGAGTTTGTTATCGTGCTTATCAACTTTATGGTAGACCATGGTACGATTTCCTTAAATCAATGACAATGGTCATCATTCCATTTTCATTCAATTTGAATCAATGACGTCATTTGACCAATATCCCATCCCCCGTTGATATTCAATAAATTACTACAATTTGGCTGATGTTAAGCACCAAGCTGGTGTAGCTGCCGTCTGGTGTTCACACGTTCGCATTAAATTCGATAATTTGCCCTTAATTCGTTGAAAGTGAAAAGCATTGCTTTCCCCCTTTCGCGGCCGATATGCTCTTTAAATATAATTCCAATAGCCACCCCTTTCATGCCCGTTTATTTCGAATCGCTATAGATGATGGCAAAGTGAATACATATTTGAACGTAATAACCACGTGACATACTGTAAAATGCAATGAGTACCGGCGGAATGCATGCACGAAGCAGATATACATACACCTACAAACACATGCGCTTACGTTTACATACTGTCGATGTCCTTCACCCACAATAATTCCTGCATTTTTAAATTTTTATCCGAAAGTATAAAAATAAAAATCGGTCACGACATTAAAAAATCCAGTCTATCTGTCACCCCTCGCATCCACCGTTTCAGTCGCTATATGCTCTGTTTGCAAACTCGGCAAGGACTCCATACTAGCGAAATGCATGGGCAAAGAGGAGCAGTCATCTGAACGGGAGCGGCAAACTTGTATGCGAAAAAACTGAACACGGCATTGGGAAATACAATCGGCCATCGATTTTCTGGCGAGACCAAGAGCGTTGGATGTTACTCAACCTATGTTACTCCCCTTTTGTTTCACCATCTACTTGATGCGGCGAATGCACCGGGCTATCAATTGCTGCAACCATCAGTAAAATATCATTATTTTTTTCAGATTTTCCATAGAGATTGCCGGTGTGTGTAATGTATGAACAAGGATGCCGTGTTGGTTCTCCCCGCTTCTCTGTTCACTCACTCATCCAATGTATTCAAGGACTCGCATTCATCACGCTTTTGCCTCGCACACTTGCATCTCTCGGTGTTCAGGATCAAGGATCATCGTTTAAGCGGCACAGTACAGCGAATATTCTGAATTCATGTACAACACGTTAATATGTATGTTTGCCAGCATGTTAACATAATGTTGTCCCTAGGACAGGAACCGTCGTTGGCCTATTTGCTTATAATCGACAGAGCCCTAAATCAATCAGCAAATTATCGATGAATTGAATTCTAAACTGTGCCAAGTGATGTCGATTGTCTTGAATACCTCGTGCAGCCCAGTTGGGATGTGATTGCCTCCTATTCTCTCGTCCTGCCATGTACGCTACCATCAAAACTACTATCTTGCATGCTTGCATTTGCTAGCTGAGCATCAACAGATGGTTTTCACAATTATATACACTTTGCACATGAGGATATTAGCACTATGCCCACACTGTTCGTTCCAGAAATGCAGCCCTTCTTCCTTTCGTAACTATATATATAGACATATTTACAGACGTTCGGCTTGCGAGCTTATGTTCAATATCAATATCGCTTCAGAAACACTACATTTAGTGGAGAAGATTCCTTGTAGCATAGCAATAGACATAGAATGAAAGCGAAAGCGAAAGCAATGTCGGTTGCAACAGTTTACATCCCTTGACTCCCAGACTCGGCAAGTACCCGAACAAAAGTCATATCAATCATCAGCGACAAATGAAACTATTAGGCATTGATGATTGTTTTGTTATTTCATGAAAGCAAATCTCTTTCTTTGAATTCCCTGCTTTGCCTCAGTACAGCCAGAAGGAAGCAGGCACAAATAGCAATTCGAATAAAATTGATTAAAGCTGACTATTACCAGCCGAGGAGAATTTTGATGCTGCACAAGACACTTCGACTATATTTTTTTGTGTACATTCACAAACACACAAGCAATTATATAGTAGTATTATATAAGTTTGAGGCCCCATTAGGCCCACATGTAGCTTCATGCGCCAAACCCCAAGCGGGTCGCATTCGGAATTTTCAAAATTCAACTTCAGAAACCATTTTATGTAAGTACATTTTTAGAGAAAAAATGTTTTTTCTTCTATAGCATAAGGGTTTTTGGAATAAGATATTTGCAAATAACTTTTGTCTAAATTGGCTGATTCCTATTCGTTTTACTGTTTAAAATTTTCGAACAACTTTGAAAAATGTTCGAAGTGCTGCATTATTTATTATGGATCTCATTTTTAGAATTCTTTCCGTTTGCAAGCAATCTTTTTCAATATAAATCTCAGCAATCATGTCCTTATTCACAAATAGTATTAAAAAATAATCAACTAAAATGTAGCAAGTAGCCTTTGAAGTATCCGCTACCAATTAAGACAAAATGGAAAGTATTTTCAATTGAAATAGCCAGGCAAACGAATAAAACCTTCCTTGCAAAATTGAATTCCGTACATCTTAGCCAAATTTGAGTAAGTCCTTCCCATATTAACGAAACAATGGTTGCCATGATGACGGTTTTAGAATTATCATCGTCTTGGTTACAAGCAAGGTTCACCGTCATTTTTACTATCAAGTATCACGAGAGCCAACCCTTCTGTTTACCCAATTGTTGAAAATGGGGTAGTTTCACTGTAAATAAAACCCTTCCTTGTAATTTTAAGTAAAAGGATGACGATAATGGTCATCGAGTTGTTTAACTGTTAAGTGGATTTGTTTTGGACACATAACGGCAAAGATGAAAGAACTCCTATCATGAGCGAATTTCAATTTCGATTTCCGCAGATTGCTTCAAGTGCCCAAATGACTTCCAACTCTTCGGTTGTCAACTTCAAAGAACATAAGAGAATGAAAACATCTCCTATGAAAGGGAAATCAATGCTTTAGACAGGTTTTACTGCCAGCTTCATGACGTGATATCATGCGTACGTTTTTTATACGAGTTTGTAGATATGTACATACAGATACATACTCGTATGTAAATTGTTTTGAAAAAGGAAAAGACTTTCTTGGAGTTGCGCAGCCCCCTATCTCCGGGTTGTTGCTGCTAAGGGTAGTGCTCGTAAAAGTGTTCGACATTTAAGAGATTTATTCTTGTACTGTTTATCTTGGATGATGTACAATTGCACACAAATTAGTTGAAATGCTAACGAATAGAGTAAGATCATCAACCAACATGTAAATATTAACACGAACCCGATTGCTGAAAACGAACCGATTATACACGTAGCGAACAACGAATAAAACACTTGAAAACTCGCGTAGGAGATTTGCTGTTCGGGGTTTAATCCAAATTTATTAGCATTCGACTCTCTGGCATTGGCTGTGCTAAATCCCTAGGCCAGATTGAAACCAGCAAAAAGTTGGATGAGTGTTAAATAAAGCGAAACTTGGTCCATCTCAGTCTGCAAAAGTTTAACTCATATTGCTGAATATAAAAACGTAAGAACCTATGAAAAATTGTTTGCACCTAAATGAATTGAAATCTCCTGAAATGTATTTAGAATCGGGATGGAATGGGAAATTCAGCACTTTTGGAGAAGTATCTTTTTTTCCTGCAGGCTTTGAAATGTAATGTTCAAAATTGATTTAGACAGCATAGCTTAACACCAACCCAGAAGAACTATGTATGCTCATGAAGACTCATTTAAAATTTGATCAATGAAGAAAATAAACATTGCTTCATACGGAGAAGGTAGCAGACAATCTAGCTAGTGCAAATTGAGAGTGGAACATGCAAGTCATAAGAGTTATAGTATTCGAATAGGTAGAAAAAGAATATGAAATACGAATTAGAAATACATTAAATTCGCAATGCAACACCACTCTCAAATCAATGGTTCATCTCAAAAGGATAAATAACATAAATTCTCAACAGCCGTGCATCTCAAAGAAGATTTGAGAACCATAACTTGTTTGTGAATTGAACGAATGCTTTCAGAAATAGGTACTCACACAATTTTACAAGAGAAATAAATGATTAAATACATAAATTTTGTTTTAACGCTACGTACTTTATTCATTGATTCATTTTACCCCTTTCGATGCACAATGAGTTTTTTTTTTGTAATCTGATTTTGGATGATTTTCATATTACGAGTGAGATGGGAGAAGCATTATGTGATATTAACCTGTACATCTATTAGCAATCAAAGTGAATGAAAACAAACTACCATTTTCCCCCTGCTCTGAATAATTCACTAAATTGTTTTTATTTTGCATTAATAAAATGTGAATGCAACTTTACGTGAAAATCTTTACTGCTTTTCATTTTTCTTTTGCTCAAGATAAAAGTAATTTATTCGAAAGAATAAAGTGTCCTGATTAACAATGAATTGTTTATTTTTTAATGCAAATTCAAATTTCAGCCATTAAAAATGAATCTTTGTTTGTGCATGCTGAAATCTGCTGTGAAGTTATTTCCAAACTAGTTGGATAAAGTTGAGGGCAACACAATAGGGTCATATGGGAATGTGAAAAATGTTTTGTAATCTTTTTTTGTTATTTAGGGTTTGCCGGAACAATAAAACCTCAAATTTATTTCGTTTGTACGTGGTTTAACTCTTACTATAAAAATCCCTTTGAGTTTGAATTTCCGATTTTATTTATCTTTTCTGTACATCTTCCACCCTCTCATATACGTAAAATGCTAGAGGAAGGTATTAAAGCTTTGCCCTTATCACAATAAGTCCTCGGTACTTTCCATCTACTTGCATGTTATATAGGATGTTAGCATACCCATAGTAGAATACTTATTCTCTTCTTTGCTTCTAAAGGACTACGAAACGTTTGTATTTATCGTTCCTCCTGCCAACGCTTCGACCCGTTGCTCTTAATACCTTTAACATTTTCGGGAATAATTTTGGGCTTTTAGACTTGTTTTGGTTTTCGTTTTCGTTTCGAGTTTCGCAAGGGAGCCGCTTACATGGAAGATGTGAAAACGAAACTTTACCCAGCAGCAGATATTTGCATATATTCTTCAATGTACGTAGTAACCATAGCAGGGATTATTTTAAAATTTATTTTAATCCCGTCTGTACTGGCGTTCTTCAACATGGCGGCAATGAAAAGAAGGAGTAGACTTAGAGATAGGATGGAATATAAGGGAAACTTTATTCAACAGAGCTGTACGTGGTTAATGGAAGGTACATTTGGATCCAAGGCTGGGTATTCTCTTTGCTACATATGTAAAAGCTTAGTACGCAATTTATGAGATGCACGGCTAACCCTATGCGGCTTGAAGACAATAAATGTCTTTAAATTAGAGTTTCCGACAACCGATTCAATGAATCATCCAAATGAATTTATAGTGAAATGTACGTTTATATGACATAGCCGATTTTTCTGAATCAATATGTGAGCGAAATGCTTTTAATATATAGTTTGTTCTCATTTTTGCAGCAAAATACAATATTTTTGTAGTCTACTCAAATTTTTGAGGTGAAGATTAATTATAATTTAACGGAAACAAAAAAATATCCGCTCGCTTCCAGGGAAGTTAAAGAAGCAATCCTGAAATTCGTTTCATTAATTTTTCTAAATTTCTTTGGGAAAGTTCATAGTTAAACCAATTAAGGTAATTCAGATGAACGGAAAATCTTATTTTTCTTCGTACTGTTGTAACGTGCAAGCAACGTGAGTACTACTTTCAAGCCGTTTAAAACTATCGAATATCTACTTAAAATGTTTCGCGAAAAAAGGAGGTAACTTCATGTTGGCATTGCGTGGTCTAAACTAACAACATTACTAATATAGGTAAGGTACACTGCTATAGAGGCTGACTTATTAAGCGGCATTGTTCTACTCTCACGTCTAGGTCACAGTCCGTGTAAGGAGTGATGTAGCTAATGAGATAGATATTTCGGTACTGAAACCTTAATTACTTCTCCTGAGAAATTGGGCCAGAGCCACCACTGATCATAATGTTTACTAAAATTTCAGCATTTAAATGAAACACCCAGTGCATTCACTCGCAATATAATTTTAGTGGTCAGAAAAATCTGATTTTGATTTTAACCGATAAAGCTTGTCTCAAAGACAAAAAGCTTCCCCATTTTTTTCGATATTTTTTAAAGTTTTGAAATACTGGATCGTCATTTTTGACCTTTTACCGCTTACATTACAAGAACAGTAACAGATTCAAAAAAATTATAGGAGAATTTTTGTAAGGAATCACTTGTTCTAATCCCTAATCAAGCAGCGCTTGGTTTCTATGTGTGCACTCGTGAAAACTTCAAAAAGTAAGATTTCTGTATTTTTTGAAATAATCCGTGCCGAATCAGTTAATAATTTTAAAAAAAAATGCTTAAGATATCTTTGAACTTTTTAATGTGAAGTTATTGTATGATGTCGGAATATGAATAGCAAATTGCAAAATGTTCAACTAATTCTCCAACTTTAAAATCCGTGAAAGTAAACATTTTTCCGCACTTTTTCTATGCGTTCAAATTGAACATTTTCTGACCAGTGGCAACGTAAATGGTGCCACTTCTGGTACTCATAGAATTACAAGCGATATATGATGCCGCTATGATATGTATATGATGTTTTTCTCAACATTATTTAACGAATGTAGTGAGTTTTTATATTGCTGCAGTCAAGGAAATGTGCTGAAACTTCATATATAAAGCTAAGGATGAGTTTTATTGCTGTCATTGATTTTCAGGATAAACAAAAGTTACCATTAATTTTGTATTATTCTATCTTATATAACGTTTGTCACGCCATAAATATCAGAAATTCTATATTTTCCATTGCAATAGGTCAGGTATTATTCAATGTTAAAATTTAGAAAAACATTTTTAAAAAACATTTTACATTTGATTTTTTTGAAGTTTGAAAATGATAAAAAATAAAATTACTTATACAGTACTATAAAAACTTCACAATTTATTTAATCAATTTCGGAGGCTTCATTTTTTTTCAATTGTTAACTGGCTACTTCAAAGATCTAGGAAAAGCTCATTTTTTAGGGCTTTCATGGGAGAGTCCACTACTTCTAAACGGTACTAGAAAAATCAACGCTCCCACGGACTTGTCTATTTAACAATTTCCCTTATAATTTGGTGTACCTGTTACTATTTCACAGTGTAAATGGAAAAAAAAGTTACAAAATGACTGATTCAAATTTGTCAAACTTTTTAAAAATCTCAAATATGTTTTTAGCCTTTGAGACTAGTTTTGTTGATTCAAATCATTATCAGATTTTTCCCACCACCACAACATTATTGGAGTGATTTTGAAAGTAGTACTCCACTGAAAGTAATGTTGACATGCAGTCTTCCATATTGCTTGAATTTCTTTCTTTTGAAAACTGCCATTATGCAATTAAAAAGCAAAAGTTAAAATCTACTTGTCAATTTTTTTAAATACGCTCGGTTTTCTAAGAACCTTTTTCACACTTACCAAAGAAAAACAATTTAGACGAACTCTTTGGCAAATTTAAAATAAATTGAAAAGTAAAGAAAAAGTTACCAATTAGTTTTGAAAGAGACAGAAAAGTTAAATAGTCAATCAAAGTGAGAATAGCTCGCAAACCATTCTTCTTCTTCTCATCCATTCTGCATAAATTACATCATCAACTTGTTTCATTCCCCATCTCAGATAAATCAATTTATTCTATTCATCAGGAAGACAAAAGAACCTTTTAAAGAAAATCCAATTTCACTCGGAAATTGTAAGACAATGCGGCTTGCCTGTATGCAAATTCATTCTTTGGATAGAGAAAATTAAAATAAATTCGATTTCTCGTCCTGTAAAAAGTTGATGGGATAGTTAATTAGTTTTCCATACATTTATTTGACTACAGTATGATTGCTTTTCGAAGAGTTAAATATTTCGAATTTACTTGGAGGAACTAGTAATTATCTTTTCAACGGTATCCGATTCGAAATATTATTGTGATCTTTGCCATAGTCTTTGAAGATCAGTTTGGTGGCCTGAAATTCTAGAGATCAACTATCGAAATAACTACAGTAAAGAACATGTGTTTGTACAAGGAAGACAAAAGCCAGAGAGAATAGAATTTGCATAAAAGATTGATAATCGAAAAAATCCAAAACAAACAGTCGAATTTTCCTTATTGCCCGTAATTGAAAACATTGAATTCAGCTGTTGAAAACATTTGATGTGATTTAAAGGACTATTTCGCAGCAGCAATTGCAAGCCTGATTAGCTTTTCGTCTTCTTACGACTTCAACTGGTGGAAATAATATGTTAACATTGATCAAGACATAAAAAACATTAATTTGAAAAACCATGGTCCATGGCCACATGATGAATTTACCGAATCGTTTGCTCTGACCTTTCCCATGTATGCGGTATCTATTTGCAACCATTCCATTAATGTTTCAAACAAATTTTCATAATGTAAGCATATAAGGTAATTCATAAAACAAATGTCGTCTTTTCAAAAATAACAATACATACAGCTTTCAAACATGAGGTCGGATCATCGGCGTGAAAGCAGAGATCTTTTCAAACTTTTCGCAAAGACCTACTGTAGCTCATTGTATTCCAGCTCATATAATAATTTTTCATAAATAAAGCAAGCAGTCATTTTGGACATGGAGGGACTAATTAAAAGGCTGAATATTAATTGCCGAAAGTAAAACAAAATAAATGGAAGAAAAAATTTATCATGTCCGTTAGAATAATGTGTATGGAGCCGTGATGGAGTTGACGAGCGTTCCTGAGAGCAAAGTAGATATAGAATTGCTTTTGGCGTTGGTAGTAATTTTTCAAGTCGTGACGCTTTTTACTTTTGTTCTTGTCCTGGACACAACTGCTCTTTGCTTTGTTTTAGATACCTATGTACGAGTGATTGCATGATTATATATACTTTGGTGGTTATAAACCGTACCTATGTCTTTTCTGTTTACTCGGAAGCCTTATTCATTTTCTGTTTATTTTTCAGGTTGCCCCTGATGGATGCCTCAAATCTCCGAGGACCATGTGCCTCGTTCCGAGACCATCGCTCTGACATTCGACTAAATCATTCCCCTTTCCGTCTTTCAGTCACTGCGAAATATTCTCCCACGTTGTATGTTGCTTCGCTGGCGGGTTGTAGCGAATGGTCAATGAATGCATCCCTTTCTTCTTGGCTATTCATGGAAAATCCTTGGTTTGTTTTTGAGTTATTACCACGTTAATAAAATTATCAGACGCACATACGAAAAGAAGAAATGCAAACATGAGCTCTTGGCACCCAACTTGCGACCGATCCTTTAGATATAGTCTACTTTACGCGCTGTTAAATTAAAACGGTGGGGCTGGGTGATGGTAAGAACGAAAGCGGTAGAAATGGCTATGCCATCAAGGATGCGAGATATATAAAAAACTCTAACTTTTTCTGACTTGTTGTTTCCAGAAACGGGCAGGAATTGGAAACCCTCCCGAATTCAATTTCTGGTGCTTCTACTTTTATTTGATTTATCTTACATGCATAAACCGCAAAGGTAAAACTACGAACTTCATTAACATCATATTAAAGCAAAGGTTGATGTTATATTTACCGTTGAAATTGGTTTTGAAATGTGTTCTATGATCACAACATTTTAAGTGACTGTTGCGTGGCAACTACAATAAGAATTATTTCTATACTCATTGACGATAGAATTTAAATTTACTGCTTTTTTCAGTGGTGACCCAGCATCAATTCAAATGCTGTTAGCTCCATTGGAAAAGTGATCAAAGCTAGAGGAGAACCGTAATCCTTAAGCTGACCAGTATCATTCATACAGAAGAGCTGGTGACCACTAAGTAATTATCATTGTTTCCAATAAGCCATACTTAGAAGATCAATGCTAGCGTTTTTCAATTGGTATAAATAAATGATATGGTTGAATTGAGTACCGTGGTATCGCGTTGCGATGGACGCAATTCAATTATTCAAATCGATCCGATTCTTTTCATTTCGTAGTCTGAAAATCGCAAATTCATTATTCGTTCTAATTGGAGGTTGTTTATAAAATATAAAACCCTTCTATCCTTTATTGAGACCATGAATTACAGAAGTTTTCAAAAAAATCGATAGAAATCAAAACCAGCTAACAATGTTCATTTGAAACTCAAGTACATATTTCTTCTTCATTCATCTTTCTTTAAAATCACTTGCCTGCATAATCATTTTCAATTTAATTTGAAATCTAAAGTGCATTTAGCCTCGCAATCGCTGTCTGTAAGTTTTTCGCCTCAGGTTCTTTCATTTTTCCATCTTCATTTACAATTCGTTTCCACTAATTTCCACAGCCAATGGAAAGCGTTCAGGACGTCGCACAGCAAGTCTTGTTTCCTAAGAAACATGTTCTTATTGGTCAAGAACACCATAGGGAAGCCAAGGTAGATTTAAAATATTTTCAGAAGATATCAATGGGGCGGAGTTTAGCATCAAAGAAAAGATAACCAATGAAACTACTTTACGACGAATGGCCATTGCTCCTTTTGGCCCTAAGAGATTTACTTCATCCAAAGAGCAACTGGCGCTTTTTATAAAATACTTTGTGGATGTTAAGGAAAAGTTATTGGCGTCAGGAGACGCATATTTTCACTTTTTGTTCTCTGTGTTGGGAAGCCTTGAGAAAAACAAAAGCTGGCAGTACGTGAAAAGCAAAAATGGCATGCGGAGGAAATGTTAAAGGAAATGAGAAAAGTTTTTGCAGTTTATATTTACTGCATTCCCCCGCGGATAGCAAGGATTTTTTCATATTAAAGTTAAGCATGGAAAATATCTTTTGAAATGAATGTTTTTCCACCATAAAATTCGTTTGGTATTGGTTTTCCTCCTCTAAATTTCAACATCAACTATAGTCTGATAAGCAGTCAGCAAATTAAGAAAGCGTACTTTTAATGCGTTGATTTTCAACAACCTGTTCTTCCAAAATTCATACAGGGGTAGATTTTCCATTGCGTTATGAATTTCACTTTTTATTCGGTATTCCTTATTTTTTGATGACAATTTATTTTTATTTATTAGCAAATTTAAAAATTTCGTTACAAGCAAAATTTTGACCAACACTTTGTAATTATTTGCTAAAGAAGTATAGGTATGCCAGATATCGTGCTTTTCACACTTCAATAATTGACAGAAACAATTGATTCATTTGAACTCGGTACTTAATTTATCACATAGTGAAATTTCCTATATTACAGATATTACAGATACATTTTGATAGTCATTGTAAGTCTTACTTACGAACTTTTCTCTCTAAAATACACGAAGACTCTTCGTGCAATGTTTACTTCCAATACCGCTCTCATTGCCAAAGACAGATTTTACTTTGATAGCATCCTAGGTCCACATAAATTCGGCGTTTTCCTTGACGGATTGTTTATTGTTTATAATAAAAAAATACGATGCCAAAGGATACAATTTTTTATTCAATAATTTACAACGTAACATAATCAGCCAAATGCTTGATATTTTTAGGGTTTTAATTTCACCGTCCGCCTGAATATATACATATATATAAAGGGTGTTTCGGAGTTGATCGCATTAAATGAAACCACGAAATCCTTGAAGTCTTTTGAGCAAAAAATAGTATGGGAGCGGGGTAGTAAATCGGAAGATCGGAAATCACCCAAGACCTGGCACGTGTAAATCGTCATAACTATTTTATTTTTATGAGTAGACTTTTGAAAAAAGATGCATTTGATAGCCTGTCAATGTATCTTTTTAGAAATGTATTAACAAGTGCCCCCATCGCTCCCAGTTTTACACGAAAAAATGAGAAACTTAAAACAACTGGAAATAAATTGCTAATTTTGACTTTCGCGACCGTGTTAAACGTGATGTCCAAACCTATAAAAATGATTATCTTGACAGAAAGGCTTATTTTCTGCTTGAATACTTCCGAAGAAAAAAGTTGCCAATTTTCATATGTTTCCTTCGAAAAATAGAAAACTAAAATTTTGTGAAATGTTGCTGACATGCTTTATTATGGAAAATAATAACTAAAGATCTAAAGTAACAATTTATTTTAAACTTATCATTAAACAGCAGTATCACAGTATTGCTTGTGATCACATCAACTGTTCAAAGTGTCTTCCTTCCACAGAAATGCAAAGAAGAGCTCGTTCCTTAATTTCTGTGACCACATCGAAATGCATGAGTTCCTCTCTTATTTTTTCACTAGCAGCCTCTATTCTTAAATCTAATTCTTGAATTGATGACACAGGTGTCTTGTACACTTCTTGCTTCATTGCACCCCACACATAAAAATCAAGGATAGTTAGATCTGGAGACCGGGGTGGCCACCTAATTGGACCATTTCGACCTATTCAACTTCCTGGATAGTTTGAGGCAAGCCAATGATTTGTTAGCCAGTATGGCTTAGAGCACCATCGGTAATACATCCTGTTCAAATTGATTATTGGTGTATCTTCCAGTAAATTTGGCAACTTGTTATCCAAAAATTTTAGATATCCGGCAGAATTCAGCTTATCCAGCAAACGGAATGGCCCAACTATCCTAAGCCCCAGGACGCCTGCCCATATGTTTCTGCTGAATCTACGCTGTGTAGTGGTGGCCCTGGTTACTCTGAGATTGATAATAGCCCATAGATGGCTGTTGTGGAAGTTGTTGACACCACCCCTTGAAGAATCTGACTCGTCGGTCCATAAAATGTTACTAATGAAGTTGGAGTCTGTTCGATCCCGTTCGATAAGCCACTCACAGAACTCAACCCTTTTCACGTAATTCTCGGGAAGTAACTCTTGCACGGGTTGAAAATGGTAAGGCCGCATCCTTTCCTTGCTTAAAACTCTCCAAATTGTGGTCGCCGATAAGCCCTGCCGCAAAGCTAGCTTGCGAGTTGATACGTATGATTCGTTGCGTACTATTGATAGTTTGCGCTCCTCCTGATCGGCGTCCCTGAAAGTTCCTGGTCGGTTGTTCAAACGCTGCGGTTGGAAACTTCCAAACTCTCGTGAGTTCCTATGCAGTCTCATGAAGGTTCTGGTATCCGGTAAGTCAGCAAAATTTCACAAAATTTTAGTTTTCTATTTTTCGAAGGAAACAAAGGAAAATTGGCCTCAAAAGGGTTAAACCCGACTATATTTCTCTTCGTCTATAGGCTCTTTGAACTTCCACTCGAACTTTCTAGAAGATGATGGCGTTGCGAGAGCTTCTAGCTTGATCATTAATATTCGAGATCTTCACAAACACTCTATAGAAGGCGAATGGGTTCATGTTGAAAATTAAGTGAGAATCGAGCTTCCTCTAAGGAAAGCTGCTGGAAAAGTCTTTAAAAAAAGGTGCGGTGGACGAGTTAATTTCGTGAACTCAGTGGATTCTAATTTGAATCATAAAGTGACTAAAAATGTTGAACATACATAGGTTCATACTTACCGAAGTAATAGGTGCACTGTGTTTTGGAAAACGATCGTGGATAATTAAGTACGACTAAATTATACGCAGTGTATATTGCATCATAATAACAATTAGAAATCAAGTATGTGATTAGTTTGTACTTAAGATTCGTAATTTTAAATTCCAAAAGACCCTTACGAACCAAAAACGGATCGAATTTACAATATCCTGTAAACATTTTATTAGATATTGTAGAAATCGAACACATAATTAATTTATCAAAATAAAGAGTATGAAACAGTAAATGATATAATATGTCGACATATTCAATCTTTTTAATCTTTGAGCAAAGCAGTTGCCAAATCCATCCTCTACCTTCTCTTCAATTCCATAGCTATAAATGTTCAAAATGAAAAATGGTAGAACGGAAGTAGATAATGTTGAAATGTTTAATAGATTCAAGAGCAAAAAATCTGCTGTGCTTGGTTAATAGGTGGCTACTAAAAAGTTATTAATTTTCGATGGGCTTGAATTATATGGTGAGTTTTTCTCATTATAAATTCAGCAATACAAACCCCAAGTACCGATGCGAAATAATTTATCAAGATAATAATGTTTTTATCGCAATAAGTCAAATTTCTGGGATAGTAATTTTGGATTCTGTAAAAAATAAACATAACATTTACTGCTAAGAAAGCGTTTTTCAAGCCTACGTGCGTATGCTATGAATCAAATTATTGAGGTTCGCAGGTCACAAAATTAAACCCTGCATAAAAAACTTAAAATAAGTATGTGGCTACCACGGGTCGGTACCCAAAAGAAAAACGAGAATTTTTTGCAGAAAATATATCGGCTGCCCGTCAGCCAATTATCCTAACACAAGTAAAAGTGCTGATTTATTTATCCTGGTAAAACTTAAAATTGAATTTTGCAATTTCATTCACACTGAATAATGCAATTCGTCGTTTGCTTACCACGTCCGCCATCACTTCGTGTTCAATATACTCGCCTTGTGCTGGCGAAATGAAAACCAACTTAGTTCGACTTTCTTGATACATGTATTTTCGTAGTAATCCATTTGCAACTTGCAGCTACGTATGCAAATTAATAATTTTAACAATTTTCAAAAGTTCGCCCAAAAAGCTGCCAGCAAAAAAAGTTCACCGAGTTTGGAAATTGAAATTTTGTATTTAACTAGTTTTGCTGAAAAATGGAAATGAATGATGTCGACCACATTGTTGAAAAACTATATACAAACTTTGGGAATAAAACAGTGGTGAACAGAATTCATTGAGTACTTACACATTTAAATGACATTGTAATATAAATTACTTTAGAAAGTATGGTTTGAAAAGTGAGCTTTGTTTGGATTTAACTACTAACGAACAGAATAAAATAAACTTTTTTTGTAAGGAAAGTTAAAAAAAAACTGTGGGCTCTCAATTCAAATTAACAACTATAGCTAACCATAAATCAATTCTTCAATCAAATAGAACATCCGTTAAGTACCGAGTTGGAGTAGTTATACGTGGATGTAATTGTTATTTTTGAAGCAGGCATGATCATTTCATACAGGAAATATTACTCCCGACTTATATATCTGTTTATTAAGCAGTAGATAATTTTATACACTTCTGTGGCATATTATATTTTGTGATAAAACTACTATGAGAAGGAAATTATAAAAGAATCCACCCATTCATCGCTGATGAAGTCCTCAAGTAGTGGACGAAACAATTTGTTTGAAGTTATTGAAAAACAAGCCGTGAGGTGCAACCCATGAGGTCCACACGGTCAACTTCCCAGTAACATCTACATAGATATTAAAAATATTAAACACAATAAAAAATATGGAAATAATACTACTTCAAATAATAAAAATGTACCTCTCATAAAAATTATTGGAATGATTTAATATTAATCGTAACATCTACGGGAGCGTCAATTGATTACGTAAGGATTTTGGTGCATTGGTTTGATTGATTATTCACGCGGATCAATCGGAGGGGGGACAGGTTACAAAGCAGTTTTTTTCATTAAAGTTAAACATGGTGCTGTGAAGACTATTGAAAATCTGCTCAAATTTTGCAAATATTAATAAACTTTGATTGACTTTACAACAATGTCTTTAGAATGAGAGATTTAAGGTATAATGATTCGAATGAACCGTTTTTACATGGTGACTTTGAATGATTTTCTATTTTTAATTTAATTTTTTTAATCATGAGAAAAGGTTTTGCTGGTTTCTCTACAAAAATTGATAAAAGTTTATAAGTTCTATAAACATTTATTATTACGATGTGCAAATCAGGTTAAAAATGGAATTTTTTATGAAAAAAACACTACTTTTCTAAAATAAAAATTAATAAATCGTAAAAAACGCTTTAACAATTTTTTTTAAATATAAAAACATCATAAAAATGTTGATACGCGTCGATTGACACCTTAATGATGGAAAGATTATATTTGGTTCTCGAGATATAATCAATGACGTAAATGACCTTGAACGTTTAATGATTTTTTATTTTTTATTTAATTTTTTTTGTAAACATGAAAATAAATTTTGCTGATTTTTTCACAAGAACTATTTGGAGTATATAAATAATATAAACATTGATTACTTAGGTTTGAAAATCAGGCTAAAACTTTTGTGTTTTTGAAAAAAACCCTAATTTTTGGCACTTTTTTAAAAAAAATTAAAAAACGGATCCAACGATTTTTTTAAAAATTTGATAGATTCATTAAAATGTTAATACCCGTCGATTGATACCTTAATAATGAAAATCGCATGTTTTGTTCGTGAGATATAGCGCATAACATGGTTGACCTTCAAGGGGTGAAAACAGCAAACCCCCCCGACCGAAGTGTCCCAAAAACTAATCAACTCTTAAGACTGCAAAGACGCTTTGATTGACACCTCAACCAAGTCGATACGACTTTTTTTACGTGAGTTATGCTCGTAGAAAAACTGCCTGCGAACGCACGTACGTACGTACGTACGTACATACACACACACACACACACATACATACTTCTTTCTAAAAACACTTTATATATACTCTATAGACCTCAAAACGTAAAGAAATGTTGAAAATTTCAATTTCGATTTTCGAGGCGATTACAAGAACTAAATATACTGGGAACTTAATATACTGGGAAGTTAATAAAGTAGAATAAAAGGAAAATTTGTGGGTGTCTCAATTTTATAAATACATTTCTTCTATTCTTAAAATGATAAATAATTTCATTTACAATCCGCTCTTTGATTTTAAATATTTTTCATACACTGTAAACGATGTGCTGAACAGTTTCAAATGTACGCTTGGTTGAAGTCGATGGTTTGTTCTAGCCCGGGGTAGATGAACGTAGACAGGTCCATGAAAAGTTGAAGCTAGAAAAAGTTTACTAGCTATGTACCTACTACAACTTTTCGCCTGAATTATTTGGCTGATTCACGGAAAGACGCAATTGTTATATTCGTGTTTGCAGGAGCAAAATATGCAGGCGCATAAATGGATGTCTGGTTGTGTTGGTTTGCAAACTTCTAAACCACATATGTTCCACTCAAACAGTTTTGCTGTTCGTTACACGCTCCTTGCACAGGCGACTGTGCCGACATAAATTAGCAAAAATAATCAGAAAGTTGCGCTGCGCTGAAATTGTTTTCACCAGAAAAGTTTGTGAGGCTGCACTTTGTCTAATTTGCCGCTCCCATTACCATTCAGGGTCTATTTCCATAGCCTAGCCAACGGTCTCTGACAGGTATTGAAGTTCTGGGTGGAAGGTGTACTCCACGACGAATAAGATTGTCTAGGGGAAACTGAAAATATCAAATAAGAGGTGACATTTGGGAATGTCAACAATAAACTTGAATATTACTCCAATAGTTTGAAAGGAGCAGCATAGTTTGAACATTTTACGAAATATGAAAATGCTAGACAAATATGATCTTCACTAATTTTCATTTAAATGCTGTCCCAAATAACCCAATTTGAACTATTTGAATGAACGAAGGGATGGCTACGTATGTATGTTGCCTTTTACCATGAAACAACTTTTAATAGTTCCTATCTGTAATGTTTCAGAATAGTTTTCGGTAATGTAGCATATTGACCATCATGTGATCCCATCCCAATTGCTTCGTATCGGATATCTACTAGCTCCATCCCCAAAGAGCAGAAACCTACACGTACGAAAAACTGAAAAGCATTCTGTGAAAGAAACTGACGTAAAATAGTTTAATTGCTGCCCGAATAGCAATAAAAATGGAGACTGGCTCTGTGCAATATTTGTATAAACTAATCGAATACAGCCAATGGGCTTTGAATGGTCGTACACACATATAAATTTAATTCGCTAACTTTTAAGCAACATAGTGTTTTTTTAGATTTTCCTTTCATCGCATCAAATATTTACATTCCTTAAAAATGCATCAAGATTAGATGGAGAAATTGCACGCGATTCTAATTAATCACATCCCATACTGAACAGCGACCACTTTCCAAAAGTAAATTCGATTTTGTGGCTTTGAGGTTGTCATTATTTATTGAGTGTTTATTTGGGTAGACGATTCGTTGTCCACATAACGGTACATATCTGCAAACAGAACTCAAGTAGTGACAGCATATTTAATTCAAATTCTCCGTGTTTTCTGGAACCATGATCGGAGTTCACATAGAGGATAAACCCATTAGGAGCTAACATAGAGGCAATCTAATGAGAACCAGAAGAAAAATGGAAGTGTATTTAAACCTCACTGGTTCATCAACTGCATATCATGACTTAAACATCATATTCTGATAACAATCGCTGCATTTTTAACTTCTCAGTATATGGGAAGTTCTTGTAATCGCCTCGAAAATCGAAATTGAAATTTTCAACATTTCTTTACGTTTTGAGGTCTATAAAGTGTTTTTAGAAAGGGAAATGTATGTGTGAGTGTGAGTGTGTGTGTGTGTGTGTACGTACGTCTGTACGTTCGTGGACAGTTTTTTCTACGAGCATAACTCACGTAAATAAAGTTGTATCGACTTTGTTAAGGTGTCAATCGAAGCGTCTTTGCAATCTTAATAGCTGATTAGTTTTTGGGATACTACGGTCGGGGGAGGGGGGTTTGTTGTTTTGACCCTTTGAAGGTCATTTATGTCATGCGTTATATCTCGCGAACAAAACATACGATTTGCATGGTTAAGATGTCAATCAACGCGTATTGACATTTGTGTGATTCTATAAAGCTTTTCAAAAATTTCTTGAAGACGTTTTTTAATTTAAGAAAAAAAAGTGCAAAAAATTAGGTTTTTTTCAATAAACAATAAATTTTTAAGCTGATTTACGAAAGACAGTATTCAATTTTTATAAAATTTATATACTTCAAGCAGTGCTTGTAAAAACAACATCTAAACTTTTTCTCATGATAACGTAAAAAATTAATTAAAAAATAAAAATATATTAACAGGCATCATGATCTTCTAGGTCATTTCTGTCATGCGTTATACATATCTCGCGAACCAAACATACGATTTGCATGGTTAAGGTGTCAATCGACGCGTATTAATATTTGTGTGAATCTATCAAATTTGTAAAAAAATCGTGAGAGCTGTTTTTTAATTTTAGAAAAAAAAGTGCAAAAAATTAGGTTAAAAATTAGGTTTTTTTAATAAACAATAAATTTTTAACCTTATTTACGGAAGACAGTATTCAATTTTTATAAAATTTATATACTTCAAGCAATGCTTGAACAAACGTCATCAAAACTTTTTCTCGTGATAACAAGAAACATTAAATTAAAAATTAAAAATCACTAACAGTCAGCATGATCTTGAAGGTCATTTCTGCCATTCGCTATATCTCACGAACCAGATATAATATTTGCATCATCAAGGTGTCAATCGACGTCTTTTAACATCCTTTTGATTATTTGAACATTATAAAAATCTGTTTCAGCGGTTTTTTCAATTTAATAGAAGAAAATGTAAAAACTTAGTTTTTTTTCATAAAAAATATTTTTTCAACCAGATTTGCACAACACAGTAATAAATGTTTATAAAATTTATACATTCGTATCAGTTTTTGAAGAGAGATGATATGATTAATATTAACTCATTCTTGTTACTGCTATGAATACCTCTCATTATTATTATTTAAAATAGTACTATTTTCAAAATTATTATTGTGTTTAATATGTTTAATGTTTATCTAGATATTACTGGGAAGTTGACCGTGTGGACCTCAAGGGTCCCACTTCGCGGCTTGTTAATATAATATTTAACATTCCATTAAGTGTAGAAGTGTTTTTTGAGCAAAGATATAGATAAACGATACAGGAAATATATTAGTAAGGCTAAATCTATCTGAGCATGTCGGAAAAGCAAGCAAAGCTATTGGTAGCTATAAAGACTTGCTTCAAATATGAAAGTCTTTGTAACCATGGACGAGTTCATGATACCTTTGGTGCGAATTGTTTTAAAAACGAGTTTTGCGTACTTCAGACCTATGTAAATAGGAATCAAAAAAAAATTCCAAGCTGAAATCTGCAATAACCTCACAGTTTACCCAAAACGCAATTAGTGTGCATATATTTTGTGACGACAAAGAAAACTTGATAGCTGAAATTTGTAAAAGGAGCTTCAGGTGCTACTCGAGTGGAAGAAGGTACATAAAGGTACATTCAATTTCATAAAAGTTATTTCATAAATATGTCCGCTTATTTCGTGCCATTGATTTCGATTGCTGAAAACTTCCTCAATGCAGTCAAAATTGTCATTATGTATTTTTATGAATTTGATTAAAATTTCTATTCTTTAGAGTTTATCTTAACTTCAAATTGTAGAATTTTTTACTTCACATTCTGTGTACGCCAAACTGAGATTGATGTTATTTCTTCATGAAAAAAAGGAAATATTCATATTAAAATTCATTTCGAAATAAATTTTCGAGAAACGGTATCACGATCTTGGTTGAAGTCGCAATCTTGAAGCAAGAAATCTCAATTATAGTACAAATGCGCCTCAAAAAAATATAACATTTGTTAAATCATGTATCTCAATTATAGTCACAAATACAATTAAAAAGGTTAAATCATACTTATATAACTCATGTCATAAGTAATAAAAAAATGATCGCTAAATATTATTTGTGAAAATCGTAGTTCGTCTATTAAAAAATGAAAGTTCTCAATTTGACGCCTGTGTAGTACAAAAAGCATAAAATTTCAAGGGTTGCGTATTTTCTTTTAATATTCGTCCTACATTTTCATAGCTTGAGGATGCCAACAATCTGCCAGACTGGTGTAAAACACACTTTACGCCACCACTGCGTGTAGGTTACTGCAGAATTTTTTTTCAAGAAATAAGCTTTCAAAGAAAACAAGATTCGTTATATTTCTTAAATCTTAAAAACACTAAGTCGTACAAAGTGCTGAATTTTAACAAAAGTAAAATCATCTAGATAAAAAATTTATTTTAGCTACATTGTGCAAATAATTTAATGTTCAACGCAATGGTCAATTGTTTTCCATATTTAAATCTGAAAACTTAATCGAAAGTAGAAAAACGAGCGATCATGAAAATGAGTATTTCTTAATGGATCAAATACTTTCAGACCTTTCAAAGAATCATTTATTAAATCTTTATTCACTGATTATTTTATGTACTTTTAAGAAACTTTGGTAAAAGTCATTCGAAAATTTACCGTGGTAATGAAGTTACAGCGATTCAATGTGACAGTGTGTCAGGAATTCTGATAGCTCGTTAGGTTTCTCTAAATATTTTTTTTCGACACGGTCACAACATTTTTTTTCGATTCTTCATAATCACTTTCTCTATAGTGTTTGAGACATTTGTTGATATTTTCATTTTAACAAACAAAAGCACAAAACTTTCCATCGGCAATTTTTATTTGAAAAATATATATTAATAAAATTTTGCTCGAAGGAAACATCTAGTGCTTTATAGTACAAGCAATTCTTAGTATTTTTTGGATCACCCCAGATGCAAACTGGTGCAAGCTGTGCTGCAAACTTTTTGAATACTTACATGCATTTTTAGAAAATGGCTTTCAGTTCTCCATGAGGCAATAAATAGTATGCAACCGAAATGAAAAGCTATAGTCAAAGTAACATTCTATGATTCTCTACAATAATAGAACGTGAAATAATAACTCTGAATGGGACAACTTTGCTTTGTTATTGAGAGCAAAGAGATTGAAAGAATTTGGTAGCTCAAAAGAATTTTGAAGAAAGGTATCCAATATGGATGAATTGCTTCAAGCGACTTTGAAAAAAGTAAACAAATATGTGTTGCAAACAATCATACAAACATGGATATAACATATTATACTTATATATCAATTGATTATAGGAAAAGCAAATCGGTAAAACTTTTCAAGCATTTTTAAACCTGCGCCCAGCGTGGTATCATGTTTTTGGAAGCATTAAACAATTTACTTTTTCATTGACTTACATAAAAATAAGTAAACTAAATTCAAATCAAGGATAAATGCAACAATTCGATATCTCCATTAATTCTAGAATTTCCTTGAAATAAGAGTCCGAGTAGATTTAATGGTGGGAATATGTCTTCGTCGAACCATTCGACACCCATTTAATTGAGTTTTTTAGTCTAGTCTCTAGTATAACTAAGTCTAGTCTCTAGTATAACTAATTCATAGGAACATTTAAAATTAAAAACGCTTCAATTTATAAGATATTCATAAAAAAATCAAATATAATTTCAACTGAATTATATGCTGTATGCTTTGCTTCATGCTGATGAAACAAAGGAATGATGGATTTGCATATTTCATATGAACGTGTTCGTAGTTCAATTATTATGTTAATAGAATCTACTGAACCATATGCGTAACAACACAATACACTGGGTAAATATTTGAGCTGGCAGAAGATTTAGTATAATGGTTACAAATATGTGGTTCATTTAATCGATACATTTAACTAAAGATATTACATGACGTCAGGACTATTTTACTGCATGTCAGAACTATTTTATTGCCTTTTCGTTTTTCAAAGGTCGAATAGTGCCGACTTTATTTTCTAAATGTTTCGCGTACCATTCGTCCCTAGTTGTGGTAGAAACATGTAAAACGACACTCGAAGTGCCGACAGGAAAGTTACAACCTATTGCTTTTCCGCCAGCAATGAAAACTTCGAATGATCCGTTACGATACAATCTACTGACACCAGCCATTCATCACGAGTTTTGCTATGACTATTGCATTGATGTTTTCTTCGAGGACAAAGCTGAATTTGGATTTAATCGTGTCCTTCTTTCCAGCAGTGTGAGATCATCAGGAATGGGCGAAGCAAACTTCGCATGTGCATCAAAGCACTTTGTCGAATTTATCACCGGGGAATGAAAAAATGAAAAAAATCCTGCCTGCAAAATGCACAATTGCATTCCCTGCCAACTGTAATGACACGATGGGGAAGCAAGGTCGTAGGACGATGATAGGGTTGTGAAAGGGATGCACGTACTCTGTTCGCGCGGAGACTGCATATGCATACGTACATGCCAATACACTGCACCCGGTAGCCTGGGACAATTTTACAGTAGCCAATTTATTTGTTTCAATTATAGTAAAAAACTCAGAGTCCCTTCAGCCAGAAATGCTTCGCCTTTTCTCTGGACTGCTTTAACGCATAGTTTGTTTCGACGGCGGCTGTTAGTGACAGCGGACGCGCGACTCTTTAGCGAAGTCAAAGGATTTATGTCCATCAGATCGACGAACATGATGTTTGTCATGGCACCTCACCTTACCGTTGGCATCACCCCCGCCCCGGAACTATGTTGGCCATAAAAGGATTGAGGAATATCTATGATTCCTATGAATTTTTCTCAATTATTTGCATACGACTTCGAATGATTGTGTTTTGAGTGTGGTCGTGAATGGAGAAACTAGGAGAGGGCAGAAGGTGCATTCTGGCACCTTTCAAACGAGCAATTGGGGGTGGAGCAGTCGTATTTTGTTTCATCGATCACATGTGTACAATATGATTGGGAATATTTGTCCAGTTTACAGTTTAACTATGTGACAGAATCAGTTAAGTGACAGTGGTCAACAAACACTAGGTGGATGGCGATTCGTGCAGTGGTTCCTGAGACAAGTCGAAAGTGCAGCCAGTGATTCCGCCATGGCTTCTAGTGCTAATACTCTTGAAGCGTCTTACCTCCAAGACCGATCTGGATCACGAATAGCAATAACAAACCTTTGCGCACTTGATGCTTACACACTATCTAAACGAGTTCGTGAGCTATCGCATCCGGTCGGGAAAGCTCGGGCGGCCGCACGCGCGAATACTAATAGTTATTTAGTGGGGCTTCCTTGGCTTAGCGGCAGCTCGGCTTTCTCTAATTCACAGAATAGTGGGCTCGGCGAGCACCCGAGTCCTTGGAAATCGTGGTACCCGCAGCGGCTGATAGCTTCAAGGCAGCTTTGAGTAATGATTCAGACGTAATTCCGTGCGAAGTGTGATCCTGGAGCTGCAGTTCTAGTATTCTGTCCAGTAAGTATTACCAAGTGATTTATACAAGTTGGCTGCATTTTTTTAAACGTATTTGAATTATAAAATCAAAGTTAGTACAATATCATGATGATGATTCGTAACTTCCCTTCGAATTCAATTAAAGCAAAACTAAACTAAACTGATGGATATTTTACAGTTCTACCCCCAGTTTTATTGCAAATATGTATCGATAGCAGCGTTGCCAGATATTTTTTTTGGCAAAGCGGGATTTTGAAACCTTTTGGGCAAAAAAAGCGGGAGTTTTTCGTCGAGAGCGTGACATAGTCAAAAAACGTATATAATCAGTGATTATTACATACTTGTGTTTTTTTATTTGAATTTTGCATTATGTTTATTTGACAATAGATAGCAAAAAATGCCATACAAAATTTATTTTAATGAAAATACGTTACTTTAACAATAACTGTCTGGTTAATTAGGCAGTTGAGTCTTCAGAGAAATATAATTAAGAATTATTTATAAGAAATACATATTTTTGTGAAGACGTATTTTCTTTGAAAGCTTCGTTTTTTTCTTTAATATAAATGAAGAACTCTGCAAAGATTTAGATGTAACTGGATGTGTAGTTCTTTCATCATTAAAGTTATGAAGCATATATTTCAGGCATCTAACCATCTTAAATTCATTTGGGCAAAGATGCGTTCGAGCAGTTTGATTCTAGGATACTTAGTAAGAAGGACAATAGCTCTAGAGTTGATGCCATTTTTGAGCAGGGGGTTCTTTATAATTTCTCACTATACGTCCAAGGATAATTTCAAATGTTAAATTCTTCATAGAAGTTATCTATCAAAATATTGCTTGTCGAGTTATGTCCGAAAAGCGGGACTGAGCTTGTCCCGCGCGAGGCATTTAATTTTGATTTCAAAATCGGGACATCTGGCAACGCTGATCAATAGGCATATGGGATGCAAGTTGATCTTACCGTTTTTAACTTTTTATCCATTTCATTGATTTTTCTTATGCGCGTGCCTACTATAATTAATCTTGAGTAGTATAAGGATTTTGAAACATGGCAAATAACTGAGCTATGAGCAACCATTGGCCACTTGAAAGAGTCGAATGATTTTATAAATCACTTCCGTTACACAGTTTTCAAAATGATTATATTAGATCGAATTGATTCAAATATGATATTTTATTTTTACTAAACAAACTAATTTTTCTCTAATTCACATCTGCGTACAAAATTTTTATCTTTGATTTACAATATAGACTTCACGCTTCTTTCATTTTGAAATAAAATATAATACAGTATATATATACATATATATATACATATACCTACTGTATTATATTTTATATATTTATATATTTTCAAAGCAATAAGAACCTTAAAGTTAATATTTAAATAGCTGCATATGCACTGTGATATATATATATATATATATATATATATATATATATATATATATATATATATATGAGAATCTCGGCAATATACATAGTTTCACATATGAGGCGGTAAATTCAAAATGGTGTAAGCCAGTGTAGGTGTTTACTTCAAGAACTACAAAAAGTTGTCCGTTTTGGTTTGCTTTTTCAATTTAAGCATATTATGAGAATAAATCCGAAGTTTTGACTGGCATCTTTTTTGTCTTTAGTCAAACTGATTATTTATCCTTAACAAAATGGTATATTAAAATTTGACTTTACACCACTTTTGCTTTCGCCACCTCATATGTAGAAGAAAGTGCCCTAATTTCAGACAGTGTCTTAATTTGGAGCATTTGAATATTTGGAAGTCAGTGGTGCACCTTAAACAAAACTTTACTGTCAGAAAATGTTCGTGCTGCGATTTCAACACGCGCTTTAAAAAAATGCAGATATGCTGAAAGAATAAAGAATAATTTAGTGATCTTGGAAAACTTTTATTTAATTAACAAAAAATGTAAATGGAAAACGGGGGCCTATAATTAAGGATATGTTTTTGGAATTTCGATTGGTGTTATTTTTTATTTTGTTTTTCAATACTGACGATAAAGCAGTATGATAATTATTCAAAATTTCTGTTTTTTTTTTAAATTTTCTACAATATCAGCTCTTAGAGACACGAAGAGCTAATACTTATTTAAGGAATTCATGCTACGTCACCGAAGCCATTCTCCTCTTTGTGCGCAAATGTCACAAACGAACGAATTGATTTCATTTACACTTTCTGCTACAATGAATGATAAACTTTGCAGTATTCATATGTTTTTAAAGGAAAGTTTCATAAACATAATAATGTTTCTATCTATGTTATCATTTAATAGAATGTTCATCTTATGTACAAAATAAATTAGTATCTATTTTCACCGCAACCATGTTGTCAAAAATTAGGCTGCCGATAGCCTTATCTCAGAAATTTTCACTTCAACAAAATCTCCCTTCGAGACAGTTTATGAGAACAAAAATAATCACATTTGACTAAAAATTTACAAACATACATTAATAAATTGTCTTACTCGTTGGAAAAATCCTTCGAGACTTAATTTCAAAAAAGCCAGATCCCTTTAACAAAGTATCTGCATTTAAAGCATTTTACTTTATCATTTTAATTCATTTTGTTTGCAAATACTGGTGATTTTTCCATTTCATTTCTTGGAGTTGATACCAATTCTTAAAAATTAGGATGTCATAAATGTATTCACGTGAGCTAGTACAGTATGTTGCATGTCGCGTAGTAGTTTATAATTTGATGAAAATTTTAGGGATCATGCCATGCCAACAGAAATTTGTTAAATAATGGAAGGAGCACTCAAAATAAAATTTCTTGATCGTCTACGTAGTATGTAGCAAAAGAATAACAGATGCTGCTAAATTCTGACAAATCAATGAAGAAGCCATAATAAGGACGTTGATGAAAAATGAAAACTTCATTGATAAAAGTGTTACAGCAAAACCGTGGAAATATGGTAAAGTCGTTGATAATACAGCTGGATTATCAAAATCAAAATTGGTTTCCAATCCCATTAAAAACATAGCTTAGAAAATCTGTGAAAAAATTAGAATCAGTTCAGTTGTTCAGCTGAAAAAATGGTTGATTGTAGAAGTTCAAGTAAAGATATTCATTACATAGTCTAAGCCTATGAGGAGAGCTGACACAATATCTAGCGAAATTCACTGACACGTTCTTGAATGATGAACGAGTTTGAATTATTTTGAGCAAGAAATACCAGAAATAACCTCATTGGCTAGATCTTACAAATAATCAAGTATGTACTTAGAAAGCAGCAAAAGTAGGAACAATTCTGTTTTGTAGGTAACATATTATTTATTAAACACGCAATCATTTATACGATACAAAAATTAGAGAGGACTCGATGTTGATATACTGAACATACGTAATTATGAAAAATATATTTGAGGGATTATTTGAAATTAACAGAAGTAAAATCATATCTAGAATTTTTGAGTGTCTGTCTGTCTGTGCCCGTATCACGCGGAAATGACTAGACGAGTTTTGACAAAACTAGACATAAATATATCTTGGGTCAACATTTAGGATAGTTTGTTTTATTTATTTTGTAAAATGGTCATCATCATCATGGACGCGGTCGCTGGACCGAGACAGTTGGAGGCAGTGTCTTCGGGAGGCCAAGGCTCGATTTGGGCTGGTGCGCCATTGATGATGATGATTTTGTAAAATGGAACGGTTCCTACAAGATTCAGAGAATTATGTCGCCAAATTTGAAATATATCGACGAACGACATATAATGAAGTTTTCTAGACTTGGGTGGTGACATGCAGTGACACCAGACCAGAGTTTTCAACTCGAGAGCTAGGGATTTTTTGATTGTTAGGGGGATAAATAGAAGGAGCAGGGAATTTCAAACTTAATTGTTTCCACATTTTTCATTAGAACTACAATGATTTTTAGATGAATATATGCCCGCCATAACGTCCAAAGGAAACCAAGGACTACGACTTACTACGCAGCTTACTACTAATAGAATAGCAAATGTATACAAATGTTCGATGAATATTATTCCGGCTTCCATTTATTTATGTAATTCACATTCAAAAATAAAATTTATACTAAAATCGTCGGAATTTAGACTAAAAGTGACGAAATCGGCTCGGTTGTGGATATTGTTTTTTAAGGAGAAAATAAATTTACGCACAGAAAAGCGACCGAACGAGTGAATGACTTTCAATCAGAACATTGAAGAAATCAAAATGTATTTTGTGATTTGCGATTAATTTAGTTGTGTGTGGCTTCGGATTTCATTGTTTACAGATTTTTTTGAGTTAAGGCTGTTAATTTGATTGATTTGATGTCAATATTCACGTCTCCTGAAAATATGTCAAATTTTTTTCAGATTTTAGATAACGATATAATGATAAAACTAAAACATGCACTACCAAGTCACACAAATGAAGTTGCGGGCACAACAAAAAAATATGAACAAAATTCCCGTTTATTATATAGCAACAAAAAAATGGGCTTCAGACACACTTTCCAATAAATGGTTTAATTTGATAGCTCTTTGCCTCACATGCATTTAAGGTCCTTATTTTGATTAGTAATATACCAGGCCATCCTCAAAATTTACAACTTGAAGATGTGCAAGCTTTATTTCGACGCAAAATCACCATTTTTTGCATCCATTAAATCAAGGCAAACCATCAGCTATGAATCAATTGGTTAACGAAACAATTGATTGCGACAACGATTTTGATGATTTTGCTTCAACAGGAAATTCATCAGTGTTGGACTCGAATTATGATGAAAATAGGGTTATTATTTTCTATAAGGCGACCGGAATATTGTGCTCACGACTCCTGCGAACTTAAAAAAAATTAACTCCATATGGGGAAGCAAAAACCAAATCCTCAAGAAGTTTGTCTAACACGGTTCCGCCTTTTATCCATCAACCACTGAGTCATGGTTGGATCAATAAGTATCGAGTAATAAAAGCCACATCTCCAAATCAGGAAGAAAAAGTTAATGGGTTAATAGTTTATGACTGCAATTGGCTGGTTAAATTATAAAAGCATATGTACATATATTTCTTATTTCCACATGTAAAATGATTCAGTTACTTATACTTTTATAAATTTGTCCGTTTATGAATAGTTTGTTATTTTTATGTTCATGATATCTTACCATCATTCTACGTTAAAAAAAGTTAAGTATTTGTTAGTTTTTTTCCGATTTTGATGGTTTTAATTCACGATTTTACTTACACGGATTTTTGAATAACATATTTTCAGTGTGTATTTAGAGAACCTACCCAGATGTCTATTTAATTTCTTATTGTACTTTTTCTTGATAACTTTCTGTTCCGCGTAGAGAATATAATAAATAAAATGATACATTCATACACACATAGTCGAATTTTATTCCAAATTATTATGTCTCGCAATAAATGATTTTCAGAAAATTTGCAGCCTGATGATTTTACATCTTCAGCAATAAAAAGCAACTAAAATGAGAAAAAATGCGGAAAAATTAAAGAAAATGAGTGGGTTCCTTTTTATATTTCCTTGGTAACCATAATTTCAAATTTAATCAAAAATTATGATTAACCTCCATTGATTAAATAAACATTAAATATAGCTAAAAATAGCAAATCCAAATAAAGTTTGCGTTCCTTCTTGATCTCTAGATAATTATGCAGCCAAGCTACGAAAATTTGGTGTTATAGCAAATTCATTCTTGCTCATCGGAAGGTCATGAGCCCAGTTCGGAGGTGAACATAAAAAATCAAAAATGTTGTCAATTTCTTAATATTTAAAATAGCTGAAGGGATGCAATGGAAATCGTACCAACATTATTATAGGTTTCATATTATAAGCAATAGTGTGTTTTCTTTTCACGAAAGCATTTTTTTCCAAAGACATGAAAGCCATTTGGAAAACTGCATCTTTTTGGATTTTTCGTTATTTTTTATCTATTACGGCCCTATTATGTATGCCTTTTTCAATGAAAAGAGTATTTCAACTAAACCACAAAACAGGATCAAGGCATATCCACCGGGAAATTGTGGCAGTATTTTCTTTAAAATTCATTATTTTTAATATCATGATGGAACTGTAGTCATGAAAAATTACGCTTTTAACCGAGCATGATGCTTCCAAAGTTTTTCCTCGAAACTTCCCATTAATAATGTCTTCTGCGGTGAAAACCTTATTGTTCTAGCCAATCAATCATTCAAACCCATCCGAGAAAGCAGGAGGTCATCCATGTGCAAACAACAATGGTCGAACATTACGCTACCCAAAAGACATATAGATAATGTGCCGGGATCCACAGCTCCGTGTTCAATATTCTCGAATATGTTCAACATGGTCCCGCTCCTCCCTCAAATATAAGATTTTTCTTGTTCATTAACTTGGATAATTAACAAAGTGTTCTAATGAAGCCATGAAGAGTCATTTTTTCACAGCGGAATCAATAACACTTTGCGTGTAGTCGGGGCGATGAAAAATTACTTCCCACGTGACTATGGTCGCCAATTAATCATGATTTACAGTTGAGGCTTTCCGGAGGATTTTTATGCCTCTATCGTATCGATATATTACAGGGGGAGGGAAAAGTCCTTCCTGGGGGCATTGATATCCGTGTGAGTGAAAGTGTGTGGGCTAAGAAATAAGGGAGCGTGATGTGGTTCTTCGAGTAGTGATGCTTTCTGCGAAGGATGAAGGGGTGGGACTGGGCAACAGAAGTTATGTTTGGAACCACCAGCGTATACAGCCACGTTAATTGCTAAGTGCACTCCGTTTCTTATTGAATTCCCCATAGATCCTTCAAACATAGCAGAGTCCAGATATTCATCGGTAGGTGACGGCTGCAGCCAGTATTTAAGCTTTTGAAAATCCTCATCACATTTGTCGTGTGCCTCGCAAGAACAAGTCTTCGCAGTATCACCCTCGTCCCTGTCCTTGGTTCAGGCCGACTATTTCTGTGGCGCTACTTGGCTGAATGGCTCCTCGTCACAGTTTATTCGGACATTTCATTTTGAGATATCCGACGAGGCCTACAAGCCTTTGAGAAAGAGAGCTGAGCTGCAAGTAGGGACACCATCGGACGCTGAACGTTCTAGCTGAAAGTCTGTTTTTGAATTTGAAATTACTATAGGCGGAGCCTACAAAAAGTTTTACAGAGCACTGTGTAGAGCCTAGAAATGCCGAATGAGTTGGGGAGGCAAGAACCTGGAGTGAGGCTAGAGCCGGCCTTAGCTCGCGCCCTGTCTATAGAGGGTGGCAGTGAAGGCATAGCTCGGAGCTGGGTCAGTTTGAATGCGGATGCGAAACCAGAAGAACATTTTTCGAATTCACCATTTTAGATGTGGTCCTTTCCGAGAGAGTGGCGCGGGAGGTAGTAATGGAATAAAAGGAGGCTGGCGAAAACGAGTGTGCAAAAATACTTGTGACCGGCCGAAACCGCATTTGTGCTGTATGGGACGACGTATATATGTGATGGCTTCTGCCTGCTTCGGTATTATTGTGAAGGCTTCATGTAGCATGCACACGCAAACATCGATAAGGTGACGTCACACAAAGAGCTGAAAAAACCAGAAAACTGAAAGCAGAAAACTGAAAAACAAGGCGGGGCCTTTGCTTGAATTTGAATTTTCCCAATGTAGAAGACGAATGGAGAGCAGGGGTACAATGTTAGCCGAAGCAAACAGAGAAGCTTCTCTAGCCGCACTAAACACAATTGGAAAATATTTACGAGAGGATGGGTTGCGTAGGAAAGGAAACTCGCTCGTTCGCATTTAAAGTGATAAATAGCTCTCGAATTGAAGCCTAAAACATTTTTACGTTTGCTTTACTCTTTTCGTTCTATGCTTTTTATATTGCTTCGCTTTTGGTGTTCACGTTCGTTAACATTAGAGAAACAGGAATTTGCATAAAGCCCCAAAAGACTTAGCACCACAGGGATGGGAGAGGATCCCGGTATTATCGGAAACATTCACCGACCTCTATATATGCCCTAAAAAAGAGGAAAAAGCCGCAAACACAGCGGAGGGTGAGTGGAAAATGGCTGATGTTTTCAAAGAACAGTGCTGCTCCCTGAAACTCCCTGAAAATTGGGCATTGCAAACGATTTGTAGAGAGCCCACATAAAATGCGTGTGTAAATTACTTTAAATTGTTAACTAATAATCTATAGACCATTATAAAAGCACCTACGTTATTTATACCTGAGAAAATCGACGTGGCTGTGTAAGATCATCTAAAGCAGTAATCCAATAGTCCTTTGAAGCCCAAACACATTTAAAATGGCGACCACCTTTCCAATTTAATTTTGTGACTACAACTAATTCATGATGGAGTATAAAACACCAAGTTCCGTGTTTTTTCTGCTTGTTTTAAAATGCAGCAAAATTTAGAATCACCATAACTTTCCTCATTGAATCAATTCGATTGGTTTCTGTTTTTCCTACCGAATGATATATTTATTGCTGTTTGAAAAGAAACTTTTTTTAAATTGTCAGAAGAAACTGAAATTCATCGCTATGTTAGCATCTTCTTGAGTGTGAAAATAGTCTTTAATGCTATGTTTTTTAGCCATTTTCGGTTTATGGCTGTACCTACGTATATACTGCTATGACAACATGCATTAAGAATTGTCCACAACGGAATTGAAACTCCTTTACGACTGATTGTAAACTAACTTTCAAGCAAACACAAGTGAAGCAGTGAAAACGGTCAAAACTAGCAAAAGAACAGAGTTTTTGTCGTTTTGCTAAGATTGTCTTGATTAGTTACTCGAAAATTACACCCAAGCTTTGTTCAGCTTTCTAAAAATTAAGCAAAAAATGAATGGCTTAGTCTTGAATCATTAAAACTATCAAAATAATAATCAAATATTAGGGACCATAAGACAGACGTTACATCTTTTTAAAATCATAATGAAATATTTAAAATATAATATGAATGTAAAATCAATTATGCCGATTCTCACTTAATATATGCATAGGGGAAGCAGGGGTTATAGCGCTCAAAGCGTAATGCCGCTCACACTTATAACTTCAGTACCGCGCTACCTAGAAACACGGCACGTGGGATGAACTGTGGAGGCTGTGATGCTAGAGCAGGCAGCGACATGATTTGCCAGTTCGTCCACAGCAAGAGAACGTGAAGTGCGTGTGTTTGTTTGCGGTCGCTCGGATATAATTTTTGGCTCATTATTTGTATCGGTAAGTCTGAAATTTTCATACTTTTTTATTGTTACTATTATTAATTCAGGTAACTAACTATCGTATTTAGCGATAGCACAAAGATTCGTGATGAATTTTAATCAGTTGATGTCAAATTGTAACCTAAAAACAAAATCGTTGTTTGGGGTTATGCCGCCCACAGTGAGCGCCATTACCCCTCAGTGATGTTATGTGTTTGTTTTCAGATATGCCCAGAAATCGTCCAAGGATCACCACGAAAGCGGTTTGGAGCGAAGAAGACCTAGTCAACGCTAAAACTGCTATTGAAAGAGGGATGTCAAAAAGGAAAGCAGCAAAAACACATAACGTTCCGTTTACCACATTAAGAGACAGACTAAAAATGAAAATATGTGCAGTCCACGACTAGGACGTAGATCAATTTTTAATCAGCAGCAAGAACGAGAAATAGCTCAACAAGTGAAGCTTCTAGGGTCGTTATATTACGGGTTAACTGTAGCAGATCTACGCAAATGTGTTTATAAGTACGCTGAGCTTAATAATATAAAAAACAATTTTGATACAAGCAGCCAAACGGCAGGAATGGACTGGGTGCAGGGTTTCATGAGACGCAACCCTTCTGTAACTGTTCACAAAGCTGAACGAACAAGCTTGAATAGGGTTTCTGCATTTAATAGAGAAGAAATAACTCGCTTCTAAAATATGCTTGGTGATGTCATGGAGAAGCATAAGTTCACTCCCAATAACATCTATAATGCTGACGAGACAGGTGTTACAACCATTACAGACCCAGGTAAAGTGCTTTCAGAGAAAGGCCAACGTAGAGTGGGAGCAGTGACAAGTGACGAACGTGGCAGGAACATAACAGTTATGTGTGCAATGAGTGCGGCTGGACACTTCATACCACCAATGTTCATCTTTCCCAGACAGAGAATGACACCATTATTGGAAAAGGATGGACCATTTGGTGCTCTTTACGCCAACTCAAAGAATGGCTGGATAAACGAAGATATATTTGTCGAGTGGCTTAAACATTTTGTAGCATATGTCAAACCTACACAAGAATCTCCTGTGCTTTTAATACTCGATAACCATAGCAGTCACATTTCGCTTTCGGCTTTCAACTATTGCAAAGAAAATCATATTGTAATGCTTTCGATTCCATCACAAAGCTCTCACAGAACTCAACCTCTTGATGTGTCTTTCTTTGGACCCCTAAAGGCTGCCTACAGGCAAGAATGCAACTTTAAACCCGAACGTTTTCACCGAGCAAGACTTCTTGGCAGCATCGTTAATGGCTCAAAATTCAGACCAACCCAATCAAATCGATGATAATGTTGATGATTCTGAACCTGCACAATTTTGTGACACAACTGCGAATGAGGAGCCTGCATCACTTCTACCCAGTCCATTGCTTACGGCGCCAAACCTAGAATTTGAACTTTCTGGTCATAGGCCTAAAACACCTACCCCTAGTCGATCTAATGAGCTAAGGTACACCGCCAATAAATCAACTGTTCCAAGATCATCTTATCGGGATCCATACGATAAACAAAGACAAACTCCTCTGGCATTTTATGATATAGCTAAGACCCCAACTACAGCACCATCTTCTAAACCAGGTCAAAGAAAAAGAAAACAACATGCTACTTTATTAACAGCAACTCCATTAAAAGTGTGCTAGAAGAAAAAGAAAATAAAAGGAATGCAAAGAATAATAAGATTTATAACCAAAATAAAATAAAAACTAAGAAAGCAACTAATCAAAAGAACGTTAGAGTAAAATCTTCCAAGCGAAAAGTTCTACAAGAAAGTTCTTCGGACATTGAATATGAAGATAATATTTTCAATGACGACAGCGATGACGACATGAGTGTGGATGATGGTGAATACAACAAGTGTATTATTTGTGAAGAATTCGGAAGAAACAATGAGATGTCGTATCGCTGTACTTCATGCGGACATTGAGCTCATGCCATGTGTTCTGGATGGGATTCTGCAGAAGGTTATATTTGTGATTTATGTGCCAAAGACTAAAATGACATTATTCCTCACCAATATTGTGCCTATTTTTAATTAAAATTTCCTATAACAAGCTGAAACTGTGATCATGACCATTTATTTAGTTATTTATGGTTTATTTCTTTAATATTTGATTCGTTAAAATTGATATTATTCGTTTTGTTCATACACACAAGTTTGAGCGTCATTACCCCTTTGCCTGAGCGGTATTACCCGTAGTCAAGGGCAATGGCGCTCAAAACTGTTTTTTTGTTAATGCTTAATTACTAATTATCTAGTGAAGAATTCGCACGTTTTGTTTAAAATTATTGGCTAGGGATTAGATAAGCCATTGTTATTTTGTCATACTATCAATATAAAGTTAAAAATATAAAAAATATGACTGTTTTTCCTTAAGTGAACGGCATTCCCCCTGCTTCCCCTAGTACTAATTGCTATCATCTTTATTTTAGGACTTTGTGATTTTGAATCTTATCTTATTTCGGTGACATGTGACTACAGGTGAACACATCACGACAAAACAGAACATCAATTTGTATTATGTATTAAACTGATTCATCAAGGGGTTCGATTGAAGATAAAAGCCAAAGTAAGTAAATAACTTAAAAGCTATTTATTCTGTATTTCATTTCTATGTTTATCACATAAAAAATGTTAGGAACTATTGGCAACAAGCAACAAATTATTAGAAATTATTATGGTTAAGTTAGTTTAAGTAATCCTACTGTATCTTTATAAGCTCATATTTATCACTGGTAAATGAAAATGTCCACTTCTCATTATTTCAAAACAAACATTGAATTGAAATCAATTTCTTTGTACAATATTGTCGTGGTGGTAAAAGCACACAAAAATAAATTAATACGCAATAGCCTAAATGCGGAACCTCTCACTGTTTTTTTTCCATTACAATAAAAAAATGAAAAGTACACTTCCTTGAAAGTGTTTCTACAGAATTATTCTACTGAAATTTACATTTTTTCCATTTCTAAAAAGGGATTTAGGTGCGACCCTTGAGATCCCCACGATAAACTTCCCAGTGGTGTAAATAAAAAAACAGTGATTTGTTTTTATTATTAATTATTTAAAAAAAATTATTATCTACACTAGTATCATTACTACCATTATTTTACATCCGATAATATAAGTTTGGGATTCTATAAACAAATATTGTCTTTGTTTATAACTATTTTAAAATAATATTTACAACATTGATCAAAATTTTGTTAAAACCCACAATAATGAAAATATAACTGTGAAGGTATTTGGAATCTGCACAAATGAATAGTGCATCGGGATGTATGGGTAGATCGCCTCCTCGCGGTGCATCCTGGGTAACGCTAAATGATCTACCACGGCACGACTCTCGATTGTTTTTTTTTTTGGACAACTCTCTCGTCTTAACGACTATATATGATGCTTTGGGCTGGTAGTAGTGGTATTCTGTCACCTGAGTACGCAAGAGTGACATCTTGCGGAAATGGCTTTCAGGCTAATGCCAATGCTGCCTCCGTCCCGGTAAAACCCTGGCAGGCCTCACGGTACGTTCAAAACTCGTCGCCACTAGTCTGGCCGTGTAGGTTCAGTTGAGTTTGGACTCCTGATTAATCCCCGGCCCGGCTCTGAGCACATATCCTCATAAGGGACTGTGCCAACCCTCGCATGGCCTCCCTGCTTCGGCATAGATAACCATGGGGTCTCAGGGGAACTGCACAACGAGTGGAGATAGCGGCTGTGAGGGGGGACCCAAATCGCAATGAATCCCGATAAATTTAAAAAGGAGGATCCACTCGGCCCGGAAGGGAAGTGGACGAAGGTGATGCGTCCTTCTAGTGGGAAGAAGACCGCGATACTCAGCCAACCCCCTACTTCTTCGAGGGATGCATGCCCCAAGGCAGCTATGCCAGGGGCAAGTACTCCCTCAGTCAAGCCTATTGGCGCTAGCGGTAACACCAAGGTAACGGCGAACAAGTCGGCCCGAACTGTTTCCGGAGCGCCCTCCAACACCGCTTCCACTTCAGGTGTTAAGAAGCAACAAAACCCCTCAGTCACGGCTTACAGAGACAGAAGGTCTGCCTTCAAAGTCCTGAAAAGGCTGAAAGATTTACCTCCGGATGGTCTTTCCCAGAAGGATAAAATCTCCCTGAAATGGGCAACCACCACGGTAGAGGCTTACAAAGCCTCTATTCCAAAGAAAGAGGCAACTCATAAAAGATGTAGATCTAATGAGTCTGCCCCAATTCAACCGAGCGTCCAACTGCCGGTTAGTAAAAGACCAAAACTGGTCACACCCAATCCTGTTAAGGGCAGGAGTTTCAGTGAAGCTGCCAAGGACAGCCTGGTATGGGCTGTTATCGACAGAAGCAGTAGCGATGGTACCATCTCACCGTCAAATTGGAAGATGGTAGAAATCGCGCTTCTTCGAGTGTACAAGCCCATACTCGAGGCAAATCCTGGCCCTCCACCAAGTTGTCGTGATGCTGGCTGGCACCAGGGTCACGTTAAATTGATAGCCTGTACAGATCAACGTTCAGCGGATCTTTACAAGCAGGCTATAGGCAGATTGGGAGAAGTCTGGCCTGGAGCAAAGCTGGACGCTGTCTCCAGGGAAGATATCCCGAATAGGCCTCGGTCCAGGGCGTGGATACCAGCGGAGCCATCCACACCGGAAGAAATTGTTGAGCTAATCAAGCTCAGTAATGCTGACCTCCCGGTGGAAAATTGGAAGGTAGCTAAGGTTAGCGAGCCCAGCAATGGACAGCGAGAGGCCCTAATAATCCTGAACGAGGAGTCGCTAGCTCCATTGGAGTCGAAGAGCGGGGTGATCAGCTACGGTTTCTCGGCTATCACCCTGCGAGTATATCGCAAGGACCGTACTGGGAAGGCAGTACGGGAACCGAGCAAGGGGAGTGGAAGCGAGGGAACTGTGGAAGCATCAGTAGACCCGACCGTGGACCTCTCTGAGTCAGATCTTCTCTCCGATGACGGAAGAAGCACCACCTCCACCACGGAGTTGGCTGGGGACCTTCTCCAAACCCTCGACCTGGTCGAGGAGGAGGAGATGTCCTTATCTGACGAGGAGGCGGATAAAACATTGTGTCGCGATGCTGAGGTTTCTGCAGATTAACCTCCATCACTCGAAGGCGGCATCCGCCGCGCTGCTCCTCCACCTGGCTCAAAAAGGAGAGGAGCTAATACTGGCCCAGGAACCTTGGGTTGTTGGAAACCGGGTTTGCGGGCTCAACTTGAAAGGATACAACACAGTATCCTTCAACACAGCAGGTAAACCGAGAGCTTGCATAATTGTAAAGGAAGGCTTGAAGTTTTTAACCTTGTATAATTTCAGTGACCAGGACACCGTTGCGATAGCAGTGGAAAGACAGTCCAAACCCCTTTGGGCTGTCTCCTGCTATATGGCGCATGATGTTCTGCCACCTCCAACTAGCCTGCAGAGGATCACAAGGGAAGCCACTGCAAGAGGCATTCCTCTAATAGTCGGAGCGGACGCCAATGCCCATCATCGCATCTGGGGTAGCACCGACACGAATAAACGGGGTGAGTCACTATTTGAATTTATCTTATTACATGACTTAGCCCTAGCTAACAAAGGTGAGGATCCTACCTTCATTACGGCAAGCCGTAGAGAGGTTCTGGATATCACTATGACGAACGAGCACTTGAACCAAGCTATCAAGGGATGGCACGTATCGCAAGAGTGCTCGTTCTCCGATCACCTATACATAAGGTTCGATTTGGCATCTGACCCTCCGACAAATCCAACCTTCATTAACAAAAGGAGGATGGATTGGGTCAAATACCAATCGGTATTCGAGTCTGCGCTAGAAGGCGGACCTCCAGAGATTGTAGACATACCCGGTCTTGAGGAAGCTGTTGGGACCCTTACATTGGCCTTCAATGACGCAGCAAGGTCTGCATGTAGTCCAACGAAGCCTAGAGGGAAGTACAAGCCCCCATGGTGGAATAGTGACATTGCGGAGCTGCGGAAGGAATGTAGGAAGTCCTTCAATCGAGCTAAAGAATCTAATGACTGGTGTTCTTATAAAACAAAACTGAAGGAGTTCAAATCCTCTATCAGAAAGGCTAAACGCACCTCTTGGAGAAGCTTCTGTGCAGAAATAGAACACTCCAAGGATGTCAGCCGCCTGCGAAAAGTTATGACGAGCTCTCCCTCATTCTTAGGGTCCGTTAAGGACGCAAATGGAGTCTGGACGAAATCCAGCTCAGAGACTCTGTCCGTTCTCGTAGATACGCACTTCCCGGGCAGTGAGGGTGTGGCTGACAAAGCGGATCCACACACGCCCCCGGAGTGCATGCCAACTACTGTGCCTGTAAATGACAGGCTACTACGCTGGGCAATCAGCTCATTTCAACCCTTCAAATCTCCTGGCATGGATAACATCTCACCTATCGAGATCCAGCAGGGTATCAATATAGCACTGCCATGGTTGAACGCCATTTTCAAAGCATGTGTACGGATGGCTTACATTCCACAGCAGTGGAGAGAAGCAAAAATAGTTTTCATACCTAAAGCGGGTAAAACATCCCACTCCTCACCTAAGGATTACAGACCTATCAGTCTCACCTCTTTTCTGCTAAAAACGCTGGAGCGACTGATAGAGATCCATCTGAGAGCTATTCTGAAACCACTCTCTAATGCGCAGCACGCATACACAAAAGGGAGATCGGTTGAAACAGCTCTTCACTCGCTCACCAGCTACATCGAAAAATCGCTAAGCGTCAAAGAATACACGCAAGCAGTTTTTATAGACATCGAAGGGGCTTTCAACAATATCAGCCATAAGGCTATTGGTAAAGCACTCGGGGGAAGCAATGCCGACGACAACCTGATAGGGTTCATCGGTCAATTGCTTAGCAGCAGGAACATCAACTCCACGCTAGGAAACAGTACCTTACGAAGGAGGGTTTGCAGAGGCACACCACAAGGTGGGGTGCTATCACCCCTTCTATGGAACCTAGTGGTGGATGAACTCCTGTCAAAAATAGAAGCGACTGGCTGCAAAGTCGTAGCTTATGCCGACGATGTTGCAATAGCAATATCGGGAAAATTTGTTAACACCCTATCGGAAAGACTAAATTTTGCCCTAGGTATTCTTACCAAATGGAGCAAAGAGTGTGGTCTAAAGATAAATCCGCAAAAGACGGAATTTATGCTCTTCACAAGAAGATACAAAATTCCACGATTTGCTCCACCTAAACTTGGTGAGACAAGTCTCAATCCGTCTCATCAGGTCAAATATTTAGGTCTGATCTTAGACTCCAAACTCGCATGGAAAGCAAACATAGCGGAAAGAGCGCGTAAAGCGGCATGCGCAATCTACTGCTGCAAAAGAGCTATTGGGAAAAGATGGGGACTGAAACCCAAAACTGTATCATGGCTCTATACAGCGATAGTGGAACCAATCCTTCTGTATGGTGTGGTTATTTGGTGGCCAGCAATGGCAAAAACATCAAACGCGAACCTGGTTAACAGGGTCAGGAGGACTGCAGCTATTGCAATCACCGGGGCTATACGCACTACCCCGACAAAAGCATTGTTTATGCTATTAAATTGGCTCCCGACGGAGCTCCTAACGAGACAGCAGGCCAAGTGCTCTGCTATTCGATTGAAAGCTGTAAATCTCTGGCGTGATGGGAATATCGGCCACTCCACCATATTAAGGAGGGATGGACCAACGCCAGGGAAAGTAGACCTCACTCCTCCGATTCCCTGCTTCCACCACAGTTTCAAGTCCGTCATCCCTAGCAGAGATGACTGGATCATGGAAGGAAATAGGACACAGGAATCGGTCGACATCTACACTGATGGATCAAAAATGGATGGAAAAGTTGGCTGTGGTGTTTATTCTGAACAGCTAGGTCTGAGACTATCCTTCCGGCTACCAGATCACTGCAGTGTCTTTCAGGCAGAGGTCATCGCAATACATAAGGCAGTGGACTGGCTGAGAAATCAGAAAATTTCTATAAGAAATCTCAACATTTTCTCCGACAGTCAAGCTGCTATCCAATCATTATCCAACGTGTATACCTCATCCAAAATTGTAATGGAATGTCGCACACTACTGAACGCGATGTCGCTTCACTGTGAAGTGACTATCTGCTGGGTGCCGGGTCACAGTGATATACCTGGGAACTGCGAAGCTGATGCCCTAGCTAGAGCTGGCACTGAGCTCCAGGATTATACACTAACACCCCAAGTCGGCCATCCGTTGGCCTCCGTCAAGCTAAGTTTCAAGCAGTATTATATAGAGGCTGCGAACAGGGCCTGGCTGCTGGAAGAAACCTGCAGGACAACCAGGCAAACCTGGCACGCATTGAGCTCAAAGCGCACCAAGCAGCTCCTCAACACGAGCCGTGAAACATTAAGTTTCATCGTATCCGTACTGACGGGACATTGTCTCATTGGCAGACACGCAGAAAGACTGGGTGTCCCTTTCCACGATTTCTGCCGCAGCTGCAGATCGGAGGAGGAGGAGGAAACGATCCAACATTTTCTGTGTGAATGCCCAGCACTGTCCAGGAAACGCATGAAAACCTTAGGCTCACCCTTCCTGGACAGCCTCACGGAAGTAGCTGATTTGAACATTAGCTGCGTCGCCGGATTCATACGAGAATCGAAATGGTTCTCGTCACCCAACAGGTTTTAGTGCCGCTCCCTATTAAAATGTGGTATCACAATGGGCCTATCTTGGCCTAAGTGAGCCGCCTTTTGACAAAGGGGGCTGCCACTACAACCAACCAACCAACCAATAGTGCATCGCATCAGTTTCAAAATTAAGCTAGTTTTTTTTCTTCAGTTTTTTCATCCCCAATAAAAACGGCTGAACCGATTTTGCTGAAAACTTAGGCAATTTTAAGTTTCAGACCATCAATACATTACACAACAATCCAAAGGGGATGGGGGTATTTGATGTTACGTTACTATGTGTTACATGGAGGGAGAGGAAGGTCTAGCAAAATGTTATGCAATAACATTTAAAATTAGATTAAAATTATTTATTTTAGAAAACTAAATCATAAAGTCAAATTTTAAATTTATTTGGCGCGCCAAGAGGTGTCAGCGGACGCTAGGCGCGTTAAACAAAATTTAGAATCATTGTTAATACTTTGTGATTCAAATATTTAAAAGTCGATGAATTTGTTACGTAACAGAAGAGGGGGGTGGTATTTTAAAATGTTACACTACGTCAAAAATAAAAGTGAGGATAGCATTTTTAAAATCTGTTGGATCAAATCTAAGTATAAGTACGAGGGTGGGCTGATAAGTCCCGGGCCTGACATAGAGATGACCTCTCTGTATAAATTTTTTATCGGCATTCTATGATACTATCTTTAACTAGCTTATTTAAAAAAATTCAGGTTATGACAATAATTAGTATTCATTTGACAGCCTTTTGATCAAAACACTATTGACATTTTTACAAAAATGGAAGATTTTGAAAAACGTGCAGTTATAAAATACTTTCATTTAAAGGGTACAAAGCCTTCTCAAATAAAAGAGGAGATGGATAACACACTGAAAGGCTCTTCGCTATCATATTCAATGGTTAAAAGATGGGTTTCTGGATTTAAAAAAGGTCGTACTAGCACTAGTGATGAGCCACGCTCCAAACGTCCCGTGAAAGTGACAATACCTGAAATAGTAGAAAAAATCCACAAAATAGTGCTGGAAGACCACAGATTAAAATTGTCTAAGATAGCGGAGACTGTAAAAATATCAAAAAAGTGCGTTGGAAAATTTTAAATAATATTTTGCACATGAGAAAGCTCGGCGCAAGATGGGTGCCGCGCTTGCTAAGGTCTGAGAAAAAGTTGAAAAGGAAAACTATTTCAAGTGAGAATTTGGTACTCTATAAACAAAACCCTGGTGAATTTATAACTATGAATGAGACATGGATCCACCACTACAATCCAGAAAATAAAAAAAAAACAGTCAAAACAGCGGACAGCAACCGGTGAACCAGCCCCAAAGAAGGCAAAGGCATTTTTGTCAGCTAATAAGGTTTCAGCGACCTTTTTTGGGATGCAAGGGGAATTATTCTTATTTATTACTTTGAAAAAGATAAAACCATCAATGGCGAGTACTAAGCACATTTATTGAATCGTTTGAGCAAAGAAATAAAGTAAAAACGACCATATTTGGCGAAAAAATCTTGTTTCACCATGGTAATGCACCAGCACATTCGTCAATCGTTGCATCAGCTAAAATTCACGAATTAAAGTTCGAATTGCTTCCTCATCCACCTTGTTCACCCGACTTAGCCCTCAGCGACTACGCTCTGTTCCGTAACCTCAAAAATTGGCTTGATGGACAAAGATTTGAAGGCAACCAGGAAGTTATTACTGCTGTGAATGGATAATTTCAGGAGCTCGACGTTTCGGTTTATAAGGACTATATAACTAAATTAGAGCACCGATATGAAAAATGTATTAGTCTTTCTGGGGACTATGTTGAAAAATAAAGCAAAAATAATAAATAAAAAATCTTGTTTTCATTGTCAGGCTGGGACTTATCAGCCCACCCTCGTATGCTATTTAGCTAAAAATAAATTATTATTTTCGATTAGGTTAAAATTTTCCAACTCTGTAAATTTCAACGAATTCATACCTACATGTAATGACAACATACAATCAAAATTTTAACACACATTATCAATTCGCTATTAGCTTGTTAAGTATCCATTAATTGGACCTAAATGTATAGTTTGGATTTGTTACTTTTAAAAATAGTGCGCAATTGTGTATCTTAAATAATTTAAATTAATATGATTACATGACTTTTTAAACAATCATCTCTTTTAGGTTGCCCGATCAATCGTTGGAAATTACTTTGAATGCAGGGACATTACAGCTTTTATGGGAAATCAAGTCGGCTGGAAAAGAAGGCTTGCCATTGATTGGCATTCGTACAATATTTGCAAATATCTTTCATTCAGCGTCTACCTGTCTAAGATTACCAAAGGCGTATTGCAGCAAATATTCACGATATTTTACATCAAAGCTGACGGTATAGAGGTGAAGGTTTCTAATCTGCGTAGCGTTCAGAGGTTCAAATCTTCATTACAACACCAAAAAGTAACATTGAAGAATGATTTGGACTCAAAGATCAACGAGCAATTTTTGATAGAATTTTACATGATATTCGTATAAAAATTTAAGTGTTATGAAAATCTTTACCAAATTTCTTTAATAAATTTAAAAGAATAATTTGTGAAATTATATGTATCCTAAAATTGTATTCGGTTTGTCCGAAAACACTTTCCAAACTTGATAAATATTCAACATATAAATTTCATGATGATGAATTTAAATTTAGTCAATATAAATGTACCACATATACTTTTCCTGCAATTGCTTTTGCAAAAAAATCCTCTTACTCCTAGAAGTTTGTGAAACTTTTAAGTTTCAAATTTGTTTGTTTATATTAACAATATTAATTATAATGGTTTAAGGTTTTCTTTTTTTCGTGTTGACTATAAGAATTTCGGAGCGACTTTATCAGCAGAAATTCGTAAGCTTTTGACCAAATCCCTGATGTATTGCCCAGTATAATATGTCTTGATAAAATCGTTCACCATGTTCATCTGATACTGCGCCAATGTCTTGAGGGAAGAAATTTAAATATGAATCCAAATGATGACTTTTTAGAACTGCTTTTTGGCTTCCAAGAAAGCTATGACGCATTTTTCGGAGGTTGTTCAAGCTCGTGATTTTCCTTTCTCCAGTACGTAAAAAAATATCGTTCCTTAATTGTCGTATTCTAGAGCTTCTCCTTCGTTTGAGTTGGCGTCACTGATTTGAAAAACTTTGTGTTTGTTATGTTTTTATTAATAAGTTCTTTTTCCTTTTCTTTTATCCAAAGAAAAAACAACCAAGAAAATAATATTGAATAAAAATTTATTTGTTTTGATGGTTTCAGATCATTACAAGTGAAGATGTGTTTCCCGTTACTTACCCACCTTTATTTTCGATAGATCCACTTTAACTTCCACAAAATCACCGAAATATAATTAAATTGAGAACATTGGGAAAAGTGATGGACCTTGACCGAATTTTTCCCTGAATATTTATGAGTATTAAAACAAATCAGCCGAGAATCAGCTAATAAGATATATCTGTATATCGGCCGCTGCATTTTGATGGAAAACAAGTTGCGTTTTACCTATAGCGTAATGTGGTATAGAATCACACCCAAAAGGAACAGTGACTTTATTCATTGCTTCAGGAGAAATTTTCCGTTTTACGGCATTTGTTAAAAATATCAATACAGCTATTATTAACATAGACTCACAGATTCGTAGACAAAGTATTCTATGTACAGACTAAATACTTACTCACTACAAACAAAACTTTACGTATTACGGACTAATGGTGGCATGTTACAGCCCAGCACCAAGCTTTTACACCTTGCTCATACCGATCCATCATTCGTCCTATTGTTATCTTCATTCTTGACTATGGCTAACGTGACGGCAACAAGAACTAATAAACTAACTAATAAAGAAATGTCCTAGGTCAAGCTCTTAAACCAAGGAATTTTCAATTTCACTTCAAAAATGAGATTGATGTGAAGTTTTGAGCACGCCACAACAACATAAAGTTTTATGAAGAAAAGTTTCAATTTCAAGAAATTATTTGATTAGCAATTTTTGTAAAAATATCTTCTAAGCGTTTTCAAAAAATAAAGAAATTGAATTTTGGAAATATCTAAACGTGTTCGCTGAATTGAATTGATTGAAATTGATGATTTTACAATCGAAGGTTATTGTTTTTGGTATGATAGTAAGACAAATTCTCAGTTTTTACATACAAACATGTCAGAGCCGTTAAATTTTCCTTATTTTCAAATCTTAAGTAAACAAGTAAACAGTTTTCAATGATTTTCTCCCCTTGTAAAATTCATGTAAGTGATCCGATTTTGGATCTAACAATGTAAAATAAAATGGCCGATTTTTCGTAGCTTCAATCCGAGGTGTTTTTTAAGCGCTTCGCGGCCGGACAGCTAGCAGCCTCAATTTTGAACCTAGATCAAAACAAAAGCAAGCCGCGAGGTGCGACCCTTGAGGTCCACACGGTCAACTTCCCAGTAATATCTACATAAACATCAACAACATTACAACAATGAGAGGTAATAGTAACAGGAATGAGTTAATATGAATCATATCGTCTACGGGACGGTCCATTGATTATGTAAGGTTTTTGGTCGATGAGGACAGATTGAATATTCACGCGGATCAATCGGTGGGGGCCTTTTTGGTGTTGAAAAATTTTGTTGGTTTTCAAAATTTTAACAATTTTTTTTAATTAAAAGACTATAAAAACTATTAGAAATCTGCTCAAATTATGCAAATATCTTAAATTGATTGAATTTACAACAATTTTTTTAGAATAAAAGATATAAAGTAATAGCACTCGTATGAACCCTCTTTACATGGTAACTTTGAATGATTTTTTTTATTTTTAATTTAGTTTTTTCATAATCATGGAATAAAATTTTGCCGGTTTCTCTCCAAAAACTGATAAGAATGTATACATTTTATAATCTGGATCACTGTGCTGTGCAAATCAAGTTAAAAAATATTTTCTATGAAAAAAACCATAATTTTTCGCATTTTCTTCTATTAAATTAAAAAAACGGCTAAAACGAATTTTTATATTGTTAAAAACTTCACAAATATGTTAATACACGTCAACTGACACCTTAATGATGCAAATATTATATCTGGTTCGTGAGATATAGTGAATGATAAAAATGACCTTGAAAATCATGATGACTTTTAATGATTTTTTATTTTTAATTTTTTTTACGTAATCATGACAAAAAGTTTTGATGACGTTTTTGCGAACATTGTTTGGAGTACATAAATTTTTTAAACATTGATTACTAAGACTTGACAATAAGGTTAAAAATTTATTGTTTTTGAAAAAAAACCTAATTTTTTGCACTTTTTTTAAAAAAATTTGAAAACCGCTCCAAGATTTTTTTTGAAAATTTGATAGAATCACAGAAACGTCAATACGCGTCGATTGACACCTTGTTCAAAAAAATCGTATGTTTGGTTCGCGAGATATGGCGTATGACAGAAATGACCTTCAAACGGGCAAAACAGCAAACCCCCCGACCGAAGTTTTTCAAAAACTAATCAGCTCTTAAAATTGTAAAGACGCTTCGATTGACACCTCAACCAAGTCGATCGGACTTTGTTTACGTGAGTTATGCTCGTAGAAAAAGTGTCCACGAAAGTACAAACGTACGTACGTACGTACGTACACACACACACACACACACACACATACGTCTCCCTTTCTAAAAACAATTTAAATATACCCTATAGACCTCAAAACGTAAAGAAAAGTTGAAAATTTCAATTTCGATTTTCGAGGCGATTACAAGAACTTCCCATATACTGGGAAGTTAAAAAATCCGCTAAACTACATCACAATACCTAGAGAAGTACTTGACGAAACTTAGGAATATTGATTTTCCGGAAAATGGAAGCATTTGAAGCGAAAACTCTTTTTTTTTCGAAAAAAAATCGTTAAAAAATAGTCATAAAATGGAAAGTTTTTGATCTATAAAAACATCTCAAGTAATTCTTTTCGAAAAGCAATTACAAATGTGTGATTAAAATTTTAAGTCGTTCGGATAAAAATTGTTCGTGTTATTTGTCCGGCCGATTTGAAAAACACGTCGGAATGGAGCTACGAAAAGTCGACCATTTTGTTTGAAAAATTCGTTTATAATTTTTTTTCCGATTCTCCGATATTGTAGTTTTATGTACTTATAATTATTTTCGTAAATAAATAAAATTTCCATATAAAAAATTACTTAAAAAACATGGTTTTGCACCTGCTACAGTGGCCATATCCCTTAATAAAAAAATCAATAAAATTAGATTATTAAAACAAAATTCATTTTGCCACAAAAAGTTTTTTTCCATTCCATTTCATATTTTCTCCCTTTTCTGCCCTACAAAATTCAAATATTCTTAACAGTTCTTGTGAAAAAATCAATCTTAGTTTTTATTATAGAAACAATAAGCAAAAAAAATATTTATATTGAATAATGGAACGTCCATTAATTACGCGCGGATCATCTATCAAATATTTGTGTTTATTTATTGTAATGGTCCGTAAGATTTCTTCCTCTATTTTACATATATACTTTCATATGGCTTACATATAATCAACTGCAAAATAGGAAATGATTATTAGTCTTTCTAAGGATAAATGGCGAAATAGTGCATATACGATGTCTAAGACAGCATTGATGGAAATTACGGACGCAACTACCTATCATGGCCGCCACGTGACAAAATCTAGTTCAGTCGGAGTAGAAGCAAAAACTGCATTCAATAACCGTGAAATCTTAATTTTGCCCACATTTTCGCTTGCTTCAAGCGTCGATATGAAAATAACCAGTTGCGCAAAAAAGGCTTTGGAACCTGTCCCTCCTTTGATTGCTACGTGTAAAGATTCAATCTGATCCTCCAACTCGCCAAAAGCCTTACGTAATCAATCAATGGAGATGATATGAATCACTTGCTGCAATGAGCTCTTAACTTTATTATTATTTAAAGTATGGTTATCTTCATTATTATTAATATATTTATTTGATGTATATAACTGGGAAACTTCCGTCCGTATCTTAAGAGTCGCTCCTCACGGCTTTTTCAGTTTGTTTTGTGATTTATCTTTCTTTCATCGTAGATTTCCTAGTAAAAACTGCTGCCGACCTATAGAAGTCTGGCAACCATAAAATTCAATTACTACAATTATTTTCATACAAGAATAGATCCCCAAGCGTTTAATAATATAAATAATATATATAAATTCAAGCTGCCCTTTGCCTGGCATGTCTCCATTCCAAACAAATGATTCTTCTGTTGAGATCATGTGCAAATTTGTGGTCATGTCTCTGATTTATCTATCTTTCGTCCTTAGGAAAAAATTCAATTGTTACAATAATAAGGTTCCAATCAAGCGAATGCACAAAGTGGAACCTCCCCACAGAGCGAATGCACAAAGTGCCGGCAACAAAACTCGAATAGCAAGCAACAAATTTCGCATGGAATACAACAATGTTTGAACGATATCAGCAACATCTCTTTTCCACTTTCCAGACGGACTCATATCCTTTCTGTGAGCGTTTCCCCTAAAACTGCCATATCGGCATGGTGGAGAAACGACCTTTTATGCCATCTGTATTTGACTAGGAGATGTAAGGGTGGTAGACCGTGCTGAGCTTTGCGATTTTCCATATAACAAAGCCTAATTGTAGGCATTCTGTTTTCCAGAAAAGGATGCATTTTCAAGTCTTGTTAATTATGAAACGTTTTGTGAAAAAAATGTTGTGAACTCCGAACCATTTAAATTAACGCATTCCATAACATTGCATATAAGAATTATGGTAACGTCGCAAATCATACCATAAAACATTAAGGACGTTGAAATTCTTCTTCAATAAATTGTTGTACATTTTATAAAATATAATTTGCATGCACAAAATACATAATACAATAAAAAATAACCCAAAAATATTGATAAGTAGTAAAAATAATAGTTTTCAAATAATGATAAGAACATAAGAAAGCTAATAAAAAGTTGATAAAACTGATATTGGATTCTCTTCCTCCGCATATATTTGTTTCTTTATAGTAACGATGAACATATTTCTTCATGGTTTGTGCATAATTTATCTATCCACACCGATCGGTAGGATATTTTGTGTCTTTTATTCAAAATAACATTGTAGAACTTTTAGCGGTGTGTACCCAACATTGATGAAAAAAATGCTTTGTCCTTAAAATCATTGTGATTCCGTAACAGAGCTCAACCTGAACAGGGTTTGCTAGCAGTGGAAACAACGCCAAGCGTCGGCGTATATCGAACGGCCAACGGTCAACAGCCAGTGCTGGCCCAGTGATAGGCGAGTGCTGGCTGAAAACTGGCCCAGTACTGCATTCTAGTGCTGGCCCAGTGCTGGGGATTGGTACGATAATCAAGATTTATTATGGAACAATTGTTTACTCAAGAAGATTTCAGCTATCACATGACAGTTGACAGACATTGCCAGCGTTACTCTGGTAATATTTAAAAAAAGGACATACCTTCTGATGTCATTGAAAATATCATAAAAAATAAGTTAAACCTTCCATATTTTCGTAAATTGCCTACCATTTTACGTACATATAAATCTATTAGAAGGAATGAATTTAAAATAGATAACTTGTATACGAAAATGAAAAGGCAAATTATAAAATATCGCTATTTTGAATATTTGGATGATTTTAAATTAATATCCTGATTTTGGGGATTTTTTATTGATTCGAATAATTTATAATTTTCAAACTGAAGTGCCAACAAAAATCTTTAAAAGCCCGATTGTAAATATTGGTTGATTTTTTACACCCGAAAATTGGTTGAGCCGTGCATATTTAACGCTCATAATATTCGTTATGAGTTGAACTTATTAAAATTAAGAACTACTTATTATCAAATAAAAATATATATTGAAAAGATTATATTGAGTATTTTATAATTTTTGTTTTTACAATATGTTTTTTATTGGGTGATTTTCATAAACTTTTATTAACTTGAGTTACTTTGTATTATTGTAATGTACGATTATCTTCAATTTCCCTCTGAAATAAAACAAAATAAAGCACTGAAAAAATATTATATAAATAACCCATGCAAAAATTAAAGTTCCAACACAGATTTTTCTAAATAATGTTCGTTTGTAAGACAAAAATTCAGAAAACAGTTGTTGAACAATATTTCCATTCGCATTAGCTGTAGACATTAAAAAAAGATGAAAACGTAAAATTAATAATGAAATTATTTTTGATTGTCTAAGAAAATGTGGATTCATCTTATTCTTTTTTTATTCGACTTTAAATTGAAAAGTAATTGGTGGAGTTACAGAAGTTCTACCTCTTATCGGTTTGCTATAATTGTTTTGTTTTTTTATCACAATTATTGATTGTACGAAGAGGCACATACATTTTTTAAACTTTCGTCAGCTAATTTTCAATGAAATTTTCACGTTAAATGGTAATTAAGATTCATGTTTCTATGATAACTAATTATTAAGGCCCATCGATTGTGTATAAATTACAAATATATTTCACTCAAGGTATCTTTATCTCGTCTAAATAGCGTAGATACTTTTCCCACTTTTCAGATTCAAATTTTCGCATAAAACATAAAATAGAGTACAAGTACTGATGTCTGTTAAATATTGATGTGTAAAATGAAAAAAAATAATTGGTAAAAAGAAGTAAAAGACTAAAGATGGAAGTCATAAAATGGAATGGAAGCATTTCTCATTTACTTTGTTTGTTCTCGATAATTGATTATCTGATCGTTATTCTAACCATAACGTAACGATGTTGCCAATAAATAAATTAATAATTATTTCTACTAGAGTAAACTTTACATTTATACAGTAAAACCAAGCCATGAGTTCATTCTAATACGTGCGCTTCCTTAATTAAATTCTTACCTTTATATTTACGAAATTTTCCACAAATGTTTGTCAATCTTAGTCTTGATCCAATTGCCATCTATCGAATATTTTCGTTGCTAAATTTTCAAGGCAAATTTGCTAGTATGTATGGATTTTCCATATATTTTTCTTTTTTCTACCATTGTTCACTACACGGCCAGATACACCTCCTTCAGCCCTTTGTTTGGCAAATTGTTATTTTAAATAAGGCTCGTTAAAGGGTTCTTACATTACGGCTTAATTGAATACACAATGCGTCTAGTTTGATATAAAGGCTCCTGTTTATTTAGTGTCAACATAAATATGACTCTGAAAATAGACAATTTTTTGTCTCCAAACGAAACTCTTATCTGAACGTTTCTTTTACTGTCCTAATCCTTATAAAGTTGAATTGAAATGTAGTAGTTACAATATGTATAATTTATATTAAGCTGCTCAGTAAATCGTAGTCACGTCTTATTTCCGGGTGTTAGCAGTTGCATTGATTTCAGTTTGATTTCATTTGGGTTCTGGTTCAGTTTCTGAAAATCAGTGCTGTTGTTATTGAAAAGGTAGACAAAAATTTGCTCTAAAGCTCTAACGAAACTCGAAAACGTTGTTCTTCATACTATCATCATGTCTGGAAAAAAGCCCTGATCAGATGTCACAGCTTCCAATCGTACATTCATTAACGTGTTTTAATGTTAAAATTAGTATTCTGAGAACATTAAAAACAAAATGAAGCCTAAAAAATTGCACTTTGATTGTAGGCTTTTCATTTGCATAACAAAATATCGTACCGGCAGTAGTCCTTCAAAATTGCCAATGTATTTTACATGGCATTGATAAATTTTACATTTGTGCGATACTTTTATCCTGACTTTTTTGCTTTTCTACTTAAAACATTGCCTACATATTCCCTTTAGCTAATTAAACAGCAATGGCCACTAAACAAGATACCAAAAATATCGACAATTATGCAGCGAAATTAGCAGATGCTAGTCCTTCAGCTGTAAAAAAATATTATATTGCATGAATCTTTCGATTGTTCTAGTTTCAAAGTGATTTGAGGTATTTTAAAAATAAAACGAGAAGAAAAATTAATTAAATTTTCATGAACAAGTGGTTTTTTGCGCAATCTAATTATTATCACAGTAAATACTTAAAATTAGATAATGATACTGTGCGATTCGAAATTTTCATAAATCGCAATTAACTGCAAGATAAATTGAATTGAACTGAAAAGCTCTGTCCAAATAACAGATTCGTAATAGTTCGTTATCAAGACGAGCGATTGTCACGAAAGTTACAATTGAAATAGGGACACAATGATAAGCGCTCAAACAAATCCAAATATAAAAACCTGTCCGGGAAACCAACCCTTCCACCTTCTGCAAGAGATCTGATTCACACGCTTACGAACTCATTCTTGGTCACTACACCGAGTAGCTTATGCATGCATTGAGTAGCATCCCCTTCGTCATCTGCAAGAAAAGATGCTCAGCTTCTTTCAATCCGGATTTCATAATGTTCTCTACAAGGTCTACCTTGTAATTTTCATCCTGAAAAAGTGGCCAAAGGTCAAGTTATGTGAAAAATGTGGGAAAATTCCAGTTGACCACTGCTTTGGACTTAATTTGTTTGGCTGAAAGGGTGAATTATCCATGCTCAGATGCTACTTCTTTCCAAAAAAAAGTATGACATTTCAAGATATTGTCAAATATTTTTGTCTAAAGCAACTGTTCGTTTCTAGTTTTTAAAGCTCTACAGGCTCTACAGGATGCTCACTGTTAAGCTTAAAATACTACTAACCTATTTTTAGTAGCATTTTAGGTACTGATTTTACGACGAATCTCGTAATTGTATTACAAAAAAAGCAAATCAAACTTCCCAGTGTTTGGAGCACAGAATGTGATCTTTCTAGCTAAAGTGATAGCGAATTAAGGCGATGTTCTTGTTCAATCTCCTGAATTGAGACATTGTGGTGTCTATTGCAACAATGATGCATGCAATTTAACTTACATACTCGTATAATTAACCATCACGTCTTAGTACTACAATGCCTTTGAGCCATTTTCCAAGAAAGATCGAGCGACGATAATTGAGAATTTGCAATATTGTCGAAAAAGTTGCTTGCTCGATTATTATCTATTGCTGTGAAATAAAAGCTCACCCTTAGCCAGATTGCGTTCTTTCGGGTAATGTATTGCCTGGATTAAAGAACGAGAGCAGTTCGAAGAGTACTGATACGGCCTGTGAGCTGCCTTGGTCTTCAGAAATGGACACATCAGTTCCATCACATTTCACTATCTGGCCTTCGGTTTCGTTTCATCCTTTGTATAGTTAACAGCTTACAAAATGGTGGGTGGCTGGAGATGAAATGGGCACAAGCATGGCAGGGTGGATGTTGACGCCGGCGTTGGTAGCTGGCAACGGGGGCTATGACACACAGCAACTGAAAGCTGAGTTCAGAAAGGGTTCTTTGTTTCGATCTTATCATGTCCTTCTGGTGGTGGTAGGCAAAGACGGAAACATGGCAGCAATCTTTCTCTGTATTGATGATGGTGGTCGACTTGAAAGCAAAAGGGTTCCAAATATTATTGCTTGAGTCGACAGCGATTCCTTTCTGACGAGTGAAGCTATCAAGGATTTGGAGAACATGTGTTGCGTACATGTTAAGATACGAATGATTTTTGTTTAAATGACGGACCGATTTATCTTATTTTCGTAAGGGTATAGCAGATATAAAGATATGATGGAATCCTTACAATATACGGAATATAGATAAGACTTTAATATTATTTTGTTTTGTTTAGGAAATGGTGACCTTTTTGAAAGCATGCATAGTTGGAGCTGGGTTAGTAGTAAAATGTTCGTATCTTTGGTAAGTTGATTATCCGCAAATGGACAGTCATGCGACAACATGCAAAATTTATTATAAATGAGAGAATCACCACAAAGTTTTTGGGGTTGCGAACCCTATTTAAAACAAATGCAGGCATAATTTAAACACATTTTGGCAGTATTTGAAACAGCCAATCAAACTTTTAAAGTTGTAGCCTACATTGGCGGCCAATTCTTCGAAGCCAATTTAGAAAGTACATATCTTAGGTAATCTTGCAGTTCAATCACGAAACATTTAGAAAAATGGCATAAACGTTAAGAATATAATAATAATATTGGTTGATGATTTTGGTTTAAAGAGAGTAAACATAGGTATGAGGTATTTCCCTCTGAAATACGATGGTAGTCTTGAGTAAGATAGAAAAGCGAAACAATAACAAGATGTACATCTGGAAGCAATTTCTTTATAAATTCTATAAAATTAGAAGAAGATGTTGATGCAAATCATATTGAAGGCAGATGGAAACTGGACTTGAAAAGTTAGATCAAGCGAGAGACGCGGAAAAGAGATATTTCAAAAAAAATTGTGAAATCTTTTTCGTTTTAGTAGCTTTTGGAGAAACACCAAAAATAATATTAATCCTGAACCACATTATCGGCTTAATTTTTGCTAATTAAATTCGCCATGGCTTCCAGTACTTCTAAGTGTTGCATATAACATCAATTAAACAAAAAAAATGTGTTTAAAAAACATTGACCAAACACTTTTTCCCTTAAAATTCATAAATAAGCTCTTAGATATCGTTCTTTTGCAAAATTTGGGAAAAAGTTAATGGTTCTGTATAAGGGGTCATTCCCGGGAATTCTCGAGCCGAGAATTCCCGGGAAATCGTTGGGGTTTGTTCCCGGGAAATCAAACTCGAGAAAAGTCGAGAACTCGAGAAATCATGTACCTAAGAAATTAAATCGCCGTTTTTTGCCGATGAACACAGCAGCTCCGATGAACACAGCAGCTCCGATGAAACCAGCAGCACTGATAACGATGATGAATCTTATATTTCTAATGAAGAACCTAGACCGCAAATAATTGATGACTGAGACCCGATCGATTATAAGATTTTTCAGAAAGAGTCCTCTAAAATCAATCACACTGCAGAAACATGTAGTAGCCGAATTCGGAGTAGAACTAGTTTTGTTACTCGATGTGAGAATTAGATGGAATTCAATGCTGACAATGATTGAACGTTTCTTGAAATTAAAAAATGCAATCAAAAAGGCATTAATAGATTTAGATAGCTCACAAAAATGTAATGAAGATAATATTACTGTGCTACAAAAACTGCAGATGATATTAACACCAACAAAACTTGCAGTAGAGGCGTTGAGTAGGGAAGATGCTAATTTATTGACTGCAGAGGCTATAATAGACGTATTGCTAAAAAATTAGAAAGTATCAATGATCCTTTGGCCCTCAAATTAGTAGATTAAAGTTAAGTTGAAAATATTAGAGCGCCGTAATACGTCTCTTATATCGCTGCTAAAATACTTGAACAGCCCTGACAATTGTAGAGAATATAATCGTTTATACCCTGCCATCAGAACTTTGACCGAAAATGAGGCGGGAGTGGTAGAAGAAGTAAGCCCATCAGAACCTGAACCCGAAAGCTTCGAAATTCAATTAGAAAAAGCAATTAAAGGCATTTCAACAAATGAGGAGGCAAGTGCAGTGGCACTGCCAAAATCTATAGTAAAGAAAGAGTTCTTACTTTTTGAACAGACTGGGAAGAGGTCACCAAATTTACAATCGATGTACAAAGCATTGCTTTCAGTTGAACCTACTTCAACTGAAAATGGAAGAGTGTTTTCAATTTCAGGAAATGTAGGTCATAAAATAAGAAACCGGCTGTCTGATAAAGATATAAATGCTTTAGTTTTGTTAAAGGCATATTTCATCAGACAGAGTAAGCTGACCTAATTGTTATGTATCTGTCTGTCTGTATGTTCAGCTCCTCAGCGTGAGATGTTCCATTGATCTTGCAAAGTTTTCATTTGTTTTTCTTCTAATTAACATGCCATAAATTGTGCTGTGATTGTAATTTAATTATAATTTACATTTATTTTCTACCTGAATTTAAGATATTAACGTTTTCTTTCATATTATTTTTTGTTTAGTTTAATAGAAGCTGCTTTTGTTTATAAGTTCTAAATAACCAGCCAAAAATGGTGCTGTCATTATAATTATGAGTCTGAATAATATTATTTCTGTATTTTTTAAAAAAAACTTAATTAGCTTATTCATAAAATTAATGTTTTTGAATATAATCAATAAAAGTTTTATAATTAATTTGATACTTTTATTTGAGAGGAAAACCACAGAATTTGTTGACGTTATTGGAACCAAATAATATGAGAAAACATACGTAAATGTAAATTTCTCGACAACCCGAGAAGCCCCGAGAAATTAGTCTCGAGAATTCTCGAGACCCGAGAAATTGAAAACCTCGAGAAATCATGAACCCTATTCTGTATTGAATGACCTGCAATATTTCCAGAAAAATAGGCATATTTACTTTGTATTGATTTTAAACTTGAATATCTTATGACATTCAAAGTCTCGTATATGTTGGAAAAAATTAGTATAAAATATAGTTAAATGAACTAGGGACTATCTTGTGACTGATGAAAATTTATTGATTTTCTCAATACAAATAATTTCATCGAAAATTACATTGAACCTGTCGCAGCTTCGTCTAAATACTGATCTATTTAAGGGGTATACCTACTTTACAAGACCAAAAAAGGTCAAGTTTACAAATTTATTGTGAAGCCCCTATGATACATACTGGTATAAATCCTTTTGCATTCAATGAGTAAAGACTTGAAGTTAATTTTTTTATTTAAATAAATGTACACATATCACCACAATAGTGACGTCATCATAACACAAAAAAAAAATGATTACTAAACCGTGACATTCATTCCAACTGGAAAACTTACCTGAAACACGGAAATCAGAAATATTATGTTTTTTATGTTCCTGGCTATTGTGTGAACCAATAAAAAACATTTTCGCCAAAAAACAAAATGGCGTCGGTTCAAAAAAAAGTTGTCCAAAAATTGTATTTTTTGATAATTTGTGGTTTAAAAAAAATATAAAAATAAAAATTGTTAAGATGTTTGATATTCACACGATACCTATAGGAATAAGCTGTAAAAATTTCAAAAGGATCGGTTAAGTAGATTTTGAGAAATCACTGGCACCGTATCAAAAAAAAAACAGTTTCGACAAAAACGCGTTTAAAGCGCACCAAGTGTATCCGACGCGCTCCGAAGTGCTCTCGAAAATATCGAAAAAAACATCGATGTAATGCTTAGATCATTATGAAATTTTAATTGAGCATTACTGAAGTATGTACTTTTCTTTCGAAATTCGTAAAAAATCGTTTTTTTTTTTGTAAAGTAGGCATACCCCTTACTGAAAAATCAATTAATATTTGCCACAAGATAGTGCCCATTTCGTTTAATTATATTTTATTTTAATTTTTGATCAACATACATGATTTGCATTTACAGTCATAAGATATTCAACATTAAAATCAATACAAAATAAGTATGTCTGTTATTCTGGGAATATCGCAGGTCATTCAATACAGAAACCCCAGAAAAATGCATTGTTGAAATAATCATTGACAGCAGTATTTTCGTATGTTGAAATTTTAAACATAGTTTGTTTTATTGTTATAGTGCCTGATTTTCCTATTCCATAGAAGAAATATCAATTAACTTATTCACATCTTCCTGCATTCGGGCAATTTATATAGGACACCCCTATTTTTTACCATGGCTGGTTTGTCAGTTAATAATTTATCACTTTAAATATTTGTTTTTGTTTTTAAAAACAAAATATATTGAGGATACTAAGCCTAGAAATGTTCAAAGAATTTTCACCGTCAAGAAATGACCTATACAATCTGTTGTAGCCAAACTATGGTATTTGACTTATATTATTTGAGGCGGGCAAACAATTTAGATATCGATTAAAAAGATATTAAAGATATATTTATCGATTTATAATAGTATACTAGCTATAATTTTCACTAGAAAAAAATAAGTTAAGGAAGTATTAGTATAGTCATAATTACTGATACAAAAAAGAGCCAATGGCTTGAGTTAAAAAAAATATTTTAGAGCTGTTTCTGAAGATATTTCATGAAACTGAACTAAGTACAGCAATTTACTGAATGTCAACTTTATTTCTGCAGTTGCATTAGACAATGGCATTCGTTCAACACTAAAGATCTCATCAATTTTCCACTAGGGCTTTCGTCTTCAGCATTCATCAGAGACAAATTGTGCGCAACTTTTAACTAGTGTTATTATTTCCAAAATAAATCCAACACTATGCTGTGAAAAACTATTTGAATTTTAGATCCTCACTTACATCTGCTGGCTACGAAACTCCACAATACTTGTCTTTCTTACTCAAGCGTTCGAGCAAGTGAACTACATACATTGTATGTGTTTGCCTACATACTCGATATGGCTACAATGTGTTATGATTTCAAATAATAGCATGACTGAAGTCTAAGTGTATTGGGTGCGGTTGCGGGAAAGAGGATAGTTTCTAGATTTTGAATATAGTTTTGGACGGATATAATATTTTCTCGGTTTTGTTGTTGGCAATGACGGTCACCACCTACAAAGTTGCTTATCTGTGCAACTATAGGAAAAGTCTAGTCGTGCCCTCAACAAGGATACGAGCACTGTTTCACAGACACAATAAGCAGCAACTTTATGAGAGCTTCATATCCGATTTTAAATTAAAACTGGACCTCTAATCAACCCGCAATCAAACATTCCAACTATATTCGTAACGTTGATAATTTTGCATTACTTAGCTTCGGAGGCGTTGATTTTTAAAAGATTCCCGTGTTAAGCATCAGCCTCTTTTCCAATCCCATGCTTAGAAACTATTCTTGAAATTATCATGCCGCCCATATTTCCCAAAACAACAGATAAATAAAATAAATTCCCGACACCTAAAAAACCTTTCGTTGTTCCTGAATTGTGATGCATGTTTTGCGAATATTTGAGTTCTACCCTAACGCTATTCGAAAAGAATAAACTAATCTCCATTCACCATAGTAGAAGTTAAACAAAATAAATATAGCAAATAGAGACAAATGTTGTGTAGTAATGTATTCCCGATTAAAATTGCGACCAACGATAAATTGTGTTTTAGCATGTGATAAAAATTGTCGATATGGTTCGATATTTGTTTGATTATTCATGACTTTTCTAGTTTTATAGATATGTGAGTGATTTATTTAACTCATATAGTTCATTATTGACTCGAAATATACTTTTATTATTTTGTTTTCACTATGTATATTAAAACTAGCGTATGTTTGCCCTGATGTATTCGACACATAAAATTAAAACAATAATTCTAGTAAACCATGTAGAAAACAATGTTGTGAAACAACGTTCAAATATAATTTAATTGAAAGTGTTGAGCGATGTTTTCTCAAACTAAATTTGATAAACTTAGAGAGTTATATGATCAGCGTTATATTCTAATCAGGATCACCCTTCTCGATCAAAATACTTAAATTTCGAATACACTGAAAAAAGTTCAGTTTATTTACTTAGATATTGTGTAATGAAAGGAAATATCGCTAGAAAATTTGCAGGCAACAAGACTTTCGTCTCGTTGGTCTCAATGGACGTAAAGTCCCCGGGAACGAGGCAACGACCTTTGTGTCGTTCAGACTAATTCGGGTTCGGCCTCTACCTAGCTAGAGGAGTGATGGCTGCTGGCAGGCCAGCTCAATTCGGAGCGTAATATAGTGGGTGCGTTCTCTAGCATCAGTCCCGAATCTCATTTACATCGATTTGCCCCGTCGTCGAGAGAAAAATAAATTAATACTTTTTCTCTTTCTAACTATATGAGAGTTTCCTTTTGCGTTACTCTCTGCCTCAGACCAATGATAATGATTCCCGGCTAGTTAGCATCCACTGAAGTTCATCTTCCGTTGAGAGTGCACATTTACGTCATTACAAAAAAATCTGTTCCTGAAAAAATCTCAAAAATTTACCAAGGTGAGTGAGCAGACAACTCTGAGCTGCCAGAAGAGCGGACGAGCGCACGCGCGATTTAGCATTCAGTGCTTCGTAATTCCTGCGACCCCCGATATTCCATGTAAGTGGCTCACTTAACCTGTTAAGAACTCCCAAAACACAAAGGCAAGGTACAGATCGAACCTTTCACGAGACCAATCAAGATAAATGTTACCCACAAAGTTGGTAGTTCTCAAGCGAAAGAGACGAGCGTCATTGCGCGTACATCACGTTGGAACTCTCTTTCGCGAATCAAAAAAAATGGAAGGAGAGTTGAACGACCTGCACTTAAAAAGAAATTCAAGTGGGCTTTTGCTCGTACAATTCAACCTCTCCACTGTGTGAGTAACCCCATTTGAAAACCTTGGATCGAAAAGATCAATTTCCAAGTCAACATCTGACTGGCGAAAAGCTGTTTGGGGCCCCACGTTGGGCGCCATTTGTAATGATATCGTTCGCCTATACTTTCATATCATTACAATTGGAATATGAATTGCAAGGAAGTTTATAAATTTGCTGCTAAATAGATTTCTAGTAAAGTTTATGCAGTGCTTCAAATTATCCAAAACATTAAACAAACACAAAACTAGCAGCAAAAATTAAGTAAAAATAAATCCTCCCACAGTCTCTTAATGAAAACATCGACGCGAAATCCAATCTGTTTAATTCGTATTAGAATTTAACACATCGGTACTGTTTATGATTAAGCAACAAGATTTAATTTCCCATTTTTAATTGTACCAATCCTGTGAAGTGTTAAAAAGAATATTAGTTAAATCTTGCCTAGGGAATTCAAGAATGCTTAGTACATTTTCTATAAAAAAATACAATTTCTATTCGCCTCTTCTTTAATAGAAAACTTACTGAATAAACTTTACGCTCCAGAGCGCTTTGCAGTTTAATGGATTCCATCTCAGAACAGAAATTCTATTCTAACATACCATCAAAGTTAAGAATAAGTTCTTGCCATTATAAACTTCTCGACCGAGCTAAGTCTGCATAAAAGTTTTCTCCAATTAATGGCCGACTATTGCATCGCCTTGCTGCCTTTCAGTTTATGAACGACTTGGTATGCTTGCAGCACAGGTCACTCAGACGATGACTTGAATTTCTCCGTCCTCCTTATCGCTACTCATGGCAATGGAGATCTTCTCGACCTCGTCCTTTTACAAATTCTATGCAACAGCAAACTCATTTTGAATTCCCAACAAAATCATCTTATGCAGGGTTGAACATGCATCTCGAGATGTGCAGCTAGATGCAGTCATTCCTTGGGCAACTGGAGTCTTCACGGCTGTAATATGATTAAACGTAGCTCTGATGAGATCAGACACTAGAAGCAGAAACAGGAGCAACAGCAGTTGAACGAAGTTTAACTTTTCGTAAGCAGATGAGCTTGTAGTTTTAAATGGAGATTCGAATGCGTTTGCTGCATTTTACATAAGGACATGTTCAGCAAAGACTCTTTCAACAAAGTTGGAGCATCACGGATAAGAATGAGGCCGGAGACCCAACCTCCTGCTTTGCTGGCCAAACAAAATGTACCATTTCGTAAGTTGAACTTGCAACAAATATGTCGTTATTTGATACTCCGTCAGGCTTCTGCATGAAGTAGATACTTATATATGTGATTTTATATGAAACTATTCGTTGTTGGAGCTACTGCTGTCTTTGCCTGGAGTCTGGACGTGGGTTGCAAGGCTGTCACGGCCGTAAACTTAACGCAAAACTAAATTTTCTTTTGTTTTATTAGAGAAAATGCAAGAATATCTAGATAGAAGCGTAAGCTTGTGCCGTGTGTGTTTATTTGTAGAGACGAAACATGGAAGGTACTTTCTACGATGAGAATCTGAATGGCATGCTGGGTAAATAGAAAATTTAAAATGCAAATGCAGACATGAGTTGAATCAAAGTTTGGCAACTCATCTATGAAGAGTTTCCTCAATGCGTGAGCTTTTCCCATCAAAATTCTGAAGTGTTGCTTCCGCCCCTTAAAGGCTCTTCGGAAGTTATCACGTCGTCCAATGCAAGAAGTGAAGTGACCACTTGTTTCGTTGGATTGTTTTTAATTTAGATGTGTGTAGATATGTTGTTCGTATTTTTTCAAGGGAAAAAAACAAACTGACTAATCATGTAAAATTATCGTTCTTTCAATCATAAGATTAAATTTTAATAGCGGCTATAACAGCTCTCTTTCAACGGAAAGCCTAAAAACTTACAGGGAGGAAGCCTTGAATAAAAACCCCAAAGTTTAAACTAAAAAAAGTTAACCGCGTCAACAAGAATGCAGCCGACTACTGTGAGATATATTCACGTTCACAATAATTTCAATTTTGAAGACATAGCACGTATGGAAAATAAATCCAATTGTTTACAGCAACTCTGCCCTGGCGCTGTAAATCATCGAAGTTTCATCCAATTACACTTTATGGACTAAAAATCCGCTTCGAGGTACACACCATTGGCTTTCTACTCGTAGTCTCTTGTCTTCATCACTTGCCATAAATATTATATTCGATACTATAAGAAAATTGCCACAAGCGTAAATATGAAATACGCTTAGCTATTTGCATAATAAACTCGCTTCACATAACATCCTCACATTCTATTCTGAAAACAAGTATGAGATGAGGGTGCAACCACCCCATCAGTTATTAGATGACCAGCATCACTTGCGCCCAATGTTGTTCCCATTTTGTGTTACGGTCCACCTCGTCCTCTGGGAGTGGATAGTATAAATTTTATCCAGGCGTCGTTTGCTCACATATTCGCTATCGTTGGAACTCCTTTAAAATATCAGTTGCTTCCTTGCTTATGCAAGAACGACGACTTTACAGCTTCCGATGAGCAGCACACATCGTCCATTTTGTTCACTTCCAGACAAACCCTTGTATAGGAAATTCCGTGGTGTATTTATATTTTATTTCCGATATTACTACAATGTTAACATTTGAAGAAGGCAATTGTGCAAATAAAATTACAATGCAGAAAAATAAAGCAATTCGAGGAAACTTGTTCGGAAAGAATGTGAAATAGAAGACCGTCGAGGTCTTCGTGTAAATAGATTTCTTAAACTGGTGGGTCTAAATTTAAATTTGTGAAAACGGAAAGAAGTTTTTGTGCGTTTTTCGCATTTTATTCTGTATTTTCAAATTGAAGCATGAATATGTATATTATCAAAATAATAAGAATAAACAATAAACAATAATAGACAGAAGTCAAATAAACTAGCTCCCTTATTAATTTTATAAAGTAAGCCGAATAAGGTTCGTAAAATAAAGCCCAGAAAAAACTACATCAGAAGACGTAGAGAAAAACGTTTTCCTTTTATGATTAGATAGTTTTTATCTAAATAATAATATAGTATTTTGGAATGTGTATAAGGATATATAGAAATAGCTTATATAGTGGGTTATGACAGTCCCCGCTGAGGAAAAAGATCCCAATGTAAAAAAATTGACATAACATAACAAAAAACTACCATTTCAATAAATAAATAAATAAATAATGAGCAATTGAATTTTACTTTTAACTCTCGTCTCAAGAAAAATAGTGTTGTTGAACTAATGATAATATGTAAATTCATTCAGAACTAAGTTTAGTTTAAAATGAGAGTACCATACAATATATTGTAAAGATTATAATACTTATTGTCAAAAGTATCTATAGTTGTATATACTTTTGACAATAAGTATTATAATCTTTACAATATATTGTATGGTACTCTAATTTTTGGATTGGAAGAGAGTTTTCATCATGAATTTCTTCTGGCATCTTTATATCTACTTACTTATTCACTCCTGAGTTCATCTTATATATAACAAAAACATATATGCCTTAAATACAGTACGTGGTTGCATTCATTTATAATATTTGTGTAAAACTATCTGTGGGCTAGCATGCTTCGTGATGTTGTTCTAGAAATACATCATTGGAGCTGCAAGGGCCAGTACAGCTGAGATAGCGATGCTTACATGGAGACGACAGTAAATTATTCATCGCTAGTGAATTTAATAACATCCCATACAATGTTCCCGATGAAAGTGTAGCATCGCCTATATGAAGTTTTCTCATGGTGTTTAAGCACATGCCCCGAGAAAATGTAGTAGTCGACTATTTGAAAATCCCTCAGAAAAGCCCCTAAAAGTCGTTAGTACATGTGTGCTATATTGCAGATAACCAACTACAGAAAAGTCATCGAGTGAAGAAAAATGCCGTATTCCCTAGTCATGAATAGAACATTAAATATTTTCAGTCGGCCTTGTGTGAAGGAGCACTATGAGTATCTCAATATGTTTGGATACGACATTTAAATTTTTGATTAAAATTTACAAAGTTCGCAAACCAAATTCTTGTTTCTAGTAAAGCATAGATATGTGGAAAAGCAAACTTTTGATAAATTCGTATCAGAAAACTGAACTAAGGATGGATAAAGTGTGTCGGACTTGCCCCAACAATCAGAGCGGAAGACTCATTGGGATAGAATGAAAGATTGAAAAAACGATAAATATTGACCATGATCCATCGAAAAATAGGGATGGAATTGTTATTTTTCACGATGTTCTGAGGTGCTATGTGATACCTATGCTTATTTAATTTATTGGATATTTTTCACTGATGATAACATAAACGCCATTAATCAGAAAAAGCCACGTTTAAATTGTTCACAGTCTTCAAGAAAGTGTGTATCTTGTATCTTGAAAAATTGATAAATCGACTATCGTATCTCACTACCGCCATCATCTTCGGCAAGTCTACCATTTCGTGGTGGCTTCAAAAGAATTTCAGCATATCGTAAATACACATTAACATACATATATATATCGTAAACGCGCGTGGCTCTCTTTGAGATGTCGGTCCATCATTAATTTTATGATAAGTCCTAGAAAGAAGGAAAGCTGTTCGTATTGAAGTTTTATTCTCCCACACCAGCCATATTCAGCAGAGTAAGGTGGGTGAAAATCGATTTTCCTTGAAATTTCCAAACAAATAAGTTTTCTACCCTTCATGCCTGGATTACAATACGTGCAGAGTGCGAAACAAAATTGTGGATGAAACGTAAAAGACGTTAGTTGCTTGGGTCGGTCTCCTGAATGGGGCCGATTCGAGGCCATGGGCGGGTGTTTGCCGAGAAGACGATCAATACCCTCCTCGTTCACATATAAATAGAAGAAAACGAAACAAGACGCAGAACATCATACCTACCAACCATCTTGTGCTCAGTTTGAAAAGGCTGTTGGAAAATTGTGGGGCATGTGCTGAAAGTAAAAACCCAAGCAAGTGAAGGATGGAAAAGAAAAGGAAGGTCTTATAGCACGAAGGCAGTATCATAAGGAACCCCCCAAGGATTTAAATTACGACCAAGTTTCGTGAACTAATGAAGGGACGGGAGATTAGATGTTGTCTATATTGGTAGTGTTGCTTGTATTCTAGATCTAAATAAACCCTAATAGGTTTTTGCCTTTGCATGATTTATGTGGGTTTCACCTGAAAGTTCAGATAGAAACAGTAAGACAGTATTTGTACTGATAAGCTTTATATAGCATCGACAGATTACCCTGGAGCGTGATATGCGAGTTTAGTTTCTCGAAATAATGATGTTCAGTGACTGATACAAAAGAATGATTTAGAGTCACGTGTCAGGAAAAATGATTTAGTCACGTTTAAGAAAAATATTCAGCCAGTACATACAAATGTTGCAATCTTGATCTTGAGTTTCATTTCATATCAATGCAAAAGTTACTTACGACTGAATTTGTTGTGGCTTTTTAATTAAACATAATAATCCAATATAAATATTTATGAAGTTAGTAGTGGACGATGCAAAAAGTTAATTAAACTTCATGAACTTATCAATTAAAAGAATTTGTTTCAGCAGAGCGCTGAGCTCCTTTGCTGTTTGTTTTAAAGATTTTATTGATATTTTAAATAGTACAATTTCAAAAGGCACCTCATTTACAATAAAAAGGACATGAGTTAACTCAATAATAACTTTGAGAATTTTCATCAATTGACATTGTTTCAAACTTTGGATATTGATAAGAACAATGTTATGCTATCGTTACATTATTGAAAGTGAATTTAACAAAATTAATTTCAATTTTTACTCGCATCTATTTCTAAAGTGTTGTTAAAAATAGTTTCGGCTCCTTTAAGATGGCATACCTTACCACCAACCATGCATTATACCACTTTTATGGATCGCCCTTTCTAATGATGAGACACAGTCCATACAAAATATCTCTTCGTTGCATGACATTTGAACTTTCAATTCCCAAATCTAACGGATGATATAAGTTGGACGAGAGTAAAAAAGTACAAATAACGAAACATTCACCCCTTTCCTCACAGCATCCTTGGAAAGCGAACAACTTGTTTGATGAGAAAACTTTTCTCGGGAACAGGTTCTTCAGCTAAATATTCGTTTTATCCTTTACGAGATTCCGTTGCAATGACCAAGATGACCGCTACATTTAGGATTCTGGCAACTTGTAAAACAAGTTTGATGGGAATCTTCAGTTTCGAGAGTAGTCACAATTTTATAAGAACTATTTAAGAGAGACTCACTATTGATTGGAGTCCCACTTGCAATGCAAGTCAATTTTCAATAGAAGTTATTTAAAGCAAGTAACGATTGTGTAATTAGCAAGAAATAAGAATTAATTCAATTCAAGATGAGCATCAATTAAGCACCTACTTCGTTGTGAACAAGGTGTTTTTATTAAATGATACACTCACCAGAAAGAAAAGTCCACATTTTAACAGTAAAAACGCTCGTGGGAATTAATTACAGGCAATTTAAAATCCTCTATTAAATAACCAAAAATTTGCTTTCACAATTTCAAGCGGAAACACAGGAAAGATTGTAGATAATGTTGTACTTGGAGTGGATATATGATTGTCAGTACATTGTGTCTGATTCATGTATCCATCATGCTGGAGCAAACACCAAATGAAATGATTTTTTGTCCGAAAACAAAATACACAGTTTAAGAATACTATTATATGCTCAATATCAATTATATTTTGTTAATATGTAGTATGATTATTCCTATATTTGTTTCCTAATCAATATATGTAGTTAAAAAAATTCGAAGGTTTTCGACGATTCACGATTTTATTTTGCATATGTTCACATATGAGTACTTACACATTATTTCATTGTTCACTTTCACAAATGGAGGAAATGGTTAATCTAGCGAAATTTTCTTTTCTTCATATCAACTGCTAGACATTTATCAACTAATTCACACTTTATAATTATAGATTATTGACTACTTGTGAAAGATGTCTGTTAAAATTTAGATGACTAAAATATATTTTAGTCTAGAAAGCGGTAATGAAAAAAGCAAAAATTCAAGAGCTGATTAATTCACAAATAAATACAACCCATCTCAAGATACACCATTCCATTTGTTTTAATATGAGCTTCGCACTGTTCATTGCTATCTTTCTAGGAGCAAGATTCATGTGACCCTCTTGAAACTGTAATCCACCCTTCCACTATTAAGAATAGATGATAAGTCGACTTCATAGTCTTTTCGCCTCTTTTAAGCATGCAATTAATTACAAGCTTTGCATCTCTCGAAAAAGGACAACCAAAAACTCAGAAGACGTCTAAAAGGTCTGAGTCTTAGTCTCCTCTATTTTTCATAAGCGGCATGAGTGAATTTCTATGCAAAAAGACGAAAAGTATTGTATATGAATACTCATATATTCTATGTAACGTTAAGGACACTATATTGGATTTCTTAGTCTTAGAAGGGTTTCTATGGCAACAAGAATGAAAGTCGGGTAGTTAGAGGTTGGGATTGATAAAAGGTTAGATATTCCCCCGGTTAAGTTGTCTTATAGTTTTCACTACATGCTGTGTGAAAATAAAAGGAAAGCAAGAGAAACTTGTGAAGGGTTACAAAAGAGTGAGGAGCCTGACTAACGAAAGGTTTAAAATATCTTGGAGAAAACACCCTCAGGAGGATATAGTTTTACATAAAAGGGGTTTATATGTACGGGATATGGCTGATGCTAGAGATTGTGATCGGGTTCAAGACCATGACTACACCAAAACAAGTGAAGAGACTCATAAAACTATGCACAACAACTATAAACTATAACATAGTGTAGGAGCTAAACAGCAAAGCATGGCTGATTAGGTGCTCAGAACTTTCAAACGGTAGTCAGTGGAGGCCGCCCAGCTAGGGGTTGGTGGTCTTGTATTTTGTATTTTGCATTATGGTTGGGCTGAGGAATTGCTTCAAGGAAAACTTGTTAAAGATAAATTACCCAAATATAGCTTTGACGTATACGAAGATACGTGAAAACGTAGTCGAGCTTGGTTCTAATATCTGGTGAGTGTCCATAGTGTCTGGTAGCTGGGCAAAATATAAAACTCAGGCCAGAATAACATGGACCCTTTTACGTGCCGGCACGTCCAACATTCTGCTTTATTCGCCAATATTCTGTCATAGGATCCTTCCTTGTAATTTGCTTGAAATATGTCTTGCTCACCTCGAAGTAATTTCCCTGTTCCCTGACTAGCAGCACTCAATCCCGCGCCTCCCCGTAGCCTGTACTTCGGACATGGGTTCATTATTCATCTTTCTCGGACGTATGGTCCTATAGAGTGTGGCGCAACACAACCACAAGAAATAAGTATCCCATAAAATATAGTTTTATGAAGTTTTATGTGATGGTCGAAGAGTGCGGTCGTTATGAAAACTCAATTAGTTTAATCACAAAACGTGTGGCGGAGGAAGTTGAGTAGGTTCTCTCGCCTGTGTGATTTATTGGCTTCTCATGGATTCATTAAAAGCAACTCATATTACTCTTTGGTATCAAGTTATTAAGTATTTATCGCCTATGCGACAGATAATGTTGTCGGCCAGAATGCAGCCACCTAATTTGATTAAGTTGGCAGGCTTCTTTCAGGAAGCACGAAAACAGATACGCAAAAACCTAGTATCGATTAATAAGTTTTATTAATTTGATTCTCGTACTATCTCAAGCTCAATTCACCAGCATACATACATATGTATTTTATAGGACGCAAGCAATTTATCAAAAATGAATATTTTCTATTTTGAGCTAGATATCATCCGTTTGTTGAACTTTTTTTTTCAAACCTCCATCAAGTATTTAACATTCTTACCACAGTACTTTTTCTGCCTAGGAAGATTTCAGATGTGATTATTTTTCAAAACTCCACTTCATAGATCGCTCGAGGATGCTCTGGCTTCTTTCACCTATGTTCGTGCATACTACCTCTCTGCCTGAATTGAACTCCTTCGTCCCAACTAAATCGTTAGGAACTAACAAACTTTTAATGTTCTTAAGTATCATTCGAAGTACTTCATGTTGTCAGATCCTGTGAAATTTGTTTCCCAAATCGAAATAAGTGGTAGTGTATGGCAGTGACATTTTGAAAAAGTTTTTGCGAGCACTATAGAAAATAGTGTCTGTCAGGTAAAGCAACGAATGTACGAAGCAAATGCTGATTTCGTATAATCCCTGCGTAGAAAAGATATAACAAAATTCTTAATGTTTCTAATGACAGTGGAAGGTCTCCCAGCTACTGTAGCTAATTTTTGAAATGGGTGAATTTCGTTGTTTTGCTTGCTCAAGGCACACATTCTTTTGCATGTCAAATGTGCTGAAATCAAATTGACGTGAACACAAAACGTTTTGATAGTTTGTTGAGAACCTTTGAATATTCTTGTCAATTCAATGACAGTCTGACAGTGAGCGAATGTTAAAGTTTAGCAAGACACGATTAGAAGTTAGTGGTGTCCTTGATAGTTCGTACAATGTGTATGTACACTATATTGTGATTTATTGGGTCTGGTTGGAATAATAGAATAAAAATGTAGCTCACCATGCCATATCAATAAATTTCAGTTCAGTTTCAGATTTACATGCCACAAATTTTTGGCTGCATGGATATAAAGAAGGATAGAAAAATAGTTCGTTCCAATGAATGATGAATGGCGAAGCGATAGTTTAAAGGTTGTATTGTAGTCAGCCTACTTTTTTTTCAATTTTATCTATCTGTTGATCTTAGTTTGCAAAGAGTCGTAAATCTATTCTCTGAAGCATTCAAAAACGATGCTAGTTTTTCTTAATATCACATTTAAACTAAAACTTGAAACAAATGTCAAGTCATAATACTTACTGACGAGTTGACAAAAAGGTATTCAATCACTACGAAGATTAAAGTAGATACGGCCACTAATTTGTAATCAATTTAATTTAAAGTGTGACGAACCTCATTTGGGTCAAACGTTCGCCACATCTCAAACTTAACTCGGTCATCATTGATCAAAATATTTTGCTTATCTTGGAAACCGTCGATACTATGCCAAAATATTAACAGATTTTTTCAATGAAATTTAAATTTACTATTTAGGACGCAGAGTTGATTCGAGATTCGAGCCAGATGTAAAAACTTAATAATCCATTAGCGACACTAAAAACTTTAAGGACGTTTTTCTCAAAAACGGAGGAGTTTTGCGCTCTAATATTTCAAGGATCGAATATCCTTGACGTCTTCTACTTTTGTGCCAAATTTCGTCCAAATCTGAGATTCCATAACCTGAGCCTCTCCTAGTGAGTGTAGGACTGAAAGTTGACGATTTACAACAGGCAAAATGGGTTGCGATAAACCACATCACAACTGTAAATGCGCCAACTTCCATTCCATTCCACCCCGTGTGTCTAATACGAAGTGCGGTATGCCAGATCGAAATGCAATTTGGAATTATTAATAAGGGCTAGTTCATACGAAACAAATCAAAGATTTTTTACAAGGACTTAAAACCATTTAGAACCCCTGGATTCAATTTATTATTTTCATGTAGAAATAATAAGCAGCTAAAAGAATATTTACAAGAAGATTTATTTAATACATCGAGACTAAAAACTTTTCTTACATAACCCACATGAACGATAGAGAGAGGACTTTGAAGTATAGCAAAATTCAAGAACAATGTTGAAATTTGTTTAGAAACTCGATTTCATTCGGCAGACTTACTTAGATACAGAGAACAGCTACGAAATTTATGAAAATTGCTTAATAGGGAATGTTGTGGCAGTTAAACTTAAATTGGAATATTTCTGGGTATTCTGGCTGCTGAATCGCTATATCCAAACTATACTGTATTTGAAATTGTGTGCCATGAATTTTCTACTAAATTGTCGAGTTCTGTAGTCGTCGTCAGCAAGGAATAATCCGAATCACGTTTAGTTATTCACGAACTTACAAATCCTGCACACTTTAACTCGAAAAGATAGATGAAACGATTGAAATGTGAACTTTGCTCCCTATTTTGAAATCTTCATTTCGCAGTTATTGGGATTTATCATTGATAGATAATTATAAACATTTTCTACCATTTTACTTAAATTAAATACTTCATAAATTTGATTTTGGGGTTTCTAAATAATGTGTTGGTTATTAATAAGGGCGATGACATGATATTATTGAATCGTTGCGAATGAACGCCAGCATTGTAACTTGAAGTGTAGTCCCATAGGACTTTTCGTCCGCACAATACAAAGCTCAATATAAAATTGCTAAATGACTGCCGAATGACAAGTAATCACACATGGAAAATTGAACGCCAGCAGTCATTGCATATGACGTTGCAGAGCGAGGAGCGTCGTAAGTATTATGTTCCGTTCTGATCCTGATCCAGATTCCAGTAGCCTTGTCGTCGTTATCGACGCTATAGACATCACTATGCCCGAAAGTTGGCAGAAGCAAAAGAAATTACTTTTCAAATACATATAATCTGTGCCCAGTGCTTGATGCCCTCATCTGAAATGTCGTCGTCCTTGAGCGTTGTCGAAACAGGAGGCGAGGTTGCTTATCATATTCTCCATTATAGTTGGATAGAGGGCAGAGACGCGCCATCCCTTCCTTGGCATGATTTCATCGTCAAGTCCCATTTCAGGAAGGGATGGGTGCTGCCGCTTCCTTATAACCACGCCTTGAGGCTTTTCATTTGCCTGCTCGACGTATAGTCCCATACAAGTAATATACAAAGTCCAATAAAAGAAACAAAACGTTTATTGTAAAGGGATGCTAAGAGATGGCTGCCGAAAAGAAACGAGCCAAAGAAGCCTGAATTTGGTAAGGAGGAAATGGTATAATTCACTTTGGCACCCTTTTAAGTTTGGGCGTAATTGAATTGAAGTAAATTTAATTTATGGCTTAGTGTTTTGAAGAGACTTAGTGTTTGGAAATGATGTAAGAAACCAACGAAGAACCGAATCCAGACTCGAAGGGAATGAACGGATATTGGATGTTATTCATCGCAATGATCACAGTGGCATGTAAAAATATTTTGATGGATACAATACTTTATCATTAATGTCTTAAGCATTATGAATAAAAGATGATACTGTTATTGTTTAGAAATGAAGATTGATCTAAACGTACGTATTTCAACATTTGAACACTTTTGGAATATCGAACGTTTCATTCCAACTAATTAAAATGCATTTACGAATGAGTTATATAATAAGCTTTGATTAAAATTGATACAAATCCTTAAAAAAGGATATATTCGACAACGTTGTTCATATGAAAAGTAGTACTGCAACCTTAATCCTCGTTGATAATATGATATGAGTACCGGTATCACACATTATTTCAGTAGCTTTGGCGATCTTAGAACTGTCGATATTGTTTTCATGAAACATACCTAAAATACACACTAATATATACTTCCGTTTAGAATATAGTTATGCTTGAAAATTGACATATGTACATAACTCTACAAAATGATCCCTTGAAGAACAATTGTGAATTTTCATATAAAGAATTCTATTTTACATTTAGCATTTAGCTGATTGAAAAATGGTAATCTTTCAAATGAATTTCTTTTAAGATTGTCATCATATTTTTTTCCTATTTTTTATGATGGGAAGTTTGCGTTTATTTTTTAAAATTAATTTTGTGGTTCTTTTTCATCATCAAGTTATTTTTGTACGGATTGATGATATTTGTTTTAGTTCGACTGATTCTGGTTGTATGTTTGACCGTTTCTATGCAGCTAGAAGAATTTGCTTAAATCTAAGATAAATATTCAATGGCACTACGAACACTGTCACGGTGAATCCAGTCGGACACTCCTTTTTTGATTTTGTGTACATGGAAAAAAGTTATCACTTAAATTAATGATGAAATATAAATAATATGTCAAAGGATGTTCTGAGTTTACAAGTACATATTTTTACTGTTTTAATTTTAAAAATAAAGATTCGAAGATGGAAAAATTTGGTTTGATGTATTCAATAGCTTTGAATCCTAACTTGAATATTTATTTTGAATAATAAAGTAAATTAATGATATACAACAATTAAATAAATGAATCAGGTAGAAATGAATTGTGAATGAAATGAATGGTGAATGTGAGGAAATTTGGCTAAACAAGTATATGTAACTACTTGGGATTAGCTAATGGTTTCTTAACCTCTGAAATGCAAATGCCGAGGCTTTCGCATATACATTATCTGTATCAAACGTAAATTTGAAAGCTGATGCCTACTTCAAATTTAAATGTTTAGAAAAAATGCAAATACATTATATTATTGCGGATTCGTTCCATATTAGATTGTATCTTGAAAAAACATATTAGATTAGCTACGGAATCTCATGTTTTTCATTTTTTTACTTGAGTGTCTATAAAGAATCTTCTAATTTTATCTTCAAAATTTCGCCGAAGAAAGAACACATTAGTAGTTTTCGCTTTAAAATTTAAAAAAAAAAAATGTCGAGTTTTTCGAAAACTATTTCAGACTTTAAAATTATTAATGACAGACAATTCTTGTAAAAAATGATAAATATTAGCCAGAATCTTAAAGGTTTGCTGATTTTCTAGATATAGTGATTTCTATTGAGTCAAGTAGGTAATTTATTCATTATCCTAATTGAATTGTCAGTTGAGGAAAGCGTTTTCAATATTTACTTAATATCATAATTTTTACATGTTTTCGATTTTTTACAGAATGTTTATTGAAATTTTTTGGGGAATTCTTTTACTCAGGATGATTTAAGCTATCACATGCTCTCTGTTGGTGGACTTTGCAAGAATCAGATTCTAAATGCAATTGCTATTAAAATTTTTTTTTGCAAACCTTCTTAAAATGGTTTTAAAATCATATTAAGACATAACCAAAATACTCAAAACTGTCTCACGTTACCATATTTCGCATATATAATTTCATAATAATTAAACTATATTGAAAAAAAATCAGTAAAAAATGAAAACCAAGAAAAAATACTATTTTGAAGATTTTAAACGAATATCCCGGCTAAAGGACATTATTTACTGACTTAAATAATATTTTATCAATCCTCAATGAACAGAAATATTTTGATAATAAAAAACGGTTGCAAATATCATCATTCACCGATTTTATTTTATATCGTAGATCCCCACTAGTTCATAAATACGTATCTCATTATTAATACTTTGTAAATATGCTCTAGACCAAATAAATTATTCGCTATCATTAGTGAACTATGTATTTGAACCGTGAAACGCATGCTGGAGGCAACCGGAAGTTGATAAACGTAAGTCCAGATAACACCTATAGTCCAGTAAAATTAAGAACAAATAATAATGTACCTTATGCAAAAAAATCTACGCACATATTTTGCATAAGAGGCTACTACATGCAGAGTATAAAAACAAAAAGTGTGTATAAACACACACACACACACACATATATATATATATATATATATATATAGAATTCGATCTGTTGCTTAAAAACATTTTTTACGCAATTGCCTATTTTAATATTGACGCTTGAAAGACAAAAGAGCTCCAAAACATTCACAAATGTTCGCGGCGTCATAAATGGACGCTTCTTTATCCATTATAAATATTGATAGTTAATTGTTTTTCCATGAATATTTTTTAGAAGTATTAAGAAGATATTGGTTTTTATTTCGATGAAAACTCTTTAAAGGATATGATTTTGTGAAGTATTGGATAGTAGAAGTGCGAATTAGATCTAAAGTTTATTTTAGAAAAAGATTTAATTTTATCGCATTATTTCTCTTCCAAAGCAGTAGCATGTTTCGGATAGTCAAAATGAAATAAATAGATTTTTTTAAGGTTTTCAGCAGTTGTTTTTATTCAAATAAAAAAACGTGTTGTTTCTTCATACAAGTGAAAAACAATGCTACTGCGCTTCAACTGGAACCTCAAGACGTACATGCAATGTTTCATTATAAATATCGCCTTCGATGGATCAAAACAAAAATCTGCTCAACGAAGCAGGTCGCCAGCAAAATCGAGTAAATGTAAATTTGCCATTATTCACATCGGAAAAGAATTTCCGTGTATCCACATTTATTCCATTTTTGGATACTTTTTTGGGGCAATTGAATGAAAGATTTTTAAAACATATAATTATTTTTGGAGGGCTCCAACTTTGACCGGTGAAAAAGTATGATTAAGTATGATTACATAATTATATCTTCATAGCTACACCGAAGCACTAGCAAACGTACTTAGTCAATACTTCAAAAATATGACCCCCCCTTATCAAAATTCTGCGTACGCTACTGGCTTGAAACCTCGTCGAAGTCGATACAATTATTCCTTCCAGAGTTATCATCGCAGAAAAATATGACCACACACAAAATCGCATGGTTTGCTTTTACTTTTAGCTCAAGGTGAATGAAAACTCTAACAATCTATTTTTCCATTTTATATGAAAAATTTGTAATTTTTTTAATTTCAACATAATCATGTTTTGCTGCTTGAAAACTGTTTGAAACTAGAATATTTTCTCGTCCGATTCTCTATTACGCGCTTTTATTTAAATATTGCATGAAAGTTTTCCATCTGATATTTAGATGAGAACACAATATCGTTATTTTTTCAACGAAACTGGCCAAAAATAGTAGCCATTAATCATAATTAATACCTATTTTCCACACATTACTGGGGATATTGATCTGCACCTACCTACCAGGATTTTAAATTGATGTTTCCTTAAAGATGAGAAGTATATAAGCGGATTTTTTTATAATTACTTTTTTTTTTAGCGCTAACAGTCAAAACCCATCACGAATGAAACCATGGACAAATACATTAGAAACACACAGAATAATAGTTTTGGAATTCGTTCTGGTAATGCCGACAGGACATATTCCAGAAACGAAAAATTCCGACCCAAACAGTATATACTTCATTTAAAAAGTATATGGGCAAAAAAATCGTTAGATTCAGTATTCATAGCATTTATCTTGAACAAATTTTTGAAATATTTGAGATGTGTTTATTTTCATATTTATAATAAATTATAATACCGGAATTTCAAAAATTTATAACGTTTGAGTGAAAAATAATCTGGGCATATAATTTCACATTCTGGAAAAACAAATAAAAAAGTTATAAAATTATGCTAAATTTAATAATAACTAGTATTTTAATCAGAAACTTCCACCCCAATGTTTTCTGACTTCTTGACTTGTTTTCGCGACACTTGTCCCATATGGGATAAGACAGGAAACAATTACCTCGCAAAATACGTAACAGCTAAATGCAAATGATTGGTAAAGAAAGGCAACTTTTCTGTTTTCTATTTCATAAGCGCATCAAGATTAAAATATACATAGCTATTCAAGGTTAACTTTCCCTCTATTGCATGCTGAAGATAAAACGTTTTATTTGAATTTTAAAATTCCTTCTTTTCCTGAATTGCGTGAACATTTACTTAATACCTTTTAATATATTTACTGTGTTTGGTTACAGATAAAATCTACTCAGTTATCACGGGTTCAACTTTTGATAATCAATTGAAGCAACGTCCTTCGTTGATCTCTACGAATCTCCATCAATATCTTCACAACATTTCAAAAATTTCATTTTCAAATTTACTTCTTTGCAATCATCGCTTTGAATTCAAAAACTGAGTGGAATATTTCAGTGGCTCTCAACTTCATACCAAACTCAAACACACATGCCACAACCGAGTGAGAATTATTCGGAAGGAGGGTCAAAGGTGGTGCCTATTGATTCAACCCTTCCACACATAAATTCCACCGAATGTAAAGGGTTGGTTTTTATATTTGATTGTTTTTATTGTAGCCTTGAAAAGGTTTTCGAACCAGAAGTTCTGATCCTAAAGCGTTAGAAATAAAATTTCTCCGAATATTTTACGAATGGGTAAAGCATTAAAATCTCTCAATTTTCTCAATCACGTCATGAGCAATTAGAAAATACAAACGTTAAACATTGCCCAGGAAACACAATTTTCAGATATAATCAAAGAAAACAGGATTTGCGAGACGCGGTCCTTTCCTGTAAATTTCCACACGGTACAACTGTGCATCATGCATATAACAAAAATGTGATCAAAGCTTGCATGTTTTCATTTCAGATGAATTGAATATAACAGGATCTCGTTCAACAAGTTTTCACGAAGTGAGGGAAATTGTATGTGAGATCATTTGATATGGTCCAGGTGTAATGATTTATCCCGAAGCAGATGAAAAATGTTCTTTCTTCTGAGTTTTCAGTAAATCAAGAGGATATGAAACAGGACTAACTTGTTTGAATTGATTTCGCGCGGACGGTCGCGCTAATAAAGGCCCGCGAAATTGCGCGTATCATTTAGTTTGGTCGGAGCCTCGGTTCGGAAAGATTCATTTCAAATTTACTTTAAATAGTTGAAATAGTTAAATTGCGGATGCGTTCCACGTCAAGTTCGTTGCAAAATTCGAAAACAATGTAGATAAAGTGTATCAAAAGTGTTAAAAGGAATTGAATCATGATTTATACAGCTATCACTCTATTTTCGGTACCGATTTATTCATCGCATCGTGCAACTAATTTGAAACCAGTAAACGTGCAACAGTTTTAACATATACGTTTTTAATTTTCAGGTGAGTTGTGTTCTAGAAAAACATTTTTTACATTTGAATAAAAAGATACGTACTGTCAAATCGAAATAGACATGAAGGATAATCAATAATTTCAAACGCATCAAGCTTCAAAATCCATAACGAAATATCAAATCATTTTCAATGACGAAATATTGAGCTTTGATATTCATATTTGGTTGCTCAATCGAAAATAGTTGTTCTTCTAATTTTTGATTTTACTACATAAGCAATAAAGTTTACAAAGCTAGAATACAGCAATCATATAATATTTTTAATGATAATCACATTCTGCAACTTCCATTTTGAAATGCAGAGTTGAAATTTTAATAGAAAAAACTAAACAAAATTTTGTATATTTTCTATAGAATGCAGCTTCAATCACCAAAACATACTCAAGAACCGATCAAACCCAGCTTCTACATTTGGAACTTCCTCAACTAGACAACAGTGCAAAGATGTCAATCCCTTCGCAGCAGAAGAAAATTCGAGTTTTTCTATTCCAATTCAAAATAGCTTGGCTAAATTGCAGCTCAACTTTCTAACTTTCGCCATTTTCGTCAAACTCACAAGCAATATGAGAAGATGTAGATCGATACTCCACAGGATAGTATCACCAAGTACCCCTTATGCTGTTACTATCAACATTCGTGCAAAACAACATCCACTAAACAACTCTTTCAACATGCACGCTTTCGAAAAGAAGGACTCGAAGAGTTGACAACAACGACAGGAACAAGACCATGCAAACATTAATAAGAAAACAGTAAGGACACGAACAGAGCAAAATGTGATGATACTCTTCGTTGTGACGAGGAGAAGGTGGATGAGATAGTCTTACAAAAGGATGGGCAAGCCTACTTTTCGGGGAATCCAACAAACTACATAGAAAATATGCCACGGTTAACGCCACACCATCTTACAGCGTGCGGATGCATAATACAAAGGGGAAAAATAAACACTGGCGACCTCATAGGGCAAAAACTTCATACTCCGAATTCACTTTCACTTGGGGAGCACTTCTTACTTCTTCTACAAGCTGTTTTGAACGTGGAGAAATTTTTACGGCGAAAAAGGACATTATTTCCACTATCCTGCAGGTGAATGTGCTGGTGAGTTTCTCCTTCATTTTTACATTGAAGTACAACAAACGATATATAGATACGATTCCCCTCCGTTTTTAGAAACTAAGAATTTATACGAATTGCTTACATTTGATTTGTTAACAACACGCGAAATCTGAAAGAAATTTTTTTGAAATAAGTTTGCATGAATGTGATAATGTGACCGCGTAAAGGAAAAACCCTGCAAACCCTTTGCAATCGACGTAAAACTGCAACGAGTGCAACCAAAGTGTCCTGAAAATAAAGAGCCTGTGAACATCTACAGTTTAACAAATATTGTAAAAGTGTAGTTACGATTGACTGCGATTTAAAATGAATTTCATCACAAACACCGTAAGCTCTGATAAAAAGTAAAGTTCTTTCTTGTTGAATAAGTCAGTTATCTTTTACATTGCTGAACGGTGTCCCTATTTCTTAAATCTAAATGATTACTTAATTAAAGACCATTTTATTGGTAAAAAAATTCAATCAAAATCTTTCAGTAGATCCTGCCTCGACGATAGATTCATTAAACATCTATATTTTGCTGCTGTATACTCATTATGCTTTTGATATTTAATTTAGCTATATAAAACCCGAAAAACAATACAGTGTTTCGTTTTAAGTTAACAGACTGTTGTTTTAACGCATTGCAAGCTTTGCCTAGTTATCTTTTGAGTTGTAGCTCCCATTCTTTGTGTTTCTGACAGAAATTTTTAATGCAACCAGTTCATTTTTATGGCAAAAGATTAATCATAGAATTATATGAATACTCGCAAATACAATTGCATTTTGAAGTATTATTGATAGCTAATACTTTTGGAAAATCATTTGACTCAAAAACTTTACAGAATAGCCTAAAGAGGTACATTTTCCATCATTCAAAACTCAATTATTCCTATCTCCTGTTCGATTGCTTTCTTTTTCGTAATTGCATGTGGTAATATGTTGTTTCGGTATTTCTCCGTCAATTATATTAAGCTCGTTGAAAAAGTGTAGACATCTCATCTAATTAAATGATATTAGTTATTGAAAAATTCACTAAATATTCTCAGTTTTTCACTTTATTTATATACCTGGTGTACGGTAAAATTCTAGCTAATTTTTAATTTGTTTTTTTTTTATCCTAAAACGCTACAAATATGCGATTTTTTCTAAAAATCTGCCAATAAAATCAATTGGCTGACTAAAAGCATTAAATAGAAAAATGTCGAACTAATCCATATTGAAAATCTAACTTTACAGCAAAATTCATACATAGATTCAAAATGAAAATTAATTTATTATTTATTATATATTCATATATTCGCATTAAAAAGTTTAACCAAATTTTACTTAATTGACAATATTTCAACCAAAATTTGCGAAATTGATGAGCATTGAAAATTATTTCATAAATATTTCTAATATCAAATTTCGACGGGGAATTACTCATTATTACAGTTTTCGGTTCTTAATTACAAAAACATTTAGTGGTATTTTTGTATTCGAATAGGAAATCTACATGTGTTACTAGAACTGCATGTAACTCATGCAATATCTTTCTAAATTATGGCATTTTTTTCTTGATCCGGAAGTTCGTAAGCATTCTTTTGCCAAGTTGATACCTATGTGTGTGTGTGTTTTCCAATTCTAAAATATTAATTTTGAAAATTATCCATTTAATAGCCAAATACCAATTTTCCCTAAAAGCTTTACATTTTTTACTACGTTTTCAATACAATGTTTCTGCTTTATTTGAAATTATTCTTACACTTAAACAAGTATCATTTTCCTATTCATCTGATATCTTTGGGACAAATTGATCTGCTGAAATGCCTAACGACTTCTATAATAGCATTCCCCACCTGCTTCTTGCTGCTTACTGCCAAATACATAATAAGATAGCTACAGCGTAGACATGGTGGCAACGGTTCAACGACTATGAATGGGCCCATATTAAAATCAAATCTTCCTCCATGGTAAATATTTTTGGTCGCATTATATCATGCAATTCAAAATCCTAGGCAACATAAGAAGAAGTTTTCTCAATAATTTAACACAAGACAAGAAGACCGCGAAGTTTCTGAGAACGACTTCCACCCTATTCTGTATTATAAACAGTGCGGAGCTATCGCCATTTGTCCTTTTCTCCCTAACTTGAAAAAGTTTTTGGAACGCATCCAAACATTACTCGATATATAGATATACATTTTGAATAGAGTCCAAAACATTCGCCCTTACCACGTGTATAGGTTATTTTGCTTTATAAATCAAAACCATCTTAAGTTCGGTCGGTCCCTCTTTCAGAAGATGTTTTCAGGAAGATAGTAAAAACTGTTCTATAGAAAAGCATTTAAGACGGGGACAGGCCTTATACTCTTCATGTTTTCTCGAAGAGCATCACACTTCAATTCACATCTACATATCAAAGCGAAAGATTCTTTGGCCAAACTAAACGGTAGTAGGACAACTTTGTGGTTTGTGTCCCAACCAGAACTGTAACTAAACATTTGCAACTTTAGCTATGTATATTAATATGAAATCAATAAATTCAAAAGCGTGTAATGCCGTCCAAGTCGCTCACCCTATGTGGTATAATTTCTCAAGGAGCTGGCCGACATTCAGGGTGGGCGCAGCAATCAAAGTGCTCGATTGTATCTATCCTATTTGTACTGTTCGGGCTATGATGAAACTATGATGAAAATTGAGCATTCCAAGCTCCATCAAATAGAAAATATTTCGAATAATTGCCTCCATTCATTGCCTTACTGCAAACAGGTACTTCTTCGTTTTTGTCGCTATCTCGATCTCAACATACAGATACATCTAGCTCCATTAAGAAGTAAATACCTTTCAACTCATTCCTTCAGATAGTGTAGTGTTGCATATCAAGAAATATCTATAAACCGTTCTAAGAAAGTGATGGTGCTCAAATATACAGTCTTGTAGAAGCTTTTCGGTGGATACTGTAGTAGCATGTAGTACCTCTAGCAAAGTATACCCTACTGTAGGATTTTCAGTATTGCTGTGACATACCATTAGATCCAAAGAGTTAAAGACATGATATGCACATACTCGTAGAAAGTGAAATTCAATATGATTTAATATTTAATCAAGTTACAAGCATACTTCACACTTGCCTGCAGGAGAGCTGAGAATTTTTCAAATTACTTATTTTTCATACATATGCAGTGCACAAGTTGAAAATCAAAATCAAAGCCTGCATTTCCTTTCCATTAGGACTTAATCATTCAATTTGTCAAAGGATTTCCTGAATAAATGAAATTCATTTTAAATCTTAGCAGAAAAACCGTATGTAAGTAAATTGTCGTTCGTAACTACACTTCAAGATTGCAAAATAAAGCCCCCAATCCTCTTATTTTAAATGCTTATTTAATTATCGAAGCATTTGAAATAAGACGATTAGTAACGACAGCAAAGTCAACTTTTCTTTGCAGATAATAATGCTTATATAAAAGATAATTTGGAATAAGCAAAATTGTAAATAAACTATAAGCATTTTTCAGAAAGCAACATATCCAACATACTTCTTATTTCAGAAACTAAGTATTTAAAACACAATTTATTTCGATGTATATTGTTTATCAGATAATATCTATGATTATATACTTTCGTAACAGGCACTTTATATTCAGAATAAAGTTCCAAATGAATTAAATATTTGTGTTTGTTTTTAGTATATTACACTTACGTGGCAATTATATTTCTGAATCAGGTAACTACTACGTCATGAAAATAATCCTTGCTCATATTTTGGCGAAAGGTTATTATAATAATAGAAAGATAATGAAAGACATATTTTATGCCTTAAAATATATGATAAAGGATGTAAATGTAAATATTGAGTACAATTAAACTCAAGTTACTCAACGCTTGGTTCGGATGCAATAGAGCCGTTGGAAAAAAAATTAATACAGTGAAAATCGGTTATAACGACCTTCAAGGGACCATGCAAATGCGGTCGTTATAGCCGGTAGTCATTTTATCCAATATTTAGTTAAAATACTTTTCTAAGACAAGAGACAATAAATGAAGTATGTATCCATGTTTATTAATGCATACATGTACATATGTATGTACATAAAGTATTGGGATTACAGTTTTTATTTAAGGTTTTCAAAAAAAATTGAATTCGACACTTTTACACAGGAAAAGTCTTCATAAAATAGTTTTATTGCTTGAAAAAATCTGTGATTTTTGTCTGCTTTTTACACTTTGATTCGTAGTAAAGTTTGTGCAATGAATTGTTGAGCTGGAAAATAATTAACTTATTTTGATCAGTAACATTGTTTGACACGTTCAAAAATTTGCAGAGTGTGTTCATTGATTGACAAACTTGCAATAAGGTAGGTGGGTTTATATCATCCTGGATATTTCCCTCAGGATCATCTTCTTCATTGTTTGCCTCATTTCCAATCGATGCTATTATGCTGTTGTCATCTGGGGCTTCATAGGTTTCCAACTGTTGGTCAATTTCTTCGTATTCATCCAATATTTCCTGCATCAACTCCTGATTTTCCAAACGGCTTCCCCACTGTTTAAGTGACTCCTCTTGAAGTTCGAATGGGATCTCAGCATCACCTGAAAGTCCCGCATGTCGGAAACAATTTTTAATTGCCAAGGAAGAAACTTGATCCTATGACCTGTGAAGCATTGTTAATATTTGTTGTTTTCCTTCTTCAATATCTTGAATTATTTGCAATATTAGACGTTTCCGATAGTTGACTTTCAAAGACCTTATTACACCCTGGTCCATGGGCTGTAAAACAGAGGTCGTATTTGGAGGCATAAAGACTAATTTGATACAAGTGAGATTGTTTACATGTGGGTGCGCAGGTCAGTTGTCAACTAATAATAAAATTTTATCACTTTCCACTTTTAATTGATTATCCCATCTTCGAAGCCATAAAGTAAAAATTTCTCCTGTCATCCAGGCTTTTTTATTATTTTCGTAAATGACTGGAAGTGACTTAACGTTTTGGAAACATTGTAGCCTAGCACTCTTTCCTATAACTAGTAGCTTACCTTTTTTTGAGCCAGTCATATTTGCTGCTACTAACACAGTTAATCGATCTTTTGACAACTTTCCACCTGAACACTTTTCTCCCTTAAATCGCATTGTTTTGTCGGGTGTCAATTTATAAAAGAGACCGGTTTCATCGGCGTTGAATATCTGCTCATCTGAGAATCCTTCACGTAATTTTGGCCATACATTTTCCAGCCAGTCTTGAGACACACCTAGAGGAGCACCAGCAGCTTCCCCACTAACTTTACCACACGTAATATTGTGTCGCTGGCGAAAACGTTGTTTCCATGATGATGTAATAGGTTCCACTTTTCCAAATTTTTGAGCGAAAAAATTAGCTTTTGTTTGCAGCATCGTCCATTTAGGGGAACATTGTTTGTCCGCTGAAGGGCGAACCATTTAAGCAGCGCTTCTTCAATGTCCTGGTGATGACTTGGCCGAATTCGATTTAATTTGATGCTGCTTGATTCAAATTTTTCTTTAATTTTTTCTCGATTTTTCCATATCCTTCACGTAATTTTGGCCATACATTTTCCAGCCAGTCTTGAGACACACCTAGAGGAGTACCAGCAGCTTCCCCACTAATTTTACCACACGTAATATTGTATCGCTGGCGAAAACGTTGTATCCATGATGATGTAATAAATTCCACTTTTCCAAATTTTTGAACGAAAAAATTAGCTTTTGTTTGCAGCATCGTCCATTTAGCGGAACATTGTTTGTCCGCTGAAGGGCGAACCATTTAAGCAGCGCTTCTTCAATGTCCTGGTGATGACTTGGCCGAATTCGATTTAATTTGATGCTGCTTGATTCAAATTTTTCTTTAATTTTTTCTCGTTTTTCCATATCTTAGATATTGTGGAATGTCCAACATTTAGTTCTCTGGCAATGTCCTTATTAGTTTCGCTATTTTCTAACCGCCAAATAAAATGGGCCTTTTTCTCAATGGTGAAGTGACGCCATTAAAAATCCGTTTTGGGCAAGGTTTTCACAACACGCAAGAAATTCTTGTAAACGACACCTTTCACTGCTGTTTGGTTTGAAAACAAATGATAACCTGGAAAAGACAAAACAAAACCACCAGACCCGTAGCGTTTATCAGCTGTAGTTACTATAAACGATATTTTCCTCGAAAAAGTGTGTCACATTAACCGATATGTCATCTTATGCGATGTTATTATAAGGGGTAGTAGTTTCAACTATATTTGTAGCTAGCCAAACAGTACGGTAATTTTTGGTCACTATGTATATGCAATTCGTCATTCTATCCGATGTCACTATATACGATGTCACTATATACGATTTCGACTGTATATAATTTTAGTTATTAAAAAAGGTCAGAGCTACTGAACAAAAACAACTAAACAATTTGATGTTCCAAAAATACATAATAATTAATTTATTGTAAGCTTTGACAACGATTCACTTCTCTGGAAATGTCAGGAGAAATAAACTGGACTTTTATACATACTTACTTAAAAGTTTCGGTTGGCAGCAAAGTTATAACCGATGCTTTACATTGATTAAAGAGTATAAAATCATATTTTAGCTGACTGTTTTGGGTTCAAAAATTCGACAAATAATGTTTCAACAGTCGGTAATACCCAAATAATATTTATAACACACATTTAAAGATATTTTCCAAACACTTGCTGTCTGATGATATTAAAACATTCAGCAATTGGGAAATTTAGTTTTCCAAACCAAATGATTCTTCATTCTCTTCTAATTATCGATTGATCATCCGATTGAAAGCTAATAGCTAATGCAGTCTATCATGACGGTAAAATAACCACAGTTGTATATATTATATATTTTTTGGTTTCAACTAATATAGGAATTGGTTGTCTATTCGAGCTTTTTGGTAAATTGGTTTAATAATAATAAAAATCGTGACTTTTTCTTTTACCAAATTTTATTTTTGATTTTTCAAATATATATTTCGGCTACTACTTTTACGACTCGAGGTCGTCAACATATCACTGAAGAAGGCTACAAGTAGAATCCGAAATATATATTTGAAAAATCAAAAATTAAATTTGGTAAAAGAAAAAGTCACGATTTTTACTATTATTAATATAGACTGCCCAAATGTTCTTATATTTTTGATTCGTTAGATTGATTAAAGTAGTGGAACAATTTATCAAAACTTGAAAGAGGGACGAGAAATCCAAAAAACTATGAGACAAGTCAAATTTTTCATTTTAAAATATCAAATAAGTATCTAGTTCAGCAAGTGTAGCAGCCCTTATCTTGAAAATTTTCAAAAATATGAGTATTTCATCTGATTTATCCATATGAAAGTCTTTCAATAATATTTTGAGCACATATTTTTGCTCACTTTTAGAATATCTACATTAATAATTTCGTTTGTCTAGCACTGAAAATGTCTTCGTCTTCGGGAGTTCATTGTTAATATAACATAGATACTAAGGAAATGATTCAATTTTATATATATTCGTCCTATTGCTCGTTTGAAGCAATTTAGCTATGATGTTAAAGCTGTGGATCTACACAAAAGAATGCTAAATAATTTTTGAAAAGAATATGACACATCAAAGACTCCCCAACATACATTCTAGTTGCATTGCTGCTTATCGAGCATAATGCCTAATTACCATTTACTTACAATTCAATGAAGAAAGTGATATTAAATTGTGAATTATTGCTATATCCAAATATTTTTACTTACTTATTCACAGCTGCTATGCCTGTTAAATTTTTTCCTCTCCTTAAATTAATGTGACAAAGAAATGAGTTTAAGAAACAATTTGTTGAAGATGTAAAATCATCCAATTATGATATATAAAATCGTTTTTAGAATATTTCTTGAGCTGGGTTTAGATTGAAAAATATTAAGTAACTAAATAAAATCTTGAAATCAAAATGTTGTTTCTGCCGGGAAAGTACATTCGTACTCAAAAATTGAAAGTTTCCTCAAAAACTTTGGAACTTTCGACTTTCGAAATTGTTTTTTATGCAGCAATAAAAAATTTCGTTAATTCTTTATGCTAACGAATATTTAAAAAAAACAATTGAACTTATGTATCAACATAGAATTTATTTCTGAAGACCAATTTGCTACATGCGTCCAATAAGTCCTCCCTGTGTTTGTTAGGTTTTCTTGCTGGGCGGCTGCTCGATCTTTCATGATACGCCTAGGAGTTTTATCATTAATAGTGAACTTAAAAGTAGCTTTTGCAACAAACTCCGCGAATAGAAAAGGTTTATATTTGTTACTTGTATTAAAAATATCTAAATGGAGAAAAAGTGTGAACCCAAAATTAATATAATCTAGATAAACTTTAGTCCCCAAAATCCTTATAACCCGTTAATGGGTTATAAGAATCAAAATTTATTGGCGAACAATTATCTTTCACTGTTCACTGTTATCTATATATAAAAAATTGATATCTTAAAACATAATCATATGTAATTATTAAAAAATGAAAGTCATATATTATTATAGAAAAAATCAATACAGCTTAGTTGAAAGATTTTTTTTTGACCCCAATTTCATTTCAACAACTCCCTGTAAATATTCTGAAGAAGAAAATTCCGGTGAATAACTTGATTCTTTAACTTTGTGTTTCCGAAAAGGGGCGAAGCAGTGGTTTTTTATTATTATTAGTACCAACAAAGAGACCTTTTTTTGTTGTAAAAAATGTTATTTAAAAACAAATCAAGATTAATTTAAAGAACTCCAAACTTATATTATGAGGTTTGATATGTGTGACGCTAGTGCAGATAATAATTGGATATTGTTATAAATAATTTAATATTGTTAATAACAATCAAATATTATTAGTTGTTAGTTGATATTGTAAATATGAACACAATTATAACTATTCAGGAACGATCAAACATTCCTAATAATGAATGATTATTATTAATAATAATTAAATACTCTCAACAATGGTTGTGAATTTCGGGGCCGAGATGGAGGACGAGGAGGTGAACGAGAAGGAGGACGAGGTTGCCGAGGCTTTGGTAGAGGACGACCAGGTGGGGGGGGGGGTGTCTTCCTCTACCAAAGCTTTTATGGTTAGATAAAAAGTAGATAAAAACAATAAAAGTAATAATAATAATCTAGAAAAATATTTATTAATAATAGTGATTATTAATATGTAATAGTAATTAATAATAAAAACAAATTATAGCTTTTTTATTCACCTTACTGGGAAGTTAGTCGTGTGGGCCTCAAGGGTCGCATTTAGACCACTTTTTTTCAGGTAATTCCGATGAAAGTGAACAGTCCGAATTAATGATTAAGGGTGATTTAAGCTGCTCTAGATAATAGCAATATGAGATTGGTACTTCCATGATTAACCCTCTATTGCGTGAGAAGACAAATATGACTTTCAATGCAATTTTTTAAACCTAAAATGACCACGTGAAGTATAGAAGGCACATTTATCCAAAGTAGTGAGTCATTTCCTTCACAACGGAGCCCTGTTTTGCTGTTATTTTTAATCCGTCGTCGGCCGTCGTTTGTTTGAATGCTCGAATGCCGGGATTTCAATGACAGGAAAAATTGTAATATTGGAAACAAATAGGAACACATATAACTTGGTTATAATTGGAATGGATTGTTATTTCCACATTTACTTACGAATATTAGTTTTCGTTTTACCGCATTCGTAGCTATTCATTTTGGAGCATTAAAATTGACTTTTAATTAATGCACCTTCTTAGATTGCTTTTCCTCACAATGCATAGTTTATACAATAGGGAGTTAATTCTCATTGACAATAGAAATTTGCTGGGTAAAGTAGATAAATGTTTAAAATTATGATTATAAATGATGTACTTGAAGCCTTTAGATGATATTTATCTAACGTTCTTAATTTTTTTAAATAAGCAAAATATTTTTAAAAACACTTAGAAAAGACAGAAAAGAAATAAAGCAACTCAAAAATCTTTCAATTGCGTAATTCACCGAGGTTTATCAAGAAATAAATTATCATCTGTTTTTTTCGAGAACTTTAAGGAAATTTAAATATGCCGCGTTTATTTCGTTATGTGATTAAAGAACGTGGCTTTGAAACAAAAATAGTCTAACGAAAGGGTTCAGGATAAATCATGAAGATAGAAGTTAAGCTTTTTTTAAATATATGTATTTTGACAATTTTTTAACTGCCAAATTGAATTCCAATTTATAAACATCATTGATTAAAAACGTCTTATAATAGCAATAGCAAACAAAATTCGCAGTGGAGAATGCGAAATTACCTTTACATCTTTAGGCTTTGTACAATAATTAGTTACTCTTTGGTAAATTGTTTGAAAAGAGCTGAAGTTTGCTTTAGACGATTAGTAATATTTTGTTTGAGTTGCGTGGGTGGATCAGAATTGAATATAAGATGAGAATTAAATATAAATATTTTGACGTCATTTTGAAATGATGTATACGCACAGTTTTCATATTATATCATTAGAAGTTTTTAAAAAATTTGAAGAGAAATGATAATCTTCCTGTAGAATCCTATATCCTGTTATGTTTAATATTGATTATTTTCATACTCCACATTCAACTTTAGACTGGTTAATTGATGCAGAAGATTTTTTAATTCTAACAAAATCATTGATGTATTCCTTGATGCACACAGAATGTACATTCCCTCTGGAACTTGGGAATAAATTAAGTTTTGATTATGCCTTCTTATTTCGTGTCATTGATTTCCGGCGCTCACTTGAATGGTTTGAAATGTTTCAATACAGAGAAAATCTGTTTTCTGTAAGTATACACTAAATAACCAATTCAAAACATATTTTCCTGAACATCCTGTGTATGTTCACGAATGCATTTTAAATTTAATATTTTTTCCGACTTACTCAACCTTCCTTTAAAGACGATTCTTCTTTTCACATTTAATTTGAATTTCCAAGAAAACGATGTGAACGAATGTAAGTATTGTTTTTGGTAATTTTTCATTCGATACGAAGCTGCACGAAATTATCGATTAATTTCCTCCCCAAGAAATGGTAGAAAGACTTTCATGATTGATTGATTGGGAAAAGTTTCTAATCCTTTTGAATATTCATCGTAGCCAAATCTAGTTCAGTATTTTGCAAAATTTCTCTCACCTATTTTTATACCTTCGTTCTTATTTTTCCATGTCAATAATTTGATTAGTGCTACCCTTTGAAAGGACTTAACTAGTGAGTGAATGTATTTCAAAAGCGGATGTATTTGGGCGTAATATCGATGACTGTGACATGCCCCATAGGAGGGAAAACGGAAAACTGAATTTGTTAATATCTCGTCCATTTCGTCCTAGTATAAAATTAGCTGATTGATACAAACAGTGTATGAAGAAAATTTCAAATTAAAAGATTTTATGACAAATTGGACGATCTACTAAACGCTAGAGATTAATTATAGGTCACCAATTTGCGGGTTTAATAGGACTAAAATAAAAGCCTTTTGGTTGATTAAAAGGATTTTAAAAATAAATGCCAACCGAATTCGATATTCGCAAATATCTATTACAAAATTTAATATATATAGATTTACCTCACAGTGCATATTGGGGCAGCTATTTAAATATTAACTTTAAGGATATCATTGCTTTGAAAAATGACCAATTGCAAATTGAAAAATATCTAGTAGTCTAGAACTTATACACAGCTATTATCTATATTTGTTTGAATAGGTTACATAATAGTGCATAGTTGCATTTAAGCGTGAAACACATCGCACATAACCAATGTCGAACCAATTGTCGATAATCAAATAAAAAATGCACCAAAGATGAATTATGGTAAGCAATAACGATAAAAATGATAAAACTGGAGTAACGTTTCATGTGAATCTCTAAAGATTTACGAACTTAGCTCACCAAAAATTGAAACTTTTCTTTACGCATGCATCGTTTGTAGCTCCCATAATGAATTACGGTCCACACGAGTAATACACGAATATGAATAATATGCTAATTTGGAAAGATTTATGCTACACGGGAAAAAGATTCTGAAACTTAATTTTACTTCTCACAACGGTTTGTTGGAGAATTTGAAATGCTTGCCGTAAGTCAATATATATATGCAAAACACTGAATACACGTTTAAAATTCATTTGTGATTCCTATATTTGTTCATAGAGAACTTCAAATGTCAACGGTAGAACTATTGATAGACAAAATTACATAATTTACAATCCAGAAGCCTTCAGAAAAAATTAATCCGCAAGGCTGATGAGGCTTAGCAGGCGCGGAATTAGAATTATCTTTCATATTTTATTTTCGGAATTACTAAGATAGACTGCCACATAAAAAAATCGCTTTTGATTTAAAAGAATTTATTCATTGAAACTTCCTAGTTGGTTTTTTTCATCCAAAATATGTACATGTCGAGCGTAATGTTGTAACCGTAAATAAACACCTATTGCTCCTATCCATATAATACTCACTATATGCATATGTATATTGTTTAAGATACTACTTACGATTTTGAGAAGTTGAAATCTGGTATGGTCTGACTAAGGGCTCACGCGTTCCACACGCGCAAGCTTCCACGGACCACTGCGATAATATAAGGGATCGACAATGCAGTTAATTAGTCAGCTACAGAGAATTCAAAATAGCTAACGTGTCTCTAATAATGCTTTGAAAATATTCCGGACCTGAGACCGTCCATAAGGAGGAAGATGAAATGCAAATAAATATATTTTGTTGAGGCTTTCGTTAGATTTCCAGTTAACACTCACTAGTTTCCCATAGGTACGTAAGGATATGAGTATTAAGTATAACTATTTATTGCTTGAGTTTCAACAGATATTTTACGAATTCTTATTTGAATATCATTGTTTTATAGACAGCTTAATTAGTTTAAATACGACCTAGTAAATGAAACCAAAGCATCCGGATGCATCAGATTTGTTTACCTATTAAAAATGGTGTTAAAATTAGTGAGTTCGATACCCAATTGAAGTTGTTCGGTCAAACTTGTTATTTCAACAATTCGCATTGGTACCCACTTTGAAGATTACATATTTACTGACAAAAATAACAACACAATATATGTAATCTACTCGCCACTAAACCCAAAACAAATCTAATAAATTAGTACTTTTTATAGAAGGTTACATAAGAGTTCCTGATTGTGTGATGTAGTTAGTGAAGTGTAAAGGCTGTAATCGGAATTAACCAGTTTTATTTTGTGATGTCTATCAATCGTACATACTGTTGTGTATTATTCTACGGGAATTCGGCCCACTTACAATTTTCTAGGAGTGCGTAAGATGAGATTTACCTTAAATTCTACAATGTGTAACATTTATACAAAAAAAAAAACACACGAGTATGTTCACCATTGTTATTCAACCAAATCTCTTTCAACAAATGTTATAAACACTAAACAAACATATGTATGTCACTACCCTAAAATATTATCAAATTGTTCTATGTTTAGTGGCAGCATTAGTGAATTAAAAATGCAAAAAGAATACTTTGTCGTACATAGTCGATATAATGTTGAAGATAGAAAAACAAATGATTTTAACATTCTTTAGACGTTCAGATTCTTCTTTAAATAACTTTTGATGCGACATACAAGCTATCAAATTTATCTTACAGATGGTGTGAGTTTTCACATATGCAGCACCTTACATTTAAATTTATCTAAGCAATATCGCAACTCGAAAAAAAGATAATTACGCAATAAACCAACTTAAGTAGATGTGTTCAGAACAGAAGATACATTGTCAGTTGCTGTCCGGATCAATTGGCGATAGTCTGTCGTAATTTCGGTTCGTTCGATTAAGAAAATAATAATTAGACTAATGCATTGCTATCCTTGTGTTGAGATATTTCATTTATCCAATTTTTGCAAATAGAAATAAATAATCGAGTTTTGTTTTGTGTGTATTTTATATTTCATCGTGGATGACGAGAGTTTTCTTCAATCTTTTTACGAATTAAAGTCCAAGAACGATTATCCTTGGATCCTCAACAGCGGCTTTGACCTTGCGCAAAAACATAACGGCCTCACGTCCATCAATAAGACGATGATCATAAGTTAGAGCGATATACATCATGGGACGAATCACAACCTGCAATTAAACAAGCAAAACGTGTTCAATTGTAGAACAAAACCAATATTCAGTTTGACGATTTCCAGAGAGTTATCTCAGAAGATATTTGAAATAAAAGTAATAACATGAATGTTAAGTTTAGTATTATAAATAGGAAGCTGTCTTACTTGTCCTTTTACAGCAATGGGCCTATCAAAGATACCGTGCATACCAAGAATAGCAGATTGTGGAGGATTAATGATTGGAGTACCCATCAAGGAACCAAATACGCCACCATTGCTAATGGTAAAGGTTCCACCGTCCATGTCTTCAACGGCAATTGCACCTTTTCTTGCTTTATCACCTAACGCAGCTAGTGCTATTTCAATGTCAGCATAGTTCATGCCTTCAACATTTCGAATCACCGGCACCACTAAGCCTTTGGGGGTGGCAACGGCAACTGATATGTCCACATAGTCCCGATACACGATTTCCTGAGTATTTAGCAATAAATAAATAAAAATTATATGATGATTTTCAATGACTTGAATGATTATTCTTTCTTCTTCTTTTTACTAACATTGTTATCAATGACGGCATTCACTACGGGTTGGTCCTGCAACGCATAGGCGGATGCCTTAGTAAAAACTGACATAAAACCAAATTTAATGCCATATTTCTTTTGGAATGCGTCCTGGTTAACTTTTCTGAATTCCATAATCGCACTGAAAGAATTTAATTTCAATTTATTGCGCTATCGTTGGTCAACAAAACTCTACCTCATATCGATCTCGTTGAATGTAGTCAACATCGCGTTTGTATTCTGCGCGTCCTTCAGTCGAGATGCGATCTTTAGGCGCATCCTATTCATCTTTACACGTTGCTCCGTGCGGGTTCCGGTTATTTCGCGCGAGTAATCTGCTGGCGGCACCTTTGTGTCAGATTATAATAAAATATTTCAATATTATTATCCCAAATTTTCAATATTATTATTCAAATTTTTCAGCTAGGCTCGAGTGAAATTTTTATTCTTACCTTAACTGATGCTTCTATTCCTTGAGCATGACGAATAGCAGCTACTGGAATCTGCGCAGCGGGCGCACTAGGTTTCGGGGGTGGTGGCGGAGGCGTTGCACTTGGCGGTGGCGGTGGTGGTGCGGCGGCTGCTACCGGTCTAGGTGCAGCTGGTGGCGGAGGGCGCGGGGGAGGCGTCGCAGGTGCAGCTGGTTTCGGAGTTTCAGGTGCCGCTGCAGCGGCCGGTTTCGCAGCAGCCGGGGGACCGTCAGTTTTCTTCATTTTGAATAAGTCTTGGCCAGCTTTCACGGTATCTCCGTCTTGCACATAGATTTCTTCAATAATACCGTGGAAGGGCGATGGCACGCCAACCGTTGTTTTATCTGTTTCGATTTCCATCACAATATCATCCATTTTAATTGCATCGCCAACTTTCACAGTAAACCTGGCGAAGTGTTTTCGTATCGAATCATATCATCATATTGATTTGAAAAGGAGATATTTATCGAGTGTATAAATGAAATAAGCGTTTAAGCTTTAAGGTGATAGACGGATAGGATATTTTGCGTTGGATATCGGATATTTGCAAATTATCAATGATATAATAACGTTAATGATTTTTAGTTGAATTGTCTTTAATAAGCACAATTTTTATGTAAAATTGACTTCTTTTTATTATCGCTTGTTGCTTCGAACACCAAAATGTTTTCAAGAAAGATCTGAATACATTATCTACTTTAAATTTTGTAAGCGTTTTCTGATTGTGATACAGTAATACCTCGACGTACACCGCCCTGGAGTTACGCGATTTGACGAGATCAATAACAAAACGAAGCTTTTCTACTTTTGGTACATTTTATATTTCTGAACGGAAATGAGTTGATATGACGATAATGGAGTGCAACACCTCAAAATTCTTTCAAGGTTAAAGATTACCCCACTTGAAACAATTCCATCAGAAGAAATTTATTGTGTTTTACTATTAAACTACATATTGTTGAATTTCCCCGCTCGCCACCTCATACGCCCTGAGTTCACATGACAGTGACAAACTTGTGGGAACGGCTCAGTTCAATTGAAAGAGGATTGCAAATTTTAGAAAGCAGGGAATAAAAATTACTGTTATACTAAACACTGTATCCGAAAAAATTTCCTGCGTAGCTCCTGTTTGGGATAAGTTTAAGTCTTCATAAGGTATGCAAAATAAGCTATAAAATGTGACAAAAAAGCTAGAAAATGTGACAAAAGGTCTAATCCATTCGTATTGTAAGATCACTCTTGGAAAGATGCCATAAAATCAAGAAAAAGTGCGTAGTTTAATTGTGTGCAAATACCTGGAAAATCCCCTTCGTAAATATTCGGTATTAGCAAAGGAGACCAAATTCGTCGATTGCAACAGTGAAACCAACGATTATAAAATACAAAAAGAGCCTACTTGTTGCTAGAAAGTCTGGATCAGGTAGAAAAATAGATTCATCCGATGTAAATTTGAGCCAAAAGGTAAAGAGGAAATTTTTGCAGAGTCCTAACACATCCACTCGAGATATGGCTCAAAAAGTGCAAACATCGAATGCAATGATTCAGAGGATTAAGAAGCATTATAATCTTAGATCATATAAAGTCTCGATCGATCCGACGAAAGGGAGAAAGAAGGGAAAAATCGGGCTCGAAAACTATACAAGGATTACCTGACCAAATTCGATTGTGTTGTGTTGGACGATGAAGCATAAGATTTCGCACAGTTACCTGTTCAGGACTTCTATACAACAGGATCAAAGAGTGGTGTTAGCCCAAAACATAAAGCCGAAAAAAGCACCAAATTTCCCAAGCGGTATAAGATTTGGCAGGCAATATGTCGATGTGGTCTCAGATCAGAGGAATTTGTAGCGAAAGGTACCATCAACTCAGCAGTATACATCGAAGAGTGTTTAGAGAAGCGACTAAAACCATTTATTGAGAAACACGACATATCTGTAGCATTTTGGCCACATTTAGCCGCAAGTCATTATGCTCGTTCACACAATGAATTGGTATGAGGACAACAAAACCTCCGTGGTACCGAAAGCAGCTAACCCTCCAAATTGTCTAGAAGTTCGACCAATCGAAAGATATTGAGCTGAATTGAAGAAAAAATTTAAAAAAAAATTGCTAAAACCGAAAAGTATTTTCAAAATAATTAAAGAAACGCATATAAGGTGGTTGATGAAACCGCTGTACGGAACCTAATGCGTGGAATTAACGGAAAGGACCGAAATTGTTTTCCCTTGAAATGAAAATTCCTTGAATTTTAATGTAAATGTTAGTTAATATAGTCTAATAATGAAAGAAAAATAATCAGTTCGATAAAGCAATTAATACTACTTTTAAAGACATATAATTATGGTCGTTTTTTTCGATACACTCCTTATGAACAAATTTTGCGTGACAAGCAAACACCACAGTATAGCGAGTGGAATTTGCTTGATTTCGTGAAGCCTCCTGTACCGAAACAACTGTGATTCATGTAACTGATTTAATGAATTGTGATCCTGCAGATATATATATGGAAATAATTTGAAAAACTACGCAGATATTCCTTACACAATTGGTGTTTTAGTTAACCCTTGGTCCCAATGAAACAAATTTTGTATGGCATTCGTACGTAAATATTTAAGCCAAATCATGCGACTTCGACTATCGGGAATTGATGCCGGGTCCACCTGTTGCATAACTTCGCGGTATTACTGTACTACAATCAATGCAAAAGCCTTCTACTGCAAGTCTTTTCTCCTTACAAATTGATTGAATCGTGTCCGTTGGTGCTTAGGCTTATCAAAAGCTGCAACGTGATCTAATAATTTACAGTTTATCAGATAACTTAAAATGAATGCCGGTTATTATCGAAATAGTGAAAGCAAGCAATTAACACATTCTTCCGTCGAGCACAATGTGCTGAAGCATAACAATACACTCCAATGCTGATAAGCATTGTGTCAATGCGAATTACGACAAAATCTAATGAATTTTCGGTGAGAAAACTTTATTTTCAATTCTTTTGTTTGCTGTTGTCCATTCACCGTGCAAGACTTGAAGTACTTTGTATTCTAGCATGATTTTATAAGCAAGCATGCCCTGAATGTGAGATTCTCTTTAACCAACCCAGCACGTGTCGAGCAGTTCGTTAGCCTTTTCTTGAAATATGTAATGGAACAGATTGAATTGATTTCAGGAAAAAGTCTTTCATGAAAAAATATTGACAGCAAATATATACAAAATGGGAACATGTCTTGTGTTTTGTAATACATCGCTACCATCATCTTGTTAGAATATAGGAACTATCCGCAAAAGACGTCAGGATCAGTGGTGTCAGCTGGATATTGTCAGCTATATGCCACTGTGCCTTAGTTAATTTACATCTTTACGGTTATTCATAGTCATTATTCTCTTTTAATCAACAGGAAATAATTCATGAACATATAGTCTGAACTATTAACCTAACTAAAAGGACACTAAAACTTGCAAATTTGGTACTATCCCTTATACCGATTCTGTACTTCGTCTGGGAAGTACTATGTCCTAAAATTTTAAATACGGAGAATTATTTAATTTTGATGGAGAGAGTGATTGAAGGAAACGGAGGTGGTTTTAGTCGGTAGAAATCCGGCATGCCGAGAGGCAGGAGCTGATCGGTATCTTTTGAAGATTTCCAACTCCCAACGTTGAAAAAAAACTTTAATTTTAATATGAAATGAAAGGTTGTTTATGAGATAAGGAGCAAACTGGCAAATGGGCCATTTTTAGAAAAATCCTCGGTGGGACTATAATCACTGAAAATATACTTACTTAACATCACCTTCCGACACCGAATCTGCGAACGGAGGAACTTTTACAACATCCAGTAGGGCAGCCGTTGTGTAGATGTTTCGTTCGCATGCCCATGACCTAGGGAGTATCCTGAAAAGATAGGGCATGCAATCAATATGCCTCATAGGCTAACATATTCAGGCTGTGATACGAACCTCCTGTTCGCCACCGAACCATGGTGGAGACGACCTTCGAGGACGGCAGGCGGCGATGAGAGCGTTCGTAGGAACGCGAGCCGCTCGATTCGGCAACACACTTCCTTAACCTGAAAAGCATGACGTAAGTGAATCACCCAATGATTCAAGCTGCTGGCAGTGGCAACAACTAGGACTCAGCCTTTTCCGCCCGATTCGTGCATTTCTGCGCAATTTTCTTGGGATCTTCCATTCAATTATCGCCACAATTAGGGGCTTATCACACAATTATGTAACGGACCGATCTGCCGAGCTTGTCAATGGCACACCATACCCACTAATCCAACTTACCTCCACTTCCCGTAGTGGTCCGACACTCAATCTTAGCACATGCCGCGGCAATCTGCGCGACGTTATCGAAAATATTCCAGCCATCGATGCAATTTAAACAACACAACTCAAACAATTTTCTCTTTTAATCGCCGACGAACTAGAAGAATTGAGAGGTGCATGAAGGAATCGTGCCGTCGTACATCAACTTGGCAGTCGAGCTACGAAGAAGTACGAAGAAATGTCAGTCGAGCGACGGACGCAGGGTGGTTTGAAAAGACGAAACTACTACTGCAGCAGTGTCGACTAGCATTTCCTTCAATGCGAGTTTTCTGCTAGGCGACGCAAATTTCCAATTTTCTCGAAAGCGCTGAAGTGTTTGCACACCGATTGCAAAATAAAACAAACAGCTTAGTTGTCGAAAGTCAAAACAGGAAAATACGGACTTACTTGGATTCGAGAAATGTATGTTTAAATTGTATACAGTGAGTTCTAGTACTGCATTCCGCTGCTCTGTTCGCAGCATAGCAGCTGACCGTGACGTTAAATGCCCTGTGTGAGGCGAAAGGAAATGATTGTAAAGTTTGTGGTTATTAAAAAGTAAATAAAAGCGTATTATGTCAGCGAATTACCAGCGATTTATGAAGTTGCTAGAAAAGTGGCCAGTCGATAAAAGTAAAGCTGGCAGGTAAGAAAATCTCGCCGATTTGAGTAAGTTCATAACAAAACGAAACAATTTCACTTTCAATTTCAACTTTCCACTGTTCTGCGCAGCAATCTATTGATCTATTGGGGGATGATTGTGTACGACGTTTGAATATTTTTTTGTAGGCTAAAATATGTTCTACTTCAAACAATTCAGGAAGAATCACTTTACAGTGAAGCGACATTCCATTACAATTTTGGATGAGGTATACACGTGGATATTGATTGGAAAGCAGCTGTCTGTCAGAGAAAATGTTGAGATTTCTTATGGAAATTTTCTGATGTCCCAACCAGTCCAGCTGCAGTGATCACTGCAGCGTTTTTCAGGCAGAGTTCATGGAATTACGTAAGGCAGTGAACTGGAAATGGAATGTCGCGATGTCGCTTCACTGTGAAGTGATTCGGGTCATAGTGATATACCTGAAAATTGTGAAGCTGGTGCCCTAGCGAGAGCTGGCACTGAGCTCCAGGATTATACACTAACACCCCAAGTGGGCCATCCATTGGCCTCCGTCAAGCTAAGTTTCAAGCAGTATTATATAGAAGCTGCAAACGGGGAGGATAGTTTCAGACCTAGCTATTCCGAGAAAACGCCACAGCCAATTTTCCCATCCATCTTTAATTCATCAGTGTAGATGTCCACCGATTCCTGTATCCTACTTTCCATGATCCAGTCATCTCTGCTGGGGATGATTGACTTGAATCCGTGGTGGAAGCAGGGAATCGGAAGAGTGAGGTCTACTTTCTCTGGCGTCAGTCCATCCCTCCGTAATATGGTACAGTAGCCAATATTCCCTTCGTGCCAGAGATTTAGTGCTTTCAATCGAATTGCAGAGCACTTGGCCTGCTGCCTCGCAAGGAGCTCCGTCGGGAGCCAATCTAATAGCATAAACAATGCCTTTGTCGGGGTAGTGCGTATAACTCCGGTGATTGCAATAGCTGCAATCCTCCTGAACTTGTTTAGCAGGTTCGCATTTGATGTTTTTGACATCGCTGGCGACCAGATAACCGCGCCATACAGAAGGATTGATTCCACTATCGTTGTTTAGAGCTATGATACAATTTTGGATTTCAGTCCCGAACGTATAAGTGATTCCGGAAGTGATGACGATGCGAATATTGGAATATGTGATAATAGCACTTGGTCATAGACACGCAAACCAATTTCAAATTCTATTCATATTATCTGACTTTACATTTGTACAGTTTATTTGAATTTCATTGATTTGCTAATATTTCCCTCGTGTTTTCTTTTATGCGGTGTAAGCAAAGATCCTTATGTAAACTAATAATGCGCACCGTTATCGAAAAGCCCCAAAATATTTGGGACTGCTGATTATTTTTTTCTTAGCACAATTAAAAAGCAGAATTGTTTTCAGGCCGCTTAAACGTTGCTCCTAAAATTTATAATAAATATTAATCTTTTTTTTTAATATAATAAATACATTTTTCTCTCACAGAGATATTGGTGAACAGCTGCGAGGTCAACTGAAGACAATTTTCCATCCTACAGTCACTGCCACGCAATCATCCGACGATATTCAGGAGCAAATAGACTCTCTTGATCGTATAGCAAGCAATGTGCACGGCAATAAATACAAACGCTCATTGACATCGACCGCAACCGGACTAACGGCTGAACAGTGTAGCCAAGTGCTGTCGTCTGAATTTTTGGACTATCTCAACGAGGAACGTAGTGTGTTCAGTAGGAGAAAATGAATGTTTTAAGTTTAGCCTTCGGATCGAGTAGATTAGGGAGACAATCCAAACGATTAGTTAATTATATATCGAGCAGCACACAGCCACACAAACCTGTTCTAGTAGAAAAAGCCATCGAATACTTGGAGCCATGTTCAGGGAAAACTTTCATCGATATGACATTCGGCGCCGGTGGTCACACGAGAAAGTTGTTGGAAGCATCGCAAAATATAAGAGTGTTGGTCCTTGATCGTGATCCCGTGGCTTATGAATACGCCAAAAAGCTGAGCAAAGAATATCCAGGCCAAGTAGTCACTTTACTAGGCAGATTTTCTGAATTGCCTAATCTTTTGATGGAGCACAATATCGCTAGGAACTCAATCGATGGTATCCTATTCGATTTCGGATGCTCGTCGATGCAGTTCGATGAGCCAAGTCGTGGCTTTTCAGTGTCGCACAACGGACCTTTGGATATGAGAATGGATAAAGGGCGTCTTAACGATCAAATTACCGCTGCCGAGGTGCTTGCGAAGATCGACGAACATGATTTAATAAAGGTTTTAAGAACATATGGCGAAGAAAAGCAAGCCAAAAAAATAGCCCGAGCAATAATTGAAACTCGCACTGCTGTATATAAAATAGAATCAACTCGTCAGCTTTCTACTCTGGTTGCGTCTTGCTTTCCAGACATTCATCGCGTTGACAAACTTCAAAGACCTGTTCACGCTGCCACCAAAACGTTTCAAGCGTTACGAATTTTCGTAAATAACGAATTGAATGAAATCAATTATGGAATGATCCTTTCGCAACATTATTTGAAGATCGGTGGTCGATTAGTGACAATCACCTTTCATTCACTCGAGGACACTATTGTGAAGCGCCATATCAATGGAAATGTAATCGAAGGATTAGCCAACCCTGTGCCTTTGAAGTACTCAAGCCACGACTTGTCATATGACCTCAATTCAGTGGAGTCTCTCGTAGACTCCCCATGGATACAACTAAATAAACATGTAGTAACACCGGAAGAATCTGAATTAGTAAGCAATCCCAGAAGTCGATCAGCGAAATTGAGGGCTGCTGTGAAAGTTAAGTAGTTGATTATGTTGTTAATAGGATAGAATAGCGTTTGAAAGTTGATTGACAAGTGAATAAATTTCAAATCTGCATTCAAAATACTAAATGATGTCTTTTGTAGTCAAAAAATCAAAAACTTTCAATTCCAAGCATTTTGGAAAGTTCAAACCTTAGAAGTATATGGATATATGAACTGCAGACGGTCCTAAGACCTTCGACTCTGCAAAGATAATCAAATCAATCAAATAATTGCAACATCGTACATATTTTTTTGATTTTTAAAATACTTGTAAACACACTATATGTGTCAGGTTTAAAACAGTTTGTACGTAGGATGCCATGCGATTTTAGCAAGCACCGATAATACCTCTTGCGCGTCGTGCATCTCGGAGACGTAGATTATCTTTGCAGGATGAAAGAGCTATATTTGACGATATTTTGGTTGAAACTGTGAAGTGTTGTAGAAAATTTAATGTTTCTTTGCTGTGACTATCATCTAATACCCAAGTTACATTCCATACATAAAATAGTCTCACGTGTAGCCGATTTGTTTTTTTGTTTTTTGAGTTTTTTCTAACACCTCCCAAGTATATGGTCTTATCATGAAAGTTCTTAAATGCAAGATAATATTTTACAAAGTATGGGCCAGGAAAGTCTTCATAACAACTTTTTTGTAGCTCGTATTCTACGTGTATTTACCAATCGGTATCCACATCGAACTTTCATCAAGATAAACAGAAAGAAACTAGTTGTTTATTGAATTACTTTATATTGTGATATCTTTGTACACAACATCTAACTCATGTACTATATCGTTCCGTCGATGTTTAAAATAGTCCCTCAACTTCTCCGGTTTCCGTATTTAAGTCAATGTCGTAGATACATGGTCTCGTTGGCAAACCGGGCATTTTGGAAATAACGCCGCACATCACAACCAAAAATCCAGCACCAGCCGACAAGTAGACATCATTAACACAAAATTTAAACCCTTTGGGCGCACCTTTAATGTTTGGATCGCCGGTCAAAGAGGCCGACGTCTTTGACATACATATGGGCAAGTCGTCGTAGCCTTTTGACGTCAGGAATTTCACTGCTTCCTGAGCTTTGTCAGAGAGTTTCACTTCTCCAGCACCATACATGTTGGTCGCGATTTTAACGATTTTCTCAACGATAGTTGCTTTGACATCATATAAGAAGTCAAAGTTTTTACGGGTTTCAGTTGCGCGAATAACTGCATCCGCAGCATCTACAACTCCGCTGCCACCGTAATTCCAGCCTTTAGATACAACGGCATCGAATGCGCCTGACTCGCAAGCTGCTTTCTGTATGAGTTCATGCTCAGCCAGCGTGTCCTTGCTGTGAAATTGAGATATTTAATTTCATAATTTAATTTGATATAGCTTATAGTGAAGGTATACATACCTATGTGCATTGATACAAACAACTACCGGAACTCCAAATATTATTCCGTTCTCAATATGTTTCAGCAAATTAGGCAGACCTTTTTCAAGCAGCTCCAAGTTCTCTTCCACGTACTCTTTCTTCAACGGTGCCCCTGGAACAACAACAGGACCTCCACCATGCATTTTCAAAGCCCGCACAGTTGTCACTAGTACAATTGCGTCCACAGTGCGTCCCGAAGCTCTACATTTGATATCGAAGAACTTCTCCATTCCAATATCAGAGCCAAATCCAGCTTCAGTCACAACGAACCCATCCCCTCCCACAAGCTTCAAAGCGATATCATCAGCAATTATAGAAGAGCAGCCGTGTGCAATATTCGCGAACGGCCCAGCATGTACTAGCACTGGAGTTCCTTCTAACGTCTGCATCAATGTTGGTTCAATCGTATCTTTCAGGAGTACCATCATAGCACCCGTCATCCCCAAATCATCAGCAGTAACTGGATTGCTCGTTTTGTCGAAAGCGACGACCATTTTCGCAAGGCGCTCTTTCATGTCGAGGATATTTTTTGATAATGCTAATACTGCCATAATTTCACTTGCTACTGAAATAGCGAATTCCGTTTGCCTTGTGATGTTTTTCTCAGTTGGAGACTGACCAATTGTGATCGAACGAAGATATCTATCATTGACATCCGTTACTGTAAGTAGTTAAACATGTTTGAAATGTATGCAATTGCTAGTTTTTTATGACTCTCAAATGGAAGTGTAATAAATTGAGTAATAAAATCAAATTGAAATCACGAAACAGTTAAAAACTGACACTACGAAACGCTTGGAAAAGCAAACACATACTTTGGAATACTTGTTGAATTCAGACAATCCGTATGAGCTTTATCATTGTGGTACTTTCCGACGGATTTTTAGCAACTTTATGCTCATAGAAATGTTATAAGTTACATACAAACTCAGTGTTGATGATTAAATTGATCAACAAAATTTTATTTTGAACCAAAACTTTTGTGGTGGTTTCGATGGGCCAGTTTCCATAAATCAGTAAGATTTGTGAAAAACTTTCACTGAATTTCGAAATCAATACATCTACAAGTAAAGATCTTACCTCTTGTAACCATAATTCGATTTGGATCAATGTTCAATCGTGCAAATCGACTATATTCATCGACTGTTAGACTATCGGGGTCAGTTTTGAATATACCAAGTCTTTCAAGCCGTCGTAATTGAATATTTGAGAATTTACGTTCACCTCGTATACGAGGCACTAACCGATCGTACAGTGCTAAATCATTTTGTGTGGCTTCATGGAAAATTCGAGTATCCAGTTGCGCAGCCAGCAAATTATTGGCCGCCGTAATTGCGTGGATATCACCAGTCAGATGAAGATTAAACTCTTCCATCGGAATGACTTGCGAGTAACCACCTCCTGCTGCACCTCCCTTTATTCCGAACGTAGGTCCTTGAGATGGTTGCCGCAAACAAACGATGGCGTTACGTTTTTTATGCGCGCAAAGCGCTTGGACCAAACCCACCGACGTCGTACTTTTGCCTTCTCCAAGCGGTGTTGGCGTGATTCTTAAGTGGAATTACTTATTATTGCTTAGTAACTTAACGAAGTATTTGATACCTACCCTACTACAACAACATATTTGCCATCCTTTCTCCCTTCCAGGCGATCTTTCACAGACAGTTTAAGTTTTGCTTTGGTGTTGCCATATAGTGAAACCTCATTACAAAGTAGACCAATTTCCTCAGCTAGTCGAGAAATATCTTTTGGCTTTTGGGACCGTGCAATTACAATATCGCTGTAAAGATGTGTGTTTATTAGCCGATTATGTTCAACAAGATTTACATGTAGTATAGACGATAGAAGTAACTACAACTTAAAGATCAATAGATGGAGCATATCATTCCTGAAATGTTTGGTTATTACCCCGAAAAAATCAGTGAAACAGAAATGCTGTGTTATGCTACACGTGACTCACATTCAAATTACATCTTCTAGGTCTTGATAAGTCTCTTACTTTGTATAAGTGTGCATGCAGCTATCTAAATGCTTACCGAAAAATGTTTTCTACTACAGAATTCAAAATGTTTTATCGATTTAACAAAGTAAGTATTTTCCACAGGCATACATTATAACTCACACGTATACACGTCTAATGCATCCCTGCAACTTTTATTTTTATAAACAATATTTTTTTAAAGTGTATGCTCAATAGAAACTAATAAATATAATTATATTTAAATTCTCTGGTAATTGAGACAGGCAACATTATTTAAATTCGGAAAACACTGTGCAGATTTGACCCGAAAAAGAAATAATTAAGAAGTTGCTTGTGTGATTTTTCAAGAAGAGAAACATAGTAACTCCAATTTTATACGTCATGGTTTCAAGGGTGAACCGTGTGTTAAAGTTCAATCTGTGATTATTCATAGAAACTGGGCCATTTCAGAAAAATCAACATGATTCGAGAGACTTGAAAATCAACCGAAAAATATAAACATACCATATAATAGTGATTAGAACCGCACTAGGAAAGAGAAATTCGGAACAAGACTCTGATTAGCTAAAGAACTCATAACCATTTGAAGCGATATATATTTTTCGCAAAACATTAATAGCAAACAATGACATAAATTCACACAAATCTTTTTACTGAACGCATACATATACAGAATTAATATCTGTGCCTATAATTTTCACATAAAGTTGATAATAATTTATTAAAATACAACCAAGCTTTTCTTTACCATCTAAATTGTTATTGACTTTATGATTAGTTAGATTGCCTTTTGCATATACCTTGGCACAGGATCTTTGGGATTCAATGTAAGCGGTTTTAAATTCCAGCAGTTACTAAGTATACTATCCATAGATCGCTCAGCAGCTTGCACGGTATTTTTCATGAGCATTGCTACCGTCATTGGTCCGACACCACCAGGAACGGGTGTCAAGTAGGATGCAACTTGATAGGCTTCTTCAAAGCAAACGTCGCCCACTAGCTTCTGGCCGGAAGGTTTGGTAGGATCTAGAAAGTAGTTGCTGTATTTCTTATTTTTAATGTTGAGTTTTTCGTCACATACCAGGGACGGCATTTATTCCACAATCAATAACTACTGCACCAGGCTTAATCCAACTACCACGTACCATTTCGGGCTGACCCATTGCAACAATAAGAATATCGGCATTTCGGACCTACTCTTACGATTAAAAACTCTTAGATCAAAACTAACGACTTTCCTCAAAAATTTAAAATTCACCTCTTCGGCTAAGTTTCGAGTTTTGGTATGACAAATCGTTACGGTAGCATTCTCCCACTTCAGAAGCTCGGCTACCGGAGTTCCAACAATTTTACTTCTACCCAAGACAACAGCCTTTGCGCCCGTTATTATAGTTCCACTACGTTTAATCAATTCGATACATCCTTGCGGCGTACACGGGAGAACACCCGTAAGGTCACCAATGGCTACTCGGCCTTCATTAATGGTATTCAAACTATGAAAAATTATTTTCGAATTATGTTCTATGTTGTGCTAAATATCATTTACCCATCAACGTCTTTTGCTGAAGATACAGCGTTAATAACGGCAAGAGAATTTATATCAGTAGAGGAATCCAAAGGCATCTGAACAATAATACCATGCACATCGGATGAATTATTTAGCTCTTCAATCTGAAATGTTGAGAAGCCAAAAAAGTATGGTATTTTTATGAACAAAGATGTTAATTCACTGAAAATGGGATGTCTCTCAATTGATAACTTCAAGATAGGAACACTAATAATAATACATGAATGATAATTTTTAAATACATTATGCGAGTAAAAAATTACAATGTTGTACATTTTCACTCTGCTTGAGGTCTTAATGATGACCCGATCACCAGCAATTTTTTGAGACTGCAAATTTTGATACTGTCGTTATCTGCAACCTCATGTCGTGTACAGGTTAGCTAAAGCTTGATAATAAGGTGAGGGTCGATGATTCAGTTAGTTTTTTAAGCTCAGAATCTACAGATTGTATATAAAAATATATCACAATATGCGTGGGGCCTTCAGCGGCTTTTAATTTACCAGAGAAAGATTAATGGTAAGTCAGTTCCGGTATGGATGTAAGCAAGTTCTCAGTTAGGATTTTAAGATAGAGCAAATTTCAACAATTAAAAATTATTGCGGAATGAAAATATGATGCTTACCTTGTCAAGCAGTTCGTTTTCGGTTATTGATTTGGATAGTTTCAAATGTTCGGCACGAATGCCGATTTCCGTTGCAGCCTTCATCTTCATTCGGATGTAAACGTTCGAGTCCTCGCGACCACCAACCTGAACTATGGTCAAGCCGGGGCGGAAGTTGTTCATTTTCATACTTAGGGTTGCCACATCCCTTTTTAACTCTTCTCTGATTTGCCTGCCGCACAAATAAAATGATGAACATAACCATCTTGGACGATTATTGAAAACACAATAAACAATTACTTGGCAATTTCTGTTCCCGAAAGCAATTTTGCCTCAGACATGTTATTGAATAAACCGTGGATAGTCACTAAAAGAAAAATAGAATATATTGAGTAAGATCTCACTGCACAGCACTTCTTGGTTTAGAGTTAAACCTCAACTGATCTAGGAAGCGAAAATAAGATTAAATTATATGACTGAGACTGAAAGTTTATCTGAGGGGTCAGAACATGGGAAAATAATCTTCGAAATTATGAAGATTTTTTCCCGCTTCTGCATAGAATACGCACGAAGTGACAATATTTGAGTTATTTGGTCCTCCAGTGATTCTTACGATTCCAATTTGTACCGAATAATTGCAATTATCACCTTTATTCAAACATCTGTGTGCGCTACAATTATAATGAATAGTTTCTTACGTTCTTTTTCGGCGATGCGCGGCAACGCGCTACTCGAGTGAGAGCGTGCAAATGTGACGAAATACTTCAAAAATTTCATTATTAAATTTAAATAAATTAAGCAATTATTGATTATTAAGTACGGACAATTAAGTGGCTACTTTACACTAATCTAGAATACGATAGTATAGACGCCTAATTTGCGTAGAAGAGAACTAAGCCGCGTCTATAATCGAATTGATGTGGACAGAAAGATGGGAGCTTGTTATATAAGCGTAGAATTTACATTTTTAGATCTTTTTGGAACCGAGAAGCACTGATTTATTTCCAAATAATTACAATTTGTCTGCTGATCTTTGGCATTGCGACGCTTTAAAGATAAGCTAAAGTGCTGGTTTATTCTAGTTTATTGGGCACAGCAACTGAACCACATTACAAAATTAAAACATGATAATTTTTTGCAATATTATTTCAGGGCGTTATAGCACTAGTTTAAACAGGTTTTAATACGATGAGACTAGAGAATAGTTCAACATTTCTAGATGAGTTCTTCCTAATATGAATGACCTGCAAACAGAATGGGATCTTTCAAGTCCAGTAAACAGAATTTGAAGGCATGTTTGTGAACATATTGCTTAAGCCAATAACATTCATATTTTGAGATGTAGCACTTGAGTACAAGGTGATTTTTATATTTGAAGTTTATTGCTGATGAGACTAGCAGGGAAATTTCTAATTTTACTATATAACATCTATCTTCTGCTGTGATAAATATTATTATTATTGTTAAATAACTTAAAGTCAGCTGAAATTTTTATGTCTTAAGTGATTATGCATTGTACATTTTTCAGAAAAGCATAAGAAAATAATGAATTTCAAAACATTGTCAACCACAAAACAAATTCTTCAATTTTCTGCGTTGTATAGAATGAGACTCTTATATATTCTCAATGCTTGTTTAGCTCATTAGATGCTGATTTTGCTATTCAGGCGCCAAATCGAAAAGCAAACGTATTGTGATTAACTTGCCAAATGTTAAAAGAATTATTTCGTTCGGAACCGTAATAATGAGTAGAATGTGTCTGGAACATTACGTCTTTTTTTATTCAATAAACGTTGCAGCTAATATTAAAAGAATATATTCAAAAATTTAAGATAATGCCAAAGCATTTTGCAAAAGTTGTAGTTATAGCTATTTTGGAAATTTGTTTTCAATTTCGGCTTATTTTTCTATGACAAAAGGATTGAAAGTACCTTAAATTAATCGGTATAGGGAAATCAATAATTAGATACTGGGATTATAGTAAAAGTTTCTTTGGTCTTAATGATCATCTAATTCATATGGTGATTCGTCCAATCGTGCATGTGTATGAAGCACATAATATAATTTTTGATGATATTTGACAAATTTAGCGACCGAAACAAAACAAAAAATACATCTTGAAAAAATACCCAATCTTTGAATAACTGCATCTTAGAAATTACTTTACGGGTATACTTTGGTTGGGTCTTAACGTGTATTAAATTTAACCTAGTTTTTTTAAAAAAAAAATAGATAACTTCGGCAAACTAAGGTTAATTATCTAGGGTTGGTTGTTCTGGCAGCCCTCTTTATCGAAAGATGGCTCACTTAGGCCACAATAGGCCCATTGTGATACCACAGAAAATTGAGACGGCACTAGAACCTAGCTGCTTGGTGACGAGAGATTTCGATTCTCGTATGAATCCGGCTATGCGACTAATGTTCAAATCAGCTACTTCCGTGAGGCTGTCCAGGAAATTATCTAGGGTCAAAACTCTCGTCATATCTTGAGCATAGGATTAATCAGCTAAATAGTTTCCTCGGCGGTTATTCTGTTCCCTGTTGTTCTCTGATGACACCTTTAGCTATGCTTTTAACGTGTTGCTGGATTCTTCTCTCCAGCAAGTGATTGTGAAGATGTGAGTGGAACTACTTTGGTTGTGAATAGTGAATGACCAACGCCTAACAAACTCGGTCGTATGTTTTGAGTCGTTAACGTGTTTGAAGTAAAAGCTTTAGTTCAAACCGACTTTAGTAGCAATTGCCTATCAATTATTTTTTAAAGTGCCAGAATAAGCGAATATATACTACCATTGAACTTACAAACTGCGGCTTTTCAATGTTCTCATCAAGTAGTCCCATATCATCAACATCTACCACTATATCTCATAGTAGGTATCAATTTTCCTTATTGACTATTGCTCTATGCTTCTCTCATACTCTACTACGACATTAGATTTTGAATAAACAATATGTGCTTCCGTACAAAAATAATACGATCGTTTAGCACTCGTGCAGCTTATTTACGAACTTATTGAAAAGGACAATGCGCTTCAGTTAGTTGATTGTAGACACGAATAATATCTTTTAAGCTATCTTCTAATCGCAGCCAGGTTTTTTTAAAGATTTTTTCTTACTCACTTGAGACTGATATTCTTCTAAAATTCATTGCTTTTAGTAGAGCTATTAAACATGCATCTTTTTTGCTATATGTTATAATACTTCGTCTTTTCCTCCGAGTGATTATTCCTGCTTTTTAAAGTTATTTATGATCAACCATTTTCGTAGTATTGTGATAAATTTTTCTACAATAACAGAAATTGATATTTATTAACAAACATTTGTTTTGCTTTAAAATTTTTAATAAACTACTTCGAAAATTTTCAAGCTCGACATCAAACTGACACTACCTTTTTAATGTTGCTAATTACGATAAAATGAAAATTTGGTGTGAAACATTCTGCTGAATCGCTGAATCATTTTTCATCGTTAAAAAGTGCAAGTCTTTAAAAAATAACGATTAGATCCTGCCTCTCGGCATGCCGGGTTTTTGGGGCGACTATCTGTCTATTTTTTTCAACGCTGGGAGGTGGAAATCTTCCAAAGATACCGATCAGCTCCTGCCTCTCGGCATTCTGTTAGGATTCTCTTATTTTTTAAATTTATTTAGAACTACTTAATCTCGTTTCTTGGTTCGAGGTATTATAATTTAATGTTGTCAACGAATGTATATGATTTATATTAATAAAAGCATCTCACACAGGCTATATAAACTTGGATTATAAATTCTTTCGAATAAGTGCATTAAAATTATTTATGTAAGTATTTAATGTAGCCAAATGAAAAAAAAGTACATAAAGAGATGCAGATTTTATTCTAACCAAATTTTATTATGCTCCAGAATATGAGAAAGTATATGAAACCACTAACTTTTTCCTATTTTCTGCTTGCTGTCAGTGTGAAAAGTTATGGAAACTAAATGCAAAAATAAATACTGTGTGTTACTTAAACACAAAAACAAAAGAATTCGTCAGATCCATCGTCAAAAACACAAACAAATATTCAGCAAAACGAACAGATAGTACTTTAAACGTCACTTTTCCCGCCAAGCGCAATCATATGTGACACCTAAATAGTTCGCTCTACAAGCGCGAGTAGCGTTCAGTTCGGTTCGCTGCAAAGTGCGCCGCTGCAAACGCAGATCTGTTGCTAAGATTAAGTCTGCAATAAACAGCTAGGACGCCTTGTCAACGCGGACGCTAGCGTTATTTCGCCTTCATCGGAAATTATTTTGTGCCCATTATTTTGTAAAATGGAGGAGGTTGACGATTTCTTCGATTTCTCCAAACCGTTCAAGCGCGTGACGGTGCAGGCCGGCTACATAAACGGGCGCACAACGACGGAGGTTGGAATGAAGCAGGAAATTCTGAAACGGGAAGACATTGGCAGTGGGTACGCGAAGGTTTATCAAGAAGCCGAACAGCAGAAAATCCTACAGGTATGGCTTTATTGAGACGACTGTGCGCCACGGTAGACTAACAAACTTCCACGCAGAACATGGAGGTCGCATCGACGTCGGAAATGTCCTCGTATTTGGATCAATTGGACGACATGGAGGAGGAAGTTACACGGCCGAAAATTGCCAGAACCGATTTGCCTTTGTACTCCAGGTACAACTTCGAGACGCGGAGTGACTTGGAGCTTCCAATCCACGCATCCCGTGCCAAAATATTGGAGAGCATCCGCGAAAACCGCGTGGTCGTATTGCAGGGGGACACCGGATGCGGAAAGACAACACAGGTGAACTGGGAAGCAGTTTGCATGCCATTCAGCTGTAATTAGAATATCGCTTTCGTGTTTGCAGGTTCCTCAGTATATCATAGAAGATTGTTATAAGCGGAAGGAGTACTGCAACATTGTGTGCACGCAACCCAGACGCATTGCGGCTATCAGTATTGCAAAACGAGTTTGTCAAGAACGGAAGTGGTCGCTGGGAGACGTTATATCTTACCAGGTAAGGAAATCTCATGCACGCTAAAAACAGATTCAATGAAATAGGCTTTTATTTCTGAGATACCTGAACGCTAGGTTATGCTCAGGATTTAAAGTATCGGTTGGGGAGGAAGCATGCCTTTCCATAGAGCCACTGATAAAAATGAAAAATACTACCTTGTGAAGATGAATCATCGTTTCGGCCACTGTAAAATAAACTGATTCCTTCGATCTTGAGATTGGTATGTGCGAATTTAACCCTAAACCCGTACCCCAAAATAAATACGCAGAAATGTCTTACAATTTTGTGTAAAACACCAAACAGCTGCTGATTTGAAACAGTATTTGGTTGTGGCGCTCAAATGATATTTCAAAATAAAATACGAGGCACGTCCAGAAAGTAAGAGTACTCGATTTTTCTAATTAAAAAAATGTATTTAAATAAAGTTACAGGATTTTGTAGGTAAGTATGTCAGTTATTTTTCCACGTAGTCTCCTCGTTCTATGCAAGTTGCGAGCCGTGACAAGCTTTTTAATGCCTTCCTGAAAGAACTCTCCCGCCATTTTCTTTTTCCAGTTCAGAACATCTTGTTTCACCTCCTCGTCAGTTGAAATTTTTTTTTCACCCATGTGAGTCTTCAGGGAAGCGAAAAGATGGAATTCTGAAGGCTTCAAGTCAGGGGAATATGCGGGGTAGTTGGCCGTGTGCGGACGGGCGTTGTCGTGCAACAAGCACACTCTCTTCGTCAACATTCCCCTCCGATTGTTTTGAATTGCTCTCTTGAGTTTTGTTAGGGTCTCACAGTACCGTGCTGCATTAATCGTCTCTTGAGGATAAAAATTCGATCAAAATGATTCCTTTTCGAACCCAAAACATAGTGGCCATGATTTTTTTGCCCGAAATTGAAGTTTTGGCAGATAGGGAACTGGTGTGCCGCTACTGTGATGACTGTCTTTTTGTCCCAGGTTTTATCTCCAGTTATAATCGAGCTTAGAAAATTCTCACCTTCCAATTCAAATCGCTCAAGGAGCTCACGAGTGCTAGCGACCCGCTGTTCTGTTAGTTGTTTTGGGACCCATCTTGTGCATAACTTTCGGAATCCCAGCATATCTGTAATTGTTTCATGTAAGAGAGATCTGAAGAGTTGTGGAAACATCGCTGAAATTTCATCCAGTGTCAATCGCCGGTCTTCACGAACAGTTTTCTCAATTTTTTGCACCAACTCATCGTTCAAAATTGAAAGTCTTCCACACCTCTGATCGTCATGAACATTCGTTCTGCCTTCATTAAACTCACGACACCCCTTGAACACGTTCGTTCGGTTCATAACACCTTCGCCAGAACCAGTTTTGAGACGTGAAAAAATTTCGGTTGCTGTTTTACCTTCAGCGAGGAGGAATCGTATGACAGCGCGCACCTCGCACTTGGCGGGATTTTTATCGACATACTTCACACAAGTGGACACTACGAAGCGAATTTTCATACTATCAAGGTCTCGCATGTGCTCATTCTGTTCAGGAGAACACCCACTACTATTCATTGTTCCAACCTTTAAAGAAAAAAATTCTCACAGCATGAAAAGGCAACCAGTACTCTTACTTTCTGGACGTGTCTCGTATAAGAAATAATGAGCCGTATAACTTTTTGTAGGCGGAACATATTTATGAAGTCACAGTCTTATTCCACTTGAAATACAACGAAATCAAACTTGCGAAGGCAACCTTGTACGTTTTAGTTGAGCTAGATCGGATGAGAAGAACAGGGTTTATATTCTTTTTTATATTCTTTTTTATATTCTTTTTTATCCATTGGTTGAGCATTTGAAACGTAATGAATCGCATACCCGAATGTCATACTTGGAACAAGTTGAATGATTGCATATATTACAAATATCCGTAGTTTTAGTTTCACTTTCCTTCTCTTTTCGATAGATTTTGCAGAAGTCGCATCTTTATTGTACATTTCTAGAATTTTTGCTAATCAGATTCTCAATCCTCCGAAATACTGTCACAAGATGGTTGATTTAAAGATGATGCGTTAAAAATAATACCGATCAAGACAATTTTATATTAAAACATTGTCGCCTGAGTGATTGTTCCCGTTGACGACCTAAAAGTTCCATGAGACAGCTGAAAAATATGTGTGGGAAAAACACTGTCACTACTAATGATTCAAAGAAGTTCTGCAGAGTTTTTAAACATTGGTGAAGACACCGTTACACACGAATGGCTCGAATGAAATTGCAAACCCCTTATTTAATTTTGTGGACATACTAAACAACAAACACTATTTGCTGAGGAATGTAGTAGGCAAAATAAAAACTCGACTCTCGCAGGGATGTGTTCAAAACGGCTTTTCTCACGTGCCTTCCCATATAAAACAAACAAATATAATGTTCACTATGGTGGGACATCCATTCTCACTTCCTGGTAGAATACTTGCTAAAATAGAAAAATGTTGATATAGTTCAAAATCACGGTAATGTTTATCATTTAACTGAAGAAGCAGATGTGTTCAATTGAAAGCAACCGATTTGTAAAATAATAAAATTTCAGGGTAGCTGGCATTTCAAATTCAATCCAACCAAACGATTTATTATTTTAAAAAAATGTTACCGAGATAAATTATGAATCTGACAAATGCAAGACCAAATAGATTACAAAAAAAGGAAAAATCTTCGCGAAAGTAAAGCCTGTAGCGCTTTGTGAAAATAAAATGATTTAAGGGGTTATTCTCATGTGAACGCATAAATTTTACCTCATTTTAGGGAATTTTTTTTATATGACAATAAAATTTAATCATTTTAATGTTTTTATATGTTTTCATTTGTATCTTAAACTGTAAAAAAAATTTGTTTTTCTTCTTATTTTTCATTTTTTATATTATTATTTTAAAATTAAATTAGACACCAAAAAAAGAAAGCAGTTCACTGGTCATGGTATTAGCGGTTGTTCATGTTGTCTGAAATAAAAAAATCGAATGGATTATTGTTCAGTACGTCTGCCGCTATCGTCCCTACCAAAATTAATCAATTTCATTAAAAACAAGCCGTGAGGTGCGACCCATGAGGTCCACACGGTCAACTTCCCAGTAATATCTACATAGATATTAAAAATATTAAACACAATAATAATTATGGAAATAATACTACTTCAAATAATAAAAATGTACCTCTCATAAAAGTTATTGGAATGACTTAATATTAATCATAACATCTACGCGAGCGTCAATTGATTACGTAAGGATTTTGGTGCATTGGTTTGATTGATTATTCACACGGATCAATCGGAGGGGGCACAGGTTACAGAGCAGTTTTTTTCATTAAAGTTAAAACATGGTGCTGTGAAGACTTTTGAAAATCTGCTCAAATTTTGCAAATATTAATAAACTTTGATTGACTTTACCACAATAATTTTTTATTTTTTATTTAATTTAATTTTTTTTTGTAATCATGAAAAAAGTTTTTGCTGGTTTCTTTACAAAAATTGATAAAAGTTTATAACTTCTATAAACATTTATTATTACGATGTGCAAATCAGGTGAAAAATAATTTTTTTCATTAAAAAAATACATCTTTTCCAATTTTTTTTAAAAAAATTAGAAAAACAGCTTTAATGATTTTTTTAAAATATAAAAATATCATAAAAATGATAATACGCGTCGATTGACACCTTAATGATGGAAAGATTATATTTAGTTCTCGAGATATAATGAATGACGTAAATGACCTTGAACGTTTAATGATTTTTTATTTTTTATTTAATTTTTTTTGTAATCATGAAAAAAAATTTTGCTGGTTTTTCCACAAGAATCATTTGGAGTATATAAATTATATTAACATTGATTACTTAGGTTTGAAAATCAGGTTAAAAATTGTGTGTTTTTGAAAAAAAGCCTAATTTTTTGCACTTTTTTTTAAAAATTAAAAAATGGCTCCAAGAATTTCTTTTTAAAATTTGATAGAATCACGAAAATGTTAATACCTGTCGATCGACACCTTGTTCAAAAAAATCGTACGTTTCGTTCGCGAGATATAACGCATGACATAAATGACCTTCAAACGGGCAAAACAACAAACCCCCCCGACCGAAGTTTTCCAAAAACTAATCAGCTCTTAAAATTGCAAAGACGCTTCGATTGACACCTCAACAAAGTCGATACGACTTTGTTTACGTGAGTTATGCTCGTAGAAAAAAGTGTCCACGAACGTACATACGTACGTACGTACGTACATACACACACACACACATACATCTTCCTTTCTAAAAACACTTTATATATACTCTATAGACCTCAAAACGTAAAGAAATGTTGAAAATTTCAATTTCGATTTTCGAGGCGATTACAAGAACTTCCCATATACTGGGAAGTTAAAAAGATGAAAAATGGCGGACTGTAGAAAAAAGTTACAAAAATCTTATTTTTATGTTAAAAATCGTTTAAAAATATAAGAAAATATTTTCGAAAATGACCAATTTTGGTACGGACGATAACTATTAATGAGTAGAAGAACATATATAAATTTCAAAATAATCGGTTGAATAGTTTTTGTTTTAGGACCATGACCGCTTTAGAAAATGATGTTTCGAGAAAAATGCGTTTAAAGTTTCAAGAGCAGAATTTTCGTGGAAAATTTATACCTACACTAATCTGCTATGCCTGGACCATACAATAACCCTTCGGTGGCTTCATATGTATCATTTTCTGCCAGTTTTTGTGACCTGAGGGAAGCCCTTGCCTTTTTGGTTGCCTCGGACGTGGATTGCTCTGCACGGGATATTCGTCGTTCATCGTACTCCTCAGCATACGAGTAGACGTTTCGGCCAATTTGCGTACCAAAAATTTCCATTATTTTAAGGAGGAGTGAAAATCCTTCATTAAACATACACGCAGCTGTCCACGACGCAATTTCCAGCGTCTTTTTTCCATTCAAATGATGCTTTGGAACCAAGTTCCAGATGCAACTATTATACGACTCGTTCTGAGTGTTTTTTCCCAAGCACCTTTGCATAAGATCATCAGTTGATAATTCTTCGTAAATTGGCTTCAAAAAAACTTGCTGTTTCTTCATGAAATGCTGGAGCAGTGAGGTAAAATCACGCTTGGCCCATGATCCATCACCAAAAACCGTGATTTTATCTTCAGCACAACTGTTTTCACCATTTTAGATTTTTTCTTCTGCAACGGCTTTTTTGAAAACAGTATCAACTACTACTTAACAGCAATATAAATTTGCTCGAGCATACCATAATATCCATTATTACTCATTCAATTACACAAGTCCATTAGCGAACAAAATAAATTTATTCCAACTAGATCGACTCCAAGTAGTCGCATAATATACAGAAAACGTCTATTGATTTCGTAAGCATTTTTGACCATAGGAGAAGAATTGATGTCAAATTCTTGGCACGAACACTTTACACATAACTTGAATCATAGTCCTCGCGGTGATTTTTTACTTTACTTACACTGCAAAATTGATTGTAAAGCGGTAAACACTTGTGAAAAACACAGAATGCTGTAGCTGAATCCTTCGTCACTCGGTACATTGAAGTCACTCTTGTCTTTTAATTTTTCAGCTGATGTGCTCGCCAACTGGGTATCGGTTTCAGCAGTATACTGATTTCCTCGAAACCCCCTTTTTCTTTCTTTTTGCGCTGGATATCTTGTGGAGCTTCTCAAGCCTTTTCGATCCATTTTTTCCCTGTTTGATGTTGACACTCAGAGCATCAAAAGTGTACTGCTAAATTTGTTCTAGGATTTTATATATATTCAGGATAAAAAATTATATACACTATTGCACATATACACAGTAGGTAATATACTAAAGTTAATCGTCAGAAACTCCGTACGCAGGTATAAAAGACCCGTGAAAACAATAGAAATGTAGCAGCTGCAGACCTGCCGCGTGGCAGACAAGTCGCTTACGGCGCGTCGGCGACTATGAGTTGTAACTTATTTAATACTAGGAATTTCGGTCTGAATTTTTCACAGCATATTTTCGATAGGTTTTACTGTCGAAATATGATAAAAAAAATAAATCGATTTTTCGAAGTGGTCACATGAGAATAACCCCTTAATGGAAAGTGTGGTTTCGGGGTGTCGGATGGCATCCTCTTCAGGTGCTGTCATTTGCCATCCGTCATCAGACAGCACGACCACGGTTAGGCTTGTTGATGGGTTTTGGGATTGAAGAGGATGCCATCCGACACCCCGAAACCACACTTTCCATTAAATTAACGATGAACCAGCATAAAATATGGAAGCTAAGAACCCCCATTAATGTGCAATAATAGTGTTAGTGAGTTGCTAACCAAAAGCACAACTAGAAGACGAAGTTGTTGACTAGACTAGGTTCTAACCCATAATAAAATAAAATGAAGTCAATCTCAGTAAAACTCAAGATCAATTCGATTCGATTCGATCTTGTGCCTGTGTGAAATATCTATGATAAATGTAAGTAGCATACTTAGCTTCATAAGGGATTCTAAATGATTGTCAGCATTCGTATGCCGTCCTTCCTTGCTGGTGGTGTCATAATGACGCTATTTATACGTAAGTGAGCCATATTTGTAAAGAAAGGCTATCACTACGACCTAATTATTCACTGAGTACCCACATCAGAATCGCATAAATTCTCTTTGCCAGGTTGATAAGATTTTGTAGGCATTCCCAGTTTGATTTGGAATCATGGGTGTATATACAGTATACACTTTTCTTCGGTATCCTCTCCTGATACATTTTAGGATACAAAGCACACTTTTCCATTTTACGCTAAATGCTCCAGCGTCAGTACATGCTGTCGTCTTGGGTCCATGCAAACTAAAGATCCTTCTTACAGTGTTTGTCACTCCCATTGCAGCTGTTAGATGTAGATAATCTCACAATAATCATATGGGACAAAACAATTCTATAAATCTTATTGTTATTGCTGAATTTATTTAGGTAGGACTGCATAGCACTGCTGGAGAAGACACGAGGCTTTTGTATTGTACTACTGGAATATTATTACAAAAGCTTATCCAAAGCAAAGATATGTCGGCCTACACTCACGTGATCTTGGATGAAGTGCACGAACGTGACCAAGACATGGATTTCTTGTTGTTCCTTGTACGCCGATTATTGACTAGCAATTCGCCACATGTTAAAGTGATTCTTATGTCAGCGACGATTAATGCTAATGAGGTAATTCTTCAAAAGCGAACCTTCGAAGATATATGCCCGGCTTTAGTTTTCAGATTATTTTAAAATAATGAATAGAGGAATGCTGGTATCCGCACCTGTCCTGAGTGTTGATGCAAGACGTTTGTTTTCAGTGAAAGACTTTTATCTATGCCAATTAGATCGTTTAATGGTGGTAAGTGTATCCTGGGTTCTCCTAGAATATTGACTGCAGCTTCATTCTCAATCTAGAATGTAGAAGTCAATTATGACGAGCCTGGAATCTCAGAAGAAATGTATAAGGTAGCGCTTAAGCTTATTGTAATTTGTGAAAAACTCGACAGCCAAGACGAAGAAGTGCAAGCTTCGCCGAATAAACCATCGATACTAATATTTTTGCCTGGCATAAACGAGATTGAGCGTATGGAAAAAACCCTCCAACGACTGGAAAATTTGTATGTTGATTACATGTCATATTGGCGGGGAAAGAATAATATATTACTGATTATAGAAAATCCGACATCAAACTTTTGCCGTATCGTTTGCACTCAATGATATCTTCAACTGATCAAGAAAAGATTTTCATTCGGCCTCCGCCGAATTGTAGGAAAGTTATACTTTCTACAAACATAGCAGAAAGTTCAATCACTGTACCCGATGTTAAATATGGTAAGGTTTAAAAAAGCTTTATTGATTGAAAGATAACATGATAACTCTGAATCAGTGATCGATTTTTGTTTGACAAAGTCACTTGTGACGAATACAAGTACAAATCTGAGCGCGTTGCAGCTGCATTGGGCCTCGCGGAGTAGTTGCAGACAACGAGCCGGGCGAGCTGGTCGTGTTAGCAACGGCAGAGTGTATAGACTTGTTTCGAAACACTTCTACGAAGTAAGAACCACTTGCTCATATTTAGCTATTAATTTGATGCTCACATTTCGATTAGACAATTATGGATGAATATGGTTCGCCGGAAATGGTACGATGTCCCCTGGAGAACGTGGTGTTGAAAGCCAAATTGTTGGACATGGGAAGACCCGAGTCAATTTTGGCTTTGGTGATGACACCTCCAGACCTTTCAGACATTCGAAACACTATCCTTATTTTGAAGGAAATTGGCGCCTTGTACAAGACCGTCGCTGGACACTACGACCCTTACGATGGTGACCTATCGTTCGTTGGTCGCGTGATGTCGTCCCTTCCCATCGATGTGCGAGTCTCACGATTGATAATTTTCGGGTACATCTTCAGTGTACTGGAGGAAACTATAATAATTGGTCAGTACATATCTAACAAAATGTTTGCAGCATTTAGAAATGATTAGCAATGTGAACAGTTAGCTAGTTGAATTAAGATTGAAACATTTGAGAATCGATCACAACTTTTTTCAGCTGCCGGGCTCAATGTGAAAAGCATTTTTGAATACCCTCATACCAACGGTCTTAATGCTTATTCTCAAAAACTCACGTGGTCCGACGGATCAGGATCTGATCTCTTTGCAATTCTGAAGGCTTATCGGGTAAAAGGGAATAGTGACAAGTAAATCAGTTCGTGACGTTATCCAATTCTTGTAGGTTTGGTACAGTATGAAAGAACAAAACAACTTTGAGGACGGTGACGCGGAAAAGGTATGGGCACGCCGCTACTTCATTAACACGAGGCTGATGCGAGAAGTGAACTTACTCGTTAGGGAGATAACTGATCGTTTGTTGCGAGTCGGAATCAAAGAAACCGCTGGAGTAAATCAAGTTCGGTGGCGTGAACGAGAAAAGACTATCGTTTTGAAAATTGTGATAGCGGGTGCATTCTATCCGAACTATTTTCTACGAACTTCTTTCGATCATCAGCAATACGAACGGAATACATACCAACTGTTGTCAGGACGCAATCCTTGCAATACTGTATACTTTACGAATTTCGACGCGAAGTACATCGGACAGTTATACACACAAACCATAAAAGATCTCTTCAAACAGTGCACAACAAACACGAAAAATTTACTGGTGAACTTTGAAGAAGGCTCTCAAAAAGTGTTTGTAACGTTTTCGAATGACACAGACTACGAGCAGACTGATGCATACAATTTAGTCCAGTCTGTACCAGGGCGTGTCCGACCAGAAGTGTACAAAGCAGTGAAAATGCGACAGCTCCGCTATAATACCACGATCAAAGTGATGGAGTAAGTTTTTCACTTAATATTTGCAGTATGAAAGTCATTTCAGTACTGAAACCGTTCAATCCTTAATTCATTATTGCTCAATGACTGTCTATCAATCATTTAGTCCTCGTGAAGCAGTAGCATTTGCTGAAAAACTGAATCTAGGAGTGATGCGCGATGGTAAGTGGGTTCCTCGCAAAAAGCAACTGCATAATCCAGAGTTGGCGGTAATTCCATCCATATACACCAAAATCGTGAGAGGAACTGTTACTCATGTACGCATATAAACAGATTTCCGTTTGGATGGTTACTTATGGGTTTATTGATTCTAGATCGAACATTGTGGAAAGTTTTGGTTTCAGCCAATGTCAGAAGAGGAAAGACTGAGGGAAATAACCGAGGAGCTAAATGGCCCACAAAGTACCATATTCAAGTTTAGAAATCCTTCTGAAATTTCAAAGGGAATGATTTTGGCCGCCCCGTTCTTCGAAAAGGGTGAAAAGGTCCAGTATTACAGGGCCCGTGTTGTGAACTTGGTGAACCAAGGCTCTCACGACATTTTCTTCAAGGTACGCATCTGTCAAGCAGCAAGAGTGAACGAATGTTATTACCGGATTATTTACAGGTATTATTCATTGATTATGGCAGCTACGGTACAATAGAATTCCGAAAATTGCGAAACTTCGGAAGCAATGCAGATAGGTTGACGGAAATTCCACCCCGTGTATTTGAATGCTACTTGGCGGAAGTGCAGCCGTCATCAATAAATTGCCCTCGAGGTCGTTGGATCGACGACGCCTGTGTACTTATGCAAACTTTCGTAGATAATGGAATTTGCGAAGTCGACGTGAGCGAAAAACGCAATTTTAATTATCCGAAACAAATTGTTGATCGATTTTTTTAGGTTTATTCAATAGTGAACGGAATTGTTTCTGTAATTCTCCAAAGGAATGGCATGAAGTTCAATGATATTTTAGTGGCGCGAGGATTTGCTCAACATTCAGAAGAAAATTACATGTCTAAGGTAACTGAACTTTGTGATGAACAGTATAGATATTTTGGATGAAACTGTGTTCCGTTTCTAGGCAGATCATGACAGTCGAATGCGTAAACAAAGAGCAATGAAAATGTTTGAAGAGGACGATATGGTTGCTAATGAAGAATATCTGAGGAAAATTCACGGTGATGAAGATGTCTACACTGATCCACCACCGGCAAGTAAATACCGCAATAAAGTGGAATTGCGTGGTCCACATAGTGCTCTGGAGACGGGATTGTATGCAGCCACGCGGATTGGAGGTTGGAAAACTGTAACCATTGAAAATCAGTCGGTGAACTCTGTTTTATTGGACACAGATCCGCATGTAAGATATTTTAACGTATTTGTAGACGATTTCCTTGATATATAGTCTAAATGAGAAATGCTGTTTAGCAATAAGCACAAGCATCTAGAATATGAATCTCATAAGAGAATACGAAAATTTAATACTTATGCCATTTTGTACTTTGGATTGCACTTTTTAGAAATATGCATGTAATATTCCGACAGTTAATAGTAACCACAACAAGGAACAAGAAAATAAATTCCTTTGTTTTGTACGCCTCGGACTCTTACCAAATTGACGTATTAAACCAAAAGGCTAAGAATAATAAACTCCGATTGCAATATGACATCTATTTTGTAATTTTAGGAAGTGATTAGACCGTTGGTGTTTGATTAAATATATTTTGCATTGCAGGATTATCACGAACGACTTGTAGTTGCTGCAAGCATAACTGAAACTTTGGAAAGTAACAAAATAACTGCTCGCGCGACAACTCTGATGCCAAATATCCACGGCTTTGCTCCTTTGATGGGGTTGATTTTCTGTCCGACAATGGAAGTGAAAAGGGACGCCAATAAAACTCGGTACGTGTCGATTCTTTGTGGTTTGGGTGCCGATCGTAACAACCGAGCGGTTTTTGAAGAGCACGACATTGTCTATAATTTAGACGTTGAAATAGCTCCCAGCGACATTGAAATTGTAAGAAACAGGTGATGATCTTAACAGGAACATAAATTTAAGACATGTGTCCTTACAGGTGAATCAAATTCGGTATACTATGGATACACTCTTATACACAGATGCTGGTGCCGAATTTCCGAAGCTGCCAAAAAACAATAAAGCCGAACTTACTGCGAAAGTTAAGAATCTTATAGTGAAGTAAGTTCCTTCGTATATGTTAATATTTCCTCTATAAAATTCAACTTTTGTTAGACTTTTAGAAAAGCCACGAAAATCCATTGAAATTCATCGCGACTCTAGAGAGCACATGTGGAATCAATTTGAAGAAGAAGATTTGCTAGAGACGACAAGTATTTATGGACCCCGTTCCATATTTCCATTCCATTCAGGACTGAGATTGTACAGTGAGTCTTTCGAACGAATGCAAACATTACGTACACAAAACGACGAGCTACATCGAACGGCTGAAGTGTGAGTACTAATTAGTCTGCCGTTTGCACCTTGTTTTAACATGAAATCTGTTTTCAGTGACACCTCTATCAAATCGATGATTTGTCCACTTTGTGATCAAACCTTAGAGAGTATCGTTCAACTGCGAATCCACTTGTTGTCACAGCTCCACCGCGATCGAGAATATCAAATAGGATATACAGCTGAACTGTAAAATAATTAACTAGCCATTTAGAATACCTCCTTCGATGTGGTAGGCTAATCACTGAATGAATTATCCTTTATGTTCCAAAACTTATGTTGAATTTGACTATATGTTTATATGTTTTTGTTATAGCTAACATACTTAACATATTGAAAGAAATATATATATGGATATGTAGCTTTGAAATTATTCGGCGGCGATTTTCTTTTGTCCGATTTACGAAACTTATTTGCTCCCAATTGTGAATAACGCCTTGTTCTAGTTCGTGTAGTCATCGAAAAATGGTGGTTTTTGAGTACATATTTGATTAATTTTACGAATGGGTTAAAAGTAGTCTAACCTTTCTAAAAACTAGATTTTATTAAAGTACTTTTATCCAGTTTATGCAAGGCGAACTTTCAGCTGCTTTTGATGCTTCAATTTTTTCTAAAATTGTGATCGAATCGTCAAAATAATAAAAGGAAACCTTAGTCGCTATCGCTAGTATAAGATGATTATTACAATGCATGATCAATCTTTTCCTGTCGATTTAATCTTCGGACCTTCATTGTATGGAATAAATATCAGCCAGTTTTAGGATATGACGTAATAGTGGGATAGTGTTGTAAGGGTAATGCGAAACTAGATTAATTTGCACTGGTCATCATCGAATACCAAGATGAAACTTCTTCTGCCACTTTCTACATTTTATATTGAATCCATATTAAATATTTCTTACATAGATAAGTACCTGGCTAACATTTAACTCTAGGTTTTGATAATTTAGGCTTTAATAAATGCATTCAAAACTTATCGCCCGCATAGTTGTCGTCATCGTATCTTTCGTACTCGTCGAAGGCTTCTAATTTGCCATTCTCTTTCATTTTCGGCGTTCGATATAAATTGTATTCGCTCTCCAGAACAATGTTTTTGCTTTCCTGTTCAGATTAAAATCATTAGAAATAAAAGATTATCAAAAACCATAAATAATACTCTTGGCTTATGAGTCATGTTAAAAGTTGGATCATTGTTGATGCCCACGAAGTCAGACTCGTATGATTCCACGCTGCAATTGATTTTAGGAATTAGTGCGACTACTTTGGAGATTACTTGAAATTTGGTACCTCATCGCATCAAATCCATCCTTTGGTAATTCACTGTTATTCAAAACCGGATTCGACCCCTCTACGGAGAAAACATTGGTTGTAGGTGCTTCACGCCTGTTTAAATTTGACGATGTTGATCCGAAATCGGGAGCTGAGAAGGCTTTCATTTGGCGATTAAGTGCTCTCGTTTTCATAACGAATGCTACCACCAGTGCCGCGCACAATATCACGAGTGCTGCAGAAACGACTATTAACACAGTCGTGAGTGCCTCACCGTTTTCCATGACGTCGTCCGTTTTTTGCGAAGGTACATCTTCAAGTATAAGTGATTTCTCGTTCAGAGCGTTCTTTAATCGGGCAATAAAGTTGAGGTCGTTTGATTTCCTTCAATTTTGTTAAGGCAAACAATACAATCAGTTTAAATAAAATAGAAATGGTTCAAATCTTTCACTAGTAATTCACCACTTACATTCTTATTTCGGCGGCTTCTATTGCCATGTTGTTATCAATGAAATGGGCTCGAACATTTGTGATTCCTGTGTCCCTTGCCTTCACCGATGAATTGTAAGAAGTTTCGCTAAAGTCATCGATATTACATCTTTCATACTCATAATATTCTTCAAATGTTTTAATTAGCTGGAAAGTCCAAAAGTCTCTTTGGTAAGTAATTTCAAACAAACTCGGTAAATACCATAGATACTCACGAATTGAATATTATTGGACACTGTCCTGTAGTTACTTAAGAATATGAATGATACACGATTGCTTTCCGATACTAAATAAATTTGAACATTGCATACATCACTATGTTTGACCTCATCCAGTGCTATGACTTTGAACTGGAAATATCCTTTCATATTTGCCCGAGGGACGTTCATAAGGGAAATGACGCCAGTCTCGCTATCCAATGTGAACATTCTCTTCTTCACATCGTCGATATTTTCTCCAGTTGCTGTAACAGTATCTGAATCAAACATGTAAGTGATACTATCATTTAAGTCTTTGTCGGTCGCCTGAAACAAAGAAAGAAGTGTGGATTACTACCTTCTTGCTTTAAACACTGAATGGCATTTTTACATTATTTGTTAAACCTTTCCTTACTTACATGCACAGTCAGTATTGGTTTGTTGATGTAGTCACTTGAAGTGATACCAGCGGAGTAGTTTCCACTATCGAATTTTGGAGGATTGTCGTTCACATCGTTCACCTGCATTGAGTGAGTAAAATCACATTGTTTTAAATATATACAAGCGAATGCAAACAAATATACATACAGTTATTTCAAGATTTAGAATTGAATTTTCCTTTGGATACGGCTCTGGATTATCTTTTCTGTTGGTCGCAATGATTCGAATGTGGTGTGTATCGATATCTTCCCTGTCCAGCATTTCTTGTAGCTTGAGAGCTCGGGTTTCTTTATTCAAGGAAAACAGTTTGGCATCTTCTGGTCGATAGTTAGCTTTGTAGAAAATAAGAATATGAATAAGGCATGGTCACATCACAAGTATATGAAATTTAAATTTCACTCATTGTTGCCTGAAGGACTAAATCGAGTTAACAGAAAAAAGAAGATCTTACTGTCTATGAAGTAGTAAACAGCAAAAGTTTCGTTTTCATCCCCTTGGTTCTTTGGATCAAATGCAGTTGGAATGGTTCTTTCCTCGTTCAGACCAAACTCATTTTCTAAAATAATTATAATTGATGAGATATTCATTATAAGTAATAAGTGATCCTTTCGCTGCTTTTAATTACCAGTAAAATTTGTTGTGTAATTTCCAATTGGAAAATATGGATCTCCTTGCATATCGACGAAAACTAACGTCAAATTGGATACTTCTTCTGAATATTTAAATCCACCGTCAACTGCTTTAACATTGAGCTGGAATCATCACAAATTTAAATTTCAGAAAGAATATTGTAAACCGAAATTTAATATGAAATTAAAAAATTTACTACTTTAATGTAATTAAATTGAAGAGAAATATAGTGACCAATTTTCCCACAGGCTCAATAATTTATATCTGTTCATATCTGTGATATCATAAACTTGAAACAAAGTATTCAAGGGAGTAGTACCGGTTAGAATGCAAAAACAGCCTAATTTTCAATATTTTTTTCTCAACTCCGTTATTGTATATAAATTTTAAAATTTGTATGGGTAAAATACACATTTTTAAGATTACAAAAAAAATTACTTTTTTGTTTCATTTTCCTACTTATTTATAGTGGACGCCAAAGTTTATGTCTCGAAAAATGGCTCGTCCCGCTGCGGACGGATAGTGTCAAGAATGAAGAATTTGAAACAAAAAAGCCAAACCGTATTTTAAAGAGGAATGTTTCTTATGTGGTAATCTACCACAATATTTTGAAAAAAATGATCAAAAAATAGCGACTGTTTAAATTTTTTTTCTCGAAAAATCGTTTTTTTCGTTTTGTTTCGCTTGCCAATTTTTTTTTTGATTGATGTTCGGCCTATCTTGTTTTAGATTACCACACAAGATACTTGAATAAAGTAGCACACCAAATTTGATTTAGATCAGTTCGGCCAATCCAGAGAATAAGTGTCCGCAGTTGGAAAAACGTCATTTCCAGGAAACTCGTTTAAAGTTTCGATTACAAAAAATATCGCTTACCAAGCGAAAAAGGCGTGCGCGCTTAAACTGCCGTAACTACTTTATTTTTGGGAATATTTTAATAAAATTTTGAGACGTGATTTCTGAAGGTATAATAAATTGAAAAAACTATAACCGGTACTACCCCCTTAAAAAATGCTTGGTAGATTAACGAAAAGTTTCGAAAACTAAATCGTATCTAAGATAGTTATTAATATACTTTATAAATGTCTCTTTTAACTTTCGAACAGTTTTGAGAATGATTTAATTTTATTATGATTCGACGGTCTAATTAATATTTTTTAGAATCTTATTTTAAGAGTACGTTCTATGAAATATAATTTAACGTTTTGTAATAGTGGATTCAATTTTTCGCTTTGCAAACTTTTTAACAGATTTTTTTTATATATAGAAAAATTATATCATTTAAAATATACTAAGCGCGATTAACGTAACTTTTTAACCCGTTCATCAAGGATCTTCATCATTATATTGCAAACTAAGGAAATTATTCAAAAAATAACATGTGAAATGCGTGTTAATACATTTATTATGACATTGTTTTTTGCGACTCTTGCAAAATCGCTCAAATAAAGCTTAGTACCTTTAAAATAAATATATTTTTGGAAGGAAATCGAATTATTCAAAAGTTTCCTATTCAAAATTCATGACGGCATTTGATTGCTTTTCATACTTTATCATCAATTTTCCATGAAAATGTTCCCAGAAATAGTCAATACTATACTCACATGGTAAAATGTTGGCTTTATTTGTTTCTTCAGCTGCAAACGTGATTTTTTGGCACCTTCCTTAAATATTTCAAAGTAATCCGCATCTCCGGCTGTAAAACGAAAGAAGGAAGTAGATTACAAATTCTTATAGTCAAAAAAAGAAAATTTAGTTTAATTAGATTGTAGGAAATCTGTTCAGATTAAATCTGTTTCAAAATTATTTTAGCTCGAACTCTGTATGTATTACTACGTGATGTGATGTATTAAAACGAACTTGATTCTGTTAAAACTGGCTTCTTAGCTCCAAAAGAAGAGGCCAAATCATCCGGACGGATATTTTGATATTTTATAAGTCTCTGAATCTAGCGTTTAACAGCAAGAAATGGAACCAAATATATCTATATCTACTAACGTATATACGTATATTTGTCTACAGTAAAATTGTAGAAATTTTTTGAAAGAAATGTTGAAGTTATACGCAAAAAAGTTGGAAAATTGAAAATCTCAGACAGCTAATAGTACGCAAATCATAATTGATTGTTTGTGTTATATTATTAATAAAGGAGAAGCTGTTTTGATGACTAGAAACATGCAAATTATGAATCGCAAACGATATAATTTTTAATTGAATGTTTGCGCATCTCCTCATGTTTATTTCTTCAATCCTAAATTCTGCGAAAAATAATCATGATTGATATTTAAGTACACACGAGGGATGAACTTGTCCTTTTTTAATATTCCGCTCGCTTAATTGCTTTGAATGAATATAAATCTTACTTGGTGGATTATAACTGCTGATTTCAAAAGAAACATCTCCAAAAGCTCCACCATCTGGATCCTCAGCTTCAAACGATGGTAAAACGGTCATGTCGGTTAAAAGGAGGGGTCTCCCGATCTCTTGTCCTTCGTACCTAAAAGACAAATACCAAATAAATAATTTGAATGAATGATGTATTAATTGAAATTGTTTATCTTCTAGTTGTTAGTTCAACATAATAAAATTTATGAGCGTGAGCTTTAGCACGATTGGTTGTTACCTCAACCGTATGGTATCCTTATTTGTCGGGTAGATAATCTTTGGGGCGTTAAAATTTTCTGGAGTAATTGTGATATTATACGTTTCCTGAGATTTTAGGGAAACGTGTGATGGTCCTTCATATCCGTGATCGAATCCTTCAATTGTTACCATCCAACTGCCATGAAATCCTTTGAGAAATTTATTTGCCATCAGTTGACCATATTCTTTTCCATCGCCTTGAATTGTGAACAAGTCTTCATAGTCATTGTCATCATCAACTTCTGCGTTAGCTACAAAATATAAATTTATTTTGTTGTACATAAAACTATTCAACTGTAGCTGTAGTTATTGAAAAGAAATTAATGAAATTGTTCAAGGTTTTTCTCACCAGGTAAAATGCTTAAAATTCGATAAGAAATCCATGAGTTGGGAGTGTTCGCTTCATCTCGATCGAATGCAATCAATTTCGGTCCAATTAGCGTGCCCTAATTGAAAATATATAAAAACTTCATAAAGTTTCTTGATAATGGTGCTATTTTGATAGTCAATCGTTATGACTTTAATTTAGTTTCAAATTGCGAAACCAAGTCAAAATGCAAGTTAAATTTAAAAAAAAAAAATTCAAATTGCGAATTAATTGATGCTGATGCACCTAGTCATATATAACGAAAAATTGATTTTTTGATTTGAATTTTCTAAATGTAAAGTGTTTCAAAACTAGGTTGTGTTGACCTGAGAATAATACAAAAAATTAAAAGTTTTTGTATACACAGATCGAAGCGGTCGGTTTATCGTCATACAACTTTAAATACATTTTTCTCAACAGCGAATATTTTAAATTAGTGACCATAATTACTTTAATCTACTGAATCAAATTACTTAAAATTTTGACGGTTCTTTGCTGATATAGTTTGGTAGACACGGGACGAAAAATTTTTGCTTTGGAATTTTACTTCTTTAAACATAAAAATAAGACATTTCAGATGAAAATGGAACTTGCCATTCAAATTACTGTCTTTTTATAAAAATCAGTTTATCATGAATTGATTTTGATTATCTTATTTAAGGGGGCAGTCTGGATTTTTTGGACCAAATTTAAATACTTTTTTAATATAAATATTTATTTAAATGGCACAAAACTTTTGTGCATCAAAAAGCAACTATTGAACTCTATAAATTTTTATTTATTTTTATTTTATATTTATTTCACTTTTATTTACAAAATGGACGTTCCCAAAAAACTGGTTGCTATGATATCTTCTCACTGAAGCATGAAACAAAAAAATCCAAATGGCATGTTGAAATCTAATTGATTGGCTTTAGCCCTTAGCAGAATTAAACATTTTAGATATTTTAAATTTTTCAATTTTTTGACCCTTTTTGGCAATTAAATTCTTTGATAGCGCTGATTTTTTTTTAAATTTCTCGACAATGATCACCGCAAGGCAACAACGAGTAGCAGCTCTGCAGAAATGCGGAATTTAAATATATTTGAAATTGTTGTGTTGATTTATAAAGTAAAAATAAATTTAAAAAAATAATTGCAACAAAATTTATAAAAACACAATTTTTTTACAGCATGGGCAAGTGTAACCCTTTAAATAGTTACTGCTATTTTATGCAAAATTTAACTGTCCAGAACATAATGACGTCAATATTCCTCAATTTAAATACCTTTTCTGCGTTTTCTTTTGCTATCGGATTGAAACTTCCAGATTGCGGCATTTCTGGAGCGTTATCATTGACATCCAAAAGAATAAGAATCAGGGATGTTGCGTTTTGATTGGTTCCTGTTTACAATAAAAACATTTGGATACTTCATAGAGGTCCTAAAATTTTATCATGTATACCTACTTCCGTTTCCTTGATAATTGTCCTCAATTATAACATGAATTTCATGTTGAGTAACACCGCGATCGCGATCCAATTTCGAGTCACCTTGCAGCTTGATTTGAATCAAACCACTTGTAACGTTAATTTCAAAGTATTTCCGTAGCTCAGGAAATTGTGGATAGTTGATCATATATTGTAGAGTATTGTGTGGAGCTATGTAAAAAAGAAACAATTTAATATGGATATTATCTCACGTTGCAATTATAACGTTAAAAAAATCATTGTTCTTGTAGTTCTCCACCGTGAAAGACACGGTTTAAGATCCCACTAATTGTAAAACTATTAATTTTTTGTGATGACCGATACCGGTAGTAGTCCGTTCCACATCCTTTTTCAAAAGGAATGCATGTGGAATATCACTTTTTGTGAATATTTGCATATGTAATCATTTATTTTGGGTTTTGAACCTCCGTGACTAGTCGACAACACCGGCCACTAGTGTGCTTTTGGTTCGCAACTTTGCTAACACTATTTTTGCACATTAATGTAGGCTCTTCTTTTGTTTCCAGATTTCTGGCTGGTATCATCATAATTAAATGGGAAGCGTGGTTTCGGGGTGACAGACGGCATCCTCTTCAGGTGCTGTCATTTACCATCCGCCACCAGACAGCACGACCACGGTTAGGCTTATTGATGGACGGCAAAAATAGTGTTAGCAAAGTTGCGAACCAAAAGCACACTAGTGGGCGGTGTTGTCGACTAGACACGGAGGTTCAAAACCCAAAATAAATGATTATATAGAATTGCTACGTATGCATAATATACGCTAACGTAAAATTGACAGTCGTTATACTGCGCGAATACAAATAATTTATAAAATAGTTGAAGTATAATGAGCTTAATCCATCAATAAGCCTAATCGTGGTCGTGCTGTCTGGTGGCGGATGGTAAATGACAGCACCTGAAGAGGATGCCGTCCGTCACCCTGAAACCACGCTTCCCCATTTAATTCGAATATGGTTTCTCAAGAGCTAAAGAAAAGCCAAGCACAGCTCGGAGAATTCTTCTATATCAGCGTTGACTTTTGAACTTTTGCTGCTACGATCTAGACACTCCGTGTGACGCAATAAATAGTTTCTCGGTGGTAAAAAATTCGAATAGTAAAAACCTAATTTTTTTCAGAGACTAGGTAATGTTCAAGATTAAAATCAAAATGGGAAAAAACCTCATTTGAACCAATTGTCTTTGACACTCGTCGAAAATTCAATTAATCAGCAGATTATCAGAATATTTTGAAAAAGCTTCGTATGTTAACTTTCAAGGCATCTGCAATATTTCGTTGTGGTTTCTTAGAAAAAGTCTCAGTACACAAAAACAAGTAACAGAACTGAATTACCAACAAATATTTTCAAATAAGGATAAAACGTTTGACATGAAACTGTCTTGATTGTGTCTATCACTATCTGATTTCAATCAAAAACAACAATATACGTTTAACCGGAATCTGTGGATGAAACTTTTACTTACAATCTCGGTCTATGTCTGAAGCTTTAATATATCCAACAGGATAACCAGAAGTGGCATTTTCATATATTTCAATCGGATTTGCAAAGTCCATAACGAAGGGATTTTTATTGTTGATATCATTGACAGCGATTTTGATCTGGAAAAAAACAAGAAATTTTTCATTGTGGAACATTCAAAGAGAAAAAAACCATAGTTTCAATTGTTTTACTTTTCGAAAAGCATAACCAAATAAGCATAACAAATTCATTGAAACTAACCATTAATAGCACTACTAATAATGAAAATGGAAATTGTTAGCAAGGAATGAAAGGATATAGAATTACATGCGTACATACAACTTCCATGGTGTAATTGTACTTACATCACCTTCAGAGAAAAGCTTCCCGTCGCTTACAGTTACTGTGTACTCCAAATCGTAGAGTTTCGGCAAATCGCAATCAATTAGTGCTCCTTTTCGCACCCTCATTGCGCCAGTATTTTTATCGATTAAAATCCAATTATTTGGTGTTGGTGGCGTTACATTAGCCTTGGGTCTGTAATTGAAATTATTACTATGCCATTTAGTGTAATGGCTCATATGATTGCGTGGCTATTGTAGTTTACAGCAATTAACTCTAAAATTGTTAATAACAAAGTTGACTCCTTTCTCTAGTGAATTGCGATAGTCGACCTTTTTGTTCGTAGTTTGCCAGGAAGAGAAATTATACAATTACCTTATGTAGTAGAAAACATCATTGTTTCCAGGACCATCAATGTCAATGGCGAGAATGCTGCCTAGGAAAAGAGTGTACACCAAACATATAATAGTGCATCAAATGCATATGAACAAACATATAGCTACAAGGACTTTTACACACCCACAAGTGTATCTTCTAGGGCTTCTTCCACAACGCTCCTCTTTGTGCTCAGTGTATCTTGCACGAACAGCGGAGCATTATCGTTCACATCGTCTACTCGAATAGTTAATGTTCCTGTTGATGGATAAATAACGAAAATACCGGCAAGAAAACTTAAATCACTGTAGCTACCGTCCGTAAAATTTGCATTAACTTCTTGCATTCTATCTGTAACTCTAATGGCCAAGTAAATGACCTCATACTTTTCATAGTCGATGCTTCTTTTAAATTCAGGATTAACTTTAAGCTGGCCGTAAACAGTGTGTCTTGTTTCGGGATGGGCTTCGATTATGAAGCAACTGAAATGCAAAAACGATCAAAACTGAAATAGGATGGAAACTTTAATTAAAATATAACTCAGTTTGAAAAGAAACGAAGTCTGGGCTTCTGAAGATTCTTTTCTTGGGAAATACTTCAATTTAGAAAGTTTTTATTTTGACTATGAACACATCGTGGATGATAGGAATTACATTATAAAGCAACACAAAATGGAATCACCCAATACAAGTGCTAACGGCTAGACAGCCGTGTCTAGGCCGTAAGGATTCTACATGTATTATTACTTCTCATATGTTTCTCGTGGTGCACTTTGTCCGGACTTTGTGGCGTATGTATCTTCCCAAATGATTTTAAATTCAAGATCTGCAGTTGTATCGGGATCAGTTGCAACGACCATTGATGTAATTAAAACATTTCCCGGTGAGTTTTCAGTTATGTTGGGACTTGTTCGTGGCTGAAAGAAGAAAATTTTTAACAAACGAAAATAACGTATATTCTAGAACATTCAAAAAGCATCATTTTAAACATTATCAATTTTTTTGTATGACTATTTTCAAGGAATTGCAAAATTATTCGAGTTGGTTCTGACTACAAAAAAATTACACTTGTTTTTAAAAATGAATCTTAAGGAAGTTCGATTTTATTGATTGATTTCTGATATTTTCAAATCATAAGATAACAACTTATCATTAACAATTGATCCAATCTATCTCAAATTTGTTCTGCTCCTACTCAGAAAGAATACGTTAAAGTTCAATTGATTTTAATTATTTCAAAACCGATAAAATAACGTCTGTGAGTTAATTTTATAATGATTATTTGATCAATAACCACGCATACATACATTTTTAAGTTGATATTTTGCTTTTGAAAGTTTCAATAAAGCAGTATAGCATGTCAAATGTTTTTCAGATTAGCGATATTCAGCATTTAACATTTTGCGAAATATTTGACCGATTTCATTACCATAATGGCATGTAACACAATATTTTTTTATATAAAAACGTGAATAGAAATTGCACGCAATTGCTTAGCCAAAAGTGCTCCCACGAGCGAAAATTGCCTATATTTCCCCAAAATACATATAAAATGAAGCTTAATGTAAAAATTAATGATATTCTATAATTTCATATATTTTTTGGTTAGAAGATAGACATTTGTTAGTGTTATTATAATTAGGAAAGTTTGATGAAGCCGTGAGGTAATGTTCCATGACAAATTCATCACAACAAAATAGAGTTGAATTTGTTTTAATAGCTGCAATTAATATAATTTTTTTTGTGGAAAAAATGTCTCCATTTGTACCATAGCAACTGCTTTAGTATACTAAGAAAGCTCTCAATCGAGAGGATGGAGAGGAAACGTATTTAACTGAATTTTTTGCTACATTTTAACTACAGGAATCGACGAAAAAGTAATTCTAAGGAAAAAATGTTCTATACAATTGTTTCGTAAAACTAATATTTTTCGAGCTATTCACGGTTGAAAGTAACAATTTTTCGACGAGAAAATCGACGTTTTTAATGGGTTTTCCACGAATAACACGAAAAATATGCATTTTATCAAAAAAAAAATTGTAAAGGGAAAAAATACTTTAATTAAAAAAATTTCTACGACTAATTTGAACCGAGATATGGCATGTTAATGGTTAACCGTTTTTATTCAAATGCTAAATTTGAAAGATTGAAAGTCAAATAACGAGAAAACTTTGCATTTTTCGAAGAAAATTTATAGGAACTTTCTTAAAGTATATAATTAGACCTTTTTTTAAAGAGTCTCTATTTAGCAACTTATGACCAAAATAAGATCGGTACCTAGTTTTTTCTACGAAAAAATCAGTGAAAACAACCCCCTCATTAAAATTGATCTTCACCCTTTTATAATTCTCTTTATATATGTATTATCAATACATCCAAGAAGTTTGACCAATTGAAAATGCCTAATTTTAGAAAAATTGGAGTTTAAAGAGAAATCGATTTTTCGCAATTTCGTATTTATCACCCTATCCTTCAAAATATCTCGGAAAATACTGGAGATACGAAAAAATGCTAGAGTTTCAAATTGTAGCTTTTTCAATGACAAAAACTTCTCTATGCGTAGATTTTCTGTACAGTAAATTTTTGGCGAGATGCAGCCGTTAAACCCGGCGAACACTGCCTTATACCAGCCCTTTAAACTCACCCCATTAAAAATTAAGTGATCTTAAGGAATCTAGTATCTGTATTTGTAAATTAAGTCGTCTATGGGTGTAAATGTATGTGTATATGCGGTATATTTTTGTGTTAATATTTTTTGTATGTAATTCTACCTTTTTTATATTTATATATATTAAATTATTTTATAAAAATTGCAATCTTGTGAAGGGTGGTTTTTAAGGGTTGGAAAGTTGCAAAATGAACTTAATACATATTTTAAACAACATAATTCTTGAATTAAATCACTATGATAATTAATCTTTTTTTTGGAGAAAAAAAATTAATTTTTCATTAGGCTCTAACAAGGGTTGATTTTTACGGGCTAAAATATTATGATATTATATCCTAAAGCATAAAACAATCATTATTTAACCAATCCAAACCAAATTTTAAAGGTTTAAAATGTTATTTTATAATTTTTTACAATTAGGTGTAGTTTTCACCCTTAAAAAACAAAAAGCATACAACGGCACGATATAGAAAATGAGAAAGAAAGTGAAATGAGCCTAATCCCAGTGTCGAGTGTATTGACCTTTGAGCTCAACTCCCAACATTGGCCAGACTCGCAACACTTTCTATTCCTTAGTTCTACGGTATTTCAATAAATAGACTTATTCACATATCTGCTTGTTAAATATTTTATATTTATTTATTTTTGTCATGAAACGGTTTTTTATATGAATAAGAGTTGTAAAGGAAGGCTTGAAGTTTTTAACCTTGTATAATTTCAGTGACCAGGACACCGTTGCGATAGCAGTGGAAAGACAGTCCAAACCCCTTTGGGCTGTCTCCTGCTATATGGCGCATGATGTTCTGCCACCTCCAACTAGCCTGCAGAGCATCACAAGGGAAGCCACTGCAAGAGGCATCCCTCTAATAGTCGGAGCGGACGCAAATGCCCATCATCGCATCTGGGGTAGCACCGACACGAATAAACGGGGTGAGTCACTATTTGAATTTATCTTATTACATGACTTAGCCCTAGCTAACAAAGGTGAGGATCCTACCTTCATTACGGCAAGCCGTAGAGAGGTTCTGGATATCACTATGACGAACGAGCACTTGAACCAAGCTATCAAGGGATGGCACGTATCGCAAGAGTGCTCGTTCTCCGATCACCTATACATAAGGTTCGATTTGGCATCTGACCCTCCGACAAATCCAACCTTCATTAACAAAAGGAAGATGGATTGGGTCAAATACCAATCGGTATTCGAGTCTGCGCTAGAAGGCGGACCTCCAGAGATTGTAGACATACCCGGTCTTGAGGAAGCCGTTGGGACCCTTACATTGGCCTTCAATGACGCAGCAAGGTCTGCATGTAGTCCAACGAAGCCTAGAGGGAAGTACAAGCCCCCATGGTGGAATAGTGACATTGCGGAGCTGCGGAAGGAATGTAGGAAGTCCTTCAACCGAGCTAAAGAAACTAATGACTGGTCTTCTTATAAAACAAAACTGAAGGAGTTCAAATCCTCTATCAGAAAGGCTAAACGCACCTCTTGGAGAAGCTTCTGTGCAGAAATAGAACACTCCAAGGATGTCAGCCGCCTGCGAAAAGTTATGACGAGCTCCCCCTCATTTTTAGGGTCCGTTAAGGACGCAAATGGAGTCTGGACGAAATCCAGCTCAGAGACTCTGTCCGTTCTCGTAGATACGCACTTCCCGGGCAGTGAGGGTGTGGCTGACAAAGCGGATCCACACACGCTCCCGGAGTGCATGCCAACTACTGTGCCTGTAAATGACAGGCTACTACGCTGGGCAATCAGCTCATTTCAACCCTTCAAATCCCCTGGCATGGATAACATCTCACCTATCGAGATCCAGCAGGGTATCAATATAGCACTGCCATGGTTGAACGCCATTTTCAAAGCATGTGTACGGATGGCTTACATTCCACAGCAGTGGAGAGAAGCAAAAATAGTTTTCATACCTAAAGCGGGTAAAACATCCCACTCCTCACCTAAGGATTACAGACCTATCAGTCTCACCTCTTTTCTGCTAAAAACGCTGGAGCGACTGATAGAGATCCATCTGAGAGCTATTCTGAAACCACTCTCTAATGCGCAGCACGCATACACAAAAGGGAGATCGGTTGAAACAGCTCTTCACTCGCTCACCAGCTACATCGAAAAATCGCTAAGCGTCAAAGAATACACGCAAGCAGTTTTTATAGACATCGAAGGGGCTTTCAACAATATCAGCCATAAGGCTATTGGTAAAGCACTCGGGGGAAGCAATGCCGACGACAACCTGATAGGGTTCATCGGTCAATTGCTTAGCAGCAGGAACATCAACTCCACGCTAGGAAACAGTACCTTACGAAGGAGGGTTTGCAGAGGCACACCACAAGGTGGGGTGCTATCACCCCTTCTATGGAACCTAGTGGTGGATGAACTCCTGTCAAAAATAGAAGCGACTGGCTGCAAAGTCGTAGCTTATGCCGACGATGTTGCAATAGCAATATCGGGAAAATTTGTTAACACCCTATCGGAAAGACTAAACTTTGCCCTAGGTATTCTTACCAAATGGAGCAAAGAGTGTGGTCTAAAGATAAATCCGCAAAAGACGGAATTTATGCTCTTCACAAGAAGATACAAAATTCCACGATTTGCTCCACCTAAACTTGGTGAGACAAGTCTCAATCCGTCTCATCAGGTCAAATATTTAGGTCTGATCTTAGACTCCAAACTCGCATGGAAAGCAAACATAGCGGAAAGAGCGCGTAAAGCGGCATGCGCAATCTACTGCTGCAAAAGAGCTATTGGGAAAAGATGGGGACTGAAACCCAAAACTGTATCATGGCTCTATACAGCGATAGTGGAACCAATCCTTCTGTATGGCGTGGTTATTTGGTGGCCAGCAATGGCAAAAACATCAAACGCGAACCTGGTTAACAGGGTCAGGAGGACTGCAGCTATTGCAATCACCGGGGCTATACGCACTACCCCGACAAAAGCATTGTTTATGCTATTAAATTGGCTCCCGACGGAGCTCCTAACGAGACAGCAGGCCAAGTGCTCTGCTATTCGATTGAAAGCTCTAAATCTCTGGCGTGATGGGAATATCGGCCACTCCACCATATTAAGGAGGGATGGACCAACGCCAGGGAAAGTAGACCTCACTCCTCCGATTCCCTGCTTCCACCACAGTTTCAAGTCCGTCATCCCTAGCAGAGATGACTGGATCATGGAAGGAAATAGGACACAGGAATCGGTCGACATCTACACTGATGGATCAAAAATGGATGGAAAAGTTGGCTGTGGTGTTTATTCCGAACAGCTAGGTCTGAGACTATCCTTCCGGCTACCAGATCACTGCAGTGTCTTTCAGGCAGAGGTCATCGCAATACATAAGGCAGTGGACTGGCTGAGAAATCAGAAAATTTCTATAAGAAATCTCAACATTTTCTCCGACAGTCAAGCTGCTATCCAATCATTATCCAACGTGTATACCTCATCCAAAATTGTAATGGAATGTCGCACACTACTGAACGCGATGTCGCTTCACTGTGAAGTGACTATCTGCTGGGTGCCGGGTCACAGTGATATACCTGGGAACTGCGAAGCTGATGCCCTAGCTAGAGCTGGCACTGAGCTCCAGGATTATACACTAACACCCCAAGTCGGCCATCCGTTGGCCTCCGTCAAGCTAAGTTTCAAGCAGTATTATATAGAGGCTGCGAACAGGGCCTGGCTGCTGGAAGAAACCTGCAGGACAACCAGGCAAACTTGGCACGCATTGAGCTCAAAGCGCACCAAGCAGCTCCTCAACACGAGCCGTGAAACATTAAGTTTCATCGTATCCGTACTGACGGGGCATTGTCTCATTGGCAGACACGCAGAAAGACTGGGTGTCCCTTTCCACGATTTCTGCCGCAGCTGCAGATCGGAGGAGGAGGAGGAAACGATCCAACATTTTCTGTGTGAATGCCCAGCACTGTCCAGGAAACGCATGAAAACCTTAGGCTCACCCTTCCTGGACAGCCTCACGGAAGTAGCTGATTTGAACATTAGCTGCGTCGCCGGATTCATACGAGAATCGAAATGGTTCTCGTCACCCAACAGGTTTTAGTGCCGCTCCCTGTTAAAATGTGGTATCACAATGGGCCTATCTTGGCCTAAGTGAGCCGCCTTTTGACAAAGGGGGCTGCCACTACAACCAACCAACCAACCAAGAGTCTGTCAGATGCATTCAAACAAATTTTCGAACTTACCCCAAAAAGTGAAAATTATTTTTACTCACCATTCGAATTTCAGGCGTTTCATCATTAACATCAATAATATTTATGGTCAATTGTGCAAAAGCTGAATTGAATTTGTCAGTCGGTTCAACTTGAAGAGTGTCTGTGGCTTTAATTTGTACAATAACCTCTGCTTGTCGTTCATAGTCAAAGACATCAATAGCAGTAGTCCGCAGGACGCCGTCTGCATTGATTGAAATATTTCGAAGTCCACCGACAATTTCGTGTCTAATTAAAACATAAAATCAATAAACTGAATGTAAATAGTTACAAGAATATTAGCTTTGATGAATATAGCTTTAAAAATTTATAATGATTTTTGCTTTCTCATGTACCTGATACTTAGGGATGGCAAACCCCTTTGAACACGCTAAGTATGGACTCGTTTTGCGTTACTTAAAATATTCAAAATACTTAAAGCATTCCTTAAAGCACTTAACTTCAAAATTTAGAATAGATTGTCTGCTCAAAGCTTAATACAAAGGAGTAGTAGGGGTAGTCTCTTGTAAAATGAGCGTGTCAATATTTACTTAGTGCGTGCCAAGCCGCTTTCCACCCGTTTGTATCAAGAACTCAGCATGAGTCAAAATCTTTATTTCGGGGAAGTTTTTTGTGTTGTGTTGAGCATTTATAACTTTTTTTAATTCATGCAAAATGAAAGCTCTTTCATTGCAATGTTTAAAATTGGGGGCTTGCCACCGCTTGTTAGCTTTTAGTAGACAAGCTATTTTTTAAGGTTGTGGATGTCCAAATTTTGATTTCAGAAATGTTTGATGATTTGAAGAATTTGCATTTCATTTTAATATTGTTAGTAATTTTATTCGAAAGTGTTCAAATGAAGTGCCTTCACCCATGTTCATCACGCCAGGATTTGATTAGGCACATACAAATATATTATCGCATTCCCACTAAGCTTCCTAAAAGTTTCATCCTTTTAGCGATAAGCCAACTAGTCTTGTGATCGCCTTTACGCCTATTAGAATTATAAACCATTGTCAGTTTCCTGCAATTAGTTAGGATGACTTTTATATTCTATCAATTTAGAATCATCAGTGGAAATTGGCATAGAAGTATTTTTTACATCAGTAAGCAATGGAACTAATTAAGGGGAGGGAGTATGGTCAAATTTTCGATTTTTTTATTCTATTGTATAGTCATTCAAAAGTTCCCCATCAAAATTTGAAGTTGATTCGAGTAAAATTGATGAAGTTATGGGCAGTACAATATAGGTATCTCCCATGAATGGACACGCGAGGAGGATAACATTCGTATTAGCAGAACTGATCAAAAAGCTGCAAAAGAGTGCAAAGAAAGTCGAGTCCTACGAAAACAACAACAAAATGTTGCTCTAGACATCTTTGCTGATAGCCTTACACATCATGGACCCGGTATTGACGATTCTGTGTGAGTATTAAAAAAATTACTTTTTTCCCTAAAAAAATTTCAAACGCGACACGGAACTCAGAAAATAATGGGCCGATCCTTTTGAAAATTTGAACTTATTTTGTAAACATTATACAAGGCAACTCTGTTGGATTTTTTTTAGAATATATATATATATATATATATATATATATATATATATATATATATATATATATATATATATATATTGGAATTTTTCCGATTAAAACCAAAATTACAAAAATGAATTTTTTTTCTTTCGTTTTTTTGGCTTCAAAACTACACCAAAAATAAAATAAACAAAATAAATGAAAAAACTTGACCTCATGCAATTTGTTAGTTAGCAGAATCTTTTTGGTTTTTGGTTTCAGATGATCCAGTTATTAGTTATGTTTTTCACGGCAATTTACCTTTTTTTGGGACGTCTATTTGGATGTAAAGTCACTGGCTCATTTTTCAATATTTTTCAACAGAAAAATACTGGACACTATTTAATATATGTACTTTAGTATATTCTTTTAGTAAATGAACTGAATAAATGTTGCTAAAAAAATCTTAAAACTATACTTAAAAAATCAAGAATTAACAATACAACCCCCCCCCCTTAATTCAGTATTCATTCCTTTTACACAAATTGCCCACATTTCGACGAAGAAGACTTCAAGCGACGTATAACTTTACGAGTAGGTGTTGCTTTGTTCTACTATTTCAATGGCGGGTAATAAGATTTACAAGAATGCTACTCTTATTAGTATGTATTTAAAAAAACACTTCCCGGAAACGGGCGGCTTGTGAGAGTTTTAATCTTTATTAGCATTCCGTTTAATAGTTAAGTATAAATAGACCTATTCTTCAAGCATGCTTTGAATGCTATTTAAAGAGCGATTCGGTACGATCAAAAGAAAAAATTTCTCCAGTAGACAGTAAAATAGGAAGTGGTAGGTGTATATTAATTGTTTTACGTTGGTTTTCGAACTTCGAGCATTTTTTTATAAATAGAGGATATACTTCAAAACCAAATAAGTATTTTGGTTATGTATATGAATTTTTTTTTGGTATTTTATAGTGCGTGAAACTCATTTTTAGAATGTGAAACGCGAAATAAAGGTAGTTTAAATTTATTTCAATAATGCATATGAATCAAATAATTAGTCACATAAGCATCAATATGTTACCTGACAAATAAATATCAACACTATGAAAGGATTGCTGCTAAATTAAGTTTTAAGTGATTAATTATTTTGTCGAAAAAATTCAATAATTGAACAATTGAATCAAAAAATTAGTATAGGGTGAGTATAAATGAAGGGTTGTGATCGATGAAAACACATAATACTATAATTGGTTAGCAGCTTAAAAAATTATCGTTTTAAAACTGGTATCACAGCATTCTTACGCGTATTTTAAATTTTCGTACCATTTATAATATTTATGTATGTTAATTAACCGAAGATCCGAAAGTGAACAGAGCAAAAATATCAGAATATTAATGATAAACTAGAAGACGTTCTTATAGCAGATTTACATTTATAGGATACAATAAAACTGTTTCAGAAAAACACATTAAAATGAATGTGAAACGAATGATGTGTGTAATTTTCGACGAGACTTTAAGAGAAAACGCTATAAAGGCAACATAATATTAAATTTTGGAATTAATATGGTATTCAACTTATAATTGTGCGTATTCTTCCAACATATACCAACAAAAATGTAATGCCTACAGTTGTAGCCAACATTTATTTGCACGAACAAACAGATAAACAGTTCAACTGGAAACTGCTAAAGTTCAACACATCGTAAATTACTTGAAAGGATTGTATACAGTGCCCTTTGTACATTTGCTCATGATATTATCTCCGTTTAAATGGAGAAAATTGATTGTTACTCGAGAAGTCTTCTTGGTAAGTAACGATAATTATATGGCGTTTTGAGTCGATAAATAAATGTTTTATTAATTAAACAACCTGATATACTCTAGAAGTTGAGGATGTATAGAAACCATAATTAGCCTCGTAAGAACCCAATACTTGTCTCATCTATAAGCTGCAATAAAATTAAAGGTGAAATTCGCTCCTGATTTTTCTTAACCATTTATAAGGCTAGCTTTGACGTCTATAATATGAATTCATTTGAACACAAAACAAGGTCAAATCACTGGTACTTACATTACCCTATCATTGACATCGGCATCCGTGGCTTGGACTTGTCCAATTAAATAGTTAGACCCAACCGTTTCCAACAGGCTCACATTGTAGACGTCCTTTTCGAAGATCGGGACCTCGTCGTTCCAGTTAATTAATTTGATGGGGAGTGTTAATTGAGTTCGATTTTCAGGAAAATTTGTTTCTTGCGCTGTAATCTACAAAACAAATTCGATTACGGACAGAATATAAATCTGCCGTTGATGCTAACACAAATTTAAACTCTTGCAAAGTTCAATGTGCACCAGTTGGCTATATGCCATCGTCTCAGGAACGATTATTCCGCTCTGGCAAGGACGAACAGCTATATGTATTGATTGGTGTTTATGGAATGAACTTGGCCAGACAAAATAATGCTATGCTTGGGAAAACGGAATCAGTTTTTCAGGGATTTCGATATTCTGGCCGCCGTTCGGCAGTAAATTCTCAAAATTTATGTAATTTGAAAGAGGGGCGTGCTATTTTTAACCACATTATATTATTTGTTTGTGTAATTAGTTTATTGATCCATGACAACCTCATTAGCCAAGTTCAATAACACAATTTTCGGGGCATTTACATTTCTATGAAATGTTGCTTTCAGCCAAATTTGTTGGTTTTTTTGTTCAATTCTTTTACAACGCATATTTTAACGATTAATTAAAGTAATACTTACAATCAATACAAGTTCCCGCCATGCTGCGTTCTCGTAGTCAAGAAGTGGTGCATTTACAACCGTTAATTTAAAGTTTGCTTCTTTATAGCCAGTGTTAGGTATAACGTCGAACGCTTCCGAATATAAAACAGAACCGCTTTGCGAAAGTGTAACATTGTACGTTGCATGGATTCCCTGAAAAGACATCCATGTAGAAATTAACTTGCAAGTAGAATCTGCAGTACGTGCATGCTCTAATTATTTACAGAAGTGTAATGATAGCGATGGTAAAGTATTCCGAAGCAATTCAAAAATTTACATATGCATGTTGATAGTTACGACGACGATGAATTGAAAGTGGCAATAGAGTTCTTTGACAAAATGCTTTGCATGTCATTTATGTAATTCAAATGCAATTGTGAGGTGTTATGAACTATTTTACATTCATTTCCATTGCTCAGAAACATAAAAATATGAACACATCATTAAAATAATGACACAGAAGATTTCTACGCTACGAATTTCGTCTCTTGGATAAAAATTCATTAGAAAAATTCTGCTTAAATTAAACTAGGCAAATGAAATATAGGGAAACATTATTTTTTCTGCATCTTTTAGCAATACATTCTTATTTGATCTTTATATCTTAAATTTTGAAATCCATTTTCTGATCATATGATTACTATAATAATTTCTTTGAGTTAATGATAGAAATTAACTACGTACCACAATATTTCATAGAGAGAACCATCTGCTGGTTTCTTTCTAAAATCGTTGTTAACACAATGTAGTTAAATATTTTTAAATGCATTGTGCTTCAATCAAGATAATGCAAATTTTAATTATTTATGAAAAATAATGTCGGTTAAATAACACTTGTGGCAGGCCTGACAGTACCTCATTTTCTAAACCAATTTTTTCGATCGTTTTTAAGCCTTACTTCATAAACATTTCGATGTATGTTTTGCTCGTGTATGTAAAAATTTTGCGTCTTTTTAGAATAAAAATGATATTCTCTTAACATTTACTTATAAAAACAATGATGTGATGCCTAACTTAAGGGGTTACATAGGTCTTGTATTTTCAAAAAATCGATTTTTTTATTTTATATGGAGTATAGTACTTCACAAGTATTCACACCAAATTTGAAGCAATTCAAGCAATATTACCGGAGTTATAGAGATTTGAATACCGCGCGGACGGGAACGTGCGCTCTGCCTTACCTAGCGTATTATACGCATGCAGTGCGGTTCTACCGCGTAAAATCAGCTCCTTGCTTTTTCATCAAACATCACAACATCAAAAGGATGCTCTGAACATCGTGAATGAGGCGAACTAATTAATGTATGGACCTGGAATCGACGACTCGATGTAAGTCGCTAAAAAATAACTTTAATTCATTAAATCGCGGTAAAAAAAACTTTAAACGCGTTTTTCTGGAAACTTTGTTTTTCCGTGCTGTAGGCATGATTTCTGGAGAACGAATCAACCGATTTTGCTGAAACTTTGCACAGTTCCTATTTATAGTATTGGCTTGTGCTTGGGATTTTTATTTGGTCGACTCGTTTTCGTTTTATACGAAAAAAATATTTTCAAAACGATGAGAATCGGAAAAATGCTAGAAAATATGAGACGAAAATTCATTCAAACCCATTTCAAAATTTTAAATTTCATTTCTTTTTCAATTCCTTCTTTCAAGCACGAGACAAGGGCATAAACTATAAAAGAGTTTTTGAATTTTTGATTTAAGATGAACCTGCACCAAAATATTCTGCCTACCGCCAAAAAAAACGTTGGACGAGGAAAACTGCAGGAAAATTGACAACTTCCAATGTTTTAGCTGAATTTTTTTACAACTTCTTGGAATGCTAAACTTTTATGTGTGTTAATCTTAAATAAAATAGATTTTTGGTTTTAAAATAAAATTTTTTGAAAAAGTTGTTTCTTTTTTTCCTTCAAGGCCTATGTAACCCTTTAAGCGCAGACGCTTGTTTTTTTTCAATTTTCGCACAGTTTCTGTGGACATCTTCACTTTTGGAAATAATTTCAGAAATTCGTTGCGTTGTTCAAGCATTTTTCTCACCAAACAGTATTTGGCAACATATTGAATAGTCCAGTGCTTGAATCTGAATAAAGAATCGCATGGTAAGATGAATTTTTGAAAATTCATAAAAATATCAAGTTGTCCAATTTTAAAATGATCTTCACCCCACTAAATACAAAAATTGGCTAACAATTTCTTATACGAATAGACAAAAAACAAAACTGTTGTGTTTCCTTAGACGGAATATTTATTATTTTATTTTTGTACATACGTATTTCAAGTACCAGTTGTGTCCTTCTTCAGTACTGACATTCCGTCTAAGGAAACACAACAGTTTTTTTATCTATTGGATAAGGCGAAGAAAACATCGACGACAAAAATAGTTTATCTATACAAATGCTGATAAGGTAAATAAATTTCAAAACTGAGCTGAGCTGACACAACAAATTCGAGATTCATTTGAAAAAACAATTCGGTGGATTGAAAACAGTGGACTACGATATTAGTGATATTAGTTAGAAAAAAAGCTTTCTAACTAATATCACTTTAAGGATTAGACCACAATTTTTCTTTAAAAAAATATCAAACATAAAATCTTAAACGAAAGCCGAATCAGCAATTTGCCAACAAACGTACGTAAACTATAAGAGTCAAATTGTGTACCAGGTCTTTTGAGTATTTTATTTATTGAATTTTTTCGATTGCACTGATCTTTAAACATTTGCTAAGGTAAAGGTTAAGATTATGGCCCCCACCCTCGAAGGGGGTGGAAGTAGAAAGGATCGAAAGAGGTAGGTCTCCCTAGTACTATGGCTGTCACGGCCGCATGAAAAGTTATGGGGGTTCCCCCACTAAAAACATGTTTATTTTGCCTATTTTTAGAGATCATAGGAAACCGTAAAATTTATCTGGGAAGTAATTTTTAGACATGTTTGGAACTCCAAGTTTAAAAAAATAAAATAACTTGTTTTTGACAAAAAATAAAAAAAATATAAATAAAAATAATATTTCTTTTTAAAAAGTGATGAGTGCCATTTTTACCGTAAATGTAATACAAATAGGGGTAACGCTTTGGAAACACTTTTGCACTCCCTCCCCTCGACCATGGCTCCCTCACCCACCAGCGCGGGTAGGTGAGGGGACCGGGGGGCATCATCTTAACCATTACCTTTGTTAATTCTTTTAGTACTCATTGTTATAAATAATTGTTTATTAAAAAGTCCAACTAATTATCTAAGAACAGCCAATTAGAATTAAAATTTGTTTGAAACAAAGGAATTATGTTCTGTTTCGAAATGAGGGTCGTAGGTTGATGTGAACATCTGCTCTTCCTTGTCAGTAAAAAAGTATGCAAGAAATGAAACTGCTAAAGGCTCTATATTAAAAGGTAATTTTTCGATTTTGTCAACGTAGCAGTTTTAAGATTGTGGCGATTTGAAACTTTTTTAACAGTTTATTTTATTAAATTTTCATTTTAGTTTGCCGTTTTCCTTCTACGACGGCGGGTGATGATGGTTCATAGTGCATTATTTTTAATATTACGCTCATTTAACCTTGTTCAATCACGTGCATCGTATTTCACCCCATAACCTTTTTTTAACCAAGGCACCGATATTTGGTGAAAAATGCTACTGCCGCGAAACGATTTTTTTTTGTATTTATCACATTTTTTTACACATAAGAATGGATGAAAAGCGAGGAAATTATATGGTGGGGACGCTCAAAATATATGCATGACATACTAAAAAATGCCAAAATACAGATGCACTAGTCCAACCAACTGCAAAAGTAGCGTAGTTGATCTATTTCACTTTCTGCATCAATCGTTGCTTTTGCTTTCAACGTACTATTTATGATTTTTTCCTAAAGGCAATCCTAATGTTACCTTCAGAGCTTATAATGGTTCTGTGTGGAAAAATTAGAGTGATTTTTGAAACAATCAAAAACGCTCGCAATATGCTGTCGTCATCTAAGTTGTAGTTAAAATGATAGTTAAGACAATCAAAGTAATATATACTCGTATTTCCAAAATTATTGGCACACAAGATTTGTAAAAGGCATACCATCTAAAATGAATTCATGCAGTATATAATACATCATAATTTTTTAAAAATTATGGTATTAATAGAACATTTACTACGGAAAAATACTCGTTTCAATGTTTAATTTTTATAATTATTCATCAGAAGATTAATAACTGACTCACCAAATCAATATCGTCGACAGCAAATCTTGATAAAGGTACCGTCAAATAAGTTTCCTCACGGAAACTGACATATTTTGGAGTTATTTCGATTATTGGCAAATGATCATTAATATCCTCGACAATAAGAACTGCAGTACTTCGAATACCCCACGACTCGTTGCCGAATTTATATGCATATATCTGAGAAATGAACCATGTGTTAGTAAATATAACGTGCTGAACGATTACAATGAATATTTACATCAAAGGTGAAGACTTCCTGATTTAATGTGTCCCTATCAATTGGACTGACGTCTAGTTTTCCCGATTTCTTGTCGATTTGTATTAGATCAGAATCTTGAGAAATTTCAAAAGATGTTTCTATAAGCCAATCAATATATTTGAAGTAAAAACGTTAATCGAAACTTACAATCAGCTTCTTTGAAGATTAGTTTGTAGTTGATTTCCTTATCGATCCCGGTGTCACCATCAACAGCCCTCACTTGGTACGACTAGATAGGAAAATTCAATAATATTTATACATATGTTTTCATTTAGCTTAAATACGTAATATTTTAATTTAAATTTATTGAAAGAACATTTTTATTGAATAGAACGTGAATATTTCGATTTTAATTTGAATACATAGTGCCAAACATGAAAACAACAGAAATACAAGCAGTTAGTCCTTTGTGGATCATAAAATATTAACAAAATAAATACTTTGAATAATGATCCAGAAACTCCTGACGAAATAAAAACACATAAAACTATGCAAAAATCATATGAGAAGTTAAAGATCCGACAAACTTATCTGCCCCTAATAGTGTCAAGGAATCAAAAAGTGCTATCAAATATATTTTCATAAATGAAGATGGTTAACACACAACAAATTAAATTTTCGACGCTTATGATTAAAATGAAATGAAAGCAGTTTTAACTTTTGTAAATAAAACTGTATAAAGTTTAGAACTGAACAAAATATCCTTTGAACTAAGATGAAACAGCAGCACTTTTCATTTTTATTAGTAAATGTCCTCTTTAAAATCTGATGTAATAAATATAATCTTGTGAATTCAACAAAACAATGTTAACTACTGCGAAATTATTAATTGCTGAAGCGAGAATTAATTGACTTCAAAACACGTTTATTCTTTATAAAAGGTCAAGAAATCTGTTGACTTTACTTTTGGTTCTTTGACTTCATATGAAATGATTTGTACTTACTCATAGTTGCAAAGGATACAACAATAAAATCATTTGATTGGTATATGCTGCAATTACCTGTCTGGTCTTTTCTGCGAATGTAGCAGTAGCAAATGGTGTCACCCAAATAGGATCCATACTAGGCATATCCTGTACTTCGACGATCGTTGCGACTGAGCCAGTATTGTTAGCAATATCATATACATGCGTGCGAAAGCTATACAGCGCCCTTTGCTCGTAACGGAGCTCCTTTTTAACACTGAAGTATGGAAACGAAACAGGAATCACGATTCAATAAATAAAATAAATTGTATGTATTTCATGAAGTCAAAAATAAAACTGATTTCAGGTACGACTCATCTCAATTCGACTTAAGCTCGTAAATTCAATGGCACTCACTATAATGTGTATTCCATTTGATAGGCATCAATAATAACGTTGTCTCTAAAATCGAATAGGTCCGCTTCTCCATTCTTTCCTTCGATTTCTAAACGAATTTTGTTTCCCTCTCGTCCATCAGGATCAGTTACTCGAAACACGCATTCTGTATTATAATTTGATTTTAATTCCTGTGCAAATATTTTTTGAATGTTAGCATCATATTTTAGGTCGAGCACTTATACACTAGGATATACACATTTTTATCTTCGTAAGAAAATAGTAAGTCAATTTACTTTTTCACAAAGAATATATAGTTAAAAAGTCAACCTGACCTTGCAAATTCTCGATTAAATAAAAGGAGATTTTAAAAGCAACAGTATGAAAATATATTTAGGCGAAAAGAGCATTGTTTTTAAATCATGTTTCACTTTGTTACTACTATTTTCCGTGAAGGTATAGATGTATATGTTATATGTAGGTCATAAAACTCTATGAATAAAAAGGGTATCAACTCACCTCAGCAAAACATGGTCCATCATATGTAATTGATGGCTTTTCATCGAATATGTTTTGCACAAGTAAATAAACCGAGACACTTATATCACCTATACTAATAAGAAACTCATATCTTTGCTGCGAAGGATTCTCGTAGTCTTGTCGAGCATTAACTTCAACAAACCTTGAATTTAGCAACAACAAAAATTAATTGTTTTTCAATCATTAATTATTCACATTAGCTACTCAATTTGTTGACATTATTACTAAATAATAAATTGTTCTAATTTATATTAAGAATCTTCACAACTTCTTTTGATTAGTCAACAAATTCAAACAGTTTTGCTTGTATATTTTTTTGGCATCGGTTGAGCTTACCATCCATTCTGATTGCGATTAACCGATGCATTTAGAAGTTTATTTGTTCCAAGCTGGAAGGATTCAATTTCAGGCTTGGGTGATAGTCCTATAAAATATTACTAAGATGATATAGCAAAATTTTGCATAAATACATTTTTACCCACTTCTGTAATTAAATTTTGCTAGTTTGATGGGAACTGGAAGTTCTTCGTCCATTTTGATGATCTGCATCTGGCCATTGTATTCGCCTATTTCTACTCCTGGTGTTTTCATGTCTATAAAGAATGGAGCCTCCCAGATAGCTGAAAAAGTCACAAATATTCAATGTGGTTGCTAAAATATTTTCATAAAGGTTTAATTACCTTGCGAGCTCACAACTGATAGATACACTAGACATATACCTATTGACGTAAAAGGACCCATCTAAACAATTGAAGAAACACAGCTTAGAATCAAAAGAATCGGCAAGGCTCTCTGGAAAATGTTTTTATGATTTTTTGTAAAAATTAATTAAATTATGGCCTTGAAAAATGATGGAATTTTTGCGCAGTCTAATTAAAGATAAAGTTTGCAATACGACATACCATACCCTTGCCTACATGCCATAATTTTGTTTTACTAAAATCGAAAATAGGAGTGCAGCTTAAACAGATGCAATAGCACGTCAAAAGATGAGAGTATTCAGTTTTTTTTGAATTTTATCTGTGGGAAGCTAAGCTTTTACTTGGTGTAGGCATTTATCATTCATATTATCATAACACACTAACCCCTAGCTATTAAAAGGCTTACGCTGGCTGGACCTTTCTGTTCATCCTACAATCAATAAAAGTTCTAAACCTATTAATTTTTTACGGAAGACACGTGTAAAGACTCCAAAACATCAAAGGATAAAATATCTTATAAAGTTTCTGCATATGAAACGGTTGCGAAAGGAGTTTCACATCATTTCGAGACAGGAATAATTCGAAATGACGCAAATTATTATTCAGTTGCAGAAGATGTCTTAAAAGTGGAAAACACATCGTCAGTTGAATGATTTGATAAAATGAAATTGAAGAAGATTCAATCAGAGATTCAAAGAAAATGTAGGATTTCCTTCAAAGGAAGCTGATTGATATTTTAAACAGAAGATGGTGTCTGAATGAACCATGGATTCAATTCGATGTAGAATCCTGGTGATGTTGAAACTCAATAGTGATTTATGAACAGTGTTTCACTGATGTTTAAGATATATTTGCTTGAATTGTTTCTAAAAATCAAAAGTTTTAGTTTGAATATATTTACTTTGAATTTATGTTGCAAAAATTGGCTGCGAAAACTTTGCACATAAAAAAATTATAAAAAATAATTTTGTCCAATTTACATCTCGCATACAAAGAATTTGCCTCGTTACTTTTTTAATTAAGAATTAATTTGAAACTAGACAAACTAGGATTCACATAAAACCTATAACTAAGGAGACCTTTAATAAATCGCCATAATTCCAGTAAACATATTTCGTTCAATAATTGTGAAATATCGTTTGAATGAAACGTTTTATTTCCAGATAGAATTGTTCAAAGTAGTATATTTTTTAACTAACGAAGAATATTAAGGTCATCAATTAAAATACCCGTAATAAATGAAAATATCGCAATATTTCTTCAGGAAGAAGACGAATTTTTCATTCAGAAAAAAAATCCAGGGACAGTTGTTCTTCATATGTCACAACCTCAGGGGGAAACAATTCAATAATTCGGCGCTTCTCAAGTAAGTGGTGTATGTGAATATTGCAGGGAAACATCAAATCCTGAACCATCTTTACAAAATGATGTAAGCATTTCTTCATATCGTAGGAGAGAAAGAAAACTTACAGCATTTTTTCAGCTGCTGAAAATTCAGTATATTCTAGTGATGTAAACGGCTTACTCAAAGCCACTTGATTGGAGACCTATCAGGCAAATGATAAGCTTCTTTTTATTAAGAGTAGTAAATGAAGTTCAAAAGAATCACTTTTACACATGAACACTCTATTTCTATTAAAGAAGAACATTCAGGAATTTTTTCCGAAATTTAAATTCACGACGCTCAACCCTAAGAGTGTTCAAAACCTACAAGTTTGCTTCACTAATTGTATATATAGCAATGTCCCACTTTTCTATTATTCTTGGATCACTTTTCCTAGAAACTCGAATATAATGCGATACACGTTTCCCGTGTAATTCCTTTTTTATGAGGTTCAACTTAGTTCGTAGAGTTTGGTGAAAGTTCGAAAGTATTTTCTGATCTATCGATCCAAGGTATTTTCTGAAGATTTCAATGCCATATAATGTTCATGACTGCTTTATATCATAAATATGTTGAATATGAAAAACCGGATGAAACCAATGTTCGGTCAATCGCTAAACCTTTTTTCCAATAAAAGCCTTTTTTCTGAAAAAATTGGCTATAAAAAAATAACCTAGTCCTTTTGAAATGTAAATCAAATGATTATCTAAATGACCATCAAATTGCTTTTTTTATATCCTGAAAATCTGGAGCAACATCATCACCTCCTTCAGATCTAAATTTTGTCAGCTTATTCTAAGAGGCCCTTACAAATTATTATTTTTATGGAAATATTTTTTCATAGGACTTTATCCCAACAAGTTGTTTATTTTGCAATTAATTACACTCACATGTCCTGAGTATGAATTTATTGAAAACTTTGTTAAGAAACTGATCCATCTCTGTTTGAACTATGTTTAGTATAAATAACATAATTGTATTTGTAACATTCCAAGTTATTTGAGCGAAATAATTAATTCGATATATTTATTTAGTGGCTGTGGCTGTGTCTGTGTTTCCTTTATCGATACGAAACACGAAATAGCACTTATTGTTAATTAGGCGACTCTGCGCATCAAATTATTGCACTCGAAAATAGCCTTCATTGATTAGAAACTCAATTTTCGTCAGATATCAATTCATATTCGCTTTGTATTTTTTGTGTTCATATGTATTCAAGGAGAAAAAATAGTAATGGTGGCTACAACATGTTGGAAACTGTGAAAACTTCAGCAAAATCAAGAAAACTTTTGTAAAATATTCCTGTAATGTTAAAAAATGTAAATAAATGATATTTTAGTCGATTAAAAGTGTTCCAGGAAATTATAAGTGCAGTGCTGAAAATATCGTTTTGCATCATAATAAAAATTATAAAGTAATATTTGCAGAAAGATTAAGAAGAAGAATTTACAAAATGATTACTAGTATAATAAAAAGTATAAAAAGTTCATTGAAGAAATAAAATTTTATCTATCTGTTATGATACCAAATTGTTATAAATTTTGGCTTAAAAATATGTGCCTGTATTGAATTCCGCATCGAAAATCTATTTATTTGATGGTTTATCTGACTTGGTGAATTATTATTTACTAATATGCCAGCCTATGGTAAGAAAGATACTGGAAGACCAAAAATTCGCTATGGGAAAATATATTCGAATACATGCGGAAGCCCTACTGAAGCGTAATAATTTTACTAGAAATGATTTTTCCATGATTGAGAAAAACCCGTTTGTATAAACGGGAATCGGTTTCCCTGATCAAATATACTCTACACTTTTGAACCTAGGTTGAATATTGAAATGCTGTATACAATCATCAGCTAAAAAATTAAAATTTAATAAAGAGGTTTCCGTTCAGAAAAATAAAACGTACCAAATGAGGAAGTATTTTCAACTGGCAATTTACGAAAAAGTCAACTACACCAAACAGTATTCATTTCTAGGAAACAATAGAACATGCACGGAAAAATAATCTTGAAAATAAAATATATATAAATAATCGTTCGAATGAAAAATTATCCGAATTCCAAATCATTTTTAATTTTTAATGAATTTCTATAGACATATGAAATGAACACAGCACATTGAAAGTGGATACCAGTTTTTTTAACTTCCCAGTATATGGGAAGTTCTTGTAATCGCCTCGAAAATCGAAATTGAAATTTTCAACTTTTCTTTACGTTTTGAGGTCTATAGAGTATATATAAAGTGTTTTTAGAAAGAAGTATGTATGTATGTGTGTGTGTGTGTATGTACGTACGTACGTGCGTTCGCAGGCAGTTTTTCTACGAGCATAACTCACGTAAACCAAATCGTATCGACTTTTTTGAGGTGTCAATCGAAGCGTCTTTGCAGTCTTAAGAGTTGATTAGTTTTTGGGACACTTCGTTTTTGGGAGTTTGCTGTTTTCACCTCTTGAAGGTCAACCATGTTATGCGCTATATATCACGAACCAAACATGCGATTTTCATCAATAAGGTGTCAATCGACGGGTATTAAGATTTCTATGAATCTATCAAATTTTTAAAAAAATCGTTGGATCCGTTTTTTAATTTTTTTAAAAAAAGTGCCAAAAATTAGGTTTTTTTTCAAAAACACAAAAGTTTTAGCCTGATTTTCAAACCTTAGTAATCAATGTTTATATTATTTATATACTCCAAATAGTTCTTGTGAAAAAATCAGCAAAATTTTTTTTCATGTTTTCAAAAAAAATTAAATAAAAAATAAAATATCATTAAACGTTCAAATTCATTTACGTCATTGATTATATCTCGAGAACCAAATATAATCTTTCCATCATTAAGGTGTCAACCGACGCGTATCAACATTTTTATGATGTTTTTTTATTTTAAAAAAATTGTTAAAGCGTTTTTTACGATTTATTAATTTTTTTTTAGAAAAGTAGTGTTTTTTTCATAAAAAATTCCATTTTTAACCTGATTTGCACATCGTAATTATAAATGTTTATAGAACTTATAAACTTTTATCAATTTTTGTAGAGAAACCAGCAAAAACTTTTCTCATGATTAAAAAAAAATTAAATAAAAAATAAAAAATCATTCAAAGTCACTATGTAAAAACGGTTCATTCGAATCATTATACCTTAAATCTCTCATTCTAAAGACATTGTTGTAAAGTCAATCAAAGTTTATTAATATTTGCAAAATTTGAGCAGATTTTCAATAGTCTTCACAGCACCATGTTTAACTTTAATGAAAAAACTGCTTTGTAACCTGTCCCCCCTCCGATTGATCCGCGTGAATAATCAATCAAACCAATGCACCAAAATCCTTACGTAATCAATTGACGCTCCCGTAGATGTTACGATTAATATTAAATCATTCCAATAATTTTTATGAGAGGTACATTTTTATTATTTGAAGTAGTATTATTTCCATAACTTTTATTGTGTTTAATATTTTTAATATCTATGTAGATATTACTGGGAAGTTGACCGTGTGGACCTCATGGGTCGCACCTCACGGCTTGTTTAATTTTGTAGAACTGTTTTCTCCACAAAGTTTCAAAAATCAAGTGTTTTATGAAGTCAAAAAACTATGCTGCAACTAAATGGCTTTAAAATAATTCCCGTTTGTTCATTTAGGTTGACTAAAATTTTCTAAAAAAATTTACTTTCCTCTGTTCAAAATTATTGTAAAGTTCGGCAATGAAATTAGTTTTTTAAAGCATTTTCCTAATTATTGAAAAAATGCCAGACAAGAATATTAAAAATAGTTCTACTAAGTATTTTAAAGATTTTTTCTGTAAACTCATAAGTAGACAAGATATATTATAGAGAGATTGACGAAGTACATGGCCATTAAACAGTTTCCAGTTGTCCAACGCCCGGATAATTAAAACGATACAATAATATTCAAATATATCCTGGCCAAAAGTTTTCAGTTCGAATGATTTTTTTAAAAAAGGATCGCAAATGTGAAAAACAGCAAATTTTACAAAACTTTAAGTCAAATGGAAGACTTGGAAATTTTCGATTTTCACAAAGAGGAGCAAAAAATTGTAGACAATCCTTAAGTTGATATTTAATAAAACATGTAGATTTGTGTAATTTTGGACAAAACAATGAATTTTTTTCACCATTTTTCAACAAAGGTTTTACTTTGTATGCTATTCTTTGCAATGTTTGTTTTAATTAGGATCACAGCTAATATTTTTCTTAGTGTTCACGTACTTAATCAAGTATTTAGGTATCCACTTTATGCTTTCTGGAAAATAGTACTTATGCACTTTCTAGTTTTTCAATTCAGGGATACAATTGATATAAATCGTTATTTACATAAACCGGTAGGCAAATTAGTTTTTTTTCACAACTTTACGACACAAATGAAATTTCGCGACACTTTCCAAGCTTCTAACGATCCAATTTTCATTTCAAAACTAAAAAAAATCTTACTGAGAAGAATAACTTCTCTTATCAATAGTGCACCATTAATTGGCAATCAATTTTATCTCGAGTACAAGTTTTCCATTAAAGTGATGTATAGGTGAGTCAAAACAGTGTAAAACAAATCAAAGCAATAAAAGTCATGACGATTCTACATTATCTATTTGTTGAAACAATCAAAGAAACTTTATCGTCTTTTCCAATACATTCCAATATAATTTTTGTACTCGATATTTAACTAATGAGATAATTGCTATTTGCGATATTTGCTTCCGCTTTAACGTGAATTTGTGAACGCATTTCATTGAACAATCCTTCAAAAGCTGTGCAATTTTCCTTATTTAGTAAATAAGCTGAGAATTTTACGCTCGAATGTTAGTTAACTTGGGAAATGTAGTTAATTATATTATGTTTCTTTGAAATACATAACAGACGAGAGGGACGTGACAATCAAAATATACTTGAACTAAGTACTTCTGAAAGGTTTATTTTCATATTAAATCCGAAAACAATAAGTTAAATTTCTGCTTCTATTCATGCTTATTTCTGCAGATGTTTAAATTTAATAGCATTGGAAAAAGACTGCCGTAAGTACCTTCGCCATTGATGGCAAAGTTTTAATTACGTGATTCGAAATTAATGAGAAGATTTCATTTCGTGCGTACAACAATCCTTCAAAGCTTTACTCATAGAGGAAGTCGAGTTCCTGTTTTGTTGAAAATTGCTAAAGGCCATTTTATTGCATTGTCTAAATAATTATATTCATATTAGTTACTTGTTTTTTGGGATTCGTTTAGCAATTTGTGTATTTTCTAAAAAATGTTCGCCGATTGAAAACAATCTTTTCAAAATTGCTTGAACATTGTGTTGGAAGTAAGATAATGGAACTGAATCGGCTCGAGCGCTCCTCAATTTTTAGAAAAGCAAGTAGGCCGGATCTGTAAAAAACGACTACATTTGCCTGACGGGGGGGATGCACACTGATTTTTGCAGGAAAACTCGTACAACAATAATTGACTTATCCTCCCTCTCAAAAAAGTCGGGAACATTAAAAAAATCGAAATGTTTAAATTTATTAAAAAAACCTTTTTTTCCTTTAATGGAAAGTGTGGTTTCGGCGTGTCGGATGGCATCCTCATCAAGTGCTGTCATAAGCCATCCGTCACGAAACAGCACTACCACGGTTAGCTTGTTGATGGATTAAGCTTCGTTATATTTCAACCATTTTATAATTTACATCTGCGAATTATAACGACCGTCAATGGGTTCGTATATAGCTACGTTGCTAAGTTTAGTTTAACTATACTTTTTTTCCTACTTTTCTCACTTCTAACTATAAAACGGTTCATTTTAGAGATGATGGAAGCATGGTTCCTTCGACTGAGTCCACAGCCGCCTTGCGCTGTTTTAGATTTTATTACCAAGTTTAGCAAAAATTCCTGATGCTGCCCTAATAATCCGATTTTAATTTTGTAAAATGCATGTGATAGGTGAAAAGTTGTTTTGTATGTGAAAAAAATTTCAAACTTCTATAAGTTCAAGTGTTTGACTTGGAAGCTTTCGAAAATTTTGAGTTTTTTTTGAATAAACTTAGATTGCACAATTAATATGACAATCTACTGAATCGATTTTGATGGAAATTTGTGTGCAGTTGACTTACACTATAAATTTTTGCTAAGCGAACTCTGAAAGTCCTAAATTCATTTTAAGTGGTGAAAAAAACCTTTTTCCTCTTTTTTCAAATATTTCTTGCTATTTTGCGGCAAGAGTTAAATGTTTTAAAAATTTTAACCAATTCTATCTTGTAGAAAATTTCATTGCGCAACTATTTTCAAACAACTTTGCTCTAAATGAACCGTTTTAAAGTAAGGAGTGAAAAAACTAGGTAAAAGGTTTTTTTTTAGAATTTTTTTAAGCATTTCAATTTTTTTTAATGTTCCAGACTATTTTGAGATTTTCAGTCAATTATTGTTATACGAAAAATTCCACAAGTCTGCCTGCAAAAAAAATGTGCCGCCCTCAACGGCCAACTGAAAAAAAACCGCCCTGGTCTAAAGTAAATTTTGGTGGAAATAGTACTCCCGGGTCAGTTTTTAAATTACATTATTTTGTCACGCAACTTTATTTCATAGATATTTCAGCATGGAGAGTACTCACTCATTTAGAATATTTGCCGATTTTTGGTGAAAATATAATTGAAAGGAAAATACTTTGAAGCCTCAAATAAGTTTGTTATCGTTGGCTTAATTAAAATGTGAATTTGTCGATGAAAAAAAATATTGGACGCAAGACTCAATTAAGTACTTTTCATAACCTGCGCCTTTTGCTCTTTGGTAACAAAATATCCTAATCACCGGATAGACATAACACCTAATTTTCGTGTTGATATTAAATATAATTAACTATTATCATTACATAGGTAAATAAAAGATCTTCAGCATCATTCTACAATTTATTTCTTAAATAGATTCTTACAATAAATTCGTTAGAAAATTAGCATCCATCCTTGTACTATGTCGCAGTGTTTGCTTACACTAAAGGCTTTTTATTTATGTTAGACGGTAGGAAGAAACTCAAAAATGCTGATACTGTTATAAGCGAAAAAAGATTAGCTAGGCACAATATATTTGGTTGGTGGTTAAATACTCACGAATCATGGACCCGCCAACCATGACAAACGGCGGCAAACATCCCATTTCTATAAGAATGGGAAATAATGTATTTCCTATAAGAGCACCAGTCCTTCCAAACATCATGGCCAAGGATACGATCATCGTTCTTTGGAAGACAATAATCAATTAAACGCTTCCTTCCCATTGCAAAAATTATTACCTCAAAGTTGTGGGGAAAAGGTTGGCTATGACCCCAAGTAAAGCTGTAGACGCAATACTCCCTACAGACACATAAATCGATGATAATATCATTGTGACTAATGAATTGGTTGCCCAGTAAAGAGCAATGCCCATTACTCCGGATAGGATTAGCACCGATACTAAGAGAGTAAATGAATTAATCAAAGTAAGGAGTCTTAATGGTATTTTCAAAGAACCTACTCAATATCAATTTGCTGCCGAGAGCATTGATTAAAACACCTGCCACAAAGTAGCTCAGAATTTGCGTGACGCCAACCACTGCTGAGTTCAAATAGGTATCACTATCCACATCCTGTGAAAGAAAATCGATTGCAATTTTAATGAGCGCTTTTCACATTTCACCGTGTGATTTTCGGTGGGCCAATATATATATATATATTGAATTAATCGAGTGGAACCTTTTAGTATACACACCACAACACAATTATCCTGCCCGGATGCTTGAACATTCTGAATGGTCCTGTTGACATTGTAATCTATCATGGTGCACAAATTCGCTTCAGTCCCCGGATTTCCTTTTAAGAATGTATTTTCATAGTTGGATATGATAGCAAACAGTTGTGGTACCCACAAGCGCAACGTGTTTAACCTAAAGGTAGACGCAATGATTCGGTTAAGGATGTTAGTTAACGTGCATGCTGTCTTACCCCAGTAATGTACAAAACTGTATCACATAAATTTGAATGGATTGTCCTAAGTACGGTTTACAGAACATGGGCCGGAGTTGCGTAAAACCAGCTTGTATTGAAGAGAAAAAATGTTTGCCTTCATCATGCTCCCGTTTGGTTCCTTTACTGCTCTCGACAGTGTTGCTTTCCGAGATTGGTTCCTTTTGCGGAGTTTCATTTATAAGTTCTTTTATCTGTAAAGTAAAACGATAAATAGCTGGTAAGTAGTATGCTGAACCAGGGACCTTTACAAGTTTATCATATAGAAATGTCTATTTGCATTCCTGCAATCTTGGGAACCCTTGGTAGTTTTCAGGAATAAAATTGAACACTACTGTCTCAAGCAAAGCAAAACACATCTTAGTATCTCGAGAAAAGTTTTTATGCAACATTTTCCCGTTTATTGGGAAAACTGTTGTGATTTTAGTATATTTATGAAACTATGCACAACAGTCGACGAAAATAAAAGCTACAATCATTGAAGAAGTAGATGGGCTAAGCTAGTCTGAATACTGTCTGAAAGCATCAAGAAGAAAAGTTACTTGACAGTAATGCCTCCCTTCGCCAAATATCAACCTGAATACAAGTCGCCATTTTTCTCTACTCAGCTTTCTGAATTTTTTTCGTAGTGTAAAGAGTGCTTCGTTATTCGTGGAAATGCCACGAAACTCGATGAAAACGTTTTTGTAGTGTAATGCGAATGATCGATAGTTAAAAGCATGCAATTATCGTTTATAATGGAAGCAATAAAATGTAATATTATCCAGTTGCGAGGAAGAGGAATTGAATGGATAGTTTAATAAGTATGATGTATTTTAATCCGACGTAATGGTAATATGGTTGGGAGGTTTTCAATAATGGACTCATACACATTCACTTAACATGCTCGAAATGGATGGGGAAATTGATGAATTGTTTCAATGAAGGCTAAATGGAACGTTGTCCAAGGTGATCGATATGTGGCTGCCTAATAGATCTTTAGAAAAGTTTAACCGAAGTTCTAACTTGACAACGTATCTATGAAAAAACTGTTATAATATTTGGTTTTAACCAAGGATGCATCCGATACCGATACCGATATATCGCCGATACTTCGCGTTTGCCGATATATCGGTATCAGCGATATTTTAATGGCCGATTCAACGATACTTTTCAAATTTCGCGCTTTACAAATGATGTAATTTAAACGGTCGTGTTGTCTCGTCTATTTGGTTGCAAACGAGTCTCGAACTAAGTATGCTCGGAGAATCCTCGCGATTTATTCAGCCTCTTGTTTCGCTAGGTTGAATGTTGTCGCGCGTAGTATTTTTCCTTGCAAATAAAATTAAGAATTACATATCGTAATTAATTGGTGTGTGTATATCATTCATAACTAGCCGTTTGTGTCAAATTAAATAAATCTATAAAGTAGTCATGTCAACTTCAAAACACAAATTATTGGAAAACACAAGAATTCCGTCGACAGAAAGGGAAAATTCATCGTAATCGAAAAAAATAACGGCTGACTTGGTATCGGCTCTTAATGAAAAGTTTGATGGTTTGGAAAATAAAGAAATATATTGCTTAGCCGCAATGCTTGATCCTCGTTACAAAGCACGAATATTTCAATTACAGTCCACTATTACTACTGCGAAAAAAACGTGTTGTTCAGTTACTTGATCTTAATGTAGCACTGCATTCCGAAATTATTTCAGACACGGTCACACCTACAATATAGTACTGTAACATTAAGTTCTGATATGCCAATGAGTGGTGCGCTTTATAGCGTTTGTGAAAATATTATTAGAGAGTCCGAGGAAGATGAGCGTGTATCTATTCTGAGCTGTAACTCTCTCAAAGAAGAAGAGAGATACCTAAGATCTCCTAATATATGGAGAGATATATCGCAGATCCGTTCGTTTTCTGGTGCAATGACGTCTCATACCCAACTTGAAAAAATGGCGCAGAAGTACTTTAGTTTCCAAATAAGTTCTGTCGCTTCTGAGAGATGATTTTTCATCGCAGGTCAGACTTGCGAAATCACCTTTCTCCGCAAAACTGAAGAATATTTTGTTTTTTAAACAACATTTTTTTTCAATGTTAATTTCAATTATTAAAACTATTAACTAATTTCAACCTGTCTATATTTTTTATATTAATTTAAAAAAATAACCTGACTTGTGTTTTATGTATTTTATTTACATTTTTTAATTCGGTATCGCCGATATTTTTATAAGAGTATCGGTATTGGATCGGCAAAAAGGCGTATCGAGGCATCCCTAGTTTTAACATTTTGTTAAGGCCATTTTGTAATTATATAAAAAAAAGTTAATGAATTGTTATACATAGTATCTTTTTTTGGATAGCACAGTAGAATGTTTTACTTACTGAATAACTTTCTTTAGGTTGTCGAGAATTCCACCGATAAATTGTCTGAAACACCTTTAACGCCTCCTCATTTCTCCCGGCCGTCATTAGAAACTTTGGGCTCTCGGGAAGGAACGTATAGCAAAGTCCGGCTATTAAACTTGGAAGTGCAGAAACAGCAATGAACACTTTCCACGAACGTATTACTGTTTAAGAAAATAATCAGCTGTATATCAGGACGAGCATTTGAGTTTCATGCGTACTTATGGAGTTGAACAACAACACATTCCAATTATTAGGCAGAATTCCATAAGCAATGATTGGCAACGATATGGTTGCAACACTAAAGAAGCAACCAATCGTCATCATAACTCGTCCTCGATGTTTCGTTCCATGGAACTCATTGGCGTAGGACATCAAAACGGCAAACGGTCCGCATATTCTGTAGGAAATCGTTTAGAAGCAACATCTAACACTGTTTGTATTATTGAGAGTGGACGTTACACAAATCCGCCGATAAATTTGAAAGTAATTAGATACATTCGGTTCGGACTTAATGAACTTATTAAAACACACAAAGCATCGAGCAAATAGCCGATAACTAAAAGTTTTTTTCGACCCATCGTATCGGCTAAATAACCCCAAAGAATAGCTGATGTTATCATCCCTGTACATATGAAAATAGAACAGAAGTTAGAATAAGAAATCTTGAAGAAGCGGAAGCCAAACAGTGTCACCTGCGTAAGTAACTGCGTTGAGTATTCCTTTGTCGAGTAGCTGCAATTTGAGATCACATTCTGCACTTGGCACTATGTAAGACATTGTTGAGGTCTGGAACACTGTCGCCATGCATGATGGCAACAGGACTAACAAGAGTATGTAGTTGAATAGTCCATAGCCAGTGGCTGAAATAGCAGTTTCAAAGTCTGCTGGTCCATCTTCTAAAAAAATGAAAAAAAATCATCAAATAATGTTCGGTTAAATTATCAATTTTATTTATTTATCGAATATAAATACTGGACCTACTGTAAAATTTCACTTTGACCAGAACATTCAATCATAGTTGCAAATATCCCTAACAATGTTGGTTCTAATTTAAACACACCTGATAACGATATTGCAATTAAATCTAGAATATTTTCCCCCGTAGAATTATTTGTAGTCAAAGATGAATGATCCAGAAAGTAACTTATTATGGAAAATGGAGTTTTTTTTATATGTATTAAAAATTTATATTCAACAAAATAATTTTTTTAACGTTTATGAGTTTTTCGCATCATGAAAACTTTGACCATGAGAAACAAAAAAAATCCAGTTAACAGTGATTTTAAAGCATTGCATTCGTAAATTTTGAAACTGAAAAAAAATATTCTTTCAATATTCGTAAAGGAAATATAGGAACTTCAAGCAGATGTAAAGTTGAACACAACCAAACTTTTGATTCATAAAATTCCACATCATAAATCCTCATCAACTTTATTAAACTGTCAGGAGCATTTGTATGAAAATTTAGTTAAAAGGAACTCGAAACATAAATACGCCTTGATTATTTTACGTGAATCGCGACAATATTTTTTTGGAGCAGAGTAAAAAAATACAGCTTACTGCAAACTGACAAAACTACCAAAAATTACGATTATGAGAATATGAAAAAGTCTATCTGAAGTGGTATAAGTATTGCAAAGTGATCGATATCCAATCAAAGATTTAGATTGCATTAAAATTGTTCAGAAATCATAAAATTCGGCCAACGTTCTGCTGTTGGCAATTGAAGAGGAAAAAAAGCGGGAAATATATTAACACAAAACTCATTGGCCTCTAATGAAGACCAATACTTTCGATTTCTTATGAACTTATTGGCTTGGTTAAAAAAAGTGTCCGCGCAAAGCCTAACGATCGTGCAGACAAAATTAAAACAAGTATTCTGTGAGGAAGAACTATTGGAGGATACTCAAGACTGATTGTCAAGTGCTTATGGAAGTTTTTTGTATGAAACTCATCCAACAAACTGGAAGTATGTATCATGACGTATTCTCCAATTTGTACACTAGGACATCGCGCCATACTTTGCAAATACTACCTTCATATAATTACAATAATTTCTTTTTATTGATTTTGATCATTTGGAATCAATGCCTATGACTCATTGTTTAATTTATTCAAATTTTGACCTTCTCCCTTGAAACTTCTTCCATCTCCTTTGCGTATATTATCGACTCTGTTCCTTAAAAAAAAAGGTTGATCAAGTGAAAGACCTTGGTGTCATCTTCGATCCTAAACTAAAGTTTGACGCTCACATTCGTGATATTGTTTCCATGTCTTAAAACTGTCGGGGTTTGTTTTAAAACATTCTCTTATTTTTTCCAATCCACACTCGGCAGTCCATTTGTTTGTAAGTATTGTTCATTCTATACTGCAATACGCTTCCCAAATTTGATCTCCTTATTTTGAATCTCATGTCAACCTCATTGAATCTGTCCAGCGTAAATTTACCCGCCTCCTCCTTTTTAAGTTTAACATTCCTTATACTCCTTACAAAGAACGTCTTTCACTCTTCAACATACCCTCCTTATCATCGCACAGGACATATCTTGATCAATGCTTTCAGTACAAGCTGTATCATAATTATATGGCTGTGAACATTGATAATCTTACTTCACAACGGCAATCCACTAGACCCTCTCGGTCAACAGATGTTTTTATATTGACTTTTGCTAGACCGAATGTCTATTATCACTCTCCGCTGCTCCGTTTACACAGGACTCACGATAGACTCCAGCTTGGATCGTTTCCCTCTAGCCTCGAAGTTTATAAAAGACTTTTGCTAAATGTTCTATTTAATTAAACTCTAATTTATCTTTTAAGTGTTTATTCTGTATCTATTTTTGCCCACATTTTATAATTGGAATGTTCTGTTAAATGTGTTGAATAAATAAATAAATTTCATAGCAAAAAAAAAACAAAGAACTTTCCTAAATTCGGTTTTCATTGAAGAGAATTTAACACATTTTGCCATGAGGCAAAACACGAATTGCTATCACATAGTTTCCAAAAGTTCGCAATTTCGTTTCAACTAATAATAAATCGACTGTGTATGTATTTTGGCATAACAATTTTTATTGCTTCATGCTTTCATATACAGAATTAATCTCCCACTTCTATTCCAGGTAAGTAATATATTGCAGCCTGTCTAAAATCGTGAACTCACGAAATAGAAACCTGCTAATATTTTCGCGAACAGAATACGAAAGATGATGAGAGAGGAATAATCTGATATGAAAGCATTGCTTCTATGGAAAGTTTTAGTACGAAATAAATTGGCAATTTTGGCCATCATCAGACGTGGAGCTCAACTACTTGCTGAGGACGTATATGAGGAAGTGAAAATTGCCTGATGAGCTGTAGTGAATAAGATGAAGAAAATCGAATGGAAGTTTCAAGATACAACTGTAACATTAAGTATCTTGTTCATGCAAATCGTGTAGTTATCAGAACTTTAAAAGTCTTTTAAAGTCTGGCATTGCAAACCGAAGTGAATAAAGCAGTGTTTCATTTTACATAGTCTATGAAAAATAATAACATATTTAGAAAAAAAATTGTGGAACCTGAATACAAGTTTCTTTCGAATACATTAGAAAGTGTTTCAAGGCAAACACTCAATTCATTTAAAAGATATAATAGTATTTGTGTGTTCATCCGAAAATATGTGAATTTCATGGGACATATTTCGGAAGAAAATATCTATAAAAATAACATTTTATTCACCCACGTATTGAATCTATGTATGATCAATGATGTTACATGGGTTGACACTTAATTTTCAGCATCGTAAGAGCTAATGGGATTTATTCGGAAAATTCTCATTTTGTGTCATCAAGAACTTTCCCTTGAAGATAATATTCGGGTCAGCTTGTGACATTCAAACTTTTTTCCAATTAACTTTTATATCCAAAACAATCTTTCCACAGCTGAGAGTAGGTGTAACATTTCGACTTTTGAACAAATCTCACATCCAGGATTGAGTTTCGAAGTGATGTGACGAGAAAAGTGATTTATTTTTGTTAAACCTCGATCAAGTTTTCAAGACAGTTAAGATTTGTCAATGGAAAGTAATAAAGTGAATAAATTTAAAAACCATTTTTTTGGTCTAGCAACTACTTTAAGAGTTGTGTCCATATTTGTTGCATTGTTTGTTCGTTTACCTTTATGCTAGTTTAGGATCACACAAATTGAGTTGTGAGTTTGCAATCTATAGGGTGGCTGAAAAGTTTTTTGTATAAAATTTGAAAGAAAAAAGCTTGATTTAATATTATAGTTTAATTATAAACTATACATATTAGGTAATATAATAAATAATTAGTATGAAGCATGTCCTCCTTTGTTTGCTATACACTCTTAAAGTCGTTTTCTGAAACTTTCACATATTTTTTTTTAGGAAGTTTGCAGAAATTGCGCCCAAGCCAACACGTCGAATCAGCTGCTGCCTATTTTTTGGTCTAGGATCTCTAAAGATACTCTCTCTTAAATTGGACCACACATTTTTGATGGAATTTAAATCAGGAGAACTACCAGGCCAATCAATCTACACATTAGAAAAATACTCATAAATCACCTCATAAGTTTTCAAAGCAGTATGCGGCTTGGCGCCATCTTGCATCAAAATCACTTCTTTTCCGTCCCTGCATTGTTGGCGATTAGTAATGCATTGCACAAAAATAGGGAGAATATTTTCCCTGTAATATTGTCCACTAACAGTCACTCCTTGCTGAACGAAGTGAAGCTTGTTTTTCCGCGACTGCTCACTCCGCCAGCTTCCATGATTTTTAAGTCGAATTTCGGAGTCTGTATTACGGGAATATTTGCGGGATTGCAGGTTCTTACTGTCCTATTCTGTCGATTGGATGCAGTTGTATCAATGACTCGTCCGTAAAAAGGATGTTTGCACGTAGTCTTTCACCACGGGCATTGTCATCAGCAAATTCAACCGGTCTTGAATGTTCTTCTTGGAAAGGAGAGGTTTCTTGCGTTGTCTTTAGGCTTGCTGGCCCCAGTTGGTGGACCGAATGTATCGCTGAACGGTTCGCCTTGGCACGGTTTTAATGGCCGCCGGGGAGCTGTTAAGCCGTTTCGTCACTGTTCGCGTCCCCACTCCTGGTCTATTTTCAGCCAATTTTCGAATTTTTCTTTTTGCTTCTGCTGGAAGTACCGATGGCCGACCACTTCTTTCCATATCCTCCACGTTTCCAACTTCGGCATTGCTCCATTTTTTCACGGTGTTCTTGCTGATCCTAAATATTCTGCATATGTCGCTGCAGCTGTACCTCAATCGATGCATGCGTTGAAATGCAATACGTTTATGAATTCGATCACCTACCATTATTTTCGCAAAAAATTCCAATTCAATTCGTTGAAGATTCACGAAGATTTTAAAGTTTGTACAAACGAGCGTTAAAATTAAGGTCTTTCGATAAATTTGATACTTTCACTTCAAGTAACCAAATCTGAATGGATAAATTTATGTTTTCAAAAGTCTTTTTAACTGTACAGGAGTTAACATCTAATGCTTATAAAAAATACCGAAGTACTTCTGGGTCTGCATATTTTACTTGTAATTAGGCCTACCTGCAAATCCTCTTCGAATTTTCGTATCTATTTTTGCTGAGTCTTCAATGAAAGTCATTATTTTCGTAGTATCGTTTAAATTTCTGTTTTCATTTTTTATGGAAATTAATTAAAGCTATAAGAAAATTTCAAGTGGGTGTCCAAATTTTTGAAGATAATTTTTTTGCTGATAAATTTATTCGGGTTGATTTTTCATGTCCATGGTCAGAAACTTTTGCGCCACCCTGTAGTAGCGTCGTCAGTCAGTGCTATTAGATTGTAAACTTTGCAATTTTCTTCTTCTTTATTTTTGTTTTAAAACCATCGATCCATCCATTAAAAAATCAATTTACTGCACTGGGTTCATAATTTCGAATTAAACGAATAAAATTTTAGTATGCATAAAATTTTCAAAATTATTCTTTGAAATTTCATAAATACGTCCAGTATGGATTTTTATACCAAGTGAATATATTTTTTTCTGAATATAAATCGATTTGCTTGTTTTCTCTTCAGGTTAATTTACTTTATATGTCTGGCAAGTCTGCTTTATGCTTCATATTTCTACAAGGTAACTTGAGTTTGTCGTGAGAAAATTCGATTCACCCATGGGCGATTAGAAGCTTGCGATTTTCGGCTTTAACCATGGTAACGCCATTTACAATAGTGGATCACATAAATGCAATTTTGTAAAAAAAATACTGTTTAAATGTATAGAGCTTATTGAGAGTTCGTGCAAAACTTGTCTTTTGTTTTAATAAATAAAATAAAATAATAAATATTAATAATAATATTATTATAATAAAACTTGCACTGTTTTTGGTTATAAAGCCCATACATATCATCTGAATATGAACACAGTTATCGTTTTGATCTTTACATTGCGTAATATAGAAGCACTATCAGGTATATCTTAAATTAATATACATTGTTTATATTTCGTCCAAATTATCAATTCTATAATCAAAATTGTATCCAAAAAGCTTATAGCAATTGCCATATTGAAATTTATTTTTAAAATTTCAAACTTTTTGGGTATATGAAAACTTATCTGATTGAAGTCATGACAAAGAATCATTCTCCATCGTTCAAAATTATCAGATATTGTATCAGGATTAGTTTTGGTGTGACAAATTTAAGCTGTCTAGATTATATACATGTTATAATGTGTGCCAAAACGTGAGACCGATTTTCTTTTCATTTTGAATTAAAAAAAGCAAAGCATATATGCAGGAATAAAAGCTTTAATGAGAAAATGAGGAAAATAAATACAATTATCGGAATAAACAGGCAGACAGATTTACAGCAATACTTTCAAGTATTGTTGAAAAATTATTATCAGAATCCTTATAGTTTCTCCTCATACAACTATCTAAGGGTTGAGACACTACAGAGCGTTGTATTTTATTGAAAACTCAACAGTCTAAAATTTTGATTCTACATTTAACACAATCAATGTCATTCATAATAAAGTTGAATGGCTTGATGATCACCGTAAATAGGTCATCATTTATGTAAAAACAAGCCGCGAAGTGCGACCCTTGAGGTCCACACGGTCAACTTCCCAGTAATATCTAGATAAACATTAAAAATATTAAACAAAATAATAATTTTAAAAATATTACTACTTTTAATAATAATAATGAGAGGTATTCATAGCAGCAACAGAAATGAGTTAATATTAATCATATCATCTACGGAAGGTTTTTTTTGGACTTCTATCATTTAAGCAGTTTTTTTATTAACACTAAAACACTGTAAAAACTATTGAAAATCTGCTCAAATTATGCAAATATTATAAAACTTCGATTGAATTTACAACAAATTCCTTAGAATAAAAGATATAAATTAATGTCCATCGTATGAACCCTCTATACATAATAACTTTGAATGATTTTTTATTTTTTATTTAGTTTTTTTTATAATCATGGATTATGGTTTTGCTGGTTTCTCTTCAAAAACTGATAAGAAGGTATAAATTTTATAAAAATTTATCACTGTGCTGTGCAAATCAAGTTGAAAAATTATTTTTTATGAAAAAACCTTAAAACCATAAAAGCCTAATTTTTTGCATTTCTTTTATTAAATTAAAAAGCTGCTGAAACAATTTTCATGTAATGTTGAAAAAATTGCCACAATGTCAATACACGTCTATTGACACCTTAATGATGCAAATATTATATCTGGTTCGTGAGATATAGTGAATGATAAAAATGACCTTGGAAATCATGATGACTTTTAATTATTTTTTATTTGTAATTTAATTTTTTACGTAATCATGAGAAAAAGTTTTGAAATTGTTTCTACAAATATTGTTTGGAGTATATAAATTTTATAAACACTGATTACTATATTTCGCAAATCAGGTTATAAATTTATTGTTTATGAAAAAAAATCTAACTTTTTGCACTTTATTCTCTTAAATTAAAAAAAACGGCTCCAACAGTTTTTATAAAAATTTGATAGATTCACGCAAATGTTAATACGCGTCGATTGGCACCTTAACAATGCAAATCGTATGTTTGGTTCGTCAGATATAAAGCATGACAGAAATGGCCTTGAAGAACATGATGACTGTTAATGATTTTTTATTTTTTATTTGATTTTTTTGTAATCATGAGTAAAAAATTTTGATGTCATTTTCAATAAAACTGTTTGTAGTATATAAATTTTATAAACATTGGTTACTGCAACTTGGAAAAAAGGTTAAAACTTTATTGTTTTTGAAAAAAACCGTTATTTTTTGCACTTTTTTTAAAAAAATTAAAAAACGGCTCCAAGAAATTTTTGAAAAACTTGATAGAATCACATAAATGTAAATACGCGTCGATTGACACCTTATTCAAGAAAATCGTACTTTAGGTTCGCGAGATATAACGCATGACAGAAATGACCTTCAAACGGGCAAAACAGCAAACGCCCCCAACCGAAGTTTCCCAAAAACTAATCAGCTCTTAAGATTGCAAAGACGCTTTGATTGACACCTCAACGAAGTCGATACGACTTTGTTTACGTGAGTTATCGTCGTAGAAAAAAGTGTCCACGAACGTACATACGTACGTACGTACGTACATACACACACACACACACACATACATCTCCCTTTCTAAAAACACTTTATATATACTCTATAGACCATTGGCGGCTTCTTCTACCGTGCACTTGTGCACTGCACTCCCTAACATTCAAATCCAAATAAAATATTACATTAGTAGAACAATTTCAAAAAAGGAAATTTCGCACAAACTTTTTGAAAGAAAAAATCCTCATTGTAATATCACCCACCCAATAATGAAAATGAAAATTTATATTTGCTATTGTACGCCCAACATTTCCGTGCACCCAAGGCAAGTGCACGCGAATCTCCCATACATCCCATGCAAACGTTAGAAAACCGTCACACAAGCGAGAGGGAGTTTTATATAAATCATAACAAGTGGGTTAAAAAGAGACAGAAAGCGTATTCCACGGGCAATGCACGGTGTTCATACGATCGTGCTATGCTAAACAGTGGCTTGCAAAAATTTTGAAAGTTGAAAGGAATTTGTAAAATATTAGAAATATTTTTTTCACTTCTAATTGTTAGTGCCTGTTCCCGCTCAATTTTGTCTGTCATTTCCGAATGTAATAAAAACGATTGAAGTGAAAGTAAAAGTTGAAAAGTGAAAAAATCAAACAGTTTTCGAGATAATTAGTATTGTGGAAAGCTAATCGAATTCTCCACAAAGGGATGCATTTTAAAACTCGCTGAACAGTTTTAGTTTTTTGGTAGTGTTGAAAGTGCGTGAAGTTTAGGTGCTTATCGATTCGATAAAATATCGATAAATTGATAAACCCATTTTTGGATATCTGCAGCAGTGCTAGAGTCTTATCAAAGGATTTGAATTTTTGAAGTTTGGAAATTGAAATCAACGCTGCCAGGGAAGTTAATCTAAGTATCGCCGCAACGATTAAATTAAAACTAATTTATTTACGAAGTTTTAGACAGTTGCTGTAGTGTATACACCAAATCTTATATATAATACCTATTATTAAACTAAATTTCATTCCATTAACATCCATCTGTGCTGAAGTTTGTGATACTTTATTGCTGTTAGCTGAATATCGTTTATAATATAAAGGTCATTTAATAACAACTAAACTATTTTATCCTGATTGCCAGCAAACTTACCGCAATCAATTTCCTGAAGATGAGTTTGGAGTTGCTTTAAATTATTATGATTTTATAAACAAAGACAAACTGAGAAGCGAATTAACAGTGATATAATCTCGAGACGATTTTTGTAAGGCTGATGGCGCTCTGTCAGTCTTGCAATTATTTTACAATTGCAACTTGATAGAATGTTTCAGTAAAACAGTGAAATTTGCTGAAAATTATTTGTACGATCCCAATGACTACGGAAGAAAGTGAGCGGTGTTTTTCAACTTTAAAACGGGTGAAAACTTTTTTAAGAAATACAATAACAGAAGATAGATTAAATGCTTTATCCATCATGGCAATAGAGAAGCGAATGATTACTGATATTCCTGACTTCAACCGTATAGTAATTTAGGTCTTTGCACAGGGAAAATATAGAATAATGGATTTTTTGTATAAGTAAATCATGTTTTCTTTTCCCTGCTTCACGTGTTGAATTACATCAAAGAGATGAACTTTTCATACAAAGGGATGCATGTGTATATGATACATAATAACGATTTTTCGATCTTGTGCACTACCATTAAATTTTACCACCAGCCGCCACTGCTATAGACCTCAAAACGTAAAGAAATGTTGAAAATTTCAATTTCGATTTTCGAGGCGATTACAAGAACTTCCCATATACTGGGAAGTTAATATAATTTAAATTTATTTAACTAAAGTTTGTACCGAATCTAGAAGAGGCGGCTGTTAGCCCGAAACAGTTCAAAGCTGAAGCATGATTTGGGCTAACATGATATTGGTCTTTATAATGATCAAAAATTGTGAGAAATTATAACCATTCAGAAAAAGAATAATCACAATTTTTAGTAAATAATAGCCGCGGCTAGTTATGATTAAATAGATAGAACTATTGTCTATCCAAATGTTTTGCAAAACAAATTTTTAAATAAACGGAATGGATATAGCAACAAATTTGCTCAGATATATATATATGGATCGATTAAATGATAAAAATTCTTTGTATTTGAAATAAAAAGCAGTGATTTTTTCAAATACGACTGTGCAGGCTTGCTTATGCTTCAAGTGAGGGTCATTTATTTATTGAAAAGGTAACTTCACTATATGTAAGTAGAATAGTGGACACTTCCACAAACCACGATAAATTCTTATTATATCATTCTTAGTTATTTTCACGATTTGGATTTAAAATTAATTAAATTCTTTCTTTTGAGATTCAATCAAAAGAAAGAATTTTTCGCACTATTATTCCGGTTGTTAGCTGTTGAAATTCCATTGCCATTAAAAGCAGGAATTTATTTTGCATTATCACTAAACAAAGAAAAATAAATTATTTGTGTCTCGTTTTTCCAACTAGAAAGGTTGTCTTAAATTTGCTGCATTGCACAAGCACTTGAAATGAAAGCGATAAATATGTTTGAATCGTAATTTGTAACTTTCTGAGTCATGAAAATTTATGGTTTATTTATTCCGAATGCTTGTTACCGAGCAACACAGAACTGCCAGTCTAATTTTAAACAGTTGTCGCAGTAGAAGGCAAATTCATTTTTATGAAATATCGTTTCAATAAAAACAACAACAACATAACCTGAGATCCTCATGCCCTTTGATCCTTTTCACTACTTCGTCGTTGATTTTGAAGAGAATAGTGGAAATAAAATCAATTTGTCACTCAATAAGTGGGCGCTTTTCCACTCAATAGCTTTTGCCTTTATCTGTGACAAATAGATAAAAGGACTTTTTAAACTTACCGACTGCCAGAGCGAGTCAATAATGCGAAGCCATCCAATATCCTTTTCGACGAATAGCATGAGTTTTACTCAAAGCATGTATGGGATCCTTGGATTGAAATGCTCCACTTTTCCCCCGAATAGTTTAAGCATGTTTTCATGGAAAACTCAGCAATTTCGTAGCTCATACATATCCTGTTAGGAGTTCTTTTCTGAACTTACACGGGAAGGAGGTGAAATGGTAGTCATATAGAAAATATCTAGTAGTGTGTAGTGAACGCATCGTAGGGAAATAGCGTGGGTAAAGTACCTGTTCAAATAAGCGGCCCACACATTTATCACCTACTGTTGGCGAAGTAGTCAATTCTAAAAGGATTTTATGGGTGTACAGTTTCCTCATTGATGTCGACAAATTCGAAATGTAAAACGGCTGCTTGCTTAGAATCGTTCACTATAAATACTTTTGAAAAAAAGCACACATTCAACAAATTGAGTGCTTTCATCACCTGTTTTATCCTTTTTATCACCATCACCGATATGAATTTCCGTCATGATTTCAAATCACTCCCACTAACAAAAACAAATGTAATACTCCTTCTCGAATGGGACGCGGTGGCTTAAATATTTCATTGGTGTTTCAAGCACTAGCCTTTGGGTGAATATCGCGCTCGATTCACAAGAAAGGACTAACTTCGCGGTGCTTTGACGAGAATTTAAACTTGATCCGTTGTTTGCCGCATTTAACGCCCCATAACGGTGCCAGAATCCGAGATTTGTCTTTATATGAAGTGGCCGAAAGACTGTGACAATATTTGCTAAGATATCAGGCACATTTGATAGTCTACCAGAATGTGCTGCCAGCAATTTACTTAATTTTGAGGTGAAAGATCCACATCACTCAAGCAGTGTGAGATAATCAAGTGCTGGTACATTTATGTATGTTCGTATACAAGCGGTGACGAAAATAGGGTGAATCAATTTGATAGGGTAGTTTCATATTTCCAAGTGCATATTTTATAGAATGTTTACAAATTCCGGAGTGGCAGCATAAGAATTTCTCGGATAACTTGATATTAAGTTCATACAGCATGGATTTAGATTTGAGTTCATACGATTTTTCTATGTGGGTACAACAAAACAATAAATAATTTACTTTCAGTTGGAGAAAATCTGATAAGTTCACCCTGTGTTCATTTTACTAGATGAATTACTAGATGAATTACAAATATAATTGTAGCATGTAAGACGCGATCATTAATCATCTTATACGAGTGTATACACAACACATGCCTCAGCGGTGGTTTGTGTAAAATAATCTATTTGTATTTGGCTTTGACTTTCAGTTATTGCTAAATTGAACAAATAAAATCTATGAGGAAACAATTGCAATCTATTAAGATCAGTTGCTTTGTTTCTATTCGACTCATGATTTGTAGTTGTTCGAATAGAATAAGACTATCATTTGGCAATGCATCTTTATGACATAAGATGTTTGTTAGTGATTTTAATCTGAAATGATTAGATTCGTTGTACTGCTATGGTGGAAGCGTGGCATACTACGTCACGAAAAATGATAAAATTTTCCATTGAATGGTGTGAAAGCTCAAGCAGAACATACATAAATGTGTCTTAAAATACACATTTTGAGCATTTTTCACGCACGCAGTAATAGACCAGGGCGGATCTGTTTTCAGTTGCCCGTTGAGGAATGGACAAACTGATTTTTGCAGGAAAAGTTGTGGAATAACTCGAATAAAAATAATTGTCTTATTCTACCTCTTAAAAAAGTCGGGAACATTAAAAATAAAATCGAAATGTTTATTTGTTTTCAAAAAATCGTTTTTATCCTTATTTTCTCACTTCTAACTTCAAAACGGTTCATTTAAGAGCAAAGTTGTTCGCAAATAAAAGTTGCATAGTAAAATATTCTATGAGATAAGAATGGTTAAAGTTTTTAAAACAATTGCTGCAAAGTAGCAATAAATATATAAAAAAGGGGAAGATGCTTTTGTTTACCACTTCGTAGTTCGTTACAATATAATAAAATAGCACCCAAATTTTCATCAAAATCGGTTCAGTAGATTGCCCATAATAATTGTCCAATCTAAATTTATTTAAAAAAAAAATCATAAATTTTGAAAGCTTGCAAGTCAGAAACTTCAGCTGAAAGATGTTTGAAATTTTTTTCACATATAAAAAAGCACTTCAACTATCAAATGCACTTTACAAAATTGAAATTGGATTATTGGGGCAGCCTCAGGAATTTTTGCCAAACTTGGTAATAAACTTTAAAACAGTGCTGGGCGGCTGCGGATTCAGTCGTAGGAGCCATGCTTCCATGGCACTGAATCCGCAGCCTCCCAGCAATTGAAGCGTCTTTGCAATTTTAAGAGGTGACTAGTTTTTGGGACACTTCCGACCCTTTGAAGTTCATTTCTGTCATCCACTTTATCTTGCGAACGAAACATAGGATTTGCATTGGGAAGGTGTCAGTCGACGCGTATTAACATTTATGTGAATGTATAGCAAAATTTAAAAAATTGTTGGAGCCGTCTTTTAAAAGTGCAAATAATTAGGTTTTTTTGATAAACAATAAATTTTCAACCTGATTTGCGAAACATAGTAATCAATGTTTATAAAATTTATATAGTCCAAACAGTTTTTGTAAAAACCAGCAAAACTTTCTCCCTTGAATACAAAAAATATTAAATTAAAAAAAAATCATTAAGAGTCATCATGATTTTGAAGGTCACTTAAGTCATTCACTATATCTCGCGAACCAAATATAATATTTGCATTATTAAGGTGTCAATCGACGCGTATTAATATTTTTGTCATGTTTTTGAATTTATACAAAAAATCTTTGAAGCCATTTCTTTATTTGATAAAAGAAAATCCAAAAAATTCCATAAAAAATAAATTTTTAACCTGATTTGCGAAACACAGTAATAAATGCTTATGAAATTTATACACTCTTATCAGTTTTTGTAGAGAAACTTGTAAAACATTTTTCCATGATCACAAAAACAAATTGATTTAAAACTAAACAATCATTCAATGTCACCATGTAAATAAAGATTCAAACGAATGTTATTACCTGATAACTCTCATTCTGAAGACATTGTTGTTAAGTTAATGAAATTTTATTAATATTCGCATAGTATGAGCGGATTTTGAATAGTTTTCATAGTACCGCGTTTTAATTTTAATAAAACAATTGCTTAAATTTTGAAAACCAAAAAAAAATCTATCAAATTAGAATTTGTGGTAATCAACACTCTGAAGTCAATACTTTGATCATATACTTAAAAGAGCTTTCATCAATTAAAAATATAGGTTTTATTAGTTTTGTTTTTAGTGTTCGTAAAATTTCAATTACTTCCTCCATCATCATTTGCAATACATTTTAAGATTATTGAAAAAGTCGTGTTGTTGCTTTTTACCAAAATATTTTTTTGTACACGACGTGTACAAAACACCGAAGAAGGTTGCAAGTAGCAACCGTAATACGTATTTGAGGAAATACAAAATATTTTGGTAAAAAGCAACAATACATTTTACTTTTTACATGCAATTAAACCAATTGTTGACTGCATATTCCATGTGTTTCAAGACAAACTGAAAATAAGGAATAAATATTAGTCTCATCGATTTAAAATCGTGAAAAAATACAAGTTCAGTGATAATGCCGAAGTCATTGCAATTTCGAACAAAACTATTCAAAATGGCCACCACGCAAGAAAATCTTTTCAGTGGGCGTAATAAAAAAAATGCATTCATTTTTGCTAGCGCTCTTTTGTTCTTTAAGCATCGATATGAAAATAACAAATAACGTAGAAGAAGCTTTGTAACCTGCATCCCCCCCACACCGATTGATCCGCGTAATTATTCTATCAAACCAATCCACCCCATCGACCAAAACCCTTACGCAATCAATGGACGCTCCAGTAGATGATATGATTAGTATTAACCCATCCCTATTACTGTTATGAGGATCTCTCATTATTATTATTTAGAGAAGCATTATTTACATAATTATTTTTGTGTTTAATATTATTATTATTTATGTAGATATTACTGGGAAGTTGACTGTGTAACCAAAAGGGTCGCACCTCGCGGCTTGCTCATTCAAATCACTATTGAATTTGTATGGAATATCTTCAATCTGTTGCATACATACATATAATCCTCCTGCTGCTGGTTTTCTCTTAATGCCATATGTTGCATTACCTCTGTTTGTACGATCCCAAACTGAAGTAATTTTAGCAACGTAAGGTTAAAAATATGCAGTCCTTTGCTTCCACCTACAATGGCTAAATTTATCTTTGAATTTTATTCTAGCATAGGTTAAAAATAGTACAAAAGTTCATATATCCTTAAACTTTGCCCCAAGCACTTTTCGTAGCAAAAGAGAATGGATGTGAGCAGAATCAAAGACTATTTACGACTTAAATTTAGTTTATACATATATAATTCAGTATCCCTACACGCAACGGTTATTTTATCGCTTTTATATGGGTAATTTTGAAACGTATTAGCTGTTTTAAATGAATGAAATTAAAGTTCAATATATATACACTTCTTTGCATCACATCATTTTTACATGACATGCCATGTTTCCAGAAAAGCTATCCGTGAAAGTCTTACAAAAAGATAGATTGGAGGTTATAGCCTGAGAGCTGGCAGATAATTTGGATGAAATGCTTTAGGAAAGTTGTCATGTTGATATATGTGTATTAGTTCTGTCTTTCCTGATTAAGCAATCATTAGTGTGCCAATTTGCTGCTGGGAAGTTTGCGAAACAAGAATTTTGCAAGTTGAAATTTTTTCACATCATAGTAGTTGCTAAAACAGGGCTGGATTTTAGATATGTGGAAATATATGTATTTCCGATTCTAACAAAATTAACAGTCAATTCTACCAGTTAGAAAATATAGACAAACGTTTTGAAGATTATTTTCATAGTTCATTCCTATTGTTGGTGTAATCGAAATTTTTTTTTGTAGCCCAGTACGCATCTCGAGCGTAACATAATTTTCCTCTGGTGCAATTTCACAAGAATTTAAAGGGCAATAACTCTCGCCAATGTACTTAGATTTCAATAGGCGATACTTCAAATAGCTCATGACTTTATATTCATAAAATACATAACAAATATGTTGCACAATAAACGGGAAAATAAAAAAGTTGTGACTCTCAAATAATTACCCTCATTTTTTCCACGTAATTGACTTGGTTGGTTGTGCGAGCTCAAATTAAAAATATTTCTTGAAATCATGGATAGACTCTTTTTGAACACATGCGTTGAAACAGAAGTAAAGGATTAATGGCCTTATGTGCTATTTCAATCTCAATTGAGCTGAAAACTGCATTTAAAGGAAGCACTTTGTTTTTAATTTTGAACTTCAAAGTGTTGAAGTCTAGACCAATAATGTTCGTGAACGTTGCTTCTCCTATCTCTGTTGTGCAGCGAGAATCGATAGCATTATTACCGAAAACATCCGTTAATACAGACATGAGCTCCAATCTTTCCAAGAATGGATCGTAATCTGCAAACCACTCATCTACTTTCTCAGCATTCTCGTTGTCTCGTATTACGCGAAAGTCCCTATGATCAATGTGCCAGGCTAAAATATCCAATGGATGCATCACAAAATAATTCAATCTGCTCGCAAATATTCTGGAAGGATACCAGTACCAAGGTTCGCGAAGAAAGTGTGCTGTCGGCTATGCCATGTCCATGAGATAAGCTCCCAGATGTTTTAAACCTTCTAATGTGAGTTTCCTCCATGGTTTGGTCAGACATTATTCCACTCCAAAATTTATTTGTACGCCAGATGGTAAATTCTGCACAAGTTTGTCGTACGCAATTTTCTTCTGGGAGCCATGGTTTCTGAGATGTGGGGTCTTCCACTTTTTTTATTTTCAATATGATGCCCAGAGAATCGAGGCTTGGACCCCAGAAAATTGAACTTAAGTGCACGGTTTACGTCATTTTTAGGAGCATTTGACTGGACTATAAGTTCTTTTCACGGTAAAGCAGCATCTCGTTCAGTTGTGTACGACTTTCCATTGCATTTTTGGATGAGGTGTTCACGTTGGATATTGACTGGATAACAGCCTAACTGTCAGAGAAAATGTTTAAATTTCTTATAGAAGTTTTCTGTTTTTTCCAGTCTACTGCTTTGTATACTGCAATAATTTCTGCCTGATAGACGCTACATTGGTCCGGTAGCAATAAGGTTAGTTTTAAGCCTAGCTGTTCCGAGAGAATGCCGCAGCCAACCTTTTCCTCCATTTTTCTTTTCCATCAGGGTAGACGTCGACCGATTCCTGTATCTCACTCCTTTCTTTGACCCTGACATTTCTCTCCTGGACTTATTTTGCTGAAACTACTCAGAAAACATTATTAATTAAACAAATTTTTACGTGGACTTCCAAGGGTATCTACCAATGTGGCGTCATTTTACGATAGGTTTGTGCAATACCAAGTAAGTATTGAAAGCACTTATTAAGCATCCTGTTCATAGTCTTCTATTGTTTTCACCCACTTTGTTCTAATTAAAGAGTCTCTTAGAAGTTTTCATAATTACTTTCTTTGTTTCCCACGCAAAAGGAAGACATCGTCAATTAAAATTAGTTTATTGGATGTCGAAGAGTTTGTATAATCCCAAATCATATAATTTTCCGTACACAATTTTAAGAATGTCATGAAAGTTAAGGACATATTACTAATGATTAGAATTTAGGAATCAAACAACCAGTAAGACTCAATAAAATCCATTTAAAACTTTCTATTGACTATGTCCAAAAAATTATATCGAACATTTTTCTTTTATCTTGTGTATATTTAATTGAGATCCTATTAATTCCGTTCTAATTTTATCTGACATTCATTTATCGATTCGAATAAATAATTTTCATTCACTCAATTGGGGATAAATTAAAACAGAATAGTAAAATAAGTGACGAATATAAATAAACGTGACTAAAATTAGTCTCGAAAGGTCAAAACATTGAGCGCATACGCTCATTTTCTATTCAAATCGGAGTGCCTTGGCGGACTAATTCAATCTTCTTATTTTCGATTTAGTTTGTGAATTATTGATTATAATCGAAGCAAAGGAGCCAAATCGTCTTTAAACTAACTGAAAGAACATTGGTTTTCTAAAACGTGACATGACATGATGGAAATGAGTCAGTTTTTAGTCCCCATTTGCTATTTTGTCTATGTCTAGAATTATGTCAATTTTTTATTACTAATTCAAATGAAAATTAATAAGATAACATATATCAATCAGTTTTTCGTTAACGTTATCCCTTAAATAATAAGTTTCTGTTTATCAGTATCAGCTTTTTGGGTATTTTGAAATAAAGCTGTAAAAACCTTAGTGTGATTCCATTTACGAGTATTTACCTACCATCGAACCCATTTAAAGGGTCTTTTAGGTTACGATTTTCAAAAAAATTTAACCCTGTTTTCAATAGAAAGAAAAGAGATATCATTTGAAGTTTTGTAGATATGTTACCTGGTACACTGGATGTACAAAAATATTTTTTTGGGTTTTTTTACTGTTTTTTTTCGCACATAACTATTTTTTAAAAAAACATCAAAAAATGACGGCGGACGTGATTTTAGGTGACTGGATCATCTGGGGGGAAAACAAACCCCTAAATTATTCCTTGTTTAAATGCCTATGGCAGATACCGGAATGATTTTTTTCATTAAAAAATAACAAAATGGCGGCCATAATTTTAAAAAAAATCTATTTTTGAGTGTGGCAAATTGAGTGAAAATTACAAAATTTAATACCGATCATAATGATTCCGCTACCTCCTATATATATAATAAAAAACCAGTAATCGGTTGAGTATTTTTTTTTAAATCGTGTCCGCCAGCTTAAAAAAGATGAATTCGAGAAAATCGTGTTTATTTTTTTTACAATTTTTTTGCTCTTATAAAATTTGCTCTTTTATGGGCTGCATAAACACACAAGAGCTGATTTTCAATATATTGAAATAAAGCCCAGGAACCGAGTCCGCTGTGTTTTAAATACAACTTTTAGGTACGTGCCGCCCTCTTAATCGCAAAACGTAATCTGCCGAAAGAACTAGAAAGACAATTCGGTCAAAATATCGCCCTGCCCTGTATGAAATGCAGTAAAATTTGTCAATTGCGAATTTTTGAAATGTTTCCTCTTAGTAACTACAATTATATACATACATATACAATTAATGCCAAACATATCCCGCATGAAATCACTACATTCTTATTCCGAATAATTTCGCAAATTGTATCTAAGTTATTCAAAGCCGCTAATGATTTATTGGAAAAGGAATCCTTTCCTTTTAATATTTTTTTCAACTTAAAGCTTTCATTATTTTTACTTAGTAAATAGTATTAAACAACCATAAGAACATTTACTTTTTAAAAAAAGAATTCGTTACAAAATATGAACTTATCCATAATATTGCAAAATTGACTATTCTTGAAATACGCCCTTTGTTTTTAGGACAACAATTAGCCGTAGTGTTGGCAGCAAAAAGAAATGATTTTCTTTCACTCGGTTTAAAACACATACTAACAAAAAAATTTTGCCATGTTCCAAAGAATGTGCAAATAAAAGTTGATAGCCGGTTCTGAAACGTCGTTCTTCTTTCTAGTAAATAATACCGAAATTTGATAAGACGTACTGATAAATATAATCAATCGGCAACTTGTTTACGTGTGACCTAAATTGAGAAAGAAATGAAACATGACATACATATATGGCGCGGGAAAATAGGTTGTCATCCACTTTTATCAAAACAAGATCTGGTTCTAGTTTCAAATGAAACAGTTACTTTCAACTTATAGAAACTTGCAAAATTTAGCAATTGTCTTCAAGTAAAATCCACTTTTAAAATGGTTACTTCCAAAATTCGTTCATTTTTTTAAACCGTGCTGAAATGATGTTAAAATGAAATATTTCAATCACCTGGCAAACTTGATCAATTATTTTATTCATGTACTTTTAATTACATATAAGCTTATATTATGCTCAGTTAACATTAATGTAGCATTTATAGTGGAACAGCAAGCATAAATCTAAAAAAATTCTATATATCTTGCAGCTTCAATTTTTAAAGTAAATTTCGAGTTTCTTAGGGAATATTCCTAACAGGAACATCTCGTTGGTCACTGAAACAACTCCCATATACGATAAACCCACGCTTAGGAACAGGTTGCCTCTGCAAAAAGTCCTTTGGTTTAATTTTGAAAATTTCCTCATCCTCGTCCCTGTCCATCTCTTCTTTCGCCTTAATTCCTTTGTCCTTTTTCTCGCCATGTCTTGCAATATCGGCATCTTCAATAAGAGACGCTCGTTTATTTGCTGCTTGAAGGATTTCTTCATAAACGACTTTGTCCTTGAATGGTAAATAATTGACATGAAAAAGATGCTGCACAGAATTTTCGCATGTCTTTCAGAATAATTCGCCGTTTAAATTCAAGCACTTACAACTGATTGCGCGACAGGAGTCAATTTACCCTCCGGTGGAGGGTTTATAAAGGGCACCGTTACCACATTATTCTCTAGCTGGACGAGAAGAAACCAAATATAATCGTTTCGAATACGTCGCTCTTCGTCGTTTCGGTTCATTGACTGTAGTTTCTCCATCCAAAGCTCAACGAGCTCCCTTTCTAGTTATATTTATATAAAAATAAGTGAAATGTTGTGGACTTCCATCAGAGTAAACATAAATTTACCTTTGCGTGGGATGATTGGCAAGAGCCCAATAATTACAAAGCCATAGGTGGTAAAATAATCATTTTGGTCCTTTTGTCTCTTGGATACTTTTTGTTGAATAGAAACTGAAGGTTTTCTTGTTGCTGGCGTAGCGACATTGCTACTGCTTTGCCGTAATTTTGTTGTCGACATTACTTTTAATTTCTAAGGCTTCAGTGTAAGAAAGGTATTAATTTTCAAAATGTCGAACGCTAGAATTAAAATTAAAGGAAGTTGTCAATCGAGAATGCTTACTAGATCAAAATAGAATCAGCTTTGTTTGCAGTGACGCGTCATGACGGGGCTAATTATTGTGAAGTTTTTTTCCCCCAAATGCCGACAAAATTAATTTCACTGCCTTAAACAAGAAAAAACGTTGATGAATTCTTTCGAGAAGGTTAGGTACTATCCTCTATACCTAATTCTATTGTCTGGAAATTATTATGCACTGAATTCTACAAATGGATAATTATTGAAAATTAATGACGAAAGTAATTAGGTGGAGATGGAGTTGGTTTTCATCAGTGAAAGCCCGACATGCCAAAAAACTAGAGCGACTCTGTATCTTATGCAGATCTCTACCTCCCAACGTTGAAAGAACCAAAGTAGATAAAGTAACTCCTCGGGGTTACTGAAGGATGCTCTAATTTCGATATTCGTGGTTTAAAATTTGGATGAGCACTATTTTCACAAAAAAACAACCTTCATTTTGCTGACATTAAGTAATTTTAGTGCTCGACCACGAGTATTTTCTGTTCACTGGCATTGATTTTCACCTTTCATGTTGAAACCGAGCTAGTTTCCCACTTCTACCTTCTCAGCATGTGGGAGGCAATCGAGAACCAAAATAACGATCGTTTCCGCTGAGATAGAATCCTCTCTACTGCTAGACCTTATAGTGTCCAGGAGCTGGACTCCATGCACACATATTGAATGGTTAGCAATTACTTCAGTCTCCACTGTCTTTCGAATTTAGTGAAATTGCGTCCCCAAGTTGGCTTCTAGGTATGGCTGCCAGGACTTCTGTACAAGTCAATCCTGGGATGGGATTTTCTACTACGGCTTCTTTATAAATTTTCTTTGTCTCTGCTTCTTGTTCTTTGCATATTGTTTCGATACATAATTTAGCTAGAATGCTGCTTCCTTTGGCATTGGAGTGGATGCATTTTGTGAGGCCTTCTTTGCATTTTTTGCAACCGTTTGTTTGAATCGTCAGGCATCATTTTAGTTCAGTTTAGTAAATGAAAATTCGATGGCCATCATACTAAAATACTATGACATTAGTAGATGCTCGCTCGTGGATGATTCACTTAAGGCTCATCAGCTTCATCCCGGCTGTTGTCTCCTTTTTTAAATGTTGCTTGACCTAATGTTCCGCCCCCTGCAAGTTAGCTGTTCAGATTGAGATCGCGTCTAGGACCTCCTCAATAATATTTATGATTATTGTTGTTTTGATTACTATTTTTATTGTTTCCACTTTCATTTTCTTTAGACCTATACAAATTTTTAAACTTCTAAAGTTTTAATTTGTATAGAAATTCATTTGGTCTAGTAAAACCGTTATAGGTTTAGTTTCATAAATTTTCACCATGAAAACTGATAAGGGCAAGGAATATGAATAATTAAAGGTTTTTTATTGGTATGTTGAATTTTTTGTGCATTTCTTTGAAAATGCGGGAGTCACCACTTACCAGTTTTCCTGTGAAATTTATCTTTAGTGCTAAAAATTTGACCAACAATTCGTTCCGATATTTTATTCGTTACTTTTATTCTTAAATGCCGACATGAATCAATTTTGAAGTTACCGAGAAGCTGTCTATATGCCACTGATAAAAACTAACCATCCAATTAATCTTTCCAATGTAACACTCACAAACAAATTATGTATCCTTCAATCACCTTGTCTAGGAACTATCGAAGTTGAACAATCAATGCAATCAAGTTTAGTCGCCAATTAAACTGCCTATCCGTTTCCTTCCTATCCTAAATGACTTCTCGAAACCGTTTTCTGGGTGATATATGTAGCCTGTGCACATAACACAGGGATATGGAGTGGCCACCGCATAGAGCGATTCACTCCCTAGCAGGGAACTGTAGTTGATTCTACTCCCCCAGAAGCTCCACAGCGAGAAAGACAATTTTATATAATTTATCATTTCATTTCCGAATAAAGAGATTTTATTTGCAGCAAAACCCATTAAACGAAAATAAGTCATTAAGGAGTGAATTTCCAAAATGTGTGCAGTTTTAAAAAAAGCTAAAAAAAATTAAATTAAATCGTTGAACACCATTTTCCACAGGAATCTCGTAATCGTCCATTTCCAATGTAAAATCGTTGTTTGCAGGAGAACATTGTCCTAGCGATTCCAATGGCCTTTGCTGGTGGTTGTTGAGGATACTTTTTTACCAGCACTAGCTGCATTTCAAAAATGGTTTATTAAGCACTGAATCACGCATTGCACTTCTATGATGGATGCCTCCACAATAAAGGATGTTGTGTTGGCAGACTTTTTAAAGTTTTTTTTTCTGTGAGAGATTTTGCAGGACATTGTGAAACTGTTAGTTTTTTTTGCGAAATCATCCAGGCAAATTTTCTATATTAATTGAGTTCTCGTGAATTCTTCGCATGTTAAATTCTTGTGGGGTTCATTGTTACTTTCAATTTAATCAAGCATTTCAATAAGCCAGAAATTTTTATTGTGCTATTTTTTATATTTTATTTCACGAATAGTCAATGAAATTATAATATGTATATTTTAGCAAGGGATGTTATAGCCACAGAGTAATCTCAATAAAACACTAAATGTTGATCCCGGTATTATTCACGTAAATAATCAAAGAAAAAGGTTCAAATTGTATTTTCACCATGGTGTGTGTACGAAATTCCTGAAAACAATATTTTTGTCTTTCATACGAATATTTATTATTTATCTTGAATGTTCCAATTTGTGCAATATGGTACAAAGGAAGTAATCCAAGAAAGGTGTGTTAATAAAAGGTGAACCTGGGATAAATGGGAATTATGTAGACCTATCTGGTTTGATGCTTTTGCGGGGCGATATAAGAAAAATGAATATTCAAAAATCAATAGATTGGTTCCAGCAAGAATACACATAAGAATACCATAAGTGGCGACTTTGTCCGTTTTAAATGTAATTGGTTTAAATTATTTCAACACCAGGTTATTTCTTACTTCTGTGAGGTTTTTCGAAAAGATCCCAACAATTTTTAAAATTTTATCCTTGAATATACTTACGTTGCTTGCCAAATATATTGAAAGTGGCGATTTATTTGGTGGTTCTCTTTGCTAGAAAGCAAATTTTGAAATTCAGCAACAATTCTAGCCTTGACCAAAGAAAATCTCTTCTCTTAATCTTTAGGCTGGCCTGAGCTGCAAAGTACTGTTGGTTATGTTCCTCCATAAAGGTTTATTTATAGGTAGAACATGCTGATTGGATTGTTGGCGCTAGTAGATTTCGCTGAAGGAGTAAGACGATTCCACTTATTCGCAGTTCAAACTAAAGTCCAATAAATTAGTTAGAAACGTTGGCGTAAATTAAAGGCTTAAAGGCTCGTAAAATGGTACACGTGGATTTCAAAAGTTGTAAATTCATCAAAAGTATGATAGCGTACAAATGGAAATTATTGTTTCTTTCCATATTCATTTTATATTTAGACTCTGTTTTTAATTCATTTGTACTTTGAACGGGTTTGAATTATTTGAAGGATGGTTTACCATATTAACTCTTTTTGGATTTTGTTGGATGAAAGTTAGAGATTAGTTCAAGCAGAAAACCTCGTAGTGAACACTTTCAGCCAGCTATGTAACAAATTTCGAGTTGTTCAATGAACTCAACTAATTAATATGGAGAATTTCAAGTTGTATATCACAGTTTCATGTTTTTACATAACTTAGTGCTAGCAAAGAGTCAGAAGCATGTAAGCTTTTCAAAAATTGGATGAGTTCATAAACGAACTTGGCCAATAGATTTGGATGAATGAAAAAATGAAGATCTTGCTGAAATAACATCCTTAAAACTGACGATTTCGAAAAAACTTTCTACGAAATGATAAATAGAGGTAAAAACTGCTAATTATTTAATAAAGTCGCCCAAATACGTGACAGAATAGTATGCTAAATACAGGAAGCGATTGAATACGTTAAGATGAAAACACACACATCGTCTAATTCACGTCCACTCATTTAGTTAGTTATTGAATTTTTCAAATTTTTTTCAAACGTCGTTCTAAAACTCTGTGCCCATTATTTCATTAAATTTTGAGTTATATTTGATAGTACTATTTCATTCTTTTTCCATTAGATCTTTGTAGTCATTTTTATAAGGGATAACATGGATATTTTTGATAAATTCGTTATTTCTACGTGACGTTCAAGACACACTTGCAAAACTGTAAGCGTTCGTAACACTTTCTCGTCATTTTACTACTTTATGTTTGATTTTAGTTCGAAACTAACTGCATCTTGAAAATTCGAAGAAAATCGCCAACAAAGAAATTAATGTTAGACCTTCTATCTGACTTTCTACATACAAGTTTTAAAAATTACATTCCTTATTCGTGAATCATCCCGATCGTGCTTGGGTAGTGGTTCTCTAGCTCGGTGGCCAGCAAGTCTTTGATAACTTTTTCACAACTCTCTTGCAGGCATTTGGAAATCGCAATGGCAAATAACCCAGCACGCCCAGTTCAAGGTGAGTCGGATAATATACAGGAAAATTATGGAACTTTTAAACAATTACGTCCCTAGTATCTACTTTATGCCACAATTACTCAACACCATAGCATTCATGGCTAGCCACGTTGGGCGCCACCCTGGTTTATAGCTTTTTGTCGAGTTGACTATGAGACACGAAGAGGATGCAAGATTGATTCTAAGAACAAGAGCTGATCCTACCGGCAACTATGATATTGCTTCGATTACAACAGTTTATGATAATTTATCCGTTCAACAATGAGTTTTTAGTTTAATTTACAAATCTAAATGATCGAACAATTTGCTGATTTCCAAAAATAAATGTATTTGTAGTTGAACATTGCTGATTTACCTTAAACTAATTACCTCCACAATTATTCAAAAAAGAAAACAATACTCACCGAAGATCGAGCACACGACGACGACAATTATTCAAAAAAAAAAAATACCAACCGGGGATCGAACACACGACCTCATTATCTCGAACTAGTAACGCTGCTAACTACACTGCACCGCTGCTGTCAGGTGCAAAAGCTTACTAATCCATTAGCGACGCTAAAAACTTTAGTGGCGTTTTTCTCTCTCTCTGCCTTTATATTTTAAGGATCGAATATCCTTGACGTCTTTTAATTATGTGTCAAATATCATCCAAATCTGAGACGACGAGATCGGAGCCTCTCCTTGTAAGACCACATTTTCATTTCAAACTGATTTGCACATGCACAATCAATGCTTAAGAAAATCAGATGCTTTAAAGGGTACTTGTCAATCAAAAAAAATCAGTTGTTTGCAAAATATTTTCATATAAAATAGCATAGACTCATTGCACTTACTGAAAAGTCTCATTTTCGTTATTGCTATTAAAAGTACTATTATTATTTATTTTACATTTTTTTCAATAGTTATGTAGATACTATTGCAAAGGCCAATGAGATGCACCTCATGGCTTGTTAAAAATAAATTTCAAGAGAATTTCACACTAATTATTCAATAATAAAAAGGTTCCTATTGACAAATTAGACGACACAGCATACACGTGAATGAAGTCTGTTTTTGATATGAAAATAGATTGAAATTCAAACCGATAGCAACAAAACAAAAACCTTCTACATCATAGAGTGACAAACAAAATATATTTTGATATAGCAGATATTATTACTTTTTCCGTCTCATATGAAAGAACTAAATGAATTTCAAAGAATTTTACTGTGAGTGGCATCCACGTTTCCACGTGCTTCGTAGAACAGCTTCCAATCTTCCTTTTCCAGTGCCTGGGAATTGGCATTAGGCGTCCACTTAACGTCGCCCTATATACTTAAGTCTTGGCTGTTCTGGCCAGGTTTCTATTTACCTATTCCCGAACCAATAAAAAAAATTTACACACTTGTGTGTATACTAAGGTATCCCGAAGTGATAACTATTTGTTGTTTTCTTCTAAAAATGGTTATACAGTCATTAAAAGCTAATAAAAGTTTATCGTGAATTTATTGACGAAAACAAAGTTTTCTGCCGAAGTAATTTTAGCAATTAGGATGTGATTTATTCATTCATTTATCTAAGTAGAATACAATACCAAAGAATCTATTAGAAGTAGAAAGAGTCATGAACTACATTTTTCAAGAATTCCAATTAGCTGATTTTTATTTAATCTCCCAAAGGATATCAAAACGTTAGGCAAAATTGAAAATGATTTGAGTTTGCAAGAGTTGAGTTCAGCTAGTTTTCTGAACTTTTTGGTAACATAATCAACAGAAATAAGCATAAAAAATATAACTTGATTTTTTTAGTTTTAGATAACTACATGTTTTATTTTTTATTTTTTGATATTGGGGAAAATAGTATAATTGATTTCCTTAGATCTTTTCTGTCGAAGATTGTGAATGGTAACTTGTTCTTTTCATATTGATGCTAGAAAGACAAAAAGGCTTTAGCGAAAATGTCGGCGAAATTAGGATTTCAGGGTTATTGAATCTAGTTTCTGTTTCTACGACGACTGAAGAAGTTTTGTTACGTGGTGTCCATTTTGAATAGTTGCATCCAAGAATTTCAATGGCTGCTACATGCACTGAATCTGTATTTCGTTTTCGTTTTATAATAAAGAGACAATCATTTCCTTGTAGCTTAGGCAACGCCGAAAATTCGCCGATTTATGGATGAAATAATTGAATTTCAAACAAACACGCTTATTATTAAACATGGTATAACATGAAGCCCTATTGGTGAGCACCTAAAATAAATTTTCATTGAGAACCAGACTAACTGTGTAAGAATATTCATTGTTACACAAAATTTTCTGCATAAAAATGAAGCAACTTATAAATAACTTACCGCTATTTGTTGTGATTTACACAATCTTCCATCATTCAGTTCTATCTTTTATTTAAAAAAATCATCATTTTTTTCCTCCTTTAAGAATAAGTTGTTGGCTTTATTCACCAAAATAAAATTTATTACAAAAATAGCGACGACAAAGACAATTTCTGAATTTACAATATGATACAACAATAATTTAATAAACTAGAGACAGTGAGAGTTCGCATCCTTTCAGCAGCTATGTCAGGAGATGATCTTCTCCGACTTCCAGTGGCTGCTCCTTCCAGTCGAATGTATTCGAACCTCACTGAGATTGCCCAACGTTGTAGCCATTTGAGGCGAATGATTAATTGGTTGAATGTAATCCCCTTGATTGGAAATTTTAACAATCTCCTCGTTAGTCCCGCAATTGCCATTATGAATTTGCGTTTCGATCGTACTTCGATTCCATTTGGCCTTATTGTCGTACGGGAGAGCTGCAATTGAAAATTTAACTTGGCTGTAGGATTGAAAACAGTGGCCGATTTACCGGCATTCTTATTTTTCTTTGAAGCTACACTTTTGTTGCGCAGGATCGCACTGGGCGAATCGGTTCGGATTGATGATGGTTTCATTGAATTGATGCAGAAACAGCAAATGGCGCGTTGAAAATAGGCGCGAAATCTATACAAATAAATAAATAAGTTCGGGTTAGATCCTGGATAAACTTCGATCCAGAATATACGAGAATTAAGTGAGCTTTGAGGCTGTTTCATCACAAACTAAATTGAGAAACTATTATATCGTAGTGCAGTTCAAATGGGCAGTTATTGTACTGCGTTAGCTAATAGTGACTCCCACAATATTTATTACTTTTGAAATATCAAACATGGCACTTTCAGGAAGTAAGTGGATTCTCCTCGTCCTAATGCCATGACATGCGGAAGTAATTCCAATTGAAATCACATTTCATTTCTATTTTATAGTCAGGGTCTCAAGGCTCACCGTCCCATTCCGATGCAAAATACCGTCTATTCATCCAGTAATAAATTATGGGATTGACCATTGCGTTGGACATGGCCAGCCAGTAGAACGCCAAGTACATGTGCTGCACGTATTTCGTCGATGTCACATCGTTGTTGTGATATGCATAGATGAAGAACATGTGATACGGTAGCCAGCAAATTGCGAAAATCGAAACAACCACTATGAACATTCGCACCACCTGCACATCAAATTAGAGCAAAGTATGTGATTAATTAGAACCTAATTCGACGACTTCAACTGCCGACGGACCTTCTTTTTCGATTTCATCGACTCTATTTGCCGTTGTGTGTTTTCGCCAATCGATTTGCTGCCCCAGAGCACACGTCCCATCAGCGTATAGCACACCAGCATCACGAGCATCGGAACTCCATACGTCAGGACCAGGATAATTATATTATATCTGCGGAAGTAATCGTAAATCTCATCGTTAGTTTTATAGTCCTTCAGCGGAAGAAGTAAACTGGCAGGAGGTGACTTAATTAATGGCCGACTCTACGACTTACATGTAGTCCGACCTCGAGGTGGGATAGCGTCCATCGGGCCACATCATGAAGCACACTCGCCGCTGCTTGCCGTTATAGTACCTGGAATCAAGATTGTTTATTTGTAAACTTTATTATCGTGGAATGCGTGATATCACGAGTCAGCATCCACAAGATGGAAAAGTGGTTGAAATATTGGAAAATTGCTCTATATAAACAATCGATTTCTTGGGTTTTATCGAATAAGTTGTGGCGTCATGACGCATTTCAAGCGCATTGAGTTGTAGAGCAAACATATAACAAAAAAAAGCTCTTTCATAGAATAAATTAAGGTTTGATAAAATTCTGCGGTCCTTTCTGTGTATATTGACAGCGTTTGTCCTTGTACGTCGAAGTTTATCCATATATTACGATTCTCTCTTTTTCACGCTAACAATAATATAGTTGCGTTGGTATTCTCAAACGTTTATCAGGTGCAAATTTAAGCACGAAGCGTTTCATCCGACATTTTGCTTATCAACTGTCACCATGGATTATTAGGATGGAGCGATCACTTCCAAATTGAAGTACATCAGCTTGACGTTAGCGATATCTTCGCAAGACGAATGGGTTGCGGCTGGACTAGAGATACCTTTTCAAAGATGATGGCTTTAAAAAAGACATCAAATGATGATGATCCTGCTATTATTCTCACAAACACACATATAATTTGCTGTCTCGTACGACGAGATTCACTTTGGCCACAATCTATTCGTCGTGTCAAGGTGTCATCATGGGGGATTGAACCTCAGACTAATATGCTGGAATTGGATACCGTCCGCACTAATTTGCTAAATACTCCGTGCAAACAAGCAATGCATCCGTACAGACGTGCGGCAGACTCTGTGGAAACATCATGTGCAGTGGCAGCTTTACAAGGCTAGTAATTTGACGTATATATGAGAAGCAATCAACCAGGGCTGCCAGAAACTCTACAATATGTTATCGAATGAAAAAAATTAAATGTTGGGATGAAATTAGTGATGTAAACCATAATACGGGGTGAATTATTTAAACTATTTTTTTAGAAGATATTTTGAAGACTTTTGACAACGATTACGGTTTATGTGAAAGGAAGAGGAAAAACTATTAAATTGAGTAACTGACGCGGTAGGTCTCAAGTCTGATTTGTTGTTTGATTTCTTATTAAGTTTTCTTTTCTGTCAGTACTACGGACCTCAAGTAGAGTAATAATGTTTATTTTGGTGATCGGAATGTGTTTTATCTGTAGAGGAGTAACGTAGCTTATAGCACATATATCCTAGAGCTGTTTTTTTTTCAATTTCACGTAAACGAGCTTTTAAGTTCAATACTTGAAAACTCGCGCTACGCCTGCCTTTCCGCCAAACTGAGTTGGCCATTCAGCAATCTACCCCCTATCATGGGGGAGAGAGACAATTAACTAATCTGAACAACATTTAACATTCGTTGGCTGTTGGCTCATATTTGAACCAAATCTTAAAATAAAATTAAAATAAAATATAAATAAAACTGACGTCTGTCGTGAGTTCAAAATTAGTAGAAAGTGTCTTTAGGAAATTGTAAAAAGAAATCACTACTCTTCGCCCAACGCAGGGACAATTTCCAGGATCGTCGCCGCGTTGCCTTAATGTCGAACTTAAACATCGAGTGAATATGATATCGACAGTATCCAGTAAGGGTCTAATAATTTCAATAATACGCTGATGATCATGATGGTACCAGCCAAAAATCTGGAAACAAGAACCTCCATTAATGTGCAATAAAAGTGTTTGCAGAATTGCGAACCAAAAGCACACTAGTGAGGCAGGAATTTGTCGACTAGACACGGAGGTTCGCAAACCTTAATATGTACGCTGATAGACATTGTAGTCTCTTGGAAATCTTTTATATTTAATCGTGTAAAATAAAACTAATGGTAACAACAAGAAGACATATTAAATTGACATCTTTTTTCAACTTGAAAAGAAGAGAGAAGATTATGACTTTGTCTTCTCATATTAAAAAATATATAATTGACTGAAAAAAAGTGATAAATACAGTCTTGTTGCAAAAATAAACTATCTACGAGTATATTCAAATATGTTTGCATTTGAAATAAAATTTCATCTAAGCAATATACTGTAAAAAGTTTGAAAATTCTGTTAAGGGTACTGTATTTTTTATTATTTTCAAATCAAATAAATTAAAAGAATAAATTATCATAATTTAAAAGCAATAAAAATTGTACATTATAAAAAGGAAATAGCAAAGTCAATTTTTCATCGAAACATTTTGAAAACGTGAATATTGTTGACAGAATTAAATGACATTTTGAATATTCCAAGAAAAGTTCATTTAATTCACTTGAAAGTCAAGGCATTTAACTTTATATTGAAATGAAAAACAATTAAAACTTTGAATAGCGTTCAAGTAAATAAATTCAACTGAATTTCCCAGAATCTCGCGACTCGTCAAATTGAATTAATTTTATCAGAATTGATTTCGTTAACTTCCAATAATTTTGATATGCTGTGAACATTTCGCATTTCAAACGACGGATAGCCGCAAAACATTTTCATCGGACGTGTCGTCCTTTATAACTTTTTCCAAACTAACGAATGGGATTGAACTTAATAGCCAAACTGTTGTGCGTGCTTGTCTAAATAGAACATATTTATTTTTAAATAGTTAGAAAATAAATTGATTCGATTTGTGAATGTTTTTTTTCAGTTTCGTGTCGCCTAAAACGTGAATGGCTTTTATTAAATTGTAAGTGATATCGGGTTGATGGAGCGTGGCATAGAATATATACATAGTAAATATGAAAGAGTAAACCACTAGAATGATGTATTGATAAAGTTGAGTTCAGAATATAAATGCTAGAGATTTGTCGCTCAGGACACCTGCGATGTGAAAGATATAACAATCGATACTATCAAGATGATAACATCCACTTATCCAGTAATGTTAAAAAGGAACTGAGTATAGTGTTGTCCACTTGATGTTTTTATGTTGGATTCTCTTTGAAATTGCTATTAAAATTTCATATTTGAGAATGATTTTTCTATTGTTTAAAAATAAAAATAAAACTGTTAAGTTCCACCTCTTGTCGGTGATGCTTCCAGCATCTTCACTTTTGTAATAAAACCAAAGATGCTACCACTACAAACAATCGCATCTTTGCGACCAGAATAAATTTTTGGAATTCCACACTGTACAGCTCTTTTAATCGATACAGTCCCATGATCAAAATGGACTAAATCTGAATATAAAATGATTATTTGGAAATATTTCACATTAATATCTCTAGCACACACTTATTGCTGTATGTTTCTCATCTAAATCAAATCATCCCAAAAAAATTATCGTATCCCAGAAAAGTGAACTAAACTTGATCTATTAGTTGTACTTTCTGTGAAAAATCAGAGATAATGTAGAAACTTTCTATATATAATCAAACTAAGAAGTGGCCTTTTCAAGTCTATTTGATATAATAATTAACAATAACAATATTATGGACGTGCGTCCGGTCGCGGCGACGTTCGCTGAGAGAGAGAGATCAAAAGTAAAAAGTGCAGGGCAATTTTGAAATGTCCCGTGTGTTCCACCGCTAGATGTACTGGTGTCGCTGGGAAGTCGCCACAAAATCCTTCCCCTAGTAACTCAGTTAATGTCGTAGTTGGCTATGATTGTCATTGAGTTACGAATTGGACTTTCTTCGCTGGTGGATACGTTTGTATCGGAGCAGGGACATTTGAAGTTTTAGATTGTTCGTTGGCTTCTGTCACTTGGTTTTCGCTTGACGTTTCCACAAATTTTTCGATGTAAGCTGGCTTGATTCGTTCTGTGGATACAGTTTCCGACTTTCCATTCATATTAATTCGGAGTACGTGATCAGACAAACGTTCCTCTACTTCGAAAGGCCCGTCGTAAGGCTGCTGACAGGGTTTTTTCGTAGAATCGACTCTAAGAAATACGTGGCTGCATGTATTTAAATCCGTGAACATGAAAGGCTTTGCACGATTATGATGGATTGTCGGAGAGGGTTTAACCTTTCGCATTAACAACTTAAACTTTTCCGCGAACATCGTAGGATTAAGAACTGGTTCGTCAAGTTCGTCGATGAGAATCTGACGAACATTTTCTGGCAACTGCTCAAGAAATAGCGTTTTCAGCACAGTATCACTCACTTCGTCGTCAGCCAAGTTTCGTAATTGCTGCAAAAACAAAGATGGCTTTTCGTCTCCCATGTCCATACCTCGTAAGACGCGACGCAGTCTGGCTTCAGCGGACTCGGCAAACGCGTCTAACAGACGCCTTTTCAATGCATCGTACTTCCCCTCTTCCGGAGGGTTTTTTATAATGTCGGATACGATTGGCAGTAGCGATGAATCTAGCTGCACTACCACATGGCGAAATCTTGATTTGTCGCTGATTATGTGCGCGAGTTCAAGTGCAATTTCAACTTGCATGAACCAAACTGTCGGATTATCCTTTAAAAACGGAGGTATTGTCAACCGATTCATCGAATGCATATGAATTTCGGATCGCGGCTTGGACTCTTCGCTCTTTGTGGGGGTCTCCGGTGGCGAAGACATGTTGAAAACAGCACAGAAAAACTAACTGCACCAAAATGGCGTCACTCGGTTCGTGGCGGCGTCTCTTGCACTTAATGACGTCACTTGGTTCGTGGCGGCGTCTCTTGCTCTCAATGGCGTCTATGCCAGAACACCACGAAAAAAATACACTTCACCACTTCCCGATCACGTCGGGGTCACCAATGTAGAAACTTTCTATATATAATCAAACTAAGAAGTGGCCTTTTCAAGTCTATTTGATATAATAATTAACAATAACAATATTATGGACGTGCGTCCGGTCGCGGCGACGTTCGCTGAGAGAGAGAGATCAAAAGTAAAAAGTGCAGGGCAATTTTGAAATGTCCCGTGTGTTCCACCGCTAGATGTACTGGTGTCGCTGGGAAGTCGCCACAATAATTCTGCAAAAGTGACATCTATTTTCTTTAGTCAGAAACCTAGTGCCTAAAAAATTCGGAACCGATGCGTCAATTTTGTTTGGAAAATTACTCCTTAGAGGAAATCTTTCATATTTCAAGACATTATTCTTGTTAATTCTATCACATTTAAAGATTGCAAAAAAAAACATTACCTTCAAAAATGCAAGTGTGTTTTCGACCGTTAATCTGCTCATCAACAGAAAGTCCAATTTTCCTACTTTTTCTGATCGTTCTTATGAAAAAACTTTGGGATACAACGGTTTAAGATCCTCAAAAACCAGTTTCTGCAAATAACTATGACTAAACTTCGGTAGTTCTTGACAATTTAGCCGCATCGCTTGGCTCAGTTTCGGACAGTAAAGTACTTTGTAAAACAGCGGATCTTTTCGGCAAACTTGATTACCATTTAATTGAAGTAAAACATTTATTTACATTGCTTAGCTGGAAGAAATCAAAGACGTAAAGATGGTTTTCTAGCCTGCATCTAAAGCTTAAGTTTTGTCTTAAGTCTGAAAGGTATCTTGATAATAGTGAAAAAAAAATTACACTTGTTTCCAAAAATTTCTTTTCTGTAATCCGGATCACGTCAAGATCAAACAAAAACTAATTATAATTAAGTAAAAATTAATTTAAACCCTTGTAAGAAAATAATCAATTTTCAGCGATGACGACGCTTACAAACACCCAGTAATTTTCAATTACAGTAAATAATCCACAAAATAAGACATGGGTCAAATCAGTGGAAAATGTAAATTCATAAATTTTGAAAACTGCGTAGTGTCGAGATTACATGCTCCTCGGTAGCATTTCCAGGAAAAACTCAGAAGCTGTATTGAAACCAACGCATTAAATATTTGGAAGAGAAGAAAATCTTGAACTATGTTTTGGTGCATACTTTGAACGAGATTTTTTAAATAGTTTCTAATAGAAATGTGTATGTTTGCAAACAATCGCTCGCGACCAAGCTCAGTTATTACAATAGCGCCCAACGTGGAGCCTCCAATCAGCTTCTTGCCAGTCAAATCACAAACGTGGTACATTTTCTCTCGATCCAGGACTTTTTAAGGAGGTCGCCCACAACTCTGAGTATGAGTCTGAGGAATAGTTACTTACTCATTGCATTCTATTCTGATTCAATTAAATAGAACACATCAAAGCTTAGCTAAAATATTTGATAGCTAAAATATTTGATACCTAAATATCAATTTATATTGATTCAATGTTCAGTTCTATTAATTGATAGCAATCCAAAGTACTCAAACAGAAGCTCAACACTACATAATGCGAATAGTGGATCTATTCTAATAGCGTGAAATTTCTCAACCGACCCTTACAATCGTGTAATCCTTGCTTAAACGATTAATTATATCGCAGAGAATATGCTTCATAATTTCACAAAAAAACTGTTGCAATGCATGCTGTAGCAGTTTTCCTTAAATTCATCGGAGCATACCGATAATCTTTTCTACTGAGTATATCCTTAGTGTCATCTACGACTCAATAGTTAATTTAAGTTATTTATGACATAGGTGTTAGGAGAATTCCTTTTCGGTGTAAACGCTTTCAGTAGGCATTGTTCTTGGCAAGCCGTCCATGGTATTCTGTCAATATCTTTTGATTTATTTGCAAAATGCCACCCATTATTTCGGGAGCTTATGCTGAGTCAGTAATATCATTTATTAGATGCTTACATGTATACATGAGAGCAATTTTAAATAAATGATAGCATCATTCCTATTTCATTTTATCGGGGTAAATATATTGGTATCTATCTTAATAAACGAAATACGGGTCAACGTCGGCCTAACCCGCCCAGAAATAAAGAGAAGACTTTACCGTTGTCAGGTTGATGGATGAGTTCCTTTTCGGGGTATGCACCTTTACGTTGGATTGAAGCTTTACAAATTAACAGACAATCGTTTGACATGAACACATATTCTACATGTATCTTTGGTTCTTGGACCTAATTGCTTGAGTATTACGCTTCAACTAAATAACTATCCTATTGTTTGCACAACGTGCAAAAATTAATAAATATTGGGAAAGATATTTTAGCAATATTTGTCTGAGATCGCTCAGGTTTGAATGGAATGCATAGCAACGGCGTATAAGAAAAATAACGCTTAAATGCTAATGAATTAATAGTAATATGTGTATATAGTAGCCAAACTAATCTTTTTGATGTTATTTAGTTAAACAAGTTATATCACAATCTCACCGACAATATGCATCATCGCAGATCAACGTGCAATGATTTTTCGAGTTATAATCCGAAATAATCAGTTGGGAAATGATGAGATAAGATATCGTGAAAATTTTAAAGCTTTTCAATGCACTGGAATAAATTAAATTTAGGGCTGCTTTCACGCAAAATTATTTTCTTTATTATTGATCATCATGAAATCTGGGTTTGAAGAAAATTATAATGCATAGATATTATGCCAAATATGTTTATTTGTAATTTAAAATATTGTCGTAAACTGAATATTGCATTCAACTAACAGAGTCGACAAATCCATGACTTCATAAGTCATGGTTCAAGATTTTTCCAAAGTCATAAGGAACAAGCTAGAAATCTCTTAATATGGATCAAATTGTCGAGGTGATGTGAAAGTTTTCATTTGATGGAATGTTTGAGGTCTTGACAACAATTATGTAAAGGATTTTGCTTTCAAATTCATTCGAAAAACGGCACAATTGATGAGGAAATACTTTTTAAGGAGATGTTTCGACCAAGCGAGCTCAGTTTGATTTGAGCCTAGACTAAGAGAAATGCGGTTCAAGTTATTGTTGCGGTGGAAGGCTTTAAGATCGCAATACAATAGTACCGATACATATAGAGGCGTTGTTTTTAGAAAAACATAGTGACAAATTAAGTACGACGAAACTAGCAGTATGTGATTTAAATACTGAAACAAACTGTTTGTTTTATCCTAGCAGTTTGAAAATAAAAAAGTTTCTATTGACAGTGAAATAGTTCCACCTGTCTGGTCTTTGTATTTAGCCGGGTGAGAGACGATGTATTTTTTCCGTGTTTAATGGATTGTTGAAACATTTTGTTCTTGACAAATTATCCTTCAAATATTTTCCTGCCCACGATTTAAAAAATTACTTGAATATGTATCATGAAATAGCCTCTTAAATAATAGTTTACATTGAAAGAAGGGTAGTCTGGCAAACGCGAGAACAATAATACTTTGATTTTGAATTAGATGATTTCCTCCTTACCGTGTTCCTTCTATCCTAAAATCTGTGTATAAATAAATTCATTGTAACCCATTTCCTCCTAAAACATAAAATGCTTCGTGATCTGATAAACTTTTTTATAAAATTGAGAAAAGTTTTATCCTTATAAGATTATCTATAACGGCAGTATACAAATTAATAAGCAAGTTTGATTGAATTTCTTGTCGATTATCGATTACAGAACAGATTCCTCTGAAAACTAAAATAAAAATTAGTGAAAATTAATTTTGTTGATGCATAAATTCAAAATGGAGCCATTTAATTACTCAATTTCTGGTGACCACATTATTTTCACTATAAATAATTTTCGAAAGGTTGATTTAGAACGAGAAAACTATTTTTTGTACCAAATTATTTTTGAACGAGCTATTGAAAAGTTACGAACTTAAGTTTTAGACACAAGAAGCGTTTTGGTCGATTATTGAGGTTCATCATTCAATCGAATGAGTGATAATTCATTTCGTAGCTGTTCAAATATTTAATAAATATTTATGGCTGTACGAATTCATTTTGAGCTAATAATATTATGTAACATTAACACTCTGGGAACTATATGTCTTATTTCATAGTTCAACAATTTCATCACAACATACAGTGTTATTGTAATAATGATGTTGAAATTTTCTGCCTTTTAAAATTCTCAATTTGGACATTGGACATAGTCTTGAACTAAGGTATCGAAATGTGTGTCTTCTTAACGATGAACTATGTCGTTAATATATGTCGCACGAATTTGTAATCATTTTAAATTGGCTATAAGTAAGGAAATCGATCAAAAAAGATCACCGAGATTTTATTTTTTGTAGGACTGAACAATCTAGTAATAGGTGAAACTTTTTTTACAGCGCATGTGAAACCGAGACAATCAACTTAGCAATTTCCTCACAATATCCCATAGATTGCCTAAAGAATCGAATGAGCCTGCTTTTTCTTGCAGTGCTTCAACGTCGTAGAAAGCCACAAGTGTTCACTGTATGTCTTGAGAAAGGACGCTCACCCTTGAGCCTTGAGAGAAGTCATTTAGTTTAAACTCGCTTTTATACCAATATTAATTTACTTACTGTATGAAATCAATGCAAAGTGATTATTTTAAGTTTTTCGCATCAAATTAACAAAAATCACAATCAAAACTCACAAATAACACAAACATTCGAACGAGAAGCTAATCAAAACAAACGATTCAATTTTCATTTTAATGAATTCCTCCTAACTAAAATAATGATATTTTCCAAGCTGTTCAATATCCTTCTTTCAGCTAACAATCTATGTACATAGATACCAAACTTATTTGATTCGCAAACACCTCCGACCTGAAACAATCAACTTATCCAAATTTATTTTGAATTTTATACAAGGGAAGAAATCCATTTTACTTGATGGGTGAAAGGTCAAGGCATCAATGTTGAACTGTGCCGGTAAAGAGACGCTCCAGTGAAACACCCAGGGAGTAGTCTTTTATTTGCAGCAGAGGTGAATACACGGCATCAACCTAAATGCTACCATCAATTATTTGCTTGTGAAGAAAAAGAAAAAGAAAAAGCAAACTGATTAAGCCAATTGTGATTTCTATTTTAAGAAATCATTCTGAAAAAAAATTTAAACAGAATTCGAATTCGACTTTAAAAAATCAAAAGTAAAACTATATTAATATTTATCCTGCAACTAAGGCGTTGTTTTGTCTTTTGCTTTGGTGAGAAGACTTATCAAATGGTTTTTGTAGCTGAACAGGAGGTGTTTTGAAAAATTGTGGAGCTTTGTGAAATGTTGTTTGCTAGCCACTTTCACTATCATTTTAGAAGAATATTTTGCCGCATAATTGAAACTGCTATAATTTGTTGGTCCAACATGATTGAAAACAGCATTTTCTCTGGAAATTTTTGTAGCCTTCAACACACCCTCCATCCTTTTTGGGGAGTACCCGTCATGCTATTGACGGCAAATGATTCGGTGGTCATTTTCCAGACGAAAAAAATAAACAGAAACCAAACAAATTAGTCTCATTCCCTGAAACCATTCAGAGGATCCAAATTTATCTGAAAATTAACATCAAATCCTGGAAACGGCATGTCCTCTTAATACACACGACAAGCATTCTATGAGACAAACAAACATCCTGGAGCAATGTAAATATTCAACAGCATGATATACATTCTCTTGTCGATACCCTTCGTCCAAGTTTTGCTGCTGGGTTTAACCCTGACCATTGAATCGAAAGACGCCATCGTGTTGTTATACGTACAATAAGAGAAAAACGATGGGACCATCAACTTTCGACAGGCGAAACAAACAGGAATCAGATGCCAGGAAAGTTCCATGCAGGGCGAGTTGAATTACGAACGCCATTTGTTTACCTTTGTCCCATTTCACTTAATGTCTACAGTGTAGTAATTCAGATAATAGACATCATCCAAAAAAAGGATATTCTGGAAACTTGTGAATAATAAATTTAGAATAAAATTTTTTAATAATCAAATAAAGAATAAAATCTTTTAATAATCAAATAAAGAATCAGTTGAGTTCCAAAACAGGAGCGAAGAGTGAAAATTATGATAATTTTCTAATTTCAACATTAATTAAAACCGAAAAAGTGAATAAAGTATAAAACCCTGCTTTTATTGGGTATTTTTTTATGCGAGTTCTCAAATTAAAAGAGATTATCAAAAGCCAATAAAGTATATGTAAATGAATGTATATAATCTTTACTAAACATTTATCTTTCCAAAAAGCAGCACAGATTTGGCACAGCGTTTGATTAACTTTTTATAGAACAGAAACGCTTAAAATGTGCTTCCTAGCTTGCATTAAATTTTCGTTTATTTCTGTATCGGATATGAGAAATTTTTCAAATTTTTCGCTCGAAACAACTAAACCAATTCGACGAATAAGTCCAAGGAATTTACCAGCACAAAAATGCAAATAAGCTTGGAATACGTCACTCTGAAAATCTTGGTTCGATGATTTTATGGTAACCATTACAGGAAGGGTGACGCTTACATTTTAAACTTGAATTAAAAGCTAGAAAAATATTGGTCTAATATGTTGATTGAAAAAACCATATTCAAGAATATGAAAAAGTTAGTAATGATTCATATATTAATATTCTTCAAAGCTACGCAGAAAGCTTAGTATTAAATTATGTTTATAAATATTAAATCCTTTCATTTTGCGGACTTGAAACAAGTTCAACTGGCCTTGAAACTAGACAGTCCTGTACAAGATATATTTTCATATCATAAATTTTCTTGATCTTCTTGTAATTTATTGGCGATAAATTCAATTCGAAACCACCCCAAAATTTATGACATTATTCATAATGCTAGGATGGCTTCAACATCACCTGTACAGTATTCTATTTTGTTTACTGTACAGGTAATAAATAATCACACTTCGGGTATCTTAACAATATTTGGAATGTGCCTTCTCGGAAACAATCCCCTATGGACTTGGGACCAGATATTTTCGAAAGAAGATAATATCGAAAACGTTTCAATCATTGACAGCACCCCCAAAATAATACCAAGAGTGTGCGATAATCCATTTGTTTATTAGCATATGTGAGAATGTCATAAACAAATGTAAACAAGCTATCGGATTGTTTCATATTTACCTGTTTGGAAAACTCTCGAAACGAATGGTGTACATATATAGCCTTGCAGCCATTATTTAGTTTCAGATTGTTGTCTTGCTTTTCAGATATGTGATTATGATTTGTGAATACAATCATATTGTACATACAATGTGAATTTTTGGAAATATCATTTGTGTGAAATAAGAGTACTCAGCTGAATTATTCTACAGTGCGAATTTAAAGTAAATCATTGAATCATACACTCATACAAGTAAGCGCTCCAACCCTTATGCCCATGTTATAGAAACTGCAGCAATTGCGGCGATATGTGCATTCTCAATAGTCTATTCTGCCTACCTTCTAATGCCAAAACGATTTTTAAAGCGATGCTATGAATGATAAAAATCTATAAAATCACAAATTGATTACATAGCAAATCTCACCCATAAGCTTGTTGAATACAAATTGATAGATATTTTATCTTGATGAATAATCTAACGTTGATGATTTTGGGGAAGACATTTTGTTTTGAAGTTCGATTTCAAGGATACTCGCTATGACTTTAAAGGTGTAAACAAAATTTAAAAGAATGCTTTCATCATTAGAATTTTTCAAAATGAAAATCTAAATTTTTTTTCACAAATGCAAACAATTGTTTCTTTCTTAGCTGGGTAGCTTTGGATATTTCACTTTGAGCCATTCAACAGCTTGAGTAGAATAATAAAACTTGCATAACTCTAGTTTTTTCAAAAAATTAACATAAGAAGTAGTGAAACAACAACAACTATTTAATTTATAATAATTAAACTATTATACTAAATTATTGCATACTGTTATGTTCGCCACGCAGGGTGGCCAATCCACGTACGAAAATCAGGGTAAAATTACGGACTGTCCTGCCCCTGAAGACCCTAAACCACCGTCCAAGCAAGCGTTGTCTTTTACAAATGTATACGCGGGCCGCCACCTCACACATGCAGGGACTAACTAATTATATTGTCAGTCATTAATGAACTATATTGTAAGGATATCGTATTATATAATTAGGGAGTAGATCAATTTAGGTTATGATTATTGAATTATATAAATATAGAGGAGATTTATGTAGGCTAATGATATTGAATTATATACACATATATTGTACGAATACGATCGGTATTGTCCTTGGCGTAGATGAAGTTGCAGAGTTTATCCATTGATTTGACTGATGTAGATGTGGTGGCTGAAAGTTTACCCTGCTTCTTTTTTAATACCTTCGGATCGATTTTGTAGTACAAATGGTCCACTTTACGCAAATACGCTTGATATATTTCGTTGTCGCTTCCACCACGCTCCATGTAAAGCAAAACTTGTTCTGTGATTTTGGTCACCACCGCTTCGTCCTTCAACTTTGTAAACTCATCATCAAGCCGTTCGACAGCAGTCAGCGAACATTCGCGAATATACAACGGAGCATATACTCCTCCTGATCTTCCATGGGAGAGTTCTTTTAATTATATATCTTTGATGCTGACGTATGCTAAATCATGCCGAACTCGCCATCTGCGTCTTAGCATTCGAATTCAAGGCACCGATAACACGAGTCAGGTCGGCAATGTCATTTATTCCAATCTGCACAGCGGTCCTTCATTGCCAGCGTCACAATGTGTCTGCGCAAGAGCCACCCACACACACACAGCAGCCACAGTATCCACCGAGGTGCAACGCTACGACCAATCGTGATGACCGAGCACGGAGATTAAATCGCCAGCTGACGTGCGTCGGCAATTGGCACAAAACCTGTCCAAAGCAAGGAAAGCTTGAACGAGTTCAGCAAACTCGGCTGGTCGTTGACCGCCGATACAGCAAAAAGGGGATCGGGGATCCCATAAATACCGCCAGGAGAGCAGCTGGATGACTGTTTGGTTCTAAGTCTTCTTGGGTACTGGTCTGAGCAAGGACTGAAGAAGGAAGTTGAGAATTTTGGGATTCAGTGGAACTTTTATGTGATAAAATTAAAGAGGAAGACATCGGCGAAAATACAGCGAGGAGCGGAAACAGCAAGCAGCGAAAGGAGTCGGGAAGCAGTCACCTGAATTGGTTAAAGAAAAACAAAGTTGTGAGTAGAACTAAGCTTAGACAGGGTTAGTTTGGTGAGATTAGAAAATGTAATGTTGATTAAGTTAAATTTGCGCTTTTTTCTGTGAAGTGGCGAAGGGGACGTCACGTTTTCGGCAAATAAACACAAACATTTGTTTTAAATTGCCTATTTCGTCAGTGGCTTTGGGTCGTCACGAATCCTGTTCCTGTTTCCGGTTTTGCGGACAGGGCAGTCTCAGCGCAGAAACCGGTGGCGCCCTTTTTAAAAAAATATTCCTACACCCCTCTTTGGGGGTTTATGCCGGTTGGGATTGCCAAACCGTGCCCAGAATCGGCTGCGGTGTAGTAATGAACTTTGCACTAATTACAGGTTTAACAATATTATGAAAATGTTAACAGGGAATAGTTAGTTTATTGTTTCTTTGATTATGATTATGATGTGCGTCATTAGGGAAAATTGTTTTTGGGGGTTCGCATGCATCTTGCCAGCACGTACCGCTATCGCCCTATTGCGACCGATGCCGCGGTCCGTCACTCCTAGTGGAAGCGCTCATTTATAATTAATTGGAAGAAGAACGTTTGGGAATTTTTATAATGCCTATTTTTATCTTGCTACACTCTTCTATGTACTATGTAGTGTGGATTAAATTTACGCAAATATTATTGATGGTAGTATTCTGTGATGATAAATGAGTATTCTGGTGATGATAAATGAACTGATGGAATTTTACAAAATTTGACGATTCCTGGTGGTAAAATGCATACAAAATTTCAGATAATATTTTCTTACTCTTAGGAGATGCTCCATTAAACGGCTTTAACACAAACGACAAACGCAATATTTTTTATTTGAATTTAATAATCGAATTATTCATTTAAACTGAAATAGTTTACATGCTATTATGTATAATCTTCACTTAGGTTTTACTTCTATGTATTTTCAATTTCGTCAAGCCAAACAATGCGAATCTTTAATTTATAATCTTTGTCACAAAAGCTGCAATGGCGAAGAAAAAAATAACTGAAAACTGTGAATTTCATAACTTACAACACAGCTGAATTTCCCATGGAAAAATAGGATACTGAATCGATGAATTTTAAAAGTGTATAACCATTTCTGGTGAGAATGTATGTTTTGATTCTAAAGTCTACATATTTCGAATATACATACTTCCGTGAGTTGTATTGTGGCATAAAAAAGTCAGTAGTGAAATCTTGTAGCAATAGAACACACTGATTGTAAGACATTAAAAGAACGAACTGTTGAAAAGTATGCTAATGGTAGGTGAGAATGTATTTGAAGCGTGTGAAGCATACAAAATACCAACGTCTTATTCAATAACACATTCAAATTAAAAAGTGAGCACTCTCTTATTATACAAATACCCCATTAAATGCATTTACGAACTAGTCTTCAATCTAAAATTAAACATTAATTCAACTTTGACCAAACCGACAATAATCGATTAAGTATATTCTAAAAAACAGATATTATTTTATTCATGAAATTTGCATTGATTATAAAATCAACACAATTCAAACGCAGTTTCCAAGGTAGCACCAGGAAACCCGGATAACGTCGCCCAATTTAAATTCAGCTTAGTATTAAGCGTGGGAGCTTTGAGTGGATATATTTTTTGAATTTACTTGCTGGATCCACTAAGCAACGAGCATTAGGTGAAGGCGTAGTGGCTTTTAAGGTCCTTGCAGAATTTGTTTATTGAAAACCATCTGCATGTCAACAAGCTGTTTTTCAAGTAAACACATCATTAGCTCAAGGCTGATCCAACGACCGTAAAGGCTTATTTGTTATGGCTGCGTCAAATCGAAGCAGACACCAAATTACGACTAAGGAGGTTAGCTTGTTTATCGCAAATATGGTATGTGTACAGTTGTCAGCCGGAATAAATCGTATAGGCACATTAATTTGCATTGTAATATGCATCTCCTCGAATTTCAGGAGGCAAAACATTGGTTGTTATCGGCTTGAAGTTATTTTTTTTTGATCATGTACATCATCATTATCTAAAATCGTCTACATTTGCTATTTGCAGCCATCAATGTTTTGATTATGCGTTATCACGATGATACCAATACCAATTGAATTGGGCACTAATTTTTGTGGATCTCCCGACAATATATAACATAATTAATATGCACGTTCAGGTTTTTACTGACCTCTACTGCTGCATATTTGTTGCATAAATTAGAAACTCCTGGAATTTTGGTCCCAATCACATGCAAACCTTACTCTACCGAATTTATTCATGAGCACGTCCTGAATGCTAACAGTCATGCACAAGACTTCATGTAAAACATTTGTCATGGACAACCATTAATAGTTTCATGGGAAAGGATCAATCACGAAAGCCGACCCAAACACGGAATGAAAGGAGTGTGCAGCAACAAAAAACTTGAGCAAACAATAAAATTGCACAGAATATAACTGGCAAGTGGTTGGTTATGCCAATGTTTAGTTGAAAACACTTAAAAACTCTACTTAATTGAGCCAGGAATTTAAATTGGCTAGGACACGGCTGGGTAAATATAAATGATTAATGAGATATATTTCAAGTGAATGATTGATTGGCTATAATGGCGAAATATTATGCACAGTAATCAATGAGGAATTGCTAAATGTAGTTTTCGTAAAAGATATTTAGGGGCGCGTCGCTGAGTATTGGCAGGCTTTTCAATTTCACGTAAAATATCTGCATCTTATAATTAATAGTGGAAAAGCTCACAAACTATTGGGCTTTGATCTAAATGTCGATAGTAACAAAGCAGTTTTACTAAAGTATGGAATTGGAAAATTATTCGTGACTGGCCATATCGATAATCCTAAGTGTAGTTCATCTTGAATGCGAAAAATACGCGCTACTCCTGGTGTGGCCTGAGTTTGTTGTTTGTTGTAAATTTTTATGATTATTAATTATCAATTGAAATTGTTGAATATAAATGGAAAGGAATAATTCTCGTATTTTTAACTTCCCAATATATGGGAAGTTCTTGTAATCGCCTTGAAAATTGAAATGGAAATTTTCGACTTTTTTTACGTTTTTTTTAGAAAGAGAGATGTATTTGTGTGTATGTGTGCGTACGTACGTTCGTAGACAGTTTCTCCTACGAGCATAGCTCACATAAACAAAGCCATATCGACTTAAGCAGATTTGTTTTTGGAACACTTCGGCCCGGGGGGGGGGGGCTTTGTGGTTTTGACCATTTGAAGGTCATTTCTGTCATGCACTATATCTCGCAAAGGAAACACAGGGTTTGCTTGAATAAGGTTTCAGCCGACGCGTATTAACATTTTTGTGATTCTATGTATCAAATTTTTCAAAAAAAATTAATTAATTTATTGAAATTAAAAAACGGCTCTGTTTTTTTCCACAAAAAATAAATTACTAACCGTATTTGAACCACACAGTAATCAATGTTTATGATATTTATATACTTCAAGCAATGCTTGAAAAAACGTCATCAAAACATTTTCTCATGATAACAAGAAACATTAAATAAAAAATAAAATATCATTAACAGTCATCATAATCTTCAAGGTCATTTCTTCCATTCACTATATCTCACGAACAAGATATAATATTTGCATCATTAAGGTGTCAATCGACGTGTTTTAAATTTTTTTTGATTATTTTAACATTATAAAAATCCGTTTTAGCAGTTTTTTAATTTAATAGAAGAAAATGCGAAAACTTAAGGTATTTTTTTCATAAAAAATATTTTTTTAACTTGATTTGCACAACACAGTAATAAATGTTTATATAAATTAATACATTCCTATCAGTTTTTGAAGAAAAACCAGCAAAAATTTCTTCATGATTCTTAAAAAAACACAATTAAAAATAAAAAATCATTCAAAGTTACCATATAAAACGGGTCCTTCCGAATGATATTACCTGATATCTTTTATTCTAAAGAATTTGTTGTAAAGTTAATCAAAGTTTTACAATGTTTGGATAATTTGAGCAGATTTTTAATAGTTTTTGCACTCTTTTAATTAAAAAAACGGCCTAAATTTTAAAAACCATCAAAATTTCAATCAAATTTGCATTTGTGGTAATCAATCATCATCACCCATCCACCAAAATCCTTACGTAATCAGTGGATGCTCCCGTAGATGATATGATTAATAATAACTCATTCCTGGTACTGATACGAATACCTTTCATTATTATTATTTAAAGTAGTATTATTTTCAAAATTATAATTGTGTTAAATATTTTTAATGTTTATCTAGATATTACTGAGAAGTTGACCGTGTGGACCTCAAGGGTCGCACTTCGCGGCTTGTTTAATTTTTTTTATTTACAATAGTAATAATTTAATTTATTCACATATAATAATAATTGATTTTCCACAATTAGGCTGATTAATTCTGAGAAATATCGTCAACGTTAAATTGAACACTAAACTTACAAAAAACAAATTCGCACATATTGGTTAATAGTACTAAACAATATCTAAGCTGATTTCTGATAAGAAAAACATTTAAGAGGTACAAATACAAAAAAAATTCCAAAGGCAATACAATAGCGAAAATGTCTACTTACATATCGTGAAATTTCTAAGTGACGTCAAACATTTGATTTGTTTTTAAATAAACTAAACAAAATGTCACTTACGTTTTTGTCATTGTCGCCGAATAAAGTAGACAGGGCGCAGCCAACGTACAACTGAAAAGCCACACCAGCAAAAGGATGCTTCGTACCTTCCGCCTCGACATGCGTCGCTTCAATGGATAAACAATAGCTATGTATCTGTAAGATAGAACGCATCAATCCGGCTCACAATTGTACGAAATAAAGACATATTTCACTCACCTGTCGAAGGATATAGCCACAAGGGTGAAAACTGACGTTGAAACCGTTACGTTCGCCATAAAGTTATTTATGGTACAGTACACGGCACCGAAAGGCCAATCTGAATTCAGCATAAAAATGAAGTTGAAAATACAGTTCAACGCCGACATGAGTAAATCGGCTATGCTTAAGTTCAGCAGAAAATAATTGGTGACGCTTCGCATACTTTTGTGGCCTGCAAAAAATATGAAACGTTTCAAACGTATTTAAAAATAAATTAATTAAAGATATACAACATCCGATCCGAAATCGTGATTGAATTATGTTTCCTGCAAAACAGGACTTTTGCGCATATCTCAAATCTAAAGCTCTCAGCAAGAAGGTCATGGTAAAGCTATAATTTAACAGGCTGTACTACTCATCTTTTATCAGACTAAATTCAATGCGAATTTGCACGAAAGAAAAGCTGATAACTCCTTATTATCAGATTTTCCTTCGTGCCAAAGATACTTTTTGCTAAGTTGTATGTCCCATTCAGGTGGATGACTTACATGCTCTGTATGTTGTTACATTTGAATCCCATACTGGCTTGCATGCAAAAAGTACGTATTTCGCAGGAATTGTGGAGCGGCAAGTATGATGGAAATGGCAAACATGCCGAGACATTACCCTTAATTCCATAGTAAAGATAGAATTTGAGCCGCCATTTTTCTGATAGTAATCGAATGCTTTGGAAAAATTTAACGCGTGAGAAAATTGCGATAAATACATGGAAATATGCGGGGAGACAACGGAGATAAATCGAATACCGAATATCCTTAAAAATTTTGAGTCGGAAAATATAGAACGCATCAATTTGTGTCCTCTGCGAATTGCGTCTATCATTCTCAACATTCCTCGATAATCTAATGCGATGTTTAACGAATATGATGAGAAATTGCGGGGAAAATGTCCACACTAGGCATCCCTACTGGCACTCAACGGTAACGGGAGGTCAATATTTAATTGGTCAATGTCGCGCCGGGAAACTCAAATTTATTCAGAATTCTCAACGCTGGCGTTCTCATATTTCCCGGAAGTAGCTCATATTTTTAAAACTTCATTATTTCTGCTATTCTCTTTAAAAAGTGAGCTGATAACCACGAAAACAAGGTGATTGCATCTCCCTTGGATTACCATGCATTACTCATATATATAAGAAATTCTACGGAAAGCAGTTTTTCATATGGTCATAGGAAACCGTGAGACTGAAAATCTCCTTCTTGCAAACGGTGAAATGGAAAGCGCCTTTGATGTCTTATCTTTAACAAAATCACATTACATGGACAAATACGTTCCTGTTCATTCGCTAAATTCAACAGAGATCCTGAATGCATTGTAAACCTTATTTGCACAAGAACCAAATGATACCAGAACAAACTTAAGGGGTCTACCCTCTTTATCATTTTTATAAATAGATTTTTTTATTGCATTTTTTTAAAGTATATATATGCAAAAATATGATATTAAAATTTTAAAAAGATCGGAGTAGTCTAACTGTATTTTTGGGCAAATTTCACTTTATCACCCGAGCGCGATTCTTCATTAAAAAAAAATTTAACCGCGTTTTTCTTGAAACAACCTTTTTCGACGCCGAGTTGATGAAATCTCGGGAACTACAGAACCGATTCTCAACAAATTTTTACCAGGCATTCTTTATGATAACAGCTGTAGCGCGAATAGGGTTTTTTTCAAAATTATACTTTAAAGTATTTTTTTGGCCAAAAACGATGAAAAAAAGCATGTATTGTTTCGAAAAATGTCCGCCATTTTGTCAATTTTGCAAAAATCAAAAATCGCCCTATTCGTGCTATACTGAACCTAAAACTATTTGATTTTTTTTTGTTTCAGACCAAGCATCTCGAAAATTTCATCGAAAATATTTCGACATTTTTTCAACCAGCATTTTCATTGATAAAAACTCACATAACTGAATAAAAAATATTTTTTTTTGTGTATTTCGGGAATGTATTTATTGAGTTTAACCTCTCCTTTATCAATGTTTATAATTAAAACCTATCTAAAAAATTATTGAAAACAGCCCGTTTTTACACTGCTAAAAGAGGGTAGACCCCTTAACGCAGAATACAATGTTATATTACGTTCCCCACTTACTGCCACGGGTTGGGTCAAAAAGAAAGAAAGCTTTGAATGGTGTTCCCTTGATGCGAAAGTTACTCAAGACTTCAGCAAATTCTTGAGAAAAATTAGATACCCTCCATTAGTGACCTTTGATAACATGAAACCACTCCACAAAGGCTCGAATAGCATACAGATTTAAATTGGATTTGTAATGAATATTGTGCATACGAATGGATTATAGGAAGTAGGATTGAACATTAATGAAATTATATATTTTTATTTGTAAGTAAGACGATTGTAGTAGGAAAGCGCTGAACCAACACCGGGAGCAACAGTGAATGAGAAATCATGATGATTATATAATCCCAATTTGTGGCGGTATTCTGAGTTATAACCGGTGTTGGTATGGCGGTCGACACAAATAGATAAGGATACTTGAATAACGTAGAACAAATCTTCTTTTCTTGAATACATTTGTGAAGTTGAAGTGGAGTGATTTCGCTTTCTTTTTGATTCGGGTTCCATTTGTTCTAGTGATCGAATTGCATCCGTTAAGGTCAATTGCAGATAATACAATCACTGGTTCGAACCGCTTTTCAGTTAAAGTTACATACCAATAGAATACCCTGCTTATTTCAGTTTTGTACAACCAATTTGCAATGAAAATGGATCATATGAAAACAGCTACAAATTTCAGGAGACGAACGATAAATATCTTTCCTGTACTAAACGATGCCAAAGTTCTTTATCAAATTTTCATGTTAGTGCCCTAAGGGCGCAAAAAACATTTGCGTTATTTTGTGGTGTATATTTTCAGGGTAAAATAAATCAAAATTCAAATTCATAGCTGTTCTTCCTAAACATGTTTAGGCAATGAGGATTTAAAACAGACATCTAAATGGACTCATTCATTCTCCATGAACGTAATTCAACCCGATGACCAGGAGTCGAAGGCTCCATCATGAGTGCCATTCGACCGAAGCCACCAAGATAATGCATCCTGTGAAAAATCTGCAACAAAGTCTACCAAATATTGGCAGTCCTGGACTACATTTTATGATGTCGACTACCTTACCGAGCCGTAAGCAAAGAAAAAGAAAGCGGAATGAACTTTGACTGGAAGTCCATAGCCTCAAAGGCATCTCGTGGCCTTGCGGAGGAAATCACATCAACGAATACTATTCACATTTCATATTTTTATTACACTTTATTTCTTCAACAATAAACAGTGGGATCTCAGTAGGTTGTTTTTTTTTTGTTAGTATAAGACATTGAAATTCACAAATTTTTAGGTTATTCATACTTAAATTTAGTATACATATATGCCATCAAGTTGAATTACATGAAGAGCTACACGCTTTGTGTCTTATTATGGCTTCGTTTATCCTGAAGCTATGTTTTCACTACCAACGTTGTCGATAGCGAGTCATGTCACCATTATTGCCAATATCGAATTATGTTGCCTCTTGAGCTAAATGGCCAGACGAACGAAAAATATATTCATTTCCACTGAAGGCTCCTTGACGAACTAAAATTTGGAGAAAAAATCTGCTAAAGGCCTTGAATTTGGCGAACTCCACTTCACGTTCCGCCCACAAATCTCAGTTGCTATCAATTAAGATGAGTAGTACCTCAGTTTATAAAATTGATTCGTACAATAGTGCGAGAAAATTCAATAAATTTACAAAGTTCGGTTAGAAGTGTAACGTATCAATGACCCAAAAATATGAGAGCTAGAATGAGAAAGTTTAAATTAAATGGAAGCACGTAAAAAGTTTATGCACGAAGAATGTTGGTTGTTGGAATTTTTTAAAGCCTCCCTGGATTAAGTTTCACATGTTCCTTCAACAAATGGTTTCTCCACCAATAAAGTTATTTACTTTGTTGATTAGATTTTTGACTTGCAATAAACTGAATAAAGTTTTTGAGAAAAATGCTGAAAAACCCCTACATGGGGCTTATTCGAAGAAACAGGGTCCTTAAAATAAATGATCGTTGCAGATTCCAGAAAACCATTCGCCTGCAATCCAATATTTAACCGGAAATTTGCTTATGCTTGATTCTCATTGGCGATTGCCACAAATAGTACTATTATTGCGTGTTCATGATTTAAAGCAATATTGAAGAAGAAAGGTTAAGCACTTGTCGTCAGCCGGAAAATTTAATAAAGTTCAAAAGAACGCCCAAGGAAAATTTGATTTCGGAATTACTCTCTGTTACACGGCACGCACGACTTCGAGTCAAAAGAATGTCTGCAATTTCACCTTCGAGTGTAGGCTTGTCTGCCATTAACTTCTGTAATTAATTCTTAATGATAATTGTAACGACTTGAAGCTCATAAAAGTTTCGGGCATCCAACTTTTCTCCTTAAAGAAACCTGGCCTCGAGGAGTACAAGATGATTGTTGTACTTTAAGTGAAAACTGTAGTGTTTTCGGCAACCTTTTCAAAGATATTCAGTAAATTTTTATTCACAGCTTATTCTATGCGAAAATAGGACGAATGAAATATCGTAAGAATCTTCCAGATGTGAACTCAAATATTCTAAGCAATAAATGATACTTTGTGAAAATCTTATGAGACTTAAATCAAACAGCGCTTGTTTGAAGTCGAACAGCAATTGTTTGAAGTCGAAGTTTGATCCGATCAAATAAGGACTATGATTCAATTCAATTTAGAAGTATCTAATGAATTGTTGTCAGCGACGTAAAGTTGGACTATGTAAGTGGGTGAGAAAACTCAAAAGCCTCTTAGCTTGTAACTTGTTATGCAATGATGACCTTGGCCTTGAAGATCCTTGTGTTCGAATCCATTCCTTTTGGTCTGATTTAGAAAAGGTAGCTAACGTTATTTGTAGCATTGGTTTGAGCATGCATTAATTGTGTTCCAAGTAATGTTGTTTCCCTCAAATTTTATTGTAAGGACGAAAATCGATCATCTAAAATAAAGCTGAGTTTTAAGCTTCCGAAACAGGTAACAAGTTATCAAATAGCTTGAAGGTATGTTGAAATTTTTCATTTTTCCTTAAGAAGTTTGGTGAAAACAAAAAGGTATTTTGAATTGATAATACAAAGTCCATTAAATCGTAAATCATTAAACAGAAACTGTACAAATCTGATAAAAGTAACCATTGAATTGTTGTGTGAATATTAAATAATATAATCACTGTGGAAACCGAACTCATTTCTATATGGTTGAGTTTCCACCAATCCGGCAAACTAACGTTTAAGTGAAAGCTAAACATTCTACCAAAAAAGCTGAAAAATTTCCCTACAGATAAGGATCTAATAGAAAATAGCTTTGTGTAGCTAGTTTCAACTTAATACAGCCAGAAAGCGTTACTCTTTTCACTTTCCATGTTTTCTGTTGTGCTCTATTTAATAGCCAAGCTTGAAGAGGATACCAAAAAGGATAAACAAATAGCAGTTTCCTGAATGCTGTTCTTTTCGAGGTTTTTTTTCTGAATGTGTCATAACAATAGAAATGTCTTCTGAAACACATTTTGAATTATTGATGGCAATTGTCCACCAATGACATTTCAGTGTATAAGTGTAAGGCTTTCTTGAAAGAAATGTACTATCAGGGAATTACCGGTGATCAACTTTGCTGTTTATTGTGTCCTTACGGAAATACTTCACTTGCTTCGGACACTAAATGCCATGTATGTTTCCAGTAACCGTGTATTCTTAGAAGAAGTCTGTTAAGCCGATAAGAAGCTCTTTTTTTTTATTATTCTCAAGGAGTGGCGACAGGCAACCAGGATCCCTAAATAATTTCGAATCATCTTCCGGACAAATTTCTATTTTTTCATACGAATCTTTGTATGGCAGGAATTAATTGATTCAGAAAATCATTTTTGTGTGGTTCCAGTTAAAATCTAGGTAGGCTAGTAAAACTGAATTCTTTGAAATTTCACGGGTAAAGTGTTCCAATTCAAATACTTCAAATTAGAAGAGCAAAATTTTCGACGATATGTTTTCACAGAAACCAAGCCATTTTTTGCATTACTAACAAGGAAGGGCTACGGTCTCATCGTCTCCGATTTGGATGAAATTTGGCACATAAGTAAAAGACGTCAAGGATATTCATCATCATCATCATTAAAATATTGGACCGCATCCTCCTTCTCATTTTTGAGAAAAACGCCGCTCAAGTTTTAGCGTTGATTATAGATTAGAAGGTTTTTGCATCTAACAGAAGCGGTGCAGTGTAGGAAGCAGCTTGAATAGCTCGCGATCAAGAGGTCGTGTGTTCGATCCCCGGTCGGTATCGTTTTTTTAAATGATTGTTGTCGTCGTGTGCTCGATCCACGGTTGGTATTGTTTTTTTTTGTTTTGAATAATTGTGAATGTAATTAGTTTAAGGGATATCAGAACTGTTTAACTGCAAACATATTTGTTTTTTAGGAAAAACTCATTGTTGAACGGTTGGACTATTAAAAACTGTTGTAATCGAAGCAAAACCATAGTTGGTGGTAGGATCCTTATTTGTTCCTAGAGTCAACCCTGCGGCCTCTTCGCGTCTCTCATAGCCAATTTGACGGCTAGCCATAAATGATATGGCGTATGGTAGTGTATGGTGTAATTCAACCGTTGAGCAATGAGTTTTTAGTATAATTTAAATATCTAAATGAACGAACGATTTGCTGATTTCTAAAAATAAATGTAGTAAATTTGTAGTTGAACACTGCTGAATTCTCTTAAACTAATTACATTCACAATTATTCAAAAAAAAACAATACCGACCGGGGATCGAACACACGACCTCTTGATCGCGAGCTAGTAAAGCTGCTTCCTACACTGTAGCGCTTCTGTCAGACGCAAAAACTTATAATCCATAATCGACTCTAAAATCTTAAGCGGCGTTTTTTTCAAAATTGGGGAGGGGGTGCGGTCCAATATTTTAAAGATCTAATATCTTTGACGTCGTCTACTTATGTGTTAAATTTCATCTAAATCTGAGACGACGAGACCGTAGCCTCTCCTTGTAAGAAACGGCAACATCAAAGTACATGAAGAAGTCATACCGCAAGTGGCTTCAAATTTGCATGCCATCGTCGCCACCACTGTCAGGTAATAAAGAAACAATTATGCGAGTTAATATAACCTATCACTACCGTTTACCAACATCCAGTCTGTAGAAGCTTGTCAATCTATTAACGCCTTACTCTCTGATATTAAAACATCCTTATCTGGAACTTGAAAACAGCGAGCAAAGCAACGAGTTTCGAAGCATCGTCACAACCGATTCACTATCTCGATTTAAAGCATCTGTTTTGAAATTTAGAAGCTGTGATCGAGGTGACGAAGTACGCACACCTTTTCTCTAATTGGCACTAAAACATCTTTAGCCGAAATAAGGATCAAGAACTGGTCGCTTAGTCGAAATAATGCTAGTAACTTGTGGACTCATAAGTGGTCACACATGATCAAACAAGCTAAGTATTAAATTCAAATACACGTCAATGGTTTGTTTTATTTTAGTATTTGGCTACCCGAAGGGGCAGTCAGTTGAAACTTTAAACACGCTCGCATGGCAAACAATCAATTGGCAAAAACAAATCTTTCGACATAGTCGAAAAAATTTATGAAGATATAATACAAATTTCCATCAAAACGAGTACACTTCGCATCAAAAACTAATTACTTATGCTTAAACCAAAAACAAAATGTAACCAAACAAATGTACACAACCTACCCTTATAGTCACTAAATGTATGCTGAATATGTTGATCTATCCACATCTGTGGCTACATAAGTGGAAGCCCAATTATTCATTCATTCAGTTCAAAAAAAAATTCTCCGTGCAACAAATATCTTGGAAATTGTTTGCTTTAATATTTTCTACTACAGATATCAGTCTTTCAATCTTGTGATGAAAGATAGTGCAGCAATTGTCTGTTTTTTGAAGATAGTTGCGGGTCTAGCCCATTATTGAACATTTCTCTATGATATATTCAAAGAGAGCGACAGCTCGATTCAATGACGAAACTATCCATAATCTCCAAGGTTAACAAGTTCCTGAAATGATATAATGCTTTACAAACTTTCCGACAAAAGGATTGAATTAATGTCATCTTCAGCTTAGGGATGACGTTGAAAGGGTAGCCCTCTGACGTCAATGCAGATGTCTCACAAGAAATACCTTACGCTGCATCACATCCAATATACCAAGATAATCTGCAATTTTAAATTTATACCAGCACAAAAAAAGAGTACTCGAATGCCGCTTTATAAAAAATTGTTTCTTAATCTTAGTCTTAGTCTAAGTAATTCTTATTAATCTTAGTTAATCTTAGTAATTCAGACTTCTCTTTTAGCTGGCAACCAGTGACAACTCCGGACGAATATCTATCACGCTACTTCAAGAAGAATTTTAATTGCATAAATTTCTTTGAATTTATTGAAATTCCATAAAGGTATAATCATAACATTCAAAAGGAGCTTGGTGTTAGTAGTAGGCAAGATTTGAACAGGAAATTATTTAAGAGCTTCTTGGAATCTGGAAATACCCTTTTCACTTAACCGAACAAACATTGGCTCTATCTTTTCACGTTCGGCATCTTCCTGTTCCTTACAAGTAGCTCACAATGTTATGTTTCAGGCCTACATTTTCTTTCATTAGCAAATACAAAGACCTTATTGTTCCTGTTGTACGTAAGCTAAAGGACTCTTCAAGCAAATTGAATACGTAATTTGTCCATTTGAAGGGCAAAGCCGATGGTGAAATAAATTACAGGCATTTGTCCATACTTAATAATAACAAAATTTTCGTATTACTTTCAAGTATGCTATAATTGTGGAAGAATATGAATGGTAAATAAGAATTAGTTCATTTCATTATTGCGGCGGTGGTAGCACATAAATTCATTATAATCTCCTTGTAATTATTTCAATGGAACAGAGTAACTGAACGTCTAATTAAAACAATGGCTCAATTGAAGAGTGAGCATTGTGTTAAACTATCTTACAATTTTACCAAGCCTTATTAAACTAATTTTGAACATGTATAATTAGGTTGGCTTTGATTTCAATGAACACAATAGTGTCTCTTAATCTCATAAGTCAATTAGAAGCACAGCAATCTAAATGTTTTCATCAGATTTTCAATCAAGCATATTAACTTTGTTCCTATTTTTAGAAGAAGAAACTCCCACGAAAATGTGAATAATCACAGAAATATGTGGTGTAGTAACTAGAGACTGCAGAATATGTACATTAATCGATTCGTTGATATTTCAATTATTCGAATCGTCACTTACGATGTTCGATGAAATCGATAAATAATTAACTTGAGTAATCGAAATTCGTATTTTGAATTAATCGTCTTCGTCTATGTTTTTCACCTTAATTTCAAATATATGATTATGTAATGTTTTATCCTATAACACCATTTCGAAAATTCGGCAATATCCATTGGAAGCAATTAATCAAATCTTCAGGATGGCTGTGTCCATCGTACAAAGCAAAACACAACTTCGATTGTAAATTTTCATACATATGTGAATACAGTCTGCGAAATCCTTGCATTTTTAACATAGCACAGAACGGACAGAACTTGTTATTTGGAAAAAAATAAATCAACTTACTGTTGACTATATAAAATAATTTTTATTTTTTACACAAATAAATTGTAGTTTAGCATACATTTAAAAAAAATGCGAAAAATAAGATTATATAGTTCAAAAAACTAAGCCGCGAAGTGCGACCCTTGAGGTCCACACGGTCAACTTTCCAGTAATATCTAGATAAACATTAAAAATATTAAACACAATAATAATTTTGAAAATAGTACTACTTAAAATAATAATAATAATGAGAGGTATTCTTAGCAGTAACAGGAATGAGTTAATATTAATCATATCATCTCTCTTCAAAACCTGATAGGAATGTATAAATTTTATAAACATTTATTACTGTGTTGTGCAAATCAGATTAAAAAAAATAGTTTTTATGAAAAAAACCCTAAGTTTTTGCATTTTCTTCTATTAAATTAAAAAAACCGCTGAAACGGATTTATATGATGTTAGAATAATCAAACAGATGTTAAAACACGTCGATTGACCCCTTAATGATGCAAATATTATATCTGGTTCGTGAGATATAGTGAATGGAAGAAATGACCTTGAAGATCATGATGACTGTTAATGATTTTTTTATTTTTTATTTAATGTTTCTTGTTATCACGAGAAAAAATTTTGATGGTGTTTTTACAAGCACTGCTTGAAGTATATAAATTTTATAAAAATTGAATACTGTCTTCCGTAAATAAGGTTGAAAATTTATTGTTTATTTAAAAAAAAAACAATTTTTTGCACTTTTTTTCGGCGACGACGATTTTTTTCAAAATTTGATAGTTTCACAAAATTGTTAATATGCGTCGATTGACATCTTAATCATGCAAATCGTATATTTGGTTCGCGAGATATAGCGCATGAAAGAAATGACCTTCAAAGAAACTAAACTACAAACCCCCTCGACCGAAGTATCCCAAAAACTAATCAGCTCTTAAAATTGCAAAGACGCTTCGATTGACACCTCAACAAAGTCGATCTGACTTTGTTTACGTGAGTTATGCTCGTAGAAAAAGCTGTCCACGAACGTGCAGACGTACGTACGTACATACACACACACATACATCTCTCTTTCTAAAAACACTTTATATATACTCTATAGACCTCAAAACGTAAAGAAATGTTGAAAATTTCAATTTCGATTTTCGAGGCGATTACAAGAACTTCCCATATACTGAGAAGTTAATAATAAATAAATAACGCTTTCAAAGTTGAAAAAAATCTTCCGTTCTATGTATACTATATAGTATGTGTAATATTTCTTTATAAGAAATTATTTAAAGTGGAACGCTTTCTGGACGTTTACCAAGATTACTTATTACAACAGTTTACTCAACATTAAATCTAAGTGTTTGTGATTTTCTAAAAGAAAGCAATATTTTGTTTATAAATAGTAACGTTGTCAAATTTTGGTTCAAATTTATTTCGAAATATAAAACGCGTAGCGTAGTATTACATTAAAGGGTAACACTACTCTAGGATTTGCAAAAAATCGAATTTTTTATTGGCTTAAATTGTACTTTAGGGTCATAAAAATGAGATGTTGGTAGTTTTATAACGTGGAAAAATTTCTAAAGGACTAACTGAGTGACTTTGCTGCACCGCGTCCCAGAGCCCCGCGCACGCTGTCGATGAATCACGCGCCGCTGGGCGCAGCTGCTCCGATATACCTCTCGAGATAATAAGTAGTCTAAAGTCTAGTTACCTACGTCACGTGAGGTATTTATGGTTTCAAAGAAGGCCAATAGATGTCGCTCGTAAGACGCTTATGTTTTTGACAACTTAACAGCTCCAAAACCTTTAAACGCGTTTTTCTCAAAAACACTATTTTCAAACTTACCGGTAAGATTATTTTGGAACGGGTGCATGGATCCATTTGAAATTTTGACAGTAACTTTGAAATACCAAAATCTAATGAAGTACGTACGGATTTATTGATTAATTGTTTATTTTTAATTTTATAAACAATTTACGGCTAATTTTTTTATCAAAAATCGTTGTTTTTTTCAAAACAGCGCCATTTTGTTAAAAATTAGTTTAAAAAAATCTCCTATGTACTTCACTAGCTATTCGTATGCACTTTAAGGAAAAATTTAGTTTTTTGTTCTAGGAGCGACCGTTCGAGGTGGATCACACAACAGCCGAATATAGGATCCTGTGGCCGCCATTTTGGGGAAAAAATATTTTTTTTTGTACATTTTGAGTTACACAATATACTCTTATAAGCGGATTTGGTGTTTTTAATTTATTTACTTACGAAAAATCATAAAAAGGGGTCTCTAGAGTAGTGTTACTTACCCCTTAAATAATTTCATATCAAAAAATATTAAGTATTTAATATAGCAGAGAGTGGGGGCGGTTTCACTATGAATGTGAAAGAAGTGTTTGGCTAATGTTCATCGGGGTTTTCGCCTGAAGTAAAAATTCAATTAGAGCTTCTTCAAATCAGATTTTATTTCATTTTAACTACGCCAATTTTGAATCTCACAGCGCAACAAAATTTCTTTCCTCTGAAGCATATAAAATTTAATTTTCGAAAGGTTATGACTCAATATCATTTCTGTTTGTTAATTTAAAGTCTAACACAATCAAGTTTTAGGAAATCAAGATTAAGAATTTATTATTTCATCAGGAAATGGTAAAGGATTCTGCAAATGTAAGATAGAAGAATTGAATTTTTCTTGTGAATATAGTTGAATTCAGAAATGTTATTTTTTTGATGAACCTAACAACATTAGGTAGGTTAGGTATACTGTTATGGAAACAGAGATTGAGAGACTTTATTATCCTTCTTTCAAGCAATGTAGCAGTCTGTTGGAGCACCACCAATCACAAATTGATTGCTTAACAGAACAAACCGTGAGGTGCGACCCATGAGGTCCACACGGTCAACTTCCCAGTAATATCTACATAGATATTAAAAATATTAAACACAAAAAAGTTAAGTAAATAATACTACTTCAAATAATAAAAATGTACCTCTCATAAAAGTTATTGGAATGACTTAATATTAATCATAACATCTACGCGAGCGTCAATTGATTACGTAAGGATTTTGGTGCATTGGTTTGATTGATTATTCACGCGGATCAATCGGAGGTGGGACAGGTTACAAAGCAGTTTTTTCATTAAAGTTAAACATGGTGCTGTGAAGACTATTGAAAATCTGCTCAAATTTTGCAAATATTAATAAACTTTGATTGACTATACAACAATGTCTTTAGAATAAGAGATTTAAGGTATAATGATTCGAATGAACCCTTTTTACATGGTGACTTTGAATGATTTTTTATTTTTAATTTAATTTGTTTGTAATCATGCGAAAAGTTTTTGTTGGTTTCTCTACAAAAATTGATAAAAGTTTATAAATTCTATAAACATTTATTATTACGATGTGCAAATCAGGTTAAAAATTGAATTTTTTATGAAAAAAACACTACTTTTCTAAAAAAAAATTAATAAATCATAAAAAACGCTTTAACAATTTTTTTCAAATATATAAACATCATAAAGATGTTGATACGCGTCGATTGACACCTTAATGATGGAAAGAATATATTTGGTTCTCGAGATATAATGAATGACGTAAATGACCTTGAACGTTTAATGATTTTTAATTTTTTATTTAATTTTTTTTTGTAAACATGCAAAAAAAAATTGCTGCTTTTTTCACAAGAACTATTTGGAGTATATAAATAATATAAAAATTGATTACTTAGGTTTGAAAATTAGGTTAAAAATTTTGTGTTTTTGAAAAAAAAACTAATTTTTTGCACTTTTTTTAAAAAAATTAAAAAACGGCTCCAACGATTTTTGATAGATTCATAAAAATGTTAATACCCGTCGATTCACACCTTAATGATGAAAATCGCATGTTTGGTTCGTGAGATATAGCGCATAACATGGTTGACCTTCAAGGGGTGAAAACAGCAAACCCCCCCCCCCCCCGACCGAAGTTTCCCAAAAACTAATCAGCTCTTAAGATTGCAAAGACGCTGCGATTGACACCTTAACAAAGTCGATACGACTTTGTTTACGTGAGTTATGCACGTAGAAAAACTGCCCGCGAAGGCACATACGTACGTACGTACGTACATACACACACACACATACATACTTCTTTCTAAAAACACTTTATATATACTCTATAGACCTCAAAACGTAAAGAAAAGTTGAAAATTTCAATTTCGATTTTCGAGGCGATTACAAGAACTTCCCATACACTGGGAAGTTAAAAAAGAAAACGTATTTTGATATTAAAATCTAAATTACTCCTCTAGAGGAATTGCGCTATATAGACCAGGACGGATCTGTTTTCAGTTGGCGGTTGAGAGGGACACATTTATTTATGCAGGAAAAGTTGTAAAATAACTCGTATCTCAATAATTGACTTATCCTCCCTCTAAAACAAGTCGGCAAAATTAAAAAAAAAACGAAATGTTCAAAATATTTTTAAAAAATCGTTTTTTCCTACTTTTCTGACTCCTTACTTTAAAACGGTTCAATTTAGAACAAAGTTGTGTTGTGTTAAAATCGGATTATTATGGCAGTCTCCGGATTTTTTTGCTAAACTTGGTAATAAGCTCTAAAACAGTGCTGGGCGGCTGCGGAGTCAGTCGTAGGAGCCATGCTTCCATCAACTGAATCCGCAGCCGCCCAGCACTGTTTTGGAGTTTATTATCAAGTTTAGCAAAAATTAATGAGGCTGCTCTAATAATCCGATTTTAATTTTGTAAAATGCATTTTATAGGTAAACTGCTTTTTTATATGTGAAATTTCAAACTTCTATAAGCTTAAGTTTCTGACTGACAAGCTTTCAAATTTTTTTTTAATTTTTTAAAATAAATTTAGATTGCATAATTATTATGGACAATCTACTGAATCGATTTTGGTGATTTTTTTTTTATTTTATTATATTGTTAAGTTTTTTTAGTTGAACTATGAAAGCGCTTAGTGTATTCAAAGTGGTTAAAATATTAAATAAAAAAGGTTTTCCCCCTTTTTATATTTATTGCTGTTTTGCGGCAACGGTTGAATGTTTTAAGTTTTTTTACCAATCCTCTCTTACAGAAAATTTTATCACGCAAGTTTTATTCCCACATATTTTTGCTCTAAAATGAACCGTTTTAAAGTCAGAAGTGAGAAGAATAGGGAAAAAACGATTTTTAAAAAAAAAATTAAACATTTCGTTTTTTTTTAATATTCCCGACTTTTTTGAGAAGCAGAAGGATATATAAATTATTGTTATAAGAGTTATTCCACAACTTTCCCTGCAAAAATCAGTGTGCACCCTCCCCTCGACGGCCAAATGTAAGCTTTTTTTACAGATCCGCCCTGGTCTAATAGTCTGCCAGAATCACATGCATTTAGAGCACAAATAAATCTTTTAAGAACATCAAAGATAGCTTGCTAAAACGACTAAGATGCTTTCAATATTACGTACGGAATCATTCCACTTCTTTGTCGACTTTTATTTTGATTAACCAATATTCAAATCTGTACCGAAGGAAAATTTAAATTCTAATGAGATGCATGTTAACATTTGCATGATATTCATTTATATTTTGGAGACGTTTGAAAATGTTGAATGCAACCTTTTCCGAGCTGCGTGCAAGCCTGTCAAAATTTAGGATCATGAGCCATTTTGATGAAATAAGTTCATTGAAGACAAGAAATTCATTTCTAGATATCATCCGCCTTCAATGCCATATGTGCTCTCCAATTTTCAATCCAATTCAATTCCAAGTTCTCACACATTTGAAAAAAAAACATAACACACTTGTAGCGAATCCTTTATTTCTCGGTTAAATTGATTCGATTCCGTCACCTTTCCAAGCCTGCTTTTTTTCTCAACAATAATCTTCTAGAAATCCTCATATCCTAATTGAATTCTCAATATCACAATTCTCGCTTGCGCGTTCATTGTTTGTAATTGGTGTGCAAAAACTTCGCCAAACACTCCTTTCGACAGGCGTGGTGCTTCAGGATTACATCATCAACAAATGGGTTGCCTGAAGCAAATCCTGTACAGCACGAGCAAACCATGTTTTACGGGTAACAAATGATGTTTGCAGTTTATTGTACCGCGGTTCATTCAGAAAGACTGTGGTGTATTTTGTTTTGGTGGTGATTCAGAACACAAGTAAATTATTTATCGAGTTTCGTATCTTCTTCTTTTGTGGAAGCAATTGAATAAACAGATGAAGTTCTGAATCATACAGTGCAAGAGCTGGAAGGGTCTTGCTTTATATCAGTTAATTCTAAACCAAGAAGTAAAAGATATTCACCTTGAAAGCAAAGATATTATAGTTTAGCGAAATTGGAATTTTAAGGAACATCATGTCCTGGATGTGTAATTTTGACTAATCGTTTACATTCTATCTAGAAGATGCACAGGCTATTGAATATAATCGACTCAGATACGTAACAATCTCTTGAAATTTAATTACTTGCTGATATGGCTTTTTTTAAATATGTGGCAAACTACATTCATTTATATGAATCCAACAAATACGCTTTTATGAGTACATCCTCTGTGAAAATTGGCATGGAGTCGTTACTGATACTTCTTTTGTGGTTTCCCCAATTCTTTATTTCTTTCCATACCGATTTCAGTTGATGCTAGTATAGTAATTGGTTCTTATTTTTTTAGTTACATGACTGATTTGAAAGCTTTTGCTTTATTTCTAAATCTAAATTCCACCCAAGACCATTTTGAAAAATAAATTATTAACTTTCCAGTATATGGGAAGTTCTTGTAATCACCTCGAAAATTGAAATTGAAATTTTCAACATAACTTTACGTTTTGAGGTCTTTAGAGTATATTTTACGTGTTTTTAGAAAGAAGTATATATGTACGTACGTACGTACATGCGTTCGCGGACAGTTTTTCTACGTGGATAACTCTCGTAAACAAAGTCGTATCGACTTCGTTGACGTGTCAATCGAAGCGCCTTTACAATCTTAAGAGCTGATTAGTTTTTGGGGTACTTCGTCCAGAGGAGCTTGCTATTTTGGCCCCTTGAAGGTCATATCTGTCATCGGCTATATCTCACGAAGTAAACATAGGATTTCCATCGTTAAAGTTTCAATCGACGCGTATTAATATTGGTTTGTTTTGTCAGCAAAATTAAGGTTTTTTCATAAACTATAAATTTTTAGCCTGTTTAGCAGAAGGCAGTGATCAATGTTTATAAAATTTATATACTCCACATAGTTCTTGAAACAAAACTAGCAAAAAATTAAATTAAAAATTAAAAATCATTAATTCATCATAACCTTCAAGGTTCATTCATTCATTCATTCATTCATTCACTATATCTCGCGAGCCAAATATGGTATTTGCATCACTGAGATGTAAATCGACGCGTCTTAACATATTCATAATGTTTTTACGCTTCTGAAAAATCGTTGGAGCCGTTTTTTGATTTAATAAAAAAATGAAAAAAATTAGGGTTTTATCATAAAAAAATATTTTTATTTTCCAGATTTGCATAACACAGTAAAAATTTTTTATAAAAATTATAAATTCTTATCCGTTTTTGAAGAGAAACCAGCAAAAAAATTTGCATGATCACAAAAAAAATTAATTAAAATTAAATTAAAATTAAAAAAATCATTCAATGTCACCATGTAAATAAAGGTTCAAACGAATGATATTACCTGATAACTCTTATTCTGAATCAATCAAAGTTTATTGATATTTGCATAATTTGAGCAGATATTTATTAGTTTTCACATTGTCATGTTTTAATTCCAATATAAAAAACTGCTTGCATTTGGAAAACCAAAAAAAAATTAAATTTGCGGTAATGAACGCTTTGAATGGTAAAATGTTTTGTAGTCCATACTTTGCAAGATCATATGCTTTAAAAAGCTTTCATCAAATAAAAAATTGTAATATTTAGTAGTTTTGTTCTTTAGTGTTCGTAAGATTTCAATTACTTCTTCCATCATCATATGTAATACATTTTACTTTTTACATGCAATTAAACCGATTTTTGACTCAGTGTTTTTCAAGACCAACCGCAAATCTATATAAATAAAAATGAGTCGCCAAATGTGTTGCTAAGCGCAAAACTCGAGAACGCCTCGACCGATTCGGCTATTTTTTTAAATATATTTTCCTCAAGGCACAAGGATGGTTCTTACGGAGAGAGAAAACATAAAAATTGCGTGAAAATAGTAAACACAGCACTTTTCTTTTCCCATACAAATCACAAAGTAAATTAAAACCACTGCAGCCAGCTGTGAAACATTTGGCGTCAATCAAAAAAAAAGTGGCGTTAGGATTATTTTTGGCGTGCATTCAAGTTGATTAAGCTGTATGGATATTAATCTACGCCTGTCCAAAATAAAGGTTTTGCGTGTCAACGAAGAAAATAATATTAGTGTTATTTTGAGCGTGGTATTTTCTTGGTTTTTTTTTTAAATTTTCACTTCTCTCGAAAACCAATTGTGTGTTTATTTGTTCAGTGTGATTACATTTAGACCCATGCCGCCCATACGTAGACGTAGCAATTTGGGTCGAAGAACTCGAAATGCTACAAACCAAGCAAATTTTCAATCTAGCCGGACTGAACAACAACGTGAAGAGCGAAATGTAATTGAAAGGATTAGGCTAATACAATCACGTGCAACGCATCCTCTTCAAACTGCTTTCAGTGTTTCACGAGCAGCTTTTAGTTTTTCAATTGACTACAGTTCCTACCAATGCGTTGCTATTGGATCTATGAACTCAGTTTGTAAGGCATTGACATACAAAAATGAAGCAAAAATCTTGCAGTGTACGAAATAGAAAACTTATTTCTGTAAGTAATCGTTGTTTAGTATTGGGACATAAATAAAGTGATCACTTTCTTAGTGATCACTTTACGTTTATAACGTTACGTTTTATTCATTTAATTTTTTCTATTGGACTGCGACAGACCAATAACTTTTGACAGAACAAAGTCTGTCCGGGCAGCTAGTAAGAAATAAGTATTAGTCTCATTGATGAAAAATCGTGAAAAAATACAAATTCAGTGATTATGCCGAAGTCATGGCAATTTTGAACGCGACTATTCAAAATGGCCACCACACGACAAAATTATTTCAGTGGGCGTAATAACGAAAACTGCATTCATTCAAACGGCTAGCGCTCTTTTGTCGTTCAAACAGCGATATGAAAATAGCAAATAACGTAAAAAAGGCTTTAGAACCTGCCCCCGCTCCCAATTAATCCGCGTAAATATTCAATCATCCCCTTTACCTACGTTTATTAATATTAAATCATTCCAATAACTGTTATGAGGGGAACATTATTATTATCTCAAGTAGTGTTATTTCCATAATTATTATTGTGTTTATTATTTTTAATATTCATGTAGATATTACTGGGAAGTTGACCGTGTGGACTTCAAGGTTCGCACCTCGCGGTTTGTTTAAAATTGTTATAAATTCCACTCCAATATCGGAGCAAAGTCTGTCAGGAAATTGACGACGATCGATCTTTGTCAGTCCTTGATTCAATTTTGAGGGAAATTTTAACAACGATAATATCATTTAAAATGCTTCACACTTCCCCTAGGAGTTTTTTAAACAATCCAGAAGGTTTAACGACTTTTTCCTGGATCCGATAAAGCTACTGAAGAAATTCGTAGCAAATAAAACGTTCAAATTGCAGAAAGCCAAAATAAGGTTGTGTGCTTCTGTAAATTTCTTTTTCTAAAATCCGAAAAACCGTTCTCCATGTCAAAAACATTCCCCAACTCATGCGAACCCATTTCTTAAAATCTCGCATGGTCCAATTTTTCTTGATTTTGAAAAATGAGTGCAAAATCTTGTTTATTTTGAACATTTGAATACGGATTCGTCGAAGCTGATGAAAAGTTTCCCCACAACACACATATGGGAAAAAGTGTCAATTATGCTTCGATATCAAACCCTGAACTCTATGACCATGAACATTATGACTTTAATGCTTCGAACTGCAATAGAATAAGGAAGCTAGCGTCCAGCAAAATGCCGTCATAACAATGCGTCCTAATATTGTTATTAATCATTTTTTATTCGAGTATCACTGTTTTTTTATTGTTTTTTATACTCGGTAAAATTCTTGACTTTCAGCCAAAAAGTGAGAGTTGGTCGGTTACGTTTGCAATTTCGTTATTCCTCTGAAAAACTGTATTTTAATCCCATATTTTTCGAAGTAGCAACTCTTGCTGCAAATTGACGACATCATATTTCTAAGTATATTGTTCATTTATGAATTACTCGGATTCTATTTACGTCCAAATTTCTTTCAGAATTTAAAACCTACGTCTTCTGCGCGATTTCAAAGATTCATAACTAAATTGCCTGATTAAGGCAGTGTCATGATCCTCCTTGGGATTTAGCAACGTATTTCGAATAATTTATTTACTGGATTTTATTGATGTACCATCAATATATATCTATATATCAATAACATTGACCAATCATAACAATAATTAATATTTCAGGACGTATAAGCATAAAAACTCATCGCATTTTTGTTCAATTTTTTTAGGACATTTTCAAGGCTTTCTTTTTTTCAGTAATATCTAATTTGGGCATTTTACTCAACGTTTCTTCTGTCGACAGCATGTTCTGATGATTTTAAATTTATTCCACTCCTTTTTCACTGCATCATTTTTATGACTGTCTGTCGATAATAATTGACTTTTTATATATTTTTTCGTATCGTTGATCAATTTGTTTTGCAGTAAATATTGAGTTTTTTTTCAAACGGGACGTTTTTTAATAACGTTCATCGTTTAATAAAATACATTTTCATATAATCCGTATTGGCCGAAGTGTCTCGTGCACTTAAAATATTTTCCAATCAATTTCTTCATTGACGAAAATTTAATCAAGAATCTATCGATGACCTCTCAATTTCGGTGCTCTTGTCGTATCAAGAGATTGAATTTAGGTCGAACAATTTTGATGTCCTAAAAATGTTCCCAGTGATTATCAAGTAATTTAGCACTACACAAATAACGACGGAAGCTGAAGTTATTTGATTTTTATTTCCTTGATTCTTCCAAGATTGAAATTTTTTCCAGTCGAATTACTCGAATGGACTGAGAGTGCAAAAAGTCTGTTGAAAGAAATCCGCAGGCAATAAATCTCAAGAGCTATAATCCGACCGCAATCCCATGGATTATTTTTTCATCTAAGCAACAACACAAACAAAGCATTTAACGCTTAAATGCAGCTAATCACGATGACATACATATAGTATAGCATTGGACTAACGTTCACATCTACTTCAGTCACGGACTGGTAACTGGTGACCCATGAAAATAAAAGCGTAATGTGGAAGTTTCATTTAATTTCCACCGTAGTCCAGCAATTTATCAGGATCTGTGCTCCTACAGCCCATTGCCACCTGTAACCCTGAAATATTAGACAAAAGTATCTTACCTACAATGATCCAAAGGACTATAACGTTGCCAGAAATGGCAATAAGGAGCATGGCCCCGAAAATGATGCCCCATATTGTTTTCTGCTCCAGCGGTAGTTCGTAAGGCCGTGTCGGTGAAGGGAAGAGGCATTCAGTCATGAATTCCCTGAAAATGTAACAAAAGGTGGAAAACGTTAGAAACCGACAGTTGCTTGCATCCAAACAAAAATTTCAAAGCAAAGAAAATTTATTGAAAGTAAAGTATGGTTTAAACTTTTTCTTTTGTTCTCCATTCACTTTTATTGAAACCATAGAGACTGGTTGTCCTTGTTTTCATAGTTTGGTCGTATGTTGCGAATGTTGTGTGTTTTGCGTTGGTGGTTGGAAAAGTTTCGTTGCAAGTTTTGAATGGTGACTTCCAGGAGATGAAATTTATTTTATAACAAGATACAGTAAACAAAAGCAAATGCTAGTGAAAAATCTGAAGAAAAGAGAAAAAAAATTACTTTACTGTTTGACTGTGTCTTATTGTGATTTATCTTTTGTTTTTAACATAGGAAAAAATATATTTTTCAGTTGATACTTTGAACGGTTTATAATGTAGAATGGAAAACACACGAGAAAAATCAAAGCAACAAATAAAGTCACCAAGCTTCCTGAGATTATAGCAAAAAATGTCAACACCGCATGCAATCGCTGTAATATCATACGTATCTACTATCGTAGTAAGTATAAGAATACACCAGTGAATGCAGGTATGTCGATTATATAAGCATTTCAAAAGAGTTATTCAGCTGATATTAGGAAACATTTATTTGTAACATTAAGTAACAGCTCTCTCTCCTTGGCATTAAGGGATCTTTTAGGTTACAATTTTTCCATAAACAACATAGCAGCTCGCAGAAATGCACGATTCGTGAGTATGACAAAGAGGAAGGAATTTCGTATGGCCCAGGCATAGCAGGGTAGAGGCATATAGCGTTTTTATAAAAAAATCGTAAAAAAAGTAAACGCGATTTTCTCGAATTCAAATTTTTTTAAGCTGGTAGACACGATTTAAAAAAAAATACTCAACCGATCAATCTGATTCTTCAATACGTTTTTGTACACATATATAACTCTAGCCGGTAGCGGAATCATTATGATCAAGTTTTCCAACTTTCACTCAATTTTCCACTCTCAAAAATAGTTTTTTTTTCAAAAAAAAATGACTGCCATTTTGTTATATTTTAATGAAAAAAATTAATCCGGTACCTGTCAGGACTCTTAAACAAGGATTGAATTGGCGTTTTCTAGCCCCCAGATGATCCAGTCACCTGAAATTACGTCCGCCGTCGTTTTTTGATGTGTTTTTAAAAAAATTGTTATGGGTAAAAATAACAATAAACAAGCCGTGAAGTGCGACCCATGAGGTCCATACGGTCAACTTCCCAGTAATATCTAAAAAGATATTAAAAATATTAAACACAATAATAATTATGGAAATAATACTACTCCAAATAATAAAAATGTACTTCTCGTAAAAGTTATTGGTATGATTTAATATTAATCGTAATATCTACGCGAGCGTCAATTGATTACGTAAAGATTTTCGTGGAATGGTTTGATTTAATATTCACGCGGATCAATCGGAGGGGGGACAGGTTACAAAGCAGTTTTTTCATTAAAGTTGAAACATGGTGCAGTGAAGACTATTGAAAATCTGCTCAAATTTTGCAAATATTAATAAACTTTGATTGACTTTACAACAATGTCTTTAGAATGAGAGATTTAAGGTATTATGATTCCTGAACCCTTTTTACATGGTGACTTTGAATGATTTTTTATTTTTAATTGTTTTTTTGTAATCATGAGAAAAGTTTTTGCTGGTTTCTCTACAAAAATTGATACAATTTTATAAATTCTACAAGCATTTATTATTACGATGTGCAAATCAGGTTAAAAATGAATCTTTTTATGAAAAAAACACTACTTTTCAAATTTTTTCTTAATAAATTAAAAAAAACGCTTTAACAATTTTTTTAATATACAAAAACATCATAAAAATGATAAAACGCGTCGATTGACACCTTAATGATGGAAATATTATATTTAGTTCTCGAGATATAATGAATGACGTAAATGACCTTGAACGTTTAATGATTCTTTTTTATTTAATTTTTTTTTGTAATCATGAAAAAAACTTTTGCTGGTTTTTTTACAAAAACTTTTAGGAGTATGTAAGTTATATAAACATTGCTTCCTTAGGTTTGAAAATCAGGTTCAAAATTTCGTGTTTTTGAAAAAAAACTAATTTTCTGCACTTTTTTTTAAAAATTAAAAAACGGCTACAAGAATTTTTTTAGAAACTTGATAGAATTACAAAAATGTCAATACGCGTCGATTGACACCTTGTTCAAAAAAATCGTATGTTTGGTTCGCGAGATATAACGCATGACAGAAATGACCTTCAAAAGGGCAAAACAACAAACTCCCCCGACCGAAGTATTCCAAAAACTAATCAGCTCTTAAGATTGCAAAGACGCTTCGATTGACACCTCAACGAAGTCGATACGACTTCGTTTACGTGAATTATGCTCGTAGAAAAAAGTGTCCACGAACGTACATACGTACGTACGTACACACACACACACACACACACATACATATCCCTTTCTAAAAACACTTTATATATACTCTATAGACCTCAAAACGTAAAGAAATGTTGAAAATTTCAATTTCGATTTTCGAGGCAATTACAAGAACTTCCCATATACTGGGAAGTTAAAAAAATTAAAAAAAATATTTTTCCACACCCAAAGTACCAATTAACATAAAATTTCAAAATGATATCTCTTTTCTTTCTATTGAAAAAAAAATGTTTTTTTAAAATTGCAACCTAAAAGACCCCTTAAGGGATCCTTATTTGGAACTTATAGAACAAGAAGTAAAATTTAGTCAGCCGAGCGAGTTGAATTTTGCTTAGGTTTCACTATTGAATTGTTGTAGAAATTAATTAGTTTCGAACTGAACTGAACTGAAAATTGTTTAACCGACTTTGATGTGAAATTCTTAAAGTTTTGCCAGGGATTGGATAACTACAGAATATGTATATTAAACTATCATTCATGACCATTTGGGGACTACGTTTTACAATGTAATTTTTTTGAGCATTTTTTCAATTTCGAGTAAATAACCTTGCCTCCCCCCTCCTGTACAATGTCATCCAGCTATCGATTTTATGAACCTCGGAAAACGGAATTCCATTACCGAATTTGTGAAAATTTCTCCAAAGTGTGTTTCAAAATCAAATTTGGAATCATTTTTGTATGACTAACATTCAAATTATCCCTCAAATTGAATGCAAAACAAATTCAACAACAAAATCGTTTTAAATTTTTTCGGTGAACTTCACCATAAATCTACCAACAAAACAATTCCCACAAAAAAAATGGATTAAAAAAGAGAAGGATTTTGAGCGGAAATTCTATCAAACCGTAGAAATAAAACTTAATTTCCCCAAAAAAACACAACAGAAAATTTGTTCAAAAAATGTGGCGAAAAAAATGATCCGCTAGAAGGAAAAGGACAGAAAAAATTCTAGCAATGCTTTACTAAGAACAACAAGTACATAAAAGCGGACTATGAATAGATTTCGGAATTTCAAAAACCACTGGCCTAATTTTTTAAGGCTTGCATGATAATTTAAAACCAAAGGTACGTAGCAAAAAATTGTTCATTTTCTTGACCCAAACAATCATCGATTAGCACAAGCAACAAACATCAACAGTAACAATGCTCATATCTGTAAGTTTTCTTAAGCTTGTTGGGGAATCAATTCTGCATTTTAAATATAAAAATTTGTATTCACAAAAAAATGTTATCTAGTCGATTAAGCTGATTTGTTGTAACAAGGATGCCGCTAACCTATTGACCTTTAGATATTATGAACATAAAACTTTAACAACCAGAGCATTTAAATTTTATAAAATCCGAAATTGGACGAGTGTCATAAACTCTAGAACGCTATTGCAGGATCTAAAGATAATCTTGTCAACTGGTTCTTATAAGACTATTTTGTTCGCCAAATAAAAGGTATCATTTTCTTAAACTAAAAAAATTCTCCGAGGACACATCACAGGTTCTCATCATTTTGGTTAAGAGGAAACATAATCCCATTTTCATTATCCTTCGTCTCAGTAACTCAGTGTGACATCGCTACAGGCTATGCTAAAAGCTCATCCAATTCCTGTAAATTCGTTACGAACATAAGGCAACTTAAGAGCCGTGAAACAAATTGGCAGCGTTAAAAACCTACAAGATTTATTTACTTGCAAATCAGTGAAAACACCATGTTGCTTTGGCGTCAGAAGAATTTAGCGAAAATAAAGGATACTAATAACATATTGTCTAGAAATATTCCAAATAAGACTCAATTTCTGGCCTAAGCTGCAGATAGGCTGGCTGTTTCCTTGAGCAGTAAAAACAATCACAATTTCGTAATTTGTGATGGCTCGTTGATGAAAATAATTACTTTTCAATTAAGATATCCCCTTGAGAGATAATCACAAAAGCAAATCAAATAAAACTAACTCAATTTTAATCAACCAAGAGCCTGATCAATATTAATGCTGCCCCGGAGGAATACGCAAGTGTGCTAACTTTTTCTTCTTCAGCCCTAATTTTTCTGGTTTGCTGGCGGCAAATTAAGTGCAGACTTGAAGTGAAATGTCATCAAGAGTATTTGCAAAGTGGTTTTGATATTAATTCAAGTTGAAAACCGAAGGAAGAAATTTCGTAAGAAATATTCAAAGGGTAAATTGGATTGCAGACAATAAGCGGATGGTTCACTTAGAATCAATAGCAAAGTGTCTGATTTTTCTTTTAATCTGATGAAGCAGCAAGCTCTTGGGTGTATCCTGTGGCGACTTAAATGGGGGGAGGGGTGGGGGGAGGGTGCCAAGCATCAAGGGGTGATAACGACAACTAACTCGTACATTCAAAGAAGGCGCACAAAATCTCCATTTAAAGACATATCAATACATAACCATCTACTCGTGTACCTAGGAATACCTAGGAATCATTTCTTGGTTTTTCCTCAATAGCTGAAAAGAATGCAGTTGATCTTGCTGAAAATATCCTTAGACAGCTGGAGAGTGATAATTTAGACATACATCTATGTCGGGCCCAAGGATATGATAATGGACCATGGCAGGAGTTCATGGTGGCGTACAAGCAAAAATCAAAGAACGCAATCCGAAAGTGTTGTTTACGCCTTGTGCTAATCATTCGCCTAATCTATGTGGAGTGCACTCATTTGGGAGCTTTACTTGAAGTTTAACTTTTTTCGGAACTGTAGAAACAGTTTAAATATTCTTTTCATCATCCACACATCGGTGGGAAATATTAATGTCCGTTAAACGACTATCAGAGACAAGATGGAGTGCTCATCATGATGCTGTTAAACCACTGAAGAATATTTAATGGAAAGTGTGGTGTCGGGGTATCGGATGGCATCCTCTTCAGATGCTGTTATTTGCCATCCGTCACCAGACAGCACGACCACGATTAGGCTTGTTGATGGGTTAAGCTCGTTACATTTCAACTATTTTATTATTTGTATCTGCGAATTATAAACGACTGTCAATTGGGTCGTATATATGCTTACGTGAGCTATTCTCTATAAGTTAGTTTATCATGGGCTAGAACCGCCTAGTCTAGTCAACAACTTCGTCTTTCTAGTTGTGCTTTTGGTTAGCAGCTCACTAACGCTATTATTGCACAATTAATGGGCTTAACCCATCAACGAGCCTTACCGTGGTCGTGCTGTCTGGTGACGGATGGCAAATGACAGCACCTGAAGAGGATGCCATCCGACACCCCGAAACCACACTTTCCATTAAATTAATGATGAACCAGCATAAAATCTGGAAGCTAAGACCCCCATTATTTGTGCAATAATAGTGTTAGTGAGTTGCTAACCAAAAGCACAACTAGAAAGACGAAGTTGTTGACTAGACTACGAGGTTCTAACCCATGATAAACTAACTTATACACTGAAGAATAATTTTAAGAAGCTTGTATCAACACTCGAAAAGATGTGTGATCCCAGCACCAGCAGAAAAAACGTCGAAACAAGAGAAGCAGCATGAACTCTCGTACCAGGTTTTTGTGACTTCAGTTTTCTATGCTATCTTTCCTTTTGGTGTGAAGTCCTAGAAGAAGTCAATCAGACACAAAAGTATATATACAAACATCTGTGATATCATTGTAAAAGTGTGTAGTAAAAATTAAAGCTCTAAGAAAATTTCTTCAAAGTCAACGCAACCAAATTATGGAAAAGACTATTTGCTACGCAACAAAAAAAAAAGGTGAGGACTTAGACATTTCGATTGAAGGGAAAACAGGAAGGAAGAGATTTCGAAAACGAATGCCTGGAGAAATGGCCGGAGATGCTGGACTTTCATTACCAGAGGAGCTGCAGAGAGCAATGTTAGAATGTCGCGATAGATTTTACGAAGAACTAGACCATCGTTACGGGGCAATGGATTTTATTCTGGTTACATTTAGTGTTATTCAGCCTAAAACGCTTGTAAAGTCACCAGAAGAAGATCTTCATGGAATTGTTCCAAATCTGTTAAAAATTTACGATGAATTTTCAGCAAATGACATCATGTTGGAGATCATACGATTGAGACCCCATTTGGAAACCGCCAACATTTCTGGCCAAGAAACGGTGGAATGAACTAAATTGGAGATTCTCAGATTCATTATGAAATGAGGCTACTCTGAGTCTGTTCCAAATTTAGCGTTATGTCCTCGATTTGTTTTAACAATTTGTGTTTCGGTGGCTTCACGTGAAAGAAGCTTTTCAAAGATAAAATTAATAAAATCTTACTTAAGGTTCACAATGAGCCAAGCGCGACTAAACAATCTTTTGATTTTATCAATTGAAATTGACAAGGAATTCTTCATCCTTCAAGGAAATAATGTGATCGAATATTTTAATAAAAGAAAGTCTCGTAAACATGTTTAGTATTCAGTGTTTTATTTTAAGTAAGGGTGCTCAATACAAAACAGCCCGGGGTGCCAATCTACCCTACGCCGCAACTGGGTGTATCTCTTGAATACAGATCAATTGGAGACTTAAAGATGATAATGTTGATCAACGAGAAAGCTTTTTATCCTTTTAACTTCTGATTTCGATGGATTAAAATTAAGACTCACAACTAATTATTATATAACTTTCCCTCGCTCATCAATATTTTATCCAAACCTCAAAAAACGTTCCTCACGTACTATAGGCTGGTTCGGTTGATCTTAATACTATCCGCGCTTCATTTCCCAGCATCTATAAACCGTAGCACGTACAACACAACAAAGGAACCATAATCGCATTTAAATAACATGTTTGGCTTTCCCCTATTAACCTAGTTCAAAAGTCTCATCGAACAACACATTTAATATATTATTCGTCTGACAATAAACCCAACCACATATGTGGCAGCATTAATTTCTACATGAAGAAGTCAACTTTCGTGCTGCCCCAAACCATTTTCACGGCTCAAAAATCCTACAAATCGGCTACAGACTTTTCAGTTTCCCGCAACTTTTTCAATAATGTAACACGTGATTCAAATACACGTCCTATTCCACTATCCTGAATGACCTTTTTCAAAAAAATTCGGTCGAAAGGTAATTTCAACTTCTGATTGAGAATGTTGTCAACATTTCGGATTTAGGTTTTGCCCAATCGAATAGAAAAATGACTCCCTCACGCGCTAGAAATATTTAATGCAGCTCACTTTCATGTTTTGGGGTTGTGGTTCCGCAAGATGGAAAGTTTGTTTCGGATTACACACAATACGTGATCCTTTTCGGAGAAAGCTAGAATATTTTGAAAACTTTGAAAATTCAATCCATGAAGTCCACGAAGAATCCAGTAGTTCAAGATTATTTCTTTTGTAGTTTTCCGGATATTTTCGGTTGAGCGACGCAGTTGAGTAGGACTCACGGCTGAAATAAAATCAACGTTGGAGAGAATGCAAAACATCTGATGGCTGTACGCTTTCGAAGAACGCCTCCAAGGAGACGAATGAACCATTTCATTCCCGAACCATTCACAGTTGGTAGCGCGCCAATGGAAATATCCTTTCTTTAATTTTCTTCTCTATCCCAATTGATAGAAGCGATAATTCTATAGCACCTACCCAAAGAGTGAGCAAGGAAACTTTTCCCAAGATTCAATATCATAAATGAATCAGACTTTCATAAAAGCTGTTCTGTGCAGAGCTGTGCTCGCATCTTGCCATATCAAGTTGGCAGCAGCAGATCCCTAGTCAACTGAAACCGGAAAATAAATCCGGAAATCCTGAAAGAACGATGGAATTTTTAAGCACAAACGGGAATACGAAGCCCCACCAGACTATCCTTCACGACTTACGACAAAGTCGTTTGTGGATAAGACTTGAGATAATGTGATGTTGCTAGGATCGTAAAAAAAATCGGCTGGAAAAATGCCTAGGGAAGTTTTATTCAACTTATTGTCATGTGTCGATTTAATAGATTCTATAGGATTCAATGACGAATTGTTTGGGTTAGAATGAACAAAATAAATACATGATAAAGTCGACAAATCATTGCCGAATATTAATTGAAAAATTCTCGCAATATGTTCCGTTTTATGGATCCGTAAGCTTGGCTTTTCGAAGCAAAATTAAAAAAGTACCGACTTTGAAAATAAGTATTTGGTCGTCTTAAAAGTTGACGGAGAAATCTTGAATGAAAAGTTTCTTGAATATATTAGTGTTTTTCAGCAACTGTAAAGTAAAAAATTGGCATGCTCAGTAAAGCTCAGTAAAGTTTTTTGGACCTGTTTTTATTTTCATGATAGTGTTAACTTGTGTTGTTTTTCAGTGGTTCATTGAAAACTAATACATATTTTCTAACCTTGAGATTGACCAGGAGATAAAAATTTTAGCCCAACATGGAATGCTTTAATTTTCGAGGGAGTTTTCTATCTGGTAAAAACTAGTATAATCCTTCTATGATTTTTTCTCAGATTAAGTTATAAAAAAGGCGACTCCTAAATTAGGAAATTTATAAAATCCATTGCTTGCTTTGAGTTTTTTAAGACAGCTGTATGTATTGAATGGATATGAACAAGTGTTGAAAATGATAATTCATAACACGTAGATCATATCCTTGATACCATTTTCGATTTAAATGAGGGTAAATCTACAGTCAGTCAATATTTGTCAATATTTTAAGTAATTGGACATATTAAATACACATTCCGTGAATATTATATTTAGTTTTTTTTTTTATTTCTTTAGTAAATTTCAAGTTAATCAAAGGATATTATTGACTTGTTATTTTCAATAATTTTATTACAAGTAATACACTGCACCTCTGTATGGATTTTTTTAATATTTAAATTTTTTGGAGATTATATGGGAACATGTAACACAAAAGTATATTGTGGATTTGCAATTTGTATCTTCAAGTTAAAGAAAACAATAAAACAAAAATCATCAGAGATAACCCTGAGATTACAATTGAATTTAATTGCTTGGATTTCGTCTCGAGTAGCTTTCCTGATTACCTTCTCTATAGTAAAACGCTGAATGAAGAATAAATTTTTAAAAAGATTATTTGCACTATTTTTGAATAACAAATGTCCTACCTTTCTAATAATTTTGAGATTTTGCTCAGCTGCCTTACTTGGAAGTCTTAGTCAAAAACTTGCAAGTAACCAAGTTCATATTAATTTATGCAAAGTGGAGTTGAACTATTGAAGAACCCTCGAAGCTATTTCATAACTTGAATCTTTATAAAAGCTTCAAAGCAAAGTTTCCAGCCAGATACTTTTGTCTTCACTGATGCGAAACAAAATTTAAGATAGAAAACAGATGACATTTTACATGGTCTGTCTCGAGGACATACTTTCAAAAACTGAAATTCTAACTGCAGCTATGCAACCATATTAAGAATAAACCAACAGAGCTTATGGAAAGTTTGTTGTTCGGAATTATTTCGCATTTTCGTACTTATCGATTGTTGATAAAAATTTAAAAATTGCATCAGGACCCAATAACCGTCTTCGCACATTCACAAATATTCATCTCATTTTAACTTCTTCAATACACGGTTAATAGTAAAAGAATTCCCACTTTTATGATGTGTATCCTAAAAATTTGCAAAAAAATTTTGTTGAAATTTTCTATGCTTTGCTTTGACCCAAATTTATAGCTGCGAAAAATGTTCACTTGTCCGTAAAATACGAAGAAACATGATTCCATATTTCCCGCCAAGCTTGTCGTCACATATTTTTTGCCACCGATATATATTCTTCCGAAATAGAACATCATTGAAAAGCTTCATTGCCTTTGACAATAAGTCATTCGTATAGCAAAACCATACACTTCACTATTTCGAGTCATATTCAATATTTTTTTTTACAATCACAGCATACATTTTATGTTCGTTGTATCCCATCCTAAATCTCATTTTTTGTAGGGATTGTGGTAAATTTTTCATTGGTTTCCTTAAGATGCGGGTCGCTGTCTATGTATCCTTTATCTGTGAGGAAAGCAAACCAAACTCATAAATCTTCAATAAAATCAGTTTTGTTCAACGCTAACATAAATCAAAACGACGGATAATTTACAATACCTATAAAAGGAACGTGTTTGAATTTATATTTTTCGATGCTATTTTCGTGATGGGCAAAGTGAGAAGTAAAGTGATGCAAATTTATTCTACTGGAATTTATCATAGCTATTCGCGGTAGAAGAAACCGAATACAGAGAATGATTTATTGTGTTCATTTGAATTTCGTATCGATTACATCTTTTTAACATTTTCCCCTTATAAATTGAATTGCCCGATTCTCTAACCCATTTTCTACCAGCATAGCACAGTTGAGATACTCCGGTACAAAGTAAAAGAGCTCAAGTTGTGTACAAATTTACATTGCACAGCAGGTCAATCATTCAAATGCATAACATTTGAACCACGTTGTCATCTCTGAAGGGGCTATGTGTAATTTTACACGCGTATTAGTGTTCTAATTTGCAATCAGTGCGCATCTTGTTCGCACACTAATTCGGCCGCAGTGTGTATACATACACGAATCACTGACACATAATTATGGCCTCAGCACAATACATGCGCCCATATCCACATGGAGAAATTTTGTAGTGTGTTTTCACGCGTTCTTTCCCGTGTAAATAAGACGGATTCAGAGTGCCGTCTCTAAGGACGGGGTAATTTTTGCATGTTTTGTCACATGTTATGTATTCTTTATGCTATGCTTATCACTACTGTACTAGACTTGGACTGAATTAGACTGACTTCCACTGACGTAGACTGACTTAGAATGGCTTAGAATGGCTTAGACTGACTTGGACTCATTTGGACCGACTTCCACCCCTTAGTCTACTAGCATACTGGAATACATTTTTGCAAACTTCAAGCTAGACAGTTATATTTCATGGAATCTATAACAACATAGCAACTTATCCGCCTCCTAAACGCACGTCAATGTTCACCGCAGGTCATAGCGCTAGTCATCGCTGCACATATTCACCACGCATCATAACTCTAGTCGATGGTGTTTGTACGTATTCACCACAAGGTGTGGCGGTAGAACTAGGATGTGTATAAATATCCTAGCGCAGTGTATGAAATATACAGTGAGAAAACTCACGGTCATGAGATAAAACTTTAAAACAAGATTTATGAGAGAACTTAGAGAGATCAATGCAAAGCAGACATACAAAAAATACGTGTTAAGCCGGGAAGAGCATATGATCGCAGCCGATTTTGAATTTTAACTTTAGTTTTGACCGCTAGTTTTATATAGGCTACGGCCCAGAGACAGCCAACCTAAACCAGTTAACAAAAATTTGTCAAAGGATGCACTAGAAAGTAGTCAAGAGTGCCCTATCGTCCTTATACTGATGTACTAATAAATCAGCTATTACACATAATTAATTACTACTACCAGTCTGATCAAGCATAGTACAAGGGTGTTCTATTTTAAATATATTTACAGAATACCGTCCAGCTGGTTATAATTTTCAGTTAGAAAATCAATCGAATTGATGAAACTGCATAGTTATTTGAATTAATTAGTATAAACAAATACTTTAAACATGCATTTAACGGTGATGACCTTTCCTAGTTCTCATCTTTAAAAATTAATGAGTTAATTCTCAATTAAATCTCGGCAAATGTAAAAGGCTGTAAAATTTTAAACGAAAATCTTATGATGAATCAAACCAGTTTACGTCTATTTCTTACAAGCAGATAATAAACAAAAAGAATGGAATATCTTAAAAAATGCAAGGCTTTATTTTCATTTCAGTAGTTGTGTAACTAATATAAATGCTCAAAGCCAGAAGCAAAATGAATTTCAAATTTTGATGATCTGTTTGATGCGCACTTAGATTTTTTTCATGATGACTTTCATGTGATAGTGCGGATGGAACTAGCTCTAGTAGATTTCCTGTTACTACACGTAGTTTTAGTGAGATTTTGCACCTTTTTGCGCCAATTCATACTTACTAAGTTCACACGACATTAGAATCAACCAATTAGGGAACGATAAGAAGCCAAATATGTATAAATTCTTACGTTAAATTTTTAACAGAAAAGCCAGTTTGTAATCTTTCCGCCGTCCATTTTTGCACGTTTTTTTACAATCACGCATCGCAAATCCTTTAGCCAACCAAAAACAAGGTTTTTGCTTGATTTTCCTTGTGCAGTCTACAAATAATTTAGAATGATTAAAATCTAAATGTAAAAAACAACAATCATATATGCAAATGCCTGATGTTAGTAAATGCCTGTAACTTTTAAATTTAAGCACCTGTAATACACATGCAATGGAAACTAAAATAAACTATTATCTATCTCCAAAAAATCCTTTAGCCATAAATGCCTCGAAACTCTTCACAGTAATGTCAAATTCCAAAAGCTATATAAACTTTGCTAAAATTCAACATTCCGCGGTTTTAAGGGTGGCTCACTACGAATCTGCAGTCAAAATTTGAAGATTAAAAAAACAATATGGCAGCTCCTATAGGTGGGTTGATCCAATATGGCGGATGCAATATTGCGAATTCAATATGGCAGATCCAATATGACTAAAATATCTCCGAAAATATGGTCAATTCAGATGAAAGGCGGGATACTAGGGTTATCAGAGTTGTTGACTAAGAAATTCTACAAAATATTAGCGTCATATTGCCGCAACTTACAATTTTGATATATATTTTTCTCACAAAAATTCAAAATTCAGGAAATTATATTTATCATTGCAGCAGTTAGCACCAATCACAAAATAGCAGATGTTTGCAGCTAGTTTCGTTTATATTCATTCGAAACAGTTCCATCTACAACATGCAATCGGTCTGGTCGCATAAATCTGCATAAACTCATGCATTTCTCTTTTCGTTTAAAGTTTACCATTTCCATTTTTACCATTATTTCGTTACTTTTCGCGCAAATGATTGGTTTATAGTGAACAGATAAGCTATAATGATTTATTTTATAATAGATAATGCCATTATACATATTTGCAGCAGCTAGTTTAGCCTTTTAAATTTAACATTAATTAACTTAAAGTCTGGCGCCCTCTTGAAATCTTCACTTTCTGCGCAACAAATCTATAGCAACTGAGGGCAACTTTTTAAATAAATTACAATGGCAGGTATAAAAAATGCGAAATTTTGATGACATCACACATATCAATTTAAGTGTGATAATATGTTTTTGTTTATACACTTCTGCTTAAGTTCATAAATCTTATTTACCATCCGTCAGCTATAAGTAAAGGACAAATTAAATTCTATTCGAAATATTTCATTGATATGCTCTGCAAGGTTACCTGCGAAATACAATATAATTGTTCTCTGACATTTCACTATACATCGCCATTAAGGATTCTTTAATCCATATTGACATCATCAAACACATTTTAGCACATTCAGGTGTCTTTTATTCAAATTCAAATATGTTGCCTTTAAATCATGTAATAATAATCTATTGGAAATGTCAATCATTTTAATGCATTGTAAGCTTGACACTCAACGAAACCTCTTTCAACAGCAGCAGTCCAAATCAAAAAAAAGCAGTAGTCACCCCATTCGAAAGTGAAGTGCCTATCAGTATCGCGGGAAAAATACTTCACGTTACCCAAAACCTCCCGAAAAATTCATAGCACTCAGCGATTTTCTGAAAATCATTAAAATGCCTACATCAAGCTTTTAAGGATGACATGTATTATTTATTATCGGGGTATTTTGTTCCTGAATCGAAAATTGCATACTCAGACAGACAATGACATGAAAACAGTTTGTTACCGCGCTGAAAACCTACATGAATATGAATTGTTTCAAATGAGGGTAAACGAGGTGGCTTTCAAGAGATGTGAACTGAGTTAATAAAAAAAAATCCTAGGACAAGTATGAATTTTTAATAATTGCAAAATACAGAGAAGGATTTTTTTTCAATTATTAAACCTACATGTACATTTAGGCTGTCAATTTGCTTAAGGTGACCTTTATTCATTAATTCAGGGTACATTTCATTTCATACTTTCGGATCTCCATATAGTCCTTTTTAGAAATCTTCGTAACTCCCAAAACTGAAAATTACAGAAGTTAAAACCCTTCACATTTCTTTGAAAATAGATATTTTTGTTTTGAGGGTAACGAACATGGGGACGACACGTAGTCCTGGAGCTCCCTGACTAATGAGCGCCATGCATCTGCTTTACAGCTTTCACTATGCACAGGTAATCAAGATGTTACTTCAGAGTCTCAGTCCCATTTCAATTACGTGTATGGTGTTTTGGATTGGATTTACGGTCAAGCTTGCAGTTTAAATGTTAAAATTTTTTGGGATTTTTTTCTTTGACCTAACACCCAATTTATTGTTATGATCTTTGCGACTGTCGACAGCGGAATTGTTTCAAGCGAATAACTCGGCAGTGCAAGCTTGACGTTCCGAAGTACTGTTAACTGCTGGATCTCATGACAGCAAATTCGAGTGACGTGAGCGTACGACGAATGCATTTACCGAAAAATCCAGGAAAAGATCAAGTGTTTGCGTTTTTGTGTGTGTAAAAGTAACCAGAAAATTATCTTCACTTCAAAAATGATTTAAGCAATGAAAGAAAACTCAATTTTCCTTTCGCGACCATCGCAATTGTCTTTCATGCAATATCTTGTAGAAAAGTGCGAAAAAAATCTTAAACGCTTGAAAATGAAGACGGCATACATTTTCAAAAGTATGGAACTATTGAGCTGCAATAACATGACATTTAAGAAGCATTCCTTTTCCTTACATATGTTATATTAAGGTAGTCAATTCCTCCCCCCGAATTAAATTTCCAACAAGAGGGAGAGGTCACCGCGGTATTTTTGTAATCAGGCATTATTGTGCCTTAATTTCTGGTGATGAAGTTTGACATCATTTAACTGACCTCACCTTTCAATAGTCACTGGTTTTCGAAAGGCCGACCAGAAATTGACTGCATGATTAAGCAACTATATGAATTATAATGTTCGTGGGAACAATAAGGTAGAATTTGCAATGGCTTCAAACTGCGTCCTGAAACTCGGTTGCAAACTGTTTTTTTCCTGGCAGATTTTCCAAGCACTACAACTGATTGAACGTCGTCCCTACTTGTCAAACGATTTGGAGAAAATCTCTCGCTGGAACAAATTTTGAATACGTTGACAAACATAAGTCGGTTTCATGACAAAAAATCAATTTCTTGCTATCTAAAGAAACACTAGAATTTCAAGCGGCGTTATGATAGAAATAAAATGGCATTTCTTACCTGCCTCTCCATATTTTTCTATAAAACTCTACAAACCATTCATAATTTTTTTTGCCGTGCGATCTCGGGTATTTGACTACCATTCTATTTTAGGAAACATGTATTGATCCTTTCAGAACATCTGAGAAAGATACTTACCTCAGCCGGTAAGTATTGGTGGACCTAGCGCGCACAACATGTGCTCACACGCAAGCGCTAGGCCATGGTGAGGCGGCCCCAGGCAGCGACATTTGCGCCTGGCGAGCCCCGCTGAAGCTCGTCTTTCTAATCGAGAGTAGCACGGCCACCCGATAGATTGTTCTTGTACGCAGTAGTCTTTGTTTTTTTTTGTTTTTTAGTAGTTTCGGAATTTCACTAGTAGATCGAAGTAACCTAAAGGATTTTTCTTACTCTCGGGTAGGTCTTGAAAGCGGTATTATCTTGGAACGCGCGCGAGAATTCTTTGTTAAAGTAACGTAGGAGGTATAGCCTCACCAGATGGATAGTATGTTTTGTTTTGTTTGTTTGGTCAATTTTTTTGTCGGTATGTAATCGAGCAAATTGATGGCCGAATCTCTGGAAATAACATTCGAGACTGATGCATTACGCGCCAAGCTGAGCTGGCCTGCTAGCAACCATTACTCCTCTTCCTAAGTAGAGGCCGAACCCGAATTAGTCTGAACGAAACAAGGGTTCGTCGCCTTGTCCCCGGGACTTAACGTCCATTGAAACCAACGAGACAAAGATCTTGTTGCCTTGGAATTTCGAAGCAACATCGTTCGCTAACATTCGTTTCATTACAATTGACTTGCCCTATATCGTTGGGACCTTCAAAATCTTAAAGTGAAGCAGTGAATTAATTTTTACAGATTTACCCTCTCGTATTTTTTTATCCATTTAAAGTCGTAATTTTCTTGGAAAAGCAATAAAATATAGACAAGTTTCGGCACAATTCAAAACATGTTTTGTTTTCATATGATCTACGATATTTTTGTCAACGAAGCTTTTTAAGGGGTTATACTTATGTGAAGGCTAAAAAATAAGCCTTTTTTCAAGTTTTTTTTTTCAAGGATTTGTGAAAAAAGCTTTTATAAATAATATATCAATATAAAGGGCAACTTTTCGGGAGTGCAAAAAAATTTTTTTATTTTAAATTTAATACAAAATGGCGGCTGTAGTGCACGTCAAAGTCACTAGTATTTACAAAAGACGTTCCGCGGCCGGACAAGTTTCTCAGCCCCATCTGCATTTGGAACAATAAAGTTTTTTTTTCATAAACTTCATGAGTTTTGCTAGTGAAGTACACATGATAATAGTTTATTATCGATTTTTCGCAAAATGGCGACCATTTAACCAAAAAATTAATTTTCGACCCAAAAAAATGACTTCAATTGTTTATAACTTTTTTTAAACAAAACCAATCGCTAAAATCTCGTGTACTTCTATAGATAATCATATCAAGAGGCTACAGTTATAACGGCAAGTCATTCGGATGAAAACTCAAAGAGTTTCGTTTCCGGCAAATTTCAAAAATACACTTTCGAGATAAACGCGTTTGAAGTTTCAAAACCTTATAAAGTTGTGAATTTTCAAAATTTTACAATATACAAATTTTTTAACCTTTACTCTGCTATCCCAGCACCATACAGTCGGCCTTCCAAGACCGTGGATTTCTCCTCCTCATCCTTTCTTGATGTTAAAAGGCCGCGTCTCACCTCTTTTACAACGTCGGAAATTGAGCGCTCAGCAACCTTTATTCGCTCGGCGTCTGTTTCTAAGCAGAAATTGTAAAAATTAGGTCCTGCAGTCAATCCTAATGAGTTTCAAACGAATGGCGACTAGGCGGACGCCTGTTGCTGATCTTGCTGCGCTTCTGCGATGAACTACTTGCTTTAGTGCCTTTACAGCCACTTTACAGTTTACTACTCATTTCTAACACTTTTTTATACAAAACAACAGTAAAAATATCAATCAAAACATAGTACTTTAACCTTAAATGCAGCGTGTAGTCGATCGAGTAAACAGAAGCTCTCCTAGCGTCGTTTACGAAGAAACGTGCCCTATACAGTGTATATTAATTACTATATAGTATAAAGCGAACAAATTTTACGTGTTTCGAGCATTGGAGTTGCTTCAGAAAATTGATTCTCAAAAATTTTCTGAAGTATATTAGTATTTGGACCTTTTTGATTTCAATTCTAGGGATGTGTAAGTATGCTTTTAGCCAATAAAAAAAATTGGAAAAAAAAATTAAGTCACATAGGTATAACCCCTTAACGAGATGTTCGAGTTTGCTGTTGAAAATGATTGCTTTTTGACTCCATTCAGTGTTTATTTTCAAAAGGGCATCTGCCGCGGAATCAAAAAGTGTTCATTACTGCGATTATAAATTCCCTATTAATAGAAATATTACTTCATGAACACTTGAGAGCTCCGCTCCCTACTCACTTCGGTAACTCGAACTCCTGACTTAAATGACGTCGTCAATGATTCATAGAGTTGAACATACGTCACCAATCTATTTAATATATTAGACACGAGGCGAAACAAACATTTCTTTATGAAAGAATTTTCACTTTAAGAAGCTTTCTCTCATAGTTCTTAGGTCGACATCAGTTTTCCAAGAAAAACTTGAATGAGTGAATCCAAAAATACAACTGAGGAAACTTTTCTGTCGTCTTTCGCTTGTTAAACTTTAATTTGAAGAAGTCTGTTTTCGTGTCTTTTAAATTTTTTTCCTACTAATATTGATATCTATTTTAATATTCACTGTGTGTTGAACAAAAATATTTTAGAGTAGATTTTCTTGTTGCTATGAAATTTTAAACATTATTTTTAACAAACTTTTCCTGGTCTTTAAGTTCGCTGAATACAAACTTAACGAATATGTGTTCTGAGGAAGAGAAATGGTTTCAACGGTTTCAACGTGTTTCATCTTTTGGGCTCGATATTCTTCTGCGTTGATATTTTAAGAAGCGTTCAGCCCACACAATTTACAACTGGAAGTTTCAACGCATATTTTTGATAAATTTAAAATACTACCAACTAATATGTGAGTGCTGTTGCTTCATTTTGCTTTCGTTTTAATGCTAAATTAAGAATTTATCTCGACTTTCAACCTACACATACACTTGGCCGACTGTTATTTGAATAGAAATTTGTATGAGTAGATGGAAGTTACGAGTTTGTAAATATGTGGAGTTATGAGTTTTAAAAGTTAACTTAAGCCAATGCATAGATTTTAAATGAACTCATAAATGTTCTCGGCTGATATCTTTGGCGTTGAATTGATTTTTTTTTTTTGGTAAAAAATGACATAAAGTATAATCAAAATTAAAGTGAAATTGACTTCCTAATCCTTAATCCAACCCTTAAAAGTTTGTACGAGTTTTAGAATGAATTTTACTATGACTTTTAAACCAGCTTGAAACATTTAACATGAAGAATCTAATCAAAAAGACTTCAACTACAATGCTAGGCAGTCTTTCTGGTGCTTTCTTATTAATATATGAATTTCTCATCTAACGGCTTCTCAAAAATTCTCTCAATCATATAAAATTATGATCGAATATTAATCATGCTCAAGAAATTTGGTGCACGAGCTAAATGTGGAATTTACTTTAAAGTTCAGTCACATGGTCTCCTCTTCTTGTGAAAATCATCTCAATATTAATTTAAATTCCAAGACTTCATTCGATTTGTTGAAACAACTGACATGGAGCTAATTTGTGCCACTCCTTGAAACCCACTGAGTGGAAACAAAATCAATTTGTCTTGATAAAGTATTAATCCAATCGATTCAAACAAGCATAATCAAATCTACAGATTCTCCACGAATCCATCCTTAAAAATTGTCAATTAAACGCCTCCGTGAATTATACGACAGTACATAACAAATCAATCTCATATTACTGTATAGCATGCGTTTCACTTAGATTAAATCCATAAATCATAGCTCCTGGCTATGGCACAAACTCAATAGAAGATTTGCCGAAAAAGTTTTTGTTTCTAATGAAAATTTCAAAAAATACTTTTTCTTCCAGGGAATCACCGGGGGATTATTAAATTCCAGCGAAGCAAAATAAGCACACCTTCGGGTACGCTTTGAACGAAAGTAAAAAATTGTAACGAAAAATCAAACACTGAGACACAACCCTTGCAAATCGAAAATTTCGGGGTGAATTGCGCACGTAATACCCAAAGCACGTGGGCACGTTGCTAACGCTGATGTTTCATTTTAGCAAGTAAATTCGAAAGTTTATTTTACAGTTAAGATATTCTGTTTAAGACGGAGGATGTTGGAGACAAAATCTTATGCAATCCACTCAATAAACTCGTATTTAATATATTGCAGATCGTAAAGAAACTACCCGGGGTAAGATTATACGTTGTTGAAAGTTGATTTTATACATTCGTGTCCCACGTAAAATGTCAGAAAAGGAGTTGATAAAGGTTTTACAAATTGGGGTTGTTATTTTTCAGCAGCAAGTAGGTCATAGTGCTAACAGAGCTGGTAAACATGAAACTTAAAACACTTAAACCACATTTGCGGTGATCAGGTCTTGTGTCGATTAAACTAGGGACGCCACTCTAGATCTTACTTCCTGACGCAGATCCAAATACAGCAGCACGTGTCTCTTATGCTCAATATATATATATATATATATATATATATATATATATACTTTAGGTTGGATGAAATAATACCGAAAGCTTATTTTCGATCAGAAAGCTATTTTATTCAAATGCCAGTTGATATGGTAGTATTGAAAATTGATTTCAGGCCAATGGGTCACGTTGATATTCTTGAATAGGGATGCAAGTTCTATCACTATCACTTGTTTGTGATCTGGTGGTGTTTCCCATTAATTACAACGGCAGCTCTGACTGTTCGAATTGGCACAGTGTGTAGTCAAAAAATGAGTCTTGGCCGAACGAAAATTCTGGTGATATTAGAGTTGGATGGTTCAAGAGTTTCGTATCATTGACATCTCACGAAGGTTTAGTCCCATGTACTAAGGAACAAACAATTCGAAATCATGCAGGCCAAGTATATATGTTTGGCCTCTCAAGCACTAGATGTGCTGTGACTGTTGGCAGACCACCTAAGTTCGACGCATAATGTCCTGGGTCGTTTCTGTAGTCTCGGACTTGAATCCCATCAACTGAAAATCAGTTTCCATACTGTTCGCTTAACGAAATACCTTCAAGTTCTAAAGAAGCGTGCTAGTTCATATAGGTTGTGTTTTGAGAGGCATAAAACTTTTCAAACAAATAATACACAAATTAATTATTCAAATGGCCAATTTACTGGCTTTATTGTCTTGCCTATTTTATGGCATATAGTGTTTACAAATAGTTTTTGGCTTATGGCCACCGTGATTGCGTCTTAGAATGGCAATCCGTTCAGTCCAATTTTGCATCATTTTTTTCTATTATGGCCTTTCTATTATGGCTTCCAAATCATCAATGGCTGCTGGTTTATCAGCATAGATAAGTGATTTGGCGTAAACTTACAAAAAATAGTTCAAAAGAATCAGGTAATCAATTTACAGGTCCATTTCTCGAGATGATTTGTTTACCGATGATTCGGCCCAATAAAGTAATTTTTCTCCTGTTCGAACCATTTGTTAGTCAAAGAATTTCTCCAAAAATGTTCAATGCAGTGGACGGACAGACGCCAAAATGTTGAGAACGGCGTCAAATCGATAAATTTGGATCTGTAGTCACAATACTCTCTAAAGCAGCAATGGCTGCCTCGGTACGCACTGCAAGAGCTCGTGTTGGATGAACATTGTCCAATACAGTATCCGTGGATTCGTATCCTTCCATCGTATTGCATATAAGCTGCTGATATGGACGATTATGAGCATCATAAATAAGGCGTAGTGCATACAACGTAAAATTTAGAAATAAATTTCCTGTGTTGACGTTGTTCGGGTGTAAATCTTACCATGGTAAAGTTTGACAGCTACAATGATAGATATTTTTAGTAAACAATCTATAGCTCTAAAATAACATCATATGCATGCTATTTTTTCACAAACAGAAGAAAAACATACCGAATAGATTTGGCATTTATATATTCTCTAATCATGTCATCAGCAACTCAACGCTCATGCAAATGACTTTCAACCTTTTAATCCAAGTACCCAAGTAATGAGTTAAAAAAATGTCTCTTCACTTGCATGTACGCCCCATCATCGCTTTATAAGCGCACTTTTTCATTCCGAAATTTCACGCTTCTCAACTGGATTTTGGTGCCAGCCAAATGCACACCCCGATCAACTAATTAGAGATTGTTCCACTTAACATTTTAGCTTGAAAATCTCCCCAACAAAAAACGTTATCGTCTTCGAGACGCCCTAAATTCGACCTTCGTTCTAGCTTCCGTTTTAATGGCGCCTTCACCCAAGACTGCCGGAAAACGTAAGAAAACGGTGTGACATTCTCAGTGGAATGAATGCTTAAGAGTCTATTCTATTGGCTTGGTGTATCATAAATGGTGTTGATGATGGCAATCAAGACAGAAATTCATGGCCGCCAAATAAAAAAAAATTAAATGAACTGACTCGAGGGGGCGTTTGTATTATTTATTAAAATCTTGTTGTCGATATTATTCTGCTCATAATATACCATCTAATATGTTTGCAGATCACGTGGTCACAATCTGTCTGCACACTAAATCGATCATAAAAAACACAATGGTACATTTCTTCAAAAAGCCTCCCATAAAAAAAATTCAAATAACGTTCAACCCATTATTACGGACCGAATATCCCAAGTGCTAAATTTCTCAACACAAACGACAATCAAATATTCCTTCGATATCTCGGGACCCTAGGTCGGCGCTGTGGTCCTGCCATAAATCAACGTGGGTCGCATTTTTAACACTTTAATAAAGATGGTAAACTGCCGAAATTATACGATGGGCATGATTGACAGGACAACAGGACACAATTTCGTCTATCTCATTTTACCACCTCCTACTTCACATAAGAAAACTGTAAGAGGAAAATCTTGGGCGACAACTGAAAATGTTTTTATGATGCAATCAGCCTATTGTCCTGCATTTTATTCGGAAGCCCGGTGAATTGTTAACTTGGATTGTCGGTATTGTTCCTTGTTTTGACTCTAAAAAAACACAAGCTGCTGTAATCAACAAGAGGACGATGATGGTCTTGAATTTGATGATTTGGCCGCTTGAAAGCTACTCAGCCTATGGAAAAAAATCTCATGGCTATTACCAATGTTGTCGATGAAACTGGAATAACGCCTAAACATAATACTTTTACAATATTTCGAAGGCTGAAATGAAAGTTGAATGGCACGTTGTGGGCTCCACGCTTCTCCATGTCACTGAATTGAACCATTCAGTGGAAAGCTGGAAAGATACTTTCCTAAGGGTCAAGCACGTACATTTTATTTTCACAGGAAATGTTTAGCAGGATAAAGTGGTTTTTCTAAAAATAATTCTTATGGTTGGCCTCACTTTCGAGTTTTATTATGCAAAGCAAGCACTGAGTTCTAAGTAGATCTGAAAGATATTTTGGAATAATTTTAGGCGTTGTAACCACTTAACAACAGTTGATAATATTTTTTGGGGAGAAAGTTGGAAATAGAAAGCAGGTGAAAAAGATCGAATTGAAAAAGCATACATTATCACTGCGATGGACAGGAAGTGAAGTGTAGCTCAAACAATTGGACCTTTAAGAAGAGTAAAAAACAGCAATTTGGAGTTCCACGTTAAAACTTTATGTGTATTTCGTTTTCAGAAGATGAAAATCATTTATACTTCTTATACTATCTACCATAGAGTTGAAATTCAGCATATTTGTTGGCTTATTTTTCCTATGAAGTCATATCTGTTCGTCATAGTCTTGAAATGAATATCCCAAACATTGTCATTATATTATTCTAATATTTGCCGGGAAATCTGAAATCAATTCATATAGTTTCTCCTACTCACATTTTTGCAACTATATCTTGTGACCGTTGACGTAAAAACTTTAGTAAAATTTCCAAATATAAAAGCACACAAATATATTTCTGTGACTTACAGTGCTGGGCGGCTGCAGATTCAATGGATGGAAGCATGACTCCTACGAGACTGAATCCACAGCCGCCCAGCACTGTTTTAGAGTTGATTACCAAGTTAAGCAAAGCTTCCTGGGGTAATAATCTGATTTTATTTTTATAAAATGCAAAAAAAAACAATCTAGAAGCTCTATAAGCTTAAGTTTCCGACTTGCAAGCTTTCAAAAAATTTGAATTTGTTTAAAATAAATTCAGATTGCAAAATTGTTTTGAGCAATCTACTAAACCGATTAAAATTTGTGTGCTTTTTAATTATATTATATAAAAAATCGAGAAAAAGAAGAAGGTTCTAAGTGCATTCTAATTGGTACAAATAAATAAATAAAAAAGGCTTTTGTTCCCCTTTTTTATATATTTATTGCTGTTTTGCGGCAAGGGTTAAATGTTTCAAATTTTTTAACCAATCTTATCTCGTAGAATATTTTATTACGCAACTTTTATTTACACACAACTTTTAACGTTTTAAAGTAAAGAGTGGGAAAAGTAGGAAAAAAACGATTTAAAAAATTTAAACATTTTAATTAATGTTCCCGACTTTTTTGAGAGGAAGGATATTATTATTATTGTTATATGACTTACTCCACAACTTTTCTTGCAAAATCAGTGTGTCCCCCTCAACGGCCAAATGTAATCGTTTTTTACAGTTCTGCTCTAGACTAATCGATATTGCTAGCAAGCAAAGTTTCTAATGTCTCAAACTTGAAAATCCAGTATCCAAAATTTTCTTGGCTTCAAACGATAAAAAGATAAAATCCAACTTAGACACAAAGTGACTACATCATAAAGTCGACTATGTAAATTTGCAGAAAATAATATCCTTTCTTGCACTCCAAAGTGAACAAACGGATACAATGATTTCCACTTTTCATTAGTATAAATTATTTGGAATTATCAGAAACCGGGATAGTTTTTGGAAATAATTGGCACAAGTGAAGTTTATCTTCCTGATGCACTTAAAGTGAGAGCTGTAGTAAATTTGTGGCAACGACAAAATTTACTGTGCATATCGCCTGAATAATGAATGCACTGCACATGAAAATTTCAAGGATTCTACGTAATTTTACTGCATGCGACAAAATGTACGGCCAAATTTTTTTGGCCTAGAATAATTTAAAAATTGTTGTGAATTGTTTTACATCTTCAATTCTATTTTAACTTCCCCAGCAAAGAAAAACAATGACAAAAGGACTCGTGCAAAAGCTTAAACAAAATTCGAAGAAGTGAGAGTCAACAACATTTCCTGTGAAATAGTTTAACAATTAATTTCGGACTGCTTGTGTTTTATGACAATGGCCTTCCGCCTCTTCTCAGTCCCACAAAACCACCACCCCTTGGGTGACAATTTAATGTCCATCACTGTGAATGTCTTCAGAGAAACGAGCTCTTTAGAAATGTGTGGTTGTTTCTTGTTATCATAAGCCGCTTACCAAATCATGGCATAAATTAATTTATTGTCAATATATAGAGGTTGTTGGGTCCACTATGTACACTTTGCAGCAAACGAAATGCTTACAAGGCATACCCGGCCCGACAGCTATTTGCTCCCCTGCTCGCTATAAAAAGCCTAATTCCCATTGATGCTATGCAGGGCAATCATGATTTTGATGGCACATCAGAACATGACATCGCTCTCAGGAGGTGACTGGATACATAGCTGGAACAAGCAGGATGAACCCGCATGCTGAGTATGTGGCACATGTGTCCTTGTGTCTCAAGAGCTTTTTAGTTTGAAAAAAATAAGCGGAAAATTTATTTTATGATAAATTACGCGTGAAAGTGACGAGAAAGTGTTTATTACTGAAGAAATATCCAGAAAATTTAACTGTTGTTTTCTTGGAAAACTGCAACAGCTTATTGGGAAATGCGACATCATTTTAAAAAATATAGTCATTTATTTGGGCGCTCTCTTGGACGGATCGAAGTTCTGTAAAGAAGCAAAGTTAATTTTTCAGAGTCTGAACTCTATTACACAGATGCAGCCAATTTAATATGTTTCACGTTAAAACCTATCTTTTTCAATATTATCCATGAGTCGTAAATAATTCTACGGAAACAAAAACCAACCACGAGACATTTTTTAAAGGAGCCCAGAACCACCAGAAAATTTTCTCGGCATATTCGAACTTGAAGAATTTTTATAATGCACATCATGACCACAATTGAGAATAATTGGATCTAAAAAAAATCTGTAAATGATGTTGGGGCTGCTATTTTACACTAACATATACATAAAGGTATGCATCGTATTGTGTGTAATGATCTTTCTGCATTTTGTGTTGAGTATTATACTGAATTTAGCCATGGAAGGCGATATGAAATATTTTGTAACGTCCGTTTTTTTTGCATTGTTCTTACTACGGAATTTGGGTAATAGGAAGCTTGTATATAATTTCAGAACGCCATAAAGCCGTAAACCATATTGGCTTGTTTTGAGAGTCAAATATAACAAATAATTTCTGAAAAGAATATATATAGGAACAATATCCTGCAAATTTGTTTGGCCTCAATTTTGAAACAGACACACAACAAGTAAATATAAAATAAATTTTTCGAAACTATGCTGCAGATGAAATTTATACAACAAACATGGAAACAGCGTGTTCGTAATTTTTAACGAAGCCAATATTTGTCCAAATATTCCTATAATTCGACTTGGATCAGGCGATTTCACATGCCAATCAATCCGTACTTTCATGAAAGAGAGAGAGTTTCCATATTTTCATCAAATCCATATTTTCGCGAAATGCTTAACAAGAGCATTTTAAGCGATAAAAACTGACAATTTGTAAAAAAAACCTGTGCACGCTTTAGATAAAATTCTTTTCATTCGACTTTTCCGGTAAATTATGGTCGATCTTCGAGAAAGTCCTTTTAATTTTTGACGCGCTTGCTAATTCAGTATAGTCTTCTAGATCTAACCTTCTATGTAAAACAGAAACTTTGGTCAAAAGTCGCATTAGAAAATAATCATATACTATTTGAAAAAAAATTACTTTTAAAGCGGCGATATAATTACAATTAATTAATGTGTTCCGTACTACTAACGAATTCGGTATGTATCGAAAGTTCCAATTTCTACACAGAAGTAGGGTTTTAAGAGACCCAAAAAGTATAGTTCAAACGCTAGAGCTTATATGATGTTTGGCGGTTTGATGTCACTCGCATGACTATAGTGGTTGGCTTCAATTAAAACAGCAAAACCATAAAGCTTTCTCCCTCACCATCGGTCCGGAAATGGGAAGTCCTTCTGACCGTTTTTGCTTGAACCACTGGTAAACGACTCCATCGAGTGTCACCATTTTTGAAGTCTTCGATGTTTTCCGGGAAAAGCAAGAAACAATTGATTCCGCCGAACAAACGAATTACAGAATGTCCTTTCTATTTTTTATTAAATCCCGGACAGTTTGTTCGCCAATTCTATATTCTATGGTGATTTCTTTTACACTTTCACCTTTATCACCAACGTGATTTATAATTTCAACTTTTTTTCGAGTAATAAAACGGTACGCTTAAGTTTTGATTTAATGATTTATTTCTCATATGTACGAGTATTTATTCCTTCGCCGCTCAGGTATATTTAAATTTTATTAGAACATTCAAACACAACGCTGGAAAATTTAAGACAAAATGAATACATAGATGAAAAATAGGAAAATTAAAGAAACAACGAAAAGAGGTTAATCGAAGACCCGGATAATTGAACCCCGGATAATCAAGATTCTACCGTACTTTTTCTAGCGTTCAGGGTTATATCGTGCATTATTAGCTGCCTAGTATGTTTGACTCTCAAAACTACGGCACACAGCAATAAACTACCGTATTGGATATTAACTGACATTACGAATATCGTAAAAACTATCTATTTGCTGTCCATGTCCTGCCCACGTTATAACCAATAAGAGACACGAACACAAAAAAATACATCAAGGTTTACCAAAAGAATTCGCTTCATCCTATGACGATTTTTTCATGGAATGCGAGAGATTGATTGTTTGCTGTTCACTTTGTAGCTGGAAACTGATTCCTTTTGAAAGGCAACAACACAAACGGCATAACACAAAGTATCAATTTTATGTTTCTAAATTCTTAGAAAATACACCAGTCCACCCATCCCCATTTCAGGAATAAAATATCAAGCTACTGCCGTGATACTCACAACCATTCACATTTAGCTGAGTGATAATCCTTGCTGGAATGTGAAGTCCAATTTGAAATTGATTGTATAGGCCAGTGAAACTTCCAATGGTGGTTACAATTTTATAATATGAAAGCGACGGTATGAAAGAAACAAGGAAACGAGAGTAGTTAGAGGTATTTTTCTTGTGGAAGCCAACAAATCCGCAAAAAAAACAAAAAAAATCCTTTGGATGAAGGTTTGCATTCAAGGGAGGAGTTCCTAATCCAATTTTGGCTTTTTGGTTATAAATATTGTTCCACACTGCACCAAGAGAAGGGTAAGGATACTTTATTCACTTTAGAAGTATTCGAAGAATGAGAAAAGTTTTTTTTTATTTTATCCTCTTCAAAGTGGTGAAGAGTATAGTCGCTATGGTTGCTGACTCCATAAAACTTTATGCTGTCACATAGCGCTTTCATTCATGAATTAATCCAATCCCGTCAAGTTGAATTTATTGCACAGCTCCTGCTGCTCGGATTTTTTTCTCCTTTGCTACCTGGAACTGAAATATTACTTTTTACGATATTCTAGAAATATGGAAGGGAGTGATTGCAGACAAATCGTAAATGTCGTAAATAGTCCAAGGCACTGCTTGAAATTTCGGAAATGTAGTGCGAGGTGGGAATGCCAGCGTATTTTTTCCGTTTACAGCTTCGTAGGCGTTGAAATATCTTTCCGTTGACGCAGTTAAACTTTTCAGAAAACAAATACGATGCGAATATTGGAGTCGATTTTATTGTTTTGGGCCCACATTTAAACGGATAGCCAAAATAAGGAGTATTTTTAAAAAAAAAAACATTGTTGATATTGACGTCATTGTGCTTCTTGGAAATAGCAAATCAAATGAAAGCTCGTGAACACACTTCACAATTTACAATCACCAATTTCCAGTGCCTTATGTTTACAACCAAGATTCGTTGACTGCAATTCCATAAATTTTAAGACACGGTTTGTTTGAATCATCTGCCTGCTTTAGATCGATGTCCATGTTTTAAGAGGGAAACACTAATGTTTAGGATATACTTGTACTATGTGTAGATATGTAAATGTGAAACAAGTTTATATTTACAAAAGCATACCTAAAGTCAATGCAGAAATTTCGGGAGACTTTGGCATATTTTGGAAATAGGGAATCCAGTAGTAATACATATATTCTACCACATTTCTCTGAAGTTAATTAGGCATGCTGCATGAACATCATCATGTACTTGTTGAGTTGCTTCTTAAGAATAAAAGCTTTGCTTTCAAATAAAGTTAGTCCTGCAATCAAAAATACTAATCGTTTTTAAAAAGATCTGAAGAATGTTGTAAAGATCTGGAGAACAGCGATTCTACGCCGTTGTATAAACAGTAAATCCCCGACTTAAGTAGGTTCAGACTTACGCAAATCCGCAATCACGTAAAACCCTATGAACTCATTAGAATCATTATTTTACAAAAATCAAATAAGGCATTTTCATCGCTGATATGCCAATCATGAACAGATGTGTGTACATTTATTTATTACACATTACAATACATATATGCATCATAGCCTGTCCGCTTAGTCCTTCAGTGTTTGCCTAGCTTTCTTGTCCAACTTTGTTATCTTTCCTTAAAAGGTTACATAGCTCTTGAGAGAAGAAAAAAACAAGTTTTTCAAAAAATTGTAGGTAAAACGAAAAATCTATTTTATTAAAAATTTACACACATGAATGTTAACCATTTCAAGAAACTGTAAAAAACATTTCAGCTAAAAATATTTAATATTTTCAATTTTCCTGCAGTTTTCCTCGTCCAACCTTTTTTTGGCGGTAGGCGGGATATTTCGGTGCGGGTTCATTTCAAATCAAAAATTCAAAAAAAAAATTATAGTTCAGTTCAGCTTTGGCTCGTGATTGAACGAAGGAATTGACACAAAAATGAAATTTAAAGTTTTGAATGAATTTTCGTCTCACATATTTTTGAATTTTTCCGGTTTTGATCGTTTTTAAAACATTTTTTTCATAAAAAACAACAACGCGTCGACCGAATAAAAATCCAACACACACAATCACGAGATACTATACGAATACTATAAAGAGGAACTGTGCAAAGTTTCAGCAAAATCGGTTGATTCGTTCTCGAGAAATCGTGCCTACCGCACGGAAAAACAAAGTTTCGAGAAAAACGCGTTTAAAGTTTTTTTCCCGCGATTTAATGAATTAAAGTTATTTTTTAGCGACTTACGTTGAATCGTCGATTCCAGGTCCATACAGTAATTCACTCGCCTCATCTGCAATGTTCAAAGCATCCTTTTGATGTTGTGATGCTTGATGAAAAAGAAAGAAGCTGATTTTACGCGGTAGAACCGCGCTACATGCGTATAATACGCTAGTTTAGACAGAGCACACGTACCGACCACGCGGTATTCAAATCTCTATAACTCCGGTAATATTGCTCGAATTTACTTCAAATTTGGTGTGAATAGTTTTGAAGTACTTTACTTTTATATTTCATTCAATTTTTTCCGATATTTTTTGCAAATACAAGGACCTATGTAACCCCTTAAAGCGTAATTACTACAATGCAAAACAGACCAGGGCGGATATGTAAAAAAACGACTACATTTGGACGTTGAAAGGGGGTGCACTTACTTTTGCGGGAAAAGTTGGGGAATAACTCGTATAACAATAATTGACTTATGCTGCGTCTCAAAAAAGTCGAGGACATTAATAAAAATATTTTTTTTTGAAAATTTAAAGAAAAATCGTTTCTCCCTACATTTCTCACTCCTAACTTTAAAACGGTTCATTTTAGGTCAAAGTTGTTTGAGAATAAAAGTTGCGTGATAAAATTTTCTATAAGAAAGGATTTGTTGAAAATCTGAAAATATTTAAAATATTTAAATATTTAATTGATATCAAAAATATACGTGATGAAGAAGTGATGGTGTCATTTGATGTGAAAGCGTTGTTCCCTAGTGTTCCAGTAAAAGAAGCATTATACCTACTAGAAAACTGGCTCATAAATATCGACAACTCTACGGAATGCAAGGATAAAGTGAAAGTCTATATAAAGCTGGCATCTCTCTGCATGAACGAAAATTATTTCATGTTCCGTAATAAATATTACGAAACTACATCTGGTACAGCTATGGGTAACCCGCTTTCACCATTAATAAGTGAACTATTTATGGCATATATCGAAAGCATTATAGAGGAAGAAGGATTGATGCCTAGATTTTGGGTGCGATATGTGGACGACATATTAGTAGTAATCTCAAAAGAAGAATTGGAGAACACGTTTCAGAATATTAATAAAATACATCCATCAATAAAATTCACCATGGAAATTGAACAAAACAACGAAATTCCATTTCTCGACTTAAAAATTATTAGGAATAATGGTGCTATTGAGTTTGACATATATCGGAAACCATCAAGCACGCAAAGAACAATTACATCGGATTCTTGCCATAGTTACAGTCATAAAATGTCCACATACCATGGAATGATCCACCGGCTCTTGACAACACCACTAACGAGAGATAGATTCCAGCGAGAAAAATCATACATAATCGAAACAGCCAAAATAAACGGATATGGCGTATCAAACATAAACATTATAATTAATCGAAAATTGAAAAAACTCAATATGATGAAATTAACGACGTTGTGTGCCCATAACGAAGCCTCTAGACGTGTTCCGATAACATACTCATCCAGTTCAAAGAAAATCGGGAAAATATTTAAGCAGTTCGATATCAAAACTGTTGCGTCGAGCCGTAACCAGACGATACAAGTAAAATTAGGATCAGCTAAAGATCCAAGATCATTAGACGAACAAAGTGGAGTTTATCGTATAGAATGCCGAGACTGCCAGAAAATATACATAGGCCAAACAAAAAGATTGATCCCAGTGAGATTTCATGAGCATATTCGAGAAGCCGAAATTGCCCGAAAAAACCCCATGACGCATACTAGATCATCGGTAGCTAAGCAAATGTTATCGGAAAACCACCACATCGATATCAACTGTGTAACTTGTGTGAGTCATATTAACAAACCAGCGAAATTGGACGTCATGGAATCCCTGAAAATATTTCAAGTACCTGAAGAAATGAGGATGAATACCGATATCGGCAATTGTACCTCTCCTCTATTCAAGGCAATAAAACTTAAATAGATACTTAATTTAGGATAAGTAAATATCTTTTTAATCTTAAATGTATAAAATAGGAAATAAGAACTAATTTAAACATAGTGTACTGAAGAAGACTGTAAGTAATAGTCGAAAACGAGTTATACTGAGTAAAAATAAACCTAATGTAAAAAAGGAAAAATAATTATTTACTTTGTTGTTATACAAGTTATTCCACAACCTTTCCCGCAAAAATCAGTGTGCCGCCCCCTCAACGGCCAACTGGATCCGTCTTGGTGTAAAAGCAAAATTATACAATCTTCCTGCAATAACGGATAAGCAAGTTACTGCCCAATTAGTTTTTGCGTTTGATGTTTACAATTAAACACACATGTGTTACTTCTTTAATCGTTGAATGGCATATCACATATACATCCCTTAGAACTCTCACACCATGTTTTATGCATGATTAAATTTCTTCTCATCCAATTTCATCGCTTTCGTATTCGTAAATACTTCTGCAAGTTCACTTTCAGTTGACCTACATTTCTTGTTAATTTCCTTAGCTACATACGTGATTGTTCACTGTTGGCATTTCTTCGTCTTTCTCATACCTCACATTTTGTTCATTCCAGCAACGAATATCGCCAATATCCTTAGAGGATCCCTAATAAACTTATTTGCAAAGTTTTCCAAGATGGTGTGCAGTACGTATGTGAACCTTATTTATTTTGTATGATTTCTAACGTTAAGCAGTTCTGTTAATGCTATATGACGAGATGGATATCGGTAATCCTGCTTTTTCGCCTCTCTGAGAAATCAGAGACTGTTTTGGCAAGTTCTGTTTGTCTTTTCGCCAATCGACATGAGGAATAGTGATTTTTACTCATTATTGCCATAGAAGATTGGAATCGGATTAGTAGTTTAAGAAACTTTTCTAGCATACTGAAAAGCGATGGGCAATAATATTACAACTTAATTACATATATTGAGAATTATTTATTAATGTATATATGTTTATATAAATATAGCATTAATAACTGAACATTCTTATTTCAAACAGCCAAATTTCAAATGTTCTACCAACACTAATTACATCAATTTTCTTCACTCTCAATTAAGCTTGATCAATAATTTAAGCTTTAATATGTTCTCGCAATCAAATGATCTATTTATACACATTTTTTCAAAAATATTAGCCTTGTTTTTATCTGCTGAAGCATAGCAAATTATGGCACGCCTATCAAGATGTTACACGAAATCCAAAATAGCCTGGCAAGAGTAGCATACCTTTTGAAGCGCTGCTGCCATCGTTTCAACAAAAACATGTTCACCCTAATACCCGAACAGCTTTCTTGACGACTATAAATCAAGTGAACCAAATTTCAATCTGATAAGATTTCATTTTGTCAGACAAATATTTTTCTCCTTGAGCTTATTTCTTGGACAAAAAGGCCAACGTTTTGCTCCCCAATTATATTGTTCGTGCCGTTTTCTTGGAAAACTTGGATCATAATCTACTACGAACATCCACAACAAGAAAAAGGTCATGCTTTAATTGGTCGTTAATTGTGTAAGGAGGTCCTTTTCGTCAGAATAACAAGACCAGATGACATATCTTTCTAGTGCACAATGCTCGAGTCTCGCACAACATAAGAAAATGTACCTTTTGTTTAAAATATGCAAAAAAAATGTTTGTGCATTCTTATTCGCCTGTAAACAGGCTTGTAAAAATTAATTTCCATCTAAAGTGTGCTCCATTGTAGTGGTTGCAGTGGCTTTTATCGGGCGAATGACTCTGCAAATCAAATTTGAATTATATGCGAGAGTTGAACCCATTTGAATTATTTTGCAAATGAAATATCAAGATGCAAACAATACGTTTTTTGAATAAGTAGGATAATGGTTTAATGGTTATTTTCTCCGTATACTTAAGCTTGATAGATAAAAATGCAACAAAATAGGCACTACGTGCTTCGTAAAGCTCTATTTCGTTTGAAATATAAAATAATATAAGCAAAGCTTAAATGACAATTGAAAAAACTAAGCGAACTTTAAAAAAAATCGCATACACATGTGGTGAACTAGAAAGTATTAAATTTTAGAATGATTTTGTTCCGATCAAAAATTGTACTGTTTTATTATTAAAAATTAGATTCAGTTTAAGCAAAAAATTTATATAAACAAAAGAGATTCCCGCAAAGATACATATGTACATCTGCATAACTATAATACTGAATGTTTTTATACTACACTGTCGAGCGTACACATTTCATCCAGCTTAAACTTATCGTATACGATGAAGATTTTTTTTATTTTTATTTAAACTTCCCTAGATATTTCTTGGATAATAGTTGATAAATTTAAAAAAATACAACTTGGAATAATAAATAAATGTGTAGCGTGGACACAGCCTTTGAAGAAGACTAATTGAACGCAGATAGCAAATCGCAAATGGAGATAAACAAACTGGAGGATGCGGTCGGTGTCTTGAGACAACTAGAGAAAAAGTTTTTAGGAAGAGAAGGTTCAATTAGGGCAAGTTTGACGTTAATTATAAAATCTTTCTTTGCTAACTTTCTCTGTAGTGTGTACATTCTGGTCTCATATATAAACCCGATGATAATTAACCTCGGAAAGAAACAGATGATAAACCAGGTCCTGATCAACATTAGTAGGGCATGCCTTCTGGAGGGAAAGTCAGGTCCAGAGGATAATAGTCTCATCAGGTTTTTCTGATGGGCACCACGTCAAGACCAGAGCAGGATATCCAGACCATTGAAATATAAAAATAGTATCAGGTATTCCTGCTTAGAGCAATGTCAGGTTCATGGTGAAATTTTTCGCAAATGGCAATATTTGGCATGCTGTAAATCGTAAAGCACAGCAAGTAAGTTTGATAAATAATTTAATATTTTTTCCATAAAGTTTCAGTTTTTTTCACATTGTCCAAGTTTTTCCGTAAAGTCAATGAAATGTTTAAAATTAAACTATGACTATATCTTATAGAAAATTTAATTACGCAACTTTTTTTGCAAAAATCAGTGTATATCAGTGTATCAGTGTATTTGATCGATCCGCCCGTGTCTACAAAGTGAAGGATAAATATCGCGACAATCAAGATACCAAATGATAGGCTTTGCTATTACTTTGTGTATGTTCGTATGTTTGAGTGTGCTTTCCTGGTCAAGAAAACCTTATCATTTCCTGAGCATTCATCTATTTTACGTGCCTGATCAGGTCCTGATAATATTTAGATAATTTTTTCTAGTCTGGAAAAGATCGCATCACAAACGTTACTAACGTGAATGGCGCAGTGAAACCGCAACAAATATTCCACGTTACCAACACGTTAAGAAATCTACAACTACTAATTTTCATATCTTAATTTCTAACAAAGTATTGCCTCACATAGATGACACAATATGCTCTCATGAATACATACTCTGTGAACTTATTTGAATCTTATGTTCCTATGTATATGAATATAATGATTTTACTTGAAAGTCCAACCGTCAAATAGATACGATACCGAAAAAATGGGAATTCAGAAATTATTGCTACTCTCTTAAGTATACCAAAACTTATCGTTAACCTATCATTCTTCCAAATAAAGTAATTTTTTAAGGTAGTCCAATTGCTTCCATCGAATAACTCAATATTATCTTAGCAAACGTAAAGTCACTGAACTTCTTGATCTTTCGTCATTTATTAAGCATTGTTACTTTCACTCCACTTCAATAGTTACGATCACAACTTATTGCATGTCTCCATTATCCAAACGCCATACATAATTAGTTAATTACTTTGAAATCGCTTTCACGTGAATTGGGTGGATCAAACACTCGCAAACAGTCACGTAAATTCAAAACGATCTTGCTTCCTGGCAAAACAAACATTGAAGAGATGGCAACCTTTGACAACTATTACATCCTCAGCAAGCAAGAAAGAATTGGACAAATCCCCAATATTTTCATTTGTAACCGAAATTATTTTTCCGTAGAAATTACGAAAGAACCTTTCTCGGGACTCAATTCATATGGATGCGCAAATTTATGTTTGTAATCTGGCAATGAAAACATCTAAAACATTCGAAAGAATACACCTAATAGGAAATTTACCCGGGAAATGGTTGTTTTCGATTCCGCTCCAATGCAAATCAAGGCTCCATGGGAAATCAACGAACCGTGAAAGCTTTTGGAAAACCACAATAGATGATTGATTTTATCATGATGCAAAACTTGAAAAAAATACTACAATCCTGTATTGCTCTTTGCCATTCATACAATTTGCAGATTAAAATTATTGTTCTTATTACGGTGTTAGTTACCACACTTTAAAAAAATTTAAATTTTATATCTTATGGATTTGGCGTAGACGATCCGGGTGGGAAATAAATTTCCATTGATCCAGTAGACAATTCTTTCCTTCTTAGATGTTAGAAGTAAATTATTGTAATCTTCTGTAACATTTTATTCGCTCAATCTTGTTCCTGAACAAACAACAGCAGCAATTTTTGAATTACACGTTTTTAGTTACACCGATTTACAGAAATATATCTTAGAGATGCGTCGATGAATGAAAAAAGATTTATTTTCCAAAATATTTAATCGTTACAACCCAACCCTCGAAGCTTTGTTTTTCCGTGCGGTAGGCACGATTTCTCGAGAACGAATCAACCGATTTTGCTGAAAATTTGCAAAGTTCCTCTTCATAGTATTGACTCGTGCTTCAACGAAGGTATTTTCATTCGGTCGACTCGTTGTTGTTTTATATGAGAAACATATTTTAAAAACGATGAGAATCGGAAAAATGCTAAAAATTATGAGACGAAAATTTATTCAAATCTATGTAAAAACTGTAAATTTCATTTTTTGTCAATTCCTTCATTCAAACACGAGCCAAGGGCTAAACAATAAGAAAATTTTTGAATTTTTACCACAAAAAAAAAGTTGGACGAGGAAACCTGCTGGAAAACTAAAAATTTTCAATGTTTTAGCTGAAAATTATTTTACAGCTTCTTGAAATACTAAACTTTTATGTGTGTAAATTTTAAATAAAATAGATTTTTAGTTTTTAAAATACAATTTTTCGAAAAAGTTGTTTTTTCCCTTCAACACCTATGTAACCCCTTAAAGTCGTTTATATACTGAACATCATTTTCCAATCTTTAATTAAATTTTCCGCTTGTGACACATTTCTCAAAGCTCCAAAAACAATTTGGCTCGAAAGTATTGTGCTAAAATATATACTATTATCGTGCCAACCACATTGCTTAAGGATCACTGCAAATTTCCAACCTTGGAGCGATTTGAATCTTAGCCTTTAAATGAGTTTTAGCATAATATACTTTGAAATGTTGACAAAATCAAGACATACCAGAGAGAGTAATTTCTGAAATAGGTTAACAATGGAATATATCTAGCTGTGGAGGTTACATAACTAATTCGTATATAAAAGACTGCATGACTAAATGTTGGATCAAAAAGCACGTTCATAACAACTGAATTAATAACATAATGAATGCTTGCAACTGTGTAATAATAAACAAGCACAATAAGATGAGTAAGGTAAACGTTCGTGACCAGTCTCTTTAAACCCAAGTCCTAATTGATATCCTTTGTTGCTAAAACGATGAGAAGCAACAGCGCTGGAAAACAGCTTAGTGTTTTGTTCGCAACAGGTCATTATTTTTGAGGGCCAATTATCCAAAGGAAATTTGCAAATATTTGATAAATAGGATCTTGAAAAATCAATCACACGATTGAATGTGAGAACAATCGGGGGGAAACATTCGAAAGTGATGATGTTTTATAGCAGGGGTGAAATATTCTAGGATCTCGTTTCCTAAGTGTGTGTACAATAGACTAAGCATCCTTACTTGGCTCCGCATTGAATAAAAATACTTTCAAACAAAAGAAAAATGATATTCCGTCAAAGTCCTTTGCATTGATTTCCCTCATGTTCTGTCCTTCATCAAGAAAGTCATAAGTCACGTATCAATGTTTTCCATCAGTAATGTCTGTAGACAGCAGCTTCGAAAAATACGATTAGCATTATAATCAACCTAGTGATCTCAATACATTTATTTTTAACATAATTAAATTTTCACTCTGTCCTTGGAATAATCACTCACTTTATTCTAATATATTTTCACGCAATTAATAATTCGAACGCCTTTCGAAAAATCGGATAGAACGTTGCCTTTCAAAAACAGACCAGGACACGTGACAGCTTTGTTAGAAAACACAGTATTTAATTAAAACTAATTAAAAAAGGATTGAAAGCATATGCGGATATTTGAAATTGGCTTAGTTCAAAGAGGATGCCTTTGATTTTTCATCGCATACGTTACACGAGCGATTTAATTGATAATTTGTGATTTTACACTAATTTTGTTGCATTAATCATATCATTAAAACTGTAACGTGAAGTACCTTGTGACATTTAAGTACATTAGCTATTGATTGCCTGAAAATTAACGGAAGTAACATGGTATTTTATGTAAACCTTTTCAGGGATGGGCTGTTTTTTTGGTACTACTAGAAACTGTAGCGAGCTTATTGTTATCAACATACTTACAAAAGCTGCTTTAAATGGGCTAGCGAACATATTTTTTTCAGCATGCGACCATTGAAGGTTCTAGCCTCAGTTCAACAGATCCTAGACAAAATGGACTGCCTTAAATATCATATTTCGCCTTGACTCTATATAGCCTCATAAACTACTTCGCTAATGACACTTTGCTGTACTCACGACTCGGTGGCTATGGAAAATACATTCAACTAGGACTATAAGTGAAATCTAATCCTTTTTGTGTATCGGCTTCATAGGCAACAAACATTGTATCTTATATATGACGTTACTTCAAATGACTTTAACATTATTTGCCAAGAATATTTTAGATACACATATTCGAAAGATTCGTTGAAAATTTATGAAAGATCGAATCCTAGGTTTTCTCAGTATGTAGTGTTACATAAAAAATAAGCTACAGTCAAACTTCGATCATCTCAACTCTGACGAGACCGATAGGAAAATTGTCAACTGATCATTAAATTGTTTTTTTTTCGGTGTTTATGTTTATTTTGGAAGAAATTAGGCAGAAAGACTAGAATCGTTCTTATTCTTGAGACATCCGCTCTAATCTACTGAAAAGAAAAATATATTTTCTCCGATTTGCTAGATTTTTTCCCCATAGATCCAGCATTTTTTTCTATTTATAGACGTTTTCGTGTATTTATATTTACAGATTTACTTTTGAAACTACCTTATGTTAACTCTCATTAACATCCCTTATTTTGCAAGGGAAATACGTTTGAAATTAGTTTATATGCCTCACTTTGCGAAATTTTTGAATGAAGTTCAATGCCACACTATTCAGAAAATCCAGCTAGAAAATCAGAGTCAACCATATTTTTGCAAAGCGTGAGTCTAAAGGACTCGGCTGCATAGATTTTTTATTATGCGTATGTGCGACGAACATAATAAAGAAGATAAAAAGCATAAGCAGCAAGATTAACAAATCGTGACAAAAAGACAACGTATCCAAAAAGTATAATTTTTTTTAACAAATCAGTGTCAAAATGCTCACCTAACAATTTTGTAGAAATGAATGAATGTGAATGAATTTTCTTGTGTATTATGATAGCGAACAGACTTTCGAGCCTTGGCTTAAACTGAAATTCATGGGCATCAGTCGAACCTACTAGCTTGAGTGAGTTTTTGATCTAGATTTTGTCACCTGATGACCATTTTTGCGTCCAAAATTTCCAAAAATGCTGCATAGATATTATATTTGTACTCTTTTGCCATTTTAACTTATATTTTTAATTTTCTAGAACGGGTAAGGTAGTGGAAGAAGTAAATTGAATCGTAAAATGAATGAACTCAAAAATTTCACAAATTATCCTTACATACCCATTGGACGATCCCTTCTTCATTATAAACATTCATTGTTTATTGTTGAAATATGAAATATTGTTTACTTTGAAGCATTTCATTTTGTAAAACATTGATTACCAAAAGTGCAAACTTTGACTGGTTTGGTACCAACAATAATCAAAAACTTTTCTATTTTAAATAAAAAAAAGTAAAACGAACGGTCTTATGTTATTCATTTAATTATCGCTACAAATGACATGACATCGTTTCGAGAGAGAAACTAGGATGAAGGAAAAATTTGAAAATTCAAATTCTTAAACCAGTCACTTTGAGTAGTGTGGTAAATCTAGCGTTAACAAAGGAAGACTGCGTCTGCATTCCGCCAAATTTGGCCACAAGCCTACCAATGAAAAGAAAAAGAAATGAAATGTGACAAAATTTAGACAAAAAAAAAGTAGTGCACACCACGTTATACCACGTCTCCACAGGTTAAAATCGTCCTTACGTCACTACTGAGAGTTTTCTTTATACTTGCAACACAATATTTTACTATTCAGTTTGGTGTTTGTAAAGATTACGGATTCAATTTATATCGCAAAATTCTTCATTATAGTCAAAAACACAAAATTTAAATACCGTAATAAACGTCGCACATGCCACAAAAGCTAGGCTTACACAGGGACATCTCGTAGACTACATAATAAATTAATTGACTACCCTAATTCCAACCAACAATAATATGAATTGGTTACAATAAGCATGTTCAATCTGCAAAGCAGATTCTTCTCTTCATTTATATACACATAAACCGTTTGGTTATAAAAAGGATCATACACATATGTCTCATGGAAGTGCTTCAATATATTTGTCGACGATTTGGTGAAATAGGCAATTTTCCGAGGAAATGCTTTCGTCATTCAAATCACAATTAAATTTGTGTGGAATGCTACACCAGATGATGGTATTACCAAAACCCTTGCCCACGGAAACGATCTCCGGTGGACGTGACGAAATTGTCAAAAAAGCATGGAACATGTTGCTTACATCTAGATGAAAATTTCGCAGGTCTTGTGAACATATCGTCCTGCCGTTGCGAGGTGTACACAAGAAACAATTGCTGCGGTGAAATGGAAACTCGTAAAAACGGATTCAATGCGAGTTCCTGTGAATTTTCGAGGGAATCAGTTTTCGCTACAATATTTGGGAGTCCTTCGTAGTGGTTGCAAATATTTGTGTTGATAATTATTTTCCTGCAATCCGAATAAACCCCCTTAACATAATTCAACGCAGTACATTCCTAATTATTTTTGAAAATAAGAATGGCTAAACAAATCAATCAGTACGTTGCAAAATAGTGATGTCCAATGAATGCCACGAAAATGACTTCAGATTCAATAAGTCAGGTGAAACACTTACAAACCTAAGCTGAATTATACAAAATAAAATCAGGCACATTTCATTGCAAGATGATTCAAGCTACAGATGCGGGGGTACATCGTACACAGTAATTTCATGTATACGAGTATCGAAGGAAACGTACCGAAAAGATTCTAGTCACGTATTTGTCTACATGGAAATGCATTTACCGTTCAGATCTAGTCATGCTGGAAAAAGTACGCCATAAAACTTCATGGAAGCGAGAAATACTAATCTTCTTCATCTTATAACACCTGTCGAGACTTATTTCTGACCTAAAAATATTTTTGGAGATTCTACATTATCATTAATGTAGTATTAAGGATTTCAAGGAGTTTATTTCATGGTAGCTTGTATGGGAAAAATCCAAATAGAAGCGCAAAATCAAAATGGCAATATGAAAACCACGAATTCGGGAAAGCATTTACAAAAAAACTCGGAAATAGCCTTAGCTTATTTATGGTTTAACTTTGACTGTAGTTTGAATATTGGCAACAATAAGCGTATCTCCATAAAGTCCGACATGCCGAGAAGCAGGAGTGATGTATCTTTTGAAGAGTTCCACCTACCAACGTTGAAGAAAACGACCGCTTCAAACGAGCTGCACTGCCAGCCACACTCCCATCCGAACTCGTATCGTTATTATACACTTATTATACACTCGTGGTGGCAACCGTGGCTGCAGACTTTCACGGAATGGATAATACATATACATCATATGGATAATAGCTATACGTCACTTGCCCGCATGCCCATTTTGTCGCCATTGCTGTTCTTCGTAACGTTAAAGAGAGATGAATATCGAGATCATATACCAAGCAACCAAGTATAAGTAGCCTTCACTCTATTTTTCAAACTCAATCGGGATACCTAAATTTCAAGCGACAAGACATTGCATTATACTACTGACACAGTAGAACTCATAATGAGCTTGCAGCTCATTATTAATCGTGATTTAATGGATTAGCGACACACTAAGTATAGTTCGTTGTATGTATGTGTCATTTGAACTGTCATTCTACATGAAAACATTTTGTTTGCAGTTGTGGCTGACAATTGACATTAAAACTTTTAAAAGTTGAAAAACAAATGCAGATTGATTTACTTACGTTCTGCCACCACCAGTTACACTCTTGCACAGCATATTAAAAGCATCGCCTCGGTAATTCCCTTAAAATCATTCGAAATTTGCTGTCAAATATCAAAATCCATCTAGTTCATCCGCTTTGCCCATAGATGGCACTTGCAACAGTAAATGTTTTTGTCGCATTAAACGTCTAATGGTGTAGCTTCTACTTCATTACCGCGATTATGAGCCATATTTAGCTCATACTGAGCTGTGCGCTCATGATGAACTCTAGTGTGGCGGAAGTATAAATATTGATATGGACGAAATTCTCATTCACGTTTCAAATGAAAAGACACAAAAGTTTTTTTCTATAACAATGTTCCAATATATACTAGTTTTATGAGTTTACAGAGATATGTTGAAAGAATCATCAAAAATCCAAAAGGCAGGCGTTTCCTATCCTTTTTTCATATATTTTAGCAAAGTTTATAGAGTTTCGTTGGAAAGTTGACTATATTTTTATGCTCTGCATTTACTCCTTAATGAATACGAGTATACTGATTAAAGAAAATCAAAACATTTTTTATTGTCAAAGGTACGCCTGAACATATAAAAATTTGTTTGTTAATTAAACTGGCAGCTTCTTATGATTATAAAAATTTAGGAGCACTCAGTGTAAGAAAACGACTGACAAAAGGTTCTTAAAACATAACCTGTCGTTTCATATAAATAGATTGAAGCTACAAACAATTCAGTACAATGCTTTAATTTGTCCTTATATTTCAAATGTACTTATGGGCATATATTAGGAATACAATTCACCGTTAGTTTTACAAATGAACCCGAAATCATTGCAAAGGTTAGAGGGCGTTTTTCAGGCACATTTCCCCATTTTTTTAAAGTATCCCTTGCGTTGAAGAAGATGGTTTTATTCATATACAGTTGATGATAAATGATGATAAATTTTAGGTCGATACTATAAACAAGGAGATATTAGCGTTTTACTACAAGTCGAATATGCACTTATGTCACTGGCCATTACTTTGTAGCTTCCAATCCTGACTTGTGGGCCCAAACTCGAAGCTAACACTATGGTGTGGCTAGTGGCGATCGAAGATCTAGTGTAAACTTTAATCCATATACAACTAGTCGTTAAATCTAGGGTCAAAAGTGGACTTTCTATTCTGAACGACATAAGCTGCGTCACACGTGTATTTCGTTGTCCTGTTTTGCTTCCTTAAATCTTATTTTAAAGTCTTATTTTCCGTCCGCGATTCCTACCACCGTTTATCGTATACCCTGCGGTGGTACAATAAACAGTCAGACGACATTTTGTCGGAAAATGAAACTTTAAAACTAATTTTAAGAGAGGATTAAGAAAAAATTCTGGTATTTTTTTACTTTCACGGTCACCTGGAGTAGAGTTTAAATATAAATATTTTGAAAAATTCTAATAGATGCTTTTATGGAAAAAATGTCAAATATTACATGCAAATTAATGAAAATTGAGAGAACCAGCAACTCAAAACCACATCCGAAATACATAAATAACATGTTTTTGCTCATTAAAAATAACATTGGCATTCTGTTTACAATTTTTCACTGCATGAAACTGTCTTAGCTCTACGAGTAATAGAAACCACTCCACACCATTAGCTAGGTATCTTTACAATGTCTTGAAACTGTAATTTGTATGCATGTCACCATTTATTTTTCTGCATGTCAAGCACCTATCGTCAAGGCTAATATTTGAATCCACGTGGAATCACGTCTTATTGAAATACCTCCCAGGAATAAATGCTTCCAACATAGTGCTCCGCGAAAGCAATATGCATTGCAAACCAGCTGCTTTCGAACACAACACTAACATCCTGCTTTCAGATTGGTTAGCATCAAGTAACACGAGTATGTGGGAGCTTGAGCTGAAGTAGTCACAGGAGCACCAACGCTCTAGGAATATTAATAGAGCACAAGGATATTGCTCAGCAGGGATGATGTTTGCCACTTTTTGTGCGGAACTCTGTGAAGATGAACTGCATTCGAACGTGGACATTGGTGAAAAGGATGCACGAGTAAAATGGTTGCAATATGCTTCACATTTTGTATAGTTTGGATGTCTTCCGAACAGCCTCGAAACTAGGTATCTTAGCAGTTCAGTTCTATACCATTACTTTTGATGTGTGTTGCATATACATACACTCCAGTGTATCACATCGCGTCTTATCGAGTGACAAATTAATATTTACGGAGAGCAGCAAAGATGGCCATATGAAGCTTATAAATGGACCACAACGAATGCACTGAATTTCGTCCTACACAACAGCTTGTGAGATCCTTCTCCTTGATTTACAATGAATTTGGCCGATTGTTTTAGTCGAACTGAACGTATTGTAAATTTTCTGCCAGTAGAAATGCCACTGACTTAACAATATTCAATCAAACATCCTCGAAATCGACTGAACACATAAACCCCCACGATTTAGTCAGTTAACGGGAAAGCAACGATGTAAATCAAATTTCAAGTCAAAAACATAAATAAATATTACTATACCAAAACCTGCACACATGAACCATCTTCAGAGAATTGCAAATAACGATTCCCTACACATTCACTTCGTTGTGGAAATGAAAACAATAAAAATGAAAATTCTTTCAGCCATGTTTGTTTCCCGATTAAGTCCTTGTGTCGGTCTCTGGAATCAATCACAAGAAAAATTATTCAAAGATTCAATAGGTTCATCCCACATACCTATTACATGTGTTCAATCACAACGACTCGACCTCAATGTTTAAATGTTTGTGATAAAGTCCTTGTGCACCCCATATGAGGTTATGGGTGTCAGCTACATCAAAATCAAATGTCTACTTAACATTTAGCGTCTATGAACAAAAGCTTTTGATAGGAACAATGCAAACAGGCTCTAAAGCTATTATTGGGATTTTATAAATTTCCGTGATGCATTATTCAAAAGGTGTCCACAATGTGTTCTCAAGTAGAATATTTTCAGGAATCAATGTTAATTCTATGAATCGTTGAATTTTTTAAATAGATAAATATGCAAAAAACAAGTTTGCTTTATTATTCATGTTCGTTTTGACCTTAACAAATAATTTTTGGTCGCTATTAAAAATTCGAAAACTTTATCAATTTATGAAAATACAAAATAACGCTACGAGGTACGACCTTTAACAACTTCTCGGTAGTATCTACATAAATTTCAAATATAATGATAAGAAAGAATAATTATAGTAATAATTATGATAACAACTCATTGCAATGCGTGGAATGAATAAATATTAATCGTAATCGTAGATAATGTCTATTAACAACACAACACAAGAATTTTGCCGGGAAAGGTTCTAATTTAGTCTTTACGAGGAGCAATTTGAGAGGAGGGCTCACGAAGCTTTTCTTAGCGAAAGTTTTTAGTTACAGCTGTTAAAAAAACATATGCTGATGTCTGCATGCTTTCGTAAATTACCATTATTTTGTTTTACTTTAAATTATATTTTCATGATGAGTTATAATATTTTATTATTCATCATAATTCACAAGAAAAAAAATTCATAATAAGAATTGCGCTAGGCATAGTATAAAATATTCATGGTTTCTAAATAAGACCACGAAAACTTTAAATTATATTTAATTGAAAAAATTATTGAAAATTGAGTAATTTTCATCCAATTTTAAACTGGAATCAATGCAATTATAGTCAGCGTGCCACCATAAGGTAGTAGTAGTTAACATAATTTTTGCTAGCTTTATGATAGTAATAATACTGCATTTAAAACAAGGAATTTCTAAAAGAATGCGAAAAAATAAGATTGCTTACATATTCTCAGCGATGGAGGGTACAATCTCCTCCACCTAAATAAGTAATGTACGGCCTAACCGCGCAAACTATGATGATTCGCATGTCGTAGTCAGAGAAAGAATCAGCCCATGCAGGCATATCAGTGCCTGGCAAGTGCAGATGATTCGAATCGATTTATTTTTTTAAATTAGTGTGGCATGATTACAAAGAGAAAACAAGCCGCAATGTGCGACCCTTGAGGTCAACTTCCCAGTAATATCTACATAAATATTATAAATATTAAACATAATAATAATGAAAAAAATACTACTTTAAATAATAATAATAATAATGAGAGGTCCTCATAATAGTAATTGGAATGAGATAATATTAATTTTATCAGGTATAGGAGCATCCATTGATTACATAAGGATTTTGAGGAGGAATTAATTGATATCTTACGTACACTAGAAATACAGGGTCTATCAAAAATTCCTATGGTGTAAAGGATGATAGCCCTAAATACGGCGATCGATCCGGAGTTTTGCGTTGAAACTCAATCGAAGGAAGCTTGCAATTTCCCGAAACCTTACCAGGGGTAAACTGGTTCCAAGGGTTAACCGGGGCCCCAGGGACTTGTTCCTGCCGGTTTTGGCTGAGGAGCCTGTGGAGGCTGAAATTTGGTGGCTGTGGTTAACACCTAAAGCATGTACAATCATTTCTAATACAGTTTGAGACCGGTAGCTATTTGGCAACTCTTCTGTATCGTGGTGCATTGGCGTGCTGTTGCGCTATCAACAGAGATGCCGCTTCCCACAGAGCGGTGAGGATGCTGATAGGTCCAATCCTTACCAAGGATTATGACTGAGTCCATGCAAGCTTTCGATAAGATTCTGGTATCTATACTCGGAAAAGCAGTGCTCATAGCTTAATGCTATGGGTTACTGACTAGTATGTTTATGGGAGCGAGCCTATCATTACCCGTAGTCTGAGAAGCTAGTGGTGTGTAGACATATCTTTTCAGGTAACCACTTTAAACCCTAGGAACTTTTTCTTCCGTAACGTGTCTGCTATCTCGATCAACTTCACTTTACGGTCATTCAAAAATTTTTTGTGAACTTTTTTGATGTTTTCGTCGGTGACAGCCTCTTCTGGGTGTCCACTTCGTTCGCCTTCTTCGGTGCTCATTTCACCACGTTTAAACTTAGCATACCAATCAATGATGGTTGATTTTCTTGGTGCAGACCCCGGAAACTCTTCATCAAGCCAAGATTTTGCTTCAACTGTATTTTTTCCCTTCAAAAAGAAATATTTTATCAGCACACGAAATTTTTTTTCCATCTTTTTTCAAATAACAAAAGTGGCTACACTTACAACGCAATATCTCACAAACTAATGTTCGGACTGCTGTCAAGTTTTGACACGTATCGTTTGAAGGTTGGTACTAACTAAAAATCATATGGGTTTAATACTAGCACCGCCATCTGTATATCAGACCGGGGACTTTTCAATTGGCCTGCTACACTGAAGAGCAGAACTTCTAAGAACTTTTTTATTTAATGTTAACCTTTTCAAGCATATGATCTTAAAAACTATTGACTACAAAATAGTTTACCATTCAAAGTTTTGATTACCACAAATAGAAGTTTGATTGAAAAAAAATATTTTCCTTCAACATTTAAGCAGTTTTTTTATTAAAATAAAAACACGGTTCTGTGAAAGCTATTGAAAATATGATCACATTATGAAAATATTAATCAGCATTGATTGACTTAACAAGAATGTCCTTAGAATAAGAGATACCAGGTAATATCATTCGTATGAACCCTTTCCATATTATGACTTTTAATGATTTTTCATTTTTAAATAAAATTTATCGTAATCATAAAAAGGATTTGCTGTTTTTTCACAAAAACTGTTTATATTTTATGAATTTTGTAAACATTGATTGAATCAGGCCAATTTTTTTTGATATTAAATTTTAAAACGGTGGCATTCGCTTTTTCCAAAAATTTAACAGAACTCTACAGATATTAATACGCGTATTTTAACACCACAATCATGCAAATCGTATGTTGGTATGGTTCACGGGATAAATTGCATGACAGAAAATATCTTCAAGGAGTCAAAACGACAAATCCCCCGACCGAAGTTTCCCAAAAACTAATCAGCTCTTAAAATTGAAAAGGCGCTCCGATTGACACCTCAACAAAGTCAATACGACATTGTTTACGTGAATTATGCTCGTAGAAAAACTGTCTGCGAACGCACGTACGTACAAACATACATACTTCTTTTTTTAAAAACACTTAAAATATACTCTAAAGACCTCGAAACGTAAAATTGTGTTAAAAATTTCACTTTCGATTTCCGAGGCGATTACAAAAACTTCCCATATACTGGGAAGTTAATAATTTAAATATTTGAATGAATTTAAAACAAGCCGTGAGGTGCGACCCATGAGGTCCACACGGTCAACTTCCCAGTAATATCTACATATGTAGATATTAAAAATATTAAACACAATAATAATTATGGAAATAATACTACTTTTAATAATAAATGTACTTCTCGTAAAAGTTATTGGAATGACTTAATATTAATCATAACATCTACGCGAGCGTCAATTGATTACGTAAAGATTTTCGTGGATTGGTTTGATTGATTATTCACACGGACCAATCGGAGGGGGGACAGGTTACAAAGCAGTTTTTTTAATTAAAGTTAAAAGATGGTGCTGTGAAGACTATTGAAAATCTGCTCAAATTTTGCAAATATTAATAAACTTTGATTGACTATACAAAAATGTCTTTAGAATAAGAGATTTAAAGTATAATGATTCGAATGAACCCTTTTTATATGGTGACTTTGAATGATTTTATATTTTTAATTTAATTTTTTTTGTAATCATGAGAAAAGTTTTTGCTGGTTTCTCTACAAAAATTGATAAAAGTTTACAAATTCTATAAACATTTATTAATACGATGTGCAAATCAGGTTAAAAATGATTTTTTTTTATGAAAATAACACTACTTTTCCAATTTTTTTTAATAAATCAAAAAAAACGCTTTAACGATTTTTTTAAAATAAAAAAAATCATAAATATGATAATACGCGTCGATTGACACCTTAATGATCGGAAGATTATATTTGGTTCTCGAGATATAATGAATGACGTAAATGACCTTGAACGTTTAATGATTTTTTATTTTTTATTTAATTTTTTTCGTATCATGAAAAACAAATTTGCTGGTTTTTTCACAAAAACTATTTGGAGTATATAAATTATATAAACATTGATTACTTAGTTTGAAAATCAGGTTAAAAATTTTGTGTTTTTGAAAAAAACCTAATTTTTTGCACTTTTTTTTAAAAAATTAAAAAACGGCTCCAAGAATTTTTTTAATCATGAAAATGTTAAAACGCGTCGATTGACTCCTTAATATTGAAAATCGCATGTTTGGTTCGTGAGATATAGCGCATAACATAGTTGGCCTTCAAGGGGTGAAAACAGCAAACCCCCCCGACCGAAGTGTCCCAAAAACTAATCAACTCTTAAGACTGCAAAGACGCTTCGATTGACACCTCAACGAAGTCGATACGACTTTGTTTACGTGAGTTATGCTCGTAGAAAAACTGCCTGCGAACGCACGTACGTACGTACGTACATACACACACACACACATACATACTTCTTTCTAAAAACACTTTATACTCTATAGACCTCAAAACGTAAAGAAAAGTTGAAAATTTCAATTTCGATTTTCGAGGCGATTACAAGAACTTCCCATATACTGGGAAGTTAAAAATTCAATATTTACAATTGAAGCTTCTGACACGCCTATTTATTATCTAACTCTATAGAAAGTATTTTCTGTTTCAATTTTACAGATAAACAGAACAAACTCACCACCCTCTTAAGAAGCCTTCTTTTATGAATCTACAGGCAGAGCGTGAAAGTATATTTTCAACAATGAATTTTTCAATATTTTTCGAATGAACATCAACGATGTTCGGGAAAGTACGACGCACTGATATATTTTTTTGATTTCAAAGCGAATATCAACCATGAATATTGAACACGAAGTCATGTTAATAACCAGCAACCACCAACAGCACAGCACTAAATTGACTGGCAGGAGCATATGTACATCCGCGCCCGAATAATTCTGATTACTTTACCAATCCTTATCATATGCATGTCATCAAAGGATGGCTAAAATAATCTTTTCCATCATCATCTCGTTTTCTGCGCCCTTCAATCACTATAGTTCCATGTGTGTGCAAAAGTAATTATAGTCGATATTAAAGTTGAACCATTAATTATCGCTATTCTTAACACACGTATCGACAATCCTTTTTACAATGACTAAGAGGACTTTCGGGAAAATCCCATCTTGCGCTTGGAAAATTAATTGGGAAGTGTGCGTTGGCGCGGATAAACGTACACAAAGGACTAATTAGAAGTTGGCTGTTGTATTCTGCGCTATGGAACGTGTTTTAAATTCGTTCAACGAAATTTCAAAATGAGATGCTGATAAGAAGTTGAAAAGCTTCAGTTTGACGTCCTGAACTCGTGGTGTCTAGTGACTCTGCGATTAAAATATATTAATATAAGTTTTTTTCTTCAGACCTCCAGATTCAAAGAAATATTTATATTGATCATATTAACAATAGCATGAGAAAAGCGTAGCTAAAATTGTAAGTACTATTTATTTATAAGTCGGATATTTTTCTCTCATCTTTGATGATTCAAACCATAACGATTTATTACATAGTAAAATTTGAAATACACATTTCAACCAACAACAAAATTGCATTTTTCAATGTTCAATTACTGCAAATATAACATATGTAATGAATCCTTTTAGAAATAAATTCCACTATAAACTTCTACTGTAGGCAAATTTGAATTTCCAGTTTATGCACAATAATTACCAGCGAATGAATCTCGGTAACAGGATACAAATACTCATACATACGTAGATAGTCCACTAAAAAAGATGCGCTGAAATGAATATAATAGTCATGTGAGAAGTATTTGAACTTTATGGTTCTTGCAAAAAAAATTTACGTTGAAGCCAAGAATTTCTTGTGCTGAGTAACTTTTGATGACATAATTCTGTTATATGTCTGCCATCTCAAGGATATATTATCATGCAGCTACTGTCCAAAAAAGTCCTTGTTTGTATCAAGGAATATAAGATGATTTCTGAGAACTATATGCTAAATTTGAGCATCATTGTTACATATTTAAAGAAGACTGATGTGCTTCGCACGACATGGTTCTTACCGTATAAAATGCTAGCGTAAAAGCTGAAAATGATTACATGCCCCTTGATGGTAAATTGCAACCGTGAACAGAAGTGTGAAGTTTCAGATTTTTCAAAGATTAACTATCGAAATCATTTGTTACTGGTTTCAGTAGACAGTGGAACCATATTAAATACGAATTGGAAGTATAAGCGAATAGAATATATTCAAGACTCAGATATGATGAAAGATACTTAGCGGCCGCATGGACGGATTTTGTTGAAAATGTCCTCTCAGATATGTGCAAATCATCATTTAGTTCTTACAAACAAGTCTACGATAGTAATTTTCGAGTTCGACTTATTGATTAAGTATAAATTTGGATGGATGCACTGGAAATTCAGCTCTACACCATCGTCTAACCGAAGTGGACGTAATCCTGCAGTTCATCGACTATTGTATCAACTATTACTTCCACTTTTTTTTTATATATATATGACATCTGTATTTTTGCCAAATTTAATAGTACGTAGCTCTGTATGGCCTGGAGTTGTAAGCGATACTTGTGTATAAACACAAAACGGTTATTTATTTATTCAAATCCACACTGCAAAAAATAACAAGTGCTTTTCAAGTCCACTTGGCGTGCAATGAAACTAAGCGTGACTACATTCCACAACAAGCCGTGAGGTGCGACCCTTGAGGTCCACACGGTCAACTTCCTAGTAATATCTACATAAATATTCAAAATATTAAACACAATAATAAATATGAAAATAATACTACTTTAAATTGTAAAAATGTACCTCTCATAAAAGTTACTGGAATGATGTAGTATTTTAGTCATTTTCATATGAACCCTTTCCACATGATGACTTTGAATGATTTTTTATTTTTTATTTAATTTTTTTTGTAATCATGAGAAACAGTTTTGCTTGTTTCTCTATAAAAATCGATAAAAGTTTATAAATTTTATAAACAATTATTATTGCGATGTACAAATCAGGTTAAAAATTTATTCTTTATGAAAAAACCCAATTATTTTTTTGCACTTTTTTCAATAAATTAAAAAAAAACGGCTCTAATTGTTTTAAAAATTTTATAGAATCACACGAATGTTAATACGCGTCGACTGACACCTTATTCAAGCAAGTCCTATGTTTGTTCCGCGAGATATAGTGCATGGCAGAAATGACCTTCAAAGGGTCAAAACAACAAACCCCTCCGACGGAAGTGTCAGCTCTTAAGATTGCGAAGACGCTTCGAGTGACACCTCAACGAAGTCGATACGACTTTGGTTACGTGAGTTATGCTCGTAGAAAAAACTGTCCACGATCGTACGTACATACACATATATCTCTCTCTTTCTAAAAACACTTTAAATATACTCTATAAACATCAAAATGCAAAAAATGTCGAAAATTTCAATTTCGATTTTTAGGTGATTACAAGAACGTCCCATATACTGGAAAGCTGAAAAAGGTCTAGGAGGAAAATTCGCATCGCTTTCATCATTAATTTTGAGATTATACAAAAATGCATGTGTCAATTTCGCTCAAATATGTATTTTTCTCAGCAAATTGTCGACACCTTTTTCAATATGGAAAGTTCAAACCCAATTATATCAAGCAACAACGAAAGACACCTCCAAATACTTATGCAAGCTTAGTCTACTTGCACGACCATGTAGAAAATTTATATCCTCATAGAATTTTTAAGGTGAAGAACATCTCGACTAAGAAGACACATCAAAGATATTAATCATAAATTTGATTACCTCATTTTGAAAGAGCTTCAGTTTTTTGCACGAAATTTTAGTCTGTAACTGTAATAAAATCTGCAAACCGTTTTATAACATATGCTTCGAGAACAAAGCTACAAATTTCAGGTGCTTCTCAGGACATCTTGTCAAAAAGCAGCATGAAATGCATGCATGAAATTTGCTTTCCTATCCCTCAAAAATGTATATATAAGTACATCCAACTGTTTAGATTGAATGATACACCTTTGACGATATAGTGATATCACGCGAAATAAGTGATTTAGTAGCTGTTCCGTTCTAAAATCGTGTGGGCAGCCCAGAATATGAGGATGTGTTTTCAGAGTCTTATTTCGCCTGGTATCAAACATCCGATATTTTTACTAATTAACTGAGTTCTGTAGAAAAGGTGATCATGTTATCTACAGTCTAGCATCTCCGGAAATCATTCCAGTTGTTTGATTAACAGACATGCAAGAATTCAGTACAGCATATTATAATAAGATCCTCTTTTGAAATATCAGTGTAATTTTTTGTGCTAGAAGTTTTAAAGAGCATTAAAATAAATATGTGTGGAAAAGGTGTGTATCGCATTTAAACGCAATTTAAGTATTGGATAACGTTTTATATATGTATTACATATTATATAACATGAATATGGGAGATATTTGCAGACTCGTATGTGTTATTTGAGTTACCATAGCTTCAATAAACATGCTATGCTTACTTGAATGATTCCTTTGGTTCGATTAACTGAGCTAATAAGATTATTAAGTTTAACCATGCAGTGTTTGCTAGTTGAGGATCTTTAAATGAATTTTTGATATTAAAGCATGACCTGTTCATTTCAAGGAAAATCCCTACCGCAAAATCATGTTTAACAAATGGATTTTATATTGAATAGTGCAAAGGGTGCTTCTGTTCCTGGTTAGGGAAAGCATAGCTGTAAGTATGATGTATTTTTAATTTTTGCTTGAATGATTCCTTTTTGCGTAAAGGATTTATAAATGCTGAATCACATTCTAATGATGTGGGTCTAATTTTGAATAATTATTTTTGGTTGATCATATATATATATATATATGCTAATGAGCACCTACAATTTGATAACGTTTAGCGAGTTCTAGCAATTAAAGTTTCATATTTAGCTCTTTTGATTACTTTCAACATTTTTCTTCCATCACCAGGACATCCAATTTACGAGGGTGTAAGTATTTAACCTACAAAATAAAAGCGAAAATTTTGGAAAAGTGGCGATTTATCTTTCAATATAGTCTCCTTTTAGTTCGATACACTTGCACCAGCGATGCTCCAACTTATTTAACTCGCCTGAAAAATACGTTTTCTCGAAGTCTGCAACGTAGGCCCCCGTGGCAGCGATGACCTTCTCATTCGATTCGAATTTCTGCCCAGCGAGTGACTTTTCCAAGTTTGCAAACAAAATGAAGCCGCACGGGGCCAAATCTGGAGAATACGGTGGATGGAGCAGCAGTTCGTATAAAAAATTAAGAGTGCTTTGAATTTGAAAACGGATTACGAAGGAAAAATTGACCTGATCTGCCCTGACATGGTTAATATTACTATCAACGCCATCGTCGTTCGAACTTATTTATTCACTATCGAAAGCCCGTGTTGATAGGCATCCCTGCAAAATTTCATCCTGTCAACATCGTTTTGGCTTCGATTTTTGTTTCGTTTCCAACACCATCGCCTATCCACACAACTCGGAAGAAGAATCTGATCAGGATCCCAATACGTGACCATATGACTTCCTTTTCAAAATTATAATAGGCAATACTTTGAGAAACATTGTCGCACCAGATTCAGTAGAAAACTCAAACGCCTCCCACACTTTTCTTATATGAATTCATAATTTTTTTAAAATTAAATAACCTTTTTATTTTTTAAATAAAGTTCTCTTTCTTTTTTGACATGGCTAGGGCTTCTAGACAAGAACCATCGATGACAAGTGCATATTACTTTCAATCAGAAGAGTGTTATTAATATTCCAAGGTATATAGACTACAAGGTATGATCTTTCGTGTTTCCAAACTTGTTCGGGCTGCGTATATACGTAACTGATGCCGAAAAATTCCCAGTACAAATTTTCATCTCGCTTCGATGAAATTGAAATTCTAATCCATTAGGAAAGTTGATGGATATGTTATTTGCGTAGGTAAATTTTATATGAAAAGTAACGAAATTGATGCATGATGAATAAACAAATACCAACAATGCCTTTGATATACTAAAATGATTAAGCATCTTCAAAATAACGATGTACGTATTAACAGGTACGTTAGGTTTCTCGGTAAATTATGGAATAGATTGAGAAAACCGCACGGCATATAGAAATGAATCATGTAGAAACAAACGAAATGAATACCAATAATTGAGAAAAGCGAAGTGTAGTTAACAGTTTTATTTTATTTACGTTTTCTTAATTTAACATGGTCTAATAATTGTATATTCAGAATCCTTATTTTACAATACACCTTACACCTAAAAAATAATTGTTTAACTAAAACTTTGTAACTCAGTGCAGGTAACAAGATCTACTAGAGACTGAATAAAATGTGGTCCCACTTGTAGGTTTACCGAGGTTTTTATTCCTTAGCAGTCTTTTGTCGTTGTTGCTTTTACACCCATCACGGCGCAATTTACCATTTTCATTTCTTTCACGTTTGCCTAATAAATTCGAATTGTAAACTGCACGCGGCGGTCCCACAAAAACAATATTTGCTAATGAAATTGCATGTTCGTGATGAACCATTTCGCACTTTTTTTATTTTTTTATTTGCACACAATGCTTCTACTGCATGGTAACTCCAATGCGTAAATTAACTTCCCAGTATATGGGAAGTTCTTGTAATCGCCTCGAAAATCGAAATTGAAATTTTCAACTTTTCTTTACGTTTTGAGGTCTATAGAGTACATATAAAGTGTTTTTAGAAAGGGAGATGTATGTGTGTGTACGTACGTACGTACGTCTGTACGTTCGTACGTCTCTACGTACGTCTGTACGTTCGTACGTACGTACGTCTGTACGTTCGTGGACAGTTTTTTCTACGAGCATAACTCACGTAAACAAAGTCGTATCGACTTTGTTAAGGTGTCAATCGAAGCGTCTTTGCACTTTTAAGAGCTGATTAGTTTTTGGGAAACTTCGGTCAGGGGGGGGGGGTTTGCTGTTTTGCCCGTTTGAAGGTCATTTCTGTCATGCGTTATATCTCGCGAACCAAACATACGATTTCCTTGAATAAGGTGTCAATCGACGCGTTTTAACATTTGCGTAAATCTATCAAGTTTTTAAAAAATTTCTTGGAGCCGTTTTTTAAATTTAAATAAAAAGTGCAAAAAATTGTGGTTTTTTCAAAAACAATAATTTTTTAACCTGATTTGCAAAATGTAGTAAACAATGTTTATAAAATTTAAATGCTCCAAACATTGTTTGTAAAAACATCATCAAAACTGTTGCTCATGATTACGTAAAAAATTAAATTAAAAATAAAAAATCATTAAAAGTCATCATGATTTTCAAGGTCATTTTTATCATTCACTATATCTCACGAACCAGACATAATATTTGCATCATAATGGTGTCAGTTGACGTGTATTAACATCTTTGTGAAGTTTTTAACATTATCAAAATTCGTTTCAGCCGTTTTTTGATTTAATAGAAGAAAACGCGAAAAATTATAGGTTTTTTCATAAAAAATATTTTTTAACCTCATTTGCACAGCACAGTGATACCAGTTTATAAAATTTATACATTCTTATCAGTTTTTGAAGAGAAACTGGCAAAATTTTCTTCCATGGGTATGAAAAAAAATTAAAAAAAATAAAAAATCATTTAAAGTTACCATATATTGAGGGTTCATACGAATGCTGTTACTTAATATCTTTTATTCTAAAAAAATTGTTGTAAATTCAATCAAAGTTTTAAAATATTTCCATAAATTGAGCAGATTTTTAATAGTTTTTAAAGTCTTTTAATTAAAAAAACTGCTTAAATTTTGAAAACCAACAAAATTTTTCAAGACCAAAATGGCCCCCACCGATTGATCCGCGTGAATATTCAATCTGTCCTCATCGACCAAAAACCTTACGTAATCAATGGACCCTCCCGTAGACGATATGACTCATATTAACTCATTCCTGTTACTGCTATGAATACCTCTCATTGTTGTAATGTTGTTGATGTTTATGTAGATATTACTGGGAAGTTGACCGTGTGGACCTCAAGGGTCGCACCTCGCGGCTTGTTTCTTGTTTTATTCCCTTTACCACACGCGACAGCCCTAATTTTCATGAAATTTATGCGACGATTCGGCATCAGTTTCGTCATTGTTAGAACGAAATAGGATGAGAGGATGCACATGATCATACCAGTAGTCTATATACCTTGTTAATATTCTACCTAACATCGTTGCGTAGAAAATGCAGAGAAAGAACACAAGTGAATGTTCGTTAGATTTATTGTTCCCATATACTATTTACTACTATTTTCGGCTTTAATATTCTAGCACTCGGTATGTAATTTTAATTTATGCCGTACATATGTGGCTTTTTTTATTCTAAAACTTAGCTTGACTATCATCAAAAACAACTTACGAGAACAATGACTGAATGGATCTATTAAACTCTCTGCTCTCTTTCCAGGACATACAAATTGTTGCTGAAAACCAGAAGATTTAAATTTTGTTCACTCAAGTACAGTAGCAGGTGCGGAATAGCGCTGCTGCAATATATTCCGCATGATTCGGCGATAAAACGTTACATAACATATATCTAACCAAGGCAAGAAATCAACAGTAATTTGTACTATTATGTATATGACACAGATGTGTCGACCGTTAAACGTTCATCCAGATACAAAAATCTATGTATCACGAGTGTAATATGGCTGTTGTTTACCTGCATGCTGTGGTAACTTCTCCAAGTCAAAAGGACACGCTTCTATATCGACACTTCGCACTACGAAGCATACGTGCCCAATGAACGAGCATACAGGTGAAAGACATACTGATATGTACTTACTGATTTATTCAGGACGCAAGAGCAAAGTCAAGCACGGAATCCTCGTGAATACTTCATCAATTTGCTGGTGATTTGTATGACATAGTGAAATGAGGAATAGCTCAAGAACAATTTCCATCTTATAACGCTGCCAATATTTCATGCTAACAGGTTGTAAAAGATCTTGTGAATTCTACCATTTCTTACTTACACGTCCATGAAAAGCGTTCAGTGCTACATTTGCATCTACGGTAGGTACAGTAGAAGCAGTATAGGTACTATGCAATATAATTATAGCACAGCACGAACATGAAGTTAGAAGACCATATTCTTCAGCAACCAAAGATCCTGTCGGATGCCACCTCAAAGTTTTGCATCACTAGTTTTGGTTGCAACTGTGCAACTGTGGCGAAACGCTCAAAGCAACCACATTTGTGTGATTCTTCAAGATCGTCAAATGTGTTAATTTGCCTGTTTCAACGAGGAGGTGTTCACATGTACGACAAATATTGACAGAACTATTCAAAGTTTGCTTACTAATAAAATTCACCTCAACACACGTACCCCGAAAAAGAACTGCCTTGACTTCATCGTCATCTAAGTAATCCAAATGCGCAAACAATGGTTTTGAAGTAAAGTCGGAATCAGCTTCTCTAGGAAATGTTTTCAGACAGCATAATAAGTTGAATGACAGCCGATCTGAAGGATCATGGAGAATTCAAAGTTTTCATAGAAATATAATGAAATGTAATGTCTGAAAAAGTGACCGCTTTCTCTCGGCAGTCTTACGTGTATATACAAATCTTGTATTGAAAATATTTCTTCGAAATTTAATTCGTAGACAAAATGAAAATGCCACTTCAAATCTGTTTATTGAGAACTTTTCGAAAATCACTTTGACATGCAAAGATTCATCTAGACAGATAAAAAATTGTCTGGAAAACCAATTTCAATTTCAATAAATTATTTATGATTCTTGAAAAAAAAATGTATAAAAATCATACAGACTTTAGTAAGCGGTTTAGCAATGAAAAAAAATATTAAGATGTTTGTGATTTTACACTTACTTGTACAATTTCAAAAGAAAGTGCTTACACACTCAGAAGAGGGAACATCGTCGTCAACAATGTTTCAAAATTGCGTCGTCAAGTTGCAATAAAAAATTTACACTTTTGTTGTATTCAAGACTCAATTGACAGTGACGATAGCATTTACAAAACAGATAGCATTTACATCGTCAAGGGAAAAAACATTTAAAAAATCAATACAACTGACCACTCCTTGAATATTATTTAAATCTCAAAGAGGATTTCTAAGGTAATAAATTGAGGTAAATTTGATATCTTCCTTACATTTTTCATGATACTTGAAAAAAGCTTTTTGTTCACATTGCACAATCGAAAATTTAACATCATTTCACAATAACACAACTGGTAAGATGGACTAAAGTCCATTATGTGAACGAATGAAGTAGTTTTCATTACTGTACTCACTGGATATAATACTAATATCTATGCACATAACCCTTGTTAAAGAACAGAATCGAATTAACTTGGAAACATCAACACATTTAAATACTCATCCAGAACAATGTATTACTTTTTTATACTTCTTTACTTCTAAACACATGCTACCCACCTTTCTTAACTATCTATTTAATAATATACTACTTTGACAGCGTTTTTTACTCTATACGGTGAAATATCTCGAAAACTTGACTTATATATTTCTTGACCAGATCTTGTCGAAAGCTGACAATGCCATAAAATAATAAAAGAACAGAAAGAATCCTCAACTAAAACTAACCAAATTCTGCGGAATGCCAACAATTCCATTAAATATTAAAAGGAGAGAAAGAAAGGAACCTCAGCTGAAACTAAAAACTATACATTGTACATAATTCGCCATTGTCGTTATAAGTCTCCTACATCTCTCCAACATGTATTGTTGCCTATACTTCGAACGGTTGGTCCATGTTTTCGAAATTTCTTGCTGCTATGGCTTTTTTTATGTCTCCTCACAAATGTTCGATTGTATTTAAGTCCAAACTCGAGGATGGCTAGTCTAAAACAGTAAAACTGTTGTCCTCCAAAAATTTCCTTGTTGTTGCGCCGTATATTCATTGTCGTGCTCAAAATTCCACATAAGAAAACTCTCTTCAGCCTATGACAGCATGTTGGTTTTTCAAGATAAAAACTTCCTTTCTCATGGTTAACATTCTTTCTATACGAAGTATTGGTCCAGCACAAAACCACGAGAAACATCCCAAATTAATGATGAAACCACACCGTGCTTAGCAATAGTTGAAGTGTAGCGAGGGACAAGTTCCTTACTTATTGTTTGTTTTACAAGTATCCTGCCAATTAAGGCCAATGTGATTTATTTTTGTTTCGTCACTTCAAATGCTGAATTCGCACTTATTTTTCCAAGTTAAATGTTCGCGTGCGAAATACATCCTTTTCTTCTGACAAGTTGCCATTACCAGGGGCTTTTTCCTGGCAATCCTGTCGTGTATTCTGGTTTTCACAAGACGTCTTCTTCTGACTGTCATCGCCGAAATATCGCTACTTCTCCCGAAAATTCAGCAATGAATTTCGAAAGCTGATTTTTTGGGCTCCGTTTCAATATGCGAAAAATTTGTCTACAAACAGGAACTCGATCACTAAACCTCGCAAACGATGGAAGGACTTAAAGAACCCTGATCACAAAGTTTTATTAAGATTCGTCAGCTGGAGGACGCGGTCGTTAGACTGAGACAGCTGAAAATATTGTCTTCAGGAGGCTTTTTTAGCTGATTACGGACCACACCTTAGACCTTTGAGTTTTTTCACTGTTTGATGAACTTCTCTTTCCTCACGCTTACACTTATATACCGCTTCACTTTGTTTTGCCAGCTCTCGTCCTTTTCACCTTCAATTGAATTCCTTTTACTCACCTTTTTATTGTTTTGCTGCTTTTCAGATTTTTGAAAAACTCTTTTATTTTTTGAAAAACTTGCTCGATTTATTTTCACCCGACTTCATTTTTTTCAGGTCACATTATTTTAAACGACTTTTGTCGCAAGTTACAGCTTGTCATGGGAACTTTCAAATCAGAAGAGCTAGGAAAAAAATAAAGTTTCATGTTCAGTGAATGAACCTCAAAACGAAGTAAGTGGTTTTGAATTTATAACCACTTATATTGATGAATGAGCTTACATCACTGTTTTGAAGAAGAGAAAACAATAGAAAACAAGCCGTGAGGTGCAACGCTTGAGGTCCACACGGCCAACTTCCCAGTAATATCTACATAGATATTAAAAATATTAAACACAATAATAATTATGGAAATAATACTACTTTTAATAATACAAATGTACCACTCCTAAAAGTTATTGGAATGATTTAGTATTAATAGTAACATCTACGCGAGCGTCAATTGATTACGTAAAGATTTTCGTGGATTGGTTTGATTTAATATTCACGTGGATCAATCGGAGGGGGGACAGGTTACAAAGCCTTTTCTACGTTATTTGTTATTTTCATATCGATGCTTGAAGGACAAAACAGCGCTAGCAAAAATGAATGCAGTTTTTGTTATTACGACAACTGAAGAGATTTTGTCGCGTGATGGCCATTTTGAATAGTTCCGGTCAAAACTGGTAGCACTCCGGCATAATCACTGAATTTGTATTTTTTCACGGTTTCACATCAATGAAATTCATAATTGTTTCTTATTTTCTGTTGATTTTGAGAAACATTGAATATGCAGTCAAAAATAGGTTTAATTGCATGTAAAAAGTAAAATATATCTATTACAAATGATGACGGAAGTAACTGAAATTTTACGAATACTAAAGAACAAAACTCCTAAAAACTACAATTTTTTATTTGATGAAAGCTTTTCAAAGCATATGATCTCAAAAAGTGTTGACTACAAAACATTTTACCATTCAAAACGTTGATTATCACAATTGCAAATTTGATTTGATTTGTATTGGTTTTCAAAATTTAAGCAGTTTTTTCATTAAAGTTAAAACACTGATGTGAAGACTATTGAAAATCTGCTCAAATTATGCAAATATAAATAAACTTTGATTGACTCCACAACAATGTCTTTTTTTTTAATTTTTTAAATAATTTTCTTTTGTAATCATTAGAAAAAGTTTTGTTAGTTTCTCTACAAAAATCTATGAAAGTTTATAAATTTTAAAAGCATTTATAAATTTTAAAAGCATTTACGTACGTACGTACGTACGTACGTCTGTATGTTCGTGGACAGTTTTTTCTACGAGCATAACTCACGTAAACATAGTCGTATCGACTTTGTGTCAATCGAAGCGTCTTTGCAATCTTAAGAGCTGATTAGTTTTTGGGACACTTCGTTCGGGGGGGTTTGCTGTTTTGCCCGTTTGAAGGTCATTTCTGTCATGCGCTATATCTCGCGAACCAAACATACGATTTTTTTGAGCAAGATGTCAATCGACGCGTATTGACGTTTGTGTGATTCTTTCAAATTTTTAAAAAAATTCTTGGAGCGGTTTTCAAATTTTTTTAAAAAAAAAGCAAAAAATTAGGTTTTTTTCAAAAACAATAAATTTTTAACCTTATTGTCAAGTCTTAGTAATCAATGTTTATAAAATTTATGTACTCCAAACAATGTTCGCAAAAGCTTCACCAAAACTTTTTCTCATGATTACGTAAAAAAATAAATTAAAAATAAAAAATCATTAAAAGTCATCATGATTTTCAAGGTCATTTATATCATTCACTATATCTCACGAACCAGATATAATATTTGCATCATTAAGGTGTCAGTTGACGTGTGTTAACATCTTTGTGAAGTTTTTAACATTATAAAAATTCGTTTTAGCCTCTTTTTTTTAATTTAATAGAAGAAAATGCGAAAAATTATGGTTTTTTTCATAGAAAATATTTTTTAACTTGATTTGCACAGCACAGTGATCCAGTTTATAAAATTTATACACTCTTATCAGTTTTTGGAGAGAAACCGGCAAAATTTTATTCCATGATTATGAAAAAACTAAATTAAAAATACAAAAATCATTCAAAGTTACCATGTAAAGAGGGTTTATACGTGCTATTACTTTATATCTTTTATTCTAAAAAAATTGTTGTAAATTCAATCAAAGTTTTAAGATATTTGCATAATTTGAGCAGATTTTTAATAGTTTTTATAGTCTTTTAATTAAAAAAAATTGCTTAAATTTTGAAAACCAACAAAATTTTTCAAGACCAAAATGGCCCCCACCGATTGATCCGCGTGAATATTCAATCTGTCCTCATCGACCAAAAACCTTACGTAATCAATGGACCCTCCCGTAGACGATATGATTCATATTAACTCATTCCTGTTACTGCTATGAATACCTCTCATTGTTGTTATTTAAAGTAGTATTATTTTCAAAATTATTATTGTGTTTAATGTTGTTGATGTTTATGTAGATATTACTGGGAAGTTGACCGTGTGGACCTCAAGGGTCGCACCTCGCGGCTTGTTTTTTTTTGTAATCGTGAAGAAAAGTTTTGCTGTTTTTTTTATAAAAACTGTTTGGAATGTATAAATTTTAGAAACATTGGTTACTGTTTTTTGCAAATCAGGTCAAAAATTTATTGTTTGTGAAAAAACAGAGCCGTTTTTTAATTTCAATAAACTCCAACATTTTTTTAAAAAAATTGCTAGAATGACACGTCGACTGACATCTTATCCAAGCACATCCTATGTTTGATTCGCGAGATATAGCGCATGACAGAAATGACCTTCAAAGGGTCAAAACAACAACCCCCCCCCCCCCGACCGAAGTGTCCCAAAAACTAATCAGCTCTTAAGATTGCAAAGACGCTTCGATTGACACAAAGTCGATACGACTATGTTTACGTGAGTTATGCTCGTAGAAAAAACTGTCCACGAACGTACGTACGTACGTACACACACACACGCATACATCTTCCTTTCTAAAAACACTTTATATATACTTTATAGAACTCAAAACCTAAGGAAAAGTCGAAAATTTCGATTTTCGAGGCGATTACAAGAACTTCCCATATACTGGGAAGTTAATAAAGATTGAAAAACTAGGAAATTGGCGGTGATTGATCACTCGTTTAAACAGAAATTTTTACAATTTGGTAGTATCCTTTTACGAATAAAACATTTGTGTTTTTGCATTGAAATTGCGGTACATGATAGCCTAAAATCAAATTGTTTTATTACTGACTAAGTTTGTTTTTGTTGATTTGGGACGTCCTTTAAGAACTAAAAAACGGGTAGGAGGAAATAGGAGTTCAAGGACGAAAACTGCTGGATGTGAGCATTCACCATTTAACATCAGCTAGCTAACTAAAATAATTTTGAATAGGTAATCAAGACTCTGCAGCACCACAAAACACCTTTCCGTTCAGACATCATTTCTATTGCAGACATTTTTAAATAGCTATACTGTCTGGCTTCATGACCATTTCCATTTGCATTTCAGAGCGACACAACGAGCAGCAAAGTTTTATTCGAAACTTTTCACTTTGACCACCACTCCTATTCATAGATCAAAATAGCATTTATAGCCAAGTTTACCGTCTTCCGTCTTTAGCAAGATCCATTCCAACTTTCAATTCCCAACGTAAATATTCATTATTGGATTGAAAAGTTGCAAACAAAAATTCCCTGCAGAGATTCCTGGAGGACCGGCGCCAAAAGCAGCAAAAGTATTACAGATCATTGTAACACTTCTTGTGCTCCTGAAGCCGTACTGATTTCCATGAAAACTTTTTACAAGTTTTCATCCAATTTACGATATGAATGCAAATGCCAGAAGGTACTTCAATAAAGCCAAGTGAGCAAGAAAGGTAGCCTTATTGCCGAAAATGACCGGCCAAACATGCAAAGTAGTCTCAAGTAACGTGAAAACGTTATCGTTTGGCCAATATTGATCCCCAACTAACAATTCGGGGGTTATGTTGAGCATCTATGCTATGCTATGTAAGTCCAAAATAATGTAATCCAGTTGAAAGGTGAAACTCACTAATGCACACGTCAATTACCTTCAAAAAAGGCCCTTCCGTTCTTGTATACTCGAAGGAGCAGCAATGATTAGGCTCGTTGAAGTATCAACATCTAAGCTGCAAGTTTTCTATACAAGTTTTTCTTCCAGCAGCAGGACATTATCAACGTGGGTAGAACAGAGGGAAGCAAGAAAAGTGAATATATTCTCCAAATATTGCACAATTTTCAAGCAGTATACACTCGTAAAGTGGATTTCTTTCAACCAGCTATTGTTACCTCTAACGAAAATTAATGTAAATTAAATTCACCTGAGCAAAACTTTACTTTTGAAGAGTTTCGAATGTGCTGAGCTGGTAACATATTGCCTTCAGTGCTTCAATCGGCAAAAGAAAAACATTTGCAAAGCGAGGGTATGAAGAAAATGCTCTAGCCAGATATGTACGTATATTAAATAGTTTTCGCAACTCATTATTATTTTTAAGTAGGAAGGGTTTGAATTGCTTCGAAAAATCAAAGTTTTCAACACATTCATAGTGGATTTCTTCCCAACATATTTTCTATTATTACTACATTGATACATTCTTGAGATTTTAGCTTGTATTTGTTTATTATAGTTGTTTGGCTAGTCTGGAAGGGAAACAAATCCATCACTTACTTACGAAAATCGATTTTTATTTCGGATTTAAGGGGGGAAGTACCTTTAGACACTTCAAAAACTCGATTTTTTTTAATTGTTTTAATCGATAGATATATCGCCTCAAAGTTTCAAAAGCTTATTCTCAAAATTGTGGAAGATATGCATCCCGGAAGTGCCTGGCGCCGAGCTTTTTTCTCTTGACCACAAACTTTAAACGGCGTTTTCTCGAAACCATGTTTTTTAAAATTGCGTAAGTGATAATAAAAAAACTAGTGAATCGATTTTCATCATCTAGTATTCATTTTAAAGAGCATAAAAAACTGTTCTATATAGACTAAAGATTTAAAAAAATTATTTTGGGACTATTTTTGACTGGAAGTACAACGAAATTTTTTCGTCAAAATCGTAATTTTTTTTTGAGCCTGTTTTGAAGGGTTAATTTTCGAATTTCGCAAATATTTTAGTCTATCTACTAAAAAAACCCTCTCGAGTAAGAACATGTTTGGCTTGTTGATTTCAGATGAAAATTGCAGCCAGCATCGCTTACGCAATTTATGACGTCACCGACGACATGGCTTTCAAGATCCTTGAAAAATTTGTTAATTTTCAACTTTCACTTTTGTAGAATATGTTTTTTTCAACCTCAAACATCGCCTAAAATAAATATTATACTGATTTAATAAGAACTGTCTTCATTTCCCCACAAATCAGTTGCAAAAAAGACCTTTTTCGGTCTCTAAAGGTACTTCCCAACTTAAGAAAAGCAACAATGCAATTTATATGTAAAGGATATTGCCAAATTGTGATTAGGAAGCATCTTTATCGCTCATCATCGATTCTAGACTCAAATAATCTTGCTTACTTATATATACAAAACCCTCCAATCTTTATTTTCGCCTAATCGTTTTCAACTATAAATCATCAACTTTCTCATTTGTCTCCTTGTAGTCTAAGTTGCCTTTAAAATTTTCTTTCAATGAGCTGTTCGGAACATTAAAATTTATGGCCCATTTGTAAATGATAAGAAAAGAATTGAATACTTTTCGCGGAAAAAAAGACTAAAAGGAAAGTTCTTACCGTTTTTTTCTCTTCATCTTCATAATTCAAGCGACGATTTTCTTGATTTATTTTAGTTAACTGAAATAATCGCGAATGAACTTGGCACGGAAAATTCCAAACAAATAATGGACATTTTGTTTTAACGACAATAAAATGAGAAAGCTATGTTTTAAATACAAGCACAATGAGTATCGAAAATCGATCTTAAGAAATATTCAGTAATAAACTCAAGCCGTATAAAAGAAATGTTCGTAAGCATTGGTGATAGCATCTGAGGATATTGGATCAGTCATTAAAATATTCTCACACTCCTAGTCAATTAACGTTCTCCATTGCCATTGCAGGTATAACATGACCCATTCAGGAAAAGATTATTCTTACATTCTATTGTTTAACACCAACATATAAAATTCAATTTCCATCTGAAAATATATCTCCAACAATAAAGGATATCGCATTCATTACCCCATCTTCGGATTTCTCAATGATATGTTATCACATGCAGGCAAGATGAAATTTTCACGGAGAAATTGAAGAAGACAATAACATCGAGAAATGTAGCGCAGATAGAATTTCACTTCATTAGAATTCGAATGAATCTTTTAAAGGGGAGAACACTTGATGAATTCCTTAATTTCCACTGATCAATTCGTCTATGCAAAATGACTTACTATTATTATGGACGTAATGCCAATTGTGCGACGCAAACGTTGAATTCAAATTGACTACTGAATTGAAATCACAATTAGCCAATTTATAATCAACAACGTTGACTTCTTCAGCAGAATTGCCTTTTCATTTTATCCATCTTAGCAATCAAGAAGTTTTCTGCTCACAGCGTCGTTAAAAGAACGGATTTGGTCTCATCATTCTTTTCTAATTTCATATGAAATAACCAATTATCAAGGTTTGTTCGCCTTCTCGGAAAATATTGAAATGAACGAGGAAGCTTGCTTACTACTTAATACGTTTCTCTTTTCCAACGTGGGAGAAATTTATGAGGACTAGTTGCCAATTTACTTTAGGAGACACACCACTCACTTCTAATCTCGGTTTGATGGAAAAAAGAAAGTCTTCCGAAGCAGTTAATGTGTCTATTAATCTTAATTTTCTAACCAGATACGTTGGAAAAGCGGGGTCTCGTATAAAAAAAAATCGCTGATTACATGCTTGATTCCGAAGGATACTTTTACTGGATATAAATTGCAGATTCAGGCCGTGCCCTTTTTCACAACAAGCGACTATTAATTAATTCGGTGTCGTTAGGAGAGTGTTTGTAAGTAGTAATTCTTAAAATACTACTTATTTTCTTGTGAAATTTACTGCTTTCAGTAAAGGTCTTTACCAACCTTGGTTATTATAGAATCACCTTTTTTCGCGGTAAACAATATTTAGGACTATCGGGGCCATTCGAAGTATTTTTGATATAGTTTTCGAATGTCTCCGTAATTAAAACTATGCCAACTCTAATATGCAGCAGTGCTCTGATTGGTCGCTTGTGGACGCAACACCAGCTACGGGGAATGAAGTGTTGATATCACCTCATGCCGCTCGGCCATTTTTTCGGCTGATCTTTCTTAACCCTTCGTAATTTGGATAAGGAATCAGTAATCAGTTACGAGTAATGTAAAGCCTTAACGGCGCTTGGTGAAAGCGTTGGTACGGAAATAAGGACTTGTCGGCCCACAACACAAAGCCCCCGGCAACAAATCATGAATACCCCGGGAAAAAGTGTTTTTTCTGGACAACTAGCGATGAGGTCCTTCCAAAATGAATTTCAAAAAAACAGATACAATGGTTGCTAACTGTTTACAATTAAATCAGTTACAGCAAAAATCGAATTCTCTGCGAGAAATCAGTCGAAAGATACTAAAATACAAAAGAAGTTGTAATTAAGTACGACTAAATAGTGATAGTAGATAGTGTATCATGTTATCGTAATAACAATTAGAAGCAAACTGTTTGCTAAGTTCGTAATTAAAAGTAAGCTAAGAATGCAAATTCCAAAAATCCCTGACAAACTCATAAAGACTCGTCAATGTACAACAATATTATTTCAAATTTCAAATTTTAGCTTCACTTTACGAGCCTTGGTGGAGTTTTTTAAATATCAACAAAGTTTGCTTTGTATGGTGAATGATAGGCAGCTATGCTGAAGCTTATACAAAACAGGGTTATGGCAGTTGAAAATAAATCATGAATTCATGACCACATGTCTGGGTGCAGAGCTTAGAATAAACGTGATATTGAACACTTACATCTGCGTACAATTCCTCGACAAAAAATAAACCGGAGTAGACGAAAATAGATCACAGCAAAATATTTTCTTGGAAAATGTTGCTCGGAAAACGTTAGAACTAGATCTGACCGAGGCTAAATCCAAATAAAGGGTTGTTTACCAGTTTGCTAAAAATTATATAGTATGTGTTGCATAAAATAATATAGCATAAAAAATATTTACCAAACAATCATAGCAAATGTCCACAAAAGTTATTATGCAAAATTGGATTTTTGAATTGATTCTTACATAATACGAATGAGATTATGAAAAATCTTCCCTAAATATTAGCCACAACGTTCTCCTTGCATTTCTTATTTATCTACGTTTATTCGACTGTTCATATCTTACTCAGCATTGAATTTAATATCGACCATGTTCGTAAGACTCGATTTGTAGTGGCTAATTTTTTGAAGTATTGTCGGAAAACTATTATCAAAAATAAAATTGTATAACTTGAGAAGTCAAAACATTGGGCTTTCGAACATTCCAGGAAAATACCGCTTTTATTTGTTAAAGAAACACAGGTCACACAAATTTCCTTGAAAATATTTACAACGTTGAAACAGCCTTGAATTGTATTTTTCTCCAAAACCGTATTGTGAAATCATGGATCATGGACGATTGTCCGCAATCCATTTAAGTATTTTCAGATTAAATAAGATTAAATAAAAAATATCAAAAGGATGGAGAACGTAAACATTTCTTGAAAACAATAATTTAGTCCTTAGTACGTTCGGAACGAAGAATTCTCTGTTTGTTTCAGTCAATTCCACACTTTTACCGAAAACAGATTTCCTTTCCAAGAAAAATTCGCTAGTATGGAATTATTCAAAGTGAACTGCCACTATTTTTAGATGAAAAATTTTTTGAATGGGCTGAGTGGTATTTGCTGAAGCGATTTGCTGCTTAGTTGTCTGCTTTACTCTTCATGAAGGACTATTCTTTCGTGAATTGAATATTGATTAGACTATCTTTAGACACGAATTCGACAAATCTTTTGTTTATTCCAAATAAGACCCACTCAAATTCAAAACCCAAAGAGTCAAAAAATTTAGGCTTTAAATAATTGAAAGCTTTTATAATTGCACACGTAGTCGATTCCGTTCTCAGCCGATATTTGCTGATAATTAACGCGAGGTGAAAATCATTTTGAATCGAAAAAAATGTTGAAATCTCCTGTTTTGTAATTGAAACGTACAAACTGTGTCAGAGGAAATCGATAGTCATTATTGGAATGTGGGATTTAATCCTCCTTGTAGGTTTAAAAAAATTCTATACAACAGCAAAGCATATTAGACTTCATATCGAACAGCGTCAACATTTCCCTTTGCACGGTAGAATATTCTCCTAAAAGGAGCTTATTTCATTTTTCTCAATAGAAAAATTGGGAGAATTTCAAGGAAAATATGTCCGGCATTTAAAAGTGTATGTGCAATTTGAGGGACTTTCACTACAACATGTAAAAAAATGTAATGCATTTTTCAGGAACTTTTCAATCTTTTCAGCTGCCGTTAAAGTCGAAACAAGGAAGTTATGGTGCCCAAACATGATTTCGGGTGGTTTATGGCTAGTGAAAACAATTTACCTAAAAGTCGCAGGAAATTAAATTGAACATAATTTTCTCATACAAAAATAGAATACAGAGATACAAAGAGATTTAAATTTCGTCTGCTTTTCAAAATTATGTGTGTTAAATTATTACTATTTATTTTAAGGGGTTACACCACAGTAGAGGGCGAAAATTTAACGTTTTTTGCGATTTTTTTTTTAAATGGAAGGAAAAGTGGTAGGGAAATTTTTGAGGATGTCATTAAGCATGTTTTGAAGTTTAAAAAAATATGTTTATTCAAAAAAATACATAATGGCTGCCCAACAGCCGTTTCTGCGGAGTGGTTTTTTTGGAGGCTCTCCGCGGCACGCAGTAGAAGTGCACCTAAAATTAATGTGGAACGAAATGAAATTTATTTTCTGAAACTACATTAGTATAGCTGAAGAATTAGCAAGAGATTTTGAAAATATTCATTTTTGTTGTATTGGCGAGCATTTGAAAAAAAAAGTTCATTTTGCTACCAAAAAAAAATGGGCGCTTATTTGTACCTAAAAAATCGAACTATTAACTTATCAAAAATTGGCTACGTATTTCTATGCGGAATGTTTTTTTGAAGATGTGATATTAATTTGGAGTGATAAAATAGAAAATTGTTTGAGTTATGCTTCGTGCCGATTTGAAAAATCGTGTTTTGAGAAAAACGCGTTTAAAGTTTTGACTTTATTTTGTTTTCAATCTTCTCTCAACATCAAAGGACGCTGTACTAACGTATTTTGTATTCAACGTGCTTGAAAATATTTTTAAGAACATCTGTTAGTGTATTAGAGAAGTTAGAAATCGAATGGTAAGACATAATGCTGTACCCAACGAGCAGTTGTCGTATTTACCGCAGGTAGTCGTTTCGAAGCAGTCGGGAGGGGTCGAAAAAGAGCTCGAAATTTCAATGAATGCGATTTCTGCCAGGTATTAAACCATTTGTGTCTTATTCTAAAGGGTTCAAAGAATTTTTAATCCAATAAATAAAAAATCGACTCTTGGAAATTTCTACTGTGGTGTAATCCCTTAAGGGAGCAGTACTCTGTTTGGAAAAAACCAATTTTTTTTATTTAGGATATTTCCTTAGGAAAGTATCTTAAAAATACCTGTACAAAATTTATTATGTATATTTAAACTTGTTTCTATTCTACAGCACTCGTAGTCCCCCTTCGTCCTACTATTCTTTTAGTGCCCGAACATATGCCGCTATGTAACTATTCGACAATTATACTCTCTAATACAACACATACAAGCTATATAACATAGTCCAAGCTAGTGCATATTCGAATTTCACAGTGTAAACATCAAAACATTGTGATTGAAAATGCTTTCAAGTCGGAAAAGACGAGATAATTCTCATAAACCAAAGAAACTTTAAACGCGTTTTTCTCAAAACATAATTTTTGTGTGCGCGTCGCAGATTTGTGAAAAAACTACTCATCCGTTTTACTGGAAATTGTTAACACATACTTATTAACTACTTAACAACTGCACGGGTATAAGTTTAGAGCTAAAAAATTGGACGATTCTAGAACAATTTTTCAATCGAAAAATAGTCAAAATACGTTAAACGTATATTCAAACGTGCACCAAATTGCGAAAAATTTACTTATTGCCCTCAATTTAGGCCCGTGCAGTAGTTTATACGCGAGACTAATAGATTTTTTTAAATATATGGTCACATATGAATACAATCCGCTTTTTGTTTCGCACTACTCAAGCGCTTGGTCGAAACGGCCACCATTTTGTTTTTTAATTTTTTCCTTATAATATACATTTCAAATTTCAAGTCGATACGTGTATCTTCAATAGCTTATTTTTTACATACTTTTAAAGAAAAATCAATTTTCGCCATCTTAACAGAGTACTGCCACCTTAACCCTCAGATGCAGTTCGTTACCATTTTGAACGGGACAGTTCAAGATATTAATTTAATGGTCATATTTCTAGAGATTGAGGTGGCTTTCAATATCATCAGAAACGTAAGTTTTCACTTTTGTTCTCACAAATTTCTTAACATAGTTTTTAACATATTTAGACGCAGGCTCTTAACACAAAACCAATCATACTACGTAACACGGCTATGATCTTCAGAAGCAAAATCAGAAGATCCTCAATACTTTCTAAGGCTTTTCCTTGTTGTGTATTAATGATATAAAATATAGAAAAACTATTCCGGAACATATAGAAATACATTAAAAAAGTCGTGTAAATGATAGTTCCAACACAAAAATTAATATCTCCGAATCAAGAGCCCACAAAATATTCCATTCCTTTTCATAGCATGAATTATCTTATAATGTTAGTAAAACAGAAAAAAATACAAACACGTGCACTTCATACCACACGAAATAGGATCAAATCATCCATTGAAGTACACTTGAAGAAAAACAGACAAATTTTCCAAACGAATACGAGACATAATTCGAACTTTTACACAAAGTAGAAAAGAAGTGACACGTGAACGATATAAACTTTAATGGAGAATAAGAATTCTGCGAACAAAAGTAAGTCTATGAAATGTAACGAAAAAACACAGGGTGGCATACAAATGAATATTATGGGATTTTGGCTGAATAGAACGAATATTCACGCTATGATAATTCTTTATGTGAACACCACCTACATACTGGTGAACGTGCATTCATTGTTGGCAACAGAATTTCTTTTTTACGTCGTACAAGAAATGGAAGGCTCTTTGAGAAACTTCCGTTTGATGCATGATGTCAACGGTATACAGAAAATAGGACTATCGGAATGTGTCCTGCTTGTGACAAATAAATATAAATGGCGTTGCTGTTGAGCTTAGGCAGCATAAAGGTGAGTAGAAAAACCTAATCCAAAACGGAATTAATGCATCTAAACCCTGAAATAACAAGTCTGCAAATGATCCGCACCTTTCGAGGAATAATAAACCCAAAGTATAAGCCAGCAATCGACATATGTGATTTCATATGTATTGAAGACAATTTTATTCAAAATAAAACAATAGGCACGTGTCAAAATATCCTTTTCTCTTCCCGCTTAAGCAAATCAACTGGCACATAAGCTTGACAAATGATTTTTACTTAGAAGTATCTGTTGTGCAAGAATGGAATCATTTTGAAATGTCTTCACACATTAAAATTATAGAAGCTATGAAAAAGTTTTATCTTCTCATTGTATAGCACAACAGCGATGATTTCCACTTGAACAAAATTAATAAAACAAAATCAAACCTTCAACAAAATGGAATACTGAGCCGATATTATTCTCTTGGAGGCGGCACCGATTTTTAAAATTCTTTTCGTCTCTATTCAAGGACATCATACATTCTAATATGTTTACTTTCAATTACAATTTTTGTGAAAGTTTAACGAAATGTTCAAGGAACTTTAATTGCCTTCGAAGTTTTGCTTTTCGCGGATGAGTTTTCCCTCACCTTCGAAAAAAGAGCGTATGTAGAAAATCGTTTCAGATATTATAATTTTCATCCCTTATTGAAATTATTGATAGACTCAAGGATTTTGACATTCATCCTACTTTTTTCTTTCCAATATGGCAATAAAAATAATTCCTTCTTGATGCATAAATGATAAATGTTTGTCTGTTTATGATTCATTGAAACTCTTTCTTGTGATCCTTTCATCTAACAAAGTAGTGTAGTCTTTCAAAATGTGTACGTCATGTGGCATTTGTTAAATTAATTAAAGAGCCGAATATATGAAAAACTTTCCAAGAACACTTTGTTTGTTATGTTACTGATTATTATTATGTATGCTTTTAGGATGGAAAATGAGGTAAAGATCCAATTCAACTCGGAGACGCAGTTAAAGATATTCAAGCCGACCACTTCCTAATGGCGCATGGGTAAATGACAAAAATTCTAAGACATTTTTCTTAAAACACGGTTTTTCGACATGATCAGCAAGACAGCTCAGTAACTTATAAGTTATATTTTCTTGTATACATATTGGGCATATAAATATGGTTCCGCCCTTTTTTGCTAAAATAAAATACATTTGTTTATTTAGAGAAAAAAAGTACAGTTTATCAAAAGTATTCTCCATTGTCAGGTACAACCTTCACCCATTTTTCAAGGAATTTATGTATTCCATGCCTGAAGAAATCCTGGTCTTTTGAGCTAATTTAATTATCCATCCAAATTTTGATACTTTCGTATGAAGTGCACCGTTTTCCCGTAAGATCGGACTACATTATTCGGAATAAGTGATAATCCAAAGGAATTATGCCTCGCAAATATGGCGGGTGGAATAGCAGTCCCAGTCCTGTCCATCTAAATATGTTTACACGGCCTGTGCTGACCTATTCGCCCATTCTGATCGTTTTTCTTATATGGCTCGCTTCAAATACATCATTTGTTGTCGGTTAACGTCTCCATTGATAATTTAAGAGGGTTCGAGCAACCCATAATGTACAACACCTCTCTGACCCCACCAAATGCAGAGCACAGAGAATATTTCTCGTTGACTGTGATGGACCGGGTTCATTTGGCATCACCAACCCTTTTTGACGTTTAGGATTCTCAAAATACATCCATTTTTCATCTCCTGTGACTATTCGATGCAAAAACCATTTTCTTTGCTGTCTTTGGATTAGCATTTCACAAATTGTTTTTCGACGTTCGATCTCTTTTTCTTTCAATTCATAGAGAACCCAGTATGTGTACCATTCCCATTGCTTTTAAACGCTGGTGGTGATCGTTTAAAATTTAATGCTGCTGCAAATTCGAATCAAGTTTGGCAAGAATCCTCTGTCAATACTGCTTCCAATTCGGCATCTTCAAATTTTTGGATGTGCTTTGTTCTCAGTCCCAAAATCATCATTTTGAAATCGACGATTTTCTCATTCCTCACATATTGTATGAGATTGGGCATGCTCATCGTAAATTTCCACAAGCAAACGAAGAGTTTCCGCTGCAATTTTCTTTGCAATAAAACAGTGTAATAACACTACCCGCAAATGATGTTTACTTGGAACGAAAACCGTCATTTTCAAGGAGATAAAAACACTTGTTGCTTACACTTCAACCCACGTTTGACAGCTGACATAAAGTCCTATCGAATACAAGTGTTGCCATCGATTAGTTCACGCAAGCAATACTCAAAACGACATCTGTTGGGAAAGAGCAAAGTCATATTCGCACATCCAACATATAATATATTTTATTCTTATTCCTCAAGCGATGAGGCTTCGAGACGCTGGATGCATTTTACCCTTTAAAACAGAAAATAACGGCTCTTACCCGTCAGACATATTTTTCTACCATGCGATTCTATTCTGTGATTTTCAGCGTGAAATTTATCGAAATTTAGGTAAGATTGAAATATCTCATTAAACTGTAATATAAAAATATCTCCATAAGCTGAGTCCTAGCGTTCATAGGCGATAGGGTCTCATCCCCGTCTTCTACTTGGGTGTATAATAAGTTGAGCAGACTTATCTGACTGGCACGGTGTACACATAAGTTCTTTTTTAAGATAAATAAATATAAGGAAAAAAAATTTATGAGGAAAAAAAATTATAAGCATCGTTTAACTAAAATTATATTTATTGAACATGTATAAGCGCATTAATTTGCTTGTATACTAAACAATTGTATATAAATCATATGAAGATCTTCCGAAAGTTGATGGAGTAAGAAAACAGTCAAAGTACTATGAGTTACAAAGTTTAAGGATTTACATGAAGTGAACATAAATATTTTTGTCACTTAGATTCGTGGAAAAGAAATCGTTTCAGATCAAATAGTTTTATAAACACACTGAATATTCGTTTCTCAATATCCCGGTCAACAAAATTCAATTAACATTTTATAAGAACAATCACTTATACTGCACTCAGGCATGGTGCTTTTTCGATTTGACAAATTAATTTAATGGAGTCCAACAGTTTTTTTGCATTATTTTTTACCGATCTTTCCTTTCAATTTACAGAAAGTGAAAGGTATCCCGACTGGGTAAGCAATAGAGGACCCAACTTAGTTTAAGAAGTAGACTCGCAAGCGACATGTCATGGAAGGGTTGACCTAGTCAGCAGGATCAATGCTGGCCAAACAAAACTGGAGTCTTTTATTTAGGATGAATATTCGACCATAACCAGGAAAGCTGTGTAGTTCTTTACGAGTTATTTCGTCTCATTTTTGCCAGAGGTTTTAAGCGTTCACGAGTGATTTTTATATCTACCAAACTTTCGAACACTGAAATTCAATGAAAACTTCACACACAGTAAGGTCGATGAGAACCTATAAAGTTTATTCATTTATATATTATTTATACACTATATATAATAAATATATTATGGTTTTGTGCGCATTTACAGCTCTACATGAATTTTCCAAAAGTTTGAACTTTTCATTGTCTGAAAATATCTGACGCAAAAGAATATTCTGCACCCAATTCAGTCATCCTTACATAATTTTTTATCTAACATTTCATAAAGGCATTACCCTTCTCTTTAGGTGGTTCAATTCACAATAAACCATTCAAATTCTTCTAAAGTTCCAGCATAATACTTTTTAGCCCATCAATTTCTATTTCAACTTCATTTGTTCTCCACCACACGCCCAAAAAAAATATTTATTTTTCTCTTCACAAGAAAAGAAAGTTTCTCTTATCTATACCATCCTTTCTTTGTTCAACAAAAAAAGTTATCACATATTCAAAGTTTTGTAGAAATTATGCGAGCGCAGACACCTTCCGACAACAATGAACTAAGCAAAAAGGACACAAAACTGTTCCGTAACATGCGAAGTGGTAAAAATGTTCAAACATGTTTACCCTTGCTTGCCATACTACTCACTAGGGTAGTGACTATCCTTCAAGGATGTACACAACATAAACAAACATGACGTCGAGAATTTCCTGAATGTGTAGTTAAAATAAAATTGTGATACGAGTATTTATGAGAAATGGCACTGAGAAAATGCAAAAGCGAAGTGAGCATTTTTTAGAAATATTTTTAGAATTAAATTTTTAAGATTCTACAGATAAAGTAATTTATTCAGGCCATTACGTAATTTTGAATTCCTGAATACTATTTGCGATAAAAATGTACATAACAAACACATACAAAAATATATTCTGGTTACATGAGTTTCTTGTTGGAAAAAAAGGTACATGTGTCGATTTACTCGAACAGGGCGAGATGCGATTAGACACCTTATTATGTTGACTATCGACATTCAATCATACTTTCATTTCCGAATTTTCTCATACCTTCCGCACTGCGGAAATATGGTGTCAACCTCAATTTTCATCCAACTTGCAAACTATCCTTTTAGAACATAAATATCATACACCTACTTATTCCTAGATTTTACCACGAATCCTCCACAAAACCACCATTGGCCTCGCAATGAAATTTATGGGTAACACGTGAGCATCATTCATAAAAGGAACAATATGGACTAATAATATCCTGATACAAAAGCAAATACATATAGCAATAATTTTCGTTGTTTGGCACGTCATAAACCTTTTCATCCTGGTGGATTTTGTCCAGTAAATGAATCAGCATATTTTATTAATATCATTGTCATTCATGCATACACAAATCATTCTACAAGGACTAGGATGGACACCATTATATTTGATCTTGCTGTTAAAGGGAGTTCAAAGAAGGATGAAATATAGTTTCCGATTGGTGACAAGTTTTGGGTGAAGCAATAGAATAAGGTAGTTTTATTTCATTAGTTGATTAGCTCAAACCAGTTAGGTATTTGTTTTTGCCTAGAGCAAATTTATTGTTCACGTTTGTTTTTACAGTTAAAAAATATTTAATTATAACTAGGTGCTCGCTTATACTGCAAACTATTTTTACAATTCCATTTTCTGTTCTTTTTTTTGTAATAATAAAAATGGTTGCAGTGTAAGGAATAACCTAATTTGTTTAAGGGATTACATAGGTCTTGAAGCAAAAACCAACTTTTTCAAAAAATTGTATTTTAAAAACCAAAACTCTGTTCTATTTAAAATTTACACATATAAAAGTTTAGCGTTCCAATATTTGCAAAAAATTTCAGCTAAAAACATTGTCAATTTTCCTGCAGTTTTCTTCGTCCAACCTCTATTTGTGGTAGGCTGAATATTTTGGTGCAGGTTCATCTCAAATTTAAAATTCAAAAAAGGTCGTATAGTTTATGCCCATAGCTCATGCTTGAACGATGAAATTGAGAAAAAAAAACGAAATTTAAAGTTTTGAAATGGATGTGAATCAATTTTCGTCTCCAATTTTTTAGCATTTTTCCGATTTTCATCGTTTTTAAAATGTTTTTTTCGTATATAACGAAATCGAGTCAACCGAACTAAAATTTCTTTAGTCAAGCACGAACTCTGCAAAGTTTCAGCAAAATCGCTCGATTCGTTCGCTGATTTTACGCGGTAGAAACGCGATGCATGCGTATAATACGCAGAGCACACGTACCGACCACGCGGTATTCGTATCTCTATAATTCCGGTAATATTGCTCGAATTTACTTCAAATTTGTTGGGAATAATCTTGAAGTACTATAAAAAATTTCGAATTTTTTGAAAATACAAGACCTATGTAACCTCTTAAGCTGCATATTTTATCTAGTTTTAAACAGTTTGATAAAATGAAAGATGATTTGTATTTTCAATATTCGAATGCCAAAATAAAGTGAGCATGACAATTTATTATATACAAAGTTTGAATTGGTAAGGATTGATTTTAATTTTTTTTGATTATGTACTGTTAAAGTGAAATTTAAATTTATTCATCAGCTTTAACTTGAGGAGATATTCTATTTATCAATGCACAAAACTCTTATATTCGATACATTTGTAGCCTCAGAATTCTGTATGTGCTGTAACACAATTGAATTTCCTTCTCTAATGCTACCTTGGTTTTTCTTACAGCTCTAATACTCACTGCACAAACATCGTCAGATTGTGTCCCTCTGTTTTTTCTTTAAGAAATGAGGACATTGTAGTATACACACACAACAATAACCACTTCAGCCCAGGCACATGTCAACATTCATCTCGTACCTCAACCCATGTACGATCCATTTAGCACGCCATCTAGGCATGCACGTATGTAAGTTCATTCAATACTAATTAAGTGTCCAATTACAATACTTGAATGAAAAACTCTTTGTTTACAAATAGCCAGACGCGGTCGATATATTGTATAAATTAAGAGAACTGAATAAAGAAAATCAAGTCTGTCTAATAGACTCAAAGCAAACTGCTATTTTATTAAGCAACTGCCTCCTTTCGGCAGAATAAGACTTTGATTAGACTTTGCCTGATAAGTTCGGCAAAACCAGACTTCAACTTGGGTACAGATATGCCTTTTAGTGGCATGAAAGTACACAGAAATATCGACTGCTTGAGCATTGCCTCTGCGCCAAATATTTGGCAATCTTCGCAATGCCGGTAGGTGGTTTTCCCTTTTTCGAAGAGACGTGAGTTTTTCAATCTCTACGTTCCCCCTTTTTCATATATCCAATAGAAAGAAGAATGGCGATCCTGAAACACAACAACATACATTAACGTCACTATGTTACGACATAGATAACCAAAGTCACACTGATATTTCTTAAAGAGCTCGTGGCTGATTTTTTTTCGAGAGCTTTTGCTTATTTTTATCACTTGAGAGCAAAACAAAAAAACTGGATTATTGTGCTTTATTTAAAGAATATGTTATAAATCTTTCTTTTTTATTTAATTTGTACATTGATCTAAAATAGAACACCAATTTGCGTGTCCTGTAGTAAGTTTCGATCCGTTAAAACCCTTAGTGTTGATAACGTCTTCTCAGATACTTGAAATTCTCACAACTAGCTCTTTAACTAATGATTGATTTCTCCCCAAGCGTGATGCCGATACTCCAATTCTTATGCTAATGATCTGTGAAGGATACATTTTAAATCAATTGTCAAAGAAAAGGGCCGTTTCTTATTCGTTTCGATTTTGGGCTTCATTCACGAAAATTTCTAATTACTTCCGTTTCAAACCAAACATTCGAAACGGTTAAAAAACGGAACTAAGCTGCCAAAGCAACAATCGGATTATCTGATCGCGAAATATCAAATCAAAGTATGATTGATAAGCAGCGCTCATTTTATTCCGTATAAAAAAAGAATCAGATTTCATTTTCCGACCGGACCCCTGAGTTTATCGTAAGTATAAAATTGTGGGGGGAAATTTTATGTTGCCGAAGCTCAAAGTTCAACCAATTCTAAAAAAAAATTAGTTTAAATCTGATATATGGGAAAGCCTAAGACTGCTCGTCCTCTTTTGTAGTTGGTTAGTAGGTGAGTGACCAAAGAACAGTGATCTTGTAGTTAGTATTGAAATTATTTTCTTGTTTTGCTTTTACGTGACGGACAACGACAAACAGGACTTTTCCAAGATTTTTGTGGAAATAAGACGGGCAGTGAAGTCAGTGGCGAGCCGCATCTCTTTCGATGTTCGAAGCCAGAGTAATCTAGCGACATGAAGTGAGTGGCAGCCTTTTAAACCTACCCCACGTCTATTCACTGTCATGTGCCAGGTGAGACCACCGTTTCCGTAACAAATGTCCTAACACGATTCGCTTATGTATCGAAATTCTTTCCTCTACATTAACTAAGTTTAATCAACTGACATGACTGACAACTCATGTAGTTTTTTGTAGTTTCTAAATGTTCCCGTCAAACATATGACAGATTTTTTTCAAATGTATTAAAACCCACAATCTGAAGCATGAAAAATCGTTTTCAGCGCAAAAAAAATCATATCAAAATGATCACATAAGCTCCGTACTTTATTAGCAATTATGTAGCACGTGGTTATATGCAAGCACCCAGTTAAATAGACAACCGAAAACCACACGCAATTCATGTAATGCCAACAAATTCTTCAAAAAGACACAAAAACGCGCACATCCTTTCAATTTAAGCTTTTCAATGGCTTTTGATCGGCGCGGGAAGATAATAAATAATATGACATTTGCCTCGACAGAATATTTTTAGAAAATTCAATTTAGAAATCAATTCAGAAGTAGAAGCACTCAATATGTATACGCCGACACTGTCTTTCGCCTTTTGTATCTCATGCGACGCAGTTTATCTTCGAATCATTTTTGTTTATTTTCCAGATTCCCAAAATGTGCTGCCAATACTTATTTACGCGTCTTTGGCAAAAATATGAAACGTGGGCTGAAGACAGCTGAAAGGGATTTTACAAAAGAAACCTTTCTAAACACCTATGTATGTACGTATCTACAATTGAAAATCTTTTATTCATGGAATAGCAATGCTATACCAATGTAAACAGTGTCAGCCTAAAGAATGGGAACCAAGCACTTGAGGAGGATTTTTTTGGGTAAAATTATGAGAATTTTTTTGGTTAAAATGTCGAATTGTGAAGAAAACGATTATGAGTTTATTCATTGTGTTGTAATGTTCGGTTTCAATAAAAATGAAAAAATATGTAATATACCTGTACGAGCTATTTTGGAAAACAGCCGAAATAACAGCACCTGTGTAAACAATTTATTTTTGAGGGGTTGGATGATATGCTGTTCGTCAAGGATTTTCGTCCTTTAAAATAAAGGGTCTTAACTACGAACTAATCACATATTATATTTCTAATTGTTACTACTAATACTGTACACCATATACATATTACCACTGATTTATTTGTACCTAATTATTCACGATTGTTGCCACTCATTCCACTTCCACGCTTGATTCACTTTCGTTTACAACTTCACGCGTGCACGCTTTATACTCGAAATGCTTTCCTTATAGTCTAGTCGGGGCTCAATTCTCATACTTATTCAATCGACTGTTCTTCACACGATATGCTTGTGGATGGATGGATGTTAATTGGGAAGTCTTCGATAAGTCGTTAATCGGAAATTCTCACGTAATTGAGTCTAGAAAGACTTCGTGAAAACTAGAATATAACTGTTTCATTGGGAATGGTTCAGTTGTGTATCGTAGACACCTCTAGCTCGTTCGACTTTCTTCAAGGACCTCGCCAATCATTCGCTAAAACTAAAGGTTTTTGTGCTTGATGACTGATGGTTTTCGAATGCAATACCAGTCTTGCGACAATATTGTTTTTTTTCCAATCATTTATAAATTTCACTTTCTTATAGTGTATGTTTAACAATGGCCAATCGATATAGTCGTTTATGTTGCACGTAGATGATAAAAAATTGACATGACACAATTCAGTCTGGAGTAATGTATTTGAAAACAATGCAACGCTTTTGATAGACTTACCATCATAATGATAATATGCGTCATCGTGATGGTAAAGTATCGTCATTATACCAGGTGTGCAACCTTAAAACGGCCATTTTCTAATAGATGGCAGTACGCGCACATGAGGCGTGAGCCAACCTTGCCCGCCATTTTTTCTCATTGCTTCGATCTTTGTCGTTAGTGAACAAAAGACAAAGTCGGCAGTTTCGAACAATAACGTGTCCTTTGATCTCGATAAACATGTCGAATTTTGTGCCAGATAAAGAGCATTTGCGGGGAGCACTGCTATTTCTCTTCAATTGGAAGACATCTGCCGCCGAAGCGCATAGAATTATTGTGGAAATCTATGGCGACAATGCTTTCAATGAAACTCGGTGCAGAGCGTGGTTTCGGCAATTCAAAGAAGGAATTTTTAACGTCACCGACAACAAGCGCCAAAATCGACCAAAAGTTTTTGAGGACACCGAATTGCAAGGTAAATGTGGCTATACAAGGGCAAGGACAATTATTTCGAATAAAATATTCTTCACTTTTCTGCGTTAATTATTGTGTTTTGCTAAATAAAAAAATAGCCGTTTTAAGGTTGCACACCTAAGAAAAGTCCGAAACGATGATCGTGAACCTTGTAATATGACCGAAGAACATGTTCCGCTTACATTGTACTCGTTGATGACATTACTGCAGATGAAAGTTACTTTCACCAAAAATATTAAAAGTATTGCAGTGAAGCAAGGTCTTGTGTATACAGTTATGGAAATTTGATTAGCCCGTTAGAGCTTCTTCAATTTAAAACTTAAAAATTTTACGATTGCTGCGAGTATACATATTAATTTTGGTCTCTAACGATACACTGTTTTGTTTACATTCCTTGAAATAAAAGATCGCAACTAATGTGTAAGCAGCTGTTCAACTGTCAGTTGATAAATTCAATGATCTGTGAATTTCACGTCGTAAAGGTGGAAATTTGATTAGCACATAAGGCGAATTTTCGTAGAAAATTGCAATTTTTGCTGTGTTTTTTTACAGATTTTGTAAAATGTAAGGAATTTGACCATTATAGTTGTGTTTAATTAATGGGGTAGGTGAAAATTGTAACAATTATAATAATTATGGTTTTTAGCTTGAAAATCGGTCGCGGCAAGAATTTCACGCCAGTCAGATTGACGTCCTGGTGCGAGCTGGTATATGCGTTCAAGACATTAGCACAAAAATCAGAATCAACAATTTTATTCGTCTTGGCATGAAATACGGTAAAAATCGTAAAGTTGAACCAAACAAAAAACTTAGCCCAACCCAAAAACGTGCAAATATAAGGGAAGCTAAGAGAACTGGTTGTGGATCTTCGGAAATTCGCCATAGCTAAGGATTACCGGTGACGCCCAGAAGGGTTCGTCAAATTCTGAGTGAAGATCCCAACATGCAATACATAAAAATGGTTGTTAAGCCTCCATTAACAAAAATGCATAAAAGCGCAAGATTGGCATTCGCACGTAGTCACATGAACTGGACAGAGAAATGGAATCTAATTGTTTTTAGTGACGAGAAGAAGTTTAACCTGGATGGACCGGATGGTTTAAAATATTATTGGCGAACAACAATGAGCCGGAACTTTAGCGGAGGCAGCGTAATTATGTGGGCTGCACTCTCCTACAACTGTAAGCACCGTATCGCATGGATTACAACGCGTATAAATGCAGATTTGTAAATGGAAGAATTAATTCGCATGGCGGAAGAATATTTACCAGAAAACTTTCGTGTTCAACAGAATAATGTTACAATACCTAGAGCTGCAACTGTTAAAAGCTGGTTTGAACCTTCTGGTGTTGAAGTTTTGGACCGCCCATCACGATCCCCGGATCTTAATCCGATAGAAAACTTATGGGGCTCCTTGCTAGAGATGTGTACAAAAATGGAAGGCAGTACAATACTGTGATAGAACTAAAACACGCTTTAGCCTCTACCTGAAATTCAATTAGTCATGAAACCCTCAAAAATTTTATAAGTTCTATGAAAGACCACATTTTTGACGTAATCACTAGTAAAGGCCGCAATACTAAATATTAAATAAACTTTTCTGTATTTACAATTATTAATTTAATTTTTTTTTGAAAGTGCTAGTGAAATTTCCACATGCAAAATGAAGTATATTTAATAATGTTTTAATGTAATGGATATAGTTTGGTTCGTTTTATGTTGTTATCTTTTTTAAATCAACATTATATATTTTTTGCGTAGCTAAAACACGTTATTTTGCGTTTTAAAGAAAATATTGGCAAGCGGCTAATCAAATCTCCAAAACTGTACTTGCCTTAAACTTTTTTGTTTTAGCTTTATTTGTAAGTCACTTGTTAATTTTTCTTATGGAGCAATGAAAAAACTAAACACTTCTTAACAGCTCTGCAGCAATGCTTCCACATGTCAACATACAAACGTGGGTCCAGGAGAATATCATTTAAGTTAGAAAATTTGTTCATATTAATTTTCTTCTTAATCCGTTTATTTTCTACTCAAATGTTCTTTAGCTTACTGCTGATGTGTACTGTTTGCAGGAGCTCTACTTTTAACTTTTACTTTTACTTTTTGAAAACTCCAATCATTCTACTTATAACAGCTTTAGACAGGAATTCTTTTCTCTTATTTGTTGCCATGCTATTCTTCCTTTCCATTCCACTGATATATGTATTTTTCTTTGAAAACTGAATTACATTTGCCATCATATTCGACATCATTGTATATTCATACATGCATACAATTTATATTTAAAAAAAAGCATCTGTAAGCCCAATCCTTACTTAAGTTTTCAATGTATACTATTCTGATATTCTATACTAACTAGACAACGAATTTGATACTTGTCGGAAGTTTCGAGACAAAATGAGACAATCTAGGATAAGTTTCCTTCGTTTCCGACGATTCAATGTTAAGGTCGTTATAAGTGCTTAATAGTTTTTTAATATTCAATTTTTACCTAAATATTTTGCAAGAGAAGGACATAGAACTTCAATGAATAAATGATGATGATTCGATTTATGTTCCGAACAATATGAGTAATAATACAAATTTGATGTAGTTGCAAAACGTTTGGTTTTCTTCATTATGGCAGACACTGTATATTACATTAAAGCCTTGTTGCAGAAGTCATCGAAGGAAAACCAGTTTATTGGATATACGAGTATGTACATACATGTATAATGTCTCCAGAAATCAATATACATTAAAGTGATGACATGCAATGAATAAACTAAACGAGACATCCAATTATTCACAAATAGGCAACTGAAATACTTTCAATAACATTGACATGACATTGTTCGTGTTAGTCTTTGATTTGCCTGACTATTTAATGATCAATTGTTGTTCATTATGCTCAATCGTTAATTTTTGATGGTGAGAAATTAACGACTAAAATTAAACGCCCTAACCATGGTGAAGGGATGTTCGTCAAATATTTACACTGCAGTGTACTGGTTATTTACAATGGATGAACAACGATTAACTATTTAAAAGGCTTTTTAATTATTGTTGCCAAGTGGTATGCCTAAGAAGTAGGAAACATTTCAGAACTTCTTTCTAAAATGTTAACAGACAGCTTAAATCTGATGCCCGAAAAGGTGAAGGTGATCGTGAACAAAAAATAATAAGTTTCCTGTTAGTAAAATAAATTGTATGGTTTAACTTTCAAACCCCTCGAAAATTTACTACGCGGATCTTTTCTTTACTTTATATGAGGTAGAAGGATAAATACAGAAGGCCTAACTGCACATCTTATGCGGTTTTATGGGCGATATGTTGTGGAATGTTCAGTTCGATAGTAACAGCTATATGCCTGGCAAGCCCAGTTATGATTGTTTTTATCTATTTTTTTAGCGTACATTGAAGTCAAATATCGCAAGGAAAATTTTCTTTCGGGATGACCTTGTATCCTAATATTACATTTGTTTCATACGCGTTAAATATGGTCGAAGAGTGTAGTGTTAGTGGTTAGAGCGTTTGATACCTATGCACCGAGAATCAGGTTTGAGGCTACATACAACAATAGTCGAGTCAAAGCGTCAGAATTTTGACGTAAACCGTCAATTTTCAAAAAGCAGCAAATTTTTATTGCAATGCGTGGGCAATGGTATAGTTAGCTTAAGTTCAATTTCCTGGGGATCGCAACACATGGCCCCTGATCTCCATCTTAAAAACAAAAGAAAGTGGGACACCCCCATATCTCCGAAACCATGGTTCTCACAAGAAAGTTGTGTATGGCGTAGAATAGAATTGTTAGCAAAGGCGGCGGTAATTATTGTGTCTCGAAGGGGGACAAGTCACACGAAAAAACATTTTAGGACCAGATAAACGGGTGTTAAAATGCTTTTTTCGTGTGACTTGTCCCCCTTCGGGACACAATAACTCCTGCAGTGATCGAAACAAGCAATACCGCAAACGTTTGGTGATAAAACTGTTTGAAAGTTATTTTCAAACAAATTTCGCGGTAATAGGGAAAACAAAGAAGTTGTGACGCGCGAAAAATGATCCCCCCTTTTCGAGGTCGTTTTTGGCGTGTAACTCTTTTAATATTGACAGCACGTGAAAATTATGTATCCACAACTTACTGTAAATTGAATTTCACACAAGTTTGACATATTAAACTTTTTCGTGAGAGCGGTGCTTTCCGTTATATGGGGCCGTACACTTATTTTGTCCTCAAGATGGCGCCAAGGGGATTGAAGCTGCAACCCCAGAAACTTCAATTTAAGCTCACATAGAGACATACTACTCATTGCAATTAAAAAAACTTTGTCCACTAAAATGCTCCGTGAGTTTTGAAATGGGGGGTTTGCCATCGAAAACCGTTTATTTGGCCTAAAAATGCGTTTTTTACGTGAGTTTTCTCCCCTTTGGGATGGAATAACTCCCATTAACGTACAATGATTGGAACAATCAATACCGCAAATGATATGTCATAAATTTGTCTTAGAAAAGTATTCGAACGTGTTTCGCGTTAAACGTGAAATTAAAAAGTTGTGGCGCCCGAAAGTTGTTCCCCCCTTTTGAGTGTGGCTTTTGACTTGTAATTTTTTATTATTGGCACCACGCAAAAATGATGTATGGATGACTTGCTAACAATTTTATTCTACGCAAGTTTGCCATACACAACTTTCTTGTAGAAGCCATGGTTTCGGGGATATGGGGGTGTCCCACTTTCTTTTGTTTTGTTGCAATTCTCAACGCCTGGATAGTTGGTACTAACAACCGTGAGTATATGCTCAGCTCTGCTTAACACGTTTATTTTGTGTGTCTATTTCTACCTACCTTCTCACAAATGGTTTTCTGATATTAAAATAAGGAACCTCAGCACACTTCTAATGTTCGTCATTTGGATTGAATTTCAATGGAATCATTTACGCATTCATAATTCATCGATATTTTATTACATCAAAAAAAATGTTTGGAAATAGAAATTTTACCTTTAGGCTTCCACGTTTCATTCATTTCATTCAAAATTAGAATGCAACATTATTGGATTTCAAACAAGAATGAAATCCACTTAACCTTCAAGAGTGTACGTTAGTTCTTGACATTCGTTTGTTATCAAAACATTTCAAAGAAATACTCCTTGAAAATTTCACGAATCGTATGTCAAGCAAAGGATATGAAAAGCTCAATAACCCACCCACGTGTCGGTCAAGTGAGAAACAAAATACGGTTTTATATTTATTTTGCAATAGATGAGACTTTAAATTCTACAATGCATGAAGGATAACTCTTCAAGTTTCATATTTTCTAACTGAAGTGCTTTTAATATATATCACAATCTTTTTTATTACCAATTTTCCTCTATAGTAACCCAAACCATTCAATTTATTCGGATGCTTGGTTAATATTGAACTTAGCCTTAATATCTTTAAATTGAATTGTCCGAGCGTGGTCCAAAGGAAAGATTAATTTTGATCTAAATGGTCAAGAAGCCATACAATTGGACAAGAAGCATTCATGTGAAATTAAAGTGGCAACATAAGAAGGAATTAATGGATTTTTGATAATTTGGGTAAGGTTTAAAATGTTGATTTGGTTTTTGGATACTCGTAATATTTATAATTTTATCAAGAATCGAAATTTTTTTTTCGTTATGACTACGGTATTTTCATTCTTGTGGTAGCAAGTCTGTATGGGCTTCCAGTTTCACATATTTGCAACATTTTTATCGTTGACTTCATGTGATTGCGCATGAACTGCTTCTTTTTTCCTCCTTGGTGACTATTAATGTTTATCAGGCAGAATTAGTAATTCCAGAGGACGCTAATTCATCAATTTGACGTCATCATAGAAAAGATGCATAGAACGAGCCAATTCGGACACTCGTAGGAGCATACCACGTCATGTTTATATACCATGATAACAATGCTATAAATATGCTGAAATTATATATTTTAACGAAATGTTAAAGAACTCTTTCCAATCGCACAAGAAATTCTCATTGAGATTCTGAAGAATCACATTGCTTCAATTAATAACAAAGCAGTAAAATTCACTTGTGCAGATGTAATCCAGATTATAGCCATAATTTAACAAAGTACACAATATAAAATATATTTCAAAGGAATGCTCTAGAAACCTTAGTGAATAGTTGCCTGCTGCGTAATTACACTGTAAGTTATCCTTTATTGCAAACATCACTGACTGAGCATCCCTATTGTGAGGCAATTTATTGTTTTCATTTAACAGACGGAACAACATCGGCAAAGTCTCTCTCTCTCTCTATTGTAGTTTTTCGTTCTAGTAAGAAGGACAAAAAGGATTCAAACACACTTGTCGCTGATGATGAACGGTCACTTCTTGTTGTTAATGAACCACAACTATGTTTAAACTAAAGCCAAGATCTCCGTTTTCAATTTGATTCAAAAAAAGATAAGCCAACATGTCTCCAATGCACTCAAAACTCACTGTCCTTAAGTTTATAAACGATTCTTCTTTCATACATGACTACAACTTTTGTTCATTGTACAAAATCTTAGCGTTGTCCCTGAAAGTCCTTTCAAATAGCAACCACTATTACCATAAACTATGCAGGTTGTCTCAAAATGCCAACATAAGATGAGGAAGCAGCAGCCAAAGTCACTTTTTACAATGCCTTACTTGAATCCTTCTGAACATTCCCGGTTGGGGGTTCAACATTATCGAAATAGTAAATATTGTAGGAGGACTCCCGACTTCATGCTGCTAATGACGGAAGCCGCATAATACAGCCTTTTCTGGCATGGAGGGCCACTGCTCCAGGAGCCGTAGTTTAAATTCCGCCGACGGAAGAACATCCTTTAAATGCTTCTATCGAAAGTAGAGATTGTCAGTTCATTTAAGTGGTTTATTGATTTCCTTTAAAGAAAGTCGGGTGCTCTACGGGATGATGTGAATAATTAAACGTTTTTTAAGTGAAAGGCAGAGCAACATTAGGTCACGTTTTAGTTATAATCTTTTCGGTAGATGTACTTCAGGGAATTCCGTTACATAAACTTTGAGAATGCAGCAAAGTTAACTCAAGAAACGTACCAAAGGTTGCTTGGGAGGGTTTGAAAGCTATTTAAGTGATCGATGCAAGATTCCTTTTAATTAACTTTGCTTTGTATACTTTAGATGAAAGAATACTTCACTAAATTCTAAATTGTGTCCTTTTATGTCAACTAATACAAATTTCTAAAATATATTAGAGTTGCCAATTGATAGTACGGCAATTCAAAAAATCAGTCTTATTACGACAAATGCTTTCATTGCGACATTCAAGCCCAAGCTATTGAATCATTTTGGATCTTATTATGTTACACCAGAGGGGAAGCCTGGCTTCCGATTTTCAAGGAATTATACTAAAATTTTAAATGAATTTTGCGTAGGATCTCACCAGCATTATGATGTTAACTATTCAAAGACCATCATTATATTTCGTTTTTGATGGAGTAAATTGATTTTGTTGAAAGGTACTTAATGGTTGGAATGTTAATAGATATTAGAACATCAATCAAATGATTGATATCAAAGTAAATAGGAAAATATAGAGCTGAATGAAATGTTGACCTATAAATTAAGGAAAATCTGTTGCGTCATTAACAATTAATATTTCTAGATTATTCCAAAAAGTAAATACAAAACAAAGTAAAAGTAAATATTTTGAAGTTACTTTTTACTCATATCTACCTTTAGACGTTCAGCTATTATTTGTGCTTTGATCGACTGAATATTGTCTACTTAATCGAAAGTTGTTTGGACATTTTCATCCTACTCGAAAATTCTAAAGCCAAAGCACCCTTCCTGTTTTAAAAGGTCAACATTATAACAAATTTTTCAGAGCTCAAAATTAAGCAATCTGGTAAAATTTTGGAGCGTTCTAAAGATTATTAATCTTTAACAGTCGTCAAAATATAATTTACTGAAAGCTTCTTATTCAAATTCACGCCCTTCTTTGATGAGTCCAATGGGAGGGCAATGTGTGAATATTGCCTCATTCGCAAACGAAAATGTAGTAAGCCTCTTCAGCAAGTAAAAATTAACAGACACAGTTTTTAATGTACTAGTCCACTTTATAAATTATAAAAAAAGGTTTTGTTTTGCATTTTTTGACTCCTTAGAAATTCGAAAATGACCTCCAGACAAATCTTTCCAAAATTCGAATGTTTAATATATGAATGGCGACTTTGAGTGCATGAGCGTTTTCGGCTCTTTTTAGGTGTTCGATCAGCCCCGTAGCGTCTCTTTCATTCCCATTCTCTAAAATAACGGTTTCTCCTATATACATTATATTTGCAACTTTATTGCATGTATTCAGTATTTATTCAGACTTCTACATATCAATTGTGTGTTTTTGAAATATATCTAATTTTTCATTTTTCTCAAAATGTTTGTCAGCGAAATAGAATAAAAACTTTAAACACAAAGTGTACGCAAAAACAACGTTTTTTCTAAAATGGCAGCGAGATAATCTCCGGATCTACCGAACCGATTTTCAAAAACTTTAATGCATTTTATTTCTTAGAGATTATTACATCAGAATATTAGCAAAAAATTAAAGAAAAATTTTTTGGCGTTAACTACGAAAAATCGGTCGATTTTTGACATTTTTTTCATAAGTCCGCCATTTTTTTTAACCGATTTTTTTAAAAACAGTGGTAGATTACGGTGTAAGAGAGCTTGCATTTTAGAGTACTGTTAAAAATTTTTGTTCCAGATCTACCAATCAATAGATTATCTCTCTGCCGTGGAGTAACGATTTTTTCAGAGCTTAGTTTCAGCACATAAAAAAATTTAAATAATATATTGTTTGTATTATTCAAATATTACATAATACTATCAAAAAAAATCTTTGCCAATATATAATAAAGTTTCTGAGAAACATATGCTTGAAAAATGGTCTTTTTTCGTCTTCTAAAGTGGACTGTTACCTTAAAGTAAATGTGATCAAGTAAAGAGACAGGTTGGTTGGCAGAGCCACCAGTGGCGATTGGCTGGAGGCGTGAAAAAAACTTGAAGAGTTTGGTGCCCAAAACATTGATTGCTTGCATGTATCTGCACTATTCAGAAGTATCTGAGTTGGCGAAAAAAAAATTCCACATCCTTGTACTCACGAGTTCTGTCTAGATACACAGCATTCTGGAATTTCAGAACTTGAGCAGGCTATCCACGATGTGTGACTCTCACGCACATATATTTTGCTACGGTGAAATGGGTCTTCCTCTTTACGGGTATTATTCAAGTGGAAATCTATGAAAAACCGAGCGTGAAAAGTCTTCAACGTAAAAATAAAGCTGACCGATATGTAGTAGAAAAAATCCATTAGATAAGGTCATCAATCATTGGAATCTATCTTGTTTTACTTAAATTTTTGAATTAAGCCAAGTCATTTTACATTTTTTTGATCTCGATATTCAACGATGATTTTTTTGAATTGAAAGAATTGAAAAAAAACCTAACAATAAGAGGTACGTTATACCACTCATTTCGATATTATTGCGTCCATTTTAGAGGAGTATTAAATACAAGAAAAAACAGTTTCACAACTAGATAGCACGTGATAGTGTAGACCCAGCATAGCTTGTGCGAGCGTTACTTTTGTTTAATCAAACAATCACTTTTTTTAGAAGATATTTGTCCTGATAGTGCCATTTTCCGCTCTAGAGGTGGCATTTAATTAAGCCGATCGCGCGAAAAATGCTAGACGGAAGAATAACCTCAAATAAATATGATTATGAAATTTTTCCATTTGAATTGTTTCATAATATGAACTTAACAAACGAACCGCAACCGTAAACTCGTCGAGCTGAGGTGGCATGTCAATTTTCAAACGACTGAATGAAATTGTCCCAGGACTAAACGTCCGTGAGGTCAAAATATTTCCAATTTTCAACTCAATTTAACACAAATGGCGTCCAACGTGGAGGCTAAGTAATAAAAGCTGTTTTCGCAAGACTTTGTACGTTCGAATCAAAGATTCAATTCATCATACTTCTGTTGGAAAAATTAGGAAAATGGAAGCAGGTGTAAGCTCATTTATCATTTCACTTCTTTGCTTTTTAATAAAAATAGTACTTTAATGGTGTAACATAAATTAAGCTCCTTTTCAGAAAGCGATTATGTTTTTTATGTATTTAAATGAAAATTTGATCATAACATGGATAAAATATTATCTATGCTACCTAAGAGTAAAATAAAATGTATTGGGCTAACGTGAAAACTTGATGAAAACAAAACAAAAGCATATACTTGATATCTATAAATGCTACGGATTTAAATTAACTTTTAATTCAATCATATACAAATATCAGCATTAATTAATACATCATTTTCATTGTCTTTCGTAATCTGTTTTTCTTTAACTTTTATAAAAGTGGAATCTCTTTCAAGAGAAGTAAATATTGTGGGTTTTACAGTCAATACAGCTTTTAGAAAAGTAGAACAACATACACTTCCAACAGTCACTAAATTACTATTGTATTTTATCTGCAATGCCGTCGAAAATACTTCAAAAGAAGAGAATGTTGCAGCATTTGCTATACTTCCGTTTTTCGTGAACTTAACGCTAACTTTTTTACTTTGTATCTATCTTTCTCATTAAAATCCATAGAAAATGTATCTTGCACTTATGGCGCCATGCATGAAAGAATCTCAAATCTTCCAAAAACCAAAGTACATAGTTACAAACCATCCTGCTTCCCAAATTGGACAACGTTAAGCTTAAAAACGAAATTAAGTTCACTCTATTTGTAAAGCCATGTGGTCAAGTAATGGCTGTCCCGAATTATTTTCGTAAGGCGATTAGTTCCGAATATAGAAATGAATTTCAATTTCCAAGCCAAAACTCTACCATCTACTCAAGACCGCAACTCTTTAATTTCACTCCCCCAACTCTTTGTATCATTAGAGTGTCTTGCACTTTGTCACATTATTTTCTTCGTCATTTCATGCTACCCTGACGAATCCAGATTAAAAAAGGTATCTGTCGGACAATTTTCGTTTGTAAAAATAGTGCATTGATGTTTTCTCATTGGTTTTGGCGTATTTGGAGTATTTTCGAAAGTAAAATTTTCCTTAGTTGGCGCCCAGCGTGGGTAGTTTCGAGCTATCAATTACTAACTAAATTTCTACTCTTGAGTTAATGAAGGATTGATTTTAGTAGAATAGATATCTTATAAAAACTCTTTTTTATGTCTAGCAAATAAAGAAAGTGCAATCATATTTTCCAACCAAACTCTTTTAATTTTTTCAGTGCTTTCAGAGCAAGATGTGGTGTGAAGGATTATCTTGAACGAAGATTACTCTCCTTCTGTTGATTGAATGTGGCATCTTAGTTTGAAATGTTTTCTTCAATTTGTTCAATCTTTCAGATTATTATCTTCTCAGGAATCTGCAAAAGCACCTGAGTAGAAAAAACAAGCCGTGAGGTGCGACCCATGAGGTCCACACAGTCAACTTCCCAGTAATATCTACATTGATATTAAAAATATTAAACACAATAAAAGTTATGGAAATAATACTACTTCAAATAATAAAAATGTACCTCTCATAAAAATTATTGGAATGATTTAATATTAATCGTAACATCTACGGGAGCGTCAATTGATTACGTAAGGATTTTGGTGCATTGGTTTGATTGATTATTCACGCGGATCAATCGGAAGGGGGACAGGTTACAAAGCAGTTTTTTCATTAAAGTTAAACATGGTGCTGTGAAAACTATTGAAAATCTGCTCAAATTTTGCAAATATTAATAAACTTTGATTGACTTTACAACAATGTCTTTAGAATAAGAGATTTAAGGTATAATGATTCGAATAAACCCTTTTTACATGGTGACTTTGAATGATTTTTTATTTTTAATTTAATTTGGTTGTAATCATGAGAAAAGTTTTTGCTGGTTTCTCTTCAAAAATTGATAAAAGTTTATAAATTCTATAAACATTCATTATTACGATGTGCAAATCAGGTTAAAAATGGAATTTTTTATGAAAAAAACATTACTTTTCTAAAAAAAAATTTAATAAATCGTTAAAACACTTTAAAATTTTTTTCAAAATATAAAAACATCATAAAGATGTTGATACGCGTCGATTGACACCTTAATGATGGAAAGACTATATTTGGTTCTCGAGATATAATGAATGACGTAAATGACCTTGAACGTTTAATGATTTTTTATTTTTTATTTAATTTTTTTTGTAAACATGAAAAAAAATTTTGCTGCTTTTTTCTCAAAAACTATTTGGAGTATATAAATAATATAAACATTGATTACCTAGGTTTGAAAATCAGGTTAAAAATATTGTGTTTTTTTAAAAAAACCTAATTTTTTGCACTTTTTTTTAAAAAATTAAAAAACGGATCCAACGATTTTTTTAAAAATTTGACAGATTCATAAAAATGTTAATACCCGTCGAGTGACACCTTAATAATGAAAATCGCATGTTTGGTTCGTGAGATAAAGCGCATAACATGGTTGACTTTCAAGAGGTGAAAACAGCAAACCCCCCGACCGAAGTGTCCCAAAAACTAATCAGCTCTTAAGATTGCAAAGACGCTTCGATTGACACCTCAACAAAGTCGATACGACTTTGTTTACGTGAGTTATGCTCGTAGAAAAACTGCTCGCGAACGCACGTATGTACGTACATACACACACACACACACATACATACTTCTTTCTGAAAACACTTTATATATACTCTATAGACCTCAAAACGTAAAGAAAAGTTGAAAATTTCAATTTCGATTTTCGAGGCGATTACAAGAACTTCCCATATACTGGGAAGTTAAAAATTTGAAACTTTTGCCGAAGTGAAAACAGATGCTGTGGATTTTTACTGGAAACGCATGACCTTTTCCAAGCATTAAATAAAAAACTTCCCGAAAGATCAAGAAATGTTATGAATCTAAATGTAATGTGATATCGTTGAACAAAACCAAAGAAAATATTTGAGTTTTTATTTCCAATAAAAATTTCTTTGAATTCGTTTATTTGGCCAGAAGCAATCTCTCTCTTTCTTTCTCTCTCTCTCTCTCTGCGCTATTCAAAGAAAGCGTTTGATAATTTCACCTTCATCTTCCCTATTTCGGTGAAAATTTTAACTAATTGTGTGTTTTGTTTCAGAAAAATTTGTTACCATCAGTTACAACCCGAAATGCTCTTTTAATTTCTTTAACGATAAATGCACGTTACATCAAACGTCTATTTATATTTACATTGCTTTTAGTTTTTTTCAAATCTAAAGACGCTGAATGCATCTTTAACACAAATAATTACTGTTAAGATATTTAAATGTTATAATGAAAAAAAAATGAGCCGAAAAGATTCATTTTCGTGTAACAGACTCATACTTCTATGCGTGTCCTTTTTCATTCGCCAGCAACTAGCATAAAGCATTTTATCTTCGAATTTTGAAAAGAAAAGATTTAACGTAATATCTTTATATGTTTGTATATGTGTTTTTGCCCTCGTGCATTTCTTATCAAGCGACAATTAACGTCGTGGTGTAGTGGGTTTATAGCAAAATAAAATCGATAACGATTTATTGATACCTAGTATTTTCGCTAATAATCGTAATTTAATATATTGCCTAGTCGAGAATTTTTAATGAAACCGTTACAGATATTGAATTTTGATGGAATTTTAAAGTTAGACGGTGGGTGTTACAATATACGTAAGTATCCGAAAGATGATATGCCTTCTAATTGAGAGTGAAATATTTATCTATTTACCAAAGCGGAAAATCGCAAGATGAAAATATTATATTATAAATTCCAAAAGGCAGCAATAGATAAAATGATACGCCATTCAAGTATAACATCTAGTGTCGTCAAAAATTATATACTGTATTCAATATTTGGAAAATTCTATCAGGCATCCTTTGAAATAAAGATATTCAATAAATATACTTTGCAATAATGCTGATTCAAAAGATTTTGATTTGTGTTTTCGTTTGAACATTAACTTCATTCATATCTTGTGTTCACTTATTACTTCATTCTACTAATATATAGGCATAGTATCTACAGTGGAGATCAAACCAAAAAGGAAATAGGAAAGGAACAAAAGCGGTTCTGGTGAATCAAGAAATCCCAAGAAATTCATGGCAGAATTTTTTTTCGGCATAAAAGTCAAACAAAAAACATTAAACGCGTGTAAGAAATTAATAGAGGATGCAAATCCACGCGTATGTGCAGATTACCTTTTCCACTAAGCAGGGCATAGATCTCCGCCAGCAATTAGTGGTGGCAGCGGTACTTGATGGATGGCGTCTCCAGACGACGATATTCCGTCAGCCATTCGAAGCGACAGTGGTGCGTTCTGGTGATGTAACTGCACACCTAATGCAAAAACGACGCAAAAAGGACTTACAAATTGAGCACGCCCAACAAAAAGGAGCCAAGATTTTGAAGTATAGATGGAAAGAAAATCTTCCGCCGGGTGCTTATTCAAATGAAAGGGTAACGATGTCTAGTTTTGTCTTTTGTATGATAAAATGTGTTGAGAATAATTTTTGTGATATTCTCTGGTACGAAAAATGTTTCTTTCCACTTCTTTCATTAGTTCCACTTCACTTGGTTGATTGGCTAGTTGGTTGTAGTAGCAGCCCTCTTTACTAAAAGATGGCTCACTTAGGACACGATATGCCCATTGTGATACCACAAACAGATAAGGGCGGCACTAGAACCTGTGAGATGACGAGAACCGTTTTGAATCTCGTATGAAGCCGGCTATGCAGCTGATATTTAAATCAGCTACTTCCGTGAGGCTGTCCATGAAGGGTGAGCCTAGGGTTTTCATGCGTTTCCTGGACAGTTCTGGGCATTCGCACAGAAAATGTTGGATTGTCTCTTTCTCTTCTTCCGATCTGCAACTCCGGCAGAAATCGTTGAAGGGAACGCCCAACCTCTCTGCGTGTCTGCCAATCAGACAGTGCCCCGTCAGTATGGATACGATAGGACTCAAGGTTTCACGACTCGTATTTAGAAGCTGCTTGGTGCGTCTGGGATTCAGTGCGCGCCAAGTTTGCCTGGTTGTCCTGCAGTTTTCCTCCAGCAACCAAACCCTATTTGCAGCCTTCATGTAATGCTGCCTAAATCCCAGCTTTATGGAAGCTAGAGGTTGGCTGACCTGGGGTGTAAGTGTATACTCCTGGAGCTCAGTGCCAGCTCTCGCCAAGGTATCCGCTTCGCAGTTTCCCGGTATATCACTATGCCCCGGGACTCAGCAAAGAATCACTTCACAGTGAAGCGACGTCACGTTCAGTTGTGTACGACATTCCATTACAATCATGGATGAAGTGTACACGTTGGATAATGATTGGATAGCAGCTTGACCGTCAGAGAAAATGTTGAGATTTATTATGGAAATTTTCTGATTTCTCAGCCAGTCTACCGCCTTCTATATTGTAATGACCTCTGCAGTGGTCTGGAAGCCGGAAGGATAGTTTCAGGCCTATCTGTTCTGAGAAAACGCCACAGCCAACTTTTCCATCCATTTTGGAGCCACCATATTGCCCTGTCATCCCTGCTTAGGATGACTGATTTGAAACCATGATGAAAGCCGGGAATCGGGAACGCGAGGTCCACTTCCCCTGGCATTGGTCTATCCCACTGAAGTATGGTGGAGTGGCCAATATCTTCACTTCACTTAGAATGGAGTAGGATTTGAAAAAGCGAATCAGTGAAGAAAATATCATTTTCAATCTGAAAATGAAGAATAATTTACTTCAAAAAGAATACCTCGCCCTAGATTTAAGTCAGTGTAACAATTTACTAGGAAATTTGATTGACATGCTGAACTAACATTTATTAAAAACGGAAGAAATATTTATGTTTTGTTATGTTCGACTTCCTCATACTACCACTAGCTATATAATCATTTATACGGAATATTCATACTCGACCGGAATGCTTTTCCAATCTGTATCCCTAAAAATCAACCATAGTTTGCAAACACCCCATTTCAAAGAACAGAGAACATGAGTAAATATGATGGAGCACATGACGTATGTATGAATCGAATCAATTTGATTTTGTGAGACAGATTGAAATAAAGTTCTTAAAATGTCGATTTTCGTTTAAGCCAATTCCTGTCAAATTTTGATCCATCATTTTGGACATAAAAATGTTTATGAAATCAATGCCCATAAGCAAATGTTTTCATGCCTAAGCCCATAGCATAGAGCAAACAATTTGACTCACATTTCATGATTCCCCTTTTAAGGATATTGATAAACAATTCTCCTCCAGAAAAATAGGAAAATTTTCGTTTTTCCAGGCAAGTAAAGCAATAAAACATCTAAATTTCAATTTCAAATGATTTTCTTCGATGCTAGAAATGTAAAAAATAGACGAGTGTTCCGCAAAGAACTTATTTTCTGAAATGAAATCGATTAAAACGAATAAAGGATTAAAACTACATGAAATTCGTATCCAAACGTTTTATCAATCCAATGGACTAGACCAGTGAATACTACTCAAACTGAACAACAAAAGTTCAGAATCCATTATTTTAGCAGATGTTTTCTACCACTATAACAAATTCACAACATATCTTCCTTTGAGCCTTTTTCAATAAAAGTTTCCCAAGTTAAAATGTTTTCCCAATGGGAAAGAATGATCAAATATTTTACAATGCTTTGACAGTTTTCCAATTTCGTATTTGGTGTTGGATTCATCACCAAAATTAAACTTGCATTTCTATTTCATCCGTTTACTCCTCAAAATTGAGGAATGTCTTTTAAGCATACTTGAATCTTTCACGGAAACAAGGACTGAGCTGCATTCAATATACGAACCGATTCTTTTGAAGGTCCAATGATTCTTGTTGACAAAAGTTTGCCGGGAGTTGTGAAAAAAATAGAGTTTATTTTTTTGGACACCAACGTGACGAGTTCGAACATAAGCACATAAATATGTAAACTCGACATTTGACTTATGAATTGTTAACAGGCCATTGTAAAGGATAAAATCTCATGTAATATTTAACAATGGAGTCGCTCGAGCTTGATATGGTTCCTATTGCTTTCGGGGGAAACTTTAAAAAGAGTTTCATAAGCAGTTTTCATCCTGTCGCAGAAGGCAAGAACGCGCAATAAACGTATGTTCTTGTTAATGAACTTCCAACTAATTTGCTATGAAAGGAGAAAACTGAACTGGAAAATTCAACATTCGTTTGCGAGCAGATAGGAAAAGTTTGTTCTATGTCACGGAAAGTGGACACAAGCCTGGATTCCGATGTTTAGAGAGTTTAGAGCATACCAAAAGTCAAAGAACAGCCACCACTAGAAAAGGATGGTATATTAGTGGTTTTGAGGTAGAGAATTAAATATTCAAACAGGTCGAGAAGGATTTCATATTGAATCCAATTTAATGATATTAGACTTCAAGACGAAATCAAGCTGGGGTCTATTTGAAAATTATCGAATATTAAAAACAAATCAAAGATTTCCATAAAAACATTAACCAAACACTTTTGACTTAAAAATTGAACAGCTCACTTCAGTGTAGCCCAAAAAGTGTATGTTGTAGAATCATTACTTCCAATCGAAGCTATTAACACAATTTTTTTTAATTCTCTTTATTGCATACAGTTTAAGAATCTTTGAATAAAAATTCAATTCGTTTTGTCATGGAAAAGTACACTTCAGTACTGATTCATATTCTCGTTCGAGAAAAAGTTGATAGACGATAGCTTACTTAATATATGAACAATGCATCATTTAGAGAAGAGTTGCTCCTAGGCTGCTCATTGAATAAATGCGATAACCTTTGCGCTACAGAAAAAGGAAAGGTTTATGTCGTAAGTCATAGGTGGTAAATGTTACATAGCACTAGTAGTGGCTATAGTTTTTGTAGACCTAAGGCTGGTACTGCCAACTATCAAAAAACCTAATCTAAAAACTGCTCAAACAAAGCTGCCAGGCACTTTAAGGCTGCCAGGTGCAAAACACCTGGTTTAGTTTATTTGAATTTTAATCATGATTTGATCGAAATTATGTAGTCATTTTTAAGATTTCTTATCAAATTAAATTTACAAAAATATGTAACTTAGAAGTCAGGACTAATTGGAGGCGTAGATATAAGACGTGTTTGAAGATATTTTTTGATCTTTCGTGTGAGATTTTCATTATGTATACAACATGACGTTCTTACACTATGTCTAAGGTAGCTTTGAAAAAATTGAACAAAAAATTCTTATTCTTGACTCACTCTTTTAAAAATAGCGCCACGCGATGATCATTACTACTTCTAAATCACGAATCAAAAATCAATGATCGAAAAGGAAACTATTAGTTTAATAGTTCGTCTAGAGCTTAGTTGAAACTTTTTTACTTGTAAATTTTAAAAGAGGAAAACACTGGTTATTATATACCAAAAAAATGTACCACAAAAGACAAAACTTGTATTGAGCACTAGTTGAACTAATGTAGTAAAAAATTTTTTTGATTCATTGATTTTGGATAAACCAATAAGAAGTCCTAAAGATCACCGCAAAGTACTTTTTGTAAAAGAGCGATGAACTGATGAGCTTATAATTTTGTCCAGAATTTATATTTTTAGTTGAAACTATCGTCAAAACAATTTGAAATGTAAAACTAAAAATATTATAAAACAGTTATTTTTTAAAAAAAATTGTCTATTTTTCACGCCATTGATTAGCCCTCACCGTTGAAGATAATAAATACTTTAATTTAGAAAATACTCTTCCATATTTAAATATTTTTTTTGCTCGCCATGGACTTGTCTTTTTCTACGAAGGAGAGTCAAATATAAACCGTACCGGACTTTTGTCTTTATGAGTCTCAGACTCTGCCGAGCGGTCTGGTTGGGCGGGGGGTCTTAAGTTGGTTTGTTAAGAGTGGGGACAGCCGCCTGCCGGGCTGCTCATTCTTCCAGTTGATCAGTAGCAATCATGAGTGAGCAAGTGGTTCCTGTATCCATTTAGCAACGTATTATCATTAAATTTTTAACAATTGAAGACGTTTCATCATCGAATATTTTGGCTAGATTGAAAGTGCAGTTTGGTGACAATACGCTTTCACGGACACAAGTGTTTGATTAGGCTAGAAAATTTAAAAATGGACGAAAAAGTGTAGAAAATGAAACTCACGATCGACGCCCAAGATCAAGTGTAACTGATGACAATATTCAAGCGGTTCAACATCTAATCGAGGGTGAACGCCGATTCACTATTGATGAAATCGCTTTAGAAGTGGATATTAGCCATGGTAGTGCTTATTCCGTCATCACAGATCATCTTGGCTTCCGAAAAGTCTACACCAGTTGGGTCCCAAAATTATTGACCGAAAATCAAAAAGCGGAAAGGTTGAAAATTTCTGAACGACTTTTAAATCGATTTCACCATGAAGGCGATAGTTTTTTGAAACGAATTGTCACGTGTGATGAGACTTGGGTGCACCATTACACCCTCGAGTCAAAAATGGCTAGCAAGGAATGGCCGTGGAAAGACGAAGATTGCCCAGTGAAAGCCAAAACGCGCCTCTCAACCGGAAAAGTCCTCACAACAGTATTTTTTTTACAAAGGAGTTTTACTGATCGACTTTTTGCACAACCAACGTACAATGAATGCTGCCTACTACTGTCAGCTGCTAGAGTCAGCAAAAGCCGCCAACAGAAACAAAAGAAGGAAAAATCTCGTCAGAGAGGTCATTTACCTCCATGAAAATGGCCAACATGATACAACTGCATTGACAAAAGATAAATTAATTTAACTGCGTTGGGAGACCCTGGAGCACCCTCTCTATAGCCCAGACTTGTTCCCATGCGACTATTTTTTGTTTGGTCCCATGATAGAAGCTTTGGGAGGCGAAAAATTTGAAGCGAATGAAGAAGTTGAGGCGCGCGTGCGCAACTGGTTGACAACTCGACCTCAAACTTTCTATGAACAGGGAATTTTTAAGCTGCCAAAACATTGGGAAAAATGTGTAGAGCGTGCAGGAGACTATGCAGAAAAATGATTAAAGTCTTATTTGAATATTATTACTGTTAATAAATGTGTATAAAAAAAGTTCGGTTTATATTTGACTCACCTTCGTACTTCTATATTAATACAAATAATTTGTATCTCTGAAATCACGCCACTTCTTAACCCAAGTTCATAGTAAATTCTCCATTTTTGGTGGCCCAATTTCACAAAAAAATAACCTTCATTCAAACAACTGATTTTTGGAATGCAAAAGTAGCAACGACCTTTAATATTCCCTCAGAAAAAAGTTCATTTCCACCAGAAATTCTTCTCAACTGTCGCACAGCTTCTACAACCCAGAAAGTACGATTTAATGATTTTTTCCAACACTGTTCTACCACAAAATGATTAAATTCGTAGAGCTTAAAGTAAATATCTGGCAATATGCCAATCTCGTCACTATTGTCAATGTCCAAATAACGTGCACTTCGAAAAGAAACCAGTATATTGCATGAAATAATAAACCATTGTCGTTCTTTGACACGAACAAAAAATAGCTTATTTGGTAGATACCCGATGAAAGAATTCTTGTATTTTTTAGCGAAAATTAGAAAATGTTATTACTTTTTATGCAGCTGATAAAAACATATACATCTTTCGTTTCAATTCGTTATTCAGAACGCTTAAAAGTTTCATTGGATTCCAAAACCAATCTTTAATTTAGCCTGATTAAAATAAATGTAAAATGTATATTATCTGACTAAATACCAGAACTTTTATCTTTCTGAAAATTAGTAATCTTTCTCGCATCAAGCTGACTAAAGCAATTAAGTTTAAGCAAGGTAACACATGGTTACCTTCAGTCGCTGCTAGATAAAATGATTTTAGACGGTCCTGAAAATGGAACGAAAAGAAAATAATGTTCCAAATATCGTGCAACTCATTATCAACATGAGTTATTTCAAGAAAATCTTCTGAGTAGTTAGTCTACCACATTACAAATGTTCTAATGAGGATTCTACGAAAAACAAAATGCCACTAATGTAGCTTATGGTTTTCCTCGTGTACAAAAGGAACCTTACCTCCCAGACGTATTGCTAGTTAAATTTAGTTCGGAAGCGTATGTAAGCTTTAACACGTGTTTGAATTTTGCAATTACATACCAAGAAATTTAGAATTAAATTGTCTGAATGCTGATAAAATTTAAATACATATAGATGTATGGATATATCTGGGAAGAGTTCAAATCTGTGAGGGGATGTTAATACAACAATAATTTAAAAATGCTTTGCGATTTCGTGCGATCCATCCAATCATCGAATTGTGCTTCTTGAAACGGACTGATCCTTTCAAGTAAAGAAGATGAATAATTTGTTGAGAGCTCTGGTAAGGATCCATTTACAAAACAAACACTACAGAATCATCAGAAAGTGTTTGCAAAAATGTTTTTCTTACTTATGTCGTTTTTCCACTAAGCTTTGTGTTTATCCTTAATGATAACCGTCGCGAGCTCTCAATCATCAAAAAAAAGGGTGGTGTGGGTTCTCCTTCCATATATTCAAGTCAGCATTGAAGTACTTGAGCAAATAGTGCTAAGTAAATTATTATAAACGAAATATCAAAAGCCAGCATTGTTCTGGTCTGAGCTAAAACATTATTTCATTGTTTGGAATTTTTATTTCAAAAAAAAGTTATGACTGCGAGTTTTTTGCAAATATCTACCAAACGACGAACGTTTATTGGAAAAAAATCCACAATAAATTTATAGACCATTCAATTTCCTTGGAAAAATGTCCGAATACTGTTTTCCATACGAGTGCAAATTCTTGGCAGTACAATATTTTTGGCGTTGCATCTCATTAAGTGGGAAAACCACTGTAGGATTTTCAAAAAATCAATTTTTTTTGTTGCTCTCAAGTATACCTTATCATCATAGAAATCATGTAGCAAAGTTTCATATAGTGGAAAAATCTCTAAGTGTTCGAAATTTTAAATTAACGCGGCGAATCTCACTGCTCCTTTGGAGCGCAATCCCCGCGCGTTTCTCCGCGCGCTGTTGATATAGAAATTTAGAACAATTTTAAATATAAATCTGTCAAAACTGTACACGTGCTCTGTTAGTTGAACGTTAGCAGAGAACACTGAAGTACGTATTTTGCAGATTAGTGATATATCAAATTTATTCATGATTTTTCCATAACTTAAACTTTAAACGCGTTTATCTCGGAACATTTTTCAAACTGGCCGGACTCCTTTCTCAAACAATTTTTGTTCGATTTACTTGAAATTTTTACAGTTTGTTCAAAACTAGTGTCTGCTAGAAAGCACGTAGAATTTTTTTAATGTTGCATATTTCAATTATTATTAACAATTTTCAAGCGTTTTTTTCGATTTTTTTACATTTTTTTCAAAATGACGCCATTTTGTCAAAACTCAATTTAAAAAAATCCTACGTACTTCTCTGGCTGTTATTACGCTTTATCGACAATTATTTGTTTGATAGCCATAACCTTAACAATTCAGGAGAAAACGGTACGCCTGCGAAGCCATGAAAAAATAATGCGTTTCTGGAGAAATGCTAGGGAGCCGCCATTTTGTTTTTTAAAGGTCTGCGAAAATTCAAAGAGGATGTCAAATACTTGTACAATATAGATCTTTTTACCAAATTTCGATATGTTGTTTGGTTTTTGAAAAAAAAAATCCCAAAAAACGACTATTTTTACCTCTACAGTAGTGTTCCCCCTTAAGTTTAATATCTTACTATCTGCTGTGAGAATCATAAATCATGGCTAGTGAAGAACTTTTTTGTCAAAAAAAATTTGTTGTTGTTGTTCAAAGTCCTATGATCCCTTAACGTGACCCACTTAACAATAAAATCAGAAAGTAAGAGACGATGACCGTCTAAACAGCTTTTTTGAAGCCATTGTAGAGTGTTGTCATGATTAAGCAGTATTATGGTTAAGTGCTGCCACAAATCTAGCTTTTGAGCCTTAAAAAACCAAGATATCTGCGACAAACCCAATTCCGAATTAAATAATTCTCTCTCCAGGATTCACTAGATGTCACAAATCAAATATGATACATGATGCAAATTTCATGGAAAAAATTAGCTTGGAAGATTCTTCATGTCTAATTTTTAATCATATCCAAAACCTAAGTACCAAATCAGTCTTCTGACTTTTCAACCTTATCCCTAAACCTTTACAATGAACCGAATAGCGAATCAATATGGCAAACTATTTTTGCAGTAATTTATTTTAAGTAAAAACACCGAGAAAACGAAGAATTTATATTTGCAGCTTATTTGAATGAAGTCTTACACTCAACTATTTATAAACATTATCCTAAACCACGAGACATCAAAACAAATAGCATCAGCGAACGAAATCCTATTGTGTAATTAATCAACGTCACTCATCTGCAGGATCAGCACTCGTCGGCACTGTCATTGTAACAAACTAGATAACTAGTTAGCATCAAACCTTCATGTAATGAAGGAGCCTTGCACGTGTTTATCATTCCACCCTGCGGTGCTCGCTAGGATACTAATCCGCAATTTCACAAAATAATGTTTCGGAAAAGTTAAATGCCGTCGCGGGAGCACGCTCAGAAAATGTATAACTTACAATCGATGAATACCACCAGAAGTTAATTTCCCACTGAACAAGGACTCCATTCGAAACCATTCATGTGATACTGATATACACAGCCCGATTACTGCAACTCGTTCAGTATCTAATGCGAAAATGAGCACCACAGCAACAACAATTGATGAAAGATTCTTGTGCACATCATCTAGACGACACGCGATCCTTTATCTGACTGTGTACACACGCCTTCAATCGCTTCCAGTAAGCACAACGAAACACAAACAGTAAACCATAAAATTTTCAGGAGCAACATAAAAACTTAATTCTGTGCTTGCCGAACAGCGGCGTGTATGATTTATTGTAAGCCTCCCAACAAATATATTTCACTCCGATGAAATCCACATCATATATCTGCAAGGTATCAAGGACTCATAAGCTCACAGATTCTTTTACGGGTTTCCGATAACGTTAAATGTCATGATCCTGAGCGTGATATTAGTACCCACAGGAATATGAATATTTTAACGACCGTTGGCCAGCTTTCAATAAAACCAAAACGAATTAATCTATCGCTATCGCATGACAAGCATAACTCTGAGATTCTTTTGAACAGTCTTAAGGATTAGCTTATTGAATTTCTTGGTTAGCAATGCCGTCACCGCTATATGGAATTTTGTTGTGTTCAAAGGGATTATAGACATTACCATTCAAACTTATTTTTTAAATAAATCTCATTACCAGATAAAATTCAGAGTGCCGTTTCTTGCAGACGTTCACTCAACATTGGGATATTAAATTTCAGCCAAATCAACGGAAGGATCAGATGGTGAGGACTAAAATACGAAATTAAATGACTTAGACTTGTTTCCATTTGCTGAACTTTTCCGAAAATATCTTACAAGGATGGAGCCTGGTGTTCCATTTCACAATGAGTTAGTCTCCTATTGTTAAACCCACTATAGCTTCTGAAAGTATCATATTATGATTGTGTCTTTCAGCTCAATATTATTTACATTTTGATTAATGATATTGGTGGAAAGATGTAAATATTCAAATTAATTGTCTCGTCAAAATGCTTAGAATATTATTTTCACTTAAATATTCCAGATCGATTATAATTTGCAAGAAATCCGACCCATGTAAACCATGTAACTGTTCGATACTTGTATCCATTATAATGCTTGACTATTTGATGAGCGACTGAATTCAAATAAAAAAGAATTAAGATAAGAAAAGAAAAAAGAATTAAGATAAGCAATAAATGCAAATAAAAGTAAATAAAAGTTTTTCACTATCTTAATGAAAAATCTTTCTGGTGACTGAACCAACTATAATAAATTTTTAAGTAATTTAACTTCGCGTCATTGGATTTGAATGTGCCAATTACCATCGATCACATAAGAAGACCATTTTAAAATAATGAAGACTACATCTCGTTCTTACTAGTCCTCCTCAATGAAGCATGGAAATGATCAATCTCTAACAGAGGTAATATATCACTATGTCTAATTACTCGTGGTTTAACTTGATGTTGTATATTTGTTATTTACCTCAAAAACAACGCATTTGGACCATATAACCATACTTACATTTTTTGGCGAAGGAGGACAGAGCGCCACTAATTATATGTGGAGGTTTTTGTGCGCTTCCTTTTCATTCGAAATGTGTGGGTATGTTTTTTCGATCTCTCGAAGACTAGAGGTGCGTTGACTGCTGGCAGGCCAGCTAAGCTTGGCGCTTAAAGTCATCGGTCGTTTTCCCCAGTATTTGCCCAATCTGATTACCGACGTGAGATTCAATCATCATAATGGTCAAACTACGAACTGTCAACAATAACAAAATCCGTAAATATCAAATCAATTTTTTTGGGTTATAATACATACATCAAATTCCAAATCGCAATCAAGACTTTCCGGACTCAAACAACCACGCAACAACATTTTTGCGCGAGAACAACTACCCCCGAACGGCTATACGTCTCACACAAGTGGTTTGGATTATGGTGCAACATCGTCTTCTTTAACAGTCACGAAAAATTCCGACACCCTTGATCAACTCCTGTTCGCCCATTTCGGGTTACTTTTTCTGACACCTCGTGTCGCTACATCGCCGTTCCTCCTATTATTTTTAACTGACTACGATATCATGGTGGAAATGCAATGGACGCGCAACGATTGGCACAAAATATTACAAAGTGATTCTAGGAAATAGGGATTAAACAATAATTGATTACAAAATCGAAGAAATTTAGATGTTTTTCCAACCAGCATTTTAGCCATGTTGGACGGATCGAATTGTCAGTCCAACTGGCAGTCAGGTTGGGAATCAGGCTGGTATGAATCGGGCTTTAATGTACAAAGATAATTAAGAATATGGATGGGCACAACTATGCAGGAGGACTAAACAAAGTAGACGTCGGTAACGAAACCAAATCTTCAAACATTTGAAGGCGAACAACTTCTTGTTAATGATTTTAAACCTAAAATACAAAGCTCATGACCTCATGATGAATGAACGTTAGTCATTCAATTCTTGCAAGAAAGTAGCTCATGTATCTTATAAATAATTGCATTTTGTTTTGAAATTGATGTCTTGCAAAAATATGTAAAACTTCTTATATCTACAGTTTTGGTCTACCTTCTACAAAAGAGAGGGAAATGTCCGAAATTAACTAAAAACTATTCTTACTAAATACTTGAACGCTCTAAAAAAATCAAAAACCTACTTTTTCACTGTTCCGTACTTTTAGCTTTTGCTTCAACTTTAGAATAAAAAAATACGGGTATCGCTCCGAACTAACGTGCGATAAAGTTTAAAGTTTCATCAAACTGTAATGCACGCTCGCATTATTTCTTCTGCTTCGCTTAAATGCATTCAAACTCACTTCGTAGTGCCACCAAAATGCAGTGCGTCTTTTGTATTTTGGATTTAAGCGTGCAAAAAATAAGTGTTGATCAATTTGAATATTATATATTTGGGCAGAGGAGCAAATGAAGAAAAGACAATATTCAATCTACCTCCTATATTGCTAGATACGGTTTTCGCATCTGCGGCGCAAAATAAATAGACTTTTTTTGATTCCGTCACTGACTGTAGTAAGTTTGGTGGAGAGATGTTCCAGCATTGCCAATTGTTGAAAAAACATTCAAATGAAAGAAAATGTTTTAAAAAAATTAAAAAAATGTAGAAAATGTAAAAATTGAAGAAAATGTAAGAAATGTAAAATATGTAAGAAATGTAAAAAAATATTTTAAAAAATGTACATAGAAAAATAGAAAATCTTAAAATGCCAAATAAGTAGAAAATGTGAAAATGAAAATGTGGCTTTTATTTTACTCGAACCTTAACCACTCGGTCTTGCTTTCCGGTCACTTTTTACACTGAGAAGGAAAGAATACATTACCTGATGGAACAAGCACTAAGCTTACAAGACAATCGTCTTTCGAACTCGAATAATATGATGTGATGTCGCATTGATCATTTTTAAAAGTTTTCACCAGTTGATATCGATAGTTTAAATTCAATTGGATCCTTGAGAGCAATGAAAAAAAATTTCGCTTAATAAAAACGGTACTGCGATATCTTATTTTTATATTTTCTCTTTCGCAAAAATTTAATTGATACTTTCTTCCTAAAAAAAATTCCGCAACAAAATCTAATACAAACTGCATGTATGTGGCAACATAACAACTAAATTGTTTCCAAAAGAAATTTAGCAACAACTTTTGAAGCCTTTTGGACAAAATTACTCGGCACTTTTCGTATAGTATTTCGAAAAAAAACTCTACTTGACTTTGACGCCAAATTCAATACTTGCATTCAGTAAGAACGAGGTAAAAGTAATTTAGAATAACAGTAAACCCAAAAATGTATAAATGGTAAGTTTTCCCGGTCGTAGTTTTACACGACACACAAATAATATTTTCTCGATAATCGCAATAAAGTGTTTTAACAAAAAATTGAGTCTGTAATATACTCAATATTTTCATAAAATGTTAAAAAACGACCAGTACAAAAACAAAAAGAAGCATCATCATAGCAAAAGATCTCTTCATCTCAGTGTAATACAGACGTAACTAATGTAGCCGATATAAGATATCACACTACATGTAAAAATTATATAAGCGGACGGAATTTCAAACGAGTCAATCACTACCATTTCGCTTTATTAAATTATCCTTATTTTAAACTTACAACGGAATGCCAGAACTGGTCGTTCGAGATAATTCAATATATATTCTCTTTTTAAAGGAACTACTTAACAACTTTTACTTTGAAAAACTTTCACGACTGATTTATGCAACTCACTCTTAAATTAAGCATTTGAAGTACTAGATTATTACTGAATATACGAAACTACCATTCATGGGGTGTGTTTTTATAAAAGAAAAACTTCCTTTTAATTTTGTGTATCTTTATTTGGATTCGTAATCGATTTTCGACCGTAATCGTTGGTCTTCCTAAATACTCTACTTATATACTAATTTTACAAGGGATATAGTTAATAAGGATATGATTAAGAGGATATTTTCAAATTCGTACATTACAAGGGATATAATTAATGAGGAATATAATTGAGAGAATATTATTAAAAATGGAGATTCTTAAGAACAACTGATTAATTTAAAGAGCCATGAATTAACATTGCCTTCATCATGATTCATTACGGGGTTTTTTCCCTATAAATGGCTAAGCTTTCCAAGGCATCTAGTTCCCGTACGTCTCTCGCTTCCCTTATTGGTGCTACGTCATCCTCAGTTAAATCGTGTCCTGTAGTCACGATGTGCTCCGCCACAGCTGATTTAAAACTGCCTGTCATGCCTCTCTTCTTCGCAGCTTTCGCTTCACCTAAGTGTTCCTTCATCCTAGTACTGATAAGTCTCCTTGTCTGACCGATATATACCTCTTGGCAGGTGGGGCATTCAACCCTATAGATCCCCGATTTCTCGTGTGGTTGTTGCTTATCTTTAGTCGATTCAAAGATGTTTTTGAACTGGTTTCTGCCACTCGTCTCGATGAGCTGTATTGATTCATGGCCGTTTAGGTTCCTTTTTATTAGGTTAGTGACACCTTCGTGGTAGGTGATGGCCTTCCAAATCGTCCTTTCTGAGTCAGGGTTTAGTAAACTTGACCGTTCTTTCGTACGTCGGGTTCTTTTGATTCTTTCCGCCATTCTTCTGATTGTTGCTGGTTTAAAGCCATTTAAAATTGCAGTCTGGAGAATATACTGCATTTCCTTCTTCTTGGCTTCCTCTTCAAGTGGTAAATCGTACATGCGGTGTATCATAGCTCTGTAAGGAGAAACTTTGATTCATTGTGTGTGGTTCGAAGTGTTTGGGATCGTTCTTTGCGTAAGCGTTGCTTTTCGGTAGATATTAAAGCTTATGTCGCCCCTTCTCCGTTGTACTAGCACATCCAAGAACGCCAGGTTGCCACCTATTTCTTCCTCCATTGTGAAGCTGATACTCTGATGTGCGTTGTTAAGATCCGTTAATGTTTGCTGCAAATCTCCTTTCTTGACGTACGCGAAAATGTCATCTACGTATCGTAACCAGCATCTCTTGCCTCTTCCAATCTCGACATAAAAACTTCACTGAAAAAAGGTGAGAGCGGGTTTCCCATCGCTACTTTCCCTTTGAAGGTGAAATAATGTTCAGTCATGCACAGCTTGCAGAGTGTAACATATTGCCTAGTTTTGGTCTTCCATGATGATGAATCGTCTTGTTTTAGCAGCCATTTTTCGATGTATTCAAGTGTTTCCATCATTGGTACGCTAAAGAAGAGCGCGTTTACATCGAATGAAACCATAATCTCATCTTCTTCTGGTGGTCCAAATCTTCGCAGGTTTTCGGTGAACTCCTTACTGTTTTTTACCGAGCTGCTGACTATTCCGTTCATCCCTTTGAATTCCTTTACGAGCCATTTGGCCAATTTTTGGGTAGGCGCATTTGTGGCGGAGATAATTTCTCTCATCTCATTCCCCTCTTTATGAACTTTTGGGAGGCATTTGATCCTAGGGAGTATTGGGTTGGTAACTCTCATTTTGGTTAAATCACCAATTATTGCCTTGCAACTTTTAATCGTCTTCTCAAATCGTTTAATCGAGTCATCTAAAGGATTTTGGCGTAGTTCAAAGAACGTTCCGTTGTTCAATTTTTCAGTTACCGCTTCATCATATTTGTCCTTATCCATAATGACGACTGTATTTCCTTTGTCAGCCTTGATGAAATATACCGGTTTCTTTTTTAATCCAATGGCTGTGGCTACTTCTGAGCTGTGCTTTGGTTGTTCTACTCCCATAATCGCTTTAGCTATATTTCTCCTTGCAGAGGTTTTTTGCACTTCCGGTAATTTGCTTATAGCTGCTTCCATTTGTATAATGATATCTTCTTTTGGAATCTTTGCTGGTTTAACCGCATAGTTTAGTCCCATGTTCAACAGTCTCATTTCGTCTTTATCGAAGCTCACCGTTGACTTATTAACAACTAGTCCTGGAATTTCTTGCACTTCGAAGTCCTGGTAGTTTCCCCGAGATGCTTCCTCCGATTTCAAAAGCTTCTTAGCATGTGTCTCTCTTTTTCTTTCCTTCTCGCATTGGTATGCACGATCTGCTTTTTCTAATAAATCTTCCATGTGTCCTTTGCCGTAGTGTTCCGAAGCTTTCATTAGTTGTAGGTGTTTCTCATAAGTTTTAAGTGTAGTATCGTTCAGTTTGAAGCTAAGTTGCTTAATACTAATTTTGATAAGATTTCTTTCGACGATATATTTTTGATTATCCGCGTGTTTTATGCCGCTGTACAGCCTCAGCCTAATCGCTGAAGAAGACCGAACGATTACGGTCGAAAATTGATTACGAATCCAAATAAAGATACACAAAATTAAAAGGAAGTTTTTCTTTTATAAAAACACAACACGTAGTATTTTGTGAAGATGAAATCAATTACTAATACCATTCATGGTTTTACTGAAGGATTTATTAACAGTCACCATTAACCTTACGATATAAAAATATTCGACTCAACTTGGAGGACTTGGAGGATGTAAAGTGAATATATTTTGGTGAATTTGGACTGATATTTTAACATTCTATAAATGATTGCAGGATTAACAAAAATTTCAAATACTTCAAACTATTTTTATCTGAAAGTGATTTCTCTACGAACCCACCAATAATAACCGTAGCTCCTTTTCACAATCCCTGAATAAAATTTATGATTGTTCCCATTCTTCATAGTTTTCGTACTTTTGCTGAATTTCAACTTGCAATTGAAACAAAGTGGAATGGAAAGCTCTGTCACTTTCCGTATCATTTCTCCTCAACCACATTTTCCATAAACTTGAACAATTTGCTTGGCTACTTGCAGGGTCTCAAAATACTTTTTTTTCGTGATTTTCAATGAAAAATTTACATATATTCACCATTCCACAATACAATAGATGGTATTCAATTCAAAATAAACATTTTTACGGAAAATTCAACGCACAATATGTCTCTCTTTTCTATTTTCGAAGCCCTTAAAACGAAGACAAGTTATCTTCGAAGAAAATCCATTAAATACGCCTAAATTGTGTTCACAATCTCTTTCCTTTCATTCAAGTGCTCTTACAAATCCAATTTCTATCCAATACACGAATATGAAATATATTATGGAAAGTATTTCGACGAATTCAACTCTCGTTGAAATGATACGATATTGTTGAAAGTATCATAGCCTAACATTAATAAAGATTCACAGAACATCAATTGTACATAGAATTGCGACTATGATGTCAAAAAAAATTTCGAAGGAAACATTTCAAATGTACCTGGCATTCATACAAAATTCTTCAATGGATTTTCTCAAGATGTAGATACTTCAATGCAATGAATGCGCAAGTAGATATTTTTTGTTTAATGGTGATTGAGGTCCACATTTTTTTCGTCTGCCGCCGTGATGACTTGTCAAAATTGTTTTGTTAATACTAATATAATATTCGAAAATAAATTCCTAATGTATCTGCGAGTGTACTTTAGAAATTTTAAAGTACTTTCGGATTTGAAGATGTAAGCTAATAATATTCAATATGAGAATGGCATAAATAAAGTTAATTTGTTTTATCACGTAGTTAATGAGGTAATAGAAACTAGAAATAATTATGGAACACCAATTTTGAAGCCTCATCAGTCTAAAACATTTACGGTTTTAGACTGATGAGGCAATTTTGTATGATGTTATGTTTAGATACTTCTTTAATTTGTTTATGTTCCCATCAATTGCAGCTGACTGCAATCCAACAATGATTCTATGTTCTAAACATCATATGTTACACTTTCCTATCAAGGAAAGATGAGCCAGCACTTGGGAGTTAATATAAGCTCAAAATCAATTAGAATTCTGTTGGTTCGTAATTTATTGGTGTAACCGTTCCCCCATGAAACAAAGAACGAAATATAAATATTTTTATAAAACGATCATTACATTTTATTATTAGTATTGGCTATGTGAATAAGACTCCGCCCTTTCCCTAAAGATGTCGTTTTTAGTATTGCTCGCGTAGACTAATACATGGCAGCACTTGTATTCGCACTACGTGACATTTGGCTAAAGTGTAAGCACCAAGTGTTTTTACTTCCTTGAAAATGTCGGTTTTCGTTCCGAAGAAAACATCATTTGTGGGAAGTGTTATTACACTGTTTTATTGCAAAGAAAAGTGCAGCGGAAACTTGTCGATTGTTTGTGGAGATTTACGGTGAGTATGTTCCATCTAATAGAACGTGTAAGGAATGGTTTCGACAATTCCAAAGTAATGATTTTGGCACTGAGAAAAAAGAACATGGAGAATCACCCAAAAAATTTGAAGATGCGGAATTGGAAGAAATATTGGCAGAGGATTCTTGCCAAACTCAATCCAAATTGGCTGCAGCATCAAATGTTGAACGATCAATTTTTTCAAAGCGTTTAAAAGCAATGAGGATGGTTCAAAAAGTTAGTAACTGGGTCACCTATGAATTGAAAGAAAGAGACACAGAACGTCGAAAAACAATTTGTGAAATGCTACTTCAACGACAGCAAAGAAAACTATTTTTGCATTGAATGGTCACATGAGTTGAAAAATTGATGAATTATGAGTATCTGAAACGTCAAAAAGGTTAGGTGAAATTAGGTAAATCCGGTCCATAACACTCAAAGAGAAATATTCACTATGATAAGGTTATGCTCTGCATTTGGTGGTATGAGAAAGGTTTTGTACATTATTAGTTGCTCAAACTCTCTTAAATTATAAATGGAGACGTTTACCAACAACAGCTAATGCGTTTGGAGCAAGCCATAGAAGAAAAACGACCAGAATGGACGAATAGGCACAGTAAATTAATTCTTCAACATGATAATGCCAAACCGCACAAGTCGTGAGTACATATTTAGATGGACACGACTAGTAAATGCTATTCCACTCGCCATATTCGCCAGACATAGCTCCTTTGGATTATCACTTATTCCGAACGATGCAATCCCATCTTACGAGATAACGGTTCACTTCACACTAAAGTATCAAAATTTGGATTGATAATTGGATCAGCTCAAAAGACCAGGATTTCTTCAGGCAAGGAATACGTAAACTACCTGAAAGATGAACGAAGGTTGTAGCTGCCGATGGAGCATACTTTTAATAAACTTCACTTTTATTTTCTAAACAAGCAAATTTGTTTTATTTTAACAGAAAAGGGTGACGCCATACTCACACACCCAATGTAACATAAAAAATATCATTAAACAATCCTGAAAAATATTATATTCTACGAAATAATTTCCAATATTTTAGCAACCATCCAAAAGAACTCGAAAGTTGATACTAACATGCAATGCGACACGTGTGTCTCTGGAAGAATTCTAGCGAATATGTCCAAAGCTATCAAGTATTGAAAAATAATGTCATGTGTACCCTTACAAATAATCATTCCCTTACTGCTTACAACGAACTGGATAATAATTTCGATCCCATAGCTCGCAGCATGCAAACATGAGTGATATCAATCGTATCCTATTTTTAATAAGCTTCTCTCGTTCGCATCTGATCTCGTGAATACGAAATTTAGCTAGGTTCTAAGAAAACGGAAGTAATTGAAAATTCCATTTGAATTTTCATACAGACTATATCCTGTCGTTAATAACATCATTAGTCACTTTTTTTTAGGATAACGAATGATATTGTCAGTCGATTTTACATGAAAAGGATTCGGAATTGCAAATTTGAAATTGATATTACTTTTAAATATATCGTTTTGTTACAACAAATTGAATTGAATTACTGGCATTCAAAAGCTGCTTAAATACTTCTTCCAACAAATAATATTCAAAGCAAAATGGATAGATTTGACAAAAAAGCAACAAATGAAACGCGCGTTTAAAATTTGAACAGTATTTTTTGCCACTTCTCACGAATTCACGTATTTCAATCCGAAAAGCGTTCACAAGACAACTAAAACCATAGCACATTTTCAATCATGAATTAATAATGAAATACGAATTATATATCACATCCCCGAAAATAGTCATGTTTTTCAATGGAAATTTATTTTCAATACCACTCAATATCTGATTCCTACATTGAATTGGGATACTCTTATCTATGGCCATAAATAAATTTATCTTCCTTTTGACTGGAATTGATCAAATTCACCTTGTTTTGTGTTATTCTTACCTTCTAATCTGCTGCTATTGTTGTTGTTTTTACTTTTGAAAGTGGCTATTTTGGAAGTGTATTCTGCTTAACTATTGATTGTATTGCTTGTCGATAAAATTTGATTTGTATTCACAATTCGTTTCGTAAACTAATTCAATGATTGGATTCTTAATTGTTACAACTTTGGACGGAATAAGAATGAAAATCAATAAGTATTCTGTTAGAAATTTGCGTGATGAGGTCTAAAGTAAGTCTGAAAGTAATATTCATAATTGGTCATTAAAGTAAAATGATGAAAAAAGCTATGGAACAAAGAATCTAATCAAATTCAATTATTATGAATTTTGTAAAGTTAAAAATTTTGGAAAATTATTGTGAAAAATTCAAAAGTTTGCATAGGTATTTAAAAATATTAAATGAATTTTCTGGTAATGGGAACAATGTTGTAGTATTGTGTTTTCAATTCTTGATTTATAGTTTACTCCATTTTTACTGGCTGTAATTGTTTGACTAGTACGTTGTAGCAGGAACTATTAGAAATTCGAATTCAACTTATTTTATTTTCAGCTTAACGGGATACCTTTACTTAGAGTTAACAAAAAAGGTTTCAATAATTCTATCCACACTTTTGCTATTGAAGGAATGATTTCTAACGGTAACAGTGGACTTTATTTTATTATATACATGATTATTGACACTACCTGCAAACCCCATCTCACTTGGAACTATAATCTTGACTAAATTTTCAAAACGAGAACAGTTGGTTTGGGATTTATCATACTTTTGAAATTTAACACATTATCAAAACGTGGTTATATCTGTAACGCGAAAAAGAAATCAATAAATTTTACTACAGGGCCCGGCACTCGAAGTGTAACCAGCTTTAGTCCGTTGTCGCAGCTGTCACACTGGCATCAGCTGTTTAGAAATTTGCTAAGTGACAGTGCTGAGTATTGTTTACAAGCGTACAAAAGCATTTTGCTAAAAGTGAATGGAAAGTAAAGTTATAAGCGAACGTAATAGTGTGATTGCTTTACATTTAGCTGGGAAATCACAACCAGCGATTGTTCGTGAGCTCAAACACCTCGATATAAATAAAGTTTTTGTTTATCGCACCATACACATTATAATGATGCTGGTAGCATCGTAAAACGCCTTGGAGATGGTTATCAAAATACTGCAACGTCACCTAAGATGGTTCGAAAAGTGAAGAAGCGATTCGAGTGAAATCCACGGCGAAGTGCCAGTCAAATGGCTAAAGAATTAAAAATATCCGATCGCAGCATCCGATGTATATTGAAAAATGAGCTCAAGGTCAAGCCTTACAAGTTCCAAAAGGCATATGATCTTACACCAAAGCAGCAACAAGTTAGACTTGAGAGAGCGAAGGAGTTGCTTCGTTTGGCCGAAAGCGGTCAATTTCGAACTAAGTGTTTTTTTACGAGAAATTTTTCCAATTGAGCAATTTGTAAACTCTCAAAACGATAGGGTTTACTTGACAAACCGTTCATACGAGAATTTGAGTCATCGGTTGGCCACCAGGAAGTAGCACCCACCACAAATAATGATTTAGGCCGCTGTAACCACGGATGGGCGCTCTCCAATCGTTTTCATTGAGCCTGGCGTCAAAGTAAATGCAACATATTATGAAGAAAGTATTCCGAATTTCGGTCACATACCATGGAAGTTTCAACAAGACTCTGCACCGTCTCACAAAGCGCGAGTGAACCAAAAATGGTTGAAAAACAACGTTCCGAACTTCATTTCCACCACACAATGGCTCTCGAATTCACCAGACGCGAATCCAATGGATTATTCTCTCTAAACCATTTTGGAAAGCAAGGCAATACACCAGCCTCGAGACGCTGAAAAAAGCCATTGTCCGTCCGTGTGTAGGCTAAAATACATTCGGGCAGCTTGCGATTCATTTTTTGACCGTCTCAAGGAAATAGTCAAGGTGAACGGTAGTCATATTGAGCCAAAGTGGAATGATTTTGAATTTTCGATTATTTTCACACATTCTGTACTTTGAAATAATTGAAAATCATTTTCCAAACCAAATGTATTGCCTTTGAATAGGTTACACTTCGAGTGTCGGACCCTGTAATGACATATAGTTAAATTTGCCATATAAAAATGAAGTTACTAATTGACTTTCTGTCCAATGTAAATCGAATGCAAAAATAATAATAAACCAACCGTTTGAAAAAATTCAAAATCTCTCGCCTATAGATAACACTCAAAATTAACGGATTAAGTTAGCCAGTTTTATTTGTGCTATGTCGGTTTTAGGTCTCACAGCGAAACAAAATTTCTCTACTTCGAAGCATATGATATTTGCGAAACGCATTGGCTGAAAATTGTTGTCATTGTTGAATTGAGTTATTCGCATCACATATTAAATTTCACTCCAATTACATAAGTGGATGGAAGTTCAAGCGAGTCAGACATTATCACTTCACTCCCTGGTATAAGTGCTTCCTTATTTGGGAGAACATAAAAAGTGAGCGAAGCAGTAAGCAAACTTTTGCACTTCTTAGTGTTATGCGAGCTTTCTTATTTGGAAATCAGAAACGAAAGGCAAGAATCAATCGATTGGAATAATGTTATATATTCATTTGAGTTTGCTTGCGAAAAAAGGATTATTGATAGCAAATAGTACAAATGTTAGCTTCTAATTAATACAATTGGAAACAAAATATTCTAAGAGACACATTCAAATGTAGGCTATGGTAGCTAATTAATAATTCATTTAGAAATTACAATAAGCAATACAAAAGTTTAGTCCGATTTTGAGATGAAATGTGCAATCAATGATTCCATAAATGGCTAATAAGCAAAATCACAAACAAATTTCCGAGCATAATACGGAGAAAAGTGTGTTTTAGTTGTATGCTAATTCAATCCGTGCATCATGCAAAAAGATATTATCAATTTTAGATGGAAATCCTTTCGGGCCTAGTTGATTATTTCTCAATTTCACGAAAGCATGATTATCGGAATGTGTGAAACCATATTGTTGGTATGCATCAAATATTTCCACCCCACTGACCTGTTATACTAACAACTAACATTGCATATATCATACCAACACACTTTTATCGAAGTTTTGTGATTTCTAACAAAAGATACATTGCTAGTCTTCCAGTTTATAGGAAGTTTTTGTAATCACCCCGAAAATTCAATTTGAAATTTTCAACATATTTCAATACATTTCCTTAAGGTCTTGAGAGTGAATTTAAAGAGTTTTTAGAAAGAAATCAGTATGTTTGTGCATAACTCACGTAAAAAAGTCGTATTGACTTCATTGAGTTGTCAATCGAAGCGTATATCTCACGAGTTGATTAGATTTTGGAAAATTTCGATCGAGTAGTTTTTTATTTGGACCCATCCAAGGTCATTTCTGACATGCACCATATCTCGCGAACGATACATTAGATTTGCGTCTTTAAGGTGTCTATCGAAGGGTGTTGGCATTTGCATGATTTCATCGAATTTTGATATCATAAATTCAGTGAATCTGTTTTAATAAAAATAGTGTAAAAATAAAGTGTTTGTTCAAAAAAAAATTGTCTGATTTGCACTACAAACAATCAATGCTCTTCTTATAAAGACTTTATTCTCGTGATAATCAAAGCGCTTTATAATTTGATTGATTTGAACAGATTTTCAATAACTTTCGTACATCGTTTTTTTTTATTTTAGTAAAAAAAACTGCATATTTTTTTAAATTTACTTTCTATCATATTTGCATTTGGCAATCAACGCTTTCAAAGGTCAGATGTATGTCTCTGTCTGCCAACATTTTCGTCAGAACCCTTTTGTCTTTCAAATGTCGACATGAAAATAACCGGCTGGGTAAAATAGGTTTGGGAACCTATCGCCCCTCCGATTGATCCGCGTTAAGATTCACCATCCACCAAAAAATTTACGTAATCAATGGACGATACCTATGATGATATGATTTTTATTAACTCATTCCACTTGCTGTACTGAGTTTTTTTTATTATTTAAAGTATAATTATTATTATGTCTACTATTTTTTTATTTTGTTGTAGATATTTCTGGAAGTTGTCTTTGTGTAACTCTAGGGTCACACCACGCGGCTTGTTTACAATGTTTTTATGGTTACATGCGTTTGGGAATCAATTGGTTCTAGCTAGCGAAAATAATTTAACACGGCCTACATAATAATCAACTAATTTTTGTCATCTTAACTTTATAGCCCGGTAAACATGAAAACCCTTCTTAAAGTAAACACAAAAGAGACGCCAAAGATAATCATCCGAAACGTGTAACATTTTGGTTTACCTAATGGCACCTTACCTTTTTTGGGTATTTTACACACATGATGGTAAACGCGGATAAACGAAACACATTCCAGTTAAAGACTCAGAATTGTATAATTAACGTTAAATGGACCGCAAACAAAATTGAGTTTTAAGACAGAAAGATATCACCTTTTATACCCAAATCTCATTAGAGATAATCACTATCATTATGTACACATATTAACATATCATACCATTGTATATTCACGTTTAGGTAAGAACAACACCAGCGAACCGTTTATGTTGATTAAAATTTAATTTGAAAATCGACTCAATTTTTGAATAAGGAAAAAACCACCTTTTTAATTGGTTGGGCATCGTTTCTGTTGCGACCATTATTATTGATTGATACATAGAATAATTATTTCTAATAATAATGTTGACATTTAGCACAAGCTCAACAATAAACTTATCTAAGCATTTTCGCTAATTTTTTAGTATTGCAAATATGCTTTAACTACATTCTCAAAATGGGAAATCATGAGTATTCATTAAATATTTTTTGTTTAATATATTGTACCTCCTCATAGCGTAGTAGAAGTACAAATTTTTTTTTAAATCTCGTCAAAATTACAAAAAACGATAAAAATTTACATGTAGGTAGTTGAAAGGGTTAGCTTTGATATAAATTTGATACAATGCTAGGTATGTAATTTCTCGGAAATCAGCAAGTGAATTTTGTTTAGCAGTGTAAAGATTTTTTTTTATTTTAAATTATGTCTTTCAACTACTTACGTGTAGTTTTTTTTTATTTTGTATTTTTCGTGGCGTCAAATGTCTTGATTTACTAGGCTATCATTCAATTTTTTGTTTAAGGGGACTTTTAGGTTACAAATTTTCAAAAAATTGAATTTTTTTATCGATTTTAGTTCTAAATACACTCAAAAATACGATGTAAAAGTTTTTAGAGCGGTATAAAATTTTTAAACTAATTTGTAAGGGCCTAAGGCGAAACGCGGCGAAAGCACATTTTTCAACTCTCCAGAGTATTTCATCGTTCTCGGCTCCCCACTTGTTTTGAAACATCTGCTTCGGTTTATACTTGTTTTTTTTTTTATTTTGCACGTCAAAATGCAGCAAAAAAGCCAAAAAAAACTGCCGATCATACGGAATTTTAAATATGTTGTGAATGATATGTCTGGCTATTTCGTGAACTAGGATCATATTGACCTAAAATAAATTTTCCGATTTCCAGCCGATTTTCTAACCTCAAAACCCGATTTTTTTCAAATGGCCGCCATTTTGTTATTTTCCGGCGGAAAAAAATTATTCTAGTTCACGCAATTGCCATTTAAACAAGAATTAATTTTTGTTCTAATTTTTTTCTCAGATGTTTCAGACTCGAGAAATCACGTCCACCATCAATTTAGGATATTTTTTTGAAAAATTCGTAAAATCCAAAAAACAGGTTTCAAAAATTCTAAGAAATTTTTTTTGTATACTTGAAATGTTAATAACTATTTCAGAACGATTTCTTTTTCATCGAAAAAACGTGTTTTTTGGTAATCGTAACCTAAAAGTTCCCATGCTCATTTATTAAAAAGTTATATTCTTAATGGTTGTAACAAAACATCTTTAAAGTATATTATAATAATAAAATGCAGTTATAAGCGATTATAACGTTGTTAGATAGATTCTACTTCTACGCAATGGTTTTTATTGTTGGTAACAATGTTCCTTTTTTAAACCATTTACATGAAAATAAGATGTCATAACATAGAAAGAAGTGCTTAAAACTTTATACATATTTTTTATCTGTCGTCATCAGTAGAGCTGACTGTCGGCTGCTGTAGGGCTTAATCATAAAAGTGTCATACGTCGTATACTGTTGAACCTTTGCGATGTCCTGGATTTTTTTAGGCGTTAACTGACACTTTTCCATGATATCACTTATATTAAGATAGGAATACAGTTTCACATTAGATTAGTTCGAATGTTACAATGTTTCCTTAAGATATCCTTTTACAGTGCTACTGTATACGTAGTGCCTGTACTTCCTTATGTTGAAATGTTCACTCCTTTGTTTTACATGTTGTTTTTAAAAACATGTAGGCCGCCATTAATGGATGTTAAGAAATTTTTTTCACTTTTTATGGACTTTACTTCAAACTTTGGGTATGTTTCCTTGGCATTGCTTATGATGATATCGCATTCGCTTGGAACACCAAAACGATCTAGCCTTCGATAGCTTTACGATTTAAAAGTCCATATTCCAAGGCACACAACTGTGCCCTCACACTGGAATCGTTGATTACTGAAAACCTATCGTGCATTACCAAAGCCAAAAAAAACTTTTAAGCATGTTGTGCCTATTCTGCCCACCTCAAGTATCCCTGCAAAACGTGTAGCTGTTTAACATTTTTAAAAATGTTGTTTATAAAATTCAGAAGAAAGCTACAAACTTCGGTGAGGCCTTTTTTGGCTGTTCCTTTTGTATATGTATAAAACGAAACCTTTTCATTGCCAGTATCATGAACACTGAAGACGAAGTACCATAATTTACGCAAATAAATCATTTCTTGAGCTGGCATATAATAAAGGAAAAAATTCTGCACATAATCAAAAGTGCTACATCATTCCGGTTTTTGCAAAATTCCCATATATCTTCAAATTTTCGATAAAATTTATTTGCCTACCGTTTGTGAACCAATAGAGCTGCTGCGGCTGTTTTGCTTCCTCGTTTAATGTTCAACTTTTAATTTTAATTGAAAGCTCTTTACATTTTAAAACATACGTCTTCATGTAGTCGCCCGAACCTGCAGCCATAGCAACCATTAAAATATTTGAGCAAGAATTCATATTTTGCAACATTTTTTCGTTCAGAATTTTTCTCAGCAAATATTTCATGCATTTTTTTTGTAAGCGACGATTCTAAATAAATAAAAGTTAAACTGGGATAAAATGCTGCTTCTGTAGGAAGCTGATTATTTGGTAGTATCAAAAATGTTTCCACGATTCAAGTGTTTGCCTCTCACTTCAAAGGGTAAGTGGTTACTTTAAACCAACCTTTTAAACTGTGCTGCTACTGAGCTCGATAAAGAGTGATGGCTCATATATGCCTCACGACTAGGGTGATCAGATGTCCCGTATGTTATGGGTTGTCCCGTATTTCAGGCGCGAATTTTTCACTGTCCCGTAATTTGACGAAGCCAATACGGGACAGTACATTGTCGCGTAATTGTATGATTCAATGGCATTTAATGATAAAAATTTCTATTCGAACAATATTTATTTTCTCGCACAAAGCGGCGAACACTACGCGAAAGCATATTTGATCGAATGACGTGGGTAAGGCCTCAATTGCACTATCATAGAAATTTGATGAAAACCTTAGTACTGCTTCTGCAGAATTGAGTCTGAATTTCTGACTGAATTTTCTGCTGTTGCAGAATTTTCATACAAAATTCTGTTCTGCACCGACCTTAGTACTAGGATTTATAGCAGAACTTAGTTCCTAACGAATGCTTTCATTTCCATGTATTTCAACGTGACACTTTTATTTATTATCTCAAAACTTCGGGTACACAGATATCTGTAATTGAAGGTAGTAAATTTTCAAAAAGTGCGCCAAACTCTTTTATCCTTTGTACTGATGGCAGTGCTTAAAAATGTCAAATGTTTTGAGCACATGCTTGAATTCTTGGAACGAACTTTCGGGTCTGGTCCTCGTGTTTGTCACGCTGTGCTGTGCAGTAAGCGATTTGTTGTGTTGCGTTTGATAGAGATTATAATTATATTAACGATGGAAAATGTCAGTGATGAAAATAGTGACAGCAGTAGTAATGAGGCGACAATTGTTTCAGGTGCAAAAAAACGTAAGCGAATGTGTCATTATAAAACCGAATGGGAAATTACTTTCACGTGGGTTCAGGCTTGTCGCAACAATGTATTCCAAGCTTATTGCACATTGTGTAATCGTAGCTTCAAAATTACTGCTGGTGGTCTGAATGACGTGAAACAACATGACAAGGGTACAGAACATCAAAAACGATTTTAAAACAGTTCGTGTGTTCTATCCCGTCATCTAATGCACATGTCGAAAGGATATTTTCTTTATGTACCAACACCTGGACCAAAAATAGAGACCACCTCTCAATAGAAAACCTGAAATCTGAGTTGCAGATAAAGACAAACTGTGATTTATCTTGTCCGGATTTTTATAAACTTATTGTACAACGCGACGATATTTTACAGGCAGTGAAGTCGAGTCAAAAATATTCATACCATAAATAAGAAATTTAGCGTCCTTTTTTATTTGGATTTTATGGTATTTTATTTCATCAAGAAATCCAGAGTTTACACGTAGACATGTATAGGTTATTTTTATTTAGTTGGTTATACCACCACTACATTTCCTTATCCAACTAATTTACAATTTGTTGCATTTTAAAATAATTATTTTATTATCTTACATTAAAACAAGTCCGAGTTTGTTAAGTATAGGTTATTTAGTTGATTTTTCTATATTTTTTGTAATAATTTACAAATTGTTGTGTTTTTTGATATTTATTATTGTTTTAAGGTTATTTCATTGGGAAAGTCAGAATTTGTTTTTATATGTTATTCAGTTAATCCACATTTTCTTATCCAAATTATTAACAAACTGTTGACTTATGATTGTTTTAAAGGTAATTCATAAAGAAAATCTAAGTTTGTATGTATACGTTATTTAGTTGATTATTTCACATTTTCCTTTCCAGATAATATGTAAATTGTTGTGTTTTTAAATATTTAATATTGTTTTTTAAAGTCTTTCATTAAGAAATTTAACAATTTTTTATTTAATTGATTATGCCAAATAACAAAAATGAATTTTGATTTTTAATAAAAAAAACGGCCTGTCCCGTAATTTAACAACAAATCCCGTATTTTTAGTGCAGTTGACCCGTAAAACTGGAAATCAAATCTGGGCACCCTACTTACGACATACCATAGTACAATTGGTGCCTTTCATGGCATAATACTTTAACAAGGACCAAATTCAATTTTGATTTATTTAGCAGAGCGATGTCTATGAATAACGACTAAACAAAAGGTGTCAATTTCACTTTTAAGGCTTCCGCTAAAACAGTGTTTTTAATGGTTTGTTTTTCTTCAAAAGTTAAGTGTTCTACATATTTTTTAACAGCCTCAGTCTTGACCTGCTTTAGGCATTTATCACAAATCATCCCTTGTTCTAGTCAATTTTTCCAATTCTTTTATATCCTATTTTTTTATTTATTTCACCTAGCTTTCTATTCGGCTCACTTGCCTCAGATTCAGATTCAGAACGTATAATTTGTAAGCCTCTTTAACACAGAGATACTTCAGGACAATGAAATGCTATTCCACACTTCACGGTTCTGAAAATTTTGTCAAAATGAGCTAAAAAACCTAAATTCAACGTTAAAACTATCCAGCCTAAAATGTAATCGTTTTTCCGCTCATTGAAAACTTCACGGCTCAGTATAATGGATGTGGCTGACCGCCATTTTACTTCCTTCCTGCTAAACTATATTCCACTTTTAAACTGTGAAATAATCTTTTCGTGATTTTTGGAATGTTTCTGTTTTTTTGACTCAATTATTGGAACTTCTAGGGAGGCAAGGGATATTACAAAATTAAAATTTCATATGTTAGAAATAACCGCAGATAGTTTCTCAGAGCAAAAACAAAATAAAAATGTTGTTTCATAAGCAAACCAACTGCAACTTGCATCACATAAACGGGTTCGAGAGTGAAAAAAATATCCCTGTATTTGATTTGAATAGAGATGGTGGATAGGTGGAATGATCCACTCCGTGCCTTTAATAAAAGGAATCATTTCACCATGAAATTTCATACATGAGCTAGATGTTTTAAATCCTATTCCATCCTACCTTGAACTTATCAAAAAACTGCTGTATTAAACTTGAAAATAAAACAAAATTCCACTTTTCCTAGAATCACAATTTTGGTTTTCGTAACACATTTGTTGTCTTCGAAACTTATGATTCATTATTAGTTTAAAAAAATATTTTCAAAGAAGACGTTGTTCCCACTGTATTTCAGCATAATCCAAAAAAATGTAAAACACATGTGTTGTTGCAAATCCTCAAGAAAAGAACAAAATCATCTTCATAGGAGATCGAATCGATAATTATCTACAATTTCACCATAGCACATATTCAACGTTACCATACCATCTTCGTCCTTGCTTAGGGCTGGTACGAGTGCATCATGTCACGAGTATGAAACTTGATCCCATTCGCGTAATTTACCTTCCGGCAATTACAGTGTAAACATACCCGTTTCGCTAGTAATTTACATCAAGAAGTGGCAATGAACAGTAATCCAATTTTTCTGGTTGAAGAGTGTGAAAAGAGCTGATATTCATCGCAGACTTTTATCACAATACGAGGACGATGGTGTATCACGTAAACGTGCTGTTTTCTTTTGTAAATTGAGAAGATGAAAAGATGCTGGGCGAGTGTGATACAGGAAAATAGAACAGGACGTCTCCACCATGGTTCAGAAAGCTCCTGGTCCTAGAACACAGACAAGCTACCATCCGTGAAGTAGGGACTTCTTTGAACATCAGTCATGGTTATTCCCATCAAATCATTCACGACGAACCCATCTACTTCAAAGTTTGTGCGCAATGGACCCCACGACAGCTTGCTACAAAATACAAACTTGTTGATTTCTGCCATCAATAAGCCAACGCTTTTTGCATCACTTACTCGTTTCATTTATTTATTTTACATAATTTCGCGAATATGGAACTCTTTCTCCCTATAACGATTACCACTAGAATGCTTTCATCTAACATTAATTCCTTTTTGTATTTTTAAAGTTGTTTACGTGTTCTTCTTTTTAATATCAGACAGCCTTTCGTGCAGTTCAGTGCAAATAGTTACGAACTTCGACAAATTTTAAGAAATTTCCAGAGAGAATAAGTTTTTTGACAATTTTTTGAAAAATTTGAGTTTCAAGCTCGCATAAAAATAAATTTTGAAATTCAAGCAATGCTTTTGTCAGCAGCAATCACTAGTACCATTCAAAAAGAGAGTAGGAGAAAATCTTCTTCAGTCTTCACTCATCCAAAAACTAAAAGATCTCAACGAGAAAAATTCAAAGTCACAAAATTTTTCAATTACCACTTTATCTTTCGAAATTTTCAAAATATTCATTTCATCGAGAGAGAGAGAGAGAGAGAGAGAGAGAGAAAGAAAGAAAGAAAGAAAGAGAAAGAGAGAGAGAGATACTCTTTTATTATTATTTTTTTATTTTTGTGAAGATTTGGTTTCCTAGTATAAATTGGCTGAGCAAAAATAACGTTTATGCATCTTTCGTAATAGATTTGGATTTTTCTTTAAGTTTTCTTACAAATCGTTCAAATAAAGTATAAATATTTGATAATTCATGAATGTATCTTATTGGTTTCTCGTACATTTAATTTGACGATAATTTGACAATACTTTCTCCTTAAAAATTTGATTAAAAATACTATATTAATCAATTTTTTATATGCATACATTGTTGATGGACAAAATAATATTGACAATAACATAACATACATACATTGACAATAACATAACATACATAAGTAAAATACACTCTGAAATTTTATCATCTAACAAATGTAAACAATCGTAGAAAGTATACTGAAAAATATGGGTAAAAACAGGTGCTCTGTTTACGGGAGGGAGGGGTTTGATCAATTTCGTAAAATGTTCAATATTGTTCACTGAATATCTATGAAAAAAATCTAGTAACTTTATTTGTTCAATTTGAATTATTTTACATAAAATGATATTACTAAAAATAATTATTCGATATTCCCATAATAAAGAACTCATGCTGTTTATTCCGGATTCTAAATTATTCAAGATTTAAAGTTCGCTTCAAAAGTCTTTAATTGTATTTTGTAAGGTACTATAAACAAGTTTGCTCATTAATTTTATGTTTTTGACTATACTGCTTTGAAACTACATTAGAACCGGCAATTTTGTTGAAGATACTTTAAAATCTTGCAATTTTCAGATCATCTATCTATACTATAATAAAGATGAAGAAGTGTGAATGTCTATACATTTAATTTAACAGGAACTAGAAGATGTAAAAAAAGTTTATTATTCTGATTATTTTTTCGATGGCCGCAACACAGAGAAACTACAGGATAGCTTTTGATTAAATTTGGCGTAGTGAAAGCTTCTATTCTTGGTCAATACTTTCCGGAAAATAAAAGGGTTCCTGCAAAATTCAAAATACTTTTTTTCATATTTGAATTTCGCCCGAAAACTGAACACAGTGCTTGAAATGTACCAGTGGCAACATCTATCGTTGATTGACATGCAATGATTTTTTTAGACTTGAGTAGCTGAGGATATGTAGGCAGACGGAGAGCGGTTCAAGCTCAGTTTTTTCTTTGTGAAAATTAACGAGAGATCTAGGTGAACAAAATTGATTGCTAAAGCAAATGACTTTCATTTCAAGCAGGACAGCAACATATCTATTTATTTATTTATAATTTATAATTTTTTATGTGTGAATAGCTTCTTATATCGTTATTTACAGATTTTTCATTAATTTTCGCCTTTTATTTGATATTTTGGATATGAACATTTAACCTCCTAGAAAAAGATCCAAATTTTATCAAAAGCCTGAAAGTGAAAGAATGATAATAACTAAACTCTGCATATCCTCAAATCAACGCGAATGAATTTGAAGGTGCAGCTAATAAAACATAAATTTCGTTTGAAACAACTTAATTTTATTCCCCAATTTTAAGAGGATTGCAATAAGAATTCTAGCTATAGTTTTAATCATTTCATTGGAATACACCATGCCTTACATTTAGTTTCAATATCATATCATCATCATCTCATCAAACATTTTATAGAATCTTTTCTGGATGTATTTATTTCATTTTTTTCAAACGTTTGTCTAAAAACTTGGTTTTTTATTAACAACATCATATGTACATGTTAATTTTCAAATGTAAGGCAAGAGGGAAATGTTGGCCACTCCACCATACTTCGGAGGGATGGACCAACGCCAGGGGAAGTAGACATTGCGCCCCCGATTCCCTGCTTTCATCATAGTTTCAGGTCAGTCATCCTAAGCAGGGATGACTGGGCAATAGAAAGAAGTGGGATGCAGGAATCGGTCGACATCTACACTGATGGCTCCAAAATGGACGGAAAAGTTGGCTGTGGCGTTTTCTCAGAACAGCTAGGCCTGAAACTATCCTTTCGGCTTCCAGACCAGTGCAGTGTTTTTCAGGCAGAGGTCATTGCAATATACAAGCAGTAGACTGGCTGAGAAATCAGAAAATTTCCATAAGAAACCTGAATATTTTCTCTGACAGTCAAGCTGCTATCCAAGCACTATCCAACGCGTACACCTCATCCATAATGGTGATGGAATGCCGTACACAGCTGAACGTGATGTCACTTCACTGTGAAGTGACTCTACACTGGGTACCGGGACATAGTGATATACCGGGAAATTGCGAAGCGGATGCCTTAGCGAGAGCTGGCACTGTGCTCCAGGAGTATACACTCACACCCCAAGTCGGTCAACCTCTAGCTTCTATAAAGCTAGGATTTAAGCAGCATTACATCAAGGCTGCAAATAGAGCCTGGTTGCTGGAGGAAAACTGCAGGACAACCAGGCAAACTTGGCGCGCACTGAATCCCAGACGCACCAAGCAGCTTCTAAATACGAGTCGTGAAACCTTGAGTCCTATCGTATCCATACTGACGGGGCACTGTCTAATTGGCAGGCACGCATAAAGGTTGGGCGTTCCCTTCAACGATTTCTGCCGGAGTTGCAGATTGGAAGTAGAGGAAGAGACAGTCCAACACTTTCTGTGTGAATGCCCGGCACTGTCCAGGAAACGCATGAAAATCTTAGGCTCACCATTCCTGGACAGCCTCACGGAAGTAGCTGATTTGAATATCGGCTGCATAGCCGGCTTCATACGAGAATCGAAATGGTTCTCGTCATCTCACAGGTTCTTGTGCCGCCCTCGTCTTTTTGTGGTATCACAATGGGTCTATCTTGGCCTAAGTGAGCCATCTTTTTTGATAAAGAGGGCTGCCACTACAACCAACCAACCAACCAAGTGTATTATGTGAAAGTGATTAATTTATTTATTTATTCTATTTATTGACAATAGTTTAACCATTTAAACTTCATGTCATATTAGCTTTTACGTGGTTGAGCTTATTTGGAAATTTCGTCGCAGGAAATTTTACTTAGCATCGTCTTGATTAATTATGAACACAATAGTTGCGAATTTTAGTAACGAGCGTCTTTCAACAAAAATTATCCTTTGCAATTTTTTCCTTTTTAAATTGAATTATTTGCTGTCACTTTAATCTATAAAATATACTTTCTTATTTGATTTTCGTGGTTGAATAAAAAAATCATTTTAGTCTTCAACATTATGTTTGCAAAATTTCTAATAGTGAAATTATCGACCCTCACGAAATTACAATTTCAGCCATTATTTTTGGACCGCATTGATAGTGTCTATCAAAATACTCTCAAATAACCTAAATTTTGATTACTTAACTTTTTATATTGAATCAAAAAAGTTTCCATTCCAATATTGGCTTACCTTACAAACGCAATCGTACTATCATACTCTTGCATCGAAATAATTTCCGTTAGTAGATTCACTAATTCCGTGCGATTCATCATCAAAAGCTCGGTCATATTCACTATATTTCTCAATGAAAAACGATTTACCGCCAATATTGTGCAATTCATCAATAAATCAGTACCGATTTGTTCGCCCATTGTCGCTAGCCAACAATTAAATTTCACTATTCTCGAATATAACCACTATCACTTTTACACTAACCCAAACAACAAACTATTTACAAAACAAGTGTTATCCTTTAAAGCACTTTGATCAAATCACTTTATTTATTTTCGAATTGAGTTACGTGTTGTGTAACAGATCCATTCATACTGGAATTCAAAAATCTTATATAGCGATGAGGGAAATTCAGCAACTGCAGCCAATTTAAGTTAGCTGAACGGAAAAAAAGATACTTTTAAGGGAAAATTTTTAAATCCCTATTAAAAGCGCCATACCGATTCGGTCAGGTATAAACAAAAACTGCCTGCATCCACATATAGCAACCACGTTGGAAGCAACAGACTTGCTCAATGTCCGATCCGATGGAGTCCTTATCATAGAGGGGTAGTTGCTCATATTGCGTCAGTTGAAATTTGAGGGTACTTACTTGCTTCATGCATAGAATTTCTGGCGGTTCAATTTGAATGAATCCTCAATTTTGATATCAAAATGGAAATGTATATTAACGTATTTCTGGAGTTGTTGAAATTCAATTCCATCCTTCGAATTTAGAGTCATTATAAACTTTCCACTGCATAGTGTATCCATACCCCTGACGGCAATTTGGTCGCGGAACATGAACCTAAGATTACATGCCACTGGATGCGCACCAAAACCCGACATTAAAACGCGCAAAGACTACCCCACTAGGAAACGTATGCACTCAATATGATATCATCCCCTACTTGTTAGACATGTGCGTGTGAAAACCATTGCAAACCGGTGAATTTCACGATAAGCCATTGCTACCTATGTCCTTCTCATAACCAGGATAACATGCAGGAACGGAGGTATTTTTTGATAGCTTTTGGGCAAGCTAGCTCCTTTCCCATCACAACAGCTATACCAACTTGTGATATCGTTAACTTAACACGGAATACATTTCTTATATTTTATGCAAGACTTAGGACTGCTTTGGAATGGTAAAATGAAGTAAATTTAGCTCGATGCATGCTCCTTGTTGTTTGAAGTCTTTATTGAGTTACTTGACAGCTTAAGGTTCGAAGGTATCTAATTTTATAAGTTCAAAAACTTTTTTTTTATTAATTGCACACTATCATCCAAAGCTGTTTTAAAATCCATTTTTCAAAGCAAAGTTTTAAAGATTACATTTTCGAATAAATCTTTAAATTGTATATTAAATTAAGACCATTTAAAATTCTATGGTACCATCACATCATACAACCTATAAAGCCCTTTCTTGTGCTATGGAACGGAAGTCAGATAATAAAGTTCATATCAACTGCTTCAATCTGGCTCGCCATATCCTCTTCTCTCTATCTTTGGAATGCATAACAGAACATACAAATTTTCTACTTTGTGAATTGTCCTGGAAAGTCTTCAGATAAACTACGTTTATCTGAAAAGTGAATCAGCTGAATATCGATTACTGGAAACGACATGAAATTTACTATGTTATAATGGACACTATGATTTTCAATAAAAGTAAAAGACATTTTCGGCATTTTAAAGTTGCACTTAAAAATGGAAGCATGTTAGAAAGAGGAGTTAAATAATAGTGTCTAAAAAACATGACCTGTTTATAGTATAGTAAATTGTGTATATTATTTTTTGCATTCGTAATATTATCATTGTACCTACGGTCAAAAATTAAAATAGATTATTTTTTTATTTATTATTTATTTTAACTTGATTCAAATGTATGCAATGGACTATATGTTCTATTAGTTTAAATATCGTATTTAATCTAATACATAATCAATTCCAGATAATACAATATCTGCGTATTCAAATATAGATTTTAAACTATACTCTACGAGCTTCGATGGAGTGGTTTCATATTTACAAAGATAGTCACTAGTGCGGAGTGGCTATTGATTGTTACTCGAAGTAGTTTAACTAAGCCTTGAATAGGTTCATCGGGCGAAAGCTACCATGGACCCTTTTTTAACAAAGCCGGCCGCGATGACAAGCGAACCTAACAACCCTGCTAAAAAAAAGCATTTTAACACGTGTTTATTTGGTCCTAAAATGTTTTTTTCTGTGTGACTTGACCCCCTTCGAAACGCAATAACTCCCGAAATAGTAAAGTGATCAAAACAAGCAATACCGCAAACGACTTGCGACAAAATTGCCCTAAAGTTATTATCAATGTGTTTTGGGGTTAAAATGAAAACAATGAAGCTGTGGCGCTCGAAAGATATTCCCCCCTTTTTGGATGCCGTTTTGAGCTTGTAACTCTTTTATTGTTAAAACCACCTAAAAGTAATGTATGCATGACTTGCTGCAAATTAAATTCTTCACAAGTTTGCCATATTTAACTTTCTTGTGGGAGCCATGGTTTCGGAGATATGGGGGATGTCCTACTATTTTTTTGTTTCCGAGATGGAGCCCAGAGGATTGGAGCTGCGACCCCAGACACTTGGATTTAAGCTTACCGTAAGACATACTACACATTGCGCCAAAAATCCGGCTGCCTTCTAAAATGCTCCGCGAGTTTCACAACGGGGAGTTCGCCACCAAAAGTCGATTATTTGGCCTAAAAACGGGTTTTTCACGCGACTTTCTTCCCTTTCGGATGGAATAACTCCCGTTAATGTGCAGTTATTGGAACAATCAATACGGCAAACGATTTGTGATAAAATTGTCTTGGAAAAATATTCGAACGTGTTTCGCGTTAAACGTGAAATTGTGGCTCCCGAAAGTTATTCCGCCCTTTTTGGGTAGAAGTTAATGATTGTCCTGAAAATTAGATCAGGATATAATGTGTGACCTGCTGCAGCGAAAGAGAATATGTGCCCGAGTTAAAGCGTCAGAGTCAACCAATTTTTAGGTAGAAAAGGGAAGAAATTTTCATTTTAGGACTAATTATTAGAAAGAGTTGAGAAAAGGGAAAAATAGAAGAATATGGGAAAGTCTGTGGTCAGATACACTGATACATACATATTATTCAAAGTGATAAAATATGGTGATTCGATTTAATCTGTTAACGACGTAATGGTTGCGTTTATTATTATTCAAACAAATTATCGAGTTAAGCAAAAAAATCTATGCGACACTATTAAAAATTGAAACATACTTTGAATACATTGTGAGCTATCCATATATTATTTCACGCGCTTACAAGGGGTGGTATTGCAGGGAATGTGAAGAGACGTGACAGGAAGGCTCGGAGAAGTTACCAAAAAAATATGGTAAAAATAACACTTTAAATAGTAATGATACATTACATTAAGTGGAATAAGTCAATATTAATATCTTATTATATCTTATTCATTATAAATATTTATTATTTGTTTTCATGTTTTCATATGACTATTTTTGGGAGTCAATCGAAATGTATTAACATTAAGAGAGGTCCATGAAATTTTCAATAAATCCAATGAAATTTTTCTTAATTTCATTGAAAAAACCCTTAAAAAATTACACTTTGTTTCAAATTTAAAAAAATATCTTCTGTGCTTCTGGCCATCAATGATTTAAACAATCAAATGCTGCATTGAGTTTGTAGTAACGTGAAATTGATTTTTTTTAGTTAACTGTAGAAAAGTAATCATATAAAAATTAAAAGCCAATAATAGGTATACTGAATAATGAATTGATACGAAAAATATTATATGATTTTTCATAGTCTCATGGTGTGTTTGTGGCTACCATAAACGCATTGTATCATACAAAATTTCATTCGTGAGATATCGTCCCTCGCCGAAATGACCTTGGGTGTGTCGCAACAACAAAAAACACGCAATTCGAATCTTACCAAAATCTAAGAAACTCGGATGCGTAAATATCTATAAAATCTTTTTTTGAATGAAGATAATCTCAGGAATGTCATTATTCCGCTTGAAAACAAAAGGAAAAGTCGATAAAAATACATTTGAAGCAGTTTTGTTCCATTCACATTCGGGTTCTTGTTCTTGTTATGGACAAACTTGTGTTACGAGCACTGCATTTCCTTGAAATCTTGTTTCAAGCAGGGTGTTTATTCAAAAATGTCAATCACCATGTCAGTGGTTGTCATTTTTGAATTTTATACGTCAACATCGATTACTAGCTTATTTTGATCTGTGATTTTGTCCAAATTACGTTCCAAAGGTACGAATAAAATACATAGTTTTGAAACCAATAATGGTAAAATTTCCGAATGGAGCCAACACTATGTAGTTTCGTGGCAGTGTAAAACGACTATAAGACACTTCGAATGACACTTCAAAAAAGTCCATACGACTTTACTCTCGTGAGATATCGTTCTAGAAAGAAATGATCGCGCACGTACGTACATACACACCATACATACTATTTTCTAGAAATGTGTTTGAATAATTCCTAAGATCTTCAAACGGAAAAATATGTTGTAAATTTCGATTTTCGGACCAATTACAATCACTTTCCTTTATAATGCATAATTGATAGGGCTACATTTTCTTACGTATTTTTTCTAGACCAAGTTACATCCCACCTGTGATAAACCAGAAGGACATATTGAATGAAATAAATTATTAAACCATTTATTTGCGCATATTGTGAAATATTAATGCAAATCCAACTTATTTTAGGAAAAATCCAAATAATGTTGCTCAATAAGCACTCCGATAGTATAGATATTTTGATTCGCATTATCGTCTCTATATATTTTGTACGATACTCCAACCAAAGTATTTTTACCAAAGCAAATTGTGCGTAATGACCAGACGATACTTAATTATCACCAACTCGAAAATATGACGTAAATACATTAGCGTGAATTCCATCAGAAAATATAATGCTTCGATAAAAATGGGTAGTAAGCCAACCTCAAATACCCATTAGCGCTTGAAGTCTCCTATTTTTACTATCGAACCAAAACAAAGTCTATTAAATAACAGATTTTGAGTAGTGAATAAAAGCCTAATGCATACTATTACTCCGAACTCGCAAAGATATCTTTTTTGTGAAATTTACGTGTATCTTATCTTAATAATGCACTAACAACTCACAATCTGTTTCATAAGTATTTGATTATGTGACAGAATATTGAACTTGTTTTTAAAGGGACTTATTATCAACCCTTAACATATTACTATAAATAGTATTTTGTCCTGATTGAGCCGCGTCGAAAGGAAACAACATTGGATACTCTGCCTGTAAGAGATATTTTCAAGTAATATATGTACACATGTATATTCAATGACAATGGAAAATTCTTGGTAGTAGTAACGTGACCCTTATTTAATATATAGACTTTTCGAAGACAAGTTGAAATGCTTTGATGGTCATCTTGTAATTACGTTGTTTTCTACAAACAAGATGAGGTAAGATTACACGTCGTCCATTTAGAAAACTGCGCTATATTTGGAGCCATAACTTCTGCTATAAATGTCTAATGAATTGGTTACGCCATACTCTAATTTTTAAGAAATTAAGAACCCACTTTTATAAACAACTTGTATCTTGTGCTACTTAGCTTTAATGAAAATCTTCATTTTCATATCAAATAATCTTTCGAACTTTTCTACCAATCTTAAACATAGACCAGTCAATAAACTTTGATCTTCAAAACTTTATGCAGTCCTACACTAATTTTTTTGTTATTAACAATAATTAACTATTCATAAATAAAAACATAAAAGCAGCCGCACACATTTTCATCCTCAAATTAATTAATTAACAGGATCTTGAATTGCAACCCTCTCGTGGGTTAACTTTATCTGTGTACATGCTTTGGCGAAAACAAACAGATGCTAGACAAAGTTCATCGACGGCAAGAATAAAAGTTTTTTCATCAACTTCGAACTCATAACGTACACAAAAATATCTGTGAAGAACGAAAACAATTGATTCCTGGCGAAAAAGTATCTTTTTGTCGTTGGAGCAAATACAACGCAAAACTGAGAAAACTGATACACTTGGATGTTGGGCATATGGCGCCAACGAAGGATATTGGTAATGGTGTTTTCCATGGTAATTAATGAAGTGAAACGAATTATGTTGTAGTGGTTTGCCGAGCCCTTTCGATGGACCAAATAGATTCAAGATTTATTGAAAATGTTTTCATGTGTTTCTTGTAATAAAATTTATTCAAACTTTGCAAGACATGTCTCGTTGTAGAATTATGAAACTGGCGAGCATACTCAAAAACTTTTTAATTAATTCTGCGTCATGATTAAATTAGATAAACTGTCTATTGAAAGATTAGGCGTTATAGGCTACCGATTTAATTGTGTTCGCATTTCGAAACGAGCACTTTTTCTGGGAAGCTAGTCTAAATTTGTAAAATCTTACAGAACAATTTTGAATATATTTCTGAAGCGGTTGATTTCACATCAACATAACGAAATTACTTAATTGCATCCCTCCTCATTGCCATTGTATGGAATATGTTTGCCCTGTTCCATTAACCCTTTACCAAATATTAATTTTGCACATGGCAGAAACTGTCCACCACGAAGACATAGTTGAAATTCCTTAATCGAATGTCTTAATACAATAAACGCTTTCCGGGTTAGAGCAGTTTTGTTGGAAGAGGGTGAGTATAAATTAATGGAAAGGCTAAAGTGCCAAGTGATCCAATAAACTACAGATTCCCTGTTCCGTTTTGTTTATAGCTAAAATATGCTCACATTAAATGTGAATCTAATATTGCTTAGTTAGTTAGTTAGCTTTTAATTGTGAAATTATTTTACAATTGACCATGTTTATTTAAACTATGTATATTTAAGAATAGTGCACCGCAGGTTTGCTTTAACAATTTTTACATTGATATAATGTACATAAAGATGATCTTATGCCTTTCACTCTTACAAAGTGAAAGATTTGTGGGAGTGAAAAACTCCATATATGTTAGTTATCGGAACTTCGATAAAATAAATTTTCAATTTTACTTAAATGAACTGCAAATAGCTAGTATAATGCTGACCGACTTTATAACGAATAGGAAGAAGTTATCCGCTTTTTTCTCTAAACTCTCATCGTCAACTCTGCCAGCTTGAAAATTTATTGAGTTGTTGTATTTTTAGATTAAATAAAAAATTTAAAATGTCTTACAATTTACTGAAATACAAGTAACACTTCAAAAGGGGCGTTAACACTGTCTTTTGTACTATAATTTGAATCCCCCAGACAGCTTGAGAAGATTCCCCACTGGATGGCTACACTATATAAAAGCGAATAAAATCACAGTGGTGTCAGTCAGTTTTTGGACGTCAGAGTGTGCACTAGTTGCAACAAAATTTTTCGAACCGGGTATTTTATAGCGAGTCAGTTTTCTATGCAGTAGGTTTAAGACCTCAGTGTCACGATTATCAAATTGTAGACGTAAAGTTGTTGTAAACTTTAAAGAAAAACGATGAACTTATTAATAGTGTAAAGTCTTTTGTGTTATAACAAGAGGAATAAAGCATGCGATTATCTTTTAATTAAAATTTTATGTTCAAAATTCAAAAAATTCCTGACGAATCTTTAAAGGTTTTTGAAATTACATCAATATGTTGATTTTATACACTTCGAAATGTTGCGCTTCAATATTAAAAACAAGCCTTCTTCAGCTACAACAAAAGGTGGAACAGCAATCGATGGCCTTTTTCTACATGGGGATGAAATTGAATGTAAATTTTTGTATCTTTAATATGATTAACACAAACCAATTGTTCCATTTTTCAGAAGTAAGGAACGATTGCTAATTAAGACTATTTTTAAAAAATTAATTATTATATTGCGCTTTTAAGATAAAAACTACACACTTTATGGATTAAATGGTTCTGTTTATCCTATGCTTTTGATATTGTGTTTTGATATAAAAATATATGTTGCTATTTATATATTGAAAATACCAATAATAGTCTGGGTTTTCGAACCTCCGTGTCTAGTCGACAAACTCCCGCCCACTAGTGTGCTTTTTTTTATTGGTTCGCAACTCTGCTTACACTATTGTTACACATTAATGGAGGTTCTTGTTTCCAGGCTTCTGGCCGGTACATTATTAAATGGGAAGTGTGGTTTCGGGGTGACGGACGGCATCCTCATCAGGTGCTGTCATTTACCATCCGCCACCAGACAGCACGACCACGTGAAACACAGATTGTTCTCTGCATTGAGTGGTCTGTATTGAAGACCTGGAAAAAAACAATACATTATGTGCTTGTTTTGTCCTGGTCTTCCATATTTTCATCTGCGTACAGAATTTAGCACCATTTTCTAACCGAGCTATAACTCTCTAGAAATTTCAGTCTCCCTCGCAAAAGTCTTGGCATAAACGCGGAAGAGTATTTTTGAGGCGTATCTGCCCTATAATCTAAATTTAATGATTTTGTTGTGTTAGAAGTCGTCACCGTCGCAAACATCCAATCAAAAGCTTGAGTACTCTTCAGATGGAAGCAGACAAGGCAACTCTCATTCTTAAGCATCACCAATTTGAACGCACCGAAGAGGAACATGCAAATAGCTGAAATAGGATCACCATCACAATGAATAAGGAAACATACCGCATAGTGACGATTCCAGTTACATGTTCATGATGCCCCGACTAACTCACCGCGTGGAGAATAAAAAAAATAAAAATAGGAGAGAAAACCCGACTAATTGACTCCGCCCGGGACTTGCTCACGAGATCCGTTGCCATGTTGTCGAGAAGATTGGAAGAAAAACAAAGTTACTGTCTCATTTTTTGTGAAATAAAATTTTCTATTAGAAGTTTTGTAGTATGTACTTAATCGGTGCACAATTTGAAAAAAAATCTGAAGCAACAGCCATCTCCATCGAGTCCAACTAATAAAATTTTGCAACTGTTGCGCTAAATTCAATTACAGCCCTTTAACTTTTGTATATGTCAAATTTCTAATGGCAACGACATGAATACTTTTAATCCCGACATTTAACAATTGAAGGGCTTGCAGCAAGATGGTCAAGTATTTTTTAAAAGATCCGAGCCTTAATATTTTCAAATCGCCATTAACTGCCATTATTAGTTCCATAATAAATTTCACGTCATGCTTTCTTTCCATAAACTCTACCCACATTTCGATTTATCCCATTTTATATTCATTGTAGTTCTTTTTTCTTTAGTGACAAGATTTTTGCTTAAATATTTTCAATTTGCTTCCTACAATATTTCATTTTCAAATAAAAATTAATGTATAATTTTTTAACTGTTACGGTTAGAAAATTATGTGTTCTATTTTTAATATGTACGCTCACAACCAATAAAAGTAATTTTGTAAGGTCCAACTTAAAAATGTTTCTTGAAATCAAAGCAAGATAATTAAATGGAAAATGATGTATACAGAATGAATATTTAAAAAAGTATAGCATTGATTCATTAGGATGAGATTGCGAGTATTCAGAATAGCATAAAAACATTATTTGAACAGAGAAAAACGTGAATACGGTTTCAAGTTGCCAAAAGAATTCAAATCAAATACGCAACGGTTTTGGAAGAGTTAAAACTTCAAGAAAAAGAAAAATTTCCACTCGCCTTCGCACAAATTGGAAATATTGAAGTGCTGCGCATGATTGAATGAATTGAAAGAAAATCCAACAATAAAGGATAAACTTATTTTATTGAAATACACTTAGCTTCTTTAACTTATTAAGAACATAATATATCTTTTTCAAAATAGTACACGAAATCACATATTGTCGAGAACTTACTTTCATATACTATTCTACATTTGATTTTATAATTGATATTGAAAAAGCTGAAATCATTTACAATACATATCTGTACATATTTAATTATAATCTTTCTAATACGGAAATTCCTACACAAGGCAAAGTTAATTGCAATATTAGGTTACAAAAGCTTGGTTTGTGTTATTACAAAAATTTCTCTTGGTTCATTCGATTCCCGATTTGGATTTTTTATTGAATTTTATCCGCAATTTTACACATAAGCCTGTCCAAGGGATGACAACCATCTGCGCTGCTATCACTGCTGTTGCTGTCACCATCAACTTCCATTTTGATTGAATCGTTCAAGTTACCATCACTGTCGACAGGATCAGGTAGGGCGGCGAAAGCATTCTTGACAACCTCCTTGACACGATCTAAATGCTTTTGAAATCTGAGAGACACAAAGATTTTTTTTGTTAATCTAGGATAAGCAGAATAGGAATAAAAAAAGTCCAGTAAAATGCATTTGCTTTTTCCCTAAATTATTCTCAATATTTTAAGACAAATTAAAACTGCTGTCTGCTCGACGGTTATTCTGTGCTAATGAGATTGGAGAGTATGCGATGGAAGACGTAGTAGTGTACGCGACGGGAAAGATAAAAGCACAATTAAAACAAATAGAAGATAAATTTATTTAAACGTAAATTTATCGGTTCGTATAGCCTTAAAATAAAGGTAGACAAAGTCACATCGTCAACTTCTCATAGTGCCAACTCAGCGAATTGTTTAGAACTAGAATAGTTTGCGGGAGTGATGGTGTGATCTCGAGGAACGCAGTAGAGTAAATCCGCAAAGTAGCCGTCGAACTAGTAACTAAACCAGTATTGGGATAGGATAATTTGATTTTATTAAAGCTTCGTTCACTTCGAAAAATCCGTAGCCGTAGTGATTTTGCATTTTAAAATGTTCGCGTGTTGTGGCAATTTAGTCCACTGTTTAACAGTGACTCCGTTCGGAAAGGAAGAGTTTCGTTGAAGATAGCTCCATGACAGCGCCTTTTTTTAAATTCACCAGCTATGTTTGTGGATGCTTTTGATGTGTGGTGCTAATTGCGTGGAAGAAATTCTTTTGGAAGTGGGATTGTTGGCGTTGAAATTTTTTTCCTTCTCACACAGTGTGCCATTTATTGGTTTTCACTTCAAATGGGTATCGATTCAATTCAATACTTTCGGTTACCATTTTGTTTGCTGTGTTTACTGTTCGTTAGCGATTATCACCACGTAGCTGTTTGTTTCGCGCGGTAAGCTAAGCTATCAACATTGTTTAACAATTCTTGTTTTCCTATTCACTAAAAAATTGCAATTATCTGATTTTTAACTTCGCCACTTCGATTTGATTAGACTGTTAACACATCGCTGCCTCTCTTTCCGCAGAATTATTAGAAACGTTCTTTCTAATAGATCCACTTACTATTTTTCCCCCATTCGAACGCCTAACAACACTCACGTTACCTATCTTGTCCTGCCAATACTTGTCCCTCCACTCTGCAGGAAAACTGCATCTTGTTTTCTGCAGTGTTGCTGAAATTCCTGCTGGATACTTTGTCGGAATTTTCTGAATCACATGACGCCATTTTAATTTAGGAAGAGACTACCGTATTATCTACATACCATGATATTTGCAAACAAAGTTGATGCATTAGGGAATCGAGTGAAGAATTTTGCGCCACGTTGTTTCTACAGCCACACACAAGATTTTCAACCCAAAGCACCTGCGAATATCTTCTTTGGCTTCGATTTTATTCGCCTTTGCATATCCGAAATCTTACCGGAACCCATTTGCTTCACTTATACACACCCTAAGTGAAATCTTGTGAACATGAGATTTTACTTACAAGGAGAGGCTACGACCTCGACCTCTCAGATCTGGATGAAATTGGCACATAAGTAAAACAACAACACAACCCCCCCCCACCCCAACAGTTGTGAAAAACCATTCCATAGTTTTTAGCGTCGCTTGCCAATTAGGAAGTTTTTACAAATGTTAGAAACGGTTCAGTCTAGGGAGTGCACCTGTCCCGCGATCATGAGGTCGTATGTTCGATCCCCGGTCGGGATTGTTTTTTTGCTTTTTGGAAAAAGTTGTGGATGTAATTAGTTCAACTACAAATACATTTATTTTTAGAAATCAGCAAATTGTTCGTTCATTTAGATATATAAATTATATTAAAAACTCTTTCTTGAGCAGATGGATAATTAAAAACTGTTGTAATCCAAGCAAAATCATAGCTGATGGTAGGATCATCCCTTGTTCCTAGAATCAATCCTGCGTTCTCTTTATGTCTCATAGCCAACTCGGCAAAAAGCAATAAACCAGGGTTACACCCATCGTATGTAGCCATAAATGCTACGATGCTCAGTAATTGTGGCATATAGTAAATACTAGGGACGTAATGGTTTAGCAGTTGCATTATTTCGGATTGCTGTGCTCTAAATGTGCATAGCATAAGAATACGAGATTTCATGAGACGAATCTTCGAATGTAAAATTTAGTCGTAATTAAGGATTACGCGACTCTAGCTCAACTCAACAATTTTTATTTAATCAAAGATCTCTCTCAACTTTGCCTTCTTGCAAAGTAAAATTTTGATTTTATCGTCATCCGTGCGTTTTGGGCTGGCGGGCAGATATTTATTGCAATGTGTGGCTATTTGGTTAGCTTAAGTTCAAGTTTCTGGGGTCGCAGCTCCAATCCCCTGGAGGCCATGTCGAAATGGTGTAACACCCCCATATCTCAACAAACCACGGCTCCCACAAGAAAGGAAGCAGGAGGCACAACCGAATTTAATGTTAGAATTGACTATGGGCAGATCGCTTCACCAGAACTCGCTCGAAAGTAGTGAGCTGGCTCCATGGGACGACCTGTGCCCTTTCAAAAATTTGTGCTCAACGCAGCCTTCCCATCTACGATGGTACGGCCACTAGAGGTTAAGCTAAGCCGAGAATCACCAAAGCTTGTAATTTTCCTTACTCATTAGTTTAAGGCACGAAGTGTGTCGGTCTCATTCACTACTATATATACTTCCGCAAACACCACGAAACTGTAAATCATATCAAACTAAATCGTTTATCTTTTCTTTACGATTTCCACGAGCCATGTTAACTGCAGATCAGTTTTTTCGTGATGAACTTTAATTAGTATGAAAGACAATCTTTTCTTATTGCCTTCCAATGGCAGCTTCACTTCAAGCCCAGATTTTAGTTTACCTACTCCCAGACTCAAATGTGAGGTTATGCAGTCTGCAATCGTGTTTTAGCAAAAACTAGAAAACTGACCACCGAATGAAAAGATGGGACGATATTGACTTATAAAAAGACAGAAAATAAGCTTCTCTAAATCATATTTGATGAACTCGAGTTTACCTCATAGCTGTTTCGACACGCTGGCGCTTCTGCATCTCCATCATTACGCGCAGCGTTTCCCGGGCTTGGTGGGGCCTGAATTCATTCAACAGGTGGTGGATATGAACAAACAGTATGCTTAGATCCTCAATCTACGGACAAAGATCATAGCGAACCCATTCTTCGCGCAACATAAACAGAAAGCATTACCTTCTCCGTTCTCCGCGGACTGTCTGGATAGTGGACAAGCAGGTCGATCAAATCCAGGAAGTTGACAAACAGCGAATGATTCAATTTCTTCAGTTCCTTTCGGCGGTCAAAGTGCTGCGGTATCAATCGTTTAATGCCCTGGCTTTCCAGCGAGCGGATCATCTCTTCATTGTTGTACGTGTTCCCGAACATCGAGTAGGTGTCGAGATTCGGCGGTGGCGGACGCGGCGCACGATTTTTACGAATATTTTCGTCCGTGTACAGATTTATGTATTGAGTCGGCGGTAGCGGCAAGGCCATCACTTGAGTAGTCTCCGGATTAGCCATTATGTTTTTTAACTTCTCAACTGGTCAATCAAATCGGATGAAAACAGAAACTTTTAGCTGGGACTTTGCGAAATGTTGCGTTCACGTCAAACCAACTGTCATGGCGACAACTGCCTGCTTCTTCTTCTTCTTATTTGCCATTAAAGTGTCACTTGGAAATGTTTCTGTAGGGGATACTCACCTGAAAAATGATTTTCCTCACTAGCGAATATTGGAATTACCCTCCGTGGAGCGTTGACAAGTTTAACTGCTTGGGATAGTGTTATATTTTTGCTGTTTTCAACTACTGCAGAATGGCGACATCCATAACACAATTAAGTCGCCTTTTGCAATAATCAGAATTCATGGAGTGGCATTTTCCTCAATTATAATTAAAGCAAACGTAATAATGTCATTACCGATCTACTCAACGTCCGAATCTCAATACCGTGCTGAGTATGAACGGATTTAGTGAAGATGATAAGCTTACAAAATATATGACTCGAACTAGAGTATTTATTTTACAACGCAAGACTACAAAAATACACATCTCTAAATATCACATCGAACGGCTGCTAAAAGCCTATTATATAAAACATTAGTATTCTACAGGAAAAGCATTTTGTACACCAAATACGTGAGCATGCAAAACATCAGTCCTACAATCAATTTTTTGAAAGCAACTTGGTTCACGCCTTGCACCGTAGAAACGACTTTATTGTTCAGCTCAAATACTTTCACGCTTTCGTCGAGCACACGCTGTTTTGTCTCCTCGTCGAATTGTTTGGCCTTCTCATTCAGAATTTCGCGCATTTTCCTCTTCAAATCGGACACTGTGTGATTCTGAAAGTGGGTGGCCTCTGATCCAATCGGCGGGTTGCTTTCGTTCGACGACAACGGATTCAGTTTTTGCGCGATAGAACGTTTCTTCTGTAGAATTTGCGCGCCGGATAGCAGTCCCATGTACAAATGATACACGTACGCAATGAGCAGCTCGGGGTTTTCCTTCTTCACCTCTTCCAGATGGTCCAGATAGTCTTGCACGGCGCGTCGTGGTGTGTAGTCCTCTCTCCAATCACCGCCCAAATAATATGCTAGATCCTTCTCGAACGCATTCTTGCGATGGAACTCTTCCGGAAGCACGTCCGGGGCTACATTTCGCTCCAGCCAGGCAAAAACCTCATAGAAAATCTGCAGTCCATCGGCCCACACTCGGTTGTCCAATAGGGCTACAAATAAAGAAGTATATTTGAGGCAGGTGGCGTGGGCACTGAATAAAATACGAATGCCAGTTTGGTAAGTGCATCGCTGGTATCGCATAGAAAAGGATAAGTGGTTTTTGTGCGGACGATATTCTACCGCAGCCGGGGAAAAAGCATAAGTGGCGTGGGCGTGTGTATAAAATCACTTACACTTATCGCAATCGGGAGCGCAGGAGGACAGTAATACGAACCTAATGCCATTTTGGTGTTCACAAGTGCGTCGCTGATATCGTGAGCTTCTCGTGTTACTTTCCGCATTTGACGAGAAAATTGTTCCTCACTTCGAATACTCATCGTGTAAAGATTTTTTAAAGTTTATTCACTTTCCTTAATTATAAAATATAGGTATTTTCAATAATCAACAGCGAAAGTCTACAAACAAACAATTGACTCCGTTTGGCGTAGTATTTATTCAAAACACAAATTTTGACAAATTGCAATTTGCTGCTTATCATCCAGATGATTCAAGCATAGTGCTGCCAGGTCAAATTAAATGGATAACAGTGACAAACATAAATATTGAGATGCATGTGTTATGTGCTGTTAACTATTGTACCTTGCCCCAATCATAAATGAAGTCTCAATAAATAAATTTGTAGGCATAAAAATGAATACATCTTTCTGAATCAACGAATGGTCCGAATATGCACAATTATATATCATATCAGTCAAATTTTTTTGGTTAAATTTGCTGAGAGATTTTGATTTTTCGTCAAACTTGACATTCTAGTTGACATATTTTCTATTGAAATTTTTTTTTCGTCGTTGGAAGGTGGGAATCTTCAAAAGATACCGATTGGCTCCAGCCTCACGATATGCCGGATTTCTACCGACTAAACCCACTTCCGTGTCCTTCTAGGCAATGTATCCAAGACAATAGAAACTATTTATTTATCCATCCATATTTAAAAAAATGCTTAGCACTTCCCAGACGATAAAGATTGGTATAAAGGACAGTGCCTAATTTTCGATATATAAAGTCATTTATTTTCGTTTATATTAACATTTGTGATATTTTTCTAACCTTTCATTATGAGCTTTGAGGAATTTCGGAGCTGATGTATTCATTTCAAGTTTTGTTCACGTATGAGATGTTTTTTGAGTGTCAATTTGAAACAAATTCTGTCAGGCGTGCGTCCCAGCATTCATAAAACACCATTTAACTGGGCGAAGCATAACTAGCACTAGAAAATTAACGATGTATGCTTGGTAGCACTGTTTCCCATCACTGACATCTGTTTCTGTCATCTATCCCTTCTACACTATTTTGTTGAATTGTGATGTGTCAATTTTCTCACGACAAAACTTACATGTCCATCGAATTTGTAACTTGAATTTCTCGCCGAAGCCGCAACAAACAAGCGAAAACAACCCGAAATGTCGTGGATCAGCGACTTAGCTGGTCGCGCCGAAAACATCCTCAACAAACTCGACCAAAATGCGGCGAATGTGCTCCATCAGCCAACGCGATCCGAGCCTACAAAACACGAACCCGAAGAAGTTCGCGTCGATCCTCCGACATCAACAGAAGTGATTCGCCGAAACTTGTCCTCGAATTCCTTAATCCTGAGTCGTTCGTTGACGCCCAAGAAGAACGCGAAGGCTGATTTGAGTGTTGCTGCCAAGCCAGAATACGGAGAGGGATCCACGAAATCCGGTGGGGACTCCAACATTTCTTCGCGTCGAAGCTCCATTGGTTCCCGTGCGGATGGGACGGTCGTGGAGCAAGAAACGAAATCGTCAACGCACTACATCAGTTCCAAGTCCGCTCAACAGGATCCAAGCGTTGACCGCGAGCTGGCTGCGGTGAAAATCATCCTCGCGGAAGTCACGTCGGAACGAAATGCGCTGCAATCGGAACTCGACAATTTGCATGAGCAAATAAGGCAGTCTGGGGCCGAGAACCGAATACGCGAGCTGGAACTGCTGGTTGATGCACTAGCAGTCGAGCGAGACGATGTTTCGAAGGAGCGCGACCGAATCAAGTCGAGCGTGGACGAATATATCAAAACGATTTCCGATTTGGAAACCAACGTCTCTAAGTCCCGTCAGTCTATAATAGAGCTCACCGAGAAAACTGATTGGCAAGCAAAGGAGATTGCCCAAAAGTCAATTGACCTCCAAGAATACAGGAAAAAGGCGCAAACCACACTGCAAATGAAAGAAAAAATCATCGAAGAGTTAAAGGCGAAAGGTAAATGAGAATTCATTAGCACTGTTAAATTCTACCCACATACACTTGCATTCATCTCAGGCGCCTGTTCCGAAGACTCTCTGGACACTACAAACGAGAAAATTCTTAACATGGAGATGGACGGGTTGCGCCAGGAGAATTCACATCTTCGAGACGAATTAAAAGGCGTCCTCGAACAAATCGAATCGTCCAAAAGCCTCATCGATAATCTCGAACAGCAGCTCATCGATAAATCCTCCGAAGTTTCGTCCATACAAATTGCCAGCCGCGAAAAAATCACTTTAGAGCAACAGCGAGCGCGAGAGTTTGAATCGGAAAATCAAAATTTAAATCAGGAATTGAATGCCGTTCGGGAAGAGATGAGCCGCCAGCAGCGATCGTTTTCGGCACGCCTCCACGAGAAGGAAACCGAACTGATGAAGCTTCGCTCGAAAATGTCGGAAACGCCAGCGTTGTCGTCCGAGAATAGTAGTAGTCTGGAGAGTCGCATGCAATCCCTTACGCAAGCGTTAGTGAAGAAACAGGCAGCGCTCGAGACAGTAACGGCTGAAAAGAATGCATTGAGGTTGCAATTGGAAAAAGTAGAGGTAATGATCGGCGCAAATGCAATTTAAACACAAACCATTCAATTTTTATGGAAAAAATGGTATGTTAAGTTTCAACTAAATTAAGGGTAAATTGTATATAGTAGCATGTCGATCCCACCCACCTGAGGCACTCGTGGAAAAAAGTCCGTGCTTACAGGAGCAAAACCATAGCAGCTCTTCAGGCTGTAGGGACACAGCATGAAGGGCCACTCTGGGATTGTATAGGTTACCACGGGGTCGAGGAGCCCATGATAGGTTGCTATCATCCTCGACATGGTGAGGCCCCCTTGTGGGAGCAGCGTGGTGGTTGTGGTAAGGTGCGCTAGATAGTCCGCGCTTGGTCAACCGGTACCCCCATCATCGGCCCTGTAAGTCGGTGGCAATTCTGGGACCCCCCTTAGAGACGTTCCACATGGTTATGTGGGGTGTTTCCAAGGGGAGGGGTGATTATTGACACTTATTTCAATAAGTCCTCCTCCAGGACCGTGTTTTAATGATTAATTTCGGGGAAAGCACGTTAAATCACTCATTTATTCTGTATATAGTAGCATTGAAACAACATTTTTAACCTTCAAAAAATATCTTACCTTCATTAAAACAGTAAGTAATTCAAGCATATTAATTATTACAGGATCAATTGCGTCATGTTATGGCCGAGCAACGTCAGCAACGGGTGCAGATAATCAATTTAAATCATACTGATGATGCTAAGGCCCAGATGCCATTGTTGATGCAAGAAAATCCATTCGATACGAATGTAACGCGGCGCGTTAAACGAGCATATACTTCCTTGGATTCGGCCGGCATACGAATAGGTGTCTTTCTACGACGTTATCCGCTTGTGCGAATAATGGTGTTTATCTACGTCGCATTACTGCATTTATGGGTCATGTTTGTTTTGTTGTCGTCAACGCCATCATGATAAATAGTAAATAACATAGTATTTCTACTAATTATTGTAATTAGGAGCTTTTGAATTGTAAATAATGTAAATTAATTGAATATTCAGTGATAGGCTATGGAAGAAGAAATAGAATTTTTTTATTTAAACTTTCAACGTTTAAGGAACTATGTAATTATGTGTGCATGATTAATTGACCGAAACGTGACGTCAACGTGGAATTTCTGCATGTTGATGATTGTAAATTCTTTTTCAAATTATCAATTTTTGGATGAACGCATATAACGAAGTGCTTCAAAATAAATCGTAAATTATCATTAGATAATCTGGTAGCAATTAATAGTGGAAAATAAATCGTGTAGGATTGGTCAAAATATGCAAAATTATTAAAAATATGTGCGTAAGTTTTAATACTGATGTGAAAATAAACATAATTAAGCATCAAAAAATAATTTTTAAACAAATTTAAGCAGTGGATGTTTCACCACGCCAATACTAGACGTTTTACTTTGTAATTGAGTGTAATATTAATAATGCTGCGCCATTTTAGCGAGTAAATATGTTTCTTCGTGACTTAGTCTATTTTTTCAGAGTTTTTTAGAAGCAAATGAACAATCAGCAATAGAGAAAAGCTATGCCGCAAGAAAATATGCATACCAGTAAAATTTAGCACTTACGAAACCATTTTTCATCGATCCCTTAATAGCAAAATGCTCAATGTTGGAACCACTAGTTTGCATCTTGCAAGCAAAGGTCATAGGTTTGATCATGATGTGGAACATTTCGTAGGAATCGTTGGTGTAGGTACTCAAAGAGACTTTATATTTAGATCGAATCAATGATGAGTTACTCATAAATGCAAATTTACTGTGATGGAAATAGAAATATCTGTTGCACATCTTGCTCAAAAGAAAAACATATCAGGAGTCTTTATCAGACAATAATTATGAATACTGGTGAGGTTCAGTATATCTTGATTTGCTTATGTCATCATTGAAAACTTGATTTGTTCTAAAAATACCACAATTGTTCTATTGAAAAAGCTGCATCACTTATGCATGATCAAAATTAGTTTCACCACAGAAGAGCGTAGGTTTGTTGAAAAAATTGGTGGATGATATTATCGGAGAACTGGGCCTTTGAATAATTTAAAAATGAAAAAAACACTACCTACGGACTAATTAACGGACATAAAAATCGTGATTCGCCATAAAAAAGTTCTTTCAGTGTTAAGCACTAGCCCGTTCACTACGACGAGCTGAAAACAATCATTTAGATATCTTTGAAGTGTTAACATCTGGTGTTGGAGCTATCTGGAAGATGAAAGATTGACTAAGATTATGTCCAGTGAGAATGCATCGGAAATTTGCGGAAAATTTGAGAGAAGATTGAAAAAAAGTTGTCGACAAATTTATGACAAATCTGCGAAGATAAAGAAGTATATCTGTTAACATAAAGCCCAGTCAAATTCATTAAATATATTACGTACCTATCATCAAGTGTTGGCATTAGTATTGTTGAAATTTCATGAGCTTATTATGGATTCGTCAAGGATTTTTGGAATTTGAATTATAAGTCTTAACTATGAGTTAATCACACACTTCATTTCTAATTGTTGTAACATAAATACGGGACACTATATCCTATCACTGGATGAGTTGAACTAAACTATTGACGAACGTTAATCTGAGTTTCTATTATTCATTGTACGATTCGATATTCGATAAAAATACATCTGTCCGCGATTTTAAACTCTTCCGCCATACTGTTCTCTTAGTCGAAGCTCAATTATCACTTCACTTAACTTGTTTGAGCTTTCTTTTGGATATAATCAGAGCGGAGAACTCGAAAAGTTTGGCGATAAGCTCTAATGCCAACTTAGACTGCTCTCTATGACTGTAGAGCTTTGTATCCTCGAAGCTTCTAGAAATCTCGAGTTGACCTGGATGTTTCGGAAAGCATCTAGTCATTGCTGCAATTGACCGGTCGTGTTTAACTCTTTTAAAGTACACAAAGATACACAACCGATGTCATACGACCGGCGGCTGCGAGATCATACATATACAGGCCTGTAGAGAGGGAATTTAAAAGGGGCCCGGATTTTGAGACAGAAGTTATATTTTAGTACATTTTATATTCAAATTACTTGTTTTATATGCTTACTAATATATACATTATAAGTTGTGATGAATCTGCTGCTGCGAACCTTCTGCACTTTACCTGTTTCGGTTGCAAGTGCTGACAGATCGTTCAGTATCCTATAGAGAATAAAGGACTACAATCGTTCCTGTTCAACGCAAACTAGAGTTACTGGATTGGCAACACTTTGTCTTGAGGCTAAACTTGCTAAAGAACTGGACTTCAAACAAATAATTGACGCTTTTGCTTCAGCTAAGACAAGAAAAGTCTAGTTCTGAATTATGGACAAGATTTATAAAAATGTATGTGCTTTCATTCTATTTATTTATTTTTAGTTATTTATGTTTGTGTTTTCTACATTTCCAGGTTTTATTACATCAACATATAAAAATAAAAACAAAAGAAAAATCACAATGGAATGTTCAATAAATAGAAAAACAACTTTATACGTATTTATATATATTTCTTTATTTTTTTATTTATGGACTGCTATGTCATCCACTTTTAATTTGTAAGTGTATCAGGAAAAAGGATGCCCGATGTCAAAATCCCCCCGGGCCCGAATTTTCTCTCCACGGCCCTGTACATATACACAGTACTTCCCAGACGATAAGAATCGGTATAAGGGATAGTACCAGATTTGTGAGTTTTAGTATCCTTTTAGTTAGATTAATTATTCAGAATATATGTTTATTATTTATTTCATGCTGATTACATGTTTGGCTTTGACTTTAGTGGAGCTGATTGTACTTGTAACTTACTTCAAATGTTGGTCGTGAAGGTGGTATTTTTATAGTGTCGTTTTGAAGGAAGTTGGGTTCGCTATGTTTTTAATTTTGTCCGGTAGTGTATTGTAAAAGTTAGCTGCTTTGTTGAAGGAGTCTTCTTTTCGACGATCAGTTCTGGCAAATGCGATAGCTATACTATTCTAACATTCGAAATTTTTCAAAACACATATTTTAAGAGGTCATTGTGAAAAGTGCGAGGAGTCCAATATGCCAAAAAATCGTTTTTATTGTTATGATCTTATTTTTGAACACAGAAAATCACTCTTTATATCTATTCTCGAATCAGAGCCCGTCGCGGAACAACTCCCTGCTTCGCCCTACGTATGATCAAGGACTAATATGCCACCTCTATATCGGAAAACCGTCCGGAGACTAGCCGTAGCATATACTCACACACATAAACAGTCACAACATACCATTTACCCACGTGCATTTTGTTCTCAGTAGTCTCTTGCTAAATGTTCATGTAAACACATGCGTTTTTAAGACTAGTCCCGATGGGTTATCCTTTTTATTCATTGCTATTTACCCAAGTCGGTACCGAGGCAAGGAGAAATCCAATTATCAAGCAAGGATTTCGCTTGGGTCACAACATTATGACATTTTTAATGTTTACCAGTATCTTAAACAACAATACGCTCATAAATTTCTCGCCGGAAATTAGGGCAACCTTGATTTGGTCAAGGTTAGCTGTTCAAGTTCAGGTTCCCCCATCCTGTTTTCCTTCTCCTTCGAAAATACTATTCCTGCCTCGCCATTCGTTCCGGCGATTTGGCCTACATCAAAGAAGCGGCCAATCAATGGAGGCAGCAGGTGTTATGTTTACATTGTTTCATCACAACACTACCACGTGCTTTTTCGGTCGTATTCGTTTCTCCTGCCGACACCGGACGACTGCAAAACTGATTGTCAAATCTGACATTTACGATATTCTATTAACTAAGTATTTTTGTGGCCGAACGAATTCAATCAATGTTAAATCATTGGAATAATTAGTGATTGTAATGGATTTTGACAGTCCGGATGTTGAAAAAGATTTTCCGGGACTGTACGCGTCCGAATCGGGCACGTCGAAGAAGAAGGACGAAAGTGATTGTATGTATTCAAATGTATTCAAATGTAAACATGGCAATGTGTTGATTCTGTTCCTGCCTATATATTAATTCACTTGCGGCAAGGCTGATTGAAAACTATATGCCTTATTGCAGCTTCTCATGTTGTCAATCCTCAATTGCATTTTGCTGATCGGGAAACCCGTTAAGACCCTTTCCGCCAACGAAATTGGCAGCGTGACGTTGTGCAGCTATCTGAAAATCTGAAAGGCTGGCAAGCACACATCCTAAAAGCGGGACCAAATCCACTGAGCAGGATAAAAACAATCCAGCAGCAGCATTCCAAATCATTAGTTCAATCCTAATGTCGCTATGCTCCTCTCACGGGTTTTGAAAATTTATTTTGCAAAAAAAGGGAGCTGATAATTAGAGAAGACCTGCTCCTTATTACAGTCCACTATTTAAATTTCCATTAGTATCCTTAAATGAACATTTAGAACTCCGCTTAAAAAATAGCAACGATTACCAGCGATACCTTTTCTATTCACAGATAGCGAAGGAGATCACGAAAAAGTTAGCAAAAAAGACTTGTTGATTGGACGACGGAAAGATAAAAAGGATAAAAAAGATCGTGGCTATGCAGCTCTTGAAGGCGAAAGCTCGCCAGAGGAGGATCTGGAGACTAAGTAAATTGATCCTATACTCGTAATATGTATCCTAACGTTCACTTTCTTACCCCGTAGAAGCCCCTCAAAGTCCATAATCAAGGTGAAAGCGTTCAAATTCTCCGCGAAAAGTAAAGAAAAACGAGAGAAATCTCGTGAAAAAGATAAAATTGACAAAGATGTAAAAGATAAAGATAAAGAAGTTCCTGAAGCTAAAGAGAAAGACAAAAAGAAGGAGAAGGATAAAAAAGAAAAGGAGAAAGAATCGGTTGATATCAAAGAGAAGGAGAAAAAGAAAGACAAAGAGAAGAAGGAGAAAGAGAAAAAGGACAAAACTAAAGATAAGGACAAGAAAGATAAGAAAACCAAACAAATAAGTGTTAGCGAAGAAGTGCTCGAGCTTGGTGATGTGCAACCGGTGTTCGGCGTGTCGATTAGCTTGGCAACTGAACGCAGTAGATGTCACGATGGAGTTGATCTCCCATTGATTGTGCGCGATTGTATTGATTATCTGCAGGAACATGCACTTCATAGCGATCAAATGTATAAAGTAGAACCAGTTAAAACTCGCCTACAAAACGTTAAACGAATATATAATAATCGAGAATCTACAGGGACACACGACTTGGATATTCCAACGGCGTGCGGCTTACTCAAACTGTTTTTAAGGTAAATTTAATCAATCAATGGATAAATGCATCGCAGTTAAATATGAATAAAAACGAAGACAAAATTCATAAAATTTCAAAACCCCTTTATTGTACTTTTAGAGAACTGCCTGAACCCGTTCTGACTACCGATCTGTGCGCAAGATTTGAAGAGGCAGCTTCACAGACGGATGTCACACAACAAGAAAAGACGCTACGCTCACTCCTAGAACAGTTGCCGAGCTGTCATGTAACGTTGCTTGGATGGGTGCTTCTACACTTTGATAGTGTCATTCAAAACGAAAAATACAATAAGATGAACGCGCAAAGCTTAGCAATGCTGCTCAGCCCAACCATGCAAATGTCACATCGATTGCTGGTGACATTGCTGTGTTTCGGACCAAGCCTGTTCCCGAATGTAAAATTAATCAAGTAAGTTATTGTTTCTAAAAACTAGCGAATATAATGTACACATCGCAAGGCATGACTCTATTTCAAATTCAAACGAGGGGAACCCCGTACGTAAATTAGACAAAAAAGACAGTCCAGACTAGCATTTTGGTGTCCAAAAAAGCTTTAGATAATCATTGAATTCAATGAATTTCGATATTAAAAATCAGAAGCACATATTATTCATTCGATCAGCAATTGAAACACTACCCACATTGGGATTTTAATTTAAAAGTAACACGGAGAAAATACATTGGCTGCCTATGCACAAGTGAAATATTATTCTCTTAACTCGCGAATGAACATCTTTATCGAAACTAATTAGACTAGCGCCAAAATCTATCCTCATAAACAACTCCACTTACCATTCGTTCCAAAGACGTTCTGAAACAATCTTCTGTAGTGCTACAGCATGTCAACGTTGATATGTGAAGAAAAAGATAAGAAATGAAAAGCAAATACATGATAAAAGTTTTCTTGCCGCAAAGCTGGACGCAATGGTGAGGAATTCTATCCCGCATTAAGGCAAATATGTTGAGACTATTCACTATGAACAATCAAGTAAATCCGAACGCAAATATTGTTTGGAAACTCAGCTAGAATGAAGAAAACGCCAATCAACCTTGGAAAATTAACGAATTTTTTTTCAAAAATGTCTAATCTATTTTCACGTTGCACAATCATGTTGTAAACATTTCTTTTGTAGATATGTGCCACCGATCAATGCAATGAGCCCGAAACTACCTGAAACACGCGACGCGATCCAACTGGAGCTAGCTAAACAAGAAAGTCTATTGGCTCAGATACATGCCGAGATGAATGCAGGTTTCGCATCGAAGAAGCGCGAAGAACAACTCTGGGAGGTCCAACGAATCATCACGCAGCTTAAACGAAAATTACGAATGTTCGAACGAAAGCAAGATTCCACTCAAAAAAGTATGGAAGACGCAGTAGACGGCGAAGCTTCAATCGACTCGCATATTCCACCGAAAGCGAAATCATCGTGCTCCGACGATGATTCCATTAAAACAGTGACTGTAGTTTCAACGGAATCAGCTACGAATACGGAAACAAAGAGTACGCCACAAGAGGTGTATCCAGACGTTCCATCGACCGTTTGCGAAGAAAACCCTAGCGAATTATCGGAAACCATATCACCCATACCTGATGGAGCTGCCGCGTCGTGTAGCTCGAATATTCCTGAAATATTCCATATTCATGAATCCGGTATGCTTCTGCTACCAGAATCTCATCCCGATTATTTGACACTGATTCGTCTTCAACTCGAGCACCAAGAGCTCACCAACTGGGAATGCCAGCTTCAAACTAGAATCAACGCGGAACGAGCTGAACTCTTACGACTTAAGAAGTTGGCGAGTGCACCTGCTGAAACCGACCTGCCTCCACCAGCAATGCCCCCACCGCCGCCGCCTCCCAGCACTAGCACGGGAGAGAGTGTCGTCGACGAAAGCGAATACGAACGACTTATTGAACAATATGCAAATGAAAATGCGCTGCTCGAACAACAGCGAGACATGCTGGCGAACCAAATCTTTGAGGAGAACAAGGAATTGATACAGCTGAAAGTAGAACTAGCCTTAAAACAATTTAAACTCTAATCAACAATCAAAAGCTACGTGTAATGAATGTATTTTAGTGATGAGATTCATTCCAAATGGAGAAGAATGTCCTTATCAACAGTAAATAAATTATTGATGTCTTGAGATATTTTAAGAACGTTAGATGGATGTTTGTGAGCATTGTGATCAACCGGAATGTGTATAATTGAACTTGAAAATACTAGATTTGATTCTACTATTTTATTTTTCATTAGCACAATTAACAAGTATTCTATGCTTGGTTTTCAAATCTGGGTCCTAAGTTACTAAAGTGCGACAATAATGTGATGAAGTTTTGCACGCAATCTTAAGCTTTTTATTTTTATTTTTTGTCAAGTATCTGATATCCCTTATACTGTAAGTAAACATTGAATATAATCATGCTCTGTGACTAATATTAGAATGTATTTATTTTGCAAATTCTCAGTCACGATAAAACCCTGTCAACAGAAAACTACCAAACTATTGTATTTAATATTTCGTTACAATTCAATCAAATAAACGAAACTAGATTCATATCCGCCAGTGCAAATTTATTGAACAAGATCCTGAATTGTTGAAGTAGGAAAATAAAGGTAAATTCGAATGTCACGAATATCAATTTGTGTGAGAAACGGCCGACTGTGAACGGTTCAGTCCAATGATCAATAATGAATATTACATCTTACTTTCAGTCTTCTCTCCATTACTGTTCATTTGAATCAACCAACGCTGTGCATTAGCAACGATTTATTCGAATTTTAAGTGTACGAATATAGCTCACATAATTTGTCATAAAACCGATGTACATCATTCTAAAGTTACCAAAGGCAATTATTCTAGTAAATTAGCCCTCAAGAAGGTGATATTGATTAGTATTTTTTAATTGTTTTGCGAATTAGAGCGAGTCTTTGTTTATGCGCCTCTGTGACCGTTGCTCGTTTATACGGTCGTAGCTCGTCCGTTCCGAAACCAGGTATCCACATATTCCATTTTCGTTCCAAGTGTAACTGCACATCTCGGACTTCCACTTTTGAAACCTTGCGATGTTTGGCAAACGCGCAGGCATTCTTCACTGCATCCTCAACAAAATCGTCAGCAATTTGAAGCAACAGCTCTTCCACTTCTTCGTCCAATTGTTCGGTGGGATCTACTTCGCGCACTAGTTCCTGTAGGCGCGGTTTTGTAAGTATCTGCAGGCAAACAAGAATGAAACCGGTTGACGAAAAACAATTTAAGCAATACTTACGGGTCCTTGATTGTCTGCACTGTTCGCCTTGCTGGCTACGTTGCTCGACGAGATTCCGGCCGGGCTGTTTTGCGACGGTGAGGCCATAGCAGAATTACTATCAGGATTGTTGCTTGTCGATTCGCCGTTGCTAGTAGTGTTGTATGCCGAGAAGGTTTCGTTCAAGCTGGACATTTTGAGGAGAGCAATAGTGTTTTATGGAGGGATTCAATTAGCAAGTATTTTCTCGCTGATTATGTATCAGTATCGGTTTATACAAATTAAATATTATGTCGGGAAGAAAGTCAGTTTGTCTTTTTTCTTGGTTTCAGTACTTGTCTCTATGTTAATATTATTGAAGAAGTATTTTTTCATTCGAAACCTTTAAAAATGTGATAGCGTAGAGATAGATAAATACAGAGAGCTAAACAAGAGAAAAAATCATTAAACAAAAGCTGTGAAGTTCTTTTAGATGAAGAGATTGAAATATTAGAATATTAATTTCTGGGAAAATTTTAAAGTGTAAATTATGAAGGTTTGCATTCGTTTACACCTGCAAAGCATGGATTACAGGAAAGTTACCTTTAGATATCGAAACGCGCAACCCCTAATCAACCACTTCGTTCATCTTTTTCAACATAACACTCTGTCAGATTGACAGTTTGTGTACTCCTTTTAAAACGGGTTTGAAGTTTCGATGTACATTTCATGCAAAGCGTTGATATGCGGTTCAAGTCCGTTCAACGTTGTAAGAAAAGCGGGTCCGTTCAAAGTTTTTCGACGTCCATATTGCGTTATTACTAGTTTGAAATGTAAACGTCAGATAATTTTGATAAATAGGAACGGCCGCATTTCATGTGATGTCGCAGGATATTTCGGAAATAAGCAGACACTTCGAGTACAAATATGAAAATGATTCTCAGCTCAACAAGAGACGTGACGAAGCTCTTAGAAGGGTACATAAACTGGCCACAATACTAAATTTTTTGAAAAATGTAGACTTCGCACAATTGGACGAAGTGAGCGATGTAGAACGGCTAAAGGATATGTTAAAAGTTTTAGCTGTTCAGGACTATATTCACTTGTCGAGCACAGATAAACTACTCGGTAAGATATCCAAATGATCAAAGAAAATAAAACTAATTGGGGCATTCCGTAGGACTCGAGTGTTCTGATTGCTTGCCACTTTCCTATACGGAAAGAAAAGCATTGCGAGGATATCTGTTTACCACGATACGAAAAGTTTGCGCGCCAGCTGTTGACTATTTGGAGCTCATGCAAAAGGAAATGCCGAATGTCCTAGAGGTCGGAGCGGAGCAACGTGAATTACTGGAACTTGAAGACAAGCGTCGAAAGTTGCACGACGATTTGATCAAAATTAAAAGCCAGAAATGTGAGCTGCTTAAAACCTGCACGGAACTGAAACTGACACCACATGAAGAAATCTCGTTGAATGTACTTTTGGCCGAGTACAAACTGAATGAAATAAAAATCGACACATTGCATGGATTTTTAATACAGGAATTCTGCTCGCGGACGCAACATGCCACGAAAGCGATCAAGGAAGTTGAACGATACATCGACGAGGAGTTGGAGAAATGTGAAGAATAATATAACATTCGCTTAGCTGAATGGTTAATCCTTGTCCATATTTTGTACACTATTTAATATTACACAAACTAAAGAATTATCGCAAATGATTTCGAGTTTTGATTGTGTTAGGGTGCACTGTTCACTCTTAATCTGGTGGAGGATGCTATACGAACTGTAAGGGAAAATATACTTAATCAGGGAAAATGTGTTCATTCTAAAATGGTTTACTCTCTTTCCTCTGGTCTATTTGCCAGAAGATTATTTTTCTATTAGCATATGTTTCTCGACATGTCGGATTTTTATCGACTAAAATCGTATGTGCCTTCTTCAAATTGTTCTCTCTTTTTGTATGAACCGATAAATATCTGTATCGCTCAATTGTCTTCCGTTTCGACTGTTCGTGTTCAATATGTTTATTGGTTTTTGGTATGTTTACTTTGGTCCCAGGCGATAAATATCGGTTTATAGAATATTGTAGTGGAACCATATGTTCAACCACATGTTCATCTGCACTCATTTAAATTAAGCCACGCATGCCCAGAATGTACCCAAGAACAACATAAACACATAAATTACAAGGGTCAATTAGTATGAATTACACACAGAGATATGTCAACCCAAATGTGGTTGAAAAGTGTCAAATGGACACGGTGCTCTTTTTATGACCACTTGCAAGGCGTTTGAATCCTTGAGATGTGTTATGGGTCAACGCGTGAGGTACGGCAAATTATTGCAACCACATGTGTTAGCATTAAAAAAATGAAAATAAATTATAGATTTAGTGCAACCATATGCATCGGAATCGTGAGAAAATAGTTGTAATCAAATGATTTGTAAATACGAAATAGGCTAAGATTTTTGTATAGTCTTGGCATCATCTGAAATGATTTTTTTTATAAATGAGCTGGAAGTATTATTGGATTTACACATGGCCACAGGTATACTCAATTGTTCTGGTTTAAAAGTGTACTGAGAAGCTAACGTAACGATTGATTTATTCACGGAAAATACGGCTATGGACAGATTTTTGGAACTGCTTGATAATTTGCATCTTGTCGGCAACACACAGATACCTCAGAATTACAGAGACGTCTTTTATAAAGTACGATCAATATATGATGCAATCAGAAGTCCATGTTCGAATTTACTTTTACAAAGAGAATTATTTGTTGAAAAACATGTCATTTCTTATACTGGAAAACGTGTTGCAAAACGATACATCTGATCTAATCTGATCTTTTCAATATCCATGAGACATTCAAATTAGCTTCTTTTATTCTAGATTAAGTCCAATGTAATTGAAACTTCGCAAACTTCTGCCTAACCAAAACTACCGCATTTTTCTGTTTAAATAGAATGTCCATTAAAACAAAAACTTAATTTATTAAAAGCGATTATACATTTCTAACTCATTTGAATATGTAATCGTTTGGTGAGCTGTCTTCGCTTTTGTTTCTTGTCCTTTTGTTTTTTACTACGAGTTGCATCGCGAAACAGTTCTACGTTTTCGCGTTCCTCAACTGCGGACTGAAGCATTTGCAGTCCGTGATAGTTGACACCAATCACATCACGCAACTCCACTACGAGCGTCTGTAAGTTTCGTATAATAGTCCCTATAGCCGGCAGGAGTATCGCATTGCTAGCTATTTGCTTCTGATGTATTCGAAACAGAAACAAAACCACCTTGCATATCAGTTCGGTCTGATCTCTTCGACATATTGCTATTTGTGGAAGCTTTTCCAGCAGCTGACAAACATAAGAAAACGGAATTATCACAAGAGCTTCTTCCAAATCGGATGCGCGTATTCGTTGCAGCACAGCAACTAGGAAGTCCATTGAATTTGAAGCGTCGTGCGCCAACATCAACGGATGGATTTCTTTGTTTTTGTCGTCATCTTCATCAAAAGAACTGCATATGTCCAGGCATTCAAGAATCGATTCTGCACATTTTTCGGCTCCAACTGTTTTCCGCGAAGCTAGTTTTAATCCTGGTAAAGTTGGGATTGTGTTATCTTCGCCGGTCGCTAAGGTTCGATTTTCTATTTCTTCGCGTTCTTCCTCCTGGACGTCTTGCAACACCAACGGCTCGTCCGTTCTTTCAAACAACCTGAGAGTTCTATCTGAGCCACAAGAAACCACATACCGACCATTTGGGCTGACTGTAAGTGAATACGCCTCGCCGACATGACCTGGCAGCGTAATAATTTTGATGAACGCGTCCGCATCCCATTGTTTGACCTTTCCATCTTTGCCACAAGAAAAAAACATGTGTGTTTTCGAGATAAACTGTATTCCCATAACAGAATCGTCGTGGGCAAATAGGGACTTGTGACAATCTCCGAAATCTAGCCCCCAAATTTTTACATTCCTATCCGCTGATCCAGTCACTATTAATCTTGAATCGTACGAAATATCCATGCATAGCACGGGCAGTTTGTGGCCATACAGCGACAAGTAGAATTTGAAGGAATCCAGGAAAAATATTTTCACCGTTGAATCCAACAATCCCACAGCTAAAAATTTACTGTTTGGATCGACCTTGACGCAAAGAACAGTTTCCTCTAGTTTTATGGTATTCTGATGAAGAAGCGACAATGTCTTCTGTCCCGAACTTTCTTCGCTTGAGATGTTGTCGACTAGTTCGAAAGTCCAAATCTTCGCCGTTGTGTCACTGCTGCCTGTGACACATCCTTTCAAGTCTGGCAGCAGGCATATACTCCAGAGTTCACTATTGTGCGCAACAATTTCTTCAACGATGTCTCCTGTCCCGATATCTACGATTAAAAGATGTCCTGTTTTCATACCGCATAGAATATGCCGGTCGCCGGGCACAAAGCACAATGTCAATATGTAGTTCGTTTCGATGGTCCGCAAACACTGTAAGGATCGTTGGCTCCAAATTTTCAAAGACTCCCCGCTGCCCGATGCAATTGCCAACGAGTCCGAGCTAAAGCAAATCGCCCTTACTTCCGACTGATGCCCACTTTGCGTAATTGACCGTAATTGTTTAGCTTCCGATTTTTTCGCTTTCAAATCAAGGGAATACAAACGCAAGCTATTGTTCGATGAATTGACTGCCAAACGAAGCTCGCCCTGTTCGCCTGTTATCACGTCTATTGATTTGATTTTCGTGCCACATTTAACACTCGGTAATCTTTTTATCTCGTCGGTAAGGCTTATTTCATTGGAACTCACTGCATTTATGTTCTTCAGGCTCTTTTTCAGCCGCTTCGTATGACGAGCTGTCGCCTCTTCCTTACTGCATACGTAAAAATTCTCGACTAAATCATTGGAGCCATGACATGATAAGACTTTCCCACTTTCGTCGGAAATTAAGTTGACCGTCCGTCCTTTCCCCGCACGCTGCACAGCTCCGCAATTCGTCACATCAATCGGACTGATAGTATCCTCGTCGTCTAGGCTTAAGCCTGCTATCGACGGCGCAGCGCTGATCTGCGACTCGCTCTTAAAATCTTTCTTCGAAATGCGATAAACATTCATTGTGCTCTCACCGCTGCCGGCGACTAAGAAGCAGCTTCCTACTATTGCCAGCGCCCAAACCTCCGTGCGATTGTCAACGATCGTTTTGAAGCACGACTGCGTTTCCAAGTTCCAGAACTTGATTTGTGTGTCCTTGGAACTCGACACGACCACCTCCGCTAGGTCGAGCCGTTCCAAAAAGTGCACGTCCGTAACGGGCGCGTTGTGGCCGGCCAGGCGATGTTTGCCGCTTTGCGAGACCATATCGGACACCACGACCTCGGTGTCCAGTCCACCGGACACCAATCGAATGCCCCGTTCGTCGTAGCGAAGGATGCTCACGGCCGTTTTGTGAAGAGCAAGCGTGCAAACTGATGATTGATCTTTCGACTTAAACACTTCCACTATCCCATCGGCGTACCCCACTGCAACGTGCTGCTGATCGGGACATGAACGAATTGCAGTGACTTCGTTCTTTTCGCGCTTGAATTCCGCCACTTTCTCACCGAGCCTGCAAAAAAATATTCTCATTTAGGGAAAACACTTGCGCGTTATATGCAAAACTGCTGTGTACCTGAAATCCCAAATGATTGCATTTTCTGCCGCTCCAACTACCACATACCGTCCTGTAACTTTGTTGAACGCTGTAAAGTGTATGTTTGGTCGACCGCTGGCTATTATATTGAAGCTATCGACTGGTTTGTATGCTAAATACTGTTTCGTTAGGCCCATTTTACTTAGCTTGGTGGCATTTCTTCTTTAGCTTTTAGAATACACGTGCACGCACTTGCAAATGTTTATAACAAGAGATGTGACAGCCTGTCATTTAAGAAAATACGAACTGATAATTTAGTAAGAAATATATCCGATAGGTGGTTGATAGAGTTTGGCGCGGAGTTTGTAGAAGCACTCACTATACTAGGTATTATCCCGTATAACGATTCTTATCGTCTGGGAAGTACTATGTACTGAAACCTAAATATGATCAATTAATGAAAATTGATGAATTATCTGAAGCAGACGGAGGTGGTTCTGGTCAACGGAAAGGTATGCATACAGGTCTTGTCTACAGAACTTGTATGGTATGCTTTGAGGCAGGAAGCTACATTTAGTGTTATTCAGCCTAAAACGCTGGTAACATCACCACAAGAAGATCTTCATGGAATGTTTCCAAGTCTGTTAAAAATTTATGATGAATTTTTAGCAGAGGACATCGTGTTAGAGATTTTACGATTGAGGCGCCATTTGGAAGCCACCAACATTTTTCCCCAAGAAGCGGTTGAATGGACTACATTGGAGCTTCTCAGATTCATTGTAAAATGGGGCTATTCTGAGTCTGTTACAAATTTAGCGCTGTCTTCGATTTTTTTTTAACAATTTGTGTTTCGGTGGCTTTGTGTGAAAGAAGCTTTTCAAAGTTAAAATTAATAAAATCTTACTTAAGATTCAGAATGAGCCAAGCGCGACCAACCAATCTTTCGATTTTATCAATTGAAAGAGACAAGGAATTCTTCATCCTTCAAGGAAATAATGTGATCAAATATTTAAGTAAAATAAAGTCTCGTAAGCATGTTTAGTACTTGGTGTTTTAATTTAAGTAGATGTGCTCAAGACAATACCGCCCGGGGTGCCAATCTACCCTACGCCGCCACTGCCCCCTTCACTCCACGTTCACATTAGCAATGATCGTTGATTGTTATAAGAGGAGCAGGAAAATTAAGTCGATTTTAAATCTTAGTACTGTAACGGCTCTTGCCGTTGCATTCCGTAAAATTGCAGATCGAAATTGAATTGATTGAAGCCAAGGATATTCTATGATGCCTGGTAGTTCAACTACGTGTTAAAGTTTACCTACAAGCGATGTAAATGGCGGTAGATTATCTAAATTCCCATGCAGTCGTAACTGATTTCCAAATTCGTTCCATATCCAGGCTTTCACATAATGACACGCGCATTCCTCAAGTTCCAAAATCTATTGATTTTCCATTTCCAGAGTTCTTATACTGTAAGCAAAATATACTGACATTTTTGTTTTCAGTGTTCGAGAAAGCAGGCAGCACAAATCGTGAGGGTTTGCAGACTTATGAGCGATGGGATCGAAATACGAAGAAGTCAAATATGAGGAAAACAAGTACACAGGACCCGACGATGGTATGTCAGTGTATATTTTAGTGTAGGTTGTTTGTAATAAACACATATGTACATCGTTTTGCCATTCAGATGACTTCAATTCGGAGTCGGTCGAGGTCCTACGCGAACGTCTTACTACAATGAAGCGGCTGATGGCGGAACGTGCTAACAGCAACAACGCGGAAGATTGGTCAAGGCCGCATCACACGACAACAGGAATCATCGACGGAAATTTCCTAAGTGTTGCATTTGCGGGAGCACTTTTAGTTATTGTAACCGTATCGGTTTATGCATTCTACAATCTATACACTGCAGTACTAAGGCGGTTCCCCTCACATCACACAGAGCTTTGAATTACGGTATAATGACTTGTAACACGAAGTCTCGCATTCGAACGGTTTTCTTCCGTACAGCTGAGACGAGGCGGTTTGTCAAGCATTTTTTACTTTAAGCTGTGAAGTGTAACCCTGTAATCCAAATTTCTTTAATTAAATGCTGGTTAAGTTTCATATTGCGATTTAGATGATCAGTTGTCTGTATACGAAACTTCTTTCGCAGAGCAAATTAATATTGGTGAGTAGCATATCCTCAAACATGATGTTGGTCTCGTAGCCACTTTATTCGGTTGAATAGTTTGATTCTTAAAACTCGAAATCTTTTACTATATTATTTAATATATTATACATGTTTCATAATAAAAGCTAACTACACTATCAAAAACAAATTAAAAGTAAACTCCTTAGTTTGATAGAAAAGCAAAACGCTTTCAATCGTACATGCATTTGTTTGTGTTTGATCAGGTTGTGGATCAAACGCGATTCGGACGTGTCTCTTATATGTGACTTATAATAGAAAAAACGTAATAAATCGCAAACTCTTCTATTTTCTTCGAGACCTTGTCTTTTTAGGGACATCATCGATTTCCAACACATCGCACTCCACTTTTCGTTTGTTACCACGCCCCCGGCCTTTTGTTGGAGTTGAATGTTCAGATGGGATTTCAGCTACAGCATCTATAGCTTTAGGTTTTCGGCCTCGTTTCGGTTTTGCTTCCTCAATCATCTCTATTTTTTCCGGTGATGGAGCAACACTTTCTGTTGCTACATTTAAAATTGCTGGCTTGCGACCGCGCCTAGCTTTTGGCTTGATTGGATTTTCAACATGCGACTCTTCGCTTTTACTAGAATTTTGATTCTCTTCCTGTTGCAAAGCTTTCGTGTGTTTAATTTGAGGCGAGTCAGGTTCCTTTAAGGTATCAGTAGACTTTAACCGTGTTATTCGAGATTTAGACTTGTTATTTATTTCGGGCGTGCCTTCAGGCGTCTTCAAAGTCTCCGTTGAAACGAGCCTTCTTGTTCGCTTTGCGAGTATAATATTATCAGACTCCGCTTTATTAGGAGTATCAGATGTTGATTTCAACCTAGCTGAGCGCAGTTTAGGCTTGACTTCCATTGGTGTTTTGAATATTTCTTCGACATTTTCACAGGACTGCGCATTGTCTTGACGTTCCGTTGGAATGATTTCTGTATTTGAACTTCGCTCATTTGTGTTCTCCTTGACAATTTGCCGTTTCGCTCTTCCTTTTGGCTTCACCACACTCGGACTCTGTTCTTCGGGTGTAGAAAAGCTATTGGCTTGCCTCGCCTGCAAACCGATATTATTCTGCTCAGTTTCGGTGACTGTTTCCGTTTCTGTTGATTTTAATCTTGTGTTTCTAACTCTGGCTTTCAGATCGGTTCGAGCCTTTAATTTACTATTGGCTTTGATATCTACTACCGAATATCCTTCAAGTCCTGCTGCTTCATCCTCTTTACACTCTTCATTTGCCTTTTCAGTTAACAGCATTTTTCGTGTTCGCCTCGGTACAACAGTTTCAGTCAAACTTGATTTTAGATTACGTTTCAAATTCCGACCTGCTGGTTTTTGCTCCTTCATTTCTTCTAAATCATTTTCTTCGATCTTATCTTCCTCTTCGGACAGCTTCATTTTACCAGAAGCATTTTTCGTCCGTTGAGATGCTTTCAAAAGGGGGTTTAGATTTTCGATATCGCTGGCTGCTTCATCCTGAGATAATTTTTCCTTTCTTGTACGAGCATTGATCCGGGGACTAGATCTCAGCTCGTTATGGGACCCCAAAACATTCATTACTCTCCCTTTTCTTATCCCACTTTTTAATACAGGACTTTCCTCTTTCAGTTCGCCACTACATTCATCTGCAGACAATTTTTCAATTTCTTTGGAAATTTTCGGTTTGTGTTGCTTTCTACCTCTTTTCAATGGTTTTTTTGCCTGCACAGTTACCAAATCAGTATCTTCAACAGAAGTTCCACCTGCAGAAGAATCGGCTCGCTCTGTCGCATTGTCTACGTCATTATCTTGACCTTCTTGTTGCAAATTGTTTTCTAGCTGATTGATTTTAACGCGGCGGCTTCTTACCTTAGGAGCAGTTTCGGTGTTTTCCGAATGGCTTTCGTTCTTACTAATAAAATTCTCGTTTTCAATGCGCTCATTTTGAACTGCTTGCAGAATATTTCCGTCAAGAGTTTTACTAGTCTCATCAGAAGTACTTTCTTCACACTGTCCAGTAGTTGCTGCCGCTCCCGCTGCCTTTCGTCTATTGCCACGAGTCACTCGTGGCGGCACTGTCGATACCTTATTGTGTTCTGCTGGTTTATTTAACTCTAAATCGTCGTGTATATTGGTAGCAGACACAACTTTTCTACCTCGACGAGTAATACGACCATCATTTTCTTTGTTGTCATCATGAGCGTAGGAAACTTCTTTGTGATTGTCTGTTTCCGCCACCTCTGCAGATCCACTACTTTTTGAATCTCCTTCTGCAGTTTCATTTACCACATTTTGCCCAGTTTTTCTCTTTCTACCTCTTAATTGTTCAGGCTTCGGTCCAATTTCACTGTTATCAGCAGCAGAGACTTTCCTTTGCCGTTTACGCGCTACTGGTCGATCATGATTAGCAATTAAGTCATTTTTACCGATTTCATAATAAACATTTTCGCCAAAGTGTACATGCTTTACGTTTGAATCGGATTCTACTTCGGACTTGTTCTCATTATTTTCCGACTTATCATTAGATATGTCTTCTTGAATAGTGGCTTCATTTTCCGCGGTTAATTTATTTGCCGCCCTTGGCGAGCGAGCCGCAAGATTCTCGGCAACAGCGGGCTCCTCTCCCTGCGAGATAGATTCACAAATATTTTCAACGGCAGCAACGATGACGTCTAGTTCTTGAGCAGCTGAACTCACAATGTTTTCTGAATATGATGGAATCGCTTCGCTACACATGTTTCCACTACATTCCAGATTGTTGTCAACTTCCAAATCATTCTCTTTCTCATTCGTTTTATGTCCCGCGGATAATTGCTTGCATGGTAAATTGTGTACCTGAAGAAATTGAAATTTTTTGAGTTAATCTGGTGCTCAATTAACAATGAGGCTTTTTAACAAGCAACACTCATCATAGTTATTCTTACCTCGTGTACTTTTGTGGGAGTTCCAGAATGGCTTGGTTCATGAGTGAGAGACCGGCTCGTTGAATCCATTCGTGCAAGTTCGCGTTCTATATTATTTCGTTCCAATTCGAGATTTAAATCAAAATCTTTACTTATTGGTCGCCCTCCCATAGTTCTACGATTCACAACTGCGGCAGAAGTTGGTAAATCTACGATTTCAGATCTTCCTCGCACTCGTCGGCTTTTCGGTTGCATTTCGAAGGTTTGAAAGTCCAAGCTTAAATTCCGACGTTCTTTTTCGGCGGTTAGATTAAAGCTAGTATCAGTCAAATCTCCTACTGAGTGCCTAGACTTTCCGACAGCCTTTTTAGTTGACGTATTGACATCAAGCGTACGCCTTTTGGGGTCGATTGAAATTGTTTTGTCTGCAATAAAGTTTTCGAAATCCAAACTATCTCCGCCAGCGCTTGTTTTCGATTGTTTCTTGCAAATATTCAATTTGTAATCGAACGGTTGGTCGATTATTGGCTTCTGACCCATAGTTCTTCGACTTTTTTCGGGTTTGTCGTATTTTGCAGGACTTAAGGTGCGGCCTCGTAAATTGCGTTTTGCATTAGAATCTTGGAAATTTTCAAAATCTATACTCAAATCTCTCCTTCTTTGTTCAGCTTCCAGATCGAAGCAAGGGTTCAGCGGCACATTGCCCGTAGTTCGACGACTTACTGTCAACCCTCTGGGGTTCACATGTATTTGTGATAATCCCCGCGCAAGCCTGACTACTGGATTCATATTGAAATTTGAGAATTCATGACGTATTTTTTCCTCGGCTACATCAATAGGTGCTGATTCAACAGCTGAACCCAATGTAAGTCTTATTTTAGGGATTTTGCTTTTCATCTTTGCTGCTTGAGGCGTAAAAGAATTACCAAGGATATGTTTTCCAATAGTCGGGTTCTCAACAAAGTTAATAAACTCATTCGATGTATTCAGACCAGATTTAAGAATACTTCTATCTTGGGTTGCTTCGTCTACCATGGAAACTGAATCACGTCTTTGTGATGATGCTTCCTTTTCAACTGAAGTACTTTTCCGAACAGTTTTGGTATTTGAACTTTCTGCAAATGAAACATAGGACAAGTGAGCACTACTTCTTTTGGATCTTCGATTTGATTGATTGCCGCTTTCGTCTATAGCTCTTTCAACATTGCTCAGTTCAACGCTATTTTCCGTTGCCAATGTATCTACTATGCTGTTTGAATCTACGTAAACGGCTTCGAAAGTACGGCACTCCGATTTTTGACTGTTAAGTTGTGTATCATACAGGTTGAGAAGATTTTCCTCTTCTTCTTCGTAGCTAACAGACTGTCGCGAGTCTAGTATTGAAATATCTTCTACTAGTGATTCTTCCATCGTATTTTCGGTAACTTTTGCAACATGCACGTTTGAATCTGCATGTTGATTCGGTGATACAGCGATGGGCAAACTTTTAAATGCATCGAACATTGACTTGTCGTGATTTAATGATGAAGCACTTACATCACTCATGGCTACAAATTCAAGGGTTTTTTGAGCACTTACGTGGGTGGTCTCTTGAACTTTCAACGTGTCTCCAAAAGAGTTTTTTGTTGTTTCACTTTGGTGCCCTTTTAAATGACTGTTCGACTCGTCATCACTTATAAATATAACAGCACCAGATTTTGTAATTGTTTTTCGCGGTGCCTTACAAGATTTACGACTTTCAGCAATCTCACTTGTTGACAAGTATTCAGCATCAACATCAACCGTAGAGTTTGCCACGCTCGTATCAAGTGTATCATCTCTTTCCATCGGTTTTGAAGGTAACTTCTTGTCCTTTTTATTACTAGTGTCTCGCTTTGTCACACTATCTACACTATTTTTGGAGTCAGAAATATTTATGGACGATTCATCAATATATTGCACCGATAAGTCGGCAAACGGATCCTTAGTTTCCTCTCTTTTAGACGATTTTCCACTGTACGGAGTCGAGAATTTCCCTCGAAGACGTCTAATCTGAGGAGTCACTTTGAGAGCATAACTTGATTTAGTATTTTTCGGCTGGACGGACTTTTGGGGTGTATTCAATTTCAAAGAAGCATGTTGTGTTGTATTTGATATTATTTCATCAGTGCCACCCGCAACAGAGTTTCCATCTAATGGCAAGTGAACCTCGGAATATTCGACTGACGAAAGAAATGAATCGTCTAGATGCTCAATGCCGCTCACTTCGTTCAAATCGCTCTCTTTTGGAAGTCGGTTCGCATTCTTGGTGGTGCTACGAGTTGGCTTGATGGAGCTGCTAGTCGCAAGTGGCTTTCTTTTCATCTTAACGACTGGCGAACTGTTGATTTCATTATCCACTTTAGTCTGCAATTTGTGATTTTCAGATTTATTTTCGCTTTCAACATTGTCCAGCCACTCTTGGATATCAGTTTTGATCCTGCTTGATTGGTTCTCGTCAGCAATGGGCATTGGCAATACTCTCGGAGTTAGCGTTGTACGTCCATAAGTGCGACGAGCCACAGGCTTGCCAACAAGCTTATCAAATTGTTGTTCTGGCGAAAGGTCCTCTTTTTCACCGCTTTCTGTGCACGAAAATATCACATTCGAAACCGGGCTATTGAATATCTCTTCTATTTCTTCGATATCTTCAAGGACATTAACTTCTTTGGGGGTTTTCAAAAGATTGCTGGACATGTTCGAAGTCTTCTCAACAGCTATACTTTTCGGTGTGCTCAACACCATTACTTCCCGCGATCCAGGACTCTTGAATATTCCACTCAAGTCATCATCCCCTTGGTATTCTGGTATGCAAGGTGTTTTCAATATTTCACTTGCGTCAGCAGATAGCTCTGAAGAAATTGATTTGGGTGTGGTCAGTATTCCTTTCATACTTGCGTTCGGTAGATTATTTTCTGTTGAATTATTGAATATTTCTCTAACACCCGCAGCACTACCTATTTCAAGTATGTGTTTCGGAGTGTGGAACAATTTTTCCACACTTCTAGTTTCGTCCATGCTACGGTAGTCTTTGGGCGTTTTAAATATTTCCTTGCCATAATTCGCACCAGAGGTATTTTTAGGTGTCTGGAAAAGTTCTTTGATGCCTCCTACATCGTCTATGCCAGCTTTTTGCATGGGAGTTTTGAAGAGTTCCCTAATACCTTTTGCATCGGAAAGTCCGTCGGTCACTTTTGGTGTATTGAAAAGCTCTTTTAAGCCTTTAGGATCTTCGATTCCGCCTCCGACTTTCGGAGTATTCATCAACTCCTTTACTCCCACGACATTCGACAAATCATCACGAGCCGGAGTGTTGAACAATTCCTTTACGCCTTTCAGCTCAATTTTTCCAGTTGGGGGTTTTGGTGTCTTTATCAATTCTTTCACACCTCGCACATCAGTCAAATCGTCACGAGTTGGAGTGTTGAACAGTTCTTTTATTCCCTTCATATCGAGCCGTTGTCCTGGCTTAGGAGTCTTTAATAGCTCTTTCACACCAACCAAATTGGGTAAATCATCGCGCTTTGGATACGCTTGACTTTCTGTTGAATCCAATTCTTTGTTTGATTCTGATGAATCAGTTTCACTAACTTTCAAAGCTACATCACTTTCATCTGTTAAGTTCTGCAAATTTTCTTCTGAGATTTGCTTGCGTGCTTCTGAGTCGTTATCATCATTAAACGTGAAAGTATCATTTAGGTTCTTTTCTTTTTCAAAATCAATGTCTTCTGCCTTTGGATCAGACTCTTCTGCAGCGGTTTCGTCTATACTCAAGGTTGGAGTATCAAGTATAAATGTCGACGATCTATCCAGGGTTTTCAATGGTTTACACAATTCTGTGCTATTTGTAGTATTTACTGTCGGCTGAACAGTATTTGGAATATTGTCAACTTTTGCGGAAGTACCTCGACTACAATTTACACTCGCTCGCCTATCGACTGAAAATATTGCCTTTGGTGTTTTTAGTGGCACCGACAAATTCAACGATTTTCTTCTCAAATTAGGTGTCACTTTCGACACATTGCTGATCGATTTCGCACTGCTCGTTGTTGATGATCTTTGCCTGGTTAACGATGCCGGAGTGCCTGTCACATAACTATTCAATCGATTTGATGAGCTCTTCACGACGCAACGATTGCCTGTGGATTTTTTGGATGAGATGTTTCGTGAGGAATCGTTGTTTTTAGGAGTTGGCGTACCCTCTGATGACATTAGGGTAGAATTTGACGAGCCCCAACGAATCTTTTTGTTGCTTGCAGGTGTAATAGTTGTATTATTATGTTCGCCAGTTTTTTCAGTCACTTAAAAGGGAATCAAGTAAAATTAAATATTAAAAACAACGGAAAATCCGTTAAGAATTCATTAAGTAAATATTCTATCGTTCTAAATGGTGAAATACCATAAATACGAATTTTCGGAAACTGTAAGCGAATCTGTGGGATCAATAAGTTTTATCAAATTATGAAAATATTTACTGAAAAATTCTAATATGCAATCTATGAACTGAAACAAAAGAAAATTATGGCAAGAAAGAGAGTTAATAGCATACAGAATGATTGCGTATAAGTATTTATTCTTGATAAGAAAATCGCCAAAATCAAAATCTAGCTGTAGAATAAGTAAACGACACAAAAATTTTGAATTACCTCTCGACAGTGTTCTCGTTGCAGAATTTTTAATTGCGGATCTGAACAAGGGTGTTCTTCTCTGTAATGGTGTTCTATAAACGTCCGGAGTTGTAAACTCAATTAGGAACATAGAACACGTTTCGCCAGGCGTTTTTGGGGTAATTTTATTGCTTCCCGAACATTCGTCAGTATTTAAATCTGACATGATACTCCGAGGCGTTCCATACGCACTCTTGGGTGTAGTCTTATTCGACATCACGCAAGCAAACGAGTTCGGGGTCTTTGTTGGTGTTGCACTTGGTGAATATGATGTGACTACTACTCCCGATGAGTGGCACTTCAATAACGCCAAATTCTTCGATTCTACAGTCGCAACTGGCGTATTTTCTTTGCATTCATCAGTTTTGGATTTTTTCAAATCACAATCATCGCGAATATTTCGGGCTAAAATGTTTGTCGTTCGTTTACTGGAACGGGGCGGTGTTGCGCCAAATGTTTTCGCTGCCGAAATCATCGAAGCTCGAGTTAAATGCTGCTGACGATAGTCATCATCGTTTTCGTTTCGTCCGCTACCTGGTTCTTCATCCGTCAAACCCTTACTTGATCCGAGGCTAACAGATTGATGAGAAATGATTGGTTTCGTTTTAAAATACCTTTTAATAGACGTCATAATCAATGCAAAAGATAATGTTACAAAATTGACAGTTACGAGAATGTATAAATATAAAAATACCGTCATTATATTTGTTATGAATACTAGGTTTGCAATTGATTACGGTCAGAAGGCTACTTTGTTTTTGTAATTGGAATATGTACTTTAATAACTCTATCATTTCACCTACTACAAGTTAAACATAAGTATAATATTGAACAACTAAACATCCAGGACTAACAGACGAAAAAATAATACTGGTACCGATGTACATCGTCTGGGAAGTACTAAGTAAATGAACAAGCATTTAAGAAATACATTGCACAACGGACAGTGCTAGAAATGAGTGACGGAGTGAGAGGTTTGGAGGAGGCGGAGGTGGTTTTAGTCGGTAAAAATCCAACATCTATCTTTTGAAGATTTCCACCTTCCAACGACGAAAAAAAACAGTTGGAAAAATAGTCTCGAATCAGATTCTTTCCTATCAATATTTTAAATCCAAATCATCAAGATACATATATTTTTGATAATTGCAGTTGGACTCCTAATATTGATCAACCGACAAAATTTTTTATAACGGGCATATATATCTTCCAATGCTGATCCTGACAGTCGAGGTGTATGCAATAAAAATTTACAATACGATGAAGCAAAAGCTATAAAACTATATAAAAAGTTGAGAAAAACGACTAGAATATGAGAAACGCGAATATGTTAGTATTTTTTACAGACAGAACGCCTGCGGAGGGATATGAATAACAGGGCAGTTGATTTCAACAACGAGTTGCCACATAAGTCAAACAAATTAGCATCTTTCAATACAAAACTAACGAAACATCTCCTTGAATGGCAAAACTCGGAATAGTAATAATTACCAAAACTTAAGGCTTTAACAATCAAATCGAATGGATTTATTCGTAAAAATAGCAAAGTTTGATATTAAACTTAATGGTCCAAGAAAATTAATGAGACTTTAATAGTATACCAATGCCATCGCGCTAGGATTTAGTTAAGGCAGAACTTGTGCATTTATACTGTCGCGTTACCCACTAAGTTTCCTGAAAGTTTCAGCCAAACCGCCAATCGTATCAGTTAATTCAACTCGCAACTAAATGGATATAGTCCCGGCTGGTTATAGCCACGGTTGGTTGGTTGTAGTGCCAGCCCTTTTTATCAAAAGATGGCTCACTTAGTTCAAGCTAGGCCTATTGTGATACCACAAAAAGATAAGGGCGGCACTAGAACCTGTGAGATGACAAGAACCATTCCGATTCGCGTATGAAGCCGGCAGCCGATATTTAAATCAGCTACTACCGTGATGCTGTCCAGGAAGGGTGAGCATAAAGTTTGCATGCGTTCCTGGATAGTGCTGGGCATTCACACAGAAAGTGTTGGATCGTTTCCTTCTCCTCCTCCGATCTGCAGCTGCGGCAGAAATCGTGGAAAGGGGCACCCAACCTTTCTGCATGTCTGCCAATGAGGCAATGCCCCGTCAGTACGGATACGTTGGAACTTATGTTTCACGACTCGTATTTAGAAGCTGCTTGGTGCGTCTGGAACTCAGTGAGTGCCAAGTTTGCCTGGTTGTCCTGCAGGTTTCCTCCAGCAACCAGGCCCTATTTGCAGCCTTGCCGCTAGAGGTTGGCCGACTTGGGATGTGAATTTATACTCCTGGAGCTCAGTGTCAGCTCTCGCTAGGGCATCCGCTTCGCAGTTTCCCGTTATATCACTATGCCCCCTTATATATGTTATAGCCATATTTCACGACCAGCTGATGAAGCGATTCTAAAAGCGGTATGCGTTGATTGGTTTAGTTATTTTGGGATTAAGCGGTGCGCTTAGCTAAATCTCTAAATAACTAATATATTTAGTTATTTGAGGAAATTTCTCAGCGATTGAATCACGGGCTAACATTTTTAAAATATGAAGATCAAAATTATTATTTTATTGATCGTTTAGCTATTTAGCCGCTAAAAGGTTGGTTAAGTCATTTAGCTTACAACACTTAGTAATGAATGACAGAACAAATCAACTTCGCCCTGCAACATTTACATCTTTTGCAAAGGAAAATATTCCTGAAAGTGACGTACTTTTACATATGTAGATGATAAGATTTATTTCAAGGATTTTTATTACATTTATATATAATTATAAGTCATTGTTTTAATTGAACTTGTTAGGTAAGGAGATGTCTAGGATTTTCCCCGTTATTTTGTGACATGGGCTCAAACGAATTAATTTGAATTAATTATATTAAAATTGTGGAACGATGAAAAAACCTACTTCGAAATTGGAAATATCATCGATCGAAGTAAATCTAAAGTATGCAGTGCAATCAATCAATTCTCAAAAGAAAAAAGGGCCAAAAATAAACTAGCATTTGGCCGCTTACGAAAGCTGACTCATAGAGAAGAGCGCGAAATGCAGCGGCCAAAGAAAATCTCTTTGAAAGTGCTCCTAAAATGGTTTCGCAATTAATGAATTCTTTTAATATATCCGCCGTAAGTGTTTGAAAACTGCGCCGTACAATTAAGAGAACCCATCAACGAAATGGCCCAGATATCTTCATTCGCGAAGGAAACGTAAATAAGTCTAATGAATTTTGGGGTAGACATTATTCGGATGAATAAAGTTTTAAATTTTTGGTTAAGACGATAATATTCAATTCTGGCGGAAAACGGGCGAATCGTTCAACCCAAAAAAAAAACGATCAACACGCTTAAGCCTGGTGACGGCAGTGTATCTTCTGGTGTTGCATTCATAGAAAAACGACCAATAGAAACTTATATTTTAACATTAAGCCCGGCATTTCTCATGAATTTTACTTTTAGTATGACAACAATTCTCAGCATACGGCGACGAATGTGAAGATGTGGATTATTTACAATACTCCCCATATGCTTGTTACGCCTTTTCAGACTTTAAATCTCAATTCGATTGAAAATCTATGGAGTTGTTTCGAAAGCCGCTTGAGGAAACATGTTATTCCACGCAAATCACAATTAATAACTCTGCTCCAAGGGGAATAGAATTCAATTCCTTCCGAATAAAATAAGAAATTTGTCTATTCTATGTCAAAGCGATTTTAAACTGCGCTAAACATGGTGGATATTCCATAAATTGTATTAAAGTACTTGCTGTTTTCGTAACAATCGGAAAATGATAAGAAAATGTTGAACTTTCTTTCTAGATACTCGCAACGTTAATTTTAGTTGCAATTTCCTTTGCCAAATTATGGCGAAAATTCCCTGCACAGGACTCAAATTGAAGTCGTTGCTAACAGGTCTATCAACAAATATGAAGTTAAAACCGGAATTTTGTTTACATTATCATTAAAATATGTGTTAAGGTATGTAGACTCATGAAGCACGCTGCAAATACTCACTTGTGGATAGTTGTTCTCTTCGACGCTTGTTTTTTCCGCATCTGAAAAGCAATTTATGATTCCAATTACAAATGACATAAATGAGATCTACTTACAAGAATCGATGGTTCCGAGTTGGGAGCCTGCTCCGTGCGCTTATGACCATCTTTCGGCGTCTGGATTTTATCCAAATCCACTCTGCACCGCGGGAGGCAGTGCTTGTTGATCCATTTCAAGTTTTTCTCGAAAATCGTTATGACGCTCCCAGTGTACAAGGGACGCGTGCCCTTGAGTGGCACATCGTTGATTCGAACGGGATTGCTTTTGCTATAGTTTGTTATGGTTATCTAGTATAATTCGTAAGTGCAATTATATTTCAATGGAAAATAGTAGAGCGGCTCACCCTTCCAAACGAATCGCTTTGAATTTCGCAGTGAACACTTCTCGCCTCGCGATTTTCCAAGACAAGATCGCACGACAGGTATGATCCAATACGAAAAATTTTGCCACTGGGTTTCAACTCCTTTTCTTCGCCACACTCGTCAACCAGAGTTAGTATTCCCGTTCTCAATGACATATTTCGCAGCAGAAGTTTTATACTTAACTGTAAATGCTTTGAGCGGGAAACTTGCACCACAGTTCTTTAGCGCCCTGACTCACTCACTACACACTGCACTCAATGTTTTTTCAGTTTACACGCGAGCTCGACTTTGAAAGTCCTAATCCCCCTAACAAACACAATAGTTGCACCGACTAAAACAATAAAATTCTTGTAAACACCAAATCAACTGACAATCGCTTGTACCTGAGCACACTTTCCGATTTCACCCATCACGCGGCGGTTCAATTTTGAAATTCAAATCCTGACTCGAGACGCGTCAAAGCCAAGTTGAGAGATTCTGTATAACTGTGGTGAAATGTAGCAGCATTACCATGCAGCAACGGACAACATTTTCAAATAGGTTTGACTAACAGGAAAATATACAATGCGACTCTTGAAGCAAGCAAAAATAATTGTGAAATTAATCACCAAAAGCGCCGTAAGGCGTGGGCTACGTGGGTCACCGAATACGGTCTCATGGTCCAATGAGCCTCGCTCTTCAAATGTTTATGCATCAAACCTTTCTTAAACTCATGAAAAATATTTGGAGAAATCAAGACCCCGGATTCAAGATTCAGCCATATGCATATCGACATCGTTGGACCGCTGACGCCATCGAAAGGCTACTCGTATGTCCTGACTATGATAAACAGATTAACGAGATGGCCGAAAGCGATAAAGCGAGCGCATTTTACGCTAGTTGGATAGCGTGTTTTGGAGCACCAGTCATGCACAGTTTGAATCCACGATCTTTCACGCGATGACGCATTCAGTTGGCTGCAAGAAGATTAGGACTACAGCTTATCATCCTTCTGCCAACGGAAACATCGAGCGCTTTTACCGATCCTTGAAGGCAGCGATTGGATACCACAGCAATTCGGAATTGGTTGATATACTGCCAACTGTGCTCCTCGGTTTACGAACAAGTTTAAAGAAAGACACCGTTGCGACTGTGGCTGAGTTAGTATATGATACGACGATTGGGATACCACGAGAAGCCCTGCGAATGGGTGAATGCAGTAACTTTCAACCTTACGAATTATTTGAATTAGAAACAATGATGTTAAATTTATCAGACTCCATCAAAACAGAAACATATTCTCCAATACAGAACAGAAAATAACTAATAAATAAGAAATTTACCAAAATATTTATATTGTTATTTGAATTTTATTAACATACAGGTAAGTACAGCCTTCGTGAAAAGGAGCTTTTCAAAATTAATTGATAAAATATTACATAAGAAGCAAAGCAATTTGGCAGTTCTATCTATTGAAGCAGATACTAATAAATCTAAGATGGATTAGGATATAGTTATTAAGGAGTTCAGTATGTATAACTAAAACCAGGAAATTTCAGTTTCCTTAATTCTTTACGGTTAGTTATTATTTAATAATATTAGATAAAGTGAAGATGTTTGCATAATTATGAATAAAAATTTGATAGTTAAAAAAATTCTATATATAAGATCCATCTTCTCGCGCCACCAGATTGCCTCGCAAAATTTATCTTGCTCACATCCAATTTAGGTATTGCCCCGCCACTGTTATTCAGCCATGATCATTGCACAGTATATCCAAACATAGAAATCAGTAAGACTTCAGCGATTATCTTTTGCCACGATAGAGTGATTAGCAAAATTAATATCAAACAGAGCGAAAGAAATTAGGAATTACGTATGCCCGACATTTCAATATCGCTACAATAAAGGTAACTGGTTTTCTGTTTTCAGTTTTCTGTTTCAAGATTGCAACTTTGCAATAGTGGTGAATATACCAGGTCCAACGAATGTGTGCCTTGTATGGATCAAATTCGACAGTTCGTTTTCAGATGGTGTTTGTAAATTGTGTCGTATGTGCCGTAAAGAAAAGAAAGAAGACGTTTCGAGTGCGGAAACTGCGTACTTGTGGGAAAATTTCGGTGCACAATAATTCTTCACGCAAATTGTATGTTAGCGCGCGTAAACCATTGCGACCATCGGTTGAGGAAAGATAGGTGCTAAACAAATTGCTATGTTAAGTTGATGTGCTTTTGACAGCCATCAAGTCAAGTGGAGGAGGTGAAAAAGTGAAAATTCCCTTGCAAGTTTGACCTGGACGGCGAACGACAATCATCGTTTGCGGAGATCACAAGGTGTGTGTTTAATTGTTAAATTGTGTAGAATAGGCCTTGCACAATTCCATAGCGAAGGTGGAAAACATCGTAATTAGTGCATTCGTTGATTATGGAGCATTGCGTACTCTCCCCAGCGGTGCAAACAGGGCCCAACCAACACTCAAGGCCGTTGAACAGTAAACAGATGCGATAAAAATACACATTGTGTTTGCAATTTTTAGGCAGTATGTGAGCATTTAAAGAGCAATTGAGCCGAAATGTTCGCGGCAGCTAAATATACTTGTAGGAATAATTTGTCTCGCGCTCAACTATCGAATTTTGAAAGACAGCAAAACAAAGAAATCGGCTAAAATGAGACTAGTCGTAAATGATAAAGCGAACGAGAAAGGTAGACGAAGATGAATCAGCTATTGCGATAACTAAACACCTTCTTTATTATGTCTATTATGTTATCTCTCAGCAAGTTGCGAAAAATCGCGAGTTATGGATTGTAAAACTGTTATGACCATACTAAAATGTACTGACCCCCATTCCTTCATTGGATTGAGAGTATGCGCGAAAATGTTAATCGGACGTCTGCAAAAATGAGTCATTTCTAAGAACCTTAAATTCGTGATGTACATGCTGCCGACCTGCATTCAATAGTTCTAAGTAGTTTTTCCTTAGTTTTAAAACATTGACGGAAAAGTGTTATTGAAATCCTTGGAACTTTTCTGCCGGAAAGTGTGGCTGATGACACTGTTGGATACATGCTTATTTCGATAAGTTATCTAGTCTTATCGTCAAACCGGAGACAGTGTTATCTACAATTATCTACATGTACCCGAAAGCACCGAAAAATTGAGTTCTTGCATCCCGGTGGCGATATGTACGTGATCGTGACTATTTGTATTTGCAAAAAATTCCCAATGAAAAGATGCTATAAAAGCATAAACGTAAAAGCCTCAGTGGTTGTGACATGTTTTAGCGTCTGCATAATCTTATGGTCTGTACCATCAATATGGACATAATCGATTTAGATCAAATAATCCTAGGATATCAGGATTATTTGGTAGACATCGACTATTTTTGAATACCGCAAAATCTCTCTGACTTCATAGGAAGTGACTTCTCAGTCTCGCGTACAAGTGTTTTGCTATTCTCCCCCAAATAACCGGTTCCCTTAATCGGCCACATTTATCTGGATGTGCAGGTGTTCGGCTATGGGAAAAAGATTTCTGTTAAATAAACTGAAAAAATACATAAAAATACTTACAGCTCTTCCTTAATCTCCACATGCACACAATTTTTAATGCTGGCAGTGCTACTAAATGCCAAAAAGCCCAGCCATCGCGATATTATATCAAAAAATTGTGGAACAAAAGAGATCTGCTCTCAATTCTTATCTCATCTGTCATTTAAAAACAATCTAACGTCAAACAAGTCGAGGTTCGAATATTTTAACCGACCGACATACACTGTTGCATTTTTTGTCTAGGGTTCGCTTTGGGTGGGTCTTTCTTTTGAAGTCCTAGTTATTGGATCGTAGATGTTCTTCAAGTGAATTTGGTGTCATACAAGTTATCATGACATCGTTGGCATCATATCAATTGAGATCTTCATTGACGCCACAAAGTGAACAATCAATACGATTGTCAAGAAAGGTTCTGTGTTGGTCAATCAAAGATTTGACCTTCAACCACTGAAGGTAATCATGCTGATAACTGTGAGCGTCACAAGATATCATTTTGACGATACATTATCGCGTCCTACACTTACATCTTCATTGTCGCCACAACGTGAACAATTAATACGATTGTCAAGAAGGGTTCTGTGGTGGTCAGTCACAGATCTAAGAGTAATGACCATGCGTCATTCAACTTCACTTTAGTAGGTACTGTCTCGCTTAGGCAGATGGTTTCATTCCTTATTTCCACACGTTGTACATCTCATCCTGATCATTGGGTACATCATCGTCTGGGTCATCAGCAAGTGTATCAGCCTTTCATATCTTCGTCATCCTGACTTCATCAACATCTCCTTCGCTTCAGCTACAGAACCTTATCAGAATAAATCGTATTGTAACAGTTTCTTTTATTCACGATTTGATTTGCATATGTATTTTCTTATTTAGAGAACCAATTATTGCCTTTGACTGAAGAAGGGAACAAACTTTTTCAGTTTTTCCTTTTTGCAATTTTTTTTGACGTGAAAAAAATGAAATGAAAAAATTACCCTTTTTGTAATTCAAATTGTAGACCACATAAATTGTTTGACCGAATGCAGAGTAACATTTTCACTAAATATTTCATCAATTCGCTCAATTTTCTTTAATTTTTCTAATTGAGGCGTGTAAATGGAAAAGCGCCACAATCAATTTATTGCTATTTTGCGGCAAGAGTAAAATGTTTTAATTGTTTTTAATCAATCACGTCTTATGGAAAATTTACCTACGCAACTTTTATTTTCTCACAAATTTGCTCTAAAATGAACTATTTTAAAGTTAGGAGTGAGAAAAGTAGGAAAAAATCGATTTTTTTATAATTGTTAAACATTTCGATTTTTTTATTAACGTTCCCGACTTTTTTGCAAGAGAGGATGAGTCAATTATTGTTATACGAGTTATTCCACAAGTTTTTCTGCAAAAATTAGTGTGCACTCTCCTCTCAACAGCTAAACGTAGTCGTTTTTTTTACAAATCCGGCCTGGTCTATACACAAAAAAAAACATATTTGATCTTTAGGTATATAATCGGCAACTGGTTAATATAATGGTCAACAACAGAATTTTAAATCACGTGAATCTACATCAACAGTTGCGAATGAGTTAATATAAACGCTTCTGCTACATCGGCATTAGTATATGGTACATTTATCATACAAAAATAAAACCTAAATTCAATTGGCAATTATACTCTTCTCCATTCACATGATGTGTTGTTGTATTCTGTCATCCAAGTTTGTCGGGATATCTTCATTCTACAGTGAACATCTGTTGTTAACGCGACCTGCCATGCAAATAAGCTAGATTCCCAAAAAGTCTGTTACAAGTTTTGCAATTGGTATCATCAACAGATGAAATCCTCAGGTAGCTTTGAAAAGATCTGATACAAAAGCTTTGTCCAGTATTCAAGCAGTGTGCGGCAATACGTATAGTTTACTTTGGACCTGAACACCTTTTGCTTAATTTATATCGAAATCTCTACATAAGAGTTGAAAATTTGTTGTAAACTACAAATAATAATTTCCGCCTCCTTTTGTTTGCACAAAGCAAAGTGTTGAATGTGTCGAAATAAAAAATTAAACGAATTTCGAAACCTCAACTACATGTTTGTCTTTTACTTTTAAACAATGTGCGCAAAAGCAAGGACCTGTCTTCTTATGAACACTGAGAATACCAGAGTTGTTAGCATAATGTTACAGATATTCCATTTTACTACAATGTCTCGAAATTAATCTTGCATGTCGTGTTCACCGAACTCACATGTCGTTAACAAGCTAAATTATAGGTGGTATTTGATTCTTTACATCCTATTGTAAACTTTCAATAGAAAATCGATATACATATGCATTAGGTTTATTTGTACATATATAGCTCATGAAGCTATTCGCAGGTTCTTAATATAGAACATAGCGGAATATTTGTTAGTTGGGTTGATTGCAGCGAAGCAGAGTTTGGATTAAAAAATAATAATAATTTCTTAATTGATTGTTATATTCTTAAGCCAATTTCGAATAAAGATCATTACATTTTGATATTACTGAAATTATAATAATTTACCCTATATTTGAAAAATATTAAACAAACAAAAATTAAAAATAGTTTGAAGCATACTTTCAAACTACGTTTATTTCAGTACCTTGAAATGTCGTCGAATTGTAATAGAATGCATTTAATACAATGGTCCATTACGAGTTCATGGTAATGCTCCTGTCTCCCCTTACTACTCTACGATTCTTTTAAATCCGATTAAAATATTAAACTTGACCCTGGCTGCATTCGGACTACCGCTAAAATCCATTTTTGCACGAAAAACAGTTTCGCTAGTTCATTCGAATCGATAGAGTGTTAGTAGGCGACTAAATTTCCTAAAACAGTTTATTTTTATAAAATGACTGTTAAAACGATTTACGTGTCTTTATTAAGGTACAGCTATCGTCCGTTTTAGGAGTGTTTAAAATATATATATATTTTTCATTTAAAAAAACATCTATAGCTCTAAATATTATTCAGTGCCTAGATAAATTCCTTTGATAATGATTTTTAAATGTGACCACTTTTCAAAGTAGATGTTCATGAAGAGAACATGTGTATTATTTATGAATCCAGTGTGTCTAGAACTTGTGACTCATATCTTCACGAAAGTTATTTCAAAGTGAAATTTATAAATCCGTCCATATACAGTGATGAACACATAAATAGGCCGCTTTCGCTTAATTTAAGTAAATATTGTTTCACCAAAACTACATCAATCAAATTAAAATAACTACTTTTATTTTATAAGCTCCTTAGCAGTCTAAAAACAAAAACATAAAATTCTTCTTTTCAATATAAAATAAATGCAATAAAATGGTAATTCAAGTAATAAAGTCGAAAATAACATGGTTACATACACAGGACACTTCATCTTTTCATATGAAAAAAGTTAAAGACTTTACTTAAAATAAAAAAAAGGTCAATATTTTGTTGGGTATCCCTTTCTCTTGATTTGAGCAGCGCACCGTCTTGGCATGCTTTTTTTGGTTTTCTATCTATTGTATTACTAAGCGGGATTTATGCTTTGGATTATTATCCTGCATAAAGATCCATGTAACCGGCAAAAATTCATCAGTATAACGTTCAAGGTGATTTTCTAAAATACTTTTGTACATTGCACTGTCCATTATCCCATTGATCCTACTACTAAAGGTTCAACACCATGCCAGGACATATTGCCCTACACCAGTAAAAAGCCTCCGCCGTGCTTAATTGTTTTAATAGTCTAAAGGGGATTGTTTGCTTCACATTTCGGACGTGTGACATAAATTTTGCCATCTGATTCAACTCTGTTTCAAATTTTTTTCAAAAATGGAGCGGTTTGTTAAGGTGGGTTCTGGCAAACAGCAACCGAAATCTGCTGTTCTTTGCAATTACTAACGGCCGCTCTATACAGCGATAGTGGAACCAATCTTTCTGTATGGCGTGGTTATTCGGTGGCCAGCGATGGCAAAAACATCAAACGCGAACCTGGTTAACAGGGTCAGGAGGACTGCAGCTATAGCTATCACCGGGGATATACGCACTACCCCGACAAAGGCATCGTTTATGCTATTAAATTGGCTCCCGACGGAGCTCCTAACGAAACAGCAGGCCAAGTGCTCTGCTATTCGATTGAAAGCTCTAAATCTCTGGCATGATGGGAATATCGGCCACTCTATCATATTACGGAGGGATGGACCAACGCCAGAGAAAGTAGACCTCACTCCTCCGATTCCCTGCTTCCACCACAGTTTCAAGTCCGTCATCCCTAGCAGAGATGACTGGATCATGGAAGGAAATAGGATACATGAATCGGTTGACATCTACACTGATGGATCAAAAATGGATGGAAAAGCTGTGGCGTTTTCTCCGAACAGCTACGTCTGAGACTATCCTTCCGGCTACCAGATCACTGCAGTGTTTTTCAGGCAGAGGTCACCGCAATACATAAGGCAGTGGACTGGCTGAGAAATCAGAAAATTTCTTTAAGAAAACAACATTTTCTCTGACAGTTAAGCTGCTATCCAATCATTATCCAACCTGTATACCTCATCCAAAATTGTAATGGAATGTCGCACACTACTGAACGCGATGTTGCTTCATTGTGAAGTGATTCTTTGCTGGGTACCGGGTCACAGTGATATACCTGGAAACTGCGAAGCTGATGCCCTAGCTAGAGCTGGCACTGAGCTCCAGGATTATACACTAACATCCCAAGTCGGCCATCCATTGGCCTCTGTCAAGCTAAGTTTCAAGCAGTATTATATAGAGGCTGCAAATAGGGCCTGGCTGCTGGAAGAAACCTGGAGGACAACCAGGCAAGCTTGGCACACACTAAGCTCAAAGTGCACCAAGCAGCTCCTCAACACGAGCCGTGAAACATTAAGTTTCATCGTATCCGTACTGACATTGGCATTGTCTCATTGGCAAACACGCAGAAAGACTGGGTGCCCCTTTCCACGACTTCTGCCGCAAGGAGGAGGAAACGATCCAACACTTTCTGGGTAGCCGGCTTCATACGAGAATTTAAATGGTTCTCGTCACCCAACAGGTTTTAGTGCCGCACCCTATTTAAATGTGGTATCACAATGGGCCTATGTTGGCCTAAGTGAGCCGCCTTTTGACAAAGGGGGCTGCCACTATAACCAACCAACCAAAGGCCGCTTTCCCGCGACACAACCATGGAGTCCAGCATTTTGTAATCTACGTCTCACTGCTCTGGAGGATACTTCAATTTTGTAATCATCTTTTAATTTCCGTTGGATATCCCTAGAGGATGAAAATGGCTCCTTTTTGCTTAGACGCGTAATGATTTTATTTTCACATTGAGATGTTTTTTGCTTATCTCAAAGTAGATAGTTCAATTGCGCCTATTTCTTTGTTGTTTTCTTGAACGCAAATAGTATAACATCAATCTTTGGAAATGTTTGGCAAAACTAAGTAATATTTGATATTCTGTCAAATTTTTAAAGATTTTTTTGATAAAAATAGATTATTATTGTATATATTTTTATTAGTTTTCTGAATGAGTATATATTTTAATAGTGTATTTATAAAGCTACGTAGAATATAGATAAAAACGGACTTATCGAAGAAATTTTTTCGAAAGTAAATTTATGACGCGAAATAATGCACATGTTTAGTGGGTGGAAATCGAAGCAGCACCACACCGCAAACCCCATTGTTATCATTTCTATGAGATAAAGCTTTCAAACAAAAATAATCATTTTATATGAATGAATGCTCACAGCTCTAGAAATATTTTGCAAAATGAAATGTTGATATCATAATAGGCGTCTACTGTAAGCAACAAATTTTACTCGGAAGTTACTAGATAAAGTGATAAGAAACAGTCCGATTTGCTTATAAGTGGCTGTTGTTATTCTATTGCGTTGGAGAACATAGTAAATCTATCTGCAGCGCCATTTAATTTTTTTCTAGGTTTAATTCTAATTTTTGTAAAGAACAATCGTGAGTAACGAACGATCATTATAAAAAGTTTTGTGCTTGTGAAGTGAATTCTTTTATCAAATCTAGAAATGTGTCAAACAGCGAACACGAATAAGTATGCGCGGAGCTATATAGAATAGATTTAATAGTAAAACTAGCCTAAGATTGCGAATGGTTTCTTGTGTATAGTGCTGCGAGACATTTCCAAAAACGATGTTATCATGAATTTTCTGATGAAACTTAGTGGCTAACCTATACGAGTTAAAGAAACTACAATACATGCGTAAAATCAATTAATATACCTCAACTGGAAGCACTAATTTACTCCCACTAACAGATTTTTTTTTATATCGGAGTTTGGCTTGCAATTCGCTCAGTACAGTACATGCTAAATGCGCTATAAAAGTTTGTTTTTTGATTACAGAAAAATGACCATACCATCACGGCCTGCGCCTGCTATACCTCAACCACAACAAACATCACAGCAGAATAGTTCCACAAATGTAAATACAATAACCGTTAAACTGCCACCCCCGCCAGTTTCAGGATCCTTCCATCGGACGAACAGCTCGAATGGCAATACTCGCAGCGAACGGTCATCAGTCACAAGACATTTTCCTGCTGCTCGTTATGCACCTGCAACAAACTGGGATGGTTCACCATTTGATCTTCCATCAGCAACAAACGCAGTTAAAAGGATTCCACCTCCACGTCCACCCCCACCTCGAATTTCACCCAACACAACTGGTAATATCGCAAATTAACATTTTACTTATTCAATCGGTTAATGAACGTTGCGCTAATATACAATGCCGAAATCTTTTTAAACGAAAATTCAGATCCGATTTTTAGACATGCTTTGTTTTGTAGTTTCAGGGAATACGGTGCTCAAGAAACCAGGGCCTCCTCAATCAATTAATGTGCTTTCAAACTTGTTTGGACGAAAAAGGGGGCCTGGAAAAAGTAGCAAGCCTCAGCCATCGGCTCAGCAGACGAGTTCCCATCCATTGAAATTGAATGTCTTGCCAAACGCGTCACAAAACAATAGTCAAAATAATCGTTTCGTTGCACCACAATCGTCAACCGTGCTTGTGAACTCAACGGGAGCAACATGTCCAACGGAAATGGAATTGATAAAGTTTGATTCGCCAGCCAGTTCACCGACCTTTACACAAAAATCAAATAGCGATTGCGTTAGCGTGGACAGTTTCAGCTCTGATTCAAATTTCAGCTCGCCCCAAAACGGAAGTGTATCACAAGCAGAAAGTGGATTCGAAGATGACTTTTTAAGTCCGTCCGATCCTTGGGATGCTTTCAATAGTACTGAAAATAGTTATAATGCTCCTCCAACATCACGTGCTTACGGTTTCATAAACGATATAAGAATGACGCAACCAGTCCGAAATCTGAACGTCATCAATCGCAGTCAGAACGAGAATCCGCTGTGCAATGGCAAAAGTTTAATACCGCCACAGGAATCATTGACACGACCTACAATTATCAAGCCCAAACCATCCTTGTATTCCGCTTCAAATTTTTCGTCGCCACTGCATGCACCAAGCGAGATGAAAACTCAAATTCAGTCCGGAGTTAATTCGAAAAATATGAATGATAATTTTGCGAACTTCGCCGCATTTCCATCTTTCGATGAACACGAATCTTCGCCACCGATGCCAAATTGTCCGCCCCCACCTCCACCATCGTCGAACATGCTAGACGTTATCAGCGGGCGGCTAGATGCTATGAGTTTGTGCAATAGCAATGATAATATTGATGACAGCGTGAGCTATGGAATAGCGTTGTACGATTTCGAAGGAACCGAAGATGGTGATCTTAGTTTTAAGGTGAGTAGTATTCTGCTAATTTTATTCGAACAATACTGAACATGTCCAGTGTACAAGCAATTAATGTGTCTATTGATGTTGTCTTTCCAAATGAATATGCATATTTTAAAGAGCTAACTTTTTTGCTGACTTACAGGAAAACGAAAAAGTCTATGTTTTGCAACAGCTAAGCGAGGGGTGGTACCTTGGTCGAAACAGACGCGGCTGTGAAGGTATTTTTCCGTCCAATTACATCGAAATTAGAGTACCACTGAAGGATGATACGACAAGCGGTAGCCTTCCGCTTGCGAAAAGCATATCCTCAGCACCAGCTTTATATAATCCGTGTAAAGTGCGAGTGTTGTTCAATTTCAACGGCGAAGTTCCAGAAGATTTAACGCTAAAGGTAAATGAAATCAACATGTTATTCACATGTCTCTTTGCTCATAAATTACTCGTTTCAGGAAAACGATATAGTAACTGTGCTGTTTCGAATCAATGATGATTGGCTTTTTGGCGAAGTGAATAATCAACGCGGCCAATTTCCAGCCAATTTTCTTGAATACGTCCCGGAACACCTACCAAAGAATTTGCCTTGAGAGAAAAATAACGAGTTGAAAATGGATAAACTGTAGCGATGAAACACGAATATTTTTTGTAGCAACTTTACAATTTTTCTAACGACCTAACAACATTCGATTTGTCATTGCAACTCGTAAAACTCAGTAATACTTAAATCTAATGATACACCCTTAGAAAAGGCCATTTTCCAAAGAAGTTTTTTGATAAAAGTCTACTTGTCATATTTTGACACAATCGATTACAAGAGCTTAGGTGATATTGGATATAATTAAATTTTTAATATAATATTTGATAATATATACCATTATTTATAAATGACTTTCAATGTCGTGAATTTGTATCCATAAAATTTTGAAATTTGATGCACGAGCTGTTAAAGTTGTATCGAATACAAGGCAAATCTGATTCGAGAGGAGCGAAAATGAGAGATGTGAGAATGAATTCAAATCGACCCAATTCAATGATGTCGTGTAACTCAATAAAGTATGATTAACTTATGAAACACAGATTTTATTATCGTGTACAATACTTATTGTCGGGGTGGTTTCTGCGGACTATATTATTTTTTCCGGTTCGTAACACGTTGCCGCCCTCTTATTTTTAGAATCGTTCGCAGAAACGCATTTTGTTTATGTTTTATTTTACAACTGTTTGGAAGTATAAACCATCGAATTTGCTCGCGGGTTTTTTTCCAGGAAAACTCAGAACGACCGTAACCGTCATTTGCTTGTTATTATTTTTTTCTTTAGCCAGAACAAATGATAGATATGATCGTTGCAGCGAAATCATGAAGGACGAGTATACCGTTGTGTGCGGCAATGTGTTAAAAGAATTGCGAGATTGATAACAGATGCATATGAAAATCTACTCGAGATTCCGACTCTAATGCCAACTGCAACATTTTCATAGAGAACAGTGTGTTGCGATCGCTTTTTAGAGCAGAAAAAACGAGCGCCTAGCTGCTGCCACGCTGCGAGAACTCAAAAAACATATCGCTGTGGAGACTCGCGATTATTGGAGCGACGAAGCTGCAGCAGCTGTGTGTTTTGAATGTTTCTGTCGACTTTTTGGATTGTATGTTTTCGGGGTTGTTTGCGCCTGTGCTTTTGTGAATGCGGGATGCGTCACTTGATGGTTTCTAGGTCTACGGCTTTCTGGCAGTAAGGGAGTTTCGCCTTGAGGATATCTTGAAGTTAAGGGTTGCAAGGCATAAAGGGATTCCAGAATCGACGATTTCCTGCATTGTGGCTGGCTGAAATAGAAGAGTACGAGAATGATGGGCTTCCGACATTGATAATCTCCTGGGTTTATGGGTTTCTGGAGGTTCCTTCACCTGTGGGTGCCGGGGAATGAGTTTTTAACGGATTGTGGGTTTCCGGCAGTGTCTTGGGATAAATCTAAGGAATTGCGTATAACGCATAACGTTTTGGAATGGGACAATTCCAGCTACAAACTTCATCTGCTCCACTTCCACCGCAACCATGGACACACGTTGAAACGGAAATGTCTCACATAACGGTGGAAAGAGGAATATTTCTTAGCAGTACTACTGCACTACTTGGTTGTACTGTCGCACTGTCACAAATAGTATTGGACCGCAGACCAGTCTACGACGGCCACATGATTGCATTTGTGCAGCGGGCACCAAGGTGACTTCAGCACGTCAGCGCAGCGGGACCATAATTCTGGATTAACAATTAACATCTCCTTCCATGCTATCCACTTTCCATGAAAACTCCAACTATTCGCCTATTTTACCCAATTCCAGCTATATTTCTTTGCAAGTCTAAGGGGAAATAGTAAAGGCCATGAATTTGCAGTAAACGCAAAATATTCTGCTCCATTTACCGGCAAATTAACCCGCAATTTACCCAGACTTAGTTTACAATAGCGTTAAATAAAATCAATCTAAGAATCTTAGAATTACAACCAATGAAAGATACTTTTGCAACACTTACAGATATCACACAGCGCACGAATGCTGAATACAATAGATAAACTGGCGGTCGTTGTTGTTGTAGGAAATGGTTGCGACTGCGATGTGTAATTTTATATGAATTTCTGCATATTCTGTATGCAGTATGATATGAGGTTCGTCGGATCTTACCAAAATCAAATAATCAGCTTTAAATAATCAATGTTCGGGGACATCTAAATCAAATAAATCTATGTTCTGTTAAATTATTCAGCCGGCTTAAACTCTCCATATTTTTTGCTTAATACATAAAATACCTTAGCTGGGAATGGTTCATAGCTTTTCGACAGGTTTCGATTCGTACAAAGTTTTCAATATAATTGCAAAAAACAAAATCAAATTTCAAAGTCAGTCTTAGTATTTTTTATTTTCAACAAAACAAAACCAGTGATCGTGTCGCGGATCGTGGATACGTTAGGTAGTACTGGGAAAGAGTGACACAATTCAGCAGCAATGGTTCTTGGTGAATTCCGAGTTTCTGGATTGTTGCGTCCGAGATCTGAGGAGATAAAGTCTCGATTTGGAGTGGTACATCATTGATGATGATAACAATTTTTCGACCACTATTTTACTTTGGAATTATTTTTTTGCAGTTGTAGCAAAATTATCCTCAAATCTCAATGATTTTCGACTTTCATTATTTCGAATATCCTTTACATTTCGTCTCTTGTTTAGAGGATTTGAAATACATCATAAATTTCACAATTAATTTATTTGGTTTTATAAAAAAGACAGACCTGACATGCTTTCTTTTGAATGTTTGTTTTTCTATCGTTTTATTTTTAAAAATTTGAATTGAATAGGCGAAATACATTTGAACAAATGCAATCTTTGGTAAAAGCTATGGATAAATAAAAAACTATCAACTTAAAAACTAGCATACATACTATAATCCACAAGAGTGGATAATTCCACCGTTTATAAGTGTTTCATTTAATTATTTCTTCGAAATTAAACATCAAATAAAGAAGATGTTTCGTTATCATATAATTTATAGGGAACGTATTCATGTAGGTATATTTTATTGAAAAACCGAGCTTTGCCCTTTAGATTTGTTCTTGTTTACGACTAGCAAATTTCGCAGATTTTATATTCATTATTGCTGAGGTGAAACTGCGCTTGGAAAGTAATTATTGGAACCCGTCAAGTTTGAGTATATTTTTTTTGTTCGCTAAAATATTTATATAAGTTATTTGCATGCATCATAAAATCATTTTGAAATATTTTTAGTATTTTTGCACGCGTAAAAAACTCTTAAGACGAATTTTACATTTAAATTGTGAAAACAATCATGTTTGAACTGCATTGTGGTCACCCTGAAGTAGTTTTAATGACCAGCATGAAAACAATGCATTAATTTTTCCGAGAAGTCAATTTCCTGATCTGTAAACTATGTTTATAGTTTTACATCAGATTTAATATACTTTTTTCGTGCTTTAATAGTTTAATCGTTATTCATTTATATGAACTATAAAATGCAGATACAATATTTTAGCAGATTATTATTCATATTTGAATGAGCGATGATTGAAATCAAATACTATATCAATCAAAATCTTAAGCGGCAGCAACCCATACATGATTGGTTTATGTGAAGCATTGACAACGCGGAAGTTTGAAATATTTTCCGCCTGGCTCGTAGATAGACTGTTGAGTTATCATTGTAAACCACATCATTTTCGTGTAAGAATTTAAAGTGAAAAGTATCGTTCTTAACGAACTTTATGGCCAAAACATGTAATAGAATTCAAGGCATCTAAATCTGCATTTCACCCCATCTTACTTGCACAAAATACTTTCAATTTGTAAATGATTTTTGCAGCTTCTAGCTAACTTTCAGCAGATGTACAATTTTATAACCACATCGATGGTTTTTTATGCAGGATTAAGTTGAATTATGAGACAAGTGTGTATGTTTGGCGTAAATTGTACTTTATAAAGGGTAACATAAAATATTTAATGGATTGTTAAAGTTTGCGGTCTTGGCATTTTTAAAACCAAGCATTCTTTACAAGGTAATAAAAATGAAAAAGTAGCCACTTGAACTTACCACAATATTAAAGCAAATTTGCTTAGGAATGAATACTATAAAATTGTTAATCAGATGTTCGTTGTATTTATGCTTTTATCAAAAGCTGGGGCTCAGATCGCAACGAATCCGTTAAATATTGAGTCTTCATTACTTTCTGGAAGTAACGTTTTTCGTTAGGCGAGTTCACATTGTACACTATCGGACGGACACCAACATTTCGCCATAATTCAGAAATGTGCCTTTAAAGAGATGTATTTGATTTGTTATTCAATTGCTATTATTCATGAGGCAACTATATCAAGGTTTTAGCTTTTGATAAATGCCACTGTACATACTTACAAGTTGAACTCATCTTTACTAATAAATACTATGCTGATTCCAATAACCGGAGCTACTATGTTTCGGAAAATGGCCCCATATATGGATGTTAGTAGAGTTGATGTTTTAAGAATGATTCTACTTGGTAATTTATCACACCACAAACCACATATTAATTCCGGGTGGAGTTTACGCAACTGAAAATGGAATCAGTCAGCCAAGTTTATGTTATATAACGGAAAGTGGGGCGGTCAATTTTTTGCGTTTCATATTTATTAGAAAATATGAATGAGTTAAGCAAAAAAATAAAATTGTTAGTGTAGGTAGTGCGATTGTAAACTGTTTGTTTGCCGAATTTCTTACCTGGTAAATAACCATCGGCGACTTGCTACAAACGATAATCCTTCGCGTAAAGCCTTCATGCAGTTTTATTGTACTCTTAAGCTTTTCAATCATCTTCGAGCTGGTGTCGGAGATTAGCAGAAATATTGTCAAGTTAGTGCCTTCCAAAACTCGGAGGAGGTTTCCTAGTGTTAAAATCTTTTCTGGTTCGAATTGCGATCTAAAAAGAATAGTTCCGTGTGTCATATGGAACAACCTTACATATTGATCAAAACTAATACCCCAGCGGATGCAGCTCCGATATATTTATGTTTTGCAACGTCTCCATTTTAACTTTTCCCACGCAAGCACCCAATCCAGCCTTTTGAAGCGTGCTGGTATGCACTATCACGATCTCATTGCAAGCGGTGATCCCGGCATCGAGGAGAACGTTCCGAAATCCTTTGTTTGTGCACTGTAAAACGAGGGTGTAAAATTACTGTGTGGATATAGGACTAATTAGCCACAAACCTTTTTGATAGCCGCCGCCGAGTTCTCAGGTGCGTCGTAAGCGCCTCCGCGGTTAGCAACAGGCCAAAACGAAATATCGTCCGCGACGTTTCCGCCCAGCAGACTGTTCAACTGCTTCTCGTCGGGCGCAAGTAGCTTGAAGAACTTCGAAGCTATGCAAACTACCACTAGAAGCAAAATTCCCCAAGGAATTGCAGCCGACGCCAACGTGCAGCAGAAATAAAAGGCGTTGAATAAAAACGACACTAGAAAAAAATTAGAGTAAAAGTAAACATATAAAGTATTCACGCTAGAATAAAATTGATTCGAGTAAAAAGTACCAGTGTAGGCAGTGTACCAAAGAATACTGTACAACATCTTCACAGCGCTGAAAATTGTGCTGATGCTCATTCAGAATTCTCGTCTAATGTATATTTGCTAGCTTCAACTTCGATGCAATACCATTCACATATCCAGCGCGGGGTACCTCTTTGGGATTTCACTTGCACAATCGATTGCTTTTGACACATTGGCTGACATCACTGCACTCATAGCATAAACTGCACCCGTGAGCCGTGACAGCATTTTGTTCAGGGTTGCCGATGGTCAACATTTTAAATTCCCGCAATCACATGTGTTTTAACCGCCTTTGTCCACTGTAAACCTGAATTTACCCGAATTTAGCCCGCTCAAAATTTCAATTCAAAATGTTCTTCGTTTATAGACATTTATGTATATAAATAATAGCAGAATATCAAATAATTTAATTTTTCACAAAATACATCACTCGCTTACTATTAAAAATAATAAAATCTCTAAAACAAAGCCAGATGCTTATGCACTTATGTTATAATTTTATATCTATACACATTATATTCAAAACTAACATCTTTGGAGTGGGCTGAAATTTAACAATGCTGCTCTGGTTGCTCTGGTTCTTGCTTCCTCAAAAAAAAATATTGAAAGTTGTTTCAGTGCATGTTTTGTTTGTTAAATATGTTTTCACCAATTTCATGTTACTTAAAACAGTTTCTACCAAAACGTTTCAAAATGGAAGGGTTAATAATATTTTTTTACTTTATTACAGATTTTTTAGTTGAAATACATTTGCCCGAAGAGTAGGATCTAGTCAACACTCTTTAAATTTAGAAAGCATCTTCAAGCTATTTGTTATCGATGTATTGTGAATTCAAACCTAATCCAGAACATTCATTTAAAATATTTCATAGCTATGTGCTTCGTGGAGAACGACTGCTTGCATGTGATCGGACAAAACATATGTAAGGTCAAAGTTTCTCTTTATTTGAGTACTTTTTGAATTCGAAAATTTAAAAAAATTCTTCAGGTAACGCAGGATGATCGTTTTTATTATAATAATTTAAATTAAATTGATTCTGTTTTTGGTTAAAGGGTTATGTAATGAAAAAAAACTGTTCCCAACCGTTATAATCTAACTGCAAAACGTCATTGTTTTCCTGAGAAGTTTTATTTTTTGCGGATTTAGCATATACATGAGAGAAAAATATACGACATGAATTCACGAAAAAAGTCCCAAAACTGTATTTTCTTGTCTTTCAAAAAACTTGAGAAAACGCATGGCAAATATGACTAGATTCTGTTCTCCTTTATTCGATAAACACTCATAATTACTCTCAAAATTCGCTTAGCTTGCATTTCATAATACTATTGCGATCCTGTTAAATAGCAAACAATATAATTACGACATTACTGAAATAAAAAAAACTCGCATAATATTCTCATCTATGCAGAACAGTGAATATATTATTTATTTTATGGTTTATGATTGTCGATTGATTTATATGTTGTTGGATTTTCTTCTTGAAGATTTACAAATTTGATTTTGAGATAATGCCATTGATTTCATGGTTGTACTAATATTTATGCCTTCTATGAAGCGATAAAATCTCTCTTAACGATCAGGAAATGAAATAATCGTGACAACTAAGCTATGCATAATTTAAGGTTCACTCAGATAAAATTGCGCTAGTCAATGAAAAAAGTATATAAAAAAATTACCTGGTTATAGCTTGATCTTGCCGCAAAACACACACATACTCGCACGTGACCGTTGATGTTCAATTGAGGTAACACTGATATGAAACTAATATAAAACATAGAAATAACAAACTGTACGATAACAAAAACTTTTATGTATGACTGAAGTAACGTTTATAACTTCTGTGTTATGGCTCATTTACATTTTGTGTTCGCTGGGTTATTAGAAAAATCGCATTTATTGTTTCTCCTAAATTATAACAGACTTAATGTGCATCAAAATAATACCAATAATATCTTTGATCTTTAAAACAATGTTTACCCTTCGTATATTCTTTTTATTATTATTCGTGCGAATCTTACGAAGAAATGAATCAGCTTCGTTACGCAAAAGCTGCTGGGTAGATAAATCTGCTGGTGATGAAACAAATACCGGTGTTTATTGTGTTTTCCTTATCAGCGAAAGATAAAGACCAAACTTTAAAACTTTCACCACTTAGCGAAAGACAATACGTAAACTTTTTCACACAATCGTTTAGGAATATTTCTAGATGAGATTCACTCCCGAAACAAATCTCCAGCGCATGTGGTGGCCAGCATTCTTCAATTTCAACAGCGGAAATTTGGACTACAAGTAGCTTTTAAAGGATACCAACCGAAGATAGATCAAGTGATAAGATTACTTCCTAAAATAGCGCGTTTCGGCTTATGGTGGTTTAAGGAACCAGATATTAATCTAATCGTGCGAAATTGCTTCTTAAAATGAGATAAGAGGATGTTCCACAGTAATTAGTTTGAAATCGTAAAAAATAAAAGACGACTGATTTAGGATTCAGTAATTAATTGGAGCTCGGCAATGGCGATGATCGGAGCAGCGTTTGTGATTTCAAGTCTTGTATTAATAGTTTGTGGTACACCAGCTTTGGATTTGGGGCGCCAGAATCGAAACTCACGAATAGTTGGAGGCTCAGATGCGACCATACAGGATTTCCCATACCAGGTAAAATAAGCGCTAGTTACTACTGAACTAATATTCAAACGCATATTAATCATCAGCTATCTCTACGAATCAATGGTCGACATTGGTGTGGTGCTTCAGTGGTTGGCAAAAGGTGGGCTCTAACTGCAGCACATTGTCTACTGAAAGCCTCTGGACCGTCCGATGTAACTCTTCGTGCGGGCAGTGCAATATATTCTTCCGGCGGGGTGTTGGTGAATGCCGAAAAGTACTATATACATCCGGAGTTCAATGCGAAAAGCGGAGATTTCGACGTGGCACTGGTTTCGACGAAATCCGACTTATCTGGCCACAATATTCAAGCCGTTACTTTACCAAAACTAGGCGCAACCATACCAGCGGGCGGAAAGGCCAAAATATCAGGATGGGGGCAGACGGACTCATCCTCCACAGTGAATCCCCAAAATTTACAATTTGTTATCGTAACTATTATCAGCCAGAATGATTGCAACAAAAGCTATGCAGAATATGGTGGAGTTGATGATGTGTGAGCTATAGATTTTTTTTTTCGATACGTAATTAATAATGTACAATTTCAGATTTTTCTGCGCCAAAGAAAACGGAAGGGACTCGTGCCAAGGTGATAGTGGCGGACCAACGGTATTGAATGGTGTTCAAATTGGCGTTGTATCGGGTGGCATAGGCTGTGCCCATCCAGATTTTCCAGGCTTATACACTCGACTGTCCGATTCTTCGATCAGGAGCTGGATCCAAAAAACAGCCAGTCTTTAGAAGAAACACTGCTCTAAGAATTTTTCTTCAATAAATCATTGTATCTGTTGTTAAGTTCATATTCTGTTGATGCATTTGTTAAGTAATTTGCTCGAGCTACGGTTAATGTACTCCTCGTTTTGATGTAGGTTGTGTTAACAAGTGCATTTCCGTACATTGCTATAGCAAGACGCTTTTAATTTTTGATACACAAATGTCTGTATTTCACAAAAAAAACTCCATGTAAGCAACAATAATTTTCTGGTTCTGTACAATTTTTTTTGAAACTAATTCTATCTTTGTGAAGGAATTAGTAGTTTTTAATCAGTTCTTGTTTATGATCCGTGAGTTTACTATGACTTTTACAATGAAATCTGATTCTCAAATAATTTTGATGATTCTCCAGGGGGCAGTCTGGGTCTTTAGGACCAAATTTCAAAAAAAAATTTAGTATAACTATTTATTTAAATGATATGAAACTTTTGTTTGTTTGTTGTTTTGTTTTTTTTCCACTTTTATTTACAAAATGGCGGTTATCACGGAGGCACCCAAAAACCTGGTTGGCATGATATCTCCTCACTGGAGCATCTGAAACAAAATTTCGAACGGCATGTTGAAATATAATTGATTGGCTATTGCAGAATTAAGGTTGAATTCGGTTTCGTGCTTTACACACATTCTTCGTCAATTGTTTGCAGATGCAAATGGGTGTCAGCTGGAAGTATATCGGCTTCTGCTGCCCATTTGCTGATGTCTTTTGTTGAGAACTGTAGGCGACTTATTCCAGCGAATACTTTCTGAAGAGAATTTAGTTCATAAGCGGATTTGATACTGGCTTTATCGAACCCATTTTTGAATTCAAACGACTTTGAAAGCATTCCTTGATTTGAGTTGGTTTCAGATTTTCCTAGTCTTGGATAGGAAAAATACGAAATACTTTGAATCTATTGATTCGATTGCTTTGTCAAGTAATTTTTTTTATCTTGATAAATTGATAATATTTTACTTCGTTGCAATTTGGTTGCATATACATAACGCTTATAAGTTTATCAATGCTCAAAGCTCATAATTTTAAGGATGCCGCGGTACCTTATAAATCTAGAGAACGAGTGTTTTATCGTCAAAATTTTTGAGTCAAGAAAGCTGCTCACTTGAGGAATGAATGTGTCATGAAATTAATCTTCGAAAATAGCATATCCAGTGTAAATTGCAGCAATGATAGAGAAGTGAAAGTGACCGGGTATGATAGTTCTCATGTGACTCACAATTTCATACTCATCTACATTACAATGTAACATATATGTAGTATAATTCTCCGATCCTGCAACTCAACAGGAAAATAAAATGTTGAACTTGAATTTACAATCAGTCTGGGCACAACCGTAATGCTAGGACTACAATACGCGCTTCGCTATTAAGTAGAACTACAAGTGAAGTTTGAATCCATGTAAACTATGGGACGTGCTAACAATATGGTACGACTTCTAGCACTTCGTTCCAAATGTTACATATAGTAATTCTAGCGTAAGACACGACGCACCCTAAACGAACCGTAGTCACGCATGAAAATAGTTACAAAACGAGCCGAAATGTGAATAATGTGGATTTGATACGACATAGTTTGTGAACGTCAAAACTATTTCAACCCTTTTACGTTTCATATATAATATACGAATAAATTAAAAAAATAAAAGACAGAAGTCATTTTCAGTCACAAATTTTATAACCTATTTTATATGGAAGAACCATACCATAAAGGACTGTTAATTTTTAGAGTTGTAATGACATATTTTCCTAATATATATTCATTCAAGGTTGGCATTTGTTCTGATAATAAAATTGTTTGTTGACAATTTAATTACCTTTTAGACGTATTATATTCATTCTGACGAAGACTGTCGCTTCTTTTTAAGTGTTGTTTATGTATGAAATATAGTTTCGTAACGGTCATTCACTCTCTATCAAACAATACATGAATCTTCGATTTTTTTTAGAAAGCTTTCGATACAGCTTCATGCTCTGTATATGGTAAATAAATTCTTCCCAGTTTGTTCCAATCAAAATTTCATACGGAAAAGGTATTAGATAAATGAATCTTTGTGGTAATCGCTGTGTTATCCTCCTTATCGTTGCAGCATCATTCGAGGAGGACGATGAATTGGAAGATGATGGTAAGTTACGACAATGACATATGCAGCCACGCCGCGGGATTAACAAAATTGAAATTTATAATATTGCGCAACAAAAATGATAATGAAAATATAAGCATCGTACGTACGAAAGAAGAGATAATAATATATTGCAGCGATATATCTGGCGAGAAATCCGTTTCAGCCAAAGGAAAGCTAGCAAATAAAAATGATAAAAATGGTACCAGAAACTTGAAAGAGCACAATAGCGATAATCCAAATGCGAAATACGTTTCCATCATGGAGAAACTATTGGAATTTGCTCATAAAGAAAATATTAAAGAGCTCTCACTGTCAAAGGATGACATGATATTCGAATATATAAACAAAGAAATGTTCAAGAAAGAATTTAATAAGTTGCAACGAACAAAAAGTACGCGTACGAAATTGAAGATAATGATATATAAGCCACCCACAAGAATAACAGATAAAATCGAGCAGAAGAAAATTATTGAGAAATTTCATAATTCACCACACGGAGGACATTTAGGGATCCGCAAAACTTTGTTAAAACTAAAACAACGTTACTGTTGGAAAGGTATGAGCAGCATGGTTAAAACACACGTAATAAACTGCACAGCTTGTAAAATAAATAAGCAGACAAGGCACGCTAAGGAGAAAATGGTAAAAACCGGAACACCCACAACCAGTTTCGAAACAATAGAAATAGATACAGTAGGACCACTACGAATATCTAACTCGTATAGGTATATATTGACGTTACAATGTGAACTGACAAAATTTGTAGTAGCAATCCCATTAGAAAATAAGGAAGCACGTACAGTCGCTGAAGGTATAATCAATCAATTCATTTTAAAATATGGTCACTTTAAAAATTTAAAATCAGATTTAGGCACGGAATTTAACAATAAACTCATGAAAGAAATATGCGAACTATTACACATTAATCAAATATTCTCAACGCCGTATCATCACCAAACTCTTGGTGTGGTAGAAAGAAATCATCGTGTACTTAATGAATACATGCATGCATTTGCCGATGATTATCAATGGGACAAGTGGGTTTCATACTATGCATTTGCATATAACACAACACCGCATGTAGACACCAATTATACCCCCTACGAGCTAATATTCGGCAAACTCCCCTACCTACCAAATGATTTAATTGAAAAAAACGATAGGGTCTATGATCTAGACAATTACGCAAAAGAGCTAAGGGTAAGATTGAGAACATCAATAACGAAAGCGCGAGCTATCATAGAAAAAGTAAAAACAAACAGAGTCGCTAAAGATACAGACATAAATCCCGCGAAAATAAAATTAGAAGATCTTGTATTAATCAGAATAGAAAACCCAAAAAAAGCACCAGCCACCATACAAAGGTCCTTATAAAGTAATTGAAATAGATAAAAGTAATGTTTTATTAGACATAGAGGGAACACCCAAATTAATACATAAAAATAGAATTAAGCTATATTGTACAAAAGAACAGATCGAATGATTCGTCTTAATAAGTATAAGACTCATCAAAAAAGGGTAAAGGTGTAGTGTATCATAATCTTTACCATTTAATGTAGTATAGCGTAACATATTCATTATCACCTAGTGTAAGAAATCTTAGCCCACATAAGAAAGTAGGTCACAAATCCTCCAATTGTAAACAATTGCACATGCATAAATCGATCCGCACATGTTGAATGTTTTGCCGCTACACTCATCGATCATGTACGCAACCTATGCCAAGGCAGAGGTTTGCCATGTCATCGATTAGTGTGAACGATTTATGAATGAACACTTGACCAGGCTAATGTGAGAACATGCATCGCGCCATGGGTCAAGTGGGCATGGTTCGATTGTGCAGCGTACACAATGTAATTCGATGACCTATGTTGCTGCATGGGCAAATAGATCATCGAACTGTGTGAAATAAAAATATATTGGGCACTTAGTCATAAGGTAATAAATAAATTTAGTACGTAAGCATATTGGAAATTGTAAAATAGTATAAATTAGAAACGAAAATATAGATTGGCAGGATTTGCTTTCCTGACCTAGACACGCGGAGTTATTACTACGCGACGCTGTGCATTAGTAGCGAAGTCGAAGTCTTGTAGCATATCCTTTCGCAATACAACAAATCGTTGCGTTTTTTCTTTAGTAAATATCGGCCGAGAGACATGTTCTCCACGCCACTCTATCTGCGGTTTGACCGCTTGCGTAGGTTTGTGCATTAGGGTTATCCAACGGTTCCCCTAAATTAAATTTTCGAATATTTATAGCGAAAGGACTCAGGCGTTAGAAGCTGCCGCAAAATCTCCATCCCCATCTTCATTACATGACGATCTTTCATTACACTCCTTCAGCATGTCATTGGGGCTCCACTGTCTGGGGCTATCTAGCGACAAGTATCGTGTCAGCGTATATTCATCTGGAATAGAAGTTTTGATTAGATGCACATCGTGGAGTTCGAAAGTTGGTCATTCCGAAATGAACAGAAAAGATGTTGAATAAATAAAAGCACCTTTTTCGCGGCAGATTTAAAGCGAGTTTTCTCGTCATCCATCAATTTTTTCCACTCTTCGATTGTAGACTTGTAATTTTCGCGATGTGTGGAATTGTTTAAGTCTTTGAGACCGAGTGCCTCCTTCATAAATAAATTGTAGCCGGTCATCGTTCGCGGCCGTTTTTCTTACTCATCCAATACGTCCATTTCTTGTTTGCTGAGACACTTCTGGTATTTGAGATAATCTCGCAGATTGGCCTAGAACGGGCAACCAATTCGAAATGATTCAAACGTGACCGATCAACGCATACCTTTTCGCCGTGCTTTACATCCAACCAGCGTAGAATCCATATCAGCTTCTCCTCCTTTCGTAAAGCGATGTATTCTACACGCAGATTGATTTTCGAAGCTAAGTGCGAAATGTAATTATTAAATGATTGAGCTTGTACGAACCACTTACAAGATGCATCTTCCAAGATTTTCGACTGAATATACAGCGCGCACGGCGTTAACTCGCCCTCTGTTCTTCCCTTCCGTTCCTTTTTTACATTTTTCAGGCCCAGCGGAAGTCTTCAATAAAACAAGTGAAATTCAGTTTTTGTAATTCCTGCAATCTTACTAATATTTCGCGATTTCCCGTAGGTAATTTTCACAATTTTGGAAAGATTTACACCCAACCAGCGTTACCATAAAACAACAACATTTGCTTGACGGCAATATGGCATAAATAATAATTTTTAGGATGTGTTAGGATGTCCATTCATTTCATTTTGCATGGCAGACATTGGATCTATATTTTTCTCTGCATTGGAATCAAAATTCAAACGTAACAACAAAAATTTCGAGCCAGCATAAATGCTTCTTTTACAGCGGCTGCGTTACTATTTGACGTTACAATCAGCTGAATTAGCAAGGTCACTAATTATTATTGGACTATTCGTAATGGCGTCGTACAAATCGAGCTGAATTAGACCTTTTCGAATTGCCATCGCGAATCAAAACGAAAGATAAGTTACTAGCTAGGATAATAAGTGGTAAGGTGTTGTTGCTCGCGTACGTTTTGTAAGAATCGAAGAATCAATTCATTATAATGCCTGTGAAAGAAAGGAAAATCGCGGTGATGGGCTATCGATCCGTGGGTGAGTGTCAAACACATAACACGCACTAGTTGAGTGCAAGCATTGTGTAGATGTTTCCACTTGCTGGATTCCTTTTATGTTGAATGTTCGTTAAAGGATATTTTTTAACAGGCAAATCATCGCTCAGTATCCAATTCGTCGAAGGACAATTTGTGGACTCGTATGATCCGACAATTGAGAACAGTAAGTACGATGGCACGTCCGTGCGTTGTTTTTATGACTCGTAGGCATAATCGTGTTGCGTGCAGATAATGCGAAAATTCGAGTTTTGGAATGTGGTCGGCGTGGTATTTCGAAGCATATCACAATGTCGACGTTTGAAGCGACATTTGCGATCAATTCAACGTGCGAGAGCGGCGGACAACCTTCAGAAATTTCGGCAGAGAGCAGAGCGACATTTGGAAATGATAGAAAAATACGTAATTTCACTACGCAATTTCTGCCGATTGAGCTATCTATTTCCGGCCAATTATCTCCGCATCCCTATTCGAATTCTGTGAACTAAAGGAGTTGTGCTTGAGTGGTCAATAATGCGATCTGCGAATTCTTCAAATCGAGACAATTTGAAATATGTTTGCTTACGCTGCTCTTCCTTTTCTCTGGATTAGAAGTAAAAAGATGAATCCCCGAAAACACTGCAATTAAAATTTCCATAGATACGTGCTGGCGTGTCTAATTCAAGCGATTAGTTGACTAAGGGCAGATCTTGACCTTGTTTCCTACATTATCTTATCAGCTCCACATGTTTTGTGTGCATAGAATCTATCAAAGAGCGTTTTCGCTCTAGCCTGAATGTGTAGATCATGGAATGTCGGTTACAGTTACTACTCAAAGTATGGACTCAATTTTCGCAGTATTATTCGAGCAAATTTTTGAATTCGCCAAACAAATATGATTGGATTTTAGCAAAAATTGTATATAGAAGCTCGAAAATGAAGAAGTGGCGATGATATCTTTGAATGAAGATTTAGCGTAATTAACAGTGAAGTATTTGCCAGCAAAAAACAGGCATCAACAGACGGTGTCGTGTGTTTATATATATTCACCTGGTAAATACTTTTTTGGAACTGCCTATTTATCCGTGGCCTCTTTGCTTTATAAACTACTCGTAAATAAGGTTCCCAGCACTGAAATCCTCGATTTTTGTTTTGTATTTTATTAACATTCCATAGCAAAATAAAAAAATTAAAATTGGCTTTGTTGTCGCTTTCTAGAATTCTTTTTTTTACGATCATATCTGACGTTTTCAGCATTTTCCAAAGTAACACGAGTAAATTCGCAAGACTATGAAGTAAAGCTAGTAGACACGGCGGGTCAAGATGAATATAGTATATTTCCTGCCGAATATAGTATGGACTTCCATGGATACGTACTTGTTTATTCTATAACAAGTCAAAAATCGTTTGAAGTAGTGAAAATCATCTACGACAAGCTATTAGATGTGATTGGAAATACCCAGTAAGATAGAGCATTTCTAATTCTTATTGTATAAGTGCAAAATTGATATACTCTTCTAAATTTTAGCGTTCCTATAGTTTTGGTTGGTAATAAAACTGATTTGCATCAAGAACGTGCTGTATCGACTGAGGAGGGACGTAAATTGGCCGAATCATGGAAAGCATCGTTCCTAGAAGCGTCAGCTAAACAAAACGAGGTAAACATTTGACACGAATGAATCACTTCCAAGCAAAACTCATTTTGAATTGAATCTTTATTTTTTTGCAGTCTGTTGCAGATATATTCCATCATCTTTTACTTCAAATCGAAAGAAATAATGGCAATACCCAAGAGAATCGTAGCTGTACAATATCGTAAAAAAAATTGTTTAGCCAATATCAAATGATTGTGTATGATTGAAGTCGAGAGGATGCATATGTTTTAATTATACTATCCAATTTAAGTTCATATTTAAAGCAAAAAAAATATATTTTAAAATAAGTTGTCATGAAAATGAAATGATTTTGTCAATGGGAAGGAAGTTAATTATTCGTTATTAATGTACCGATAAAAAAAATGAAGATCAAGTGAAAAGGTTAGCGAGAAATAATGAAAATAATGCTGCTTCTTGATTGAAAGCTGCATATAAATATTAGCAGAGTGAGTCTCAGTCGTACACATCTTTGAGAGTCTCATGGAGGTGGCTTAACGAAACGAAATTGCAGAAATCGCATTTACCTTTAAGCTTAAGAAAATTGCTATTGCGTAAATCCGAAAGACATCTTAGCTCTGCAACTCAGCTTGGGAACCGTTTCCTAAACAATTGAGCAAAACTGTCGCGAATGATATACTAAACATCAAAGAGTATGAATTTTTGAAACGCTTGACCTTTATAAGCTCAAAAATTACTGCCAGCACTACGCATAGAATTCCACCTCATTGACTTTATTTTATTGTTTATGATATACATGCGTTTATTTTGAATACTGCTTTACACATATTTTATAATGTAGACCAAAAAGTCGCAGATGCTTGAAAAAGCGGCGAATAATAAATATTCCAAACAAACTGTTCGGTCATTATTGCTTGTACTAAGATTAATGCTAACCAATATTTTTTAAAAAATAAAAACGTGTGGTGCAGGATTATAGACATGTTCGAACAACTAACTTGTTAAATGGAAAATTGTTCCATGAATTCATATTTTTATTTTAAGAAAATGCGTTGATATGCACATTTTGTAATAAATATAAAAGCAGCATTTTATTTGTCAACTAATAAAGATATTTTTTTTGTTTGGATACATGAAATTATGTCTGAAGCGTTTGTCGATTTCTAAATAAATATATCATGACATGATATTAGTGTCATTAAACAAAATGATTAACCTTAAATTATTACGTTAGTTATAAAATACAAGCTTATCCATATTATTTGTTAGAATTTTATTCAATTTAAATAGCAATAAAGAAAATTTTTATTTTTCTAAATAAAGAAATGTATTTACGGAATGGAACACCAAGGAATATTTAATGGTTGCTTACACGCTTTTGATTGGGCTTACACAATACCTCTTAACGGTAATGAGTTCTTTTGTCTTCGTATGCTATTACATATGGTCAAAAAATGACTCCTTTGTAGAGCCTTGAAACTATTGTAAGTAAAACTTATCGCTCAGCATGTCTGACACTGGGCTTAGTAGAAAACGATAATTACTGGCATCAGACATTAACAGAAGCCAATGTAATCAGTGGCGTCAAAGCTAAAAGAGGTATATATTCGCAATAATATCGTTTTTTTCTCTGTAATGTGTCGAACTGTTTGGAATTATGGAAAAGATTTAAGGTACTAGTACACATTAGAAGGAAGAAAAATGTGAATTTTTATGAATTTTTTCTCAGCTCCCTTATTGAGTATGAACCTGCAACTTTTTTCGACAATACATCTATCTGTTGAGGGTACAAAAAAACATTTGTTTTTGAAATTTTCATTATAAACGTATTTTATAGAGGGCGCCAAAGTTGACACCTCGAAAAGAACCCCATCGCATGGCCGACAATTAATCTCAAAATTTGCAAGTCTGAAACAAAAAACTCAAAAAGGATTTTAAAGACTTAGGTCCCTTACGTGACAATTCACCATCGTTTTTAAAAAATTAAGTTAAAAAAAGAAATGGTGGAGCTTTGAATTTTATTTTTTGAAAAATCAACCCCGTTTTTGAGTCGTTTTCTGCACACCAAATTTTTGTTTTCCAATTTTTTGCTCCAATTGAGGTGAATTGTCTTGCGGAATATGTTAATAAATAAAACACATTAAGATTGATTAAACTCGGTTGAGTAGGTCTAGAGATTAACTAGCGGCCAGTTGAAGAAACGTCATTTCGAGAAAATCGAGTTCAAAGTTTGGTTTCGTTTTTTAGTATCTTGTCTATACATTTTGTAGTTTGTTTTTTATACGTCAGAATAAATATTGAAACGTGTAAGTAGACGAAAATTTCGTCTTCTATTGTGAACGAATAGAAAAAACCGGTATTTTAGAGAGAGGGGATAAACAGTCGAAATTAACACAATGCTAACAAATTCCCCTTTTTATATATTTACTTCCATCTAATCCTAGTCACTCCCCTACAAATTCCCCTTCGAGGCCTTGCGGTCGGCGGCCGAAAATACGCACGCACTTAAAACCATTTAATATTATTCTCATGTTGGATTTTTTTCGAAATATTTTAAGAGGTCGTTTTTAAAGGTACGAGGAGTTGAAAAATACCAAAAAAAATATTTCCAAATTTTCAATGTGTACTAGTACCTTAATATAGAATAAACTCAAAGAAAATTTGAGAGAAGACACCGACGTAATTTAAGCTCCTGATGAAAAACACAAACTTTCGTTTCTTTAAATTAAATTACTTTTAATAACCTATTGAACATCTGAAAAACACTAAAAGCTAGAAAATAAATGCTGATTTATAATATGGAAGATCCCGGGCCAAATTTTTACTTTGAAATTCCTTGTGGACGAAGTCGGGAATGATTGCTACACATAAATAAAATATGAATGCTGCTTAGAGTTCCATTAAAACTTCCAGAACAGGAAATAAATGGTAATTTCTGTTTATACCCTCTTTCGAAGAAGTGCCCCAATGAGCTTCGAACGTTGAAACAATTCGCTAAAATAAATTTTGAAGCTTTCGGATTTGTGTTTCAAAAGGTTAGTTTGTTCAAGCAATAGAAACAAGATGCCGTTAATGTATAGATATGTAGATATTTACTGCAATGAAACTAATAGTTCTTTAACGATAAATTATTTATTACTACAAGGTAATAATCGAGTGAACGAATCGAATGGATCTTGCACGACGCGCGGATGACAAAGGAACGTGTCCTTGTTCGTCCTGTCTCAACTTATGAGAGAGATGGCGGTGCGATAACTTTACAGCGGTTACACGTACTTTATTTCATCCATGATTCAGGGTGTAAGTGAAAATTAAAATTTATTTCTAAAATGTTCCCGTCTGCCTTTGTCGTTTGCATTTTTTTTTATTGCAGCACCGCAATCAAATTTTTGAACATGCCCCGTTCAATAGATATAACATTAAGACTATTAAATCGTTACTGTCTCATTCTTTTCTACTCAAAACATCTACAAAAAACATCAAAAATAATTCAAAACATTAGTTCAGTTTCTCATGCACCTTTTTTCTATAAACGATAGAAACAGTTTCAAGAAACTATAAGTTGATACACTCGGGACGATTGCCCAATGCGTCGATAAGGATTAAAAGGCTCTGAATATATCCATTCGTCTATTATACACAAAACTGAAACATATGTTCATTCGCTATCGAGCGGGCCAGTTAATTTTTTTCGGAAGTGTACATTTGATTTTTGATTCAAACACATCCTATTATGCGTAACCTCTATATTTATCCTATATAAATGTCAAACTGGAAAAATCATATAATTATTCGAAAATTCGCACCTTCATTATTATTAATTTCTTCAGCAAATTGAAGATTTTATTCAAGCTTACTCGCTAAGTGCGTGTAATATCGGCAATGCATGCAATTTCCAATTCTCTCGCCACCGAAGCGATTGAAATATCAGCAAATTAGTCCTGAACGTCTTTTTCATTGCGTTGGTTTGTTTACTGCCGTTTGGGAATTCATAAAACCAATTTTTCATATGTTGCGCAAGTTGGGCAGCGCTTTCGAATATGAAACCGTTCTTTTCGTGCTGTACCAGCTCATTGAGACTGAAAGTGAGCAAAATGAGTATGACATGCATGGGTTTCCTAAAGGTTTTTTCGGGGATTTCAACTAACCATTGAAAGTTGATGGCGCACACTGGCAAACTGCATCCAAACATATCAACAACTTTCATAGGCAGATCCAGCCCGCTCGAGCTCCAATGCAAGCAAACACCCAGGTCGGCCGATGCGAGCAACAAAGGGTAATCTTCGGCCGCTAGCCACGGCGTGATCACCGAAACTTTCTGCCAATTTCGTTCGGCGATTTTCTGAACGTATTGCTTTTTCTGTGGTCCCTTGCCGGTGATTATGCACAGCAGGCTTGGCAGTTTTGACTCTGTCTTAGATGCTTCTATTTCATAGTCTATGTGAATATATGCAACACACATTAGGATATTGTCCACAATACAATCCAAGTACCTTTCAAGGCTTCCAGTAAAATGCTAAAATCCTCGTCCGGCGTCCAACTTGTACTCGAGACTAGAACAGCAGGCCTGCCCACCTTGTATATCACTTTGCCGTCGCTCATTTTCTGCGTGAGAGTCGTGGATTCCACTACTCCGCTTTCCTTGAAGTCTCCACAATCTTTGGGTAGAAATTGAGAATGATCCTGCGACAGCTTCATGAAAAGATCATGCTTTCTCTCCAGCGTGATTGGTTGAAAATGCAACGGGGGCCGATCGTAGAGCACAATGGCACTACAAATGAACTATATTTACATCTGCATTCATATAGGAGGCAGGCAACTTACTCCAAGCCCCATTTCGATTTCAAATCGGCTTTCATCGCCTTCGTCACACAGAAGTGGGCATCGGCGCGGCGGCCACAAAATCCTTCCAGCCAGTAGGCTAGACGGACGACCAGACTGTCTTTCCGAACGCTCAAGGCTAATATAGTGTACGTGTAATTGTGCCAGTCAATCGCTAGCTTCGAGCGCGAAAGCTTGCAGTACAGATAGCACACCATGAGGGTCGGCACGCCGGGCGGATTCTGCACAACCATAAAGCTGGGCCGCTTCATCGTCCAGAGCACCAGCATAAGGGTGAATGCCTGCCATATTGTCTTGAACACGTACTTCAAAGCGGACGGCATGTTGATTTCGGGACAGTGGAATATTTCGTGCACAGTGGCCTTGGGCGACGTCAGGATAGTGTTCAGTGGCTGCGTCTCGCCGTAGCCCACAACATCCACGTGATAGTCCTCCTCGATGAGGCTCTGTGCATGGTATTGCATACGTGGGCTCCGGCCAATGTCCCCGAGAACTACAATGCACGCCCTTTTCGAGTGATTTGGCGGCGACATTTCCAATCGAGGTAGCAATCATAGGAACAGTAGTAGTAGTAAATGATAGCACTTCATGCGAAGTACAGAGTTTAGCCTAAGAAACAGACGGAAACAAAAATGAAAATCCGTAGCCAGCGGTGTTCAAATCAAAACATATGGTCATGTCAATATGTGACATTTAGTGTTGTTTACAAGTGTGAGAGTTGCAGCAACAAACTTCTGCAATAAAGTCCCAACTGCCTGCAACAGAATTAGAAGAGCACCCTGTTGTTATTGATAAAAGGGGGTAGCTCGGCAATCTACAACTTGAAGATTACCCAGTATAAAAGTATTTTACTACCGTTGAGATTTCTAGTAGGCACTACATAATTAAAACGTAACTTGCAACTCTTCATAGCATGAGAATACAATTGCTATCTATGCTCTTAGATTTGAAATAACGGCCGAAATCTATCAGTAGTAAATTTCCAACGACAAGACAATTTTTCCCTTGTTCGTTTGCCATGCCCAAAGAAAGTCAAGTCACATCACCAATTTACTTCTTTCATCTCGATGTTTTCCTTGAATAATGCAAATATCACGAATATTTGCCCGAATGCAGCGTTTTATTAGGCGAATGTGACTTTAGTAGTTACATCTACTACATTTCGCAAAAACATCCCCATATTGTGACAGCTGCGATATGCAAACACTCCATTCCTAACAAATAAACTTTTTCTGTCATACGAGGAGCACACGTAAATTTGTTTTTATGTTCGTTTGGCGCGTTCTTATCATGTGGAGTTCAATAATCTATGTTTTGATGTAAAAGTGATCTATTTTGCTGGCGTCGAGCACAATCGGAAAGCGTGGAATATATTTTGATTGTAAGTTTTATGGGCCATTTTTGGCAATATCTGCTGACAGTCGTGTGAGAAAGTCTGCATATCAACCAAGAAGCAATACCAGCGAAGCAATACAAAGATTCACGGAACATTTTCAAACGGAGACAGCGGAAGAGCGCATCAATGACACACCCCGCCGTATACATTCTGTCGATTGGAGTCGCGGTCGGCTTTGCACTGTACGCATTTTTCTCGAATGCACCGCAGTACGATCGTGCGAATGCCCCGCACTCGCCCAATCGATCCCACCCGAATAAAACATTAGATTTTGATTACGTGTAAGTGAAGGACGTTTGCAGGACGCTCCGCAACATTGCGCTATTCAAATATTTCTATTTTTAGAGATGACTCGAGGGACTGTACAATTTGCATCAGCAAAATCACCTACGATCTCGTCTATTTGGATTGCGGGCATGCCTTCCACAAACGCTGCATTCGTCGTTGGCTCAGCACGAACGATACTTGTCCCAACTGCAAAAAAATTCAGCGCAAACATATTTAGTCTACTAGTCCGACGACAATCGGGGAGCTTTTTTAATGGCGTTCAAACTATCGCCGAAAGAAAGTTGGAAACGCGGTGGCGACACTCACTTCCGCCGTGTTTGGTGAATCTTGATATTGATATTGATGAATTGTGATTTTAGCCGCAACAATAATGATAATAAAGCGAGTTTTCGATAATTTGTATTAGAATGCGCTGTTTTCGTGTTGAAACAAATGAGAGGAATCGTCGTTCTGAGCTCAATATAGTTTCTCAGAGGCACTCGACGATTAGTGCTTGTCAATTGCGGGGAATTCCCGAATATATTGGCATGAAAGAGCCCACGCGGTGTTATCGCACACGCACAAGTGTGATTCATATACAATCTGAATGCAGTTTTTCAAGCTACGTAAACCTTAGCGTGAAATACTCATTTTGTTATTTTTCACTTGACTTTGTCGTGTAATTTTCAGATTAACAGCATTCACTTTTTGTCTTTACAAAATAAATGTCTCGAACGAGGCACGTCGACTTCAAACATGAATATGGCTTTATTCAATTTTTTTACAAAAATCTTATTTGATTGCATTTGCGCTGAATACAATCTTCGGGTTATCGCCCTAAGCATTTCATTATTTTATACATTGAGCAGTTTATTTACACAATTGTACTTGGGTTCGCGCCGAACTACGAGCTGGCCGGCGTTAAATTTATCAGATTATTACTACATTCCGCCAATTCCGTGATCGAGACTCGACCTCGCTGCCGAATGAATTTCGCGACAGCTTTCAATTCGTCTTCTGAAATGTAAATGAATTTCCCGCGATCGTCTATTACGCCCGTTAGGCCACCGTCCTTCTGCAGCTCTGTAATGCGATCGATGGCTTGTTGCGTCTTCAGCTTGAAATTGTTAGCCAGATCCTCGAGAACCACTACCTTGTTATCTTGAATGTATTGAATGAACTCACGAAGGAGATTCTCCTTTTCGGGGTCTTCACCTTCCTCGTAGCCTTCCTCTTCCACGCTAAACGCCTGCTTGAGCTTCAAATATTCTTCGTGCTCCTTTCGTTCGTGCTCCTCTCGTGCCAGTCGCTCTGCTTCTTCTTGCTGGCGCTCCTCTTCTTCTAGTTTTTGCTCTTGCTTTTTTCGTTCCTCCTCGAGCACGGCCTCGCGTTTCTTGTTTTCCTCCCGCTGTTTGAGTTCGGCCTCGCGTTGCACCTTCTTTTCGGCTTTCGCTTCTAGCTTGGCACGTTTCTTGGCGCCCATTTTTTCCTCGCCGGGCAGACTTGCATGAGGCGCGGTAGTCTCATCGTCATTACTCTCGTCGTCCTGTTGATTTTGCAGTTGCGTTTCAGATGGTGCGGCTGCCCGTTGTAAACGGTTCCTCTGGTTTCGTGCTATTTGAGCGCGTCGCGGAACGCCTTCTTGTGCCCTAACAGGGACCCCACGCGTCGCTTGGGGCTTCGCTGAAACACAATGTGCTGTTAGATTTTTGGACAGAAGCTACTGTACAAAATAATTATACATAAATTGTGGAGGATATAATAAATGCTAGTTCCCTGAAACAGTTCCATTAAGACTCATATCCTTAAAAGTTTTGCATATTGAAACCGTGGATAGTAATTGTTAAATGATCAATTTTGAACACTACACGGAGAAGAAATTTCCAGTTTTGTTACCGACTTGGCACACTACATTTTTCGAGATACCTTTAACATCTTCGCTTTTTGAGCTCCTTTGCAAAAAGTATACGCTGATAAGCGCAACAAGCAAAGCTGTTGCTATGCCGATGAGGACGATTAGGTCCATGATTCCTTATTAGTTTGTCGGTTATTTGTAGCGCCTCCAAAGTAGTTCGTCCTGCTAACGTGAATTGGATGACATTTCAGCTTGTCACGCAATCTTTGACACAACACAACACAACCTTCGTTCAAACCGAATTGACCACTTATCCCCGCAAAAAAATGAAAGTGGCGTATACGGACTGACTGATTGAGCGTTTTATGTGTCGAGTGGCATTATTGAAGACATTTCTAAACGATTTTATCTAATTTCAAGCTGCTTAGAAAGGATTGTCCCATTGTCCATATGCAGTTTTTATATTAGCAATGCCTGACAACCTATAATAGAACAAGTTATGACTGTTTCCGTCGTTGAGTTTTTGTTTTGTGTCGTCAATTCTTAGGTGACGTTCAATTTGTATGACGTGTCGGCAAGTGTCAAGGCAAACAAAATTTTGACTTGGCGTGTTCAACCCGAAGAAGTTTTGTAAAATGTCTAGGATAAAATTTGCTTTCGCCGTACTCGTTATTACGCTCATTCAAGCCAGCCACGGGCTTTACTTTCATATAGCTGAAACGGAGCGGAAATGTTTTATTGAGGAAATTCCCGACGAGACGACAGTCATAGGTAACGCAATTGGAAAGATTTATTTTGCCGACTAACATTCGTTTCTAAATTTAGTCAACTATAAGGTCGAACTGCATGATCCTAGATCCGGAGGCTACATGCCATCGTCGCCGGGAATTGGAATGCATGTAGAGGTGCGAGATGCCGACGAAAAAATAATATTGTCCCGTGTGTATAGCGCCGAGGGACGTATTACGTTCACTTCCCATACGCCCGGCGAGCACACAATTTGCATGTACTCGAACAGCACCGCTTGGTTTAGTGGCTCACAATTGCGAGTTCATTTGGACATTCAAGTGGGCGAGCATGCCATTGACTACGCGAATGTACAACAGAAGGAGAAACTCACCGAGTTGCAGCTCCGGATGCGCCAGCTGCTCGATCAAGTTGAGCAGATAACGAAGGAGCAGAACTATCAACGATACCGAGAAGAAAGATTCCGTCAAACGAGCGAAAGTACGAACTCCAGGGTTTTGTGGTGGTCGATGGCGCAAACGGTTGTCCTACTTATCATGGGCGTGTGGCAAATGCGACATTTGAAGAGTTTCTTCGAAGCGAAGAAGCTGGTATAAATATGTGTAATAGTTTGGAAAGGCGTTGTGGCTGATTTTTTAGTATAATCATTTGTTCGTTCGTGATTTTCACAATAAATACTAGGAAATATATGGTAGCTGTCTTCTTTGAAGTCTGCATCTTCACATCTGCGTTAATTTGTAAAAGCGTGGACTATGTAAAGAACCTGCTTTATCTGTTTGTTTCTGGAAGAACGACACCAATTTTATTTGTCTTGTCAATTTTAAGGTAAACTAATCGAACGTCTTTCCATGCGACACACTCGATGATCAGACTTTTAAATACAAATGCTTGATCTGCAAGCCGTTTGTGCTATAAATATGTCTCAAAACGTTGAATGGTTGTAACCCTGCAAGTTATTTTAACAAACATCTTTCAAAAATTGAAATGTGGAAACTTCTAAAATCATCCGTATGATGATTAACGCCAATCGAAAGTGCGAAATGGATTTAAAAGAAGATTTTGAGATGACGATATTCCTTGGAATGCATTCGCAGCTTATAAAACAAAAAGTTGACTTGTAGGCTTGTAATTGGACATATTTTGATCATTTTAAATTTGAGTAACCAACTTAGAAGTACTGATGATCACCGTGGAGCCCTATTTTCAAGAGGGGCCAACAATCGAGATGAAAAATTGGTGTTGGTTGGTTGTATTGGCGGCCCCCTTTATCCAAAGGTGGCTCACTTAGGCCACGATAGGCCCATTGTGATACTACAAAAAGATAAGGACGCCGGTGGAACCTACGGGATGACGAGAACCATTTAGATTCTCGTATGAAGCTGGCTATGCAGCTAATATTCAAACTGGCTACTTCCGTGAGGCTGTCCAGGAAAGGTGAGCCTAAAGCTTGCATGCGTTTCTTGGATAGTGCTGGGCGTTCACACAGAAAGTGTTTGATTGTTTCATCCCCTTCCTCTGATCTGCAACTTTGGCACAAATCATTGAAAGGGACACCCAATCTTTCTGCGTGTCTGCCGATCAGACAGTGTCCCGTCAGTAAGAAAACGATGCAACTCAAGGTTTCATGGTTTGTGTTGAGGAGCTGCTTGGTGCGTTTGGAGCACAGTGCGTGCCAAATTTGCCCGGTTGTGTTACAGGTTTCTTCGAGCAGCCAGGCCCTATTCGCAGCCTCCACGTAGTACTGCTTGAATCCTAGCTTTATAGAGGCTAGAGGTTGGCCGACTTTGGGGGTATGTGTCTACTCCTTAAGCTCAGTGCCAGCTCTCGCTAGGGCATATAAATTGGTGTAGATGCAATAATTTTATTTACAATTTTCTTGAAAACTCGTTTAAGATATAATGCAAGAACATGGTGATATATATAAACTAAAAAAAAAAACAATGCGACAAACAAATCTTTGAAACCGTGAATTCTTCACGCTTCTAACGTTGCTATTAAAAAATGTACAGAACAAATTTATAAAAGCTAACAATATTTAGGTATTGGCCATTACAAAGTATTCTTCAACCGTCTATGTAGTTCTATGCCCCAAGATTATACAATAAAGATATCTCCGTCTTTTTGATTCATTTTTGTGTATTATATTCGAATTGAAAGAGCCTTAATTCGCAAGTCAGCCACTAGACATTTTTCATGAATTGTTTCAAAACTCCTCTAGTCAAGACAAACCTGTAGTTCTACTAATATAACTGGTGGTCTTTCCAACTTATGACAGGTGTTTCCGTTAGAATGTTTTTACAGCTGTACTTAATCATTATTGTTGATACAACCGATTTGGTTTCAAAAACTGCGTCATTTACGTGAAGTATAAATCAAATCTGCTCATAATGTGGCACGAAATAATACAATTATTGGAAATATTAAATAACTTTTATAAAATTGATTTTTTTGATTGTACACGATTTCGAGTTTAATTCATTTCATCACTGTCCATGTCCACATCGTCATAATCCTCGTCCTCGCTGGTTTCATCGGGATCTTTTCGCTGCTCTTCACATTTTGGACATTTACAAATAAACAAGTAATTCTCCTTCAGCACCTACGGATTGAGAAAAAATGAGATATGATAAAAAACTAATCAAAGTTACAAGAAACCTTTTGCCTTGAGTGACGGCTTCTTTCCAATTGGCAATCATCTAAATACGAAATGCATATTTCCTCTCCCGGCTGAATATCACACACAGTCTTCAACACAAGTATATCGTTTGAATATGGAAAGCTAGACTGGGCGTTTGGTGTGCAACTATGATTGATTTTACTTTGCAATTCGTACAGGCCGGATCCTTCGTTATTTAAGAACTCGCCAGCAACTAGAAACAGGTGCAACGTATTTGTTTCCTTCTATATAGGGATATTTACTATGAAAATCATTACATTCATTCAGCTTATGATAAAGATCATCTATGAAGTTGTCCAGGTGCAGTTTCTCTTGCGGCGGAAGGTCTATGTCGCTTACTTTCCGCACCCATTCGGCAAAAGGACTTGTCGCGACACCTTGGCTATTTGTGCCAATCAAACCCATCAGTGCTTTGAAGCCATCGGGAGTAAGAAACTGGAGTAGTTGAAATATATATATTGGTATGTGCGAAATATAAACAAAACAAGAGCAGATCATATTCACAAATTTGAGTTCATGCATAGATGTAATAGTTTTATATCCCCAAACATATTTTGAAGCAAAAACTATAAAAAACGGATGCTTTATTATACAAACCATTGAAAATTCTTCCGTATTAAATGCATTACAAAAACTTTGAAATAAATCCGTCAGCTGTGTCTCAAAGTTCGCTCCTAACATTTTGTGAAATATTTGCAACTCTTCGTTCACTACAATGCTCTGGAATTGTTTCAATGTCGCAAGAAATTGCTCTTTGTTTTGGCTTTGTTTATACTGGGCCAAAATGCGAACTATTAGCATGATAGTTCCTGTTTCGGGTGGATAGTGCATTTTTCTATAAAAAACAAGTTGCCACTCTATTAATGTTATGTAGAGTCACTTAACAATAGAAGGGTCGCCTCTAAAAAGGTTCCATCTACAAAATTGTAAATAAATAGGTTCATTCCTGCCTGTTTGGTTGTGTCCTCTTTCGGTCGATTAATTAATCATTAAAGGATCCCTAAAGACACGAACTTGGCAGTGAGTGTTAAAACGTTCCATCCAGGTTAAATTTATAGGACGATTTTTCTTGATCGAAATATAGATAGGATCTTTCTAGAGGGCGTCCTTCAATTATTTAACTCACTTCCATTTCTCATTGAGAATATTGATTGGATGCGAATCGTCAAATCTTCGATTTCCCATGCATGAAACCGTATGATATTTTTTATATGCTTCTAGTCGACAGTCTTCGGAACAGTAGCGTATTCCACATTGAGCGCATTGGGTGAACTGTTCAATCCATTGTTTCGTAGGACAATGGTCTGGAAAGGGTAATGTAACTGTGGTGTCGTTAGCCAATCGTTGTACATTGCGTTCAGCTGTTTCGAGTGGACGCATACAATGGTCACATGCAAGATAGCCATAGGTTTGATTCCAAGAGAACTGACACAATACGAAGGGCTCCTCCTCGAAAATTGTCTCGCCTAGCTTGAACGGTCGGCGAGCGATCATGGATCGACCCTGAAAATATATTCATATTTAGATTGGTTGTGAAAGTGAAGCGAAAATTGATTTTAAGTGTAAAATTCAGGAGTGAATTTTTGATTGTTTATTTTACCTCTGATTGAAATTCTGATATGTTTAGAAAAATGATTGAATGGAATTTCGTTACTTTGTTTTCAACCTGAGTAACAAGAAGACATTTTTTTGTGTCATCAATTTTCGTAATAAAGTGGACTTTAGTGCTCTTGAGATTTTAGTTTTGCGCTGCTGTGCAATTCAAAGCTGTTACGTGTACTTCTTATGCCGTGAAGGGGAATATGTCTTATAGACAATATCGGCATTGGGATTTTGTAAGGCACGTATATATTTTCTACAATTTACTTTTTAATCCATCCAAATTATATTTAGTATCATTTTTTATTGATTCACTTTACTAAACTTAGCATTTATATATGTTGTATACATTTGCTTGAAAAAGTATTTTTCATTTTCGCGTCGTCGCGATGGAATTCAAAATACAATTGTTTCAAAAACACAATCAAAATGAAAATCACTAATGTGAAGGGTTTACTGGCGTTGAATGTGCAGGTTTTTCAAAGGATTTTAATTTCATCTCAACTGTGTTTTGGGAACGTATTAAAAACCTTCTAGTCTTTACTTTTATTGATTTTTAAATTCATCTCAACTGTAAATTGGGAACATACGAACAGTTGTCTTAATTTTCCATTTTCATTTAGGCCTACCAAAAGAACTTTTAAGAACAAGTAGAGCTTTATCGGCGAGATTATTGTTGGTACGGTTTTGTTTCCAATAAGGCATAAAATAAGTTGTGAACTATTATTGGAAAGCCTATTTAGTTACTCATGCATTTGAAATATCGCACTACACTAATTTAAAATAAAATTTTCAAATATAACAGTAATAAAATTGTAGTGAATATGTTTTTCTTCGTTTTCACTTGGCTGCAAGATGGACATACATATATACTTTCACATCAGCAGATTTTAACGGTGATATGCAAACCTTCTTGTTTGATAAGATGACTACTGAAAGTTTCGTTTTTAAGAGATATTTTAATGTAATTTAGCCCAATATCTTTCATGTACAAGTAGTGGTACTGAGTGCATCAAAATACTCTGATCCGGAATCCTTCTATCCATTAGAACGATTTAAAGGTGGAACAAAATTGGTCAGCTCAGAGTCTTGCTCTAAACCCTATCGAGAATATTTGGAATTACATCGATAGGCAGCTCCAAAGCTACACCATTAGCAATGCCAAAGACTGTCGGAATAAGATAAAATTAGTTTGGGAATCAAATAATAGTCGAGTTTGTGGAGAAATAAGCAAATTCTGTGCCTAATAAACTATTAAAAGTTATAGAAAATTAGGGAACATGGATTGATTGAAAAATATCGAACATTGTTTTTTTTTATTTAAAGAGATTATATTTTCTTTGTATGGCAAGTAAAAACGAAAATTCTACAACAAATAGCCGAATAAAATGCTTTCTAAGTCGAAAATCAAACACTACATTCTTTTTTAGATTATTTTTGTGCACAGTAGTATATATCGCAGCAGAATTTAGATTTATCTGCTAAGATTCTATCATTTTAAAAGATCTAGCAATTTTTGCTCAATTTCTTCTGAGCATTCCTAGTTTATTGAAAATGTATAGTAGTTCTTGGCTATGTTGTCCGTTCTATATTATGATAACTTAACTTTCTTGAGCTAATTGCACTGAATGGCAAAGTCATTATGTTCAGCGATTTACAAATGTACGTGCTTGATGCACCTGAATGAAACACAATAACATAATTCGTAAACACCATAATGAGAACGAAATTGAAGTGAAGAATTGAATGCAAAACTAAGAAATTGGCCATAGATTGTTTCTAAGCTATGAAGCTAATTGGGTATGTTGAAGATGCAGATGCAAATATGGAACTGCGTATCAATGGGGCGCGAAAGTCGTGTTTTGACTACATTTTTTTTTTAAAAAATAGTACTTTCTGATTCTGTTATTGAAGATGAGATACCGATCAGCTCCTCTTTCTTGGCATAGCGGATTCATACAGAATAAACACACCTCCGTCTGTTGCAAATCACTTTCTTCAGCACTATGAATTTTCCATTTTTGGTATACAAAACGTTTGAACGTGAAAAAAACACGGGATCTGAAATATCAAACAGAATTGATAACGAGGAAATGAAAGACGAAAATGTATTCAGTCCAGAGATATATGACGACACAGATTTCTACCACCAACAGCTACGCGAGCTTATTGAATACAAGTCGAATACGAGCGCCAGTCCTGCAGAGCTGACCAACTCGGCGAATTGGTTGGTCAGCTGCCATGTCAGGTTCCGTAGACCAGTAATCTCTCAGCGATGGCAAAACATGATAGCCCATTACTAAATTCATTCCAAGAAATGCTTTCATTTCGTCACCTTCAACTGCGAATGCTCGCCCATTTTGATGAGCATATTTTACAGACTGTAATGCTATATATTGAACTAAATTTTCAAAGTTAGTAGTGGAGTTGAAAATCCCAAAGGGGACCATTGAAGCATTTTCATTTTTTGGAAAGATTCGTACTTTCCCGTATTCGTACTCCACATCAGAAAATATATTTGGTATGTAATTCTGGCTCCATTTGAAAACAGGTTGACTAGTGTGGTGTTCCTCTATGGCGGTTTCTACTGCTGACGTTGAACGATCAGGTGATTTCTCTCGTAGCTGAGATGTTGGACCCTCAATCTCCACTAATTGCACGCCTTCATCATCGTCCTGCGACAAAAATCTTTGATTATCTTCGTCCAGTTGTAATGCACCTTCATCATCACTGTTGTCAGCCATCAATATTTGGCGAATTTCATCATCAGTGAGATAGAAAACTCCACGCCCCTTTCGCAACATAATCTTCATCATAAAAAATACAAAATTGTCGGCAGAGCTCAAAATACTAAAAGTTTCAAACATTAACTTTACCTGATATATAATTTCCGTTAACGACCGTAGGGACACTGGCGTCCCTTTATTATTGTTCGAAAGATTAAAAGATATACAAAACACAAGTTTTCCACAATAGTATGAAATAATTATTTACATCACAAATAACAATGATCACAACCTAAACTGAGTTTTGAGGTTCGTTTGCCACTTTAAAAAAATAAACCAAAAATTTCTTTATGACGTGTGTCTTCCTCGAACTTTCCAATGACCACTAAAGCCGACAACTGACGATTGTTGGGTGTTGCCATTGTTAGATTAATGATAAATACTACAAAAAAAAGTAATTATGTGCAAAATTTAGTTCTATATTCACAATTGATTGAAATAATCGTTATTTTTTGCTTGGGACATATATGTCCCTCTGGTCGTTAAAGGGTTAAGCACATTTGCTTTAGACTTCTTTAATTGCTGCTTTTCTTTAAGTAGCTACGTAAAAACTCATCTGCTTTTCACAAAATTCCATATTTCGTTTTAAATCTATAAAAATTCTAACTATGTGTACAAACCATGCGTGTTTATAAATCTTATTACACCCAAGACTGCATCTGCTGTAGCTTTGCTCGTTTATATCCAAGATCATTTAGCAATAGGAAATTTTTGAATCTGAGATTCTGTTCAAGTGGTATTTAGTTCACCAATTTGTGAATTTTTTTCGAACAAAAAGTAAATACTGACCTGGAGAAGTATTGGTATTGGCTTTTACAAAGTAGATTGGCAATAAACGCGGAGAAAACAAAATATATTATTTTCAAACAAAAGAGCAAGACTGACATACAACTACACGTAAAAATCAATGACACAACCCCCCAGGGAGTAGAACTTTTAAAATATTTAGGACTTCTAATAGACGAGAAACTAGCATGGACTCCACACATAAATTATCTAAGGAAAAAACTGGCTGTCTTCATTGGTCTTCTACGTCGCTTCTACTTCTTTCCAAAGAAAAAAAGAAATTGCTGCAAAAGCGACCATTAAATGGAAAAGAAAGTTCTCGTTGATCGTTTTCACAATTAGAAATTAAATCCAAATTATGTATGCGCATCTCCTTTCCAAAATTTCTTACGGCATCTAGAATTGGAATTGGAGTCAAACTTCTAAAGGTAACCTCTTGATCATCTACAGACTAGTAACGGAGGTATATAAAACCATTTCCAATGTCCCTTTGCCAACTCCAATGAGCGAAATTTACAAAACAACCCTAGAATTGAATTTGCAAGGCATGATTTCCATGGAAAGAGCTAAATTCATACACAAGAATTTACACCGTAATGAGTACACCACTGTGAAATTAGATAGAAATGAGGGAAAAAACGCTCACAGAATCGCATTTGCCAGAACTGATCGGCTGAAAGAAGAGCCCTTCAACAAATCAACTAACTTTTACAATACAATATCGGACAAAATTAAAAACATAGCGAACCCAACTTCCTTTAAAACGACACTAAAAAAATACCATCTTCAGAAAAACATTCGAAGTAAGTTACAACTACAATCAGCTCCACTAAAGTCCAAGCCAAACATGTAATCAACTATTAATGTAACTGAAAGAATGCTAAAACTTATAAATTTTGTACTATCCCTTATACCGATTCTTATCGTCTGGGAAGTACTATGTCCTAAAATTTTAAATACGGAAAATTACTAAATTTTGATGGAGAGAGTGATTGAAGGAGACGGAGGTGGTTTTAGTCGGTAGAAATCCGGCATGCCGAGAGGCAGGAGCTGATCGGTATCTTTTGAAGATTTCCACCTCCCAGCGTTGAATATATATATATATTTTCAGAATATTCATCTGTTTAGGCTGTTTTAGCTTTGATTTTTAGTTAGTCTTTACTGCTTCAAACATTGCTGTTCGATAAAATATAGCCTATTTATTTTACTTTGTGAAGTAACACGTTTTTAACACTTGCTGTTGATGGAATCTTCTTAAGGCAGTAAATTTTGTTAATAGTGTTGTTTGTGTTTCTAATCTTGAAGTCATTTTTCGTAATCTTTTTCGTAATGTAAATGTGCAGATGAATGTCGCATTTCCCATGAAATGTACCCCCTTCAAAGTGGCATTCTTGAGATTTCGTTTCTCGAGATAAATTTGCATATCCACGATCCTTTCTAGTGTAATTGCGCATATTAGTGTGCTTATAAGGCAAGCAAATTTTTTAACGGCTTTGGAATGACGACATAACTAGGAGACAAACAATCTATTCATGTACATTTTAATAGCAACATTAAGTAATTGAAGTTCACAATGAATTCATATCGTGTCTGTTGGGCAGATGCAAATAGAAAGGACTTAAAATGCAATTTCCGTTGAGTTAGTTTCTAAGAGGCTCAAAACTTTACTTCACCCAGAGACTCTAGTGTTGAAACCGCATGCTCTGAAATTTTGTATGAGTAATATGTTACAAATATTCTTCTTATTTCAATCAACAGAAACGTGCAAACCACTTTGTTTAAACAGCCGCAAAATTCATTGAGTAGGAAAGCTGATATAACCCAAAAGTCTACCCCCTAAAAATCTAAACAGTATTTTATGCCTAAATAAATATGTTACCTTTCCAGGCAAAGTCAGAATCTCGAAGCCGTTCATTGCGGTTTGTTCCAACTTGTCTACTATCGATTCGGAAGTTTATTATATTCAGAGCTCAATTCGCAGCAGGATTTGTGTTGACGTGAACTGTGATGTTATGCCGATTTCCGACACGAATCAATTTGACAGCTGAAGCAGGACTGAACTGCATGACTTTGCTGTGTCAGCTGGGTGGTGAAGTGATTTCGCTTTAATTGAAAACAAATACGAAGTTTATCAGTGCTCCTTGAAACGAATCTGAAGCGCCGCAAATTAGCTACCTTCGAACCTTCCGAAAACGAATAACAGTCGTGCTACGTTGGTTTTAATGTGATAAAATGGATGGAAGTCGATTTCTGCCGCTAATTCTTTTCCTAACAGGAGTCGCAAATATCTTGCTTCTAAAGTAAGTTGAAACAAAGAAAAAAAGCCGCGTGCAATCAATTGAAAAGCGCTTCTAATTCGCTAATCTTTAGGTGGGCCGATGGATTGTACTCTGAAGGTATTGACGGAGTGCTAAGAAAGTTCCAGCACCCATTCATTCAGACGGGCTGCCTGTTTTTCGGACAATTTCTGTGTTTTTTGCTATATGAGCTGATTGCGAAGGTGTTGCGCCGAAGAGAGGTAAATAAACTTGTAACGCATCAACAACTTGAACGCTTCGATAAAAAGAAGCAATGTCCTACGCATTTGATTTTTTGTTGAGTGTCACTTATTAAATTACCGCCAGAATGTCGGATACGGAATGAACGATGATTATTTGCTTACCGAGTAGATTATGGCTGCGGAAACATTTTGTCTGCCGTGGTCACAATTATACCTAAAATCGTTAAGAGTTTGGAATCGACTGATTAGCATGGAAATGTAATTCTTTCGGTTTAATTCAAACAACATAAACTCAGCTCTTAAACTACATATAACGTGAGTATTTACGCGATAAAGGAAATTCGAATTTTGTTTGCTTATACGCATGGTTCTCCCAATTTCAATGATATGCAAATATGGGCCTTTTGCATATTCCAAAACCCAGAAACAACTTTTGGTTGATTGCTTACATTATAGCCTTTTAACGCCCTCTTATTTCGAAGAATGCAGGTCACAAGCGATAAATGCGTAGCTACAACTGAGCCTTAAATATGCAAGTTTAGTGCCTTCGAACAATTTTAATAAAATATGATGTCATTGATCATTATCAATTGTTATACTTCATTATTTTTTCATCAAATTTTTATAAACAATGGTGATAAGAATTTCTTTTTGCAGGAATTGCTTCAACTCGGTTGAATTCAAGATAATGAAATGTAAAAGTTGCTCTTTGTTAATTGAGCTCAGCCAGAATGTAAACATATAATTTCTTGCAAATGTAAACTCGACCTGAATCCGATCAATAGCAAATTCACTTCCAATGAAAGAATTGAACTGTATTTTTTCAACGTTGCGAAGTGGCAATCTTCAAAATGATATCGATCAGCTCCTGCCACTCGGCATGTTGGGTTTCTACCGACCGAAACCACCTCCCTCAGCTCTACATCACTCTCTCCCATCAGTTTTCATAAATTGACCATATTTAGGTTTCAGCACATAGTACGTCCCAGCCGATAAGAATCGGTATAGGGGATAGTACCTTATGCGTGGGCTTCGAAATCTTTTTGGCTCAATTTATAATTGAAGATATACATTTATAATTTTATTTCCCATTGATTCACTCTTTAGCTTTGATTTTTGTGGAGCTAATTGTAAATTACTTCGAATGTTCCTGCAAGGGATATTTTTTAGTATTGTTTTTTGTATCGTATGTAACGTATTGAAAAAGCTACCTGATATATTTAAGGGGTCTTCTTTTAGTCGTTCAGTTCTGGCAAATGTGATACAGTGGCTAACATATAAATAGGCCACTTTCGCTTAATTTAAGTTAATGTTGTTTCACAAAAACTACATTAATCAAATTGAAATAACTACTTTTATTTTATAAGCTCCTTAGCAGTCTAAAAACAAAAACATAAAATTCTTGTTTTCAATATAAACATGAATGCAATGAAATAGTAATTCAAGTAATAAAGTCGAAAATAACATGGTCACATAAATAGGACGCTTCATCTTTTCATATAAAAAAGTAAAAAACTTTACTGAAAATAAAAAAAAACAGTCAATATTTTGTTGGGTATCGCTTGCCTCTCATTACAGCAGCGCACAGTCTTGGCATACTTTCCACAAGCTTCTTGCACATACTGCTTGGAATATTTTGCCATGCTTCTTGAACCGTTTGCCACAAATCGTTCGAATTTCTATGGTTTTTCTTTCCAATTTCCTTTTTTACTACACACAAATTCTCTAAAGGATTCAAATCTGGGCTTTGCGCTGGCCAATACAAAATATTAATTTTTTGATTTTTTATCCATTGCATTACTAAGCGGGATTTATGCTTTGGATCATTATCCTGCATAAAGATCCATGTAACCGGCAAGAATGCATCAGTATAATGTTCAAGTTGATTTTCTAAAATACTTTTGTACATTGCACTGTCCATTATCCCATTGATTCTTACTAAAGGTCCAACACCATGCCAGGACATGGCGCCTCACACCATAAAAGAGCCTCCGCCGTGCTTAGTTGTTTTAATAGTGTAAAAGGGATTGTTCGCTTCACCTTTCGGACGTCTGACATAAATTTTGCCATCTGATCCGACTCTGTTAAATTTGCTCTCAGACGATTTTTTTCCAAAAATGGAGCGGCTTGTTAAGGTGGGTTCTGGCAAACTGCAACCGACGTCTTCTATTCTTTGCAGTTACTAAAGATCGCTTTCCCGCGACACAACCATGCAGTCCAGCATTTTGTAATCTACGTCTCACTGTTCTGGAGGATACTTCAATTTTATAATCTTCTTTTAATTTCTGTTGGAGGATGAAAATGGCTCATTTTTGCTTGGACGCGTAATAATTTTATTTTTACATTGAGATGTTTTTTGATGCCTAGGAACTCTTGCCTTATTTTCTACGGTTCCTTCTTTTTTTGTGATGCTCAAGTGCATTCTTTACCATATGCCTGGAACAATTTAAATGCTTCGCGATGCCTGAAATATTAAAACCTTAGTTTTTCATCTCCTCAATTTTTGTTCGTTCAGATTTAAAACAGTGTGCGATTCTTCCCATGTTTTTAATTCAGGATCAGAATCAAAATTATTTTACAATTCGGTACTAAATTACATTTAAATAAATATACCAAACCAATTGTGCAATAATAAATTGGTATAAACAAAAATAATTGCACGGGCCTATTTAATTGTCCTACTGCAAATAGATCTACTCTTACACTATTGCTAACTGCGAATAAACAAAGCTGTTTCAAGAGCACAGGTATATTACAGTAAAATTCCAGGAATTTAACGAATAAATGTCAACTTACATACTTTTGATATAATTGTATCAGGGCTGTTTTTGAGGATTTAAAGTGTCTTGCGTTAAAGTGGCCTATTTGTGTGTCCACCACTGTAGTTATACTATATATGCTGTAAGTATTACCCCCGAAGTTCTACCTGATTTTATGGTGTAAATTCTTATGTTAGCTCTTTCCATGGGAATCATTCCTTGCCAATTTAAGTCTTGGGCTATTTTGTCAACTTCGACTCTTGGGGTTGTCATAGGGGAGCTGTAAATGGTTTTATACGCCTTGGTTACTGTCTGTAGAGGATCATGAGGTCACTTTTTCAAATTTGACCCCGATTGTAGATACCGTAGGAAGTTTTGGAAAGAAAGTGTGCGTACATAATTTGGATTTAATTTCTAATTTTGAAAACGATCTACGAGAACTTTCTTTTTCATTTAACGATCGCTTTTGCAGCAATTTCCGCTTATGTTTTGCAAATTACACTTGCCTGCGTTTAGCCTATTTTAAAACATTTAGAAAGATTGCGAACATTAGGTTTCTCCCGACCACAAACTTTAATAATCTTCACTTTTTTGTGTTAATGTTAAGCGATCGCGCGAAGACATGATAAAATTAAGTCCAAAGTTCACCGTCGAACGTCCAACATGCATTAAGAAGCACAATCATAGCAAGAAATCGGAAAATCCCCGAAAACATTAGTTGGGGTTGTATTCGAAATATGAGCAAATTTGTCGATCTGCAATTACTATCCTTATCTTACATTAATGCCACTGGCAACAGATCTTTTCCGGTGACAAAATCAATCATCGGTTGTGTTGAATATTCGACCATCAGGAAGTACGTATCCACTTTTGCTGAGTGTCGCGATGCTGGAAGCTATTAAACTTACAATCATGATTTTGCTGGCAACAAATTCAACCAGTCGCTGACGATTGTGGTAACAACGGCAATAAGTGCTATTAAATGTTAGAATATTACTTGTTCTCCTACCACATTATAGAAATTATAAATAAACGAAAGTCATGCCAGTGAGTCGAACATTCTACCTTGAAATTAACTGCTGAATCAAAATAACAGTGAAAATAATTTTTCACGTCTGATTTCGAGAACTGAGTGAATGGTATTGGTAGTAACGCTACATTCATGTCGACTGTTAAATTAAATTCACGTATTTGCTCGATCTCTTTCTTTCAGTATGCCGAAATAATTAAAAATTAAATGTAAACTATTTTGTAGTGTTTATCATGTTCAAGAATTAATAAAAAACACAAATTTTTGTTGATATTTCAGAATGGATCGGAAGACAGAAATATTTTTATAATAGGAAATGAAGATTATAGCCCGAAGGTATTCATGGTTCCAGCTATTTGTGAAGTAATTGCTTCGATTTTATTGTTTTCCGGACTCTACTTCACCACAGCATCCAGTTATGCCATATTACAAAGTAAGCGAGCATGATTCGGTGTTTCAAGAAGTATTCAATGTTGAATCTTGTAAAATTTCACAGGTGTTGTCATCGTTTTTGTGGGCCTCTATGGTGTGAATTATTTGAGTCAAACATTGAGCTGTTATCAATGGATAGGGATGGCGGTGTTGGCAAGCTGTGCAGGATTTCTAACAATGAATGATTACTTTATTTATCAAACAAATACAGTTTTGACTGGCGATCTGTTAATCCTTTGTGCATTGGTTTTTCACGGGTTGAAATATGTCCAAGAAGAGAAATACGTGAAAGTGCTCGATGTGCCACCGTTGCGAGCGATTGGATGGCAAGGTGTATTCGGCATGGCAATCCTGACAGCTTTGTATGTTCCACTAAACTTCCTGAAAGCTGGCGCGCCATTTGGTAACAATGCACATGGTGTGGTTGAAGACATTTTGGATGCATTTGCACAAATGGCCAACAATTATCTGATCGTTTTGGCGCACTGTCTATTTGTAGTATCAGTTGCCATTCACAGCTACTGTGGAGTGCGTATTTCGAAGGAAATTTCGTGTACGATGCGTGTCCGATTCAATAGCTTGATAGCGATATCGGTGTGGTCGTTTGCGTGCATATTCGCTTGGGAGAAATGGGATGCCATGAAATTTGTAATTGTTTTGCTGATTTTGAGTGGTGGCTGGATTTACAGAAACTGTTATTTCGTGCCAATGTATCGTCGAGTTTTACGTGTGTATGCCCGAAGACGATACGGTGAAATGCCGAACGATCAGGTTACAAGCCAACCGGCAGATGTAATCTAATTTATAAATGGATAGCGTCTTCGATTCGTTGTAATCTACATTGTGATTGGCATTAAAAAGTATTGACTTAACTATTGACATGAAAACAATAGAAAGATGTAAGGCTGCGCGTTATTATAATAAATCGTTAACCATTGATTTTTTTAAAGGAAGCAATTTCGTTTTAATTTTTAGGTAGCAATTGTACACTGAACATTGAAATAAATAAAGAGAAAAGTATTACATTCAAAAATTGTTTTTACTGAATTTGGGAGCTGTCTGTTTTCAAGTCTTGGTCTTTTAGACAAACGATTTTTCTCTCGTATCCAATGCTTGTTGAAAGCGTCTTGCTTGCCTACTTGATTAAAAATTAAAGGGCGTGTCATGTATTTTAATGAAGTTACATTTTCACGCTAAACTTTGTTCTGTTGTTTTGGGATGAGAATTTTATAAGATTCTCAACAATCATTCTAAATGAACATAAACTGGCCCACTTTTCTGAACAACGTAAAATAATGTTTAATTTCAAAAAGTCGAAACTAAGATGCAGTAAGGTCTGATTGTTCAAGAGGAATTTTTATCCAAAACGACGTAAATTATCATTTTCTAGTTGCAACCGATGACTTCTACTCAACATTGAATTTATATAAATTGCGTAAATTTAAATGTAAAACTACCAGTGTGCTCCTGAATTATAATTTTTTTTCAGTAAATATTTTCCAACTATTTTTATCGGGAGGTTCTTGTTCCTAGAGATGAACAACAACCAAATGTAATTAAAAACAGCACTAATTACCTTTAAAAAAATCAACAAAATTTGATCATGCTACCCAGCTGTAACATGTCAAATAATTTTTAAATTATAGTAGCATTGTCTGCTGACATATCTCGAATTTTTTTGTTTAATTTTAATTTGTATTAAAACCCTGAAAATTAAACATCGTATTTAATGCACAATTGTAAAGATGTTTCATGCACTGAAACACGTTAGAAATCGACAACCCACACGATTGATGGCTCAGTTTATCTCATCTGGAAGTAATTTCAAAAATTTTGATGATTTTTTTGCAAGTACCAAATGTGATGTAGTGAACAATGCTCCGATAATGGTGCACACCGATAAACTGTTGACCAGCGAACATTTGATAGTAAGCAAAGATGTCACCATTACTAGTGTTTCGAATACAGGAATCGATGGACACACTTTCGACGGGGACGAGAACAACGAAACACCGATTCCACCCTATGGCATGGATTTGCATCCAACAGTTAAGAAACATAACTTGAAAATCTCATCTTGAATTTTTGCATGTTGATGGCGTCGCTTGAAAAAATGAAGGATTTCATTACAAAATATTAATTAAAATTCAAATTAATTTCGAAGCCCACTTTTTTGAAAAAAAATAAAAATTTCTCAATTGATTTTTAGATCATTCATTGTTTTTTTTTCGTTTGACATGCTAATAAAATTCGAATGACGCTTTTGTTTGTTTGTTTGTCTCTTTTAATGTAGGTTTCAGAGTTGTGGGAATATTGTTTTCAACGTTGAGAGGTGCACATTTTCATGGAAACTAGAATAAATGTATTTTAGATAGTGCTGACATGCCTTAGTAGCAAATTAAATATGTATTCATTGTATTCATAGTTGCTAATCTAGGTGGTCCAAGATGAAAAAGAAGATCAAATTCCTTATTCGGTCGGTGGTTTTGGGTCGTCGCGAACCCTGTTCCCCTTACCGGATTCGCGGACAGGGTAGTAACGGCGCCAGTGCCGGATTAAGCCTTCGTGGGGCCTGGGGCTAAAAGTAAAATGGGGCCCTATGATTACCCAACAGCATATCAAGAACATTACGTAACCCACGTAACCTATCGTAACCCAAGTAGTAGGAAAGAGAGCTTGAAAGCAGATAAACATACTAAGTAAATCAGTAGAATAGAGGAACGAAAGTAAAAAAAAATAAAACAATTTTTACGTTGCATGAATAGAACAAATAATTTTTTATTAGAACAAATTAACAATTAAAAATACTTTTTTCTTGATTTCGATTCAGCGAATTCACTTATAACATCATCAAAATTGAATGATCGGAGAATTTTGCTTTCAATACTAAGTCTGGCTAATGACGACAATCTATAATCAGTCATTGTAGATCTATACATATTCTTAACGTGTTTTAAGACAGAAAACGATCTCTCCGTTTCGCAGTTAGCAATCGGAATCGTTAATAATAATCTAAAGGCTACGAAAACATTTGGAAAAATTTGTTGCATATCAAAATTAACAATCCAATCTAATACCTTTAATGGATCGACAATATTTCTATTAATTTTAGAGGACTCTGAGTTGGTGAATTTATTTTCCGGTTGATCTTGTAGTAAAGAAATGAACTGCCTAAATTCATCCAATAAATTTCCATCGTAAATTTTAACTAGCTCATTCGTTTTAATCCGTAGTTCGTCTTCTTCTATCGATAATAACCGTTGTAAAAAACCAAAAATACTAATTATATGAGCATAGACCTCGCTCCTTTTCTTCAATTCAACCACCAATTTATCTATTATTAAATAAAAAGACTACTCTAAATTTATCAAAGTACTTTGTTGCGTACTTCCATCTGTTATTTTTTTTAATAATTTTTCTTTTCGTTGAGTCTGAATAATCAGGCTGTACCCCGGTGCTGCAACAGCCTGAACGAAGTCTACATTTTTCTCACTGATTCAGTTTCTTACGATTGTTTATCCGAAGTCTAATTGGTTAATTGAGTTGGGTCGATTAGCTTACTTCCAAAGCGTGCTCAATGACCCAAACAATTGAATCAACTTGGGTCGATTCGGTTACTTGGGTTTGTTGATTAAAAGTTGTGAAAAATTGCTCTAGCTGGGTCGCTTGAAGTTACTTGGGTTATTCCAAAGGCGTGCGGGGCCCCTGGAGTAAGTGGCGCCCGGGGCTGTAGCCTCCCTTAATCCGGCACTGCACGGCGCAGAAACGTGTGGTGCCCTTTTCAAAAAATATCCTCACACCACTCTTCGCGGGTTTAAGCCGGGTGGAATTTCCTAAACCGTGGCCAGGATCGGCTGCGGTGCCGTCGCATTCATTATAGCCGTAACAATCAACGGAGCAAATTCCTAAGCTCTTTTCTTGATACAAAAGATTCCAATTGAGTTGGAAACCGAAGTTTTAAGGCATTCACGATCTGAACTTTCTCTGTTAAGGTCTTTTCGGTAATAAGTTGCTCATAGTTTGTCTGGCAAAATGAAAAAATATTTATTAAAATAAATGTCAATATTGACAATGGAAGTAACACTTCCTTTACTTCCACGGGAGAGTTACCACTGGTCGCGATCACAGCGAATGAATAAGGAAAGCATGCACCAATTGTTTCGCATGGGTAAATCTGTGTTAAAAACTCCATTGTGTTGAAGTTTTCCTTGTACAATCAGTAAAACAGCATAAAATAGACTTTTAAATACATTGAATTGACAATTTGTATTTATTATTAGCCTAATAAAGACTAAATACAGTTTTGCTCTATCTATTTCAATTTTTTTCTAAATAATTATAAAATCACATTGTATAAACGACATAATTAATATTTAGCTTAGCAAAGAACGAATACTTCCTAAATATTGACAATGGCAATGCAAATGTCTTGGACAATTTTATTGTTTATTTGATACACCAAAATAATTTAAACAACTAGTTCAACGGGTTATATTATAAACAATTTTAATTTGAAATACATTCAGTAAAGATTTTTCAAAGTGTTCCTTCAATTATTACTTAAATAGAAATGCATAATTGGTTGCACACTTTAAATCCAGTTAGAACGGCTGCATAGGGAGCACGGAGAAGGCTATACAAGCAACAATGATCATCAGTGATTTTCGTAAAAGCTCGACCATTTTATGTTTATGAAAACTTTATTGTCACAAGGTTTCATCGCTTTTTTTCGGTTATACCGATGAAATAATTAGGCGGCTATATACAGAGGGAGTGCAGTCATAGTTTCGCTTTTTAAATATACGTCATGAGTTTTTATATTTGTACTACTCATGTGGTTATTGTAATTAACGTTTCGTCTGTTTTGGCTCCATTGTTAAAATGTTACGCAAGTTGTGCTTAGGTTTGTTCAATAGTAATTGACCATTTTAGTTATGCTTTATGCCCAATAGACTTTCAGCTACTCCTAAGTAATAGACCGTTTGTGCTATACCGAATAACGGTGCGATTACAATCATTCGGCAAAGACCACCTTTGAATAATGCTGTAGGACCTTCGTATTTAAGCGTTTTACTAAAATGAAAATGATATCAATTAGTTTATTAGAAATTGTTCAGAGATTAATATTTTTCAATATTTAGATACTCACATAAAACAGTCTATGATTCCCTTGAATTCCTTTTCGCCTTCTGCTTTTTTCAGTGCTTGCAGTCTTGTTTTAACTACGTCGAATGGATTCACCGACAATGCAGCGAAAGAACCAGCAGCACAGCCCGATAAGAATGAACACCTATGGGTGTGAAATTTAGAAGTCATGCACTGCGTGTTATAGAAATATGTTAAACATCCTACCAAAATACTGCTTCGCCAGATCCATCATTTTTTCGAGGTCCTAAATCATTTAAGGTGGCAAACAGCGGGAAGTATACAACTGAAAATGATACGTCCCGTAGCATTGTCGCTCCGATACCCTTATACAGGCCGAAAATTCCTTTTTCTTTCAATAATTGCATGGTAAGTTGCGTTGCCGATATTTTCGGTATGGTCTTTCCGGCTTCTCGAGCTTGGGCTGCAACACGTCCAGCATCTTGCATTTGAATTTTCAACAGCTCCATCGGCGTTGTAATGATAATTTGGCATAGGCCGGCTAAGCCTCCCGCTGCCATTTGCCGGGAGATCGGCAGAGCACCCGCCGTTGTTCTTAGATGATGTCGAAAGAAATCGTTCGCAGCTAATTTAATTGCTTTTTCGGGCGTGATTAGTAAAATATTTACGGCAGATCCACGATACATTCCGAAGTAGCCTTCGGCACGATATGTTTTCCTGAAACAGTCTAGCCTGGAATTAAATAATAATTCAGTATTTGTTAGATTTTGAAGCGTTGTATGTTTAAAGGATATTATAGGTGTACGAAAGTTTGGGCAAAGTTAGATGCTTAGTTCGATCATAAGGTAAAAGTCCTCAGTGATTAAAAACTCACTTTTTCAAGCAAAACGTGTTGCTAGCAATATATTGACGAGTTCCAATAAATCCATTGTACGCTAATCTCTTAATTGAAGGTATTAACAGGCTTTCCCTTGTTTCAATACGCCATGTCTTTCTTGTTTCAATAATTAGCTTACATACTTTGTACACACTTGTACTTTCATTCATTTAAAAGGCTTCCATTCTACATGCAACTATTTAATACGACAAACTGAGCGATTCAAATAGCATTATCTCTAATTAACATTGTTCAAGTTCGTGTCGTGACATAGAATTCCTATAGGTATAGGATGCAATGGCGCGCGCCACATTTCGCTGATAACGAAATTCTTGAACTTGACTCAAGAAAATGTGTAAATAAAGAACTTCCCATTGAATCTAAAAATACGTGGACTTTGTGGATTTTTGTGGATAACCATCAGAAAGAAGGCCTTTGTTTTTTCTGTTGATATTGACCGGACAACGAACCAGTGAATGGATGATTAGCAAAGTGAGAAGGCGTACAAAATGTTTTTATAATGTTATACTTACATGTTTTTGTACATTTTCTCGCCATTTGGTCCTATTTGTTGGTTTTGTAGACGAGTCTTAACTAAATCCAATGGAAATACACACGATACACCGATAATGCCAGCAATGCCACCGTTTATGATTTTTGGTAGTAGTCTGTAAAATATATAAAATTTTAAAAATCAATTATCATTTAAAACTGAGCGCAGAAAATAGATCTTTAATTTTTTGTCAAGGGCCAGTGTTCAATTCAAGCTATCTCGGCAAGCATGTATGCTTAAGACATACATAGTTGACATTGTGATGAAAAGGACATTTTGTATTCTTTATTCAAGTTGTAGGTTAAAATGTGATAAAAAATATCGAAAAGTCATCGTCATTAAAATTTCTGTAGCTACTTAAGGGGATGAATCACATAAGACGAAATCGAAAGTATAGCTATTCAAGAGTATGCCCAGAAAGTTTGAGACCGATATCCGAAGTCCTTCTTATATTTTCGGGGCAAGCAACAAAGCGAGCTCGAGTATACCGCACACCTTATTGAATGGAGCGATCGCAAACAAGCTGGCCGGGACCACGCAGCTATCTTTCTATGAATCTATCTTAATTTATATGTATTTCTGGTATCCCTGCATATATAGGAGTAATATACAAGTCACTTCAATACTCAGTTTTTGGTAATTTGTGTGCATTGTATCTTTTTGAATTCTCATTAAATTTGCATCTAACTGAACCTGAAATAGGGATATAAAAAAATTCTATTTAGAGTTTTTTTCATGACAAAAGCCCGAAAAAAATTTCAATTTTTTCTTAAACGCATCACATATTTTCAATTTTCCAAATTTTCACTCAAAATCTGATTCATTGAGGAATTATACATATAGGTAATAGGTATGCTAGGATTGCTTCCACATAAAAATTGTGGACTCCAGCATGCACGGCAACTAGAGACTCGGAAGACGGACTTCCATGAAGAACAGCTTCCAACTTTGCGAATTTTGATGATAATCACTTGAAAAAATTATGAGATTAGTTCTCTAAACTGTAAACTGTATGTAACCTGAAGATGATCTAAGGATCGAAACGCGTCAAATTAATAAAAATTTGTGAGTCAAAAAAACCAAGTGTTTAATTTTATAAAGATTTTATTACTATTTGTTTCAATTAGTTTCAATCATTTCTTCCCCTTCAAAAAAAATCAGGAAAAAGGCGTAAAATAAGCCTCCTAATGTGATTTCTCCTCTTAACGAAGCCGAATCAAATTTTCTATTCAACACTATTTTATTAAGAGCTAATTCAGCGTGCTTTCTATTGGCAGCTGTTTTGCGTGCCTGTTGTAATTCTTAAATCATAAAGAGATACAAAACTGATAGCAGAGTATAGTGAAACAAAGTTAATAAGATCGTAAAGTGTATTCAAATCGATGAATAACAATTCTTTGGATATGATTTGCTAAAGCCTGAATATTATTTTAGCCTGTCGATATCAAGTCTGTTAATCGATTTTTAATTTTCAGGAGCAATGGATTCGAGCTGTTTATTATATCCTCTGAACATTTAGTTATCAATTATCTATTCTTTATTTTGCGGCTGTTGAGATTATTATAATTTAAACTTTAAGTTCAAATTAAATTGCTCCACGCATATTATTTTACTGGGCTCCTTTTTCAGTGCTTATAAAAAACAATGCGAAGCCGTGGTATGGAAGTTGAACACTTTACTGATATTTATTTACGAAGAAAGGTAGACTTTATTTAAATATATGTATAAATTATGATAAATAACTTCCAAAGATAACTGTGTAAATATTCTGTTGAATAACGCTTCTTCAGTGAGGAATAACACTGCTTTATAGTTCTTTTAATAATGAATGCAAAATTAAAAATTTAAAACGGGGGCTGCGAAAATGTTGGAATTCGGCCTAAATTTAGGCATTGGACTATTAATAATTTTCCAACGAAGATTAATCTTTGACTCATAAGCATGTCCAGTTGTGTTTGCCTATAAATTTGAAACTTTAAAACATATCAAGACCATGCAATCGTTCGAAGAAAAATCATGTCTTGTGAGTACCCAAGAGCAACATGAATTATTGCAAATGATTTGGGTTAATTTTTTTTCTTTTACTATTTTCGTAAATGTAGTAAGAAGATAAACAGTATAAATTTAATCAAATTTATTGTCCATTTTTCGTTTTTACAGTTGGTTTAAGAGAAAAAAACTGTGTTGTTCCTTATACTGTAAATATTTATTTTTTATATCGCATACAATTGTTTCGAGGGCGATATAAAAAATAAATATTTACAGTATAAGTATAAATTTGTTTTAAAGAAGAAAAAAATTCAAAACTTTTTGATGATGGAAGCATGGCTTCTACGACTGAATCCGCAGCCGCCCAGCACTGTTTTAGAGTTTATTACAAAGTTTAGCAAAAATTCCTGAGGCTGCCCTAGTAATCCGATTTTAATTTTGTAAAGTGCATTTGATAGGTGAAAAAAATTTCAAACTTCTATAAGCTTAAGTTTCTGACTAGCAAGCTTTCAAAATTTTTGAATTTTTTAACAATAAATTTAGATTGCACAATCTACTCAATCGATTATGATGAAAATTGGTGTGCTGTTTAATTACACTATAAAGATTTTCTAGGCGAACTATGAAGGTCCTAAATGCATTCTAAGTGGTAAAAAAATTAAATAAAAAAAGTTTCCCCCCCTTCTTTATATTTATTGCTATTTTGCGGCGAGGGCTAAATGTTTTAAATTTTTCAACCAATCCTATCTTGTTGAAAATTTTACTACGAAACTTTTATCCCCACAAATTTGCTCTAAAATAATCCGTTTTAAAATTAGGAGTGAGAAAAGTAGGAAAAAACGATTTTTTAATTTTTTGCTAAACATTTCGATGTTACTGGATTTTTTGAGAGAGAGGATAAGTCAATTATTATTATACGAGTTGTTCCACAACTTTTCCTGCAGAAATCAGTGTGCGCCACCCCCTCCCACAACAGCCAACTGAAAACAGACCCGCCCTGGCATCTGGCGCATGTGGTTCCTGAGACATGGACGCTTTATTTGCTTCTAGCGTTTGTGGTTTCATATCTGTAACAGATCCATTGAAATAAGCGTTTACTAAAAAATCTAATTGTTTGGAAATATTGTAATTTTTTGAAATTATTTTTTACTTCATCTTTATTAAAAATCTGATAAAAATAATTACATACTAAAAAAAATTTCTTGTCCGTCTGATGAATAAGAGTCTACTTTCCCGGTCAGCATTGAATGTGTTGATAATTTTAAACGTGACGAGCGTCGGCAACGTGTTGTGATACATATAAAAACACATGGAACACAGAAACGCGAAGAAAGACAGATGACATTATAGATACATCGGTAATATATCAGCTTTCGTTTCGTACATCCCCAGTTTCACATCCTCATCTCAACATAACCATAAATATAAGGAAGAGTAATTTCTTAATGAAATGGACTTGGCGGACGTATGAAATATAACAACCCGATATTATCCAGTATGACGAATGATCTGTTGAAAGATCATTGCCAAAAGTATATGATAAGAAGAAGAGTATTATAGATCTGTTCATTGATAATTGCAATAAAATTTTATCAATAGATGCTACTCTTTCCAGCCATTATATATCCAATTTGTGATCAACTAAAAGAATGAACACTCGTTCGACACATTAATGAGTTCAGATAAATCAGAAAATAATATTAGCACTATAAACTTTAAACATATTGAGTTTAGGTGCATTTAATAAAATTCAAATGAAAATTAGCACTTTTCGTCACTTATTGCGAATTTATGGTGGTATCTTAAATTGTAACAGAACATATTATCGGCAAATATAATTAGCACATACGAGGTAATTGATGAAACCACATTCTGCATTTACCGCGACATATTGCCATGTACATATGTGAAATTGAAACTCATATTAAAAGCTTAGCACATACGCATTTCTATTCATGATTGAGGCCCAGTTGTGATGTTACCATGCCGTTTGATATTATCAAATGTAATTTATTAATAGAAAGTATAGCGACCAGCAGCAGATCTGGTGGATTCTATATAAAATTTCAGTGCAAAAAACACTATGAAAATATGGATGTGAGAGTCAATTGATTGTTGATTGATAAGGTAAACATGATATAACTAATATGGTTTTGAACAATGTTAACCAAACGATGATTTGAGCAATAAACAATATTTTATTGGGGAATTGGACGTTGCAATGAAATCTATTTCTACTTAAATACAAAATTTATGATATCAAAAATGAATTAAAGTAGTTTTGCATGCACAACGTTCATTGGAAGGGGGTTGTTTTCGAAGCAAATTGAAATTTACTAAAGCAGACCAGTATAAGTCTTACATGAAAATTTTTTTTCTAGACTCACTACTATTACTTTAATCTGAAAACATTATATAATCTTGTGTCGACATGCACATAATATTTATTGCGGCTCAATTATTTGTAATTAAATTTTCGACACTGTCACGATAAGTTTATCGAGACAAGATATTATTTTAAGAGCCGCAGTTCCTTTGTTACTTTAAGCCGCAGAAAAAAGTTTATATCTACAGTGGTGGACAAAAGTGAATACATAAATAAAAATTTCTAGTGAACTTTATGTAACTTGTTTTGTATTATACATAATTTAATTAAGTAACACTTTTTGCATTGATTAATCGTAACTGTTGTCATTTATTATAAGATCAAAATAAATAAAATTCGTCTTAAAAGCTAAACAAAAATTCAAAATTAATTGTGAACATCATTTATCCAGTTTTGTTAATTTTAATTATTTGGAAAGTTAGTACTTCGGCCATAGTCCTTTGTTTGCCGTAACATTTTCAATTCGTTTTGGCATGCTTTCTACCAAGTTTTGAATCGTTCTGTGTGGGATTTTTGTCCATTCATTCTGTACTCTTTCCCAAAGTTCGGCCATATTAGTTGGAGCACGTGCATCATTTTTACGATTGCCCACAAATTTTCGATCGGATTTAAACCCGGGCTTCATCTTTTATCTGACCAAATAACTCTTTTCCAGTTTTCAACGGTCCACTTTCTGTGGTCTTTACAAAATTTAAGCCGTGCTTTTACATTCTTTTCAGATAGCGAAGGCTTTTTGTGTTCTACTCTGTAAAGCTCGTCTTACTGTGCGATCACTTATGGCTTTGATTAATGCTTCTGCAGCTATTTTTGGTGTTCTCGCCTTCTTCTTCACCAAAAATCGTCTCACTATACGAGCATCTCCTGCAGACAACAATCTTGGCCGACCGCCAGGATTGCTAGGTGCCTTAAAATTTCTCCGCTTTCTTACCAAGCTTACTGTACGGTGACACAAGTTTAATTTCGCCACTATTTTTCGACAAGAATTTCCATTTTGACTCAACGATAATATATTATTTTCAAGGTAACGTGAATTTTTTTTTATTTCAATTTGTATTTAAATTTCACTCACTTTGTACGGTTAACTCTTGCTTGACTGCTGCAATACGACTAACAAAAAGGATAGAAACACAGAAAATGTCAAAGCAAACGATACGAACGATATTTGTAACGGTGAATCATTTTCTAATCAAAGGAATTGAACGTGGACAAAACTGGATAAATGGTGTTTCCGAAGAATTTAGAATTTTCGTGGAATTTTTTTTTATAGGAACGGTTTTTATTTGTCCTATTAATTTAAGAATAGTATTCCAAGTATTCAGTGCAAAAGGAATTAATTATCTGGAGTAGAAGAAAAGTTATATCAAAGTAACTAAAAATCATTATCTATGTATCCACTTTTGTCCACCACTGTACATAGAGAAGTTGTCGAATAAAAACAGTGAAAGAATTGACCTAATTACATTCACAAGTAAAACGTTGTAAACAGATAAAGATGGAACGAACTTGTTGATGGTTTGTCTGCATATGTGACGATGTTGAACGCTTTTATCTGTATGTGATCATCAAAAAGTCAAAGTTCTCTTCGTGGCGATTAGAATTGTACTTTTTTTTTTGAAGTCGGTTTAAACTAACACTGCTTGTCGATAGTATTTTCTAGTTTGGTCTACTCTATTTTGAACACAAGAAATCAGCTTAGGCAAAGAGTATGTATTGGTTTCAAATACAATAAGTTAGCCAAATGCTCGAATCAAAATGCTCGTCTTCTCACGTTGAGGCTCATATTTATAATGATTGGATTGACGAAAATGACTATGATTAAGTTAAATTAACGTTCAGTGAGACTTCAACAATTTATTATAATAAAGAATGCTTATTTGACTTTTGATTGCCTATCGATTATTATTGACTGCTTGTTAAACATTTGTTGTTTTAATGTCGGATTTTATCGTATAAGTAAATATTTTTCGTATCGATAGCGCAACCCCATTCATCAAGCAGATATCAATAAGATCACGTATTTCTTAGCATCAATGTGTTCTTAATGTTGTGATAATCTTAAAATAAACGTTCGTGTGCGCCATGCATCGCTTCAACTTTTGTTCTAAAACGAGACCAAAAAAAAAATGTTTTAGAATTCGTGCCAAAATGTAGTCTAATTTTGGACACTACCACATTGTGCACACATAGGTGTTGTCAAATAGCAGATTTGCAATAAAGGTGCGACAAAAGTTCATATGCTAGCATTGTTGAGATGCTCGAGCAAATGGATTGCATATTTTGGCCGCGAGAATATGCATTTAGAGAAAGGGATTCTGTGAGCGACGATAGATATTTGGCCACGTTTCAAGTGAATGTCCAAATGAGATGTCACGCTAATTTTTATCACATTTTCAGTTGTTAGACTCTTTTGATATATGATCAGAGTGGAAGTAATTTATAAACAATTTTATTAGTTATAATTTATGTTAATGGTTTGGATTTAAAAAATATCTTCAATAAAAATTTTATGAACGATATTGATTCACGAAATTGACGATAATTACAATAATTGATTACGCAGACACAAATTACATTAAACATATTTATTACATGATACAAAAATTAAGTCTATTTCAGTTAGAAAATTATGCAGAACTTTGCATACTCTTGCTTTGTATTAATATTTAAAAAAATATTCAACATGTTTACTTACGAAAATTGTTTGACATCTTGTGGTGGAGCTGGTGGCCCTGATTTGTCGGACATTCTGAAAAATAATAGTGAATTAACATTTTCATAGATGAAATAAGAAATGTTTATTTTTTTCCTTTCTAAAGATTAACTGAGAAACAATCGTGTTTCGTTCGTTGATTGAGTCGACAAATTCAAAAGCTTCAATCTAACCACATAAGGAGGCAAAATTTGAAAGTCACCAGGGCTATAGAGGTCTTTCAAAGCAAACAACAAGAATTGTTATTGGACTGATTCTATTCTATTCATCATGAACTCCAAAAATTTTAGCCTATAACTTGAATGCTCATCAGAGTTTTAGTTTATCTTTATGAATTCTGTAAGTCGAAAGCGAAAAGTTAAGAAGAAATGGACATAGATTTTTTAAATTATTATTATTGATTATTCATAGCACCTGAATTCTTTCCTTGAACTTTTACAGAGTATCCTCAACCGAATCATGTTTAGATTTTTCATGTGGACCTCTTGAAGAGGAGGACATTAAAATACACGTCTTTTAAGGAATCAGTCATGTTTTCATTTTCGCTTCCTTATCGCTAAAGTAACAAATAAAAGATTCTAAAGTAAAATAATTTCCAGACGGGCTCTAATTTAATGTTTGTTTGTTTATTTTTCTTGACTAATATGTCATTAACTTCTCAGTATATGGAAAGTTCTTGTAGTCGCCTCGAAAACCGAAATTTTCAACATTTTTTTACGTTTTGAGGTCTATAGAATATATATAAAGTGTTTTTAGAAAGAATTATGTATGTTTGTGTAAGTACGTGAGTTCGTGGACAGTTTTTTCTACGAGCATAACTCACGTAAAAAAAAGTCGTATGCGATCTTAAGAGCTGATTAGTTTTTGGGACACTTCGGGGTGGGGTGGGGGGTTGTTTTGACCGTTTGAAGGTCATTTCTGTCATGCGCTATATCTCGCGAACCAAATGTAGGATTTGCATGGTTAAGGCGTCAATCGACGCGTATTAATATTTGTGTGATATCTATCTATCAAATTTTTAAAAAAATCGTTGAGACGTTTTTTAATTTATTAAAAAAAAGTGCAAAAAATTAGGTTTTTTCCATAAACAATAAATTTTTAACCTGATTTGCAAAACACAGTAATTAGTGTTTATAAAATTTATATACTCCAAACAGTTTTTGTAAAAAAGCCAGCAAAACTTTCTCTCATGATTATGTAAAAAATTAAATAAAAAATAAAAAAATCATTAAAAGTCATCATGATTTTCAAGGTCGTTTTTATCATTCACTATATCTCACGAACCAAATATGATATTTGCACCATTAAGGTGTCAGTTGACGTGTATTAACATCTTTGTGAAGTTTTTAACTTTATAAAAAATCATTTTAGCCGTTTTTTAAATTTAATAAAAGAAAATGCGAAAAATTAGGGTTTTTTTCATAAAAAAATAAATTTTTAACCTGATTTGCACAGCTTAGTAATGGTTTTAAAATTTATACATTCCTATAAGTTTTTGAAGAGAAACCAGCAAAACCTTTTTCCATGATTCTGAAGAAAAAAACTAAATTAAAAATAAAAATTCATTCATGTAATACGAATGATATTACTTTATATCTTTCATTCTGAAGAGATTGTTGTAAAGTCAGATTTTATAATATTTGCATAAATTGAGCAGATTTTTAATAGTTTTACAGTGTTTTAATTTTAACCCTCCGTCCGACAAACGTTTTTAGACAAAAACATAGCATCCTACGATCGTCACTATTGTATTTTAATTATTGTTTGCGTAGTATTGTATTTTTAAATTCCACTTCCAAAATAGTTTTAACTGCTTGAAATTGAAGAATCCGTTGCAAAATATTAAAATTAGATATATTATTCATATATATGTATATATATCTAAGAACGAAAGAGGTCTGTCTAGACCCGTTTGTCGGACGGAGGGTTAATATAAAAACTGCTTAAATTTTGAAAACCAATAAATTTGCTTTTGTGGTAATCAACGCTTTGAATGGTAAAATATTTTGTAGTGAATACTTTGCAAGATCATATGCTTTAAAAAGCTTTCATCAAATAAAAAATTGTAATTTTTAGTAGATTTATTCTTTAGTGTTCGTAAGATTTCAATTACTTCCTCCATCATTATGTGAAAAACATTTTACTTTTACATGCAATTACACTGATTATTGACTGTATGAATATACAGTCAATAATGTGTTTCAAGATCAACTGAAAATAAGAAATAATTATTAGTCTCATTGATGTGAAATCGTAAAAAAAAATACAAATTCAATGGTTATGCCGGTCATGGTAATTTTGAACAAAACTATTTAAAATGGCCACCTCGCGAGAAAATCTGTACAGTGGGCGTTATAACAAAGAATTCATTCATATTTGCCAGCTCTCTTTTATTCTTCCTTCCTCGATATAAAAATAACAAATAACGTAAAAAAGGCTTTGTAGCCTGCCCGATTGATCCGCGTGAATATTCAATCAAACCATCATCCACCAAAAGCCTTCCGTAATCAATGGACGCTTCAGTAGATGATATGATTGATATTAACTCATTCCTGTTACTGCTATGAGTACCTCTCATTATTATTATTTAAAGTAGTACTATTTTCAAAATTATTATTGTGTTTAATATTCTTAATGTTTATCTAGATATTACTGGGAAGTTGACCGTGTGGACCTCAAGGGTCGCACTTCGCGGCTTGTTCATTATGAATTCAGGTTGTTGCATTAGATTGAGTTTAAACCTTGTTGCATTAAAAATGTGTAAGGCAGGCTGTGCGTATTATTTGGCTTGCAATATAATTTTTTGAAATGATTTTCCCAGTTTTGCATAGAGAAGAAGCTAGATTGAAAAGTGCGCATACCAATGATTGTTTCTTTTGTTAGGAGGTGAAAGTTTTCAAAAGATATCGATCAACTCCTGCTAATCATATGCTCCAACTCTTTTTAGCCTCGTCTGTTGTTTATATAAGATGCTTACTGCATACTTCCCAGACTTTGAATATTGACAGAAGTGATACTACCAATTCAATCCCCTATTTATTGTGAGTAGAATACGCTTTGAAATGTGCCATATACATACTTTCATATACGTATGCTTGGGAATGAATCAAATGAGTATGAGACCATTAACTAGGATATTTGTTGTAAGTGCGAGGGAAAGTTCAGATCACAACATCTTAGCATTTGTCTGGTGTGGGCTTAAGGATGCGTGATTACAATTTAGACGTATTCTTTCCAGTGGCATTATGATGCCATTATGCGGTGGATGCTTTTTTGAAGCGTTTGAAGAAGAAACTTTTTTTTTTAAATTCAAAGCACGGTGTGTGAAAAAAATCATCTGACTTGACTTTACCTCCTTGTACGTAAATTAGTTTTATGGCTAACACTAACTTGTATTTATCGAGGGTATATAAACGCTAAAATGTAAGGAGCATTTCTTATCAAGTATAATTGAAAGTGATGCTGATAAGTTTTGTTACTGGGTCATTTCGATTATCTTATCAACATTTCAAACTCGTTTGGATTGTATCTTAAATTAAGATACAGTCAAACCTGTTTTCCGAGCCGAATTTGAACTAAGCCACCTCGAAACGAAATCGAAATTCTCATCATGCGTTCGTAGTCAGTCTCAAGGAAAGCTGAAAAATCGATGATCCTTTACACGTTATGCAATCCATACAAGGACTTTTGTCAGCTGGGAAGACATTCATTTGATTAACGTAATAAGGCGACTTTAGATATGAACATCAACAGTTTACTATAATAGTTTACAAATTAAGCGTTCGCTGGAAGATTGGCTCATTTTAATTTAAGTGCGCTTCATGTTTCGCCAATTGTTGTACATCACATTTGATGTAACTCTCTTCCAATTGGGCTTAGACTTGCTTTAAGTTTTCGTAAAGCAAATAGCAAAGTTTGTTTAACTTGTAAAAATGAAATAATTCAATTGATTACCTGGCGAAATTTTGTAAGATTACTCTGGAACGAACTTTTTCAACTGGTAAGCACTATATTTCACTCTGCGTGTAATTCCTTCTTGAAATTTATATATTTACACTTCTCGTGATACGCCGTTCAGTTCTTAAAAGTAATCGCGACGACAAGCGACGCTTTGTTTTTATTTTAAAATTTAGAGACGAACGAGAAACTTAGCGGCCACACATACCCGAAATCCAACTTCAACTGAACTGTCACACTGACATCTGATGCAAAATTCGCTTGAATAAAACTGGAAGATGCCGCGTTAAATGTCAGCTGTGTACGCGGCGAAATATTTTGAATAATGAAGTAAGTTTACAGTGTAATTTTTTTGCTGGGAAGTATGGAGAGGAATTTTTATTCTTTGAGATGATAAGATGTCTTAATTTCATTGCCGGAAAACATATAAATCGACCTATTAGCATCCAACCGTAAGGTTTTGTTGTGCCAATGTTTTTCTAAATTTTTTGTCATCTACGTAATTTCTGTATAATTATGGTTTTTCAAAATTACATGCAAAACATACAATAAAAATATTTAAAAAAATAAATAGAACAATAGCTATATACATCTGTTTTCATTAAAATATGCACAATACAACAAACAGGATATAATCTTGGCAGTTTATATGAAGTGATTTTAAATTTAAATTTCCACTGATCTTTAAAATTAAATTAATGTAAAACATTAAAATCAACTTCCTTTGATTAAATTAGGGTTTTCAATCATTTATATTTAGTGTAGCTATTTCTATTCATTTGTATGAATAGAAAATATCTAACGTGATCACTTTTTAATCATATTATAAAGTTATCATGTTTCTAAATATTTAACAGAAAAATCTTAAGAATTATTCAATTGGATGTTTCCTGAAAATTGTGTTCAAATATCTATCCCGTGCGTTCGTATTAATCCTTTGTAACTTTTTGTATTAAAAACACTTTAATTTTTTTAGAAAATGAACCAAAAACAATCCAATCAAATTATATTTGTAATTCTTAATAAAGTCAATAGCTAAAAAAAACTAACGAACACGTTTTTATTGTTGACTAAAATTTTAAAAAATATTGATTTGCGTTTGTAGTACAATTTATTTAGTGGCTATAAATAAAATATACTACTATACTGGTTATGTTGTGCAATTTTAGAGTGATCAGATTAATTTTCACTTTAAATATTTTACTGTTGATAATTTATACTGTCATAAAGCTGAAGCAGGGTCGAAATTTATGCATTGAATATAATTCACAAAAAATCAAACTATAAAATATGGTATTACCTCCGTAATTTTTCCATCAACATGGATTTTCGTGAAAATTTGGGTTAAGCTCGTTTTACGTCCTACTTCAAAAGTTGCCCAATGTAAGCCTTTTTGTTTTTTGGAGGTGAACACCACCCCTTCTTGGAAAAAATTATAAAATCGTAGATTAAATTGTTTATTAAATTGAAATAGGACAAACAAAGATGAGTTTTTTTAGTCTTAACGACTTTTAACAGTGCTCATTTCAAAAGTCTTTTTAAGCATTTTAATTTTTTTTGAATGTTTCCCGCGAAAAAGTTACAGTTTTTCCGTAATTTGATGTTGAACGGTTTAATTTCAGTATTTACAGAATACGAGTTTTCGTTTGACGAGTCATAGCTCGGTACCTATTGCATCTAGGAAATAAACACTAAAAATCGAGAGACTCTTAACAAAATGCAATATATTTAGTTTGGACATTGTTGACACTAAAACAGAAACTTAGTAATAAACTCTACAACAGTGCGGGGCGGCTGCCGATTCAGTTGATGGAAGCATGGCTCTAGTACGACTGAACCGGCAGCCGCCCAGCACCGTTTTAGACTTTATTGCCAAGTTTAGTAAAAATTCCTGAGGCTGCCCTAATAATCCGATTTTAATTTTGTAAAATGCATTTGATAGGTGAAATACTCTTTTATATGAAAAAAATTTCAAACTTTTATAAGCTACTTAAGCTTATAAAAGTTTGAAATTTTTTCTGACTTTCAGGATTTTAAAATATTTGCATTGTTTTTTAAATAAATTTAGATTGCACAATTATTATGAGCAATCTACAGAATCGATTTTGATGAAAATTTGTTTGCTATTTTATTATATTGATAATTTTTTAAGCCAAGTTACGAAGGTCCTAAGTATATTCCAGGTAGTAAAAAAATTAAATAAAAAAATATTTTCCCCTTTTTTTATATTTACAGGCAAAGCTCGATTTACGCAATGCGCGATTCGTGCAAATGCTCGAAACCTGCACAAGAAAATAATTTGTTCTATTTGCTCGATTTGCACACAAATTGTGCGGAATTAGAGCCTTGCGGTTTGATTGCGACATTTTTCGTGTGACTTATATGCAATATGTGTTTATTTTAAAGAAGTTTAGTGTGGGCCGAACAGAAAAGCAGAAGTTTCCCAGAAATTCATCTATTACAAAATTTGCGTGAGGTAGCCGTTAAAAAAAACTTGAATTCCAAATTTGCACAAACACGAATAAACGACTATTTTAATGCTCAGTAAAACAAACGAACGTAATAATGAATAGTATTGTTTTGAATTAAATAAGATTTTAAAAAACATGCATTTTGGATATGATTTTATAAATTTTTTGTAGACATTCGAATTGAACAATTTTTCGATTTCCGCAAATCGACCAAATTTCACCTTGTGCACAAATCGAGCTTCGCCTGTATTGTTATTTTGTGGCAAGGGTTAAATGTTTTAAATTTTTTAACCAATTTCATCTTATAGGAAATTTTATCACGCAACTTTTATTACCAAACAACTAATCTCTAAAATGAACCGTTTTAAAGTAGGGAGTGAGAAAAGTAGGGAAACAACGTTTTTTTTAAATTTTAAACAATTCGATTTTTTTAATGTTCCCGACTTTTTTGAGGAAGAGGATAAGTCAATTATTGTTATACGAGTTATTCTACAACTTTTCCTGCAAAAATCAGTATGTGCCCCTTCAACAGCCAAATGTAGTCGTTTTTCTACAAATCCCCCCTGGTCTATTATGGAATAGTGGATGTAGAAGAAAATGGGAATGAAATAATTATTGTTAAGATTCACGAGGTTATATACTTTATCCTTAGCCATTAGTTCACATTTTAATCGATTTTACTGTTATTGGAGTTTCTATTATAATTATGTTAGTAGAGAAATATTTCATTTGCATAAATGCAAAAGGTTTGAAAAATAATAATGGTGGGATAATTTAATTTCCCCGATAACATTGAATTTTTTTTAAATTGCAAATATCTGCATTTGATTGTTAACGAATAATGTTCCTTTGAGTCGTTCTGGATCAGAAAACTCTTCGATGTAAATTTTTACATGTGGCATTTAAGCTACACTGACGATAGGACTCACCATAGTAGCCACATCAGGCTTCATCCCCATGAACAGCCAGTGTTAAATATATTGTCTGTACAATATTTTTCAACGTTTTTTTGGGTCGTGAAGACTACCCATGGCTAGTTTGAAGCAATCATCAATTATTCCTTAAAATATTCTTCCTTACAAAAAAAAAACACTCCCATCAGCTTCCTTTATCGTCAACCATCTTATCTTTCGCTGAAAGCTTCGTACTATTCAAGGAGACCACATCAATCAATAGTAGCACTTAGTTCACTCTACAACAGCGAGGAAAAAACTCAATAATCCAGAAAGATTCCGTTAAACCCAGGGACAATCATTTGCATAAGCACAAGAATTACCTTCGATTCCGTCTTGTAAGATACTAGCCAACAACTTGCCACGTCTCGAGGAAAGTCTTGAGGATTGTGAGAAATAGAAAATTCATGTACAACGTTGAAGGAAAGCCAGAGAAGAGGTACTTTAGTTTACTAGGTTTTCTATTAATAAATGCCTTTGAATGCGGCAAATAAAAGGATACACTAACTTTTTTTATATCATAGAATTTTTAAATCATAGAAGCCTGTCTTTTTCGAATTTTCGAATATATACATATAAATAACATACATAAGATAAAGTGTATAAAAGGAATCCAAATTTACAATTTGGGTCGATCCTTAAATTTTTTGACTTGACTTGCAAACAATCGTAGAAAATCAAATGCTGCGTTTAGAGGGTGTGAACACGTATCTTTTTTTTGGATTTTAAATAGGTTCACTTAACAGGAACATATGAAATGTATGAGCGCTCACATTGAGTTCAGTATATTTTATTTTCTTACATTTATTTATTTTGTCGCATTCAAATCATGGTACAAATATTCAGCTTGAAATTTGTAGTAAAGAATTATATCCTACGATTACATCTCTCTATATCTATTTGCAGGCTACTATTGGTGTCATGGCTTCGGTCTTTAGGCGTTGGAAAATCGTTAAACATTTTGTGCTACCTCAAATCCAGAATAATCTCATATAATACGAAAATTCCAAGTCAAAGCTAGCAGCAACTGAGATTCTGGCGTTGCTTGTCGTTTCTTATTGTTATTTCACAGCAGGAAGCAAGGAAGCACGGAAGCAAGGAAGCATCTGGGCTGTATATTTTCTCTGGTAAAAGAATGAACAGGTTCAGTTTAGGCGAAGCAGTATACTCCACAATGTCGAATGTAAAAAGTTTTATTAAATTCAGCGGTTTATGTTCAAGTTAAGATATTTCGTCTAATATGACATAATTTTCTGAAAATTCAAGACAAATTAAATCTCACGTTGAAGTTAATTTAAATACTATATATTTATGAAGACAAAGTACCATTGTAGAATAATCCAAAGCACAGATTCTTATGTTCATTTAATATGTGGAACATCTGCTGCTCGATGGTTACGAAGTTATTCTCAAATCTTTCCAACTTTGAAACTGATATCATTATCTTTATAACAATAGTATTAATCGAAATTCGTATTGAATGAGGTCTCCAGAGTTTTGAGTAAAATGCTCTTATTCCCTTATCATGTGTAAAACAATACAAATGTATGTATTTCATATTAATAAAATCGAAATATTCTTTATGTTCTTCATTAACTTGTTCTTATGTTTTTGAAATACATTGGCGAACGGAAAGTCTTTAAAAGTTAATGAAACGGCAGTGATTCAAATAAACGAAGGCAGCAAACAATGGAACGTTATTACCAAGTGTACAAACATATAAAATGGAGTAGCTGAAAAGTTCAAGACATAATTGAAACATTCACAATTTATTGTAAGTTGAAATGGTATCATACGAATGATACAGTTGAAGTATTCCATGATGCCAATAAATTAGTATTTAAGATTACTACTACACCAACATTTCACCTCATTGTAACAGCAAAATAAATTAAAATGTTTCTGAAGCAGTGACCACAATACTTCCCTAGAATATAGGGGTCATTCAGGTTAGGATTTTCCAAAAAAATTTAAGTTTTTTTCTCAATAGAAAAAAAGAGATATCGTTTTGAAATTTTGTACATATGTTAGTTGGTACTTTGGGTGTACAAAAATATCTTTTTTTAAATTTTTTATGGTTTTTTTTACCCATAATTTTTTTTTTAAAAAACATCAAAAAATGACGACGAACGTGATTTCAGATGACTGGATCATTTGGGAAAAAAGCAAAACGCCAAATTAATCCTTGTTTGAGTGGCTATGTCAGGTACCAGAATGATTTTTTTCATTAAAAAATAACAAAATGACAAAAAATAACTATTTTTAATTGTGGAAAATTGAGTGAAAATCAGAAAATTTAATACCAATCCTTATGGTTCCGTTACCGGTTATAGCCATATATGTGTACAACAACATACTAAAAAATCAGAGTGATCGGTTTTGATTTTTTTTAATTCATGTCCGCCAGCTTAAAAAAATGAATTCGAGAAAATCGTGTTTACTTTTTTACGATTTTTTTTTAAAAAACGCTATATACCTCTACTGTGCTATGCCTGGGCCATACAAAATTCCTTTCTCTTTTTCATACAGCTCCTGACTAGCTTATTGTGCATCTCTCCGAGCTGTTCTGATTTTTTGAAAAAATGTAAACTAAATGACCACTTAATGTGTTACTTAGAAGCAACGCGGGAAACATTCTGCTCACTCACTACTACTCAGCAGTGGCGATGGGTGAAAAATTATTGTGAGTAAGCCGCTTACTATTTGAGAGACATGGACCCTTAACAGACAAAGCAGTATATTATGAGCATATAGAGAAATGCTACCGTAATCATTCTTTCTATTGCATACATTTTAAATTACGATCAGTTATGAAATAATTATATTTTTATGTTATGTGTATCGTTTTTGACATTATTGGCAAGGAATGTATATATTAAGCAAATACGAAATTAAGGAATTTGATTTCGTTTAAAGATATGGATTTCAGTAATGGCTCGTGGCATAAAATTTTGGGTCGATCTAAAAAAAGAGGCTCTAGTTTGTCAACTAATTTTCTTGGTTTTACTGGAATTTGGTTTGAAACAACCCCTACAATTTTACAAAAACAATCAAATAACAATAAAATCTTTTCATGTTCTGTAGCTTATTAGTAGAGCATACGTGAATTCCCTGCTACAACAATCAAGGTATAGACATATAGACTATTGGAACAGTATGTATTTCTAATTGGGAGTTTTCGATGATTTTCTAGCATCAATTTTCACAGCTGATTCGCAAGCCGGGAACGCTACCGGCTTTTTGATTTGTTTCCATATCCTATTGAGGAAAACCGAGCTGCCATTCCAACAAACGAGGGTTGAGTGCTCACGGCACCTTAAATTATTGATGAATTCGAGACTCGAAAAGCTTTGCTGCAACTCTTAAGCCAGGTCTCCTGCGCGTGTTTTGTTCTACACAATACATACAACATCTACACAAAACATTTTTCCCCTCATTTTTCGCTACACATTTTTGATGGTATCAACAGTGTTTTTGCTTTCCATTTTCGATGGAAAACATCTACCCATTCATCTCCTCGCGGGTTGAGAGGGGGACGGTAAAATTATTTCTCGACAACTCCCGTGGGCCACGCATGTGTTTTTGTGTTGAGTTGCAGATAAAAATGAACTCAAGTAGTAATTTGCAATTGATAGCTTTTATTAGAGAAAGACCCGCGGCCTGGGATTCTCAATCATCGGCCTATAAAATAAAAAAAGAAGGAATTACGCCGTGGAAGAAATTGCACTGCTGATGGGTGTTACAGCCAAAGAAATAACCAAAAATGGACTGTTTTAAGAAATCCGATACCGAATCGATCCTCTATCTTTAGCTCCATATAAATATTAAAATTTCGAGACAGTAAGTAGGATATTTTACACGCACTTTAGGCTTTCTTCTCTTAGGATTCAAGCCGATCACAGCTAACACTGATAGTACGTCGTCTTCGTCCGAACACATTTCCACAATGATTTGTTTTAGAAAACAATATGTGAGCAGGAGACACTTTGTGTATATACACCAAAAAAATTTGTAGACCTTTTTGTGTAGTGTGTAGAACAAACCACGCGCAGCAGACCCGGCTTAACAGATGTTGATCGCTTTGCTGACTATTATGGAACAATGAGGATGTGTAGAATGAAGAGAATGGAATAAACACTGAGATCAAGTGGAACGATTGTGCATGTTTACAGTGATGCATGCAAGTAAATAAACACTTTATTCCCCTATAAAACTGACTAGTGTTAGACATTTTTGGAACATATTTGGAAAGGGAAGCCGATGGGAATCGGCTTATATGAACGCGTCACCACTACTACTCAGTAGAAAATAAGGAAGCTATTTTCTTTAGTAAGTATGAAATCAGCACACTTACAATCGATCAAACTGAATTTTGTTGTTTTTCGTAATAAATAGTAGAATACACAAGTATGTAAATACATAAACAATTAACTAAACTTAAAATTTTCATTTTTATTTTAATTATTACTTATATTTGCTCGTTATAAAGAATTTTCTTTGTAGATAATTTTGACATCGCTACATTTATAGCTTAAAGGTTTGAGAAATAGTTTACATCATATTTCATCTTTAATAAAATACAACACCATTGAAAAAAGATACTCAGCATTTTACACACATGTGCATTTCATTTTCTCATAAAAATAATGAATATATTGACTGAATTATAAACATATATCTTAGTGTATCAGAAGCGGTTGCTATTTACTTCTACTCTGTAATCATTAACGTTTCGTTATCATTTTGTATTAAAAGTATTGGTTCTCTCAAAGCCATATCTGTGATATTGTGAAAGTGCCAATTTGATTTGGAAAAGCACCGATTAGATTCAGAAATTCCCCAATTTGATTTGAAAGATTTTGATTCGGAAAAAAACTGAATTAAAACTTGTGGAGCTTGCTTTAGAGTCGTGATTTCAAATAGCTTACCTCTTGCAGCTGAGATTACCTACGTGGTGATATTGTGCACCATCGGGAAGGCTCCCACTCTTGAAAAGTTTTTTTCTTAACTCCATGATTTGGATCGGCAGACAAATTTTTGCGTGGATCTCACACTTATACGGGTTTGCTATTCTACCACAGTATAGGTAGACCCAGTATGTAATGTTTCATATAAAGGCACACTATCAAGTACGGCCCGTGGCTCTACAGGACAAAGTCATATGTTTTTCTTCATTCATCATATGTTTGTCTTAATTTATCATATGTTTGCTGCCATTTATGACAAAATGACAGCTATCTACTGGCCGGGGCATTGCCAGAACTCGTATATGCACGTTTCATGTTAGGCGTGAAAAACGCCGTTAGAAACTTCGGTTCACTGAAATACAATGCTGAAACGTCTTCGCTGACACAAATTTCATTTGTTTTTGACCAATTGATTAAGAGAAAAAGCCAAAATGACCGTGAAAATGTCTCATGTGTTGAAGTGAATGATGAAGTCCGCGAAAGTGCTTTATCCTCTGCAAATCTGGCAGTGCTTGGTATTCATCAATTTTTACAAGCACATGGCACCATTTCTTGGAAGGAAATTTCGTGTTTGAAGGCATACTGGCTCTTACCTATACTGTAACCACTAATCTCTGCTCATTTTATCATCCTGAGAAATCGAATCGAGGGAGGTAACCAGGTAATTTGGAAATTTTCACTATACTTGTGCCACAAACCAATGGTGATGGCCGGCGCTCCTTTTAGTTGGCGAGACTTATTATGCCGTTCCCGACAGCGGTAGTTTTTGGTAGCTGTCCTGATATTCTTATAGGTACAATCGTTCAAACTTATCACTTCCATTGGATTCAATACAAATGAAAAAGAATTGGAACATAGGGAAGCAAGAGAAGGGAGCAAGTTTTTTTGTGTCTCACTGTTTGAGAGTTATTCACGATATGATTTCTTTCTTAATTTCTAAACTAATCAAAGAATACCTGCATATATAAGAATAACATGCACAAGAAAAATAGCACCAAATCATTTTTTTTACTTTTATATCGTTATTTTTGCAATGCATGTCACATAGCCAAACCCATCGGCTACTGTTGTACACACGTTCCGAACTAAATGTATCATTTTTGTTCACTGTATATAAAAAAAAAATAGTTCTAGAATATATATTTTCTATCGTAGAACGGCTATGTAAGTTAGAGCATGAGACCAAAGGATATGAATATATTTTCTACACTTTCGAGGTGCACAGTGGAAATTATAAATAAAAGCCCAGACATAATTTGAGAAATTCTTTTACTTAATGGTGAGATTTGAAAGTATGCTCAATATCGTATCCTAAAAAAACAAGACCAATGTCAAAGCAGGATAAATAATCTACCTAAAGATACTAAATACATACTTGCAGGTAACAATATGTTTCACTCTCAGTAAGCTATGCTGCCACTTCAATATTTAATCTTTCTGTTCACATATTGATTTACTGTACAAAATCCTCCATATATAGTGTACTTTGAAGTGGTGCGGTCTAGAGCCTTCATATGTGGAACTTATAGTACACATCTAAATCCTCATCCATTCCAAACTCGCTTCATACGTTGTTGTTGTTGGTGATGTCAACATACCGAAAGCATTAGATGCTCTCGAAGTCTTCTCCATGCATATCAACGTCTAAAACATATATTCCTGATATCATCTCCTGTCGACTTTTGCTTATCGCCTTCGTTTTCGGTTCGTTCGAATGACAAGGATTAAAAAGACTTATATGCTGAAATGGAAGCAAATGGAAAGTCAAAAAACCAATGACCTAAATGTATCTGCGTGGTTGGTTGCGAATTGTGTTTCCTTTTTCTCGGAAATTGTGGTTTCCGATCAATAAAAAATATTATACACTCTTTTCGCTCTGTGCATATTAAAGAAAAGTAAGGTGGTAAGAATTCGATTCTAAAAAAAATCTTTGCATTTTTAATGCACAATTCTTCACTTTTGATTTACTATAAATCGAGAAGATGAGGTTGCATAGTACGGGCTTATATCTTCTACAGGTACTGCTTCGACAACTCTCCATTGAGTAGTAAGGCCACTTTGTTTGTAATTTGAGGGAAGAAAATATAAAGTTTCTGTCTACTTGAAATTTCACTAGACAAAATTATTGAAAATTGAATTTGATGCATTTTCTACGCAGAGATCAAGCGACAATATTTTTTGGCACTTTTTTCACGTTTTTGAAGTTTCACAATATTTTTTTTCATTTCACTTCACAATATGTGCAGCTGCGGCTGAAAAAATAATTAAATTTTGTGTACATTGTAGGAAGAATGTAAATATAACAAGTTGTGAGGTGCGACCCTTGAGGTCCACACAATCAACTTCCCAGTAATATTTACATAAATATTAAAAATATTGAACACAAAAAAAATATTTAGGAAACTAATACTTATTTACATAATAATAATGAAAGGTGCTCATAACAGTAATTGAAATGAGTTAATATCAACCATATCATCCACTGGAGCGTCCATTGATTACGTAAGACTTTTGTTGGTTGGGGGAAGGATTGGTTTGATTGAATATTCACGCGGATCAATCGGAGGGGGCAGGCTACAAAGCCTTTTTTGCGTTATTGTCATTTTCATATCGATGCTTGAAGGACAAAAGAGTGCTAGCAAAAATGAATGCAGTTTTTGTTATCGCGCCCACTGAAGAAAATTTCTCGCGGTGGCCATTTTGAATAGCCGCCATCAAAAGATGGCGGCCTATTACAGCATGGTGCAGTATATCAAGGATATAGCTTCAATTAATGGATATGATCCCAGCATGATCGAGAGCATTCTCAGGAAAAAGATCGCCCGGCTGAAGCGTAATGATTTCTCTACACTTTTTCCTAGCGACCTTCAGGATTACGAGCGCATAACGACAAAGCGAGCTGGGATTACCTTCTCCTCGATGTTGGATAAAATCAAGCAAGCACTAGCGAAATACGAAATCGATGCAGTAGGCTCAAGTAGGAAGTACCAGCTAAAATCCAGACTAAGTAATGTGAAGGATCGTCTCGATAGGACGGAGCTGAGTGGCATATATAAAATTAATTGCCATAATTGCGGCAAGACATACATTGGTCAAACTCGCCGTCTTATACATACTAGGTTCACAGAACATATAAAGGACGCAGAATTGACCCGAAAAAACCTCAACAGACACACGAAATCAATGGTAGCCAGACATATGCTAGAATCGAAGCATAGCATCAATTTCGAAGACGTTGAAATCGTGCGAAGTGTTAGGCGAGCTCATAAACTGGACGCAGCAGAGAGTTTGGCAATAAGCAAAATCGACGGAAAAAGATTGTTGAATCACGACGATGGGAATTGCCCTTCAAGATTATACAAATTACTGGAGTGCAGAAATTCCTTGTAATTAAGGTAACCCAGGTAGAGAGACAATGCTCGAGGCTCTCATCCATTGAGCAGACTAGATATAAGGTAATTAAGATAGCATAGGTAGAGCGATGTTATCATGGGGATTTCATTAAGTAAAACATAGAGTTAGTTAGATATAAGCAAAGATTGTTGGCATAGCATAAGTAGTCTGTCCTTCGAACGGAAGACGAAAGCAAGTGGCTTTCAAAACAAAATTGTTTTCGAGCAAGTTAAGTGAAAATATAAATCTCGTAATGGAAACACAGCCTTTCAATTTTAATTTATTATTAAGCTGTGCAAATCCGGGTAAAAATTTATTTTTTTTATGAAAAACTCTAATTTTTCGGATTTTCTTTTATTAAATTAAAAAAACCGGCTGGAACGATTTTTTTATAAAGTTGAAAACAGCACAAAAATGTAAGTACACGTCGATTGACACCTTAATGATGCAAATATCATATTTGGTTCGTGAGATATATTGAATGATAAAAATGACCTTGAAAATCATGATGACTTTTAATGATTTTTTATTTTTAATTTAATTTTTTACCTAGTTATGAGAAAAAGTTTTGCTGATTTTCTTACAAAAACTATTTGGATTATATAAATTTTATATACACTAATCACTGCGTTTTGCAAATCAGGTTAAAAACTTATTGTTTATGGGACAAAACCTAATTTTTAGAATTTTTTTTTAATAAATTGAAAACCGGTTCGAACGATTTATTTAAAAATTTGATAAAACCACACAATTATTAATATTCGTTGATTGACACCTTAACTTTGCAAATCGTATGTTTGGTTCCGGAGATATAACGCATGACAGAAATGACCTTCAAGGGGTCAAAACAACAAACCCCCCCGACCGAAGTGTCCCAAAAACTAATCAGCTCTTAAGATTGCAAAGACGCTTCGATTGACACCTCAACAAAGTCGATACGACGTTATTTACGTGAGTTATGCTCGTAGAAAAACTGTCCACGAACGCACGTACGTACGTACGTACACACACACACATACATACTTCTTTCTAAAAACACTTTATATATACTCTATAGACCTTAAAACGTAAAGCAATGTTGAAAATTTCAATTTCGATTTTCGAGGCGATTACAAGAACTTCCCATATACTGGGAAGTTAAAAAAGTTGTCGAAATTATTAAAGTATGGATCTATAATATCGACATTCTTATTGAATTCGAGCGAAATTTCATACATTCCATTTGATTTATGATCAACCTTAATTTTGAATGGATGGTTTTGTCAATATGCATACTCATCAAATACAAGGTGATTCGAAATGATACTTAAAAGTAAGAATGCTAATAATAGTCATTCAGTTACAGCTCAGTGAACTTACAGTCTGGTACCAAATTCCATTTCCTAAAGCTAATTGTCACAAGAAGCCTTGAACCGGGTACTCGATGCGTAACAGGCAAGCGCTGTAATCATAAACCAACCAGAAAGTTGCAATATTACATCTATAAAAAGTTATTTCGGTGATGGACGGATCACGATCTTTTTCTGGATAGTGTTACCATTAAATCAATTCAAATGAATTCGATTTGAACAAAATGATGCTATCTGTAACAATTCTGGTAAAATCATCGATTTATTGACATTAAAGCAAATGATTACATTCGTTTGTGAATTTGTAGTTAATCCTGCGACTTGAATATTTTAAAACTTGCTTTTTGTTTATACAACTAAGCTTCAAACTCATGACAAATTGAAAGAATCAATAATTTTTTTAATAAATAAAATGCAAATGCAAGTATCCATTTGAATGATATCATGTTTCATACGAATGCTATCAGGATCAACATTTTTTCTACAAGCTCTATTGCTCGTATTCCAAAATTCTCTGTCAACAGTTGGTAATATTTTAGAAAGGCTCTGTTTAATTGCATTCGTTCAAAAAAAAACCGAAGCTACAACAGAAAAGCAAATAATTGACCATCATTGACTAAAAGAGGAAAATTCTCAATAATGTTTTGCAAATGTATTCCATTTCCACTTAATGAGTATTTCCATGAAAAGCCTGCAATTAGGCTAAAATTTAGTATGATTTCACATTTGGAAATCATAGATGAAAGTATTCCTGGAGAGGAACAGGGTTGATATATAACACATTATCGCCCATCAAGCTCTAGTTAAATGCCTCTCCTACAAGTATTTTACGATAGAATATGCCAGTGTGACTTAAATGCCCTTTCAAATTATTTGTAAAGATTTATTGTATGCTAGTTGTGATCCTGACCCGATTTACAAAGACTTTAGAATACACCATCATTATTTTATTTATTGAAGTTAAGATTTAATCTTTCCCTAGAATGCATAAATATTGGTAGCAAAACTATAAACCAACGGCCTTAATTGAAAAAGAATCTGTTATAATTATGATGCCATTCACAAATAAACGAATCAAAAATCATAAATCACAAAAAAACCCGCTGTTGGCGTTACGGTTCTGTTTGAAATAAAAGCCATTCATTCATTAACTCATTTTTTCCGCTTAGAGCACTTGTTTGCACATTAAATTCGCGTCACTGTTGGTCCGCTCACATATCCGTGGCTATTCGTGTCTAGGAAATTTTATTGCATGTCTTTCGGTGATACATGTTGCTAAAGTATTGCACGCGAAATTCAGTCTGGCGATACAATATTTCAACTATTGTGGGAACCCACTCATTTTCCAAGATAAAAAGACTCTTCAATGATTTCTCAAGATGTAAAAAACATACAGAGTCCCTGTAATTCGTGCACAAAGAGGCAGACAGGCAACGTTTTTATACAAATATTATTGCTAGCTGCTCAAAATAAATCCTTAAATATTTTTTGGCCATTGAAGCATCAAACACACGGTTTATTGGTCTCGCTTGATACTCGTTAAACCGTGCGTGAAATTTTTCGCTGACTGCGAGTAAATTTGTCGCAGCCATTGTATCCAATCTTCAAATCCACGTATGCATAGAGCAACTCAACACAACTGAACCCTAAACTCTTTTCTCGCTTGCGCGCTCCACGCTTTTGATGTTTGTGAGGCAAAAACTGAATTCGCCATTCGTGCGTTTCGCGCGGCGTTGAACTCTTGTGTTAAAAACAGCGTATCATCCACTCATAACGAAAATAACTATTTTCTTAGTTGAACTTAATGTTCAGACATCAACATGTGCAGTTTTATTATATTCCAAAATTAATTCATAGATCATGTAACATCCTTGACTTGATACCAAACCGGAAAGTTTAAATATAAGTAACAGTAAAGGTAGAAAAGTAAGAAGCAGTGAAACAAATCCTACTGAAATAATGTCATCATCTTCGTACATGCTATTGTGACCACTAAATATCTCCTGTTGTTTCTTATTCTTACAAAGTACGTTCTGATTTCTTGCACATACATATATTCCAGAGCTTGCCATAAGCATCTTCCATCTTTGGATATATTCCGATGATTTCTAAGGGATCATTCGAAAAGTATCGTAAGGAGTATATTATCCTTGAAACAATGGACTTGCATTGATGCCAGTGGATTGTTCGATTGGACACTACATCAAACACCTTTTTAAATTCGTCAAACATATACTCGTATATGACGAGAAGGACTCTTTTCTCCAAAATGAAAAACAATGCGTTTGTATGCAAACTTATATTTAAAACGGTAACATTCATTTTTAACAGGATTAGTACATATTAACAGTGAAATGATATTTCAATTGGTCATAGTTGATGTTGTTGCCTCGTCTTCGATTTCAACCCCATATGTGACCGGCCGTGAAAGCTGCTTTGGACGGGAAGATCAAAGGTCCTGCTGCCGCTGGTCCTGTGTTTGACCACGGAGCAAATAGGGGTGGCGGCGCCAAATAATGAAGAGCAGCATTTGGGATATGATTAGTCCCACTCGATAGGGGAGATACAATCGCATCTTTTGTTGCGGTTACATGATGAGCAATATTTGCGGCTCCATTTCGTTGCAAATTAGCAAATTTGGTAGCTTCCACCTCTGCAAAAACGATTGTGTTTAATTTAGACAATTCTCCTAAAAGTTCATTCAAAAACGTTTCGAAATTGAATTTTGGGACCAAAAACCTTCAGTATCAATCTATGAGTCTTAAATACGGTTACCAGTTCTGTGAATTTCTGCAGCGGCTGCTTGGGCCGCACTTTGTAGGGCCGAAGCAGCATCTGCTTCTTTAGCTGCAGCTATACGTTGCTGATGGGCAGCAGCAGCTTTAGCGGCAGCAAGGCGCTGTTGTGCTAGAATAACAGCTTGTGCAGCGGCAGCTGCTTCAGAACGTTGCACGGCAGCGGCTGTTTCACTTTTCTGCGTAAGAATGGCCGCGTGAGTTTCTTTCTCCATCGCTACTCGCTGTTGATTGAGGACATTCTCTTTGGCGGCTTGCACTTGTTGTTGCGCTATCAGGACATTGGCAGAAGCCTGCTTGGCCGAAGCAATGATGTTTGAAACCTCAGCCGGTGAAGGTGCTACAGCTCGAGGATGTCTAAAGTGCGAAATTATTTTCAGGAATTAAAATATATATATAAATACTATTTTTTCGAATGTAGGTACTCAGATCAGCATGCATTCTCAATTTTACCTTGATAGCAACAAAATTTGAAGCCAGCAGGAATAGAAGTTGAAATAAAAAACTTACGGAAGCCAAGGATTGCCAACCGGAAACGATGGCATTTTTACTAAAGGTGGGCCGAAGCCTGATGCTAGATATTCATCGGGATAGATACTGCTTGATCTTTTCGACACATTCTTTTCCTGCTCAACCGAAGCACTCTCGATTACCGCCAGGCTTCCCAAAACCAACACCACTAGGAACTGCAATGAGTAAATTTCTTTCCAACTCAGCATAATACTATGATATTACAGTGCAAACTTACACCAATTGAGCTCATTCCGTACTGAAGGATTTACAATATGTACTAACGGAAAAGGTTTTAGTTTGTACTTGTGATGATCAAAGATACACTTGTTATGGAGTGGCTAGAGCTAACCCAGCCCTTATATAGTAACGTACTGCCTCCAAGATCCATATTATCCAAGCGATTCATATCTAATAAGTCACGTACAGATAAATTGCCGTTAAGATCTTCGTTGAGTAAAGAGAAAAGGATGATAATCGGGTGACGATTAATAGCAGTATCTGCACAGTCACCGTCTCGCTACCAATCACGTTGCAAATTTTAATTAGAAAATTGGATTGCAATACTTCAATCTATTCTGTGTTGAATGGCGTTACCATCGCCGACAAGTAAAAGTCTACGGAAGCTTACTAGTAATCGAGTCTTCAGTTATTGACCATTTACCTCTGATGGTTTTTGCGGTGAATGCATGGATTTTAAAAGTTAACTCTCAATCACGTTTCCGTCTCTTGGTTCTCCATTTTCAAACAACTAATTTACAAAAAAAAAACTGCCTAGTCTTCGCTTTCACTGTGAATGCATACAGTGCTAAAGGATTTAGGGTGATTAAACCAAACGTTGCTTATACGAACTTTATTGTTCATGTGGGATTTACTCTATATAATATACTTCGGGTGTTTTTTTAGAATGAGCTTATGCGGATTTATCGTACATCCTTGTACGCTTTCAGACTGGACTTTGCTAGAAGGCGAAAGGGTAACATTGCAGGAAGGAGATTAAAGTTGCTTGAGATTTGGTTTGAATTGGGTTGAAAGTTGGGAAATGGTTAATACGGTTTTGATAAAGTGCAATTAAGCTTAAATGAACTCTCATTAATAATTTTGAAGGTCATTTGGTGTGAGTTTTTTACGCAGTGCTTATTTTATCCAACTTATAAAATTGTTGGTTATATAGAAATCAAATGACCAAATCAAATATTTCATTTTTGATTCGATAAATCTCAATTTTATGAAAACTAGTAGTTAGTTAGGGGAGCAGTCTGGGTCTTGGTTAGGTTTTTTTTCTAAATGGAACTGTTTAATTAAATATTATAAAAGAATAAACATTGAGTTTTATGATGAATTTTTTTGTTGATTTTTATTGACAAAATGGTGGCTAAAGAAGAGGCACAGAAAAAATTGGCTGACATGATATCTCAGGACTGGAACGATCGAAACAAAAAGTCCACATGGCATGTTGAAATATAACTAATTCGCTATAGCCCGTACCAGAATTAAACATTTTGGACGAAAAAACAAAATGGCGGATTTTTTCAATTTTTGGACCTCTTTTTTGCAACAAAATTGTGCATTTGCATCTAGTTGGAGGTATGTACGTGTGTGTGTGAGAGAAAAAAAGAGTGTATACAAAACTTGTACAAAAATCCTACATTTATAGTACCTAAAAATCATGTTTTTAGAAAATCGATTTATATGAAAAAATAGACCCAGACTGCTTCTTTAAGAACTTAATGCGTGCTTTAAGAGTATCTTATTTTTACCGAATTTTATGATAATTTCGATATTCAAGTAATTCAAAATATTTTTCGATTATCAAGTTTGCAATTGACTTGACTTGATCCGTATATTTCGACGGTAAGTATATATTTTACGTTATTATAATGCTAACAATATAGTAAAAGAGTTTAAACAAGCTGCGAGGTGGGGCCCTTTACGTCTACACCGATTACTTCCCAGTTATATGTATATAAATACTAAAAATATTAAAAGCAATAATAATAAGCGCAACCGATAATAGGTACTCCTAAATATTAATAATGATAAGAACAAATTACAGTAAGAGGGATGCGTTGATATCAACTGATCATCGTAAGGAGCATCCGTTTATTTATTACATAAGGTTTTTGGTGGGTGAGAGATTGGCTTGAATCTTTACGCGGAGCAATCAGAGAAGCGACAGGTTACAAAGCCTTTTTTACGTAGGTGGCTATTTGTTTTATTATTGAATGCAGTTTACGCTGACTGAACCTGATTTTTTCCAATGATGATCGTATGTGGTAGTTGCGTCGAAAAATTTCTATTAATTGCTGCAGGGTCCAATAATACTAAGAATTGATGACTTCAGTAGCTTAGAAGCTAGAAGCTTATATAAATCTGATTCGTTTTGATGAAGTGTTTCCTTTTGTAACTAAAAGATGGCATTTTTATTCGAATTTTGTCGACATAATATGAGAAAAAATCACGTAAAATAATGCTTGATTTTGAACATGCTTTCTACGCATATTTTCATTCAAAATAATACATTTTATTTTAAAGTTAGGTAACTTAAAATGCCATAAAAAGGTAAGACAATAATAAACAATCAATATTATTTAAAAATTATCAACGTTTTAATGTATTTTTACATCACCAACCGACTTTAACAAGCGACATGTACGTATTCTAATTGATATATCTCCTAAACTAAATCAGATCCCATTCTGCAATTTTTATGGTAAAGTTTAAACATGTTAAGCTTTATTTTGCAGAAAAAAAAATCAAAATGGTCGAAGTTATAGATAAAGATATTTTAAATATTTACTTTCGGTTTGAAACTAATAAATATTTCAAATTTGGAATCTCATTTGAAAATCAAAAAGAACAGTAGCTTTTCTGTAGAAAACACTACATTTATTATTGAATTATAATTCACTTCAATATAAAAATAAAATTTCAAAAAATTCTATAGAATCTCATATCCTAACAATAAAACATTAAATAACAAAACTATAGAAGTACAAATGTGCCCAATATGAACAAATTTCAGAACGTCACCTTTTTTCGTTGTCCGCTTTACGTGAAATGCCCCTTCTGCTATTTTCTGTATAATTGACTTTATGGATCGTTGAATTTTGTGCAGAGTTCTTTAATTTTTTTCGCATATCAAAAAATTAAGTGTAAAATGTAAAATGTATAATAAATAACATATTACATATATATTAATATGTTATTTTTTACATAAATATATTGGCGGCATTTACAAAACTCGAGAGTTTCTTTTTGGACCGTCTTTTTTTCTTTTTTCCAGGAAGATGTAAGTATTAGGATGCCTTAACCACGCACATAATGCGTGATCGCTCGTGGAGACTATGAAAGAGTAGAAGCAGGTATCATCACTTATGCGTGGTGCACTCAACAGAGATCGGTTATTTCAGTGTAAGGGAACATCTGAGAAGTGTGTGAAATGGTCTTGCAACGCAATAATACAGTCAGTCTACTCACGAAGAAATATTAGGGTAAAGTAGAAGCAACAGCATTGATTTGTTCAGTTTATAGAATCTTTTTTGTTATTTTTTTTTTAAATTTTCTAATAGAAAAACTTTATTCTGCAAGTCCGGCCACTGCCTCCAAAGTTGTGCGCTAAACTTTTATCTTTTTATAACATGAAGTTATTGATGAAATAATCGTCAAAACAACGAACTATTTCATAAGTTATATACGGCCCCACAACTAACAATCTGTTCGATGTTTTATCAATACGAAACTTATTATCACTACTTTTCTTTCTTTACACGTTTCTCGAGGCAATTCAACGAATGCTCTTCTGAAATCCTTTAAGGCAACAAAGAGATTGATAATGCCCAAGCCGCAATTCCAATTTATCAACTCCATTAAAGTATTGATTGAATAAAATAATTCTGTGGTGGTGGTGGTATCCATTCGAATATTGTTTTCTCATTAATTTCTCACCAATGCAATCTTATCAATTCCTCATGAAAAGCTGTGAGCAATACGTGAGCTTCTTATTTTTTTCATTATCGTACGTCCATTAATCCTTCCATAACGGTTATTTTTCTTTCTGACGAAGATAGGAATAGGAAAATTGATTTTGGATTCTTTTAGATAGATAAATGTTGATTTGAAGAAAGAAAAGTTATTGATTTCAAGATAAGTAGAAAAGACTATCTGTAATTGATGGAATTTGTTTTTTTTTTTATTAAATTCAGCATCCTATTTATAGACATCTTGATTTATAAATAAACGATCTGTCTTGTTTAGTTGATACCATTTTTCTAATGGTTGTTGGGGTCTCAATGAGATTTTGCAGTCCTTAATCCAAATCATCAAAAATAGTATGAGTGTGACTTTCCCCCCAAATTTTGCAATGATTAAGAGACATCTCAACTAAAAGGAAATTGAAGGCCTAATCATGCACATTGTGCGATTTCACACGCGATATCCATACCAGCCGTGTCCAGCCATGTAGTCCTGGGTAGATGTATTTCTTGTTCATGCTTGTGTGGTTCATTTTGGGTCCTTTGTTCGATTCGAATAGAATAATGATAAAACGATCCAGGGGTGAGTTCGTAAAAAAACTTAAGTCGGTTTGCTTGTTAAAAAAGGGTCAAATAAAGTAGAAGGAATACTTTTGAGTGTGATGAAGTTTGACCTTTATTTTTCATTGTGCTTGGCTATGATCTAATTTCAGGATTTCCGATATATAGCTGTTTCTGCAAATTTCAATACAAATAATGAGTGAGGGTAAATACTAGAGACAATGAATGAAATCCCTTATAGTCTACAATAAATGAATAAATGAATTCTTCGATACAACACTAAACAAGCATTGCTTTATCCTTGGATTAAGGTTTTGACTGTTTGTTTCATGGCTTGAAGCTCTGTGATTTAAATTTTACAAAAAATTCATCGCATATATTTTCTTTTGGAAGAATGTTCGTTTAAGTTAGATGTGCACGTTGAAAATTTTCATTGTGAGTGGTTGGTTAAGTAAAGAGGATCATCAATATTATTTCAAGCCATTGAAATATTTGAAAATTTAATTACTGGGGCACTTCCGATTTACCTACCCCCCCCCCCATAAAATCAACTTTTCAGGACTGATTTTCATAAACAAATAGATAATAGTTCAAGATAATATTATTGTTCGGCTGTGTGTGCAATTGCAGTACGATTGGTCTACCAGTTTTAAATTATGTTTCCCACAAAGTTAAACAATGTTGTTTTGAGAAAAGAGTGTCTAAAATTTTCGGTGTGCTTCAGCTAACGCGAAGTCAGTGAAACTCACATGCAATAATTGTTGAACGGCCACGAATTTCTATTTAACAATTTACCACTGTAGATATTTACCCAGCACTTTAAGTAAAAAAATGATTTTTGGATGACCCTTACTTATATTTAACCATTCAAGGAGTTACACTACAATGCCGCTTGAAAAAATGGGTATGAAATTTGAAAAACGATTTTGACTCTGGTCTTAATTACGTACATAAAGCAACTTTTGTTTGAAGTACAAAAATACACTTAAGTCGTAACACCAATTTCGGAAATAATATAGTAAACAATATGGTGGAGATATGAGCCATCAAATATGACCCTTTTTGAAAAATTCTTGTTGATGGTCTTGATTTTTCCGTCAGGAATCGTGTTAAAAATAATAAAAAATGTATTCTAAATAAAAAAAGAATAGCTAAAACCTAGAATATGAAAACGTTTAATATTTTTGTTGCAGAACGACAGAGTGTTTCAGAATTTTACCACAATTTTGAGTTTTAAAAATTTATAAAGAATTGATGTGGCATCCAACCAGAAAAAATTATAAAAAAATATGTAGTATGTAGTATGAATAGCATCAAAATCTTTCGAGTACATCTAAAAATATTTTCGTGACTTATTTGGAAAAAGTAATTTCTGTAAAAAAACTTATTAGCGATTTAAAACCAAATATTTAAAAAAAATCTATCCAATCTGCGATTCCTAGACAATGCATGAGGTCTTTCACTAACTTTGCGATATCTTCTGATTCTTTTGAGCTGCTCGTTTCAATTTTCTGGGTCCTTAGTGTCCAGTCGGAAACTTTTGTTGGCTATAGATAGATAAATCGATTGGTCATTGAATGTTCTAGGATAATCGCAACGCGCTTGGGCCAATTGTTAATTTTAATAGATGCTTTATTTACAATACACTAGTATGTATATACATCTTAAAATATACAAGCAGCTGTGTCAAGAATTGTTGCGCCAAAGACCAAGCTACAGAGTTTTAATTTTTGTTGTTATTTTTCAAATCAGCTAATCTCTCGTATATCGGTTTGATAACTTTTTGGACAATTTCAGGAATGGGATTCGAATGATGTTTAGAATCGATAGTTTCAAAGGCTTGTACTTTCTGATACCGACAACAAGTATCTTCTCTGATTAGCTCTACCTGAGATGCGGCTCATTTCTGCCGCGCTCACTTCAAATTACAATAGCTTCTAAAATAGCTCGGATTTCAAAATGGTTCTACGCTTCAAATGTTTTTAAAAGTATAAATATTTTTTTTTTACCAAAATTTGCAATTTGTTGAAACTTTTAAGGTGGAGTACAACCTTAGGCAAACTCAAATTTCAACAATCTTTTAATTTTTAACGTATTTTATACAAACGACAGCTTTACTTTCAATTTTCAATTATTCGCTTTCATAAATTACTCAATGGGATTCAAAGCCTATATCATAACATCAATGGCGGCACTACCTTTGGGGCTAATGGGGCTCAGTCCCACCACTTATTGATGAACCTATATTAGTGCAAATGTAATAAAATATCATTACAGATTTCAAGATAGTTTTCATAATTTAATTTCATTTCAAAATATAATGTAGCATTTTTTTCGCCCATGCTGTAGTTTACTTTCACATAATCTAGTTGTCACGCACTGTAGAACAATTTGTTTTTCTCTTCGACTCGCTTCGTTGTGTCTGCACCGAGTAAAAGCTGAGAGTAAAATTCAAACTTATTTTCTCTTTGACAATTTTCCACCTTTACTACGAGGAAAGGGCTACATGGATTTTGCCCCGAAAAAGAGTATTTCGATTTGAATGATTGCCTGAATTCTATGCTGAAGCGGCGGAAGTGTGCGTGTTTGAAATACATGTGTATACATTGTGGACGGGCTAATCATATGCAGCCCGTTCAGTGCTTCGACAACGTTTAGTCTTGGCATGGTCTGGATAATACTTTTGAGCAGGAATGAGCAACATTTTTTACGACGGGCCGAAGGGGTGAAGGTGATGACTGTTAATGCAAAAGTAGTCTCATCAGTGTGGTGCTTTGGTATTAGTACTTAGTGTGCCTTCGTAGTGTTTGGTATTTTTTAAAGTTTTGTAGTGCTTCAAGTTTGTTTCAGAAAAGGGTTCTTCAGGTTATGGTATTTATGAATTTCATTAAATAAATAATTAACAAGATTTTGCTTGCATGTGTTAAAACTTGGTAGAAGTTTGAATTTTAATTTTAATAAATTTTTTCGGTATTTTCAAAATATGAATTCGGTAGAAAATTTAATTAATATTAATATTACGCTATTGGAACGAAATTTTTCAAAATATGTCTATCATTGTTCAGCTTTACAGTTTTTTTAAAGATAATAACCTTTGTTCGTCTTTCCAAGAAACAAGTAAGTTAATAGAAATAGTTTTAACAACGCCGGTTACTACTGAACCAAAGTCGTCTCAATTAGCTTGCAGTACTCTCTGTTTGTAATAAATTCATTAAAAAATACCCAAAATGAATGAAAGGGTGATTGACTTGTTTGCTCAACAAAAAAAAGCGACGTGCTGAATATTTATACAAATAAAACGTCTAGATAAAAGAAATTGCTTTTGTTGTTGATGTTGATTGAAGAACTATATACAATGTAAAACCGTTTTTGCTGAATTTATTTATTGATGGTTTTTGCTCTTGTTATTGTTGTTTTTGTTGAATTTATTTATTACTAGTTTTTTCGATTGTTATTGTTGTTTTTGTTGCATTTATTTTAGTAGAGAAATTATTTATTTTGAAAAGTGCGATATGCCTAAAAGTTGTTTCGTTGCAAGAATTCAAATGTTTTTAAACAAATTTTTTTTATTCAGAGTGCACTGAACTTTTATTAAAGCTTTAAATGTGATTCAAAACACGATAATAGGAATATATCTTTGATTGCCAGCGAATCTACTTTTAGGGAAACCGTTCATTTAAAATCGCTTAACACTCCACATGTGGTACCTCTTGGGGGAGGGGGGGAACTCACATAAGAACTTAAATTGATGATAGAAAAATTCGTACCAGTAGCCCCACCATACCTGACTCCCACGAGCCGCCACTGCTTAACACACAGTTCTATCATTAGTGTCGCCAGTATTTTAATATTTTTTCTAGTACACATTTCTTTGCAATTAAGACAGTCCTGTGCGAACATGGCACAAGAAAATCTTAAGATACCATTCACAATTTCCTCAAGCTTTCCACAGTGATGAGCGTCTGAGAAGCTAATTGAATCTTCTCAACTACGTATTTAATTCGTTCAATCCTCTAAATTGACCATCAAAGGAACATGGTGATTGGTTGCTGAGTTTCATATCTTGTCGCCTTGAAACGCTTACCTAATCGAATGATTGCTTCGAAGGACAGTTGTGGGACAAGAATAAAGGAAAAGGTTGACGATGCCGGTTCGGTGACCAGTGAATGTATTTTTTTCTGTGCAAAACAACAGACATAGCTCAGTAATTGGATTATTCCTTGAAGAAAATTACGATCCTTAAGCTTGCAAAGTTGTGATGATAAAGATATTTAGAGGTGTTTCACACACCAATATTATTTATTTTTGGTGATGTCAATTTATTTCTGTCGTCTGGATTTGAATTTGAAGTGTGTCTTCACATGTAAAGGAATTACAGTGTCTACAAATAAAACCGAAACAATTTGTAAAATCCCAACTGAAAACAAACAATGCTGGCACTCATACGGATCACTTCAACCTGCTACTTACCTAAAGTATTCGCAATCAGCATGTACTAGAGATATCAACGTTTCCATAAATCCAAGCTTACTTCAAATATGATTGCGCAGGAAACAATTCAAAAAAGTATAAATCCCTTTCGTAACAGAAACACAACTCAATATTTTTTTGTAATTGCCTATAATACAGTTCATAAATTCAGAAAGACAACATTATCTTAGAATGGAAACAATAACGAGGGAATATCCTATGAGAAAAATGATTGTCGACTTTTCCTATTTGTTTTCCTTTCAGGACACATGAGTATTTCGAGCTTCGGTGAATGGTGGCACTCAGCAATAACTTTATTGATTTAAAATTTATTTACTACCCATAAAGGATGGCAGATGTAAATGTCCGGTGAGAAAGATTGTTGTAACGATGAACATTTATCTGTTGTAATTGATCTATGTATTTTTGTGGAGTTGGAATTAAGTTGCGGACGAGACTGAAAAGTGAGTGAATTTTATAGTAATTGTATGTGCACGGTTTCAAACTCATAATACTTAATGTGTGTTTTATTGATATTTTCCCTTGTCAATAGATAGGAAAGTAAAAATATATTCTTCATCGTCCTGTCGTCTGTCGGTTGTGGAACGTAAATTTTTAAGCAAACTACTGCAAGTATAATAGACATGTTCTAAATGTGATAAACAAAACATTGGAATAGTTAGTGAGTTCTAGAAAATAAATGTGCTCCATATAAGCTGTCTGAGCCATTTTTAAGTGCGCGCTCCGGTTTGATTCAATAGTTTTCGTAATTGGTAATATTGTTGTCGTGTGTTTCATACCATCAATAAAATAAAACATGCTGTACCACAAGCTCTACAGGCCATTATAATAAATTGTTAATAATGTACCAAATTAAGTTTGTTCTATTGAATATATGAAATCTTATTAATCACCAATATATTCTACAGCAGTTTCACCATTTCTTGAAACGAATGAATCATCCATAAGCACGTTCTATCTCTAACAAGGAGAGGCTCCGATCGCATCGTCTCAGATTTGGATGAAATTTTGCACATAAGTAGAAGACGTCAATGATATTCGATCCTTAAAATATTAGACCATATTACCCACCGTTTTTGAGAAAAATGTCGCTAAAGCTTTTAGCGTTGCATATGGATTAGTAATTTTTTGCATTTGACAGAAGCGGTGTAGTGTAGGGAGCAGGGCTACTAGCTCAAGATCAAGAGGTCGTGTATTCGATCCTCGGTCGGTATTGTTTTTTTCTTGAATAATTGTCGTCGTCGTGTCTTCGATCTCTGGTCGGTAATTTTTTTGAATAGTTTTGGATGTAATTAGTTTAAGGTAAATCAGCAATGTTCAACTGCAAATACATTTATTTTTAGAAATCAGCAAATTGTTCGTTCATTTAGATATGTAAATTATGCTAAAAACTCATCGTTGAACGGCTGGATTATTAAAAACTGCTGTAATCGAAGCAAAATCATAGCTAATGGTATGACCATCCTTTGTTCCTAGAAGCAATCACGCATCCTATTCGTGTCCAGTGGCGGCTCGTGGGAGTTAAGTATGGTGGGGCTACTGGTACAAATTGTTCTATCACCAATATAAGTTCTTATGTGAGTTTCGACTCCACCCAAGAGGTACCACATGTGGAGCGTAAAGCGATTTTAAGTGATCAGTTTCCCCAAAAGTAGATTCGCTGGCAATCAAAGATATATTCTTTTATCGTATTTTGAATAACATTTAAAGCTTTAATAAAAGTTCAGTGCACTCTGAATAAAAAAAATTGTTTAAAAACATTTGAATTCTTGCAACGAAACAACTTTTAGGCCTGTCGCACTTTTCAAAATAAATAATTTCTCTACTAAAATAAATGCAACAAAAACAACAATAACAATCAAAAAAACTAGTAATAAATAAATTCAACTAAAGCAACAATAACAAGAGCAAAAACCATCAATAAATAAATTCAGCAAGAACCGTTTTACATTGTATATAGTTCTTCAATCAACATCAACAACAAAAGAAAATTCTTTTATCTAGACGTTTTATTTGTATAAATATTCAGCACGTCGATTTTTTTGTTGAGCAAACAAGTCAATCACCCTTTCATTCATTTTGGGTATTTCTTTAATGAATTTATTACAAACAGAGAGTACTGCAAGCGAAGACGAACAAAGGCTATTATTTTCAAAAAAACTGCAAAGCTGAACAATGGAAGACATATTTTGAAACATTTCGAATAGCGTAATATTAATATTAATTATATTTTCTACCAAATTCATATTTTAAAAATACCGAAATTTTTTTTTACTAAAATTGAAATTCAAGCTTCTAGCAAGTTTTAACACATGCAAGGAAAATCTTGTTAAAAAGCACTACAAAACTTTAAAAAAATACTAAACACTACGAAGGCACACTAAGTACTAACACCATGCACTACACTGATGAGACTACTATTGCATTAACAGTCATCACCTTCACCCCCTGCGGCCCGCCGTAAAAAAATGTTGCTCATGTCTGCTCAAAAATATTATCCAGACCATGTCAAGACTAAACGTTGTCGAAGCACTGAACGGGCTGCATATGATTAGCCCGTCCGCGAAGTATCCACATGATATTTCAAACACGCACACTCCCGCCGCTTCACCATAGAATTCACGCACACATTCAAATCGAAATTCTCTTAATCGGGGCTTATTTCGTGTAGCCCTTCCTCATAGTAAAGGTGGAAAATTGTCAAAGAGAAAATAAGTTTGAATTTTACTCTTAGCTTTTACTCGGTGCAGGCACAACGAAGCGAGTCGAAGAGAAAAACAAATTGTTCTACAGTGCGTGGCAAGAAGATTATGTGAAAGTAACCTACATCATGGGCGAAAAAAATGCTACATTATATTTTGAAATGAAATTATGAAAACTATATTGAAATCTTTAATGATATTTTATTACATTTGCACTAATATAGGCTCATCAATAAGTGGTGGGGCTGAGCCCCACTAACCCCAAAGGTAGAGCCGCCACTGTTCGTGTCTCATAGCAATCTCGGCAAAAAGCAATAAACCAGGGTGGCACCCAACGTGGCTAGCCATGAATGCTATGGTGTTGAGTAATTGTGGCATAAAGTAGATACTAGGGACGTAATTATTTAACAGCTCGATAATTTCCGATTGATGTGTTCGGAGCGAAATCCTTGTTGGATGGCTGCCGGGGGGATGTTGACGTCTTTTACTTATGTGCCAAATTTCATCCAAATTTGAGACGACGAGATCGGAGCCTTTCCTTGTTTGTATTTCCTGGATTCTCATAAGCATGGCGATCCCATATTTGGAGGCAAGTCAAAACGGCGAATACAGCATTACATTTTAAGGATCAAAACTTTTACTATTATATGTCGGAAACCATTGACTAAAATTAATAGCAAACAAGCCGCGAAGTGTGACCCTTGAGGTCCACACGGTCAACTTCCCAGTAATATCTAGATAAACATTAAAAATATTAAACAAAATAATAATTTTAAAAATATTACTACTTTAAATAATAATAATGAGAGGTATTCATAGCAGCAACAGGAATGAATTGATATTAATCATATCATCTACGGAAGGTTTTTTTTGGACTTCCATCATTTAAGCAGTTTTTTTAATTAACACTAAAACACTATAAAAACTGTTAAAAATCTGCTCAAATTATGCAAATATTATAAAACTTCGATTGAATTTACAACGATTTCCTTAGAATAAAAGATATAAATTAATGTCATATGTATGAACCCTCTATACATAATAACTTTGAATGATTTTTTATTTAGTTTTTTTTTACAATCATGAATTATGGTTTTGCTGGTTTCTTTTCAAAAACTGATAGGAATGTATAAATTTTATAAACATTTATTACTGTGCTGTGCAAATCAAGTAAAAAAATTATTTTTTATGAAAAAACCTTAAAACCCTAAAAGCCTAATTTTTTTGTATTTTCTTTTATTAAATTAAAAAGCGGCTGAATCAATTCTTATGTAATGTTAAAATAATTGCAGCAATGTTAATACACGTCTATTGACACCTTTATGATGCAAATATTATATCTGGTTCGTGAGATATAGTGAATGATAAAAATGACCTTGAAAATCATGATGACTTTTAATTATTTTTTATTTGTAATTTAATTTTTTACGTAATCATGAGAAAAAGTTTTGAAATTGTTTCTACAAACATTGTTTGGAGTATATAAATTTTATAAACACTGATTACTATATTTCGCAAATCAGGTTATAAATTTATTGTTTATGAAAAAAAAATCTAATTTTTTGCACTTTATTCTCTTAAATTAAAAAACGGCTCCAACGATTTTTTTCAAAATTTGTTTCAAAATTTGATAGGTTCACGCAAATGTTGATACGCATCGATTGACACCTTAACAATGCAAATCGTATGTTTGGTTCGCAAGATATAAAGCATGACAGAAATGGCCTTGAAGAACATGATGACTGTTAATGATTTTTTATTTTTTATGTAATTTTTTTTCGTAATCATGTGAAAAAAACATTGATGTCATTTTCAATAAAACTGTTTGGAGTATACAAATTATATAAACATTGATTAATTGCATTTGTAAATAAGGTTGAAAATTTATTGTTTTTGAAAAAAACCATTATTTTTTGCACTTTTTTTTTTAAAAACTAAAAAACGGTTTTAAGAAATTTTTTAGAAACTTGACAGAATTACATAAATGTAAATACGCGTCGATTGACACCTTAGTCAAGAAAATCGTACGTTAGGTTCGTGAGATATAATACATGACAGAAATGACCTTCAAACGGGCAAAACAGCAAACCCCCCCGACCGAAGTTTCCCAAAAACTAATCAGCTCTTAAGATTGCAAAGTCGGTCGAACTTTGTTTACGTGAGCTATCATCGTAGAAAAAAGTGTTCACGAACGTACATACGTACGAACGTAAGTACGTACATACACACACACACACACATACATCTCCCTTTCTAAAAACATTTTATATATACTCTATAGACATCAAAACGTAAAGAAAAGTTGAAAATTTCAATTTCGATTTTCGAGGCGATTACAAGAACTTCCCATATACTGGGAAGTTAATAACTGGGTAATTGCCAAACGACCTCGTGCATTCGGGGTCTTATACTATGCAAAACCCTAAAACTAAAATACTTATGTATGTCAAACAATTTTAAAAACTATATTTTTGTTCCACTAGAAAAAAAGGCTCTTTCCAAAGATACCCCACAAAGATAGTAGAATTCTCTCCTCATTTCGGCTAATGAGTTCAGTGCGACATGTGTGACGAATTTTTCCCCCATTACTGTCAAATATCCTGGAAGGTCTAGGATAATGATCCCAAACATCAAGGATCAAGGTATAAGATTGGCAATCACCACCGTTTGATGCCAATCCAAAATAACGTACGTGGGGACGTACGTGAAGCATAAATTATGAGGAAAAAATATAGGCGAAATCAAGCATCTAGAAAAAGCTCTGAAAAGGACATGGAAAAATTTAAATGCAGAGTACGCAGAAAATTGGGCTCTCAGCTGCACTTGCAAATGTGAGATGGTTATAAAATACAAAGGCGACTTGACGCCTTATTAAAGTTTTCCACAATACATTTTATAGAGTCTTTTCCAGCAATGAATGAAGATTTTGGATGTTATCAATAGATTTTTTTTCAATTATGGTCACGTTCTTTCCAAAAACTCTGTACATAAGTGTCACTTTACTATTTGATATTTGTCAAAATTTCTATTTTCTCACCTCGAAAACAATAAAAAAATATTATTTAACAATTTGTAATATGCACTGTGCATTTCAATTTGAGAATTTTCGGATGTTCACATATTGATATTTGTGTTTTTTGTATTTCTCATTTTCTATTTTAACTTTTTTTGCAAATTTACATTTTGAATTTTGTGTCGTTGCATTTTGTGTAACAAAGTCTTTGAAAACGGTATCATTGTATCGGATAATCTTAGCACTTGATGTCGTCAACTAAATTAGCATGATTCTAGACACTCAAATCAAAATTGACTCTCTAAAGGACAATCACATTAGCGCTCAAGCATTGTCTTCTCGAAAAAGTACTTCAAACTCAATTTTTACATTTGCATGTTCATTATAAGTTCATTATCGCAAGATTGATATGCAAAAAAGCAGAATGCGTTGAAGCAACGAAAAGGAAACCATTAGCAACAGAGCTCCTTGCCATCTAGAAAAGTTTCAGGATAAAGGTTTAAGTCTGTACACTAGCTTAGTCTGCATGGCAACAAACCAGTCGGTTTGAACTGAAAAACGGGAACTTGTCAGGCAGATGGAATTTTGCAGCTCTACGTTAATAGTCTATTTATATCCGCTACATCAGCTTCGAATATAATAGTCATGTCTGATGGCAGGGACAACACTGAAAGTCCCTATTCAGTGACTGGGAGAAACCATCCATCCATTCACGGTGCTTGGTAAGAGACAAAACTGAGAGAATACAAGGGAGAATTTTAAAAAATATCCTTGATACTGTAGTTTCGTCTTGGTGGAAGTTAACTCGATTTCCATGAGTTCCTTTTAGCGTGGTTGCTTCCTTTTTGCTTGCTAAAATGTTTCCACCTCGTGTCACCATGATCTTCCTGTCGGATATGATTCGCATTGTGATTACATCCGTTTTACATAAAATTTCAATATTCGAGAGAAATTGTAAATTATGTGTGAAAAATGACACCATTTTCACTGGAATCTTGCTGGGGCTAAGGGTCGTGCGATTTTATGCTGTGACAGAATATCAAATTATTCAAGAAGGAAGCAATCCAAGTGCAGGCAATATGATAAATCAAATTGACATAAATCATGGTGATGTTTAGATGTTTTTGAGCATGTAATTTGATGTCATAAAAACCAGTCGAGAGTAAAGCTTGCACAACAGGACCGACTGACTACGAACAAATGAAAATGATTTCTGATTTAAAATAGTCTACACTGATTTGAACGTAACGTAGTTACTTCCAGTGAAGTTTTTGAAACATATCTTTTTAACTTTTCAGCATATTGGGTAGTTATTGTAATTGATCCAAAAATCGAAATCAACATTTAGAACATATCTTCACGTTTGAAGGACTTGAGAGTTTGTTCAGTGTGTATGTACGTACCTTTCGATCATTTCGTCCAAGAGGGACATCTTATGATAGAAGTCGTATCGACTGAGCTGATTAGATTTTGTAAAAATTCAGTTTGGTAGTTTTTATGTTTTGACATATCCAAAGTGTTTCTGTCACGCACGATATCACACAAACGACACGTTGTATTAACGTCATTAAAGTGTCAATTTAAGCGCATAATTATTTTAATGAATCTACCAAATATTAGTATAGCCGTTTTTTATTCAATAAAAAAACTACGAATAATATAGTTTTTTTTTTAAATTTAAAAATAAATAAAGAAATAAAGAAGTGCACTTCTGATAATCAGTATTTTACAAAATTAAATGCTACGTAAAACCCTTAGTTATTTTCAATTAAAATTCATCAAAACGTATTATCATTTGTAAGATATGGTAATTTTTTGAATAAATTTCATACATCCCTTTTATTAATTTAATAAAATAAATGCAAAAATTGAATAAAAATAATGTTTTTTCCCCATCTGATTTGCACTTGCAACAACCAATGCTTAAGAAGATCGAATGAATTAAAATGTACTTACCCAGCAAAATATATAGTTTTTTAACTCTCTGTCTCTCTCTCATTTTCTATATCGTTCCAACTAAAATAACGTCTCATTGTCATTAGTATTGTTATTTAAATTATCATTATTAACTTCCCAGCTCCCAGTGAGAAATTGTTGTAATGGGCCGTTTTTTATTGAGGATGAAAAAACTGAAAAGAGACAAAAAATACTTAATTTTGAAACTGTTGAAACGCACTATTTATTCGTGCAGATCCCAAATACCTTCAAAGTAATATTATTATTATTGTGCGTTTCAGCAAATTTTTGATCAAAGTTGTAAAAAATGTTATTTAAAAAAATCAAGATTAATTTATAGAATTCCGAACTCATAATGTTGTCAGGTTTGGGAAAATGGAAGTAGTGACGCTAATGCACTTAACAACTGCATATTTTTATAAATAATTTGATATTTTTAATAACAATCAAATATTATTAGTTGTAATTTGATATTGTAAATATGAAGTAAATTATAATTATTCAATAACGATCTAACATTCTTAATAACGAATGATTAATATTAATAATAATTAAATACCCTCAATAATGATTGTGGATTCTGAGGTCGAGATGGAGGACGAGGATGTCGAGGCTTTAGTAGAGGACGACCAGATGGTGGAGGCGTCTTCTGCTACCAAAGCTTTTATGGCTAGATAAAAATAATAATGAAAGTAACTATAATAATTTAGAATAATAATTCTTAATAATAGTAAATTATAATAAAAACAAATTATGGCTTTTTTATTCGCCCCACTGGGAAGTTAGTCGTGTGGCCCTCAAGGATCGCACTTAGACCACACAATTTTGACTATAGTTTTTAATAGTTATGTGGATATTACTTGGATGTTGTTAGTGTGAACCTCAACAATCAGATTTCACGGTTCATTTGACAAAAATAAAATATTATAATTTTTCATGATTGTAAAACATATTCGCTTGAGCAATTTTTGTAAAAAAAGAAAATTTATGTTAGTCATTTATTAATAATTTCTTATATTAATTTTAATACATGTTATATGAATTAAATAATATGAATCAATATTTTTCAAATAAAATTATAATTTTTAAAATAAAACAAACGTAGATTAGGTGTTTCAGGTTACCATTTAGAAAAAAACGCACCTTCACTTTACCGCGGAGATGGTGTGCAAATCAGTGTGCATTAAATAAAACAAGCAATGGCTACAACATTCTCGATTGATATATGTAGCTCCAAAACTGTTACTTTTATGAAAAGAACTTCGATAATTTTTTTTGTTGCAAATTTTCTAAGCTACAAAATCAATACGTATTATATTTTTTTGTATAACTGACAGTTAACGATATATTTACGGAAAAGCGTTATTTTGTGGCCTTTAATGCGTACATTTTTTAGCCGCATTTGGATCGATGAGGATTTTTCACATTTCATTACTACAAAATCAAGCTGTACAACACAATACAGCACTCGGAGATTTTTTCCAATGTTTGTCTTTTATATGGCTAAAATGGTTTTAGGCCTATATGAAGAACGTAATATAAGATCATATAGAGAAGATGGTTTCCATGGATATTAAAATGTGCTTGACTAAAGAAATTCCCTTGCGAAAAAAAAGAAAAAAAGGAAAAAAGGCCTTGTTGAGAGGATGACAACAGATACACATTGATAAAGAAGCTTCATTACCGAATTATGGATTCTATGGATTGCTACTAGAATGCAAAAAATTGTTAACTTAATTTTCTTGGTTTTGAAATATGGACGAAAATAGTTTTATTGAATTCTGTGGAATATTTCTGATGAAAGATGCGAATGATGATAATCATGGATAAATGTCGTTAGTTTAATGCGGAAAGTTTGCGTTTCGTTGTGGATAGTCTGCTCTAAAATCAGCTACAGGTATTTCAAAATATCAAAAAAATTGAGTTACCTAATTCTTAAGTTCAGGTGGCGATATACCAATTCATACTAAATATCAGTGGCGAGGCGTTCATATAAGCCGATTCCCATCGGCTTCCTTTTCCAAATATGTTCCAAAAATGTCTAACAATTCAGTTTTATAAGGGAATGAAGTGTTTATTTAGTTGCATGCATCACTGTAAACATGCACAATCGTTCCACTTGATCTCAGTGTTTATTCCATGATACTCCATTCTCTTCATTCTACACATCCTCATAGTTACATAATAGCCAGCAAAGCGATCAACATCTGTAAGAGTTGCAGCAAAGCTTTCCGAGTCTCGAATTCATCAATAATTTAAAGTGCCGTGGGCATTCAACTCCCGTTTGTTGGAATGGCAGCTTGGTTTTCCTCAATAGGATATGGAAATAAATCAAAAAGCCGGTAGCGTTCTCGGCTTTTTAAATAGTAAGTGGCTTACCTACAGTAATTTTTCATTCTTGCCACTGCTAAATATACCAATTCATACTGATCCATATTATCTTTGGCAAAAGAATAAAAATCGATAAAACATCTTTTTGTAAAATAGTTGCACAGAATTTTTTTTGGGGTTCCTTCTTGATTGCTAATTAAAAATCATTCGTCATACTACAAAAGACATTTACTTCGAATATTTCTTATATTGTCGCGTTTCGAAAACACAGAGTTGTTCTTATTGAATGAAAGTTCAACAAAATACAAAGAAAAGTCATAAATGTCTCACTTTCTAGGCAAGTCTAATTAATTGACAATCCTCAATCTTATTCTGTTTTATTAATACTATTTACCTGTCTATTATTAACATGCCAGAAATACTCAGCACAACTAACAAAAAACAGAGCTTGAATTTCCAAGTTTCAATTCATCTATTTAACTTTTAATTAATTTTCTTTGTCTAATGGAAATACTTGAGGGCCTATGAAAATGACATGGATTTCCCGAATTTATTCAAATAGGTTCTTGTCATTGGACTTGTGCTACATAATATGATGTTAGGTATATGAAACGTGAAGAATCAGCTATGCAAATACATAAGTACAATTGGGAAGAAATTGAAATTGTGTTTTGAATGGCTAGAACCAGAATAAACCTCCAACACTTATATGGCATTGTTGTTTTGAAATAGAAGCCAACGCGAAGTGGAAATTGTTGGGAAATTGTGTTGGAACTGAAATGGAGAATGAAAATGGATGAATGTCCAGTATTAATTAAACTACTTTGTTCGTGCTCTTCTTGTTATTGAAGAGGATCCTGAAAATGGCACAAGAACCCAGCAACCATCCACCCAGGTCATGGAAGATGTAGGAATTTGTTTAATTTAAAAAAGTTGAGCTTTGTTATCTGTTGATTGAACACATTGACTAGTAACGTACAGTTTGTATGTATTAGAAATTCATTCAATTCAATAAATAAAAGATAACCTTCACTGTAACAACATTCGACGAAAATATGTTGCGGCTTCAATCCATATCTGTTGAGTTTATTATGAAGCTTGTGATGGCGTGACTACTTTATATCATATACAAGTTTAACATTAAATTCAAAAAATGCTCGATAATGTTTTTTCCATCTAAATTCTTTGCACTCCAGTACAGTACCTAAAAATATAAATATGTCAAGGATAGCAAAATAAATGATCTCTGTATTCACAACAGGAAGTCCCGGCCACAAATGATTGATGACCTATTACTTTTTGACGCTACTCCCCAAAGAAAATACTTGTTCCTTACATCCCTTTTTTTTAAATAACTTTGCTGATAACCTTTCTAACCTCGGTGGGCTACTCCTAAAGCCTCCTCCATAACATAAATGAGTTTCTTAATAAAAATGCAAAATCATTTTCCTGAATAAATATTAACCGTTCCAGACTTAATATTAAAGCACAATGAATGGGGCATAAATGTGTTCAATAAATTCTTCAATATAGAGATGCAGGAATTTTTTTTACACAAGTCTACCAAGAAGACAGACACTCTCGTTATCATAATATTTTATGATTAATAATAAATGAACAAAGAGAAAGGATGGCTTTTATCCTGCGGCTATGAAGGCGGTGAGTATGTATAACCATTGAAAATTCAGTTGAAATTCATCCTTTTTTTGGATAATATCGATCGAAAATTTTAATGCTTGAATATTGGAAAAGATAATGCGTTGAGTTTAGGGACAACGACTGATTTATACGAATTTATTCCGGGCAATTTCTATCAATTGGCGTTCAATATTAAATGAAACATGCATATGTGACTGACGATTGTGGTATTAATTTTGTAAAAATCCAAATAAATATTCATTCTTTATTTTCTTCTAGGAAAATGTTAACAATTTATTTTTATTGTTGGTTGAGATACAATTCGTGGAAATCGTATAAAACTTGGTTCAGTTTTTATTCAGATGAAAATCAATAAGAATCTGGTATCGTCGTCAACAAACTTTTTCAGAATGACTTCCGAGCCATATGTGGGAAAATGATATGTTAATAAATAATGTATTCAAAATTATTTCAGCAATCACGCAAATAAATTGCGCTCAACGAATTTATTTTGTAACCGTTGTTATTCTACTTGATTTTGTTGTAACATTCATGATTGATGTGCTGAAGCATCATTTATTTGAATATTAATATTATTTTTGAACTATCTGCATTCTATAATTGTTTGTATAGTGTATTGTTTTGTACTATATATACCACTATTGACTTTTGACTGGATTTTTCTTTGACTTTTAATTAATTTAAAGGGATGCAGCAAATTATTGAACCAAACTCACGTCCAGTAATCTATTTCCGTACGTAAATCCAATTTTTAATTAATAAACCGAACAGAAAAAAAGTCAATCTTTTAGTAAAATTATCATCTTCGTATTCTATTTAAACAGTAGGTCATTTTAAATATTTTTGTTAATATTTTTGTTAAGCTTAAAAGTCTTTGATGAGGAATTTATCGAAAAAACGATCGTATTTGGGGATTTGGCTGCAAAATTTCTAGTATGTTTGCATACTTTGATATTATATAAAGAAACTATCACGTAATAGTCAAATTAATTCGTTCATACTTTTGATTGTTACTGTCATGGCATATTTAAAAAAAATCAAATGCTTTATGAGAATCAGTAACAACACTGAAGACATAAGTATAAGTAAAGCATAATAAAAAACTATGCTCAACATATGTTGTTTCCAATGGAAATTTTATTCAAATACATAATTACCCATGCGATGTCCACTTTTAGACATCAATTCTTGACTGTTCACACGCGTTTCAAATTTTCATAATTGTTTTCCATAGGCGAGAGTACGTCAAAAGAACATACTAAACGAATTTAAGTACTTGAATACAAAAGTATTTTTTTTTCAAATAAAAGAATGTGTGTTTGATAGGATGAAATTTTTTGTTCAGAGTCCAAACGCAACAAATTCACTGATTTTAACTTATTTTCACCTAATCATGACCATTTACTTATTAACTTCCCAGTATATGGGAAGTTCTTGTAATCGCCTCGAAAATCGAAATTGAAATTTTCAACATTTCTTTACGTTTTGAGGTCTATAGAGTATATATAAAGTGTTTTTAGAAAGGGAGTTGTATGTGTGTGTGTGTGTGTGTGTACGTACGTACGTACGTACGTTCGTGGACACTTTTTTCTACGAGCATAACTCACGTAAACAAAGTTGTATCGACTTCGTTGAGGTGTCAATCGAAGCGTCTTTGCAATCTTAAGAGCTGATTAGTTTTTGGGATACTTCGGCCGGGGGGTTTGTTGTTTTGACCCTTTGAAGGTCATTTCTGTCATGCGTTATATCTCGCGAACCAAACATACGATTTGCATGATTAAGGTGTCAATCGACGCGTATCAACATTTGCTCGAATCTTTCATATTTTAAAAAAAAATCGTTGGAGCCGTTTTTCAATTTAAGAAAACAAGTGCAAAAAATTGAGTTTTTTTTATAAACAATAAATTTTTAACCTGATTTACGAAAGACAGTATTCAAATTTTTTAAAATTTATCTATTTCAAGCAATGCTTGTAAAAACAACATTAAAACTTTTTCTCGTGATTACGTAAAAAATTAAATAAAAAATAAAAAATCATTAACAGCCATCATGACCTTCTTGGTCATTTCTGTCATGCGTTATATCTCGCGAACCAAACATACGATTTGCATGGTTAAGGTGTCAATCGACGCGTATTAACATTTTTGTGAATCCATCAAACTTTCAAAAAATCGTTGGAGCCGTTTTTTAATTTAAGAAAAAAAGTGCAAAAAATTAGGGTTTCTTCATAAACAATAAATTTTTAACATTATTTACAGAAGACAGTGTTCGATTTTTATAAAATTTATATACTTCAAGCAGTGTTTGAAAAAACATTATCAAAACTTTTTCTCATGATTACGTAAAAAATTAAATAAAAAATAAGAGAATCATTAACAGGCATCATGATCTTCAAGGTCATTTCTACCATTCACTATATCTCACGAACCAGATATAATATTTGCATCATTAAGGTGTCAATCGACGTGTTTTAAAATCTTTTTGATTATTTTAACATTATAAAAATCCGTTTAAGCGGTTTTTTTAATTTATTAGAAGAAAATGCGAAAACTCAGTTTTTTTTCATAAAAAATATTTTTTTAACCTGATTTGCACAACACAGTAATAAATGTTTATAAAATTTATACACTCCTATCAGTTTTTGAAGAGAAACTAGCAAAACGTTATTCATGATTCTGAAAAAAATTCAATTAAAAATAAAAAATCATTCAAAGTTACCATATGAAAAGGGTTCTTCCGAATGATATTACCTTATAATTTTTATTCTCTTCTCTTTTATTATCTTCAATTCTATTACCTTATATCATTTATTCTAAAGTCAATCAAAGTTTTAAAATTTTTGGATAATTTGAGCAGATTTTTAATATTTTTGCAGTCTTTAATTTAAAAAAAGCGGCTTAAATTTTGAAAACCATCAAAATTTCAATCAAATTTGCATTTCAGGTAATCAATCATCATCACCCTTCCAACAAAAACCTTACGTAATCAATGGACCCTCCCGTAAATTATATGATTAATATTAACTCATTTCTGTTACTGCTATTAATACCTCTCATTATTATTATTTAAAGTAGTAGTATTTTCAAAATTATTATTGTATTTAATATTTTTAATGTTTATCTAGATATTACTGGGAAGTTGACCGTGTGGACCTCAAGGGTCGCACTTTGCGGCTTGTTTAAATTTTTATTGCATGCTTATGAATTCAGTTGCAAATTATTTTTTTGAAATTTGAATCCGAAAATTCGATCGTTTGTCTTACAGAATAATATTCAAGCTAGACTCCGAATTATTCGATTCATTTTAAAACTTCTGATTAAATAGAGACACCGAGTTTCCCTGGCGAACATTTCTCTTTTCAAGAAGCAGTAGTGCTCACGGTCGGGTCAGTATGGCCGGCCTAACCACGCAAGTTATGCGATTTCAAACGCGTTGCAGCCAGACAGCCTCATCTGTGCCAAGTAAACGAACGAAGCTGATTTCGGTCATCTAGCATCACACCCAGGGAAATAGATTTGTACTTGTAATTCTTGTTGTTGTTTTTCGGGATATACATATGTAGTTCAAGTCAAGTATTTCTATTTTTGCTCTCAGGGTGTTCCTATATCGTGGGAAGAGATACATGAATTTTAAAGGTTTGTTTGTGTTGAATCGATTTATGCAACAAGTTGATTTTTTGGAAATATGCATGTTTTAACTTTTACAAAGTTTTTTTTTGAATTTCTAAATAACGTCACTTTCATGGACATACAATCTAATGTATGCTGGCTTGACTTGATATATGAAACTATTTTTTAAAGATTTTTAAAACTGACACGCTCTATGTGAAACTAAAAAAATGTAAAGGATAGTAAAATTTGAGAAATGGTATCTATTTGAAAGCAGCCTGTTCTTTATATTTTCCTGCTAGCTGTCGAGAAAAAACTCTAAATTTAGGCTGTACAACTTTGATATGGCAATACTGCTTTCAAAGCGAAAAATGTTTTCTAGAACATTTTCATTTTCAGTTTTTTATTCACATTCGAAACTGAAGCCTTATATGTTTTACTATGTTTTACTCCATTTTGTTTTGTACATATTTTTAAGATTCGGAATCGATTTTTGACCTAAATCGTTCGGTCGTCCTTAGCAAATAATTACGGTCAAAAATCGATTCCGAATCTAATAAAAAAACACACAAAATTAAAAGGGAAATAATTAAAACATTTTGTGAAGATGAAACCAATTGCAAATATTAAGCGTAGCTTTAAAACTATTTTTGGGAGTGTTTTTTTTTAAATTCGTATTTTTTTGTCTATCACTCTTCTTTCAATTGTATTATTAGAATATTGTTTTAAAATCAGTTTTCTCGCTCTTTCGATTCTTGAATTTTATTGCTCATTTTTTCTCTTTAAACCGGGAATTTACTTTCATTGCTATTTAATTTCTTTTTGATTCATTAATTTAATTACAAAATATTTAGTGCAACTTATACGTAAACAATTTCCAACTCTTTTGTGATTTTCGTTAGATTAGTTCTCGCACTGAGAATAAACGTGTAAACGAATCACATTCCACTTTGAACCTAGGATGCAACTTTTCAACTGCATTAATTAAATGCATTTAAACGACAAACTGTAAATTAAACAAACTTTACATTAAAGTTGAAATACTGGGATCAACAGCAATATTGACATGAATATACTTTCGTCTATTTATTCTGGATTCAAATCACATACACAAAAACACACTCATACGTTCACACATTGGGAATGTTGTTGGCATTCCTTCACGAAAAATCCCTGCCATGAAGGAAATTCCTATATTATTTTGCAGCTAAATTTTGATGCGGAAATCAAATTAATTGAGTGAAGTAACATAAAGTGGCCCTTGAAATTTTATACATACACATAGGATCCTTGAACATGAAAAGGATGTGGGACATGGTGAGCACTCTAACGAATCTATCGATTTGTTGGATGCTTCACTTGGTAATTTGAATATGTTGGAAATGTGTGTTGTATTGTTTTATAGTTATTAGGCAATAAATTGTATGCATCAGAAGTTTTGTTTCAAGCTTCGAATATTGTTTGTTAGGATATTTTTTTCCATATTTATTGCTATTGGCATTTGCGCCCAACATGCTTTTTTGCAATGTGATGTAATCAGTTTTGAAATAAACGAATATTATTCAGAGTGAAAAACGGAACTTTTGCTTTTCCCAAGAAGGTATAAAATTCCACGATTTAACCCTCAGGTTGATTTAAATCTCAGGCCAAGTCGTCAGGTCAAATGGCTAGGTCTAATTCTGGACCCCAAACTTGCGTGGAAAATGGACATAGAAGAAATAGTGCACAAAGCATTACTGTTGCAAAAGGACTATTGGGAAAAGATTGAGATTGAAACCCAAAATTGTATCATGGCTTTACATGGCGATGGTATAACGAATCCTTCTGTATGGCACACGTATATGGTAGCCAGCTATCGCGAAAATATCAAATCGGAACCTGCTAAACACGGTAAGAAGGATTGCAGCTATCGCAATCACCGGGGCCCCACGTACTACCCCGACAAAGGCACTGTTTATGTTATCAAATTGGCTCCCGACGCGAGATAGCAGGCCAAGTTTTCTACGATTCGATTAAAAGCTTAATAAATATGGTATAAGGAAAATATCGGTCGCTTCACTATACTACGGAAGGAACGACCAACGCCAGAGGAAATATACTTTGCTTCTCCAATCTCCTGCTTCCACCACAGTTTTAACTACTGCTTCTACTTTCATTTCAACAAAAAAGATAGAAAAAGTATCTCGACCAGATACTGAAACATAAATTTAGTACTTCAACTAAGCTCTCAACGACAAAAAAGGACTTTTTTCTCGTTCCGGCCAAAGAAAGGAGTTAAAAGCATGAATTGGTTGACATTTACTCAGATAAATAAAAAATCGAGAGAAAGGTTGTCTGCGGTTTTTTTTGGAAAAGCTAGACCTAAAAGACTTCTTCCAGCTTCCGGAACACTTCCAAGTAGAAAAAGTTGCAATATACAAGGCAGCAAACTGGATAAAAAACCAAAAAAAAAATCTCTGACAGTCAAGCTGCTATCGAATCAACATCTAACGAGTTTCGGCGTGTCGGATGGCATCCTCTTCAGGTGCTGTCATTTGCCATCCGTCACGAGACAGCACGACCACGGTTAGGCTTGTTGATGGGTTAAGCTCGTTATATTTTAACTTTTTTAATATTTGTATCTGCGAATTATAACGACTGTCAAACTGGTTCGTATATATGCTACGTTGCTAAGTTTAGCTTATCATGGGTTAGAGCCTCCTAGTCTAGTCAACAACATTGTTTTCTAGTTTGTGCTTTTGGTTAGGAACTTACTAACACTATTGTTGCACATTAATGAGAGTTCTTAGCTTCCAGATTATGCTGGTTCATCGTTAATTTAATGGAAAGTGTGGTTTCGGCGAGTACACCTCATCCAAAATTGTAATGAAATGCTTTATATAACTAAACAAAAAGTTGCTTCATTATGGTGTGACCCTTAACTGGGTACCGGGGCGAAGTGGCATAGCGAGAGCTGGTACTGACCTTTAGGACTGTACACTAACACCCCAAGTCCTCTAGCTTTCATAATGCAAGGATTCCAGCAGGATTATATGGAGGCAGCAAACAGAGCCAGGTTACTAGAAGAAACCTGCGGAACAACTAGCTCAACTTAGCTAATTTTTTTTTAGCCAGTTTCATAAGAGAATCTCAATGCCTCTCATTATCCCATACCTGGGTTCTATTGCCATCGTTATCTTCTTGTGGTATCACAATGAGCATGCCGTGACCTAAATATCATACCATATCATAAGAAAAAAAGTGCAGCCACTACCACTAACCAATCAATTAGAACAAATGCATACAAGTTGAATATTGGTGTTCTTTTAAAACAAATACCTTCTCATCACTATAAACTTTGCGGGCTGTGATTGATCGCAATTGGCCGAAAAGCCTCAATCCATTGTCTTAAATTAATTCCATCCAGTGAAGTTGTAAGACTACTTTCTTTGCTTTCTACTAGAATAACTTTATGGTATTTACTAACGACAATAACAAGAACTGGAAATACGAGAAAATTTTCGTTGAAGAAAAACACCATACCAAATAATAAGCAAATACACAAAAAACTTGTCTAGCATTCTCTTCTTGTCGTTCATCCTTATTGCAACAGATACAGCTGACAAGTAAAAAGGATTCGCTATCAAATGGCTGCAATGAGTTTTCGCTATCCGAGTAGGAGTGTAAAGAAAATTAGTGATATAGCTGTCGGCACAAAGTTCCATTGCCGCATTCGAGCATTTAACTTGAACAACTTTCAGCGTAGATTCTTGTTTTCAATATAGCCCGGTCGCTTTCTATTTGCTATAACAAACTCACGATAAATGAGAATCTATGTAAAAGTAGGTCATATACTTCCATTTCAACAAAAAAACACAGAACGATTGTCTCGACCAGATACTGAACCATAAATTCAGGTCTTTTACCATGCTTTCAAAGACAAAAAAGGACTTTTTTCACGTTCGTGATGTGGGAAGGGCTGAATGGAGTTGCCAGGTTATTTGGCCGTTGGAAAAATGCCAATTAAATTGTTCTGCAGGCAATATTATTGCTTAAACCAGTATAAATCTGCATCTAATAGCTGCCGTAGCAAGGCGTTGCAGATCATATGAATAGATAAATTAAAAAGCTAGCTCCCTTTTCTTTTAGATTTTTTATTTGGATTTGGTGAAGGCTATCACTCGAAATGTTAACTATTTAATCATGATTGCAGATGCTGTATCGACATATTAGGCGTTTATTGGCCTTGATGTTTCGACTGCATTTTTAAATGGAATTGAATGAATTTTTCAAGGATTCATTAAATTTACAAATCGATGCGAGGAAAAAATTGTATAGATTCACCGAAGATTTTTCAAACATCCAAACAGCAGAAAAAAATTGAATGCCGTTTTAGGATATCTGTAGTATCTTTTAAGAATCGGGTTCACCGAATAAATAGAAACTACATTCATTCCATTAGAAATCCTTTTCATATATTTAAAAAAACATATTCGGTATGAGAATTGAAAACAAAATTTTTGGTTGAATATATATATATATATATATATATATATATATATATATATATATATATATATATATATATATACCTACAAACATAATGGTCCATATAAAGAGCATTCGATAAAAACAGAAATTCAGGAGTTTTGAGGCAAGACGTTCGTGAATTAATTTTTTAAAATAAAATAAAGTTGCTATTAACTTAACTTAAAAATATTCAGCTAATTAAATAAATCATAAAAACCTTCCAATAAATAGTACAAGATAATTTAATGCTAAAGGTAAAAAACATTTTCAACCTAAATAAATTAATTGATCATAACGAAATCGAGGTAAAGTTCCTCGTACTGAATTACATATAAAACAAGCCGCGAGGTGTGACCCTTGAGGTCCAAACGGTCAGCTTCTCAGTAATGTCTACATAAATATAAAAGAAAAATTAAAAACAATAATAATTATCAATATAAAATTACTTTAAATTTTAATAATGTACCTCTCATAACAGTAGTTGGAATGATCTTATATTAATGGTATTATCTACGGGAGCGTCAATTGATTACGTAAGGATTTTGGTGGATGGGGTGTTGATTGAATAATATTCAATCTGAGGGGGACAGGTTACAAAGCCTTTTCTACGTTATTTGTTATTTTCATATCGATGCTTGAAGGACAAAAGAGTGCCAGCAAATTTTTGGTACGAGCTAAAATTAAAACGAGGGAATTAAAATGAAAAGCACTGCAATAGATAATATTATTTGACACTACTTACTGCATACAAGGTATTTCGGATAGAGTAAAGCCAATTTTAATTTTGGTTGAAATAAATATTAGTTTACCTTTAGTGAGTTTGCTATTCGCTATATGTCATTTAGTCTTGCCTTAAACGGTAAGTTTATTCCCATTATGAGGGCTGCCATCTGTCTGGGTTTCCTCAAATTTGTTTTGGTTTGATGGGCGTCTAGGCGGGGTTTTTCTTTACAATCCAGATTATAAAGTCGCGCCAGTTATGTTTGTAAGATCGAAAAAAAACTAGCCGCGAAGTTCGACCCTTGAGGTCAACCAACATGAACAACTCCCGAATGATATCTACATAATTATTAAAAACAACAATACAAAAGATAATACTCTAAATAATAATAATGGGTATTACCGAAAGTGTAATGAGACTGTGTGTTTTTATATGAAATATTTTTGTGATTATGTCGAAACTGGTGTTTTTTTGTTTCATAATTACTTCCCCAAGCATTCAACCTTCTTAAGCCTTGACCGTTATATAAGTACAAATTATATTGAAAACCATTTTTTTTAATTTAAGTTTTTGCTTTGTTTTACTAAATTTAAGACGGTTGCACTAATTTTATATTTAAAAAAATAACAAGCGATCATATTAAGTTAGAGTCAGTGAAATTAGGTAATATTATTTGTATTAGTCCCTTTTTCAGTATAACGTATTGAAAGTTTCTAATTGTTAAATGAATGTTTTTTTTTAATTATGAAAAAAATTATTAATTTTAAATGACTAAAGACTAATGCTGCGTTTGATTTTGCATGGATGTATTAAAACAAAAAACTGACAAACCGAATCTTACCAAAATTTAATCAGCTACAGCTTTGCCTTCGTGGGATATCATAATTCTAGAAAAAACTGATCCGGACATACGTACGTACGGGCGCACTTACACATACTTCTTTCTAAAATTACTTCAAAATCTGCTGAAATTATGCAAATAAGAGAATAAGGTTACAACAACAACAAACTGATAAAAGTTTGTAAATTTTACAAACATTCATTACTATGTTGTGCAAATCAGATTAAAAATTGTTCTCATTATGAAAAAACCCTAATTTTTCGCATTTTCTTTTAATAAATTAAAAAACCGCTCAAAACATTTTTTTTAAAGTTAAAAACATCACAAAAATGTTAATACACGTCGGTTGACACTTTTATGATGCAAATATTATATTTGGCTCGTGGGATCTAGTGAATGCCATAAATGACTCTGAAGGTTATGATGACTTTTAATGATTTTTTTCTTTTTAATTTAATTTTTTCTATAGACGCCGCCCGACAGCCACCGTTACCGGCAACTGTACGCGTGATGGCTGTGAAAGTCAAACCGACGTCACCACGGAGTGATTTGAGCACAACCGCAGAAAGTTGCAGCCTTCGTGTCATGCTGGATCATATTTTTGATACTATTAATTGGATGCTGTATAAAATTTCATTTTTGATTAATTAAAGAAATTCGAAAAGAAAAGATTAGCAACACTACAAAAGCATCAAATACGAGCTGGACAAATTTTTTTTACGGTGCTTATGTTTCCAATATTCCAAAAATGATTGTCGTGAAAATCGACTGTGGGTGGGTTAAATGTTGTTTTTACAGTTAAGCTTGGAAATAGCTGAACGAAGCCCGAATCGCGTATGAAATTTTTGAAAGCGTTAGGGAATGCTGTTTACAAGTAATGCAGAAAAATGGGGAAGTTTGTTACTCCAAACTTTCGAGGTTGTTCTCAAGGATTGTAGGGATTAGGGTACCAATAAATTTAATTAGATTGCACGTACTTGTATTACTGTTTCGATGTGAACAATATATTTTCTATAGACTAAATGTTATATTAATTTATAAACTCAATGTTTTACAAATTTTTCGATAGCTACTAAACTATTTTTATAAAATTCAATCTGTAATGAAGTGAAAGCATGAGAAAATTTCAGATTTTCCTTCTCTCTCCCGTCAAAATTTTAAGAACGATAAACGTCCTGAATGGAAGGTCATAGAGGGCCTAGCTGTGCGTATTATGTGGTAATGTGCGTAGTGAGACATTTAAAAGTGGATCCAGGCAGCAAAAAATAAAAAACCTGGCAAACCAATCAGAGGCTATGCGGTCCAGGGTAGATATAGGCTTTGAGCTTAATTTTTTCGCGTTGTTCGTTACCTGGTTTTATTTTTCAGTCGTTATTAGGGGTTTCAAGTCGAGCGACAATGTAGTTTTTAGCACTTAAGGGGTCTAACCTCTTTTAGCAGTGTAAAAACGGGTTGTTTTCAATGTTTTTTTAAATATGTTTAAATTATAAATATTTATTAAGAAGTGGTTATAAATACATAATACAACAAAATACATTCCCGAAATACACAAAAAAAATATTTTTTATTCATTTATGGAGTTTTTATCAATGAATATGCTGGTTGAAAAAATGTCGAAAAAACAAGAAGGGTGTGTCTGAAACAAAAAAAAACATTTTAGGTTCAGTATGTTAATAGCTATAGCGCGAATAGGTCGATTTTTGATAGCTGCAAAATTGACAAAATGGCGGACATTTTTCGAAAAATATGATGAAACATGCTTTTTTCATCGTTTTTGGCCAAAAAAATACTTTAAATCAGAATTTCGAAAAACCCTATATTCGCGCTATAGCTGTTGTCATAAAAAATGCCTGGTAAAAATTTGGTAAGAATCAGTTTTGTAGTTCCCGAGATTCCATCAACGCGGCGTCGAAAAACGTTGTTCCAAGCAAAACGCGATTAAAGTTTTTTTAATGAAGAATCGTGCTCGGGTGACAAACTGAAAGTTGCCCAAAAATACAGTTAAACTACTCCGATCTTTATAATATTTTAATATCATATTTCTGCACATATATTCTTTCCAAAAATGTAATAAAAAAATTTAATTTTTGAAAATGATAGAGTAAAAATCGATCTGTGCATCAATAGATGTTAAAGCAACGTATCTCGTGTCGAGATTTTGACATATTTAAATATTTTTTAAATTTTTTGTAACACGGTTTTCCATTATGAGACAAGAGTAAACACTAGGGCAAAATGAACCGTGATCACATTTCTGCTGAAATGAATTGAACTGCCAGTAATCACAATTTCTACGGTTTTCGAGAGGCTGAAAAAATTCGTCTGAACGATACTAGACTAAAGGTCTACGAATTTATGATATATACTCGTAGTTACTTTTAACGTTGAAAATTTGAATTCATCAAATACTCCTTGAACAAATAGGGATAAATTTGAAACTAATTTTGCTGCAATCATTACAAAAATTACCGCTCTTATTCAGAAAAGATTAAACTCGAAAATTCCAATTTTAATTTAATCATTAAGAAAAAACTTGCACTTCCTTTTAAGTGATTTATTTTCCAAGAAGAAATAATTAACTCGTCCCTTGAAACTGCTCCTTGTTATCACAAACATCCTTTTATCATTGAACGTACAATGAAGCCACATTTTTACAATGTGGCAAATAGAACTCCCGACATAATCCTCGCGGTTGTAGTTTCCGCAACGCCAGGGAGTGATTTCATCGCACCAAAACAGCTCATAAACACCTTCAGCGAAATTCAAGGGTTCGCTTGCCTTTTTGTGTCAACCAGTCTTCTGAGCTAGTCCTGCGTTAAGAAACAATGCCTAGTTTCAGCGTTCGAAGTGAGGCTTCTGCCATCCGAACGACGTGCCTTAAATATTGATGGGTTTCCAATCAAGCAGAGCTGGCAAGCGGGCAACATAATTCTTCGTTGCTCCACCGTCAGCCTCATAAATTGTAAGGGTGGGGGTAGCTGTTACTCGAAATTTACGAGGCCGGTTCATGATCCAGGACATTGTTTGCAGCTCCAGAAAGGTTCAAGTAAACAAATGCCTGTAGGTCATATATCCACAGCAGGTTCCACTTCCTCCCGCATCCTTTTGGAAGGGTCGTAATGGTGGCGGTTGATGGGTCCGATTTGATTAGGCGTGATGTGATGGTGGCTGATAATGGGCAAAGGTGGAAATGCTTCGTAATCTTTTTTTTGTTGATTTACACGTCAGCTGGAGTGTGTTTGCGAATGTTATATAATGCTTGTCATTTCGTTGTTATTCTTCACATGAAATGTTTATATTTTCTGAGAACTATGATACAATAATGTGATGACGCACATTGTAGACTGTGTCCTTGTTGATGTTGCGGTCTCATGTTATGTTACCAAAACTTAATTGTATTTTTCCTGCACCGTAAACACTTATAATTAATGTCGAGCCAGCATACGTATATTATCTTTGTTATGCAATCAGGACGGTAGAATTTCAAAAAATATGCTCCCCAAAAAATGGCGTTCAGATGACGATTTTCTTTGCAGTTGGGCAGATATTTTTGAATCATGCTGTTGGTATGTCCCGCATTAGCTGAAGGTTCATACATAAGTAATCAACCCTCGACTTCCATTTTCCATACAATTTGAACATTCAAGGATTAGGCCTTCAATATTTTCGCAAATCATTCAAATCCCATATAGTGTGCAGTATTTTATTGTGAAACGGGTGAATTTATTACCAAAGAATAAAATGCAGAAACTCTTACATGAACGTCTTATAAATAATTCATTTACAATGCTTATCCACAAAAAATTTAGCATGAATCAGTTTGGAATCAGTTTGAAGTAGAAAATTTACTCGGCGAAATCCGTAAAGAATGCCTTTGCTGCTGTTAGCAAATTTACTTGAATGCATACAGTGTTTACAGCGATGCAGATATTGTAACCATTAAGAAGAAGTATATTCAAACGACCATGAAGGACGCATATGATATTGCATTGGAGGGAATAATAGAGTTAGCAGGAATATTTCAAAGAATGTGATAGACTTTCAAATTGATCGAGCAGAAGTATTTATTCCTTTCTTGCGGAATCGTACTGGAGGCAAGTTCATTTGAATCCAATTTATTCGCTTGCAGATGTGCACAAACATTGTTTGCATATACAAATTAACATATATGTAAACTGTTTTATCAATAAAGGATTATTATTCAATTTTTCATTCAGTGTTCTTGTTTTCAAACTCTAGCTCTTCGAGGATATTAATCCTTGGAGAATGAACACTTTCTACAAACTCTTATATAGAATTGATCGTTTTCAATTGAATGATATTTGTATGTATGTAAAAATGCAAAATATACTTTCCTCGTTTGAGTTTTTAGATATGATATTCAAATCAAAGATTATTCTGTAAGTTTGATGTACTATAGCACATATTTAGGAATCAATATGATGTTTGTCTTGCTGAAATTGCATGAACCCATGCTTCATTGAATGATATTTTGAAAAATACGTGTTCGTCATGCCTTTTCATGACAAATTTTTGGAAAAATCACATTTTTTTGATACATTTTGTTAGAATAAACCATAATTAAGTGAAAACATAGTCAGCATATATACCACGGCGCGTCAAGATCTTTTTTTAGGTGAATTCAAAACACTATTGATATGCAGCCTTACGGTTCTGATTTCATAATCGGAATAAAGAGTCTGTCTTGCACGTGAAAAAAGAATGTTCAGCAGAGCCAAGGAACCAAAAAAACAGTAGATCTTAGCAAAAAACCAAAAAAAAACATCAAAAAATGCTGATAAAAAAGTGCATCATTTCCAAAAAAGATCCAAAAAAAGTTCAGCTAACTATTAAACTAATGAAAACTTTGTAAACTTTATTGCCTAGCAATACAACGAAATTCTGGTTTGGTTGTTAATATTCACAAGGAAATTTGGGCAGGATACTAACAAAAAAATTTCTACAGATACGAATCTTTAACACTTGAAATGTCCAATTGGCGAAAAGTCTTGGTGTAACTGGCGCAGGGCTGAAGCAGTTGGTAAACGTGCTTCAAGCATCCTCCACCTTTGGATGATGAAGTACAACAAATTTTAAACTCAATCTATGAAGACTTAACTTCGGAAGATTTATAGAAGCGCTGCTTAGGCAATTTCACTCAAAACAAAAATGAAAGCTTCAATTCTTACGTTTGGAATATGTTTCCTAAGCATACGTTTGTTGGCAAAAATAGTATCAAAATTGCTGCCCATACTATTGAATGTGTATTCAATAAAGGATTCATAACTTTACTGAAAATAATGTTACGGGAATAATTGTAGGTCAAATTGCGATGGAACATGCAGAGAAGCGAGATGCTGCAAGAATCAAGCAAGTGGAAACAATTTGTAAAAAAAAAATCGAAATTTATTTTTATTGATTTTATTTTTAAATACAATTAAAAATACGATGTAAAAGTTTTTAGAGCGATATAAAAGTTTTAATATAGTTTTTAAGGATCTAAGGCGAAACGCGGCGTAAGCGCATTTTTCAACTCTCCAGCGTATTTCATCGTTCTCGCCTCTCCACTTGTTTTGAAACATCTGCTTCGGTTTATACTTTTTTTTTTATTTACACGTTAAAAAGATTATTTCGAAGGGTCAAGGAAGAAAAAGAGAATATAATGCAGCAAAAAAAGCAACAAAAGTGAATCGAAAACAATTCCAAAAAAAAGCAAATACTGAAAAATCATCGAAACTAACTAATAAATCAATGAAAAATTTGTCGACTTATTATGGTTTGGTAATAAGACGCAATTCCGATTCGAAGGATTCCGCTGTGGGCAGCGTTTTACCACAAAATTTCTACCGATGAAAATCCACAGCACACTTATTGTCCAGCTGGTGCTGACTCTTCGTGCAATTAAAGTAAAGCTGAGGCGGCTGGTGAATTAAAAAACTATAAACATGCTCTACCTCTTGATCAAAAAGCAAAGGAAATCCGAAAACCCCTCTACGAGGACATGACATCAGACGATTTGTTGAAAAGATGTTTGGGAAATAACACATAAAACAATAACGAAAGTTTAAATAATTGTGTTTGGAATTTCATCTCTAGACACAATTTTTCTGGCATAATCATTATGGAAATTGCTGCTTACACTGCTTCTTGCATTTTCAATGAAATATTTGCAAGTGTATTAAAAACAAGCCGCGAGGTGCGACCCTTGAGGTCCACACGGTCAACTTCCCAGTAATATCTACATAAACATCAACAACATTACAACAATGAGAGGTAATAGTAACAGGAATGAGTTAATATGAATCATATCGTCTACGGGAGGGTCCATTGATTACGTAAGGTTTTTGGTCGATGAGGACAGATTGAATATTCACGCGGATCAATCGGTGGGGGCCTTTTTGGTCTTGAAAAATTTTGTTGGTTTTCAAAATTTAAGCAATTTTTTTTAATTAAAAGACTATAAAAACTATTGAAAATCTGCTCAAGTTATGCAAATATCTTAAAACTTTAATTGAATTTACAACAATTTTTTTAGAATAAAAGATATAAAGTAATAGCACTCGTATGAACCCTCTTTACATGGTAACTTTGAATGATTTTTTTATTTTTAATTTAGTTTTTTCATAATCATGGAATAAAATTTTGCCAGTTTCTCTCCAATAACTGATAAGAATGTATAAATTTTATAAACACATTTTCTTCTATTAAATTAAAAAACGGCTAAAACGAATTTTTATAATGTTAAAAACTTCACAAAGATTTTAATACACGTCAACTGACACCTTAATGATGCAAATATTATATCTGGTTCGTGAGATATAGTGAATGATAAAAATGACCTTGAAAATCATGATGACTTTTAATAATTTTTTGTTCTTAACTTATTTTTTTATGTAATCATGAGAAAAAGTTTTGATGAAGTTTTTGCGAACATTGTTTGGAGTACATAAATTTTATAAACATTGATTACTAAAACTTGACAATAAGGTTAAAAATTTATTGTTTTTGAAAAACAAACCCTAAATTTTTGCACTTTTTTCTAAAAAATTTGAAAACCGCTCCAAGAATTTTTTTAAAAATTTGACAGAATGATAGAAACGTTAATACGCGTCGATTGATTTATTGTTCAAAGAAATCATATGTTTCGTTCGCGAGATATAGCGCCTGACAGAAATGACCTTCAAACGGGCAAAACAGCAAACCCCCCCCGACCGAAGTTTCCCAAAAACTAATCAGCTCTTGAGATTGCAAAGACGCTTTGATTGACACCTCAACCAAGTCGATCGGACTTTGTTTACGTGAGTTATGCTCGTAGAAAAAACTGTCCACGAACGTACGTACGTACGTACGTACACACACACACACACACATACATCTCCCTTTCTAAAAACACTTTATATATACTCTATAGACCTCAAAACGTCAAGAAAAGTTGAAAATTTCAATTTCGATTTTCGAGGCGATTACAAGAACTTCCCATATACTGGGAAGTTAAGAATTCAACTGATGGGCATTTCAAAAAAAATTCAGCCTATAGACAAGCTGCGGAAATCGATTGCGCTCGCGTAAAACAATCCAATCGTCGCAGCATTGAGGCCTTCAAAGACGTTAAAACAGCTAAGAGGGATGAAAAATTGAAGCTTCAGGAGAAGTACAAGGAAGAGGAAGGACTAATGTATTGCTCAGGTATGGCAAAATAAAAGTACGTAACGTTCACTTTGAAAAATTACTTGAAAAAACTTTAAAAGCTAATTTCTCGGAATCGCGTTTTTTGAGTTGGCGGACATGATTTAAAGAAAACTATTGAACCGATCATACTGAATTTTTAATATGTTGTTAATGACATGTCTGGCTATAGCGTGAACTAGGATCATGTTGATCAAAAATAAATTTTCCGATTTCCAGCCGATTTCCTAACCTTAAAAACCAATTTTTTCTTTCAAATGGCCGCCATTTTGTTATTTTTCGGCGGAAAATAATTAATTATCCTAGTTCACGCGATAGCCATTTAAACAAAGATGAATTTTTGATTTAATTTTTCTCTCTCAGATGTTGCAGACTAGAGTAATCATCTCCGCCATCAATTGCGGGCATTTTTTTGAAAAATTCGTAAAATCCAAAAAGCAATTTCAAAAATTTTGAAAATCTCTTTTTTTTGTATATTTGAAATGTTAGTTAATTTTTGTGGGAAATTTCAGAACGATATCTTTTTTCCTTCCATGAAAAAAAATCATCGGAAAAACGTGTTTTTTTTTGAAAATCGTAACCTAAAAGTCCCCTTAAGAGGCCAGAACTGTCGGTAGAAAGCAGAAATCCCGAAAAGAGGAGAAACTTGAGCGTGAGGAAGCAAAAATGTATGGCGCAGGCATCGCAGACTGAATTTAGTAAAAAAATTGTATTTTATCTTAAAACACGATTTTTTCAAAACAACGGTTTTCAAGTTGGTGTGCACGGTTTAAAAAAAATATTCATCCGATCGGTCCGAAGTTTTAGCATGTTAATCTGCACATGTTAATGTTCAGAACGAACTACGAATAAATAAGCGACACACAATGTATATAGTTACAGCTGATTTTTAGACGAAAAAAAACGCCGATTTTTGAAAAAAACGTCACCATTTTGTTGTTTTTCATCCAATTTTTTTTGTAGTTAATTCTATAGCGGCTTTGATGCTGATCGAAGCACCGTTTTTGTGTTTTTTGGAGTTTTCTGTGAGCAGTAATCGTGCACACCATGACTTTGTTTGTGGCTGTGTTTTTTCTTTTAGAAAATTGTATTGGCCATAAAACACTAAACAATTTTTTTTGTATAGTCCAATGCTGACAAAATATATGTGCAAAGTTCAATTAGGATATGTTTTTGTTTTCATTGGGAAATTTTTTTTTCAATGATTAAAAATTCGAAAATTGAAGGTGGCATGTCTCCTTGATATCAAAAGTTTGTTTCTGGAACATGAGTAAAGGAGGTAATTGAAAAGGGAGGATACATACTTATGAATATTGTAAGTTTAAAGCACACTGACCTCAAAACTCTAAGAGATAATAAAATTTCACTAACACAAATTCCTCATATTTAGATTTTCCAAAACTAATATATCAACATGATGAAAAGGAAACCAATGAAGAATTCAATTCTATTTTTGTGCCAGATTTCCGAAAGAATCAGAGACCTTATATACGATGCATGTCGAATTCATTTCTTATTAACAAACAATTTAATGTTACGAAATAATTGAGGAGCGTGACGAGAAATAGGTCAATCACATAATCTAAATTCAAAATTATTTGCATGCGTGATACATTTGAAAATCCTGAGCATTTGCATTCAATAGAATTTATCTGAGTCCCAAAATCGATTTCACGTATGACAGTAGTTTTCCGTGAAAATGCTATTAAATTCAAACCAACAGAGAATAATGCTTTTCCAAGTAGAATGTTTGAAATATTCTGAATCGAATAATCCAAACACATTCTAGCAACAGGACACTGGAGGGAATTCCCGAAAATTCCGATAAAATAATTGACAAACTAAACATTAGATGAGCTCAATCAAAGGAGCTACTATTGATTGAATTAATAGACTCCTTAAATTCAATAGACTGAAATGGTTGATAATAAAGTATTACCTGAATAAATGTGGTTTGAGTATCGTTCAATAAGAGACTGTATTATATATTTGAAGCTATTGTATCCTTGGCGGAATTGAGCAACAAATTTATGTTTTAAATCAGCCATGTAAATGTTAGTTAATTGGAAACAGGCAGAAATTAAATTTGGTTTGTTTTCTATTTCATATATTTTGCTGTCGTTGTACATAAGAAGTGATTCAATTCCAAAGTCTTCTAATTGATACTTTGGAACTATTACATTTGGACCTTTACAAGCAATAAAAGAATGCATAATGTGTCTTTATTGACTAACCGCTGCCTAGGGACAAACAAAATGGTTATGCTCCAATCCGCAATTTACGTTAAGGACAGTTAACAAACATTCACCAGTGAGTTGCATAGCTTCCAATTTATATTTCATGTTTCCAGGAACTAGTGCAGATTTGGAAGAGCAGACCCAGTGACCCAGCTACTAAACCCTGTCCGTAAATTGCATGTGCATCGAGAAAATTCTTCCTCAGATTGGACTCGTTTGAGCGTTGTAAAACGATGGACTAGCTTTCGTACGTCGCTTTACATCCCTTCAATGCAAATGAGTGGCCATCGAGGGCTTGTTTTCAGCAACGAAGGTATGCACACATACTCGTACATACGAGCATGTTTGGCTTTTGATACAAGGATAAAACTTAAAGTGAGTCACTATTTGCTACTTTTAGGATTGACTCATTTTTTTTCCAGTTTTAAAGATGCTAGCCAAGATTTTGGTTTTCTTTAGAATTTTTTTTTGATATTTGAAAACTTACTTTAATTTCCATATGGAATGTTGCGCAGCGTCCCTATTAGCGCGTATGTATTGCCTATGCCCTGAAAACGTAGTTTTAGAAATTGGAAAAACAGCCGCTTTGTTGCTGTGTCCTTGGTGCAAAGATATTGATATGATATTGACCAGGAACCCTGAAGCTGAGAGTGGTGCTCCTTCTTAGTGGTGGCAGAGATGGGGTTTCTCGTCGTGAAACTGGTTGATGATATTAGTTATTTAGCATAGGTTAGAACCTCCTAGTCTAGTTGACAACTTCGCCTTCTAGTGTGCTTTTTGGTTAGCAAGTCACTTACACTATTATTGCATATTAATGGTTGATGATGCTCTTTTCCACCCCGTGGCTGGCATCATCTGATGTAGGCTCCGTATCATGAAGGATCGTTTATGGTGTAAGCAAATTTATAGAGTAACGAGTAGTTGAATGTCGTTTATTTTCCATTATTGTTCAGAGTTTGCATTGTTCAGCGTGCCAATCATCACACTCATGTGTTTTTTGATATATATTTATAGACACGGCAGTATCTCAGGGCGACCGGATCGCTCCTTCCTCTACTTCGGTTCTGCAGCTTCATCAGAAATTGATGAAAGGATCACCCAATCTTTCTGCATGTCTATAGGCAATGCCCCGTCAGTTCGGATATGATGAAACTTAATACCCCGTTTCCATCTACGCCAAATCTCTAGATTTTGTCGAAGTGATTTGGTAGTGTTTCCACTTACAAATCGGATTTTGGCTGTCACTGTCACTGTCATTGCATGAGATGACATAAAATTTTGAAAGTAGATAATTCTCGTTATTGAGAGAGTGTAGTGTTAGTAGAGAGTGAAATTGCAATGGATATAACCTATAAAAATTTTGTTACCTTTATGTGACACCAAAATGATTTGCCATTCGTAATCAAAACACAATTTGACACTTGCTGAATGTGCTGAAATACAATTATTTGCAATGCTGCCACACGCAACCATGAGATTTTGAGTGGATTTCGATGAAATCTACAAGATTTACGATCGACTAGATTTCGATTTATATATAGGAAATCTACAAGATTTCGATGAGGATTTGGGAAAGTTGCCTAAATCTAAAGATTTGGCGTAGATGGAAACGGGGTATAAGGTTTCACTGCTCGTTTTGAGAAGCTACTTAGTGCGTTTCCTAGCCTATTTACACTGCCACTAACCTACATAATTTTGACTTCATTCTTGAATTTGACCATTATTCGCTCCAAAACTACATATTTTCCTATACATTTCCAAATTACCTACGGAACGTAATTTGGACATAATCTCGAATCAAAAGAAACTAGTAATCGAACTTGATATATGCAACAGATGTCGCTAGTTAATGTTTTTAAACTGATCACAGTGCGCCTACGAGTTTCTCCACTGCAACAAAAATGAATCGAATTCAAACAGGTGTGAATGACAATAACTCCTCCAAATACATTTTCATTGAGTTTTCCTTTGGGTTTCAAGGGAAATATTGACTTTCCTCATGACTTTCTTCATTCCTAAGAGCTTTAAACATATTCAGGCAACCATTATTTTTAAACCGCAACTGTTGAACATGTGTATCTGACAAACGAAACCATCTCAGTGTAAAGTAATTGGCTTGATGCATATTGAAATGTGTCAATCAAAAATACGTATTTTCGAGGCAGTGTAATGGCTACCAGCAATTAAATTGACACCCGCAGAATTTACGCGTGTGGAAAAGTATAGGTACAGTGATCTATGATGTTGTTGATTTTGGAATAAGTGTCAGAAATAAATTTATGTAAATCTGTAATTATTATTATTTTAATCTTATATTCATAGAAAATTCGCAGTATTATCTAATTAATTTAATATATAGTCATAGCATGCAAAGGAAAAAAGCTTGACGTCAACATGCGTAAAATTATTAACGACTTGCATACAAATCAGGGTAAATGTTGCACAGAAATATAAAACATCGTCGACAAAAGTTGGTTTTCGATTCAAAACGTTGAAAATAGATACAAAATCGTCAAGCGGTTTGAAAACATTCCATGATCTGGGAGGGCGAGAAAACTATCAAATCGAGAAGAGTATTTTCCTCAAACCCTTTAACGGGTTCCTTGAGAAACAATTTGATAAAAATTTGTTCCCCAGCAACAGTGGAAAGGGTCATAAAACGGACTAGGTTTTTATTAAACGGGCTGGGTTTTCATCTTGTGTAACAAAGAAAAAGCTTTTTATAAACAAGAGGAATTAAAGGAAGCGCGTTTGGTTTGCTAAGGAACATATTATAGTCCAGTCGAACTGTCTGAATTTTGATGTAATGTAATGTATTTTGTGTGGGCAGAGGAATATTTATTGCAATACGTGGGCAATGGTATAATTAGCTCAAGTCTAATTTCCCGGGGTCGCAGTTTCACCCCCATATCTGCGAAACCATGGCTCTCACAAAAAAGTTTAATATGAAAAACTTATGTAGAATTTAATTTGCAGTAAGTTGTGGATACATCATTTTCACGTGCTGCCAATATTAAAAGAGCTACGCACTGAAAATGACGTTGGAAAGGGGGATTACAACTTCTTTGTTTCCCTATTACCGCGACATTCGTTTGAATCCTGATGCTGATGTATGCACGACTTGCTGTGAATTAAATTCTACACAAGTTTGTCATATTAAATTTTTTTGTGTTCGCCATCAAAAGCCGATTATTTGGCCTAAAAACGCGTTTTTCACGCGACTTTCTCTCCTTTGGGATGGAATAACTCCCGCTAATATACAAGTGATTGAAACAATCAATACTGCAAACGATTTGTGACAAAATTGTCATGGAAAATTATTCCAACGTGTTTCGCGTTAAATGTATAATTAAAAAACGTTGTGGCGTTTGAAAGTTGTTCCCCCTTTTTGGATGTGGTTTTTGACTTATAACTTTTTTTATTATTGACACCACGTAAAAATAATGTATGGACGACTTGCTACAAATTAAATTTGACGCAAGTTTGCAACTTTCTTGTGGGAACCATGGTTTCGGAGATATGGGGGTGTGAGCCCGGAGGATTGGAGCTGCGAACCCAGGAAATTGGACTTAAGCTAACTATATCATTGTCCACGCATTGCAATAAAAATTTCTCTGCCAACCAATAATTTAAGGTCAAACTCAAATTTGACTGGACTAATTAACAAAAGTCCCGATTTCTGGAAACTGGTAATTTTCTCTGGTCAATGCCGATTCAATATTTTAGGGTCTCATGATTGTGTAAAAATATGGTGAAAGACAGACGAAGACCACCTACCGAGAAATTTGCAACCAACAGTAAAGTATGGCGGAGGAAGTCAGTGGGAATGCTTTTGCGGGAAAGATGGAAATAACCAACGCAAAATATGGATAAATTTAAGTATTTAGGTATTTTAAACAGGAATTTATCCTTAAGCGCCATGAAAATGAGGATTGATAACGAGTTGCAATTCCAACAAGATAACGATCTCACGCATAAAGCTTGGAACGTGATGGTATGGATCTCGTATAATTGCTCGCATACACTGAAAACACAACCACAAAGTCCTGATAATAGTCCTATCACACATCTTTGGAGTTCTTCCGGAAAGCAAATCAGAAAAGGGGTAATATCAGCCAAAAGGGACCTCAAAACAGTTTTAGAGGAAAGTTACAATATTTGTTTCGCAGTTACTTGGAAATTGGTGACATCATTGTCTAGCACATTGAGAAAAGCTAGACGATGATGCGGATATGCAACACATTACTGAACTCGTAATCCTTACCACTTTATATTGATTTTCCTATACTTTTGCATGCTGTTAAACTTATTTTAATACATATTTTATTTTTCAAGTGGAAAGACAAGTGCTATGTTTACATAAAATATATATTTAACTAATGACGTGTTCATGAACATCCTTTTGGAAAATAAATAAATGTCAGGAACTGGACACCAATGAAAATATATATCTTTTTTCTGATAGTTTTGATCTGATCTCTTGCAGCCTAGTGCCAAATTGGATTACAAAATAATCCCAGCTAAAAGCTGTGAATATAAATTGTGCATCGAAAATAAATTCACACATGTATGTTTAGATGCAGCATTTTATTGTAGCTTCAAACATTTGGTAAAAGTTCATCCGAATGCATGCCATATGCAAATGTTAACAAATTGTATCGAAAGACAAAACCATTTGGAATTTGATTTTCATGTTTTTCTACTATTATCCGCTCACTATCGTTTATGTATCAAAAGCAGAAGCGTCAACAGTAGCAGTAGAAAATGTTGTTTGCTGACAAGTGTCCTGCTGGGTGAATAATGCATTTGAAACGAGTCCTCGCGGATGGGAGATGTTCACAAGGAGGAAAATTGATAGTGACCTTTTGTGTACGCAAACAGTGTGATGTGCAATAGTTGAGTGTCCAATATTTATGATATAAACATAGATCTTTTGCATGAGTTTTGTTGATACATACATATGTGTAGGCATTGGCATTGAAAGGATATTTATTGTATTATATGAGTATGTTCAGGATGCTCATACGTAATGCCAAAAAGCTGGCAAATATGAGAGGTTTACTTGCTATAAATTGTTTTCAAACTATATGATTTATGGTGATTTTCATCAGATGTGATTATGTTTTTCCTAAAAGGCAACAGCCCAAAATTAGCCTTTGAAACTAGATTACAATATGCAAAGGAGATATGCCAGATTCTCCAACTTTATTCGCCGCGTGTTGATTAAAGTTTTCAGACGAAGCCAAACAGATGAAAACACGCTTCCAGGCATCAGCATCAAACCCAAAAACAATTTATCTGAAAAGTAATGTAATTGACAAAGTTCTCGCATAATTGTGGGCTTCATGCTTGAGTCGCGAAAATCAAAGGAGCAAACGAAAAACCATTCCCATCGCCACTGTCTTTCAGTTCATCTTGTTATCTTCATTTTCACCATGAATCCAAGTTCGTCCTAGAAACCGTAATATTTCGCGCTTTTGCATCTTATTTATCCTTGAGATGGCACGCTACCACCAGCTTCCATGGAAAATAGGTTATCGCAAAACTGGCCCGAGGCGATGGAATGAATGAAAAATATTTGGTAATTTCCTGGAATCTCTGGCCTTTTACCCGATTGAAGCAGCAGTTGCGGGGAGGGTGGGCGTTTTGAAAGCTTTGGTTGCGCGACATTCATTGTCATATTTGAGCTAGACCACACATTCCTATGCTCCACTAGTGATGAGTGCTGGTGTGAGATGGTGAAGAAAAACTTTATAATATTTTAGGATGAAAAACAGAAAGCTTCGGTGGAAAGGATTTTATTAAAAGACATACTCATGTTTGAGTTTTGCTGTTATTTCTGTTTTTAAAAGGGAGGTCCACGAGTTTTGCGCTAAGATCTTTGTTGGCGTGATGTTTTCGCAGAAAAGGAAATCGACAGGAGATGAATGTATTACTGTCACGTCCTGCGTAAGATGTAGAGCAGGCAAAGTTTTCCCGGCTCGACAGCCAAAGCATGGAAATGGGCATTTTTAATGCCATGTACCATGTCTTATGTAATGAGTCATTACAGAAAAGGTGAAAAGTTAAACTAAAACTTTAAAGAAAGAAGTAACTCAGGCACATAACGAAATGTAAAGTGCATAATGTATTTATGAAAGTTTAATGAAATAAATGATGCTGAAGATGAAATGAGACTTATCATACTCGTTATGAAGATTTAAATTGTTTTATAAGTGTTTTTTTAGCAGGTGGCTCACGTTATTCTCAGGCTCCTATTGGATACCATTTGTAACTTTGAAAACTTTAATTTTTTTTATCGTACGGTCCGAGGAGTTTATTTTTTTTTGTTTTCGCTTATTTTTTTATACATATTTTTTAAATTACCAGTATTGTAAAATCGAAGTTAATATTTTTGACATGTCTTTACGTTTTCGGGCCTTGGGAGTTATTTAAAAGTAATTTTAGAAAGAAGTTTGTGTACGTGTTGAAAAGCACGTACGTATGTACGTTCGTTGTCATTTCTTTCTAGAACGATATCGCACGAAAGCAACGTCATGTTGACTTTTATTGGATGCCAATCAAGCTTTTGTCATTTTGTTAAGATCCGATCAAGCATTTATTTTGACACATTCTAGGTTATTTAGACCTCAAGGGTCGCATCTTGCAGCTTTTTATTTTTATATGATTTCTTTTAAGCAATTATGATAAAAATATGAATTTTAAACTACTAAGAATTTTATACAGCGTCTAATTTTTTGGAGTCATTGATTACCATATTTAAAAATAAAAATAAAAAAATGGAAAAAAGACAAAGCAGTATATTATGACCATATAGAGAACTACTCCTTTTCATAAAGAGAGCAATGAAAATGCTTCGAAAACCCATTTGAATTACCCTCTGTTTCCGATCAAAACTTAATTTAAAACATGGTGTTTCTTCTGTCGTCAAAAAATCTGTAAGACAGCAATCTACATTTAAAGACATATTAAAATTTTCAAAAATCATTCACAAGAAAATCTGCAATAAGTTGAAAATTAAACTTTACCACTTTCACAATTTCACAAAAACAATCAAATAACAATAAACTGTTTTCACGTTCTGTAGCTTACTAGTAGAGCTTACGTGAATTTACTGCTACAACAATCAAGGTATGGACATATAGACTATTGCAACAGTATGTTTTTCTAATTGGGAGTTTTCGATGATTTTCTAGCATCAATTTTCACAGCTGATTCGCAAGCCGGGAACGCTACCGGCTTTTTGATTTGTTTCCATATCCTATTGAGGAAAACCGAGCTGCCATTCCAACAAACGGGAGTTGAATGCCCACGGCACCTTAAATTATTGATGAATTCGAGACTCGAAAAGCTTTGCTGCAACTCTTACAGATGTTGATCGCTTTGCTGGCTATTATGTAAATATGAGGATGTGTATAATGAAGAGAATGGAGTATGATGGAATAAACACTGAGATCAAGTGGAACGATTGTGCATGTTTACAGTGATGCATGCAAGTAAATAAACATTTCATTCCCTTATAAAACTGAAGTGTTAGACATTTTTGGAACATATATTTGGAAAGGGAAGCCGATGGAAATCGGCTTATATGAACGCCTCGCCACTGGTACACAGTCAAACACACACACACAAGCAGCTTCTTCCCATCAAAATTTTAAATTTACTCTATAGCTTATTAACACTGTCACGAAACTTCATAGTTTTTGGCTCCATTCGTGTTTTTGACCATATGCGAGTCTGAAAACACGCATTTTTCTAAACATTTCTAAATCACCTTGTAATCACCACGTAATTTGGACAAAACCACGGATCGAAACAAGGTTGTAATCGATGTTACGGTATACAGTATGTGTTGCTAGTTGATTTCATTACCCTATTTGACACAAAATGTCAATCAAATGCAGTGCTCCTAACAAGAGTTTGTTCACTGCCAGCGAAATAAATCGGATTCCAACAGTTATGAACGCAAAGAACTGCTTCAAATACATTTTCATCGATTTTTCCTTTGGTTGTCTAGAGTCAAAATTACATTCCTGCGATTATCTTCATCCATAAGAGCTTTAATAAATATTTAGGCGACCATTATATTGAAACCGCAGCTGTTGAACATGTGTATCTGACAAACGAAACCATCCCCGTGCAACGTAAACGATCGGATACACTTTAAAATTCTTCAATCATAAATACGTATTTTTGAGGCAATTTGAATAGGCTATGAATACCTTAAATTGTAAAGATGTGTTGAACATATCAATTTGAATTTTCGGGGTGATTACAAGGAGTTAAAAAAATCATTGAGGTAATTAGTTAATAAACAATTATTAGTTATAAGAATTACAGGATTGATACGAATAATATTATCTTATTTCACTTACAATAATGTTGAGATTGTGATTTGGATCGAAATGTAATTTAATTTTTACAATTTGACAAATTTTTGAATTAGCGCCCAACGTGGGAAAAAACTCTCTGGAAACCACTTGATGCCAGACCATTTCATCTATTATATTCTTATCTAAAAATAAATGTATTACGATACTGATATGAACAGCATCAAAATTATGAATCTGCTCCAATAAGAAAATAATTCCATAAAAATATCCTTCAAACCACATAATCAAAGGTAATCATCATTGTCGCTTTCATTTCTGATTGATCTTTTTTCGGATTTCCGCTTATCCTCAGGATCGTTTGAATTCCTCTATTGAATCCTTGTTGAATACTTTTCCTTCATTTCCTTATAATATCCGGTACGATTCAAGAGTTTCCTATCCTTGCTCTAGCAAAGCATTGACTACGTATTTTTATTTACTTCTTCAAAAGAAACCTGAAAAAAGGAAATAAGGAATATAGAATATTTCCTTCGATTTTCTTACCTATATATTGAAGCTTCATCTTTGCAGTCTATCATCTACTTGCTTCCTGATGTATTGAATCGAAAAAATACGAGAAGAAAACATTTCTTTTTGCAAAGATATCCTTGAAAAAATTCAAGGTTAGTTTACAAGGGACTTGAAAAATAAACATCATGGTGAATGGCCTATATTTTTTATTTGTGTATTATTAAACTTGCCGGAAAATTTCGGTAAAATAAATTATGGGTAATAATCTTTGGAGAACGGCACATGTTATTAAGCAGTTGCTTATGAAGATAAGGTCATTTTGAAATAAGAAAAATATTCCATATTTTTACGAATGATTCCCTCAAATTGTTGTAAAAGTTACATAAAAATTTCTGGCAATAAAGTGCAAAGACGTTGTATTGTACCAACGAATCAAATTATTATTAATAGTATTATTATATTCACAAGAGACTTAAAGTGAAAATTACACTTTCGCGAATACAAACATGTTGGTAAGTAATTTCTGAATTTAGAACAAGCATTTGCGTTTTACGACAGCCATTAAATCCTCAATTTCCATCTTACAAAGTACTATACTTCCCTGTTTTATTGTGTTCCAAGTACTATTCCCTATATTTAAAACTTGTTACAATTTAAAACCCATAAAGTTGTCTTTATCGTTTACGAATAAACTTTAAGCAAATTGAATTTCTTTGTGAAAAACTACGACACATAAAAGATATCAAGTATCTTCGGCAATAAAATTTCAATTCGTATAAAAATGCGGGGAACGCTTCATCTGCTGCTTTTTCTGGAAATCAATGAATTAATTACGTGAATTGCTTATCAAGTATTCAACATGAAATTTTAACAAGGCAAGCATCTTGTTCTGATAAAAAATTAGCTGGTATTGATGATCTTGAGGAATTTTCTTTCTATCTCATTGTTGTATCCTTGGCAATTGCTACTTTGCTCCCCTACTCATATCTTAAATTTAAAATAAATCGATTAAAACAGCTCTGAAATGTTGCGTCATAGCCTTCGTCCCTTTCTTATTAGTACCTTTATATAATGATTTCCGATTCGGAAGAAGTCAGTAATCTCTTTTTTATTCGTTCCAAAATGGGAGGAAGCTTATCTGGAAATCCTAGCTGTTATAATTTATTTCTTTTATGAAGAAATGCTGAATGAAATGGAGGTCAAGATGAAAAGGCAAAGAACATTCTAACATTTCATCACAAAAAAGGACAAAAGTCAGCGTCTGTCCCTTTAAGTTGAAAATAATTTTGATCTCCGTCCTCTTGTGACTTAATGAGGACGTAATTAGGTATTTTTATTGCAAGTTGCCCATGCGGAAGTGAGTTAGGTATTATATTTATTTTGAAGAAGTTCTAATGTCATTTTGTAATCTCTTTTTGGGTAAAGCAGCTTAAAGTGATATCCTTTTTGGTGTAGTGGATTCTTCATGTGAAGTGTTTTATTGGGATTTGATAATTTTAGAGCTACTTTACAGTTTTTAGTTACTTCAATTTATTTTGATCGAATCCTTTCATGGCAGTTTTTATGAGATTCTAGTAGTTATTTGTATTTACAATGTTCGTACATAAAATTTAAAATTTGACAATTGATTAATATGCAACAGTTAAATTTGATTTTACTTTCGAAAAATAGTAATAAATTCAAACATGACTGCTCGATAAAATTTGTACGCTGAATAGATGAAAAGATTACAGAAACATACAAAATATCATAATCGACGGTTCACTGTTCTAAACCTAGAATATTGTCTCCAACTTTCTCTATTTAACGAGCCTCAACATTATCTTAGACACAGTCCTTTTCTTAGACGTTCGATGACTGTCCCAAGTGGGCATAAAGAAAGATATTCTGACCGGAAGCTAAATAAAATCTGCTTGGATATATTATTAAACGAGATATGAAGAAACTGCAAAACAAATTTTCCATGTTAACTTCTATATAAAAGAATGCCTGTCACGCTTTAATAAGAAATGAAAACCTAAGAAGGAAATATGACCAGTGAAATCTTGCTACGTTTCGTGGGTGTATTTTATGATGGTTTCCCACTGTGCGAGCTTCGTACAAGAGGTTCAACATCCTGCATCCAAAATCACTAGCGAATGGAAAGCAGGGACTAGGGACTTTATTTCAATTCCACATGAAATCCAAAACCCCATTTAGCAGCCCACGATCACTTTTTTCTAATTCTCTTTTTGCTTGAGGCTTTGGTTGGTTCTAATAATCACGAGTCATTCCCTGCACCTTTATACAATTGTGTCGACAATTGACCAATAATAAAGTGGGAGTCCGACTGTCGGTGTGGGTAGGAGTGCGGCTGTCAGTGCGGCTGTCAGTGCGGCTTGTTAGAAGTGGGCTTAAGGGGTCTTTTAGGTTGCAATTTTCAAAAAATAATAATATTTTAACCATTATTCTCAAAATAAGGAAAAGAGGTATCGTTTTGAATTTTTTTACACATGTTAATTGGTACTTTGGGAGAATAAAAATGTTTAGTTTAGATTTTTTCATTATTTTTTTCACACATAAAAACTTTTTTTTAAAAAAAACATCAAAAAATTACGGTGGACGCGAGTTTAGGTGAAAAATAACAAAATGGCGGCCATTTTCGTAAAAAAAAATTATTTTGAGAGTGGGAAATTGAGTGAAAATCGAAATTTTTTCCCCCAATATAGCCAAATATGTGTAAAACAGCATATTAAAAAATCAGATCAAAATCATCAGCTTAAAAGACATGAGTTGGAGAAAATCACGTTTTCTTACTTTTTACGATTTTTTTTTTAAAAAACGCTTTATACTTCTACTCTCTTATGCCCGGGCCATACAAAATTCCTTCCATTTTTCATACAGCTTCTGACTAGCTTATTGTGAATCTCTGCAAGCTGTTCTGATTTTTACAAAAATTATAACCTAAAAGACCCCTTAAGTCGCATCAAGCGCTCTAGCAGCATTCAGAAAAATGTTAATAGGACATCATTGTACAGTTGAAGTAACGTAGATAGATATTACATGATCAAGTTTGAAGTTATTATATGTTCAGTGAAAAATTTGAAGATGTTCTGTTACGGAGATGAAAATTAACTGCAATATAATGAAAGATTATTTAAGTTTAACTACTCAATACATTTGAAACTGTTGTATGTGCAATTTAAATAAAATATACTGAAATTTGAAGTCCTGCTCCCCTAAAGATAAACTCCTTGATTGCAGACCTGAAGTTGTGATAGAAAATATCTATAACGCAGGCTTCAAATTGTTCGTAACCGACGTTTTTTTATTCATCTGAATCCAATAACATCCACCACTTCCCGCAGTGGAAAGAAAAACTCATACGTGATGAATTTAATAATAAAAGTGAAATGGTGAGTTACAAAGGCAATTCAGAACGACTCTGAGAAACGATAGAAGAAAGATTTTGAGCTTGAAAGTTATGTTGCGTAAACGATATAATCCTTAAAGTTGACGCCTTTTTAGCACTACTAAACTGTTTTACAGCTGAGTTTCTCATTTGAAATGGCTGCTGATCTCAGTTTAACAACATGCGATTATTCTTTGCTTAGTGAAAATAGATATTTTTATTATTTAAATTCTTTGATACGGTCAAATATTTGACAAGCATAAAAATTTCCTTCCAAAACTATACCAATTGATTGACCTACAGTTTTTTACAATAAATTATTTTTGAGTTCTATATGTTTTTTTATTTCAGAATATCCCTTTCATGTGCAGATCATAATTTAACCATACATATAATCTCTCATTTTCGGTGACGATTACGAGCAATCACCGAGGATCAGAAACCGACATCAATTATTTGAAAATAGCACATTCCTATATCCATTCTTGCGAAATGCTCAGGGGTGAAAATCTTCAATTTATACTTCCATCGACTATGCCACAGATGTTCGTGATGGAGTCCATTGACGGTATCAGCTTCCGCGTAGCCGAAAGCTAGGGTAGATGGAATGGCTTTGATAGTATCAGTGGAAGGAAAGAATAACAGGTTGATAGTACTTTCTTTCAGCCCATGTTCCGATAACCGTTGCTATTCAACACGTTTTCCTATCAAATAGAAGAGGAACAGGTGTCAAGCGATTGACACTGTTGGAGTTTTATGTAGATAGAACGTAATTCGCGGGTGATAATCGGTTTACTAAGCTTTATGGTAGCGATTATTGTGAATATGAACTTTAAGGACACCCATTTGAATAATGAACAAAATGTATTGCAATTGAATTGGAAGTGCAATTAAAATATGATACGATTCGAACATTCAATATTTATTGAGTATTTTTTCATTGGACAAAGAAAATTTATTTTTTAATGTTTACTATTTGATTTCAATCATCATAAAAGTGTTGTTACGTTCGCCACGCAACGTGGTCGATCCAATAACCCATAAGGGCAAAATATGGGACTGCCCTGTTCTTGAAGACCCCAAACCATCGTGCGGGTAAACGCTGTCTTTCTAAAAATTGATAATGTTACGTTCGCCACTTCACACAATCAAGCCAATTAATGGATTATATTGTTATTATTGAATTATTTTGTTATTAATGAATTATATTGTTATTAATAAACTATATTGTCATTAATGAATTATATTGTAGTGAGTAGGTCAATTTAGGTAAGGATTATTGGAATTATATAAATATAGAGGAGATGTAGGTATGATAAGGATATTGGACTAGGTAACTAAGTAGGTAGTAAGGTTTTAGGGAGAGTGTTCCTGACCGTGCGCGCGAGGCTGAGTAATTGAAGTATCTTGAACAGCAAAATGCATTACAGTTAACGTCACAGACCCTGCAGGTAAGTTGCCAGTAATGACGGCAACAAACAACGCTCACACCATCGCCGCAACATATCCAAATGCAGGCTCTACCCGGTCTACGATACGCCAATGGAGTCTATTATGCACTTGTGATACCCACCACCAATGGTACTTGCAATTCACCATGGTTAACGACTGTCACGATTATTTCACCAGCACTGCAACCACATCCCACAAGCAGCAAACACAGCATCCCCCCCGTCCGAGGTGCAACGCTCTGGCCAAACCCACGAAGCTTCAATCGCCAGCTGACGTGCGTCGCCAAAACCGCTTCCAAAGCTAGGAAAGCTTTGATGAGGTCAGCAAACTCGTGGGCCATTGACCGTCGATGCGGCAAACGGGATCGGGATTTTCCGATAAATAGGGTCGCGGAACAGCTGACGGGATATTTTTGGTGCGGAATCTTTGTCGGTGCGGAGCTTGAGGAGTCAACGACTAGTGCGTTTTGAGTTCGGACTTATTGGGTGCGAAGCTTGAGCGGTTGAGTGCAGCGCTGAGACGAAGAAGATGTCGACGATGTAGCTGTTTGGTGCTTAGCGTTCGGTGGTAGACTGGCCGGATGAAGAAAATTGAACTGGAGCTTGACGACGATCGTTAGGAGGACGGCGGACAACAGGCGGCGGAAGCAGGTTTAAGGAGACGGAGGAAAAAAGTGTAAGTAGGTATAAGTATAGATAGGAATTAGCTAGGTTTTATTTTAGAAAAAATAAAATAGTTAATTGAATTAGATTGTCGTTATTGTGTGAAGTGGCGAAGCGACAATCGTGTTTTCGGCTCTTGGGTGCGTCTGTCCCAAATTTTCTATTCGGTTGGTGGTTTTGGGTCGTCGCGAATTCTGTTCCCGTTTCCGAATTCGCGGACAGGACAGTTCCGGCGCAGAAACGGGTGGCGCCCTTTTAAAAAAAAATACATTCCCACACCCTTGTTCACGAGTTTAAGCCGGGTGGGACTGTACAAACCGTGGCGAGGATCGGCTGCGGTTCTGTGGTTGAACGTTACGTGAAATATAGCTGTAACGGTGTGAGATATTATTTTTTATTAATACAAAACTCATTCATAAAGACTTTACTTTTCTTTGTGCATAAATTGTTTTTTCTTTCACGAAGTAAGATTATCTTGAGAGAAAAAAATTGTTATCTTACTTGATCCAAACTTTTTCTCAAAAAGAACAACCGATAAAAACGAACAATTTTATCTCTCAAGTAGTCGAACGTTTTTCCTGGATTATGTAGTTTCAGTTAGTTATGTGAACTAAGTATTGATGCTGGTGTCTATGTTCAAATTTCTACGAACTATTGCGTGAGAATCATGAATAGTGACTATTTCAACCTCTTCACGGAAGCTCAAAACGTCGACCAAGCATTCAAATTATATTGCGGCGTTTGAAATTAATATTGTATATATGAATGGTTCATATAAAATTACGTTAAGCTGGAGGAAAATCAAACATTATTGTTGGGAGCTGAGATAATACTGATTTGTTAAATAGTTTTCACTCCAACCCTGTTGCTGACTCCAAAAGAACCAAAATATCACGCCGTTATTCTTACAGCAGCAAAAAGTTGCAGAATGCTTAAAAACTTGTGCCAAGACGTCCATGAATACGACAAGGATCAGGCAATCGGACCTGCAGTCCATACGCTACCAGGACTGCAACCTGAACTCTTCGAGTTCATACGGCGTCAAGTTACAGCTCTCAAAATCATGTTTTATCACCAAAATTGTGAAACCAAAAGACATAGATGGCCATTAAGCCAGTAAATACAAATTTTTGGATGCTAGAGGACCACTAATCGTGATAATCACCTGGCAAATTGCACGTGTCAGATGTTTTATCAACCAACAACACTCAAAATTTCCACACGACAAAAGGGTGCGATCAGAAAACGCATCTTGTAATCAAGGTCAAGTTCAGACACTTTCCCAAAAACCGTATGAAGGAAATCTCATTTCAAAGATGATAATGGAAGTGGTGAAGAGATGGTAATGTTTGGTTGCGTCTAAGTTTAATGGTTTGCAATTTGCAATTTCCGTGTTGGCTCTGAAGTGAAGTACGCCTTTCACTGGAAACTAAAGCAATGTAAGTACTTAAAACACCTACATTTAAAGGCGAATTCTAAACAGACCCGAATAAGTATCGTCCAATAATGCTTCGTAACGCCATGAAAAAAATAATGGAAAGAACATTAGCTTCTCAAATTAAAATCTACCTAGAACACAACCAAATATTGGGTGAAAATCAGTTTGGATTCCAGGAAGGGAATGGTAAAACAGATGCTAGTGTTCACATGGTGAGACACATAAATACTGAAATAGTTAAATGTCTTTACGTTGCCGCAATCTCAGTTCATCTAAAAAAAAATTTTTGGCGTTCTATTTCATCACACGTTAGTTATAACATTGGAAGAAGTAGGAACCATTGGCAAGACGAAGGATCTTCTGAATAGTAACTTGTCTGAACAGCCACAAAAAAAAACAGGAATTGGCAGCAACTACAGCCAATCAGCGCGAATTAGTGTTGGGGTTCTATCCTTGGTCCCATCCTTTTCTTGTTATATACGAACACTTTGTCCAATTTAGAGGTTACTGCAAAACTAGTGATTTACGCGGATACAGTTCTGATTTACTCAGGCAAGACTCCAAACTTCGTCCAACTCATATCGTGCAACTACTAATGATTGATGAACTTGGAGGCTGAATATCTCGAAACTGGAAAAATGACACAAAACATTTTCTTTCACTCACCTCTTCAACTTTTCTGGTAATTGTTGAGTTTCAAGGAGAGAGAAGCACATCCTCAATACAAAATTGTGCTTATTTGATAATCGCGTGGCTATAGAATTCACTATCGTAGATATACAGCTTACCAATATGCATGCCATTGGGGGAGTTTCACACTACTCAGAAGGTTTTTGGAGCTTCATTGACAGCCGAATTCTTCGCATGGACCGGAATTTTATGCTATTTTGAGAGGTATGTACCACGATTCTGGTGTCTTTGATTCACCACAAAGAAAATCTTCTTCACATTTTGGCAACCATGAAACCAGATCGGAAAACTACCATGCATACCTTAGTAATCGTCGTGGAAATCAATATTCAACTTAAAAAAATAGCTGGTGATTTTTTAAGGGAGCATGTAATTTTTCAGCTTTGTTCATTCTCCATTGAAGCCTTCCTTGGTTAAACATTCCAGGATTTATAGCATTTTGGATTTTTTTTTTGAAATTAGCGCCAACGTAACGTTCGAGCTCTGAAATGTCATTCGATTTTGTTTCACTCGTCAACGGTGATGGACAGCACTATTTCCAGCCAGCAAGATCAATTTTTGAGTTATCGCCAACCAATGAAGAAAGAGAATAGGAGCATAAACGTGTGATGGCAGAAGAAATTGTTGAACTTAACGTCAAACTACTGTTATGTTGAACTAATTGTCAGTGCATTTGTCAAACGCGTTCGTAAACAAAAGTGTCTGAGTCGTGTTTCGGAGCGGAAATAATTGTCTGTGCTGTTTAAATCGATGTGATTTCGAGTGTTAATTATAAAGTCTGGTTTGGGACACTACAAGATAGTGCAAGAAAAAACTAAATGGAGTTGCTGTAAAATCGAGAAGCAGCAATATGAAGTGCGTCGTTGAAAACTGCAAGAGCGATTCGCGTTTTCGCAGTTTGGGAGTCTCCTTTCATGCGTGAGTGTACCCTTAACTACTTATAGAAGGTACTAGTAGTGTACTAGGTGAAATTAGTGTAAAATAAGAGTTTTTTTCAAAAGCATGTTTTGTTTACATTCTTCTGTCATATGTCCATTTTATGGATCAGTGGCGTGCTTGAAATTTTTTTTGGGAGCAAGATTCGCGTATTGGTATTTTAATAGAACATTATATTATTAATCAAGCGTTTACAATTATTAATTAAATAGATGCTTGTAGTTTCCCTTTAGAAGATCATATAAGAGCATTATGGATGCAAGCAATTGGCCATATCGATTTAAACAGAATACATTTAATTTAATTTAAAATAAATAAAGAGCTTTTGGGGCCGTAATTCCGCCAAAGCCGGTCCCAAGCCCGGTTGTAAAAGGAAGAGGGTGGCATTTAAATCATAGTTATAAATTTTTAATTCACCTTTTCCTATAGACACTTAAAAATAATTCTACAAGCAACGTGTTTCACTTTGGGTGATATGCTGGATTGGTTTACTACTCGTTTAACTTTGATTTTACATTCAATGAAATATCTGTAATTTCAGTTTGATATTACAATTTTGTTAAATTGGGCTTACGATTTCAATTACTGTTTGAATTTCCCGCCAAAAATTTCTGCCCCATAAAATTGTTAATGTAGTCCGCCGATGATCGTCACTACCACGTTCAAAGTGACACTACCACAATCAGAAAGTGATACCACAGAATTTGTTGTCGTTCCACTCCATAGTTAGCTCTGTTTCGCCAGCATTGGTTTGTGGCGGTCGAATAAATATCCCAGTGGGAAGCGATGGTCGCACCCTATCGCTTCAATTGGGCTCATTAAAACGGCAAAAAAAAAACGCCACCTCATGCAATCATTGTAAATATGAATAAGATTTAAAAAACTGATGGTTCATTAATAACTATTGATGTGAACTGTTGAAAATAGTGATTATTAATTATAAAATTTGTTGATATTCTATTCTTGAAGATTGAAAAACAATGATTTCATGGTTCTTGTAAGAAGTTAGTGTTTTTGCGTATCTGAAAAATGTTTACTTGTCATGTATTAAAACCGTAGCAAACTCTTAAATATTACAAGTTTACCAAAAATTTGATAGTCGAAAATTGCTACTACTGCAAATTATTAAGCTTAAAAAGAAAAGAGGCTACCGTTTATTGACGGCAGTTTGATCTATGATGGATGAGACTTTCCATTTATTCTTTCTAAATTTGATACTGAATACGACTTTAAAAGATATAAACATTAATCTTAATTTTCTTTTCATTCATCACACTGTGAAAATGAATGAATAATTTTGAACTGGCGTATACATAAATATTGCAGTTGTAGCTCATAACAAATCAGTACGGTAAAGTTAGTACTCATAGGTATATTATGTATACAAAATCCATCCAAAAAATCTGCTTGGTAAATTAAAATTGATTAGTGATAAACTAAAACATTCAATTCCCAACAAATTACTCGTGGAATAAGATAAACAAACGACTTTCTCCTTCAACAAGTTCAAAATTGAATATAGTTACTTCTGGCGAATTTCGTATTGCCATCTTTCCTTACGAGACCATCCGCCATTTGGTGAAACTAAGTAAACAGAACAGCGAACAAACAATTTGCAAGTCTTGTCTCCGTGGAAAAACTGTTAATATTATATGCATGAGAATCAAACCGAATTGTAATGGAAGAGCTAAATTCACTTTCATTCTTCTAAATTTGAACGCATCCCGCAAGGAGTTTCACTCGATTTCTTTTCGAAATTAACAAATGGAAGCGGAAGTAAATATTCAACATTTCCCGAGAGACTTTGAGAAAATATTCAGAAAGGTTGTATGTTTATTTTTGTCAGGGTAGAAAACGAAGTTAGTTTTATGTTCAGTACTTGTGATGTCTGATGATTTAGAGATTGTTTTTGATACAATTCCAAACCTTAACGATTGCCTAGAGTTTCAATAGATAGAACTTATAGTTTTGTCCACTATTAACTACGTTCTCTAACGAAATAACCAGCCAAACTGAATAGCTTTTGTATAATTACTCGCACAATCACTCAACATGCAATAGTCGGAACATATTCAAAAAAAACTGTTTTAAAAATTTATCTATCTATTCAAATACTCCAATTCAAGGATCAACTCATAACGTTATCGTGTTCAGCTCTATACTCGTCGTCAACTATTTACATGCTCTCATCCAATTTTGCACTTAATTTCTATTACACGATTTTGAAGTGTTACAAGCCAACCCCTTCAAAATGAGCATTCCACATCGGGATGAATTGCTTCAGTCAGAAACGTGCAATCCGTTTTTCATTTGCATAGTTGACATGACAAAACTAGCAACAGGATCCCGAGGCAAAATCGCGACGAACAATGCTTTTTGAGGTGAAAATGAACAATGCTTGGAAGCCGGTTTTTTTTGGAAAAGAAGCACTAACAAATCTGCATCGTTTACAATTTCCACCGGTGAAGGTATGCCTTCGGGAGAACACCATTTGTGTGTGGTGTTGAATTTGAGTTTAATTAATTACTTAGGGGATGTTTTGCTGGCGCAATGCCATATCAGGGATAGAAGGAGGATAATGAGGAGAACGAGCTTTAAAATTGTGAAACGTAGACGCATTCATTATCCAAGCGATGAAGAACGATAGATTGTGTTGGGCGTTGTAGCTAAAACGATAACCTTGCTGAGAATGTAATTATAAGTAAACGGCTATGGTTCAACAAATTTAGAACACTTGGCTTTTTTCAACGAAAAAAAAAATCATAAAGATGATGAGTTTTATTCTAGGTCTAGAACAGTGGTACTAGACGTATCATCTTCTTGGCATGCGTACCATTGCATAATATTTCGCAATAAGCACTAAGCAAAAAATGTTTTGGTTCACAAAAATACCAAATTTATACATCGACCATGAAATATTTTATTTATATCTTCAAGGATAGAATATTTTGGATTGCTATAGCTAAAAACTTTAACATTTATTGCCGTTTTTTAGATTGTTTGCAAAATTATAAATTGTGTTTATCAATATCAGTTATTAATATTACAGGGAATAAAAAAGTTGTATCTGTCGATATTTCTATATTGTACAAATATTGTCACAAATTAGCAAATTCAATTTAAAAAAATTAACTTAACTTGCAATAGTATTTGTTGACATATCGTATGTGATGTATGCCTCCGCTGTATCCATAATCCTTATTGTATTAATGTGGCATTATATCATAGTTATGTCTCGATAATCCGAAAAATTTATTGCCCAGCTCCATTCAGTTCATCGAAATATCCGGATTGTTGTTAATAGTTTTAATATGTCATTCACGTGCAAAAGAAAAACTAGTAAAATATTCAGATTTTATTCTCCGAAAAAATTGATTTACGAGAAAAATGTGCATAAGGAAATATAAATGTTAACTTTTCTAATCGCCCAAAAAAATGAAATTGAAACTTTTAACATAGCTTAACGTTTTATGATCTTTAGAGTTTATTTGAAGTGTTTTTGAAAAGAAATTTGTATGTGTTAATATTTTTATCGTTGATAAATCTCGAAGGAAAAGTCGTATTGATTTTTTGAGGTGTCAATCGAAGTTTATTTGCAATTTCACGAGCTGATTCAAATTTGGTAAACTTTGGTCTAGTGTTTTTTTTTTTATTTTGATCCCTCCAAGGTCATTAGAATTTACAAACCCCTGTCAAATTTCGATAAAAATGTGAAAAATTTGGGTTTTTCCATCTGGTTTGCGTTACACGCAATAAATGCTTATAATAATAATTCCAATACTCTAGACAGTTCCTGTTTAAAAACCAATCAAATTTTATTTTCATGATTCCAAAAAAAAAATTAGAAAAAACGTTATTAATCGCGACAACTAAAATGGTTGCTATGAATAATATTGCCTAATTTCTCGTTTTATAAAGGCGTGGTTGTCTTTTCGATCAAAATTTGTTTACATTTGCACGATTTGAGCAGCTTTTCAATAATTTTAGAGCAACCGTTCTATACTTTTTTAAATATATGTAAAAATGTTTTCTGTCAAATTTGCGTTTTTGGTAATCAATGCTTTGGAAGAGCAAATGTTTCAATGGTTTATAAATAAACACCAAATCATAGATAGCAACACGTATTCATACAAAAACAATTACCAATTAATATCTATAATGAATAAGTGGTTGTTAATATTGTTAATATTACCAAATTTGAGTTACTGCAATGGCACTGTTGTGCTTTCGAACAGTCAAAGTGACAAACGAACTTCAGTTAATTTGACAAACAACCTCCAAAAAAACCACGAGATATGTCGTTTTCGTACCATTAACATATCCAATATTTGCGAGTCAGCAACCATTGTATTATATCCTTCTTCACTAGTCGCAGCCACCATGTTTGTTAGTGAATTGTCAGAACCATATGACATTTACATTCAGTGTTGCTGATATGTCATCATGAGAGGGAAACATGGACTTAATGTGCTGTTATTTGAATTTATAGTAAAAGTTATTTCCGAACCAGTCTCACATTTGGATTGATGGTATTGTCAATAAACAAATGTAACGAATTTGTGGAAGATTTAAATTATTGGTCCAATAGTCAAAGGTGGTTGTGTATTTTCCAAAAAGAATTCCAGCTTCATACGCTATCAAATCTTTCCGACGCATGAATATGTCCTGTGACCGCGTACACAGTCAACGGCAGTTTGGGTCGCTAGTTTTGAAATAATTTTCAATTCAACACCCAGAATTCCGTTTGAAGAAAATATTTCTCTAAATTTACGTCCCTGAAAATTGACGCACAATTTGTCCAGGACAATTTGCCACTTTGAGTCACTCAGGAACTTCTATTGCTTTGTCAAAAGCTACCAAGGTCGTATTTTAATCAAACTGATTCTTGTGACGAAATATTTTGGAGATTATTGAGAGAACAAAATTTGCGGGCAGTTTATATACTTCTAGCACAAATAGTGATGATGTAAGAAGATAAGGCGCCTAGACCCAACCATAAGAACCTTCTGCTCCGTTTCTTGAAGTAAATTTTTTCCCTCTGCATAGATAATAATATCTAGATAAATAATGTCTATGCTATGCCGCTATTACCACTGTTTTACTGACCCGGCAGGAGCGTAGTAATTTTTCCTGTCCACTGGGATAATGGTCTCACATTACCACTTCCACTGTACCAATTACAAACGGATATTGATGGCAACTGAATGCTGAAATTCGGTCATAAGAAATTGTTGACATTAGTGCATTATGATTTATAATTATAAAAATAATTTACTGGGATGGAAAACGACAGTTGCATGCCGAATTACAGACATGACGGGCATGATATTAAATTGTGATTTCAATCAGGAAAATTTTTTCAGAAATTAGCAATCAAATCATGGTTCTCCTGGTTTTTTTCGAGGTAATAAATTTCATGAGATTTAGTACACTTAAGGGGTAACACTACTCTAGCGACCTCCTTTTTTCATGTTTTTCGTAAGTAAACAAATAAAAAAACACCAAATTAAGGTAGTGTATTGTATAACTCAAAATGTACCAAAAAATATTTTTTTTCCAAAATGGCGGTCACAGGACGCCATATTCGGCTGTTGTGTTATCCACCTTTAAAAAGTTAGCGGTAACTTTTCTCTCAAACGGTCGCTCCTAGAACAATAAATTAAATTTTACCTCGAAGTGCATACTAATAGCTAGTGAAGTACGTAGGAGATATTTTAAAACTAATTTTTAACAAAATAGCGCTTTTTTGAAAAAAACAACGATTTTTGACAAAAAATTTAGCTGTAAATTGTTTATAAAATTAAAAATAAACAATTAACCAAAAAATCCTTACGTTTTCACTAGATTTCGGTATTTCAAAGTTACTGTTAAAATTTTAAAAGATCCATGCACCCGTTGCAAAATAATTTTACCGGTAAGTTTGAAAAAAAGTGATTTTGAGAAAAACGCGTTTAAAGTTTTTGTAGCTGTTAAGTTGTCAAAATCAAAAAGTGTTTTAGGAGCGACATCTATGGGCCTTCTTTGAAACTATAAATACCTCACGAGGTGTAGGTACTTACTATCCCGAGAGGTATATCGAAACAGCTGTTTTTTCTTTGGCCCCTTAGTTCCGATATTTTCTCTCTCCAGACTTCGATTAACGCCAGCTCCTCGCCGCACGCCCAAAACTTCTTTTGTTTTCGCCGCCGATTAGCATCCATTCTAAACTCTACAAAAGTAAATAATTTGCTAATTATAGCGAGAAGTAATTACTGTTAACAATTCTGTTACTTTTCTGTGACATCAATACCACTTGTCATTCTCATCAAAACACGATTTGACACTTGCTGAATGCGCTGAAATACAATTCTTTGCAGCATTGCCTATGGCATTGCCATGATAAACCATGAGATTTCAAGATGATTTCGATGAAATCTACAAGATTTCGGCGCGACTAGATTTCGATTTTCATATGGGAAATCTCAAGATTTCGAAGAGGATTTGGAAAATTTCCCGAAATCTCGAGATTTGGGGTAGATGAAAACGTGGTATAACAAGACTACTTGCTATCCCGAGAGGTATATCGGAACAGCTGCGCCCAGCGGCGCGTGATTCACCGACAGCGTGCGCGGGGTTCTGGGATGCGGTGCAGCAAAATCGCTCAGTTAGTCCTTTAGAAGTTTTTCCACGCTATAAAACTACCAACATCTCATTTTTATGACCCTAAAGTACAATTTAAGCAAATAAAAAAACAAATTTTTGAAAATCCTAGAGTAGTGTTACCCCTTAATACCACGAAACGTTTCTGTCTTAAGGGTTGGCGAGACAAGCTGACACAAATCTTAAAAGATTTCACTGTCTTGACTCCACATTCTCCATATATTATCGGCATTCGGCAAAAAAGCTGTTCAATTTGTTTTTATTCTAATAGGTGCTAAAGGGTAGAAAGTTTAATCCTTTATATCAGGTTAGTCCACAAGTTCTCGCGTATTTTCCCTTAGTCATTTGGATGAGTCATATTTTTCGAATAAAGGTAACTAAACAATACACAATGAAATGGAACCTTTTCTGAATCGCATTGTAACAGAGGACGAAAAGTAGATAGTTTATAACAACGTCGTGTGGAAAAGACAATAATGGGTGGATGCAAATCAGACACCAGAACCAACTGGCAAACCAGGACTGCAAGATCCTTTCATCTGTTTAGTGGGATATATCAGGAGTTGTCTTTTTGGATTGCTGCATCCTAATGGATATGTATTGCGGTGAACTCAGTACGTTGGAAGCAAAATTGATTGAAAAACACCCTTCTTTAGTGAACAGTAGGAAGATTCTACTGCAAAAATCACCTCAGATATATTGAAGGAATTTAACTGAGAATGAGCATTCAGCATATTCTCCAGACATTTCTCCAAGAGATTTTCATTTGTTTAGAAGCTTGCAGTTTTTTTAGGTGGAAAACTATTTGAAAACAAAGATCATGTCCAAATCTGCCTAAATACATTTTTGAATTCAAAAGATAAGAAATTTTATTCCGATGTAATTCAACAAATATAGGAAAATATATAATCGATTGATCTTAATTGTGTTTTTTATGTAATTAAATCTACCTTAAAAAAACGTGGGGACCTTTTGAATGACCTGATACTAAGATTTAAGCTCACCATAGGCACCTGAATGAAAACAAGCCATGTTTTTCATGGTCATGTTGTTACTATATTCGGGTCGTTACCGTAACATTGAAAGATATTATTAACATTCTGTTTATTTGATTTTCGAAAATTTTGAAACAATCTCAGAAATACAGAAAACAAACAGTTAACACTTTGATTGCAATTATCTATTACAGCTTGTAATTCACGGCGAATGTTATCTTATTTGGTTAAAACACTCACTCAAATATTTAATCTAATTGTTGAACCTATGCTACTGGAATTAACTGCGATTATTTGCAGCTTTCAGGAACCTTCTCATTTTTTTGATGCCTGCAGTTCAAAACGAAGCTTTTAGGCTTCAAATGTAATCATGTAATAATGCTTGATCTTGAACCACTTAACATTTGTTGCATGTTTTGGTCTTTGGAACGACACTACCAACGAATAGCATAATGAATGAAATTGTATTCGTCATGGATGCAGACGAGACACTTTAATAATGAGATAAAAATAATTTTAGATAAAAATATCTAAGACTTGAAGAGAAAGAAATGAGGCGCAATAAACAATTGACGGTTACCGGTCCTTGAAATTAGATACTCTTCGTAGAAAGAATGTATAAAATGTGAAAAGATTTCTGATTCACATACAGTTTCCAAATATTTTTTTTCCGAGACCACTGCCACCTTTCCGTGGGAAAATGTCTTCAATGGTGTACTCGCTTTGCATACTTATTTTAATGTTAGAGGCGTGGACGTGCTACGTCCTCGGCCACGGCATGATGTTGGATCCTCCAGGACGAGCATCGCGATGGCGTTTCAATAGCTCAGCTCCTGCGAACTATAATGACATGGAGCTGTTTTGTGGTGGCATTGTCGTGAGTAGCGCGAATTGTTTATAATTTCATACTCACTTTGCGTATCAGTTTAAATGAAGTCGAGTAGCATAAAAGAGTCCTGTTGGTTAGCTAAATTCCTATTTTTTCAATTGGTTATTACAGAACACATGGCAAGGACACGGCGGCAAATGTGGGATATGTGGCGACAATTATGGTTTGTCCACACCACGTCCCCATGAATTAGGGGGAGAGTACGGCGAAGGACATATTGTCACTACTTACAAATCTGGGTCAAATATTCCCATTAGTGTGAAAATCGTTGCGAACCACAAGGGACATTTCATTTTTGATATTTGCAGTTTGGATTTAGGACCGGAACGGGAACAGTGCTTTGATCGTTTGAAAACGTCGGATGGCGAGGCTATGTACCAATTGAACAGTGACGAGAACAGAATGTACCAATTGCAAATTTATCTGCCGCCGAATCTTGAATGCAACCATTGCGTGCTTCGATGGACCTACACAGCTGGTAAGTGAGATTCGGAAATTGAAATGGTCGTTCAAAGGATCCAAGCTATTTTGTTTTATTTCTTCTTTTCATAAAAGCGAATATGTGGGGACCATGTGAGGATGGAAGCTCAGCTCTTGGGTGTGGTCCTCAGGAGATATATAGATCTTGCGCGGACATAACGGTGAAACGACAGCTTTAGCTGGAAAAGATTGCAAAATAAACGATTTAAACATTGATCCGATGTTTTATTAGAAATGTTTGCGTCTATATTTCATATGCTATTTTCTTACTATCCAACGTTTTTTCTTGAAAGTATCTTAAACAAGTGGTTTTACTTTGAAATTCAGCTGAATTGAACTAAGTGCTTATTAGTTACATGAAAAGGTTGCAATATTTTCGTCGGAAAAGCAATATTTTCTTTCGAAAATGAAGCTCATCTGATGAAATTACCGCTTTTATCCGATGAAACGTGAAATAGATACTAGAACAGCTCCACAACGACCACTCTTATTAAATTAACGCAGTAAACACTAAGCAACCGACTTAATCCAATTACAAAGTGAATACATTATCTTATCTATATGCAAATCCAATAGTTGATGTGTTTCAAATGTACTAACAGCTTATCACATTACCAATGAGTAACTTGAATCCTTTGAGAGGTTGGCAAAAGGATTCATGTCTCAATGCCCAAATGTAATTGCATTACGAGCTAAAATGTGTTTACGCACAATATTAGTTTTCAATCCTATTAACCCATTTGTAATTTTAAGTGCAGACTTATATCATCATCAGGTCCAGAAGGTATTTACTCTCGTCACGTTTTCCTAGTAGTTGGAAGGATAATCGACGGTGTTGTAATTAAGCTTCAGTATTTGTTATTGCAATAGAACCGGAAGGTTTCTGTTGAACTCTCATAACATTCTACATAAAATTCAACGGCAGGTTTAGTACATGTCGTTTCTGAATAGAAATTAGGTTGAATTTTAAAACAATTATTAATTTATATGATGATGAAAGCTTCAATTATGATGATAATGGCTTTCAGTTGATCAGTCTTATGCGAAATTTGACCTAAGCTTGTTAAAAAAATATATTAACGATTGAATTGAAAAAATTAAATGGATAAAATTTTGATGGCAATGAACTAGGAAGTTGTCAATTTGTGTAAGTAATAGATATTTTCAGCATAGGATTGGGTTGAATGCTACTAATCTCGTTATTTCAGGTATTTCACTTATACTTGTAAAGCAGTAAGCCTCACTATGAAGTAAAGTCTCATAATTAAGTACGTTGTAATAACACAGCGACACATTATACAATTTTAATTCTGATAAAATACATCAAATTTAGCACCTAACGACAGTCCGACAGTTGAATAGTCAGAAACTGGAATAAAACTTGTTTGACATTTTCTGTACTCAAAAATGTAGATTTATCCACGTAACAAGAATACCAAGTATAAATTTTCAGTCCTACACTGAACCTTAAAATCGTTCAATTCAATCTTTAAATCGTCCAACTTGAAATGAAATGTTTTCTTATTAATGACCTTTTAATGGTATAGTCACTGCTTCATATCAGCTACATCATTATGAAACAGATTTGCTTCATAATGAATTAATACACTGTACATCAATGAAAGTTGTTTGGAATTTTCGTTTGAATCTTAGAGTTTAAAGATGGAATAGAGAATGAAGCTTTTTTTACGAGGAATGCAATATCGAATGGATATTTATAATACTCATAAAAACCCAAAAAAGAAGTGGATTTGATTCTTTATAACCTACACAATATATAAAACCTATAAAAATTAGGTGTTCATTTTTGGGACACATACGTTTCTGAATAATTGCTGTTGGAAGGTCTTACGAAAATGAAGCAAAACAGAGTGAAAGTTTAATTTAAAGAAGAACAGTTAATTTTTAATCAATAAACCACATTTTGTATTAATTCTGATTATTAACAAATATATATTTCGGGACACAGTTAGAACCTTCTTCAGTGTTGTTTAAACTGATAATTGAAGAAATCCTTAATACCTAGTTCTTCAATACTCCTGATAATATTTCTTCAATTATCAGTTTAAACAACACTGAAGAAGGGTCTAATTGTGTCCCAAAATATATATTTGTTAATAATCAGAATTTATAAAAGTGGTTAAAAATTAACTGTTTTTCTTTAAATTAAATTGAGACACACAACGAGAAACTCAGACGATTCTTTGCGAGCGAAAGTTGTTCCATATGTTCGAATCCCTACAAAAAGTCTATCAAAAGATATTTTCTGGAAACACTAGGTGGTTTCATATTTCACAGTTGCGAATTAGTGAAATGAGTTAAAGCCTGATGGGACATCCAATGAAGCTGAATATCTACATCCCTCGTTGAGAATAGCGTTAAAAATATGGAGAGTTGATCTTGGTCTATTGATAATTTACCATCAGATATCTAGTTAAGGCCACAGGGATCTCATATGTAGGTATTCAAAGAATCTTCACCAATGAACTGCTTATAAAAAAGTCACTGTATGTTGCGTACCAACAATGTAAGTCGAAAAGAAAAAAAAGGGAAGAGTTGACATTTTTCTGACCAGGACAATTTTTTTGTTGCGATTTACGCCTGAATATGAAACCTGGGTTCTTTTGAGACGAAGCAGCAGTTGATGGTACGGAAGTGGTTCTCCTTACCGGTACTGAGGAGGAGGCGGCAGCCGCCAGTGCTGTGCGTCTGAAGGGTGGAGGCTTCTGGAGGGAAAGGCCCTATGGGCACTCCACAGTACTGAAAAGTCTTTGTGGGAAGCAATTTTATGTCAACATGGACTATAGAGTGCCAACACTGGACTTTGGAACAAATTTCTTGACCGTCGTCCCTTCAAGAGAAGAGTGGGAGAGCGGGGGGCTAGCCGGAAAAGGAATTGTGTCAGTGTACACGGATGGCTCGAAAACGAGCACGGGCACGGGAGCAGGAATCTTTTCTGAGTACTGGGGCCTTAATATATCGTTGGAGCTCCCCGTGCACTGCACAGTTGTGCAGTCGGAAATAACGGCAATCTTGAGAGCTGCGAAAGAAGTTAACAAGAGAGGAGAAGTCGATAAAGACATCACTTTCTTTGTGGACAGCAAAGCAGCCATAAGGATGCTAGAATCAGTCTTAGTGTCCTCCAAATTAGTTGAAACCTGCAGGTCGGAACTGAGGAGGATCTTTCAAAAGAACAGTTTAAAACTGTGTTGGGTTCCTGGGCACAGCGAAGTGCACGGAAATGTAAAAGCGGATCAGCTCGCTAGGGAGGGATCCCGTGAGGCGCACCTGCATGAGAAAGTGGGGGTAGGGGTCTCAATGAAAGTTCTTAGGCAGGATATGAAGGTATCAGCCTACGAGCTAGCATTGAAGCGCTGGAGAAATTTAGGCACATGCTGTACCGCTAGACAGATGTGGCCAAATTATAACAAAAAGCGCACTCTGGGCTTGTTATCCCTAGACAGAGGTGCGATAAGAAACCTTGTGGGTATACTGACGGGTCATGTGGCTTTCGGTGAACATGCAAGAAGAATCGGGCTCCCAGCGAACGACCTGTGTCGAAGCTGCGGTGATGAAGAGGAGACGGAATCTGTAGAGCATCTTCTCTGCAGTTGTCCGGCTCTAGCGAATAATAGGAAAAAACACTTAGGTGCTTTCTTTTTCGGGAAGCTAAGTGAGCTTAGTGTTATGAGAATGGATCAGTTCCTGGATTTCCTCAAGGAATCGGGGTGGTTCATGGAGTAATATGGTAGTTTTTCCATGTCTTCAGGGCACAATGAGCCAACGGAGCCTAAGTGAAGTGGAAGCCGTGCGGCTTAGCAACCTTCAACCTACCTACCTACCTACCGGTACTGAACAAATTGAAAGTTTCGTGGTTGGCGGGCAAATAGATTTTTTCTCAGAATAGGAGGGAAACAGCTGTAAATAACTACTTGCTGAAAGTAGTCATCACTGTACTTTCACTATGAACTAATTGTAAGAAACAATTTCATTTGAATATCCTTCCAATGCAGCTACAATAGCACTACATTCACTTAACCCAATTTAAAAGGGTATTGTTGATTGCTTCATCTTCATACTCCACCAAAAGCTCGATCAATGTTTTCCATAAGAATATCAACTGTTTTTCGATCATTATACTAACAAAACTACTTGAAATTTCTCCATAAACATCTCACAGTAGCGCTCAATTGCAAATGCATGCTGTTGTAGCTTTATCATGGCCAAAGACTTTACTCAACTTTCTCACAGTTTTCGCGACATAATAAATATTTTTTTCTTCATTTTTTCCAGCGTTATTTTAACACAAAATGGTCATCTTATTTCAGTTTAACAGTTTTGACAACACATATCTGTTAGTATGTAATATACGCCACTGTTGCTCACGTTTCAAAAGGAAAGTAACATAAGGCTCCTTCCTTATTCAAATAGGATGCGATCAATCAAATGTAAATAGTTCATTTTAAATAGCGTTGTGGACTCAAGTCAAAATTTTCAGATTCTCCACACTTCCGCAGCATATCAAAGATAAAGGTGGCGCAGTCAGTTTCCAAGTTCAGCATATCAGTTTGAAGTTCAATCTCTTATGGTGACGCCTTCACACGACAAATGGATTCCGGTCAGATATAAAATGTCTTCCACAGACCAACACAAACACATCCTTTGCTGTCTCGATTGAAGTGATTCATTTTGAGAAGGCATCTTAACTCCAACTGGGATTCGATTGTCGTGTGAATGCGTTGTCATTACAGATTGAACCTTAGACTGATATGCTAGATCCGGAAACCGACCGCTTCAACATGCTGTTGACCCCATACGACCGACATGCGTGCGCGTTTGTCATTATGTAGACGCGCTGCGGACGTAGTGCAAATTAACCGAACAAATGTGGTGCGGATGTGCTGCAGACATTCCAAAATGTTGACTCGGGAAGTTGTTTATATATATATATATTTATTATATATATTTTTTCGCAATAAGAAATAAGAAAATATGATATGAAACAAATACAGTTTAAGTGAATGTAGTACCCAGAATATTCTATTTAGTAAGCACCACACATCTGCTATAAAGTGACAATAAGTTTTTTCAGATTTTAATAAATTGATTAATGTCCTGAACAACCTAATTCATTCTTTCAGTACAGTTTAACATTCGGTTTTACAAATTATATTTCAAAAAAATCTTGAATCTTTTGAAATATATTTTCAAGAATCTCTGAAGGCTATTAAAGTTTTCTTAATGCTATTGACAGCATGAAGTTCCATCTAATTTGCTAGCAGAAAACGTTGCTTTGTTCACTACTTTCCTTGCAAAGTGGTTTTCCATTTAAGATTATGCAAGCTGAAGAATTAGTGAACGTCATCATGAAATAATTTCCATCACAAACGGAAAAGCTGAAAAGGAGATTATGCAACATGGCACTATAGTTGCGGTGTTTCCAGGATAGTTAATATTGCTCTTGTAAAGTTTTTGAAAATGAATTGAATAACGACGAAACACTTTTGACAAAATGCAAAAAGAAATGTGCGAAGTATATATTAAAATATACGTTTTAATTATTATTTCTTTTTATCTCATTGTAAGCTCGACTTTTTTTGAACTACTTCAGCATAATTGACTAAGACGTAAATATTTTTATGATGATTAAGTAAATTTTTGAACATTCTAGCAGTTATTTTCAACACTGATGAAAAAGAACAGAAGGGATTAAGTTAATTGAATTACCAAATCATTCTCATCCATCATATCTTAATTATTACATAATTAACTTTGGGGAGATTCTATTAGATCTTCTGTGGACACCCAAATGGGTGTTATTGTCGCTTGACTTTTGGTTTATTTTGGAAATGAAAAACGAATTGTTAAGATAATTTTTTGATTAGCTGAAAATTATGTTGAAGTCTTAATTCATTTCGATGGTTTGAAAATTTCATTAAAATGTTTAAAAATGATTAATGCAAGAACAAAGTCCGCGAACATCTTTTGTCCGAAATATGATTGAAGTATCTGCATGTAACAATTCTTGTCTAAAAAACATGTTCACTGAATGGTAATGTTAACCAACTTTCTCATGTTATCCTGTTCAGTATAAACTTTTACTCTTTTCAAAAGTAAGTTCATGCGTGCAAAATTTGTATTTCAGGATCTCATATTTTTGGATGCAGCCATCCAGAACATCATCACTGTAAGAACAACGTAAGGAAGGAAACAATATCCAATTTATGAGGTGTAAAGATGTCTATCCACAGTTTGGGTTCCCGAAAGTAAGTTGAGAAGTTTTCAAAGCTTTCATCCTGTTTCGTTCTGTGTTATAATATGTAATAGACTTCCAAACTGTTAGTTGGGTATGTTAAATTATTTTGTTCAAATTCGGAATCATACCCATATGGATCTGAAAGTAGCTTTACTCAGATATTTGTATACGAAGTGGCTTATAGCATTAGATATCATATTGAAGTTAATGCTTCCTAATGAACATCAGTTATTGAATCCACTTGGGATTAAATTAAAGACTTAAGGAGGTTGGCTGGTTGTCGACGAAATAATTTCAGAGACTATTAGCAACATTTACAATGCGGTTTCTATGTGCTCTACTATATCCAGCAGCTTTGATTCCTTTTACTATTGATGGTTTTTAAATATTAGTGACATACATTTGGAATTCAACTATGTGACGCATCACCTAAATATTCACCAAGGTTGCATTTAACAGAGTATGTAGGAGGATTTATCTTTCGATTTCTGAGACCGAGTGTTACTAAAAAATTACATAAAGATGGTTGCTTTTCGATCAGTTTGCTATACGTTTACGCCCAAAATTTGCATATGGACCTGTCAACTATGTACACTGATAATGTAAAAAAAAATGTTTCATTGAAATACTCAAGTGATAAGTAAATATGTTTTCAGCAGTTAAAACGCAATTTTTTCTCCAATCTGAATAGAAAATGGCAGCAAATATACAGACATGATAGTTTTGCCTGTTGAATTTGACAGTTCAATTTATTGACAAAATCATCCATTCAAACGTGAGTTATAAGTCAAACAACATGCAAGACAAATTAAGTGAACTGGAAAAAACTTTTAAAACTAAATTTTGATGAATTCAACGCTTCAAATGACAGTATACATACCGATGATAGCTTAACAGACTTTACTGAAATCATATGTCACATTCATCTGACACTTTACATTACAAGATGGCGTTTGTGACAAATAAATGTTCTATCATTGTTACTGGAGGTCTTTTAAAAAACTTCAATAATCAAATCACACATTGTTCGAAAAACTACAAAGCATTCATCCTCATCCATATGTTAACCCATCACAAATTTACACCCGGGCAGAGATGAAACTAGTTTATCCTGAATTTACAATAAACCGTTGCCCATACATTTCTTCCCCTGAAGGTTACACTTAATTTAAGCGATAGGGTTCAACGGATTCTACTCAAACGGCCGCTGGAGTCTCAATTCAGTTTTCACACTAACAGCTTTGAAACTTGATTCGAAGCTATAAAAGTTGATTTTATAAGTTGGTAATTGTTTCGGTGCCATTCCAGATTGAAAAGACAGTTTATCTTGTTACTCGTAGTTTGTGGCTGGGTAAGTGATGTTTTGGGAAAAGTGTTGGGCGATGATTTTTTGAAAGTGTTGAGCTGAAAAATTCTAGTACAGTCGTTGGTAAAGAGATTCCATTCGTCAGTTGCTATCGAATAATATACATTTCACACTACGGTTTGTCTGATCTTGTCGAATCTACTTGGAAAACTGCATTCAAATAAGATTACATTTGGAATGCCAGAGTGCATAGATTTCAATGCAAGCAATGACTATCTAGTTAGAATTTCATCTATTGTTATATGGATAAATATCCCATCTCTTAAGCTGTGTATCTAAAAGAGTGTTTCTAAGTACACTCGTGTAGCAACATTCCAAAGTTGCTCTGGTCTAGAATATTCACACGCTCGGAAAATTCTTTTGAAAATCCAATGTGTTGAGTGTTGTTGAGGCAAGTCAAGTGGAATTGATTCGAATCTGTTTGGTTTTCAATAGGAAACATACGAGTAGAATTGACTGAAGGAGAGTGAAGGACTTTCATTGGAAAGCCTAGTATTCGAATGGTGTTTTGAGTGGATTTCGTTCACAAAAGATATTTAAAATTAACGAAGAGATGCTTTTCAGAGGATTTATTTAGCTGAAAAATTTTGATGCCCTTATGAAAATTTCCCGTCATTTGATTCGATTTCTGGAAGACTAAGCACTGACTGACTATTAAGTAACAGTGAGAACTTTCCAAGCAGCAAAAAAATTTCAGAAAGTTCATGAAAATATACATCTTACATTCGCTTCCCTTATTTAAAAAAAAGGAAGCGAATCCAAACGACGAGTAGCATAATTAGCAGCGACCATGAGACACAAGAAATAGTCAAGCAGACAATCCTGACCACAGAAGCTATCCAAATCATTTTTCAAAAATTGAGCAGTGCAACAGGATACAGTACCTTTTTGCGACAACGTTAACGTTTTAAACATCTTCAATGTCGAATAATTTTTTTTGACCTTTAAGTGGTCAGCCGGTGACGAATTGGCAACTTTCACTAAATTTTTCTTCAGGACATCTTACTTGCGTAACAGTTTTTGGGTTTATAGAAGATTCTCTTAACTGAAAACAATGTCTAATATTATCAAAAATAATTGTTCCAGGAATTTGCCTGTTAAAAATGCCTAAAAATTGATGCTGTCAATTTGATTACCCGCCAACGCTACTGTTTCGAAATACCGTGCGAACGCTTGAAGGTTAATCGCAAATAAAATCGATAGTAACTATTGACATTTCATATATAATAATGTTCTAATACTTTATACGAATTTTCAGTTCTAATGAAAATTTACTGAGATGGAATATATGTTTTGACCAGTGTATCGTATTCACCGAAAGATCGGCGGTAATTTTTTCCATGCATCCTCGAGTAAAACAATGAACAGTTGGTTTATACGTTCATTTTATAGTCCAGCTTGTTTCTGAGTCTCCGTCTAGGATGCTCTGATGTCAGTGAGCGCAGCGGAAATGATTGCCTTGCTTGAAATTCCATTGGTGTGGGAGCTTTTATTAATGACGGAAGGCTTTTGGAAGAAGCGAGATTGGGTCCGATCGAACTCTTGTATGGAGTGATTTTTCACACAAATGTTGTTATGTACGTGATTATTTTCTTATTGATGCATAAAAAGAAAAGTTAAAAAAACAGCATTAAGATATTTTTGCTTACCTTGAGACTCAAATATTACTGAATGCCGTTTTTTGTTTCTGCAACTGTCTGAATCGCTAGGAAAAGTAGAAATCAAACTGAATTCAGCCCAAGTATTTAATTCTGAGTTAGGCTGGAAGTAAAAAGGTAAGACATATTTTACGCAGAGCAACATTTATTATACACTATCTAACAGCACATACCTAAATGATATGATTTACCATTTTGGATAAAATTATGACCGTTGATCGATTTTTTTCCAAAAAATGATTGTTTACTCAACTTTGCCAAACAAAATTTGTTTTTATTTTGGTCAATCTTTTGAATATCTTAACTTTCAAAACAACGAATTGATCCATTTAATAAACTTCACAACACAAAACCTCCGTTTCACATAATGTTCACTTGTCGATGATATTGTTCAGTGGAGTGCAATTACAATAATTGCTTTTCAACTACTATCATAATGTCCTTGTGCATGGCCAACACCGTTTGAGGAAAGTTTTCAAACAATTCAAGAGCTTTTGTTTGTTGGTAATTATAGCGTTCAACTATTGTTGTCTTGCCGAAAGTGGTTTCTTATTATGCAGCCATAAAAGACACTTAAAGCGTTGAGCATTCAAGGATAGTGTGGTGCTTATGTATATATTTTTTTCTATATTAAGGAAGGCATAATAACGTAGACGAAATAATTGAATTTTGGTCCATTGATGTTTGGTGTCTTAGGTGAAATTACGGCGTATTAAAAGAAGGTATATGCATCTGCCATTTTATTCAATACATCAGTATATTGGACCGACCAATCATCAAAATCGGGCACCATGGGAGCGTCACTTTCCATAAGGATCATCCCGCAGAATGTGATAATCTCTACTGTGGTTTTCTGCACTGCACGTGTCATCATCTTAAACCGATTTCTGTGGACTCACATTCAATTAAGTTTCTCGTCCATTCGCTGGCTTGGGACAGTTTATAAATTCCACAGGACGACTAGTGTATAGCTGTACCGCAGGAGGAATTATGGAGAAATTACGATATAATCCAGCAAAGGATGAGATCATCAAACATAATTGATATCAATTATATACATATATGTTGTCATTCAGTGAGTCCTAGAACAATGCCTTGGGGAATTTTAATTTACTAAACTAATCTATCTGTCCGATGGTAGTCCTGGCATATTTTCATTATTTGGAAAAGAAAATGAGCGGAATAAAAACTTTGAAAATGTGAAGCATTGCCAATGCTTCTTTAGATGGCAATTCTTTTAGTAGCTCTTTCTTTTTTGATCATTTCTATTTCATCTGGTATTCTGGAAAGTTGCTTTAACCCCCCCCCCCCAAAGTCTGAAAGAAGACAAAACTATACATGTCTATGATTCAGTAACCCAAAAACTCTCCACACAGCAATAGAAGACAAAATACTTCTCAATGATTTTAACGAATTTAATTTTAATCAAACAAAATGATATTGTATTTTTGAAACATTTTGTAGTTCACTGGACCTATGATAAACTTAAAACTATTTAAAAAAAATCACTCAATCCTAAGTAAGTTTACTTGCTGTATCCACATCAACGTTTCCTTGCTATTCTTCTTCCAAAACTCCAAAAAAATGGCACTACTTGCAACGTCGTCCAACCCAAAATATCGTCGGGGATCAGATGTATTACACGGTTGCTTCTCCACTAACATACATCCTCAAGACCTAAAATGAGTTTCTATCATCTCTAAAAACGATCGGAAAATCAAACGAAAATTTGTAAAAAAAACAAACCCATTCTGGTGGATTAATTACTTCGACTTGCCATCGCTGGTGGTTGGCCAGTGAACTTGAATTTTGGTTCGCGCGTTTTGTTCCACTGAGTTATGCTGCTTTTCCACCGTCATCAATGGGTGTTGGAACTTTACTCAGCTCATAGTTTACAAATGATATGTTGTCGGCACAAAAAATTGATATGGTAATCAATTTTCTTCGGTGGACTCAGTTGACTTATGTATGGTTGGGGTCATACTAAAGATGATACATCGATTGCGATTTGATATTATGTGTTGCTTCCATCGTTGAAACAAATGGTACAAACGTAGGCGCTAGGAACGTGTCGAAACTATGAAGACGATTCTGAACGAAAGTAATCCAGAATTTTGATCGATATCAAGCCACTTCCCTATAATTTCTTGGGATCAACCGTAAAGTTGTTTGTGGTTTCGAGTAGCTGCGTCACACAACTTTAAAGACTCCTTCATACAACTCAATTTGCTGTGCGGAATTGTCTTTTTGATGGCCACGTCTTTCTGGTAGTATTTGGGCACAAATTTCAGCTCCTTGAATAGTTATCCAAACCTTGAAGTGGCTATAATACGCCTTCTTAAAATTTTGTCCATTGTTATTTGCTTATTCCGCGTCCAGCTCAATTTCAACTATGCGCCTTCTCTAGGACGCATTAGGTATAAATTCATTATTCCAGTTTATTTCAATTTTAATTAAAACCGTTTCCACGCTAACGACTTTTGTGGAGTGCTGTAATAATCCTTCTGAGTTCTCGTTTTCTATTGTTTATCTGCACGGTATACCTACCAATGGTATTTGAAGATCTTTCAAAGAGGACAGCGCAAAATTTTGAAGTCAGTTTGAATTATTTTAGCCTTTTTTTTGACTGGCTGAAAAGTCGATTAGATAGCCAAAAGTATTTATTCAGCTCGAGTAATAAAAACCTCCATGATGCCTCACCATGAACAACACAGCTTTATTCAGACATAAAATCAATACTAAAAAAAAGCTGAAATAACTTCTTTCAACCAACCTCCTTCCAACATGATATCCATACGTGCAACCCTTGTTTTTTGGCTACTTGCTACAGCTGTAGCTTAAAGACTCATTCCCAGCTGAGAAGACCAATGAAACAAGCAGCATACCATGACTGTTGTCCTTTTTGGTTCTAACACATAGTGCGTGCCAATCGTCGAATATGATTTGATTTGTGCCGGTGTTACCCTTGAACGGCATGGATGGATGGACCAACTGATTCTCGATAATTGATATGACAACAGCTCTGTGCGAAGTATAAGGACAATTTTTGGAACTAACGAGACAGCTGGGCTACTAGACCGAAAACAAGCCTCGGTAATATTTTAACTGTTCGTCCTGGAAGCTGAGAGAATGTTGAAAGCTTGTTGGAAATGGGATTGCAAAGCGTGAGACAATTGAGGTTGGGGGTGGAATTTCAATCGTGTCTACTCACAGAATTGGTGTGTTGCCAAATGTTGGCACGAAAGGATGAGGCTTCGGAAGTTGTTTTCAATGTCTAACGTTGTTTTTAAGTTAAGAGAAATATAAGTGCTGTGTGTTGTAAAAAAATCCATTACACACTCCTTCTCATATCTAGGGAAGTTGTGTGTAGTTTTTCGTTTTGAATTATCCAAATGTTTCTTTATCATCGAATTGTTTGACGTTTGATCCTGAATCCTTTTTTTAGTTAAAACCTTTTAAAACAGCTAATCCAAGTACAGAAATAACCATCTTATCAGCAACAGTTGATTCAATATAGCGAAAAAAGGACTTACTATCAAGACATAATTTTTCATAGAAAAATGAGAGAATTGCTAAAAAAACTGCCATTGATTTTCATCAGTTTTAATGGTAGTCAATTAGATTTACTGTTATATGAATAAGATGAAATCTTTGTTTTGAGACACAAAAACCTTAAAGTATTCATTTGTGTTTCTTCATTTCAAAATAAATAAATAATTTTCTTCAAAAGAAATTCCACTCTTCTCAATGAAAAGCAAGTTTGCGAATCAATTCTGATAAGGATACTATCAACATCTCTTGTATTTCAACAAATTCAAAGGAATGAGCTTTTTTCAAAGACTTGACTTCGAGTCAAAGGACAAATCGCATATAAATTCTGGAAGGCGCCCCACCCGTAAATGCTGTTCAACACAAATATAGTGGAAGTATTCCAGGACATTGAAAAAGCTCGCTCGCAATCGGAAGGACAAAGTGTCTGGAGCAGTTTTGTAGGTCATTTCAGTTGGCTCCAGTACGATTTGGTTCAGTCTCTTCCAGGACATGTAACCGTTTCAGCTGTAATATCGGTGCGGTTCCTTTTTGGAAGGCTATTGACGTCGGTGATGTATCGGAAACGGTCAAAATGTAAAGTTTACCATTTTTTAAATCGAACTAGGGAACCTGTCGTGCAAGGAGTTGTAGTTGAGAAAGTAGAATTTCTTTTTGCGTGAGTGTTGATTGACCTGACTGGAATTGTTTTTCTTCGAGTATTTGGTTGAGGTTTGGCCTGTTGGATAATTCTGTAAGCGCTCATCAGTCAAGGACTAAGTGTCGTGACAGTTTAGTAGGTGTCCTTGAATCGTTTAGTCGAAAGCAAAGTTGCCAATTGAATCATAAGGGTGTGTGGACATGAATCGTGGAAAAATGAGAATGAAATGAAAAGTGCTACCTATTGCGTTGGGTGGTAGGAGAGAAGTCCTTGACGAGAGGCTTTTTACCAATAAAGTGCACCCAAAAAAACGCAGTTTTGTAAGAAGTTCAGCTGCATTTCGCTCGGTGAAAATGTCACTTTTTGGAAACGGGGTGTGTTGTAACCGAAGTGAATAAGGTCATGTACAAGCTCGTGAATTTTGATTGCTTCTCTTTCTGGTGTGCTCGTCTCTCTTAGTCTCTCCAGCTGTCATGATCCGGTTTCTCTGAAAGTTTTTTTTCAAGTGTCGATTCTGTGATGTGAAAGTGTTGCGCGAGTCCGAACATGTGCATGGCATAGAAGAGAATCGAAATTGAAAGAGGTATGACTACAAAGCGGTCATTCCTTGTTTATTCTCAAATTCTGCGACTCTTCAGGCTCTCTGCTGATCCCTATCTTGGTTTAGTCAAGTCGTTCTCTTTCTAGCTCTTCCTAGCTCACTAGCTAACACAATATGTCCATGCTAGTAAGTGTTTCCAGAGTGTTTTGAAAATAAGACGACGAGTACATATGTGCACATGTACTTTCGCATGAACTTCAAAGTGTACGCGTGCATGTTTATCTACATTCGTACATAACAATGAGCAAGGAAGCTAGTGGTGGCTGTTCTTTTTAGATACATCGTGGTACAGTGCTTATACTCAACTCGTGTGAGGACGAGCCTGAAATCAAGGCTGCCGTCGATTCGTAAAACCAACAATTAGACACCATTGAATTCGCGTCCCGATTGCGATATGTGAGCGGGATTGGGGATGAATCGCAAGGACACTAGCGCTGTCGTCATCCGAACAGTAAGTAGCTAGCCACCGCCGATACGGCCATTTTCAGCATGCTCATACGGAATTGTTTGGTTCCAAGAAAATTGGGCGTTCCCTGAGTGTATTTCGATATTAGCTTTGATCAGGGATTGTGGGAGAACTATTGTTGGTGGTTTGTGGGTAATAGTTCAATTGATGTAAATGACCCGCGTTGACAAGATTGTATCGAAAGGATACTTCTTTTAAAAATCAGAATTAAACACGTACTGACGGATTGGCGTGGGTGGGTTGAACACGTTCTTCTTGTTTGTTACGTAAGAAATGAAAAAAGCGGAGCTATAATTGGAAATGTGGAGAAGAGCATCGGTAGACTTCGACAAAAACTAGTTACTAAGAAGCAATTAACTGGTGGCTGCTTTCGAATAATTTGATTATAGAATATTGTTTTGATTTGTTTTGTGAGGAAGTCTTTCAGCCTTTTTATATTAGAAGTCCTTTTAGTTTGTTTTATTAACTTTTAATACAGCGTGATGAAGAAAGAATTGAGCATTAAAAGTTGTTGTATGTTTGTCCCTATTATAAAACTACCTCTACTAACAGTTGTACATTTGTGCTAAGAGAAACGAAAAAAGCCATGTCCACGTACTGTGAGCGCCAAAAAAAGGGTTGACATTTGTAGATCATTTCAAATTCTGCAATTTACAGATTTATTATAAATGTTCCATAAAAAGTTTTATTCAAAAATTAATTATTTTTTAAATTAAAATTATACTTCCGAAAAATTTGTATGAAATCAACATGCAAAAATGCGAAAATACCTTCGTGAATTCTTGTTTTTCAGAAAAATCCCTAAGTTGTTTTAAGGTTAAGGTGTTTTATGTTGCAATACAAAAAGGAAGAGTTTCATTTTTGACGAGAGTTGCAACCGTTTTAATTATCGCAAACATCAATTTTGACCATGACAAAGTAAACTTCCAAAAAGTCTCAAAAATTCATATGGGCTTTGAGTAAAAAAGATTCATAAATCTTTTCGCGATATCAGCAAAATTGTTGGAAGGAATCACTGGACAATAAAGACATTTCTTGGTAAATACGCTAAGCATCACAATATGAAAAATGCCTGGGAGCTGATCGGCCAAAGTGGATTACTGATGCTGAAACTCGTCCCATAGCAAGATTAGTCAAAGCAAATCCAACTTTGAGTGCAGTACAGATATCAGAAAAAATCACGGAATCATCGGAAAAACCAGTAGGCGCTAGTAACATCAGGAGAGCACTTCACAAAATTGGCTTGCATGGCAGAATATCACCATCACCAGTTGCGTAAAAAATGGACTTGTGCTCTGTCTTCCGATTTATCCACGTAAAGATTCAATCCGATCCCTGCTCCTACTAAAAGCTTTACGTTATCAATGGACGCTCCCTAAGATAATACGATTAACATTTTCTTTTTCCACTTGTGGTAGTTCTTATTATTATTATTATTATTATTATTATTTAAAGTTTGGTTATTTTCATTATTATGATATTTTATATTTTTAATATTTATGTAGGTATTACTGAGAAGTCGTCCGAGTGGACCTCAAGGGTCGCATCTCGCAGCTTGTTTTTGCACGATGATAATACTATAATTAAAGCCAAATAAAGTTGAACGGAACGGTATCTTTAGTATCCCAAACCACAATTGCGGTGTTAAAATGAAAAATTTAGTAAAAAAAAACTTTCGTGAGTCCACTTCTAAGAGCTTATGACTTTAGCCCACGTAACACATACCCGGGAGAGGTCCATGGATTCTAAAAAAAAAACTTTATTTTTATCACTGAAGTTTTATTATTCAGCTTATCAGTTTCGCTCGGGACTCGTTCACACACCCCAATGCGTGGAATGTGGGTGAAACTCAAAGACAACCAATCTTTGAGTGCGTGAAACATTTCGCTGACTGGTAGTGATACGTCCCTGGACTCTTCTTCGCCCGGGCGCCGTCATGCGATTGATGCTTGTGTGGCGAAAAAATAGAATTCGTCATTCGTGCGTTTCGTATTGTGTTTAACCCGTGTGATGCCGTATGCTTCAAGCGCTTCTAACGACAACAGCTATTTCGAACATTTCGAACATTGGAATATATGTGTCCTTTACAAACATAGCTTGTTGGCATATGAACACCTTAAAACTGTCCATAATTCAAAAACGGAAAATATATAACATGTGAGTCCTTTGCAAATACTGATTCATAATATATGACAAACTTTTTTGAAAATACCTCACAAAATTTAAGACTTAATGAGATGCTCCAAAAAAAAATATCCATCAAACTTAAATTATTCAAAATTTCACAATATTATTTCCATTCCGCTTTGATAATTCCAATGACTTGTGAAGACAAACCCACAGGAAAAGGTTCTGATCTTAATCGTATTTATGGCTTGGCATGTGGTTGAACGCTTCGTCAGGCAATTTAATTTTCTCAGCTGGTTACTGTCGGGACCGTAATACATCACAATATTATTCAATATCGATTAATTCACATGTCGCTATGGATTTCGCACGGACAGGATTGAAATTTTGGATTTCGGTCGTTTTAGTAGTAGTTTCGGGTTGTGATTGAAACGATGAAATAAAATCCATGCTAGCGTGATTTGATGTACTTTTATATGTTGAGGTTTATATGTAAATTGGAAAATTTAGATCAAAGACAGTTTATTTGCGTTGATTTATTAACTGGATTTTTTAATCAGAAAAATGTAGATGGTTGGGAAATTATAATAGCATATTAGTTGAATTTTATCAAATCTGTGAATTTATATGAGGTGCCATTCAGAAATAATAAGGCAGCGATATATTACAACCGTTCCAAAACAAGAAAAGTATAATAAATCGCCTTTCCAAGTTTAATTATCTCCATAAAGTATACCTTCGAATGAAAACCAAAAGTTCTTTGGCTATTGATATTCTGCTGTAATAATGTTGTAAAATATATTTTGTTTAGGCTTATATCCTCGTAAGGTTAATATTATATAAAGTGAACAATTGTTATGACGCATATTTCCAAATATTGGTCCTAAAACCACTTGTTCAATTATTTGAAAAAAATACTGTGCAAATAATAATTCAAGATTTGACTTTAAAGAGAGTTCAATCATTTGTACTGGTGAAATATACTGGAAAAAAGATAAACTCTAACAGCAGTTCAGTATGCAAAATTTTGGCCTGTATATTGGTCATATGTATGTGGGATTTTTCATTGTTCAAATTTAAATTTCCCGCGCGCGCGCTGGTGACAGTGCGTTCACGATGAAGGGTTGACTTTGGCAGAGAGAAAAGTGACAGAGTCTTCTAAGAACGACGAACGAAGAAACGGACGGAAAAAACTACGACGCGGGTTGACCAAGCGATTTTATTTGTGAAATTGATTGAGCCATTTTTATAGATAAAGGAAATGGGATTTTCGCGTTTTCAAGTGGTAAGTGAAAATCCCACATATATGTAAAGGTAGTCCTAGGTTAACGTTGATCCTCAATAACGCTGCTGCGCAATTCGTCGTTTCACCATGAAGTTCCCGATGTTCCCTATGATTGATTTTCGTTTCAATAAAGATATTTCACTTTCAAAATCGAATCTATAATATATGTTCTTTATCTTATATTGTATTAATTATCAATTTTTTTTCACATACCTTTATACTAATTCAATGTTTCCCAGCTTTTGTAGGAATACAGCTGTGACATAAACCAAGGGATACCTACACATATTTTTGAACATGTTAAATTTTTCTGTACATATGGTAAGAGTGGTTTTTGTATACTTTGGCCACAATGCATGGCAGAGTTAGTTAGACTTAATACTTCAAACAGGCGAAGGGATCCAAATGCTGAGTTGAAAATCTCAGCCATTTTGAAAAAAAAACGTATTTCAATAGGCCCTAGTATCTAATCATGAATATTTGAACATAAAATTGCTTAAGTAATTATTAGAAAAAAAGTTCAATGTATGAAATTGGTGTTGATTAGGTTATAGACGATTTTGACCACAAGTTGTCAAAATACCTTGAAATTCGCCAAAAATCATCATCAACTGAACACAAACCTCACATTGAAAAGAGTCTTGCAAATTGGACTATAACACCTGGAAAACAACGTCTCAAACGTGTACCCTCCCTAATCAACCATGATTATGTGAAAAAGAAAATCAAAATAGCCAACACACTCTACGCTAGACTACACAATGTTATTATTAAATAAATAAAAAAGAAAGCTCCATTGTTAACTATTATAAGTTTGCCACCGTGCCGACACTTCAGCTGCTTTCTCCGCTGTGCAAATAAGTTTAGGCGCCGTCCTTTAAACTCGAGCGTCGTTCGACCAAAACATCCAAATTTATCCATTGTTTCTGGTCCAAAAAAGTACAATCAATCGGCCTGTTATCGTCTTACACCAATTTCCATCTACTTAAAGAGGTGGGATATTGTCGACTACAAGTTCGTTGTTTACGATCTGTCATGCAGTTGCTTGAAACGTCCGCGTAAGTGTGTGCCGCTAGTAGATGTTTGGCTATTAAACGTCACTTTTTGCCGTTGTTGAGAGTTTTTTCCACATTGTTTCCATCTCTGTGCATATTTGTTGGAGTCATGTCTTTGTGTATTATTCTGCGTTCTTTGATTTCGTAGTCATAGTCAATGTTTTTTTTGTTTTTTTTGTACAATGATCGACTTATTTCCCAACAAAAATGTATGATTTCCTTCATATTTGACCATATTCCTTAAATCCAGCCCTATATTCAATAGGCAATAACCAATTCAATAATATAATTTCAATCATGGCTCTACCCTACAAACCGCAGTGGAATGGTTTGATGATGTCAAAGAAAGTTGCTAATAGTGGATGGTCCTTGAGGTAGGTTGTTTAAACCATGAATAAGTTTCAGATGAAAATCATTCCGGGCTGTTTTTTTCTAAACTTGACCGTCCACAATGAATTGCGAGCGTAACAGTGCAGCTCAGAAAAATAAGTGCGAATACTTGTGCTTTTTTAACGTAGATACGTAAGACTTAAAGCAGCAATTTGTAGTTTTGAATGTTCTTATTTGATCTAAATTAAGATTATAATTGCTCCCCTTTGTCAAATGAATTGATTTTTTCATTATAATATTAATTTAAGTTTTGTGGCTCTTAATTCATGAAGTCATCTTAAATATAGTTGAGCAAACAATTTTTTTTATAAATGTTATGTGAAATATTGTTTACTAAATATTAAACCAACTTTTTTCATTTGCATGAATCTTAAACTCCTTTATAAAAGATTGTTGCTTCTTTTGCATTCATTATTAGGTCTCAGGACTTACTTGAAAGATTCTCCAAAGAACCTAAATGCTTCAATGGCTGAGTATTTTTCCATTATTATTGGCTACTTCAGTACACTTCCTACAAAAATGTCTCAACTTTTCTCTTAGCACATGAATCAATTATTCATATCACATTCTTTTAATATAACTGACCGACCCATGCCATCGAACGATATTTCTGATGTTGAATATCACGCACGACTGACCATCTCAAGGGAATATTCTCATAATATAATACATAATAGGATATCCTTATCATTGTCTTTTTATTCTGTATTTGCAAGGGTGAATGTGATGAGAGAATTTACTTCGACTGGCATTTGCTTGGCTATTTCTCGGATTGTTAACGAAGCATACATGATCACGAATTGGTTGTGGCAAATGTTTCGAAAGGATATGACCACATAATTTAGCTTAGAAAAATAGTTTCACATTTATGCTGACTTAGGAAAATATAATCAACCTCGAATTCAGATAAATATGAGTTTCCGAATAGTTTGCTAGTTTAACAGAAATTCTACATGTCTTCACTAAATCCACGATGTTGTTTAAATTTTCATTCACGTGAACTTTATTTTAATAAATGATAATTGCTCAAATTTAAAATATCGAAATCATAGATAATTTGTGAATTTATTGTGCAGTTCAATTATTTCAAATTGAGAAGCGACAATCATCATTTTAAATGATTGCACGGAACATTTGAAATTGGTGAAAAATATGAAATCTACATATATCTCAACTTCATTCAATGGCGTTGAATTTCTTAGTTCGGCAGACAAGAAGGCCTCGGTGGTTCAGGAGAATCTTCAAGGGATTTTTAACGACATCCAGTTCTACACGAACAACTGGCGGATGAAGATCAACGCGCAGAAGTGCGAAACAATTCTCTTCCGACGTACCCTGCAGCATGCCAATCCAGACCTGAGGCATAGTTGGAGGGATTTCCACATCGTGGTGAACGAGGGCGAGGAAAGCTCTGAGCCCGTTCCTCATAAAATGTGCGTGCGATACCTGGGTGTGTACCTGGATCAGTACCTTTACCTCAACCAGCATGTGGATATTATGCTGGAGCGAGCGCGAAGAACTTTCATGTCTTTGCGACGGCTCTTCTGCTCCAAACACATTGATGCTGACGTCAAGTTGACGTGCTATAAGACTCTGGTCAGACCAATTCTGACATATGGATGTCCAATTTGGTTTAACCAGAGTCCAAGCACAATGGAGAAGCTAAGAGTCTTCGAGAGACGGATTCTTCGCGCTTGCATTGGAGTGTACAGGAAAGCTGAGACAGGTTACTTACACCGCGTCTCCAACCAGGAGATTTATGACATCGCTGAGGTACGGAGAGTCGACACAGTGGTCGTGAGATTAATCCGGAATCACATTGCAAAGTCCGCGTCCTTGCGCGAGAACCCCTGGGTTTGGCAGCCATACTTTCCAAACGACATGTATTTCGAGCATTGTCTCACCACGGGCTTCATTCCTCCCGAAGCGTTCGTGTATTTGGATGGAAATGGATTCATTCTAGATTCACTTGGTTGCCCGATTATATATCATGTATATAGGCGGGCAACCGACAAGAAGATTGAATACGTCGCGGGAATGGATACGAGCAGATCGAGCGAGCTGTGGCGCTATTCATTCGCGAGGTTTGACGTTGATCGAAATGACCGCGACCGTTATCGATATTGGTGGTTTGATGAGTGATATAAGAGTCCGACATGGTTCTAATCTTCAATGAGATGTACATATTTCTTGTTTTAAATATACTCTGTTAGTTCTAAAGAAACATTATAAATAGAATTAAGTAGGTATATCTACATTGTGGGTCTATGTCTGCTGGCAGACATGGACTCACACTTAGTCTTAAGGTTGAATTAGGTGCATGCGGGGGCGTATCTGCTGGCAGATACAACCTCGCATAGGTTAAGTTAGGTTATGGTGTCACGATAAATTGTTTTTTCTTCTGTTTTTCCAATTTAAATTTAATAATAATGCTGATTAGTTAGAAATTAAGCGACATACGTTAAATGCATATTTATGAAGATTAATAAACTTTGAGCGCCCTAGTGGCCATTTAGTTTTTAAGTTAGATGATAGTTCATAGGCTTAAGAATTTGTTAATTGCGAAAATCAATGAAATCAATAAAGCCATTTTTGAAATTGAAATTGAAAAAATTTCTTAGTTCAATTCTTACTCGGATGAAATACTTAATGAAGATTGAAGGATTCTTTTCCGTAATGTACAAAAAATCAATGAACCTTGAATGAATGTTGTTTTTTCAGTTATTATCATGCATCTTACAATTAGACTTTAATTTTGTGAGCACATTACAGAAATATACAAAATGTGCGCTATGATCGTTTCCTCGTTGAAAAATGTTAAAAAGTCTTCACTTCTGCCTCAAGACGTCCAATTCTGTTGTTCAAGAAAAAGTGGGACTTAGCTCCAAGACAACGAAAAACCTTGTATTCAAATATAATTTTGAATTTATAAGTTTGTTCCAAATGCTACAAATACAACAGCAATAAAAGCTATTCCTTGAATTTTTGTTGGACGCATAGAAGAAAATATCAAAAATGCACGATTCTAACATACATCCTCTTATTTCATATCTTTCATATCTCTCAACCTAAATCTAGTCCACAACATTTTACATCATTTTATTATTATTTTCAAATTTAAACCTAATTTAGCATAAGATGCACGTGTTCTTCGGATAAAAAAATCGCCTCCTTTCGCACGTTTGTACATGTTGACAGCAAATTTATATGAAAATTTTCTAATCCAATCTCCTAGGATTTCAATATGATTGCGAATTATCGGAGATGAGCAGAAGATTCGATGAAATTGAAAATTTACTGAATATTTTTATTATTAGAAAATTCAAGAAGATGGAAATAAATGTTATTGCCTGGCAAATTCATTGAGAACTATGAAAATCCTTTTTAAAATCACACATTTTGATTCGTAAGGAAAATAATCTTTTGTAGTTGGACAACAGAGTTCTATAGTCCAAGAAATTTGCAAATAGATGTTATGGTAATATAGTTAATAAAGAAGCAAAAATATTCAATCCTCAGTATATTTCGAACAGAAAATATTGCTAATAGCCTGAAAAACCATATAACGTGCGCGGTTAGGCTCTCAATTACAGGTTTCAATGGAGTGTGTCCTACTTATTGGAAAGGAGGGAAAATATATTTAGAATAGAAAATGTTTTCAATAAATCTTTACTATCCTCCTTAAACAAATGATATCATCATTTGAATTGCATTCAACGTTTCAATCTTAGCCGTGTTTCAGGTCATTTTCATCTTGACTGTTCACTATATTTAACTTATTTCCAAAACATCATTTTTGTAAGCACAAAAATTACTTCATCAAAAATGAGTTCAATTTTATAAATAGTGAAATTGCGCTTTTATGGTGTTACTTAATTTTCTGGTCGTGCTAGATCTGAGATTGATTTTCCACAGAAAGAAAGCAAACAATTTCGATTTCAATGGATTCTCCACTTAATTTGTCTGTTGGGCTTTTTAGTGAACCACCCAAGCTCATTTTCACGAATCGCTTTCTCCAGTTCGTCGACGGCCATCCGCACATCTGTGAATAGTTCCCCATGCTGGCAACTGTTGCTTGATGCAGTATCCCAGATATCTAAATTTAAGTCATAAAGTCATTATCAAATTTGCTTTTAGTGTAATATTTTTAGTTATTCAGGGATTAAAAAAGAAAGCCGTGGATCGTTTCAACGTTCCTTGCAGTACAACTCATCCAAAATGATCATTTATTATAGCTACTTGAAGCCTATTGTACCATATCTTCATTTATTAATTGTTAAATTTTTTTGAATAAATGCTGTCTTGAAATATCGAGACTGCCAAAATGCGCCAATTGATGCTGCCACCCTGCATTTATCTTAAATGTGAAATCCGTGATCATTTGCAAGTCTCAAGTAGATATTAAGTTATTTATTTTAAGTTCATTAGTCTGTGAAAAGTTTCACCTCTTTCCTACTGAAAGTCCTTTTAGCGTCGTTTTTTCCATTGTTTAAGCCGCAAGTAATAATGACTGTCGATTATCCGGAGTTCGGTCACAAGTGTACGTTTGCTACCATCGGCTAGTGCGCTTTTATCGAAATCAACGAAAATCCTGGAGACGCGTTGACAGGATGCTGAAAACGAGTTTCAGATAGCTCCGACTAATAACATTTCCAGATTTTTTTTCTTCTGTCTCCTGATGGCCAAGACTTGGTATCGGAAATCAATTGTGGAATATAATTATTCTGGATTTCCTTCTACATTTCGAATGAGTATCCGCGCTAACGAGATTGAGGACGAATGCTTTGAACGACTTTGGAGTCACGATGTCAGTTCTTTCTGTCTAAGGGATTTACAGAAGACTTTGCTGCTATGTTTGGTGGCGGCAGTTGAGTGGGATAGGGGTGGGGTTTTAGCAGCGAACTGCAGATACAAACCAATGCCTAGATGGCTTGTAGTTAAATCAGGATCAATGAATTTGTAATCCGTTCAATTACTTCCAGCTCATTTACTCAACGATGATAGTAATGCGTGTCTAGGCGTAAGCAATTATAATGGAGACTAAAATTACTATGCAAAGGCATTTGAGGCGTCGTGTTTGGGTGACGAAGTTAAGATTATGGTCAGCAATGAAAAGGGATTTAGATGACATGGTTGTGGTATTGTCTTATGCAGCGTGTCTTCTTATATGTGGTCAATTATTGATAAAATAGTTTTCAAATACGAGATTGCATTTCATAACAGTATGTTATTAAAAAATGTGATAAGTTTTGCTCCGTATTGTTTGTGTAAAGAAATTCGACTGGAAAAACATAGTTTAGTTCTAACATCAGGCTAATAGAAACTGTTTAAAGTTATTCACAAAATAAACAATTAAAAGACTCATCTACTCACCCGCAAGGTGACTTTTCATTTATGCCCTTTCACAGGCCTCACAAATTTGACTGCACTTAAGAGGAAACATCGGTGTGGAAATCATTAACGATGCTTCACAATCACTGCAAAGAAAAGTACAATGTGATTTAATCCCGTTAAAATTTCATTACTCTAATTATCTTACCAGATCATGGCAGAAACCAATGAACCCAAGACTGCGAGATAGGAAAGAAAAACAGTAGACTCACGTTGTAGTCACCCTACGTTGTGACCCAATTACTACTCCAAACAGTGACCCAATTACTGTGAATCCTGCGGCTTTAAATAGTTAACATCAAAACAATCTTTCATTCGAAATAATGACCTCTTCCGAAAAAATTTCATCATTTGAGGCATTTACGACAAAGACATGGGATTTTAAATCCATCATGGAGTTTGTAGCTTATATTAATAGCGCTGTTTAAAACAACCAAATTGTCCTTCTGGGGTGAATTGAGCTTGTAGTTATCTCAAAATTTTCCGATCAAAATGATCGATGTCCAAAATGAAAGGTTCTGAGCTAGATTGTAACACTTAAACGTTGAATTGAGTATACTTACAGTAGAGTCTCGTTAATCCGGACTAGATGGGACCAGACCCTGATTGGACCATCCAAAGTTCAGATTAAACGAAATTCGTGTTCAAATGCTTATAACGCAAGTTTTAAATTAGTTTATCATTTATTTCTTAGCCTACAGCTCAATTTTAGGTTCAATACTACTGTCTATATGGAGTTAGTCCTTAAACTTAAAGACTAATGCAGGAGCAACAAAATAAAACATCTTTTAGATTAAAGTTCAAAATTTAATTCCGTCCGGGGTAACCAGATGTTCAAATTCTGGAGGCTCAGATAAGCAGGACTTTACTTTATATATACATTCAGGAGTTTTTTGGGGAATCCAATTTACATTTATTTTGATAATATTAAAATATTAATTTTGAAAACTTTAAGAGGAAAATTTTATGTGCCGACACATCATAAATCTTTAATTAAATGCACCATTAGTTTACCAGTATGACATTTAAGGGTGAACCTAATGCAAAATGAATAAAATTTTGTCAAATTTTGGGTTGATATTTTCTCATTTGGTCATAGTCCACCATAGTTGGTTTTGATAGATCCCACCATATATTTCCTGTTCGTGAAATGGTCACATTGTGAAGGAGATGTAAAATTAAATATATCAGATCCAGAGTCATCGCATTAGGCCTGTTACCTTGAAAAGAAAAGAAAAAGTGAAACGAATGTGTTGATGATTAATAGGAGCTCATGGAATCCCTTTGAAAAACACAATTACATAATACACTTTCGACAAATTATTATATCGGCCGGTGAAGTTAATGGTAGAGATCCAATCAGGAAAAAAGCATTTTGAAACAATTGTTTTCTCATTATTTTAGTAGCTTGCAAGATTTTAAAAATATCGTAGTATGGGTTATCAAATTCATGGTATGGATTTCACGAAATTTATATTTTCAATTCGTCAAAACTATTTAAGTTATTTGTGATCAAAAGGCGTCCTATTGGTAATATCATAGATTTTTTTTCTGTGAGGGTGATATTGCGTATCAATATTTGGATTATTGTATGCTTCGTAGTTTTACACGCCTAGCTATAATAAATTAACATTGCCCTCTAAATAATTGTAGGCACGTATAATTAGTTAGGGCTGCTTACAAGTTATATTTGAATGCTTATGTTTTGGGGATTTGTTTCTCACAAATAATCTAAATACTTCTAAAAATTTGAAGTGTAGAGAGTCTGCAATGGTCACTAGTTAATATGACCTAATCCAAATCAAACATTCAACAGTCAAAATTTGTAACTTGGTTGCCACATTCATGGTTGTAACCAAATTCAATTGCTTGATAAGTTACCACAAATTTTTTTATCTTCTACCGTCGAATTGCAGCATTATTACTTGCTAGTAGGATAGCATATTTTTATTATAGTAAATTATGAATGACTTTTCATACCTCATTTCACAAATCCAATCGATTTTTCTTGTTCGATACCCATAAGTTATTCGATTAAATCTTTTTTTTAAATTTTTTTATATAGAAGGAAAAAAAATATAATTTTTAAATTTAGTGTGTTACTTTACTATTATTTTAAGAATACAAAAAAAATCAGAAATTTTGAGTCCCATTTTCAGGTACAATTTATTTTAAAAATGCCAAATGCCTTTCTGGTTGATCTGGAAAAAAGTATTATTTTGTATTAAACCGTTCATTGCATGAACTAGAATAAAACATTTTGGCTGAAAAATAACAATATGGCGGACGTTTTACGAAAAATTCCATTTCGAAGGATAGAAAATTGATTGAAAATCGGAAAATTTACAGTCAATCTGAAAGATCCTAGTTCATGCTATAGTCAGACTGTTATACAGCCACATATTGAAAAATCAGAGCAATCGGTCGAGTAGTTTTTTTAAAATCGTGTCAACCAGTCAAAAAAAAAACGGTTTTGAGATAAACGCGTTTAAAGATTTTTTTGTAGTAAAAGAATATTTACACTTAGTCGGCGACACCTGCAGCATATAAAATTACTTCTTCTTTCTTGTAAAAGTCCTGTTGCTTTGATCTTTCTTCTCTGCGGGATATTCTGGTCTCTTTTGATGCTTCTAAATTACGTTTATCTGCTGTCTTGATGCGTAGCACATCACAACGGTCTGCATGACTTTTAGCACCAAGTCCGATGATGGCACCCATTACCTGCATAATTTTTAATATGGTGTAAAACTCTTCATTGAAGATGCAAGTGGTAGTATGTGCAGCTATTTCAACTATATTTTTGCTGGCGGTGGGTGTTTTGGGACCATATTCCATACGCATGAGTTAAAACTCTCATTATTGTTTTGGGTGTTGTTTCCCAAACAGCGCTTTAATAAATCGTCAGAAGTCAATTTTTCGTCTTTATTGCATTTTTTACACTTTAATATTGTCTGCAGAAAAGTAAAAACACAAAATTGTATTATACAGAAATGCAAAGTTGGATCAACCGAAATTTCAAAGTCATCAGATTTTTTCAATTTTGACGCTGCAGTACTTGTGGACTCAGGACTATGTTCCTCAGTATGACGACTACCGGAAAATCTTCTTCTTTTTTACTTCTGTCAGGTCATGTTTTACGTTTTCTACCTCTTTTTTATCCATATCGATGTTTTCACTTTAATAATTTTACAAAAACTAACAGCGTGCTGTATAAACGTTCACGAGATATACGTATCCGAAGTAACTATACAATAACCGGTTCTAGCGGTATTTTCTCGTATAAACAAGTTTCCCCACCATTTAGGATATATATACTCAAAAGAATGAAATACAAAAGATTTTATCGAAGCAGCTGCTCAAAGAAAGGTGGGGCGCCGAAGAGCGTAAAACTCCGAAAATGCTGTTTCACGCTACTTCTCTATATACCTATATAATTAATTTTAAACTTTTTATTTCAGTCTAAAATGATTAGAAACAAATTTTAAATGTTATTTCCTTTCAAAATAAGTAAAAAAAAATTGTTTTGGGAAATTCAAAATTGTTAGGTAGAAAGACCCCTTAAACTAAAATAATATTAGCATGAACTTTGATTTAGTTAGTATGGAACCCAAAAGGTTAACTACTTTATCTTAAACCCCAAAAAAACCAGGAAAGTTGTCTAGTAGACTTACTCGATTCCATTTACTCGAGCTATGAGTATGTAACTATTCGCAGCCCTAACCACGCATGGTATGCAGATTTGCACATGAAAATCGTGAAACAGGTCTCTCAGCCAGAGACATTCTCGCCTAGTGGGCCAGACTTAAGACATGTAAGTCAATATAGATATAGTGTTTATATCGGTTTTGATTGTCGTTTGCTTGTTTTGTAAAGAGCAACAAAATTAAGCCTCAAAATGGAGAATAAATGCGGAATAAATGAAATCAATGTTACAACTAACATATAAAGCAAAATTTTAAGAAATAATGGATGTTTGTTTTTGCTTAAATTCTTTTTGCATAGAATTATTTTTATCATTTTGTGTAGTAGAGATTTTTTGTAGTTTTTAGTTTTACGTAATGAGAAGGAACAAAAAGTTGAGAAAATGAAGTCTTAGTCGTTTAGAGCTAATCTATCAGAGTTCATCACTCGTCCAGTTTTCGACATATACAGATTGTTGCCTACTCCTGGGAGTGAACGTATGTAACGTTTTATACCATATGTTTAGTAAAGATCGAACAACCCCAATGTCATCACATCCGGCTTCACGTTTAGTGCCATTTGTATATATTGTGTTTATTTTGCATGTATTTTAGTTGAGTTTTAAATGACATTTTTCTGGTAAATTCTAAAAATATATATTTTAAGCCCAAAAAAAATTTGGTCTGTCTACGAACAAAATATTTCACTTTGCAACTTCAAAAATGTGAGTAAAAAATTCGATTAAAGTCAAGTTATTTTTCAAATGATTTATTGATAATATTATATATTTACGAGATCAGGTTAATATAAAGTTCACCATCACGATAGACAAACATGTCTTTTAGATGCCTTATTGTCTTTCAATATTCTTGTACGACCTTTTCCTCTCCCGATAAAGATATAACTTCCTATCCAATGTCATTTCCTTCAATATAATTAGTTCCATATCCGTTGGATATCCATCTTGAGATTGGAACCAAAACATTGAAACGTGTGCAAGCAAACAACAATTGCCATCAAAATCGTAAATCTACAAGTAGGATTTGATTAATTTAGTGCGATTTTCTGTGTGAGCAAGTCATTAGCCCATAGTAGTTTCGGAATGTGTTTTAGTTTATCGAGAATCCGATATACGAGCTAAATTGCCGATTTAGAGAGAAACGGTCCTTTGTATCTGAATCTAGGGCAAAGGAAGAGCCTCTATCTGAACTCGGGTCTTTGTTTTGATCCAGCTCAGCTGGATGAACGGCAACCATGTGTTTGCCGTAATTTACTTGGATTAAGTCAATGAAGAGAACCATTTATCATGCAGCACGAGTTTTAATTACAATCCAAAATGCTTTAATCATTTATTAAATGTAGACAATGGTTGAGATGGATACAATTTTGGGTAATTAGAGGCATATTTGTATCTATAGAAATTTTGTGATTATGAAAATTTCTTATGTTATAAACTCAATTAAAAGTTTATTAAATTCTCTACTCGTTTAACTCCATTTTAAATTTCATTTTAAAACCATCATAATGCTCTACCGTGATCTCCTCAATTAACGGTACACCTTTGCATAACTACATGCTTATATGAAATATTGTTTTCAAAATCAATATAATTTTCTTTGCTTTTAGATAAATAAATATAAGCTGTACCCACAATTTCATTCGAAAAGACTGTAGGCCATAGTTTTGCTACCATAATTATATCACGTGTTCAGGTTTGAGAAAATTTTTTGATCTCTTCGTATAAGCCAAAAATTTCGGTTTCAAAAAAATTCTACAAATTCCATAAAAGCAAAAGCCATTCACAAATAGATCATAAATCTAAAAACATCTGGTTTTGTTTTTACTGTTCTGCCTGAAATTGAAATCATTAACAGATTCCATCGTTTTTTCACTAAGAGTACTTTTTGCTTTTAAAAACACTTAAATCGCGCCGCTGCCCGTTCGAATACTCTAATCTACGAAATATCACTACATGCTACTTGGCGATAGATGTCGCCACAGAGAAATGTGTGTGGCAGCCCTAGTATCGCCACATTTGAAGAATCTGACGTCTACCTTTCTGACGGGAGAGGCGCAGCAGAAATCAAGTAAAATCCTCCTTCCTCCACGATACGCGGCCGGCGATAGTCGATTCCAAACTATTGTTCGTTATTTTATATAATAATTACAGTTAAATATTTCCGTGGTGTTTAATTTCAAAACCAAAAGGCTAAACAACAAAACCAAAAGCCTAAACTGATTTTTACCCTTGAGAAAGAAAGAATATTTCGAATTAATGTTCAGTATAAAAGGCTTCATTGTTTTACAATTTACACGCAGGTAGGCAATGCGGGAGCATCAGCACTGGCCAAAGTCCTTGAAAGATTCCAGCGCAGCCTTCGAGGAGTGCCGTTCCCGCGTAACTCAGGGTGGTGATCGGTCCAGTGTCTGCAGTCGGACACAAACAAAGTGAGCTTGAAAGAGGCCTTAGTCCACGAAGCCTTACCAGGGGTCAATCTGGTACAAAGGGGACCAGGACCAAGGGAGGTCTTATACCTCCCTCCGGTCACGGTGAGGCCCTCCTATAGGGAGTGCAAATGGTGGCTGTGGTTAATACACATATGCGGGTAGGGCCCAACGAGGCGTGCCTTGAAGTCGTCATGTGGACGTCTGCAGCATCTCTGGGGGCTCGACGTGCCGAGACCGAGAAATTTCCAAAGGATTAGATAGGCCTTGCTTCCACTAGTAAGGAAACTGAACCTGCACTCAGTAAGCAAACTGGTACTTTCAAAGTGTTAGTAGGAGTGCTGTCACTTCAAATAAACCTGCGGCCGAAAAGGCCAGTGGCTTTAAATAACCTCGATGGGTATTCACGTTAAACACCAGTAAAATTCTGTATTAATTTTAATCAAAATCCATTTAGTGGTTTCTTTTTGATGCTTGCACAGCGAGACAGATCGAAAAATCTCTAAAAAAAAGGACAAATCAACCCTCAAATACATTTTTTAAAGTTAACCTGAAACATCAACTATTCCTCAGTTTTTCTTTGTAACATCCCCGCAACGTTTATAATTTATGTGAATTCATTCAAAATAATACCAAAAACGGCTTAAACAGATCCCTAAAATTGCATCACTCCATTTCAGTTTATCTATGACCACAAACCAAAAATAGCGTCACCAGCCCCGAACTCATGTATTTATCTTCGTATGAATAAATACAATTCCAGTTCAATAAAAAGTAGTCAACCAGAATAAAGCTTTTTGCCATGACAAATATTTAAAAATCAAAATGATGATCCTTTGAACGTTGCCGCAACAATCAACAAAAGAAATTGGCTTAGCTTATATTTTGATATTTTCAGTCCATAAAAAGAAATTTGCAAACTAGCTCCGAAACGACTATGAGTTTCCTACAAAATTTATTCTTCACAGCTAAAATAAGAACGTGTATCCTTTTACTACAACGGTTAATGGTAGAAACGATCGTCCTGGGTGCAATGTTGCTTGCCGGGCTAATGGCTAATACTCTTGTCTTTTGTCTGGGGACGATAAGCCCCGAAAAATTTATTCATTGTACGCAACAAACAACGGTTCGGTATTTGAAGGTCTACGGGTGAACAACTTACCCAGGCTATGACGTATAGAGTTGGAAAAGATACAGCAACCTGTGAAAAGGATTTAATGTTCTTTTATCACTGAGGCCTACGGTCGTATCCATGGAGAGTTATCGACGGTTTTCATGGGGCTGAAATGAAAACAACGAAACTTTATTGGTGTGCTTCGTTAGAAACGAGGCGAAGGCATGGATATTTATACATCTGATGCCCTGCAGGGAGGTCAAATCTTGGAGCATCGTTAATAATGCGAAGGAAAAATGAAAGCGTATAAGCTTCAGCAACGGTTAATGCAAACCATTCGTAATGAAATCAATAGAAAAACTGTTAAAGATTTATCTATCCAAATTAGGCGATGAACATAGAACTTTACCCTTGGGCATATAAACACCTGCAAAATCCACCACTAAAACAGGATGTTATTCCTGCAATAAAGGCAAATCGACATGTTTTGCCACTATTGCATTGTCTTTAAATTGTCTTGGTGCTCCATTATTATCCTGAACATAGACGGTTTAACACGGAGACACCTTAAATCTAGCTTCAATATTGATTATACATCCTTGGAAGGATTGCGCCCCTGGAGATAATGGCGCATTTTAACGTTATCGGCATAAAATGTTGCTGCAATCAAAAGGTGAAGGTTGAAAGCTGCTGCCGGGAATTTTGATGGCAGGATTAGTTGTGCCAAGAGATGAAATATTGGCGGAGGAGTTTTACCCAATGGTACATTCCAGTTAATAGCTTTTCACTGTTTAAGAAGGCATTTAGCCAAATATAATGATGTTTATGGTTGATGAAATTTACATTCAAAAGAATTTACCTTTTACGAGGAGGTTTTTAAAAGTAGAATTTTCACCGCTTATGGACATTAAAAGGTTGACATGGTTTATTGCAAGATAAATGCATCGCCTCAAGAATAGTAGGATGGATATAAAATTTTGTTTTATATTTTATTGCTTAATTTATCAACATCGCATTCGGAAATAATTTATTTTGGACAGCATCCCACCTACTTCAATTATTTGCAAATAGTTTCCAGAGACTGTACTATTTAATCTGTTTTTAATTCATCAAACAAAAAAGCATATTAACTTTACCATCTAGAATACAGGAAGCATTCGAAGCAATTTGATTAACCGTAGAAAATTAATGAGTTTTTTTCGTTCATCATTTATTCTCGTACAAAGTAATTTACGAATCCTACTCAATGTCAAACTAAGCACACTATTTTTTGAATTTTTCGGCTACGAAGATTTTCACGGGAATTTCACGAAGGTCCTGTTGAAAATAATTGACTATTTCTCTCTCAGATGAGCTTAGTTTAATGATAGGGCCTGACGTTCACCACTAAGTGTACTTAATTCTGTTAAATGGTCGAGTATTTAGCTAATCTTTCTTTTTCATTTTGATTTATCTTTTGGGCTGAGATGGTTCTTAGCATTATAAATGGATGAGATTTATTCTTGTATCTGGCGGTAAAAATTGATAATTTCATAATGAAAGAAAACATCAATTCTTCTACTAACTACCTTTTGCGTCTAGAAAATAAAACTAATCATAAATTGCAGATGCAAAATTCAAATACGCATTTCAATTAGTTATAATGTGACTCACTTTTAAAAATACAGTTGAAAGAGTGGTTTTGGATTGTTTTGCTTGGTGTTGTTAACATAAAAAATGACCATAAAAACTGTCTTCAACAAAATGCTGTTTGGCGTCGTCGTTCATTCTAACTCACTTTTGCTTACGTTACACTATACCTATATAAAACAGAGAGACCTTGAATAGTTGATGCTCATAAAGTTGGGATATAACAAGAAAATTACACCATTAAATTGTGTTTGCTGGCTTCAGTTTATTTAGTTTTTAATCACATATGAGGTCAACAGGTGTATAGGGAACTCGTAAGAATCCAGGAAGCAGCTAAGTCGCACATAATAGAATTGTTTGTTTTAAGTACAGTATTGTCAAAAGAAGGGTTTCGTATCAAAACGCATATACTTTCTTTTTCGTTATTGTTTATTTAAGCTGCAAATATTCCCTTAAGAAAGCATCTCCGTCAACTTTGTTTTTTTTTTGGAAAAATCGATTTTTCAAAAACACTGGCTTTGCTTTCAGTATACATTCAGAAACAGAGTACAATAAGAATTATGTATGGAACTGGCATCGCTAATTGAGTGTAAGAAGCTTTTTTCTTACTTTTTTTACATAGTTCAAAAAAATATATTTTAAACACGTTTTTCTCAAAACAACGTTTTTTGACCTGGTTGACACAATTTTACAAAAACTATTTAACCGTTCAAGCTGAAACTTTGAGAAGTTATTTATCACATAGATGATTGTAGCCCGTGGTAGAATCATGAATATCCGTTGTCATTTAACCACCTTTTTAAACAATATAACCTCAAAAAAATAGGTCGAAAACTCGAAAAGTCCGCCATTTTGTTATTTTTCACTTAAAGTTCTTGATTTTGGTACGGGCTATAGCGACTCACTTATACTTAAATATGTATTTTGAATTTTTTATTTCAGAGGTTCGTGAGTCGAGAAATCATGTCAACCAGGAAAAAAGCAGGCTTTATTCTGGCAACCATATCTGGGCCATATTGAATTATAAAAATTAAGAAAAGCCTTTTTTTACACTTTAATATGTAATTTTTGCATTTGTGACAAAATTGTAGTTTAATAACAAAATTTACTGTAAAAGAAAATTCTTGAAAATATGTACAAAAGACTAGAAATGCCCCCTTAATTGTGGCATTTCAAAATGGTTTAAAAACAAAATCGGTTGAAATTTTTAATGAACTTTTGTAAATCAAATGAATCAGAAAATTTTGAGCAAATCTACCAAATATATTTCGCTCTTTTTTTCTGAAAAGGGGTCTTGAAAATACTATAGGATAGCCTAATATTATTTTAGAGATTATGTGTGTGTGTTAATGATGACGTTCACCAGCGCAAACAGACCCGATTATAGCATGTTACAGCTAGGTATATTGTCCCTTCAACCAACCATCTGAAATGCATCTGTCTGATGATATTCTTTCTTAGTACTAACCAATTTGAGCGCGCCAAGGAAGAACATGAACGATGGGTGGATGGATGAAATGAAATCACTATTACAACAAAAAATTGATAAGCATATTGTATAGTGGCAGTCCTGATGAAAATTATTATAAGAGTGACTGTAATGATTGTGATTGTAAGTAAACAGTCAGATATACTCTGGATTTGTCGTAAGTGGATTTATCCTTAGAGTTTACAATTTAGTGAATTTAACACGTGAGTCCGGTAAGTAAGGCTGCACCCAAAAATGCTAGTAACCTTGAAGCACACGTAGTCAGTTATATAATTCTCATTTTCGAAATTTTCTTCAAACAACTTTTGACAATCTTACTTAAACTGACATTCTACATTTTCATATTTTCTTTCTTAATTTCAGCGTCCTGCGAATAGCTGGGATTGACAGGTAAGCGATTGCTATATCTATTTTTTGTGTTATTGAAGAAAGTCAGAATTTTATCTGTGATCAGCTTAAAAGTTCGAGACATTTATCTTAAGAAGAATTAAAGTTTAACATCATTAAGATTTCGCTGAGCTTTGTCTTCTTTATGCTCAAGTTATCGAGAAATGAAAATAATTTCGAAAAGATACTTTCCATTTTTTTTGTCTTCGTAGAACTATTAAGGATTTTCCACGAGTCTTTTCAATTTGAAACTTATCTTTTATCTCGGATTGAATTTTAATTGAGTTCTTGAAAAGTTTCATTGTAGTTTCACAGAAAAATGATTATCTTCGTCAATTTTTGGTCACTTCTTCAAACTTCTTTCAGAAAAGTTCAACATGTTTCAATCATAGAAACTAATCAGGAACGTCGATGGATTTTTGTGGAACGTTACTTAAATACTCACTAATATAACGTTATTGCCTATTCATGATTGATTGCCGTGCTTGATTTCTGGTTAGCCTGATAAATGTTGTCCTAATTAAGGATAATGGCTATTGATTTATGGCGAAAAATAATGTAGGCATAGGCAGTAAAGTTTCGTGCGTAGGAAACCTAATTATGGGTACGCTTAAAACTATGAGTATATTCGCTAGTTTCTTGATGTATGCTTCGGTGCGATAGAAAATCGTTTTGCAGATCTTAAACTTCTTATAATGACACCGACGATTTTTATTTTGTAAAAGTTATTTCAGTCAAATTGTTGCCTCAGTTGGCTTGACCCTCACCCATCTTCACATATTTAAATTTACAATCCAATGTTAATTTCTTGTTGCCTCATTTAACCAGAAGATCGATAGATTTTGCTATCAGTATATAAATTGTTTAAGGATCGTTGAACTTATAATATTCTGTTAATTAAATCTGTTGATAAAACTGCGTCAAATTGCAATGACGCGATAGCGATGAACTTCTTCAACGCAGCTTATGACACGGTTGCTGAAGCTAGCGTACAAAACACCTATTGTTGTACAGCTAGTGTAGTACATTTATGATCTTCTGCTCGAACCCAAGCTCTTCCAACTTCTAATCGTTTAAAAGCAATCCAAAAAAAGGTAGATTGTCTCTGTAGCCCACATGCTTCTTCATAACGCACGTGTGTATCACATTCATTTTGGTAGAAGTCGGGATCAATGAATTCAAAAATCACGCCAAATATTCCGTCTTTAAGGATGCATTGACTTCCAATAAGTACGTGTGGATTTTTTGAACTCCAAATCCTACAGTTCTACTTATCATCTCTCAAAAGTAAATAAGCTTCACCGATAAAGATGGTTTTGTAGCTGAAATCAAATTTAAAATTTAAAAAAAATTAACATGAGAAGGATCTAAATTATGGAATAAAAATTCCGGGTTCTTAGATTTCATAAAAATATGGACCGAATTTTCGACTCAGTATTAATAAAAGGTCAATTTTGGTGCATCAAAACGGCTTCAAAAGCTGTGAAATGTAAATAAAAATACGCAATTAAAAATGTAGATAACAATCCCTTCAAGTTTATTCTATCCTTCATATTTTATTTTGAGTTACAATTTGATTCCAATATTTTATATTTTCCATCACTCATATTACGTCACGCACGCATTCAAAGAAATGACGCTGTGCAATGGCATGAATGAAAAATATAAAACAAAGGGGCGTAACTGGGAACGAAAGGGTTAACTATCTATCTTAGATAAATGTGCTTTCCATCGTTTACGTTGCCATTTAAGGTTTAAAAAAGGACCGTGCATGTTCAAACCCATCTATGGTTATGAAGGGGGTAAAATCTTCTACAGAGAATCAATTAAACAGTGGATGATCGCTTTAATTAAACAGCGAAGTTTATCATTGCAAGTAATTATTGTTATTGTTACAAAAAAAAACTTCAAAAAGAAATCAGCAAATGTGGCAATCTTTTAGTTTTCAAATAATCAAACGATAATAGTTAACTCATTTTAGTTAGTATAGCTATTTTCCATTGTCTGCAATCAATTATCAACATATTATTTATTTTGTTAACTATAAACGCTTTCAAATTATAGTGATTGAACTTTGAACAGGTGTAAAATAAAGATGGAAGGAAGATTTATTTGTTGCTTCATTTTCAACTAAATTCGATGATCTGCAGTGTTAAGACACGAGAGTGAATCAGTAAACCTACGATATAAACGATGGAAAAAATTACATAAGTCATGTTTCTAGATCTGGCAGAACTCATAAATTGCACTCAAAACATGCTAAGAGTTTCTGGAACGTCATAAATTTATACATTCTAGCTGTTTGACAATTTGGTTCGCAAATAGTGGAGAACATCACCACCGGCTGACCGCTACGATATAAAAACGGGTTCTAGAGTTTGCTAGGCATTCCAGATTGTATTGAGTGAACGATAGCTTTGAGATCGCTTAAGCCGATACGACGTTTTGTATCGAATGATGAAAGCGTTGCATTTGTAAACAATAGTAAAGGATGAAGTACAGTGAACACTGTTAAAAATGTTGAAAATAATATAAATTAGGAATAGAGTAAGTGTAAAACAATCAATAATAATATGATTAATTAAAAAATGTAAAACCTGGTTATTTAATCTCCAAAAATCCCCGACGTGAAATTACAACAATATATTCAAATGAGCTGTGCTCAAATGTTCTCATCAGCGATCCAATTTTTGATTTTTGATTAAATTTAAAATTTACACCCCTCCGGACTAGCTGAATTTTTGAACTGGTGAAGTCCGGATTAGCGGCATTCTACAATAGTAACCCAAAATAAAGGCCTAACAGTGACAACTCAATGCATATTGATGTCCATATGACGTATCTGTTTTGTTAAGTATGGCAGTGCCATTGAGCTTCGATTAAATTTATATCATATTCCTGCATAAAGTGGGACAAGTTGCGCTATTTCATACAATTCACATGCTGAACGTATCTAGACCAAGAAATCAAAGCTAAAAAATATCGTCTCAATTTTTTATTTATAAAAAAAACCAATAGTAGTTATTCTCATGTGATCTCAAGAGAAACATCCTATAATCGAGTAGTTTGAATGTGGCAAAGACAATGCTCTGCTCTCTAGCATAACTTTGCAATCAGGAATACTGATTATTGACAAAACAATTCAGCTAAAAGTAGATTTGACATGAAATTCATTTAATTGCACGAAAAGTTACTCGAACTGGACAACACGTTTGAATAATGAATGCTAAAGTTTTCAGTGTGTTTTACGATTGCACATGGACAGCTGTCAAGTAATACTGCGTGAAAAGTCACACGTTACTGTCAATTCATTAATGGACATCTCAGCTGTGATATTTAATAATTTATGACTCCTACAACAAAATGGTTCAATTGAAAAGGACATATATTACATAACAAAAGAGGAATCCAGCAAAATTAGGATTTCAATGAGGTATGATGACGGATATCAATCTGGAAAATATTTCGAACCATTTTGTCTCATCGTAGGGCCCCCCAAAAAAAATCGTGTCTCCGAATGGATGCTTGGTTAGTTCTGCCAAAAGTCAGTTGGACTCATTCACGATTTTTTTGGAATAAGACAAGACAATCTTTATAATTTTTGAATGTTTGTTTGATACATTATAGTCAGTGATGGCAAAGACAATATATTTTTATACTCTGAACAACCCCTGTCTATTCTTGCCTTGTGTTCTTCAGTGTGAGCTACTAGGCGAGCTCAAAATGAAAATGTAGACAAGACTTAAGTTGATAGTTGAAGGTGGTATCAGAAAGTATGTGGTGAACCACTAAAAGTGCATGGAAGTAAACCCAAGTAGAGTTTAAAACTTTTACTTGTTAGTGTTTTAAGATTATATTTCTTTGATGTTGGTGATCAATTCTATTCAATGGTTTCGAGCACAATTGAAGTGTATTTGGAAGAATTCACTTTCGTCTTTTTCACAGCCTCAGCAAGGATCGATCTGGCACTATATGCAGACTACGGCGCACTAGGAAGTCTTTATTCACTATGGTGAGGACGCTTAGTTAAGTGCAAACCGTAGAATTTTAGTTCGAAACTTATCTCTCAGATAGGACTTTCAAGTACAGTATTATGCTTAAACTATTCAAGCATCTTCTTCAAGGTATCGGGAGTAGTCCTTGATTTTTTAAGCATATTTTTAACTTCCCAGTATATGGGAAGTTCTTGTAATCGCCTCGAAAATCGAAATTGAAATTTTCATCTTTTCTTTACGTTTTGAGGTCTTACGAGTATATATAAAGTGTTTTTAGAAAGAAGTATGTGTGTGTGTGTGTGTGTATGTACGTACGTACGTGCGTTCGCAGGCAGTTTTTCTACGAGCATAACTCACGTACACAAAGTCGTATCGACTTTGTTCAGGTGTCAATCGAAGCGTCTTTGCAATCTTAAGAGCTGATTAGTTTTTGGAAAACTTCGGTCGGGGGGGGGGGGGTTTGCTGTTTTCACCCCTTGAAGGTCAATCATGTTATGCGCTATAACTCACGAGCCAAACATGCGATTTTCATCATTAAGGTGTCAGTCGACGCGTTTTAACATTTATGTGATTCTATCAAATTTTTAAAAAAAATCTTGGAGCCGTTTTTTAATTTTTTTAAAAAAAGTGCAAAAAATTAGGTTTTTTTCAAAAACACAAAATTTTTAACCTGATTTTCAAACCTAAGTAATCAATGTTTATATAATTTATATACTCCAAATAGTTTTTGTGAAAAAACCAGCAAAAGTTTTTTTCATGATTACGAAAAAAATTAAATAAAAAATAAAAATTCATTAAACGTTCAAGGTCATTTACGTCATTCATTATATCTCGAGAACCAAATATAATCTTCCGATCATTAAGGTGTCATTCAACGTGTATTATCATTTTTATGATGTTCTTATATTTTGAAAAAATCATTAAAGCGATTTTTTTGATTTATTAAAAAAAATTGGAAAAGTTGTGTTTTTTTCATAAAAAAAATCATTTTTAACCTGATTTGCACATCGTAATAATAAATGTTTATAGAATTTATAAACTTTTATCAATTTTTGTAGAGAAACCAGCGAAAACTTTTCTCATGATTACAAAAATAAAATAAAATTAAAAATATAAAATCATCAGGGTTCATTCGATTCATTATACTTTAAATCTCTTATTCTAAGGACATTGTTGTATAATCAATCAAAGTTTATTAATATTTGCAAAATTTGAGCAGATTTTCAATAGTTTTCACAGCACCATGTTTTAACTTTAATTAAAAAAACTGTTTTGTAACCTGTCCCCCCTCCGATTGATCCGCGTGAATAATCAATCAAACCAATGCACCAAAATCCTTACGTAATCAATTGACGCTCGCGTAGATGTTACGATTAATATTAAGTCATTCCAATAACTTTTATGAGAGGTACATTTTTATTATTTGAAGTAGTATTATTTCCATAACTATTATTGTGTTTAATATTTTTAATATTTATAAAAATATTACTGGAAAGTTGACCGTGTGAACCTCATGGGTCGCACCTCACGGCTTGTTAAAATATTTTTTAGCAATATGGTAAAGGTTAGTTCATTTACTGAAAAATTTACTAAAGTTCATATATTAAACAGTATCCAGTAATTTTTTTATTGAAAAATATTGAATAATGAGCCAGTGATTCTACATCGAAATAAACGTCCCAGAAAAAGAGTTAATTGCTGTGAGAAACATAACTAATAGCCGGATCATCTAAAACCAAAAAACCAAAAAGATTCTGTAAGTTAAAGAGTTTTTTGAGGTAAAGCTGGCAAGTTTTTTTATTTATTTATTTGATTTTTCGTGTAATTTTATAGCCAAAAAACACGAAAAAAAGAAAAATTTATTCTCGGAACTGTGGTTTTTAATTGGAAAAATTCCTATTTAAAAGAATTAAAGTCTAAAAATGAAATATCTTGACAGCGTTACCTTGTAAAATAATTACAAAATAAATGCTCATTTTTGATTGCCGTGTCTGAAAAATAAAAAGTCTCAGAAAACGCGTTTGAATGTTTTTTTGGGGAAAAAAGTATTTTTTTCACTACTCACACAGAATCGGATCCATAATGTGTAAGGCTATCAGCAAGGATGTCTAGAGCATCTTTTTGTTGTTGTCGTTGAAGGACTCGAACTTCTTTGCACTCTTTTGCGGTTTTTTGATCAGCTCTGCTAATACAAATGTTATCCTCTTCGCGTGCCCATTCATGAGAGATACCTATACCATAAAGCCCATAACTTCATCAATTTTACTCGGATCAACTTCACATTTTTATGGGGAACTCTTGGACTCTTACAATAGAATTGAAAAATCCCAAAAATTTGAAAATTTGAAAATACACTCCCCTTCCTTAAAATGAGCCGCATTCGTCTGCATTTATGAATGAACGAATGCACTCAAGATAAAGCTGTATTGGAGACTGTTTCAGCATTCTTCATAAGTAATAGACCGTCCTTAGTCAAATTATAGTACAGCTGTATCTTATTAGCATAATATCATGTTCTTAAGTCCATTGAGGCAGATAATCATGTTAAGCACTGACACAGACGGATGCGAAGTTGAACGACTTTCATTTATGGACAGTACAGCAATTTGCTTATCTAAGTGAATGATTTTGCACGAATCCTTGTTTTCTATTGACTCCTCCGATTATCCTGAGATTATATAAATTTAGCTCATTCCATACTACCTCTCAAACATTAAATGTCTTGAATTTGATAAAGCGTGATTTAGTTGTTCCAAATCTTTTTTTGCAAAATGTTAGCAACCCCTTTATAAGTGTTATCTGTGGCATCATAATCCTTATCAATATCGTGGCATTTCAAACCAGCTTTCAGTTTCAAAGTTGTGTAGAGGTTCGCATCTGGCCACATACTTTGGCCAACGGTCGCTATACATGGATCCTGCCCTTCTAGACTAGCCTTAGAATCTTCAAGTTATTCGGTAAAGCATTTACCAAATACGCAATAATACCATGATATTAAGCTTCTTTGAACTGCATACCCTTCAATAATAACCTTATTTACACGGGACATACTTAAACACCTAATTAATTTTACTGAATTTCAATTGAGTAAACTAAACCCTGGTAATTCTTTTACCTGAACATTTCGTGCCTTGGAATCGGCCAACAGCAATATTTGTTTATTTTCAGCAGTATTCGCCAGCTTTTGTTCTGGCTCATAAATTGAGAATAAAACCCTTGTCAAAAGGGATGCTGACAAAAAACGTTGTGCAGATACTCTACCATTACACCACACTCAGCCATCCATTTCAATTTGCGTTTGGACGAAATTTATTCGCTGACACGTTTCTAATTAGCGACAGAAGCGTAATTGAAATTCAATTTCCTACAGATTTCAGCACAATTTTATGGTGCCTCCATTCTTCATTTACCGAGGCTTGGTGCCACCAATAAATATAGATAGAAGGAAATACATCTTTCCAAGATGTTTACATCGCTTGGATTGCTTTAAAACGATTATTTTTTGTCTTCTGCGAGGACACATCCTGCGAAAAGCTTGCGAAAAATCGAATTTAATTGGAGGATAAATGGATATTATGGATTATAATCCATTGAACGATTTAAGAATATTTAGAAGTTTTTGAATGGTTTAAGCAAAGCTTTGCCCATATAAAATCACTAAACGAGCTCATTCGAATCGCTGAGAATTATTCAGAATAGATTCTCTCTGTGTAGTACAGGATCCAGTAGACAAAATTTTTTAACCGAATCTGAATCATGTGGAATTTACTTATTGTTGATCGACAAGCCAATTGTCTATGCCTGTAAATGCATTTAAAATTTATTGACTCTTTCCAATGCCTTCATATCCTTAGAAAACTTTCAATTTAAGCATGCCAATCCATAACATCATCAAAGAAGTTGACGCAGAAAGTTGTGAAGAGTAGTTTCAAGAAAATAACTTTACAATTTCCTTCACAATGATGGATGCCAATATGAAAAAGTGAACGGCAAAATTTGACTTCAATTACTTTTAATGCATAGCTTCGAGTGCTGGTAGCTTACTTGAACTTTGCACCCCATCCAAGCAAATTTTCATCCTTTCTGTCATGTCGTCTATCTATCAAATGTGATTAATGAACGCTTCTCTTAGTCTAGGAAGAATTCCTCAAGTTTTAAATGCTTTCATGCACAGTTCGGGCAAAAGTGGCAAATGAAACAGAAAAGAAGCGCCAGGAAAAGTTGGCGTATTCTTCAGACTATGTACATGGATTGACACGAACTTAAATGCCTTACATCGTTTCGAAGATTATTTTGTGTGGCACTTTGTCAGCTCATCACATCCTTCAGGACGCGCCACTGCCAATATGTCAGACTTTAAATTTCTTTAAGGTTTCACGAAATGAGTTTATGTACATTTTGGTGTGTGCTTGTGGTGTATGATAATGGAAAATCATTTTTCTTCGTTTGTGTCGACCTTTTTTTCGATGCTTAATGAAGTTTTTCTAAACCATTTAGCAAAATAATTGAACACTTCGTCGTAACGTTGCTCAAATATAATCTTTAATAGCATGCGATTGATGTTCTATTTAGTTTTGTTTCAATAAAAATAATTCACGATGTGAAAATTGATTATCATTAAAAATAGACCACTATTTTGCATATCCAATTTACTCATCATATTGTCATATGATTGACATTGCATTTCATTACCATTAGTTATCAAATCTACAATTGCATAAGTCATGGTTCTACTTTTATCTTTCTAAATTATATTAGTCATTTTTAGTCTGGGTTTAAACCTCCTTGTCTAGTCGACAACTTCGCCTACTAGTGTGCTTTTGGTTTGCAATTTGCTAACACTATGTTTGTACATTAATGGAGGTTCTTGTTTCCAAGCTTATAGCCCGGTAAATTGTTAAAACACTAGTAGGCGAAGTTGTCGACTAGACAAGGAGGTTTAAACCCAGACTATAAATGACTAATATAAAATAGCGACGCGGATACAAATAATTATAAAAATTAATTGAAGTATAATGAGCTTAATCCATCAATAAGCCTAATCGTGGCCGTGCTGTCTGGTGGTGGATGGTAAATGACAGCACCTGAAGAGGATGCCGTCCGTCACCCCGAAAGAACACTTCCCATTTTTCTGAAATCATGAATCGAACCTTCTAAGTTATGTGAAAGCTCACGATCGGCGGACTATTCAAGAAGGCGAAGATTTTTCAAGGTGAGTTCGTTGAAAGTTGAGTCTTGACAAGGAGAAAAACGGTTCGAATAATCGTGAAGATAAAAAGCAGCGAAAGTTATGTTAAAGTCACGGCACGATGTATCGGGTATTAAAGAAAATAATTGTATTGGGTATAGACGTTGTTTTTGATAAAAGTTAGTGTCGAGTTAAGGACGTATAGACTATGAATAGTGATAGAGGGTACCGTTAAAATATTAATAACAATTCATGATAGTTTTAGATTACTTTTTTATTAAAAAATCCAGTTATATAAATTGTATATACCACTGACGAACCTATATAAACTCGTGAAGTTCCAATGATATATTAAAAAGGAGACGGATGATAATTGGTTTCCTTATGGGTTTTTCCTTTTTTTTCTTATTGAAGATCTTATTTGAAGTGTTTCAAAGTTAAAAGACCTACAATTTAATTTAAAATACTCAGTTGAGTAACAAAGTTTACATTGTATTACAAATACAACCATCTCTCCAAAAATTATGAATGGTATATTACCAAGTGCTCCATTCAAATAGATAATTTGGTTTCACCATATGGATGACTTGATTCAAGGGGATCATGTCTCACATGCTAAAGGCCATGCAATTCGTTATCTGTTCATATATCAGCATTTCTGAATTTGATAAATTTTTTGAATATCTCTGGGGATTATTGCATTTGGATAGGCTGTGCCTAACCATTCAATAAAATTGTAAATTGAAGGGTTTGCAGCAACAAAAAGTTAACTCCGATTTTTATAATTTTTGGGAAAATAAAAAAAACTGTTCAAAAATAGAGAATGTATTTAAATCGTTTTGTCTTCGTCCAATTATTTGTCACTTATCACTACATGTTTTGGCCAAATTCTATTGAGAAATTCGTCAAATTCGCAATTCTATAGTCAATTTTATTCTGGATTAAACTCCTTTTTGGCCCAAATACTTGAAAATTATTTTCTTTTTTAAGTAAGCAAGCATTGAATAAGGACCACTTTCAAGAAAATTGGTTTATCTCAAGAAAAGAACACAGTAACAGGTGTACTAACTAAATTCTAAGCCCGAAAACACTCTTTCTAGTACATAGTACTTAAATGAAAAATGAAGCTCCAAAGAAAAAAGAAAAAACTACCAAAACTACTACTGATCATAGCATTCGGCGCCGGTGATTTCTCCAGGATCCTCGACATCATCATTCGAATTTAGACCATCGTAGAACCACATCTCGTTGTGGCCAAAATACTTCTCAGCGAGTTCCTTCACGTCTTTTAGTTTAGCAGGTTTCAATGTTAGAGGACCATTGTATGCCTGTTGTAGACTTTTGAGAGTCAGCGATGTCTCATTTCTGGTGTCACGAATTTTTACGCTATGGGCTGATTTTTTTCCCGCCAGTAACTGCTTAAACTCTGTTTGGCCTAAAAATGGAGTTAACTCTTTGTTGCTGCAAACCCTTCAATTTTTAAAAATCGCACAGGAAGACTACCTTATTATGATATGCGCTATCGTATGCATTCATTCCAAGAGTTGTAATGTTTGTGGCATTGTTCAAGTTAGATGCCGTTACTTTTGCAGAAATTGACTAATTAATAATATTTAATAATAATTAATTAATAAATAAAACGTTGACTGTTCTATTACACATTACTTTGATGAAACATAAAATTCAAAATAGGAAAAATGTGGACCAGTTGTTCGGCCTATCGGTAATGGAGTTGCTATTGTTCCCAGTGTTTTACTGCCTATCTTTTATTTTTGCTCCTTTAAGAGGGCTGGCTGGTAATTTTTCATTACATTTATAATCTCATCAGCAATAATGAGTTGCCCATGCTTCTCTGATGTGACTTTCGATACTTGAGTAGGTCCTTTGCATGTCACAATTTATTTCAGTTGTGACTGTTGTTACATCAGCTTCGTTAGTGTTAAAATTTTTACCGAGAATATATTTTGTCTCTTTCTAAAGCTACTTAGATTATTTAAAATATGGTTGGATTTTAAGCAGTCGTACGGGATGAGCTCGTGGCTTGTTTTGATAGCTCTTAGCAGCAATTCATACCTCCATAAAACTAATTTTATATTACTCACTTTATGTCTTGATCACTTTGAGGGAAATCAATCTTGTTTTCATTGATATGAAAGCTTTCCAAAAGACCTAGATGTTTGACCATGGCAAAAATGTCTGGCCATTACGAAATAATTAACTATTTGTGATATCGTTTGTGGCTATATTTAGCCTGGAGAGAACTTTATTTCATCACTAATATTTTTACTTATCGTTACACACCTCTTAAGCTTCACGCTTGCCGTACTATATGTTTTTTGAGTCCCTCAATAATTTTTTCATCCTAATAGAATATTCACAGTTCTCTCATGCAGGCTTCCCACTCCCTCTGAAATCTTGCGCCATTTCACGCCAACACGCGATGGAAAGGGTATGGTTTGCTGTGCCGTGTTTATTTCTCACCAATAAAAAATTTCAATCAAGTCTTGAACAATTGGCATGGTTTGTCGCTGTGCACGATTTTAGAGGCCGTGGGAAGCCGGCTGAAGATATTTTTATTCATCCGTATCTTGCTTCAAACCAATTACATAATCGAGGCGCACTAGATCCTGAAAGGAAAAGAAATTTTTAATACAACAGTCAAATCAATGAAGCGGGGAAATCATCAAACTTTTTAAAACTACCAAAGCAGCTCCAATTTCAATGATTTAAAAAAATGTATTCACTTATTTGAAGTCTGGAAAATTAAGTGATGCAGCAATTAGTTTTTCGATCGGTAATATTTTTGAAAAACGTGAAAATATTTTACAAAGTTGAAGGTTTTTGCTGAGATTTATTGACATTGGCAACCGCGCCAAATTCGTGGCAACGAGAATGAGTTTCGTAATTATTTTTTAAATATCTTGCAAGAACAGGTAAATTTCAAACCTCTTTAAACAACAGTGTTTCACGTACAAGTTTGAATAAGTACAGACAACGCAGTCACATAATCATAGATTTGAATTCGAGATTAAAAGCCAAATAAAAACAAATAAACAATCAATTTGAAAATATGGTTATTTGAACAATCGATTCTAAAATCTAAACTGAAAAAAGATAAAATATATTACTTTGACAATCAATGTGTTTTTCCCAAGATTCTCCAATTATCTATAAAACGCATCTCTTCTTGTTAAAAAGATCAACAGTTCAATAACAACATATTTTCGAAATAACTCAATAGTTTTTCATGTATTGCAGTAAAATTTGAAAGTATGGATCCTTTATTCATCCCAATTAAACCCCGTTTCCGTTTTTTTTAAAGACAACCATTGATTAAATATTCAATTAAGACTCCTTTCAATTAGTATATTTGAAATACGATAAAATAACAATAAATAAAAGCTGATATTAAAATTAATCTAAAATATATCCCCAATACCTGAATCATGCATCCTTCAATTCCCTTTGTGCCTTTTATATTACGTGTGTTGTGAGTTAATAGTCAAATTTATTAAAGCTTGCGACAACATAAGAATGCAATGCATACAACCCAAAATAAATCGAAGCTCTATAACTCATAAAATATATTTTTAGTGCTCCCTAAAGTCCTCCGTTTAGGTATTCACTTCAGGCATTTGCTTGGAACCTTGATAGTTTATATGGAAATATATCCTTTTAATAACAATAAAAATTCAATACAAGGTCCTATGCAAACAAATTGGTATATCGAAGAAAAGATGATGGCAACGAAAAGAAAATGTTATGGGATATTTTGAATATTTTTGTGAGGTAAGAGGGATTTAGTTGGAAATAGATATTTGAATGTGAAATAGGAAGCAACCTAGATTTCAGGATGGTAGTTTGTTTTTTATTTTGTGATAATATTTTGTAAAAATGTATATGAGCATCAGGAACTGCTTATGTTAGCTCTCAAAAATAGAAGTCTTTAAGGCGTCTGAGTTTTTTCTTGGTAGACTAAAAAACTCAAGATGCACATTCTAATGAATAATAATTCATTATTTTGAATAGTTGTACAGTTTTTCCTTGATTGGACTGTTGTTTTAATTAAATGTAGATGTCAAATAGGATGTAATGTATTCGCATTACGTAATTGCAACACAATCGTAAACACCGACTTATCATATAATTCCCCAGACAATGACCACTTCACCAGTGGATTTCAAGTGGCACACTGTATCATATGTTGTCGCAACCGACGAGACACAAAGGCGCCAGTACGTTTTCCCTGGGAGCTCAATGTAGCTCGAAGTGGTGCGTAAGGATAAACGTTTTGATTTAAGTGTTTTGAGAAAACTGATAGTGTCTCAAGACTCACATTTAAATATAGCGATACAATGAACATGGTTTATTCTATTTTGTATCTCACTGAAAGTGTTAACGAACTTATAGTGCATTTGGAAGACTTTTATTTTTAAAAACTTCTTTGAATTCATTTTTTCGCAATAACAATGTAGGAATATTTTCTACATGTTTACAAAAATATATCTATTGAAAATAAGGTAAGTGGCCGAAGGATGTTGTTCAGAAAGGTGCAAACTCATAAAGTAATTAAATTTGTCTCGGAAATCTCTTTTTTAAGAGAGTAATAAAACAACTTTTTTTTAAAGATAAAGGACTCACTGAAATATTTTCAACATCTGCAGGCCACATGTATATACTGTATATTTTTTTATTGGTATAGTTAGGATATTAGGTAGGCAGGATAAGTTATAGTAAATAGTTTCTGGTTAGTCTCCTGTAAATTTTTTTACAGTAAAGATCGTGTCTGCCTTTTAAGGGTTCATGACGATAAAATAAAATGTTAATTCATATTGAAGATGGTTTTATGTTTTCATGAATATTCAGTAACCTTTCCCAATAAATAAACATGAAAAGGGGGAAAATACAGGAATGCTCGCAAAAAACTTGAACTCATAATTTACCGGCCAAACCCATGAAGCCTTATCCCTATTTGTTCCTTGCGGGAAAATTGTATATAACAGCCTAAAACTTTCCAATTTGTTTCTTCTTACACTTCGATCTTGGGATAATTCTCATAAACATAAAGTCACTAAGATGAAATATATTTTCGATGATTTACTTTCAATATTTACAATTAACTTTACGAAAGAGTTTATGTGAAAAAATATATTGTGGAAAAACCTAGTACGCATGAGTCTATAAATAACGTAATCTATTGTATTATTATATTTAAACTCATTTATCGTCAGTTTACTTCAGAGATGGGCCAAGTTAAAAAAAATTATCAACCAGAAAATGATGTCCAGGCTTTGACTGCCATGATCGTTTTAACATTATTGACATTATTCGTTCTTACTCTTTAATTTTTTTTTGTCTTCAATGGTATAAATAGACCTGGTCAATTTACTCTTTGAAACATAGAGCCTATTTGAGTCCTATGATCGGTTATTATGTGTTTTATTTTACTTAGTCAGTTGCAGCGGTCAACAGACGATATTTAAATCTATGAGTACTGGGGCTAAGCATCACCAGCCCCAAAGATAAAGCAACCACTGCAATACAGACAGCTTTCCAAAATCGTCTAAAATACACTTAAGTGCTTCCAAAAGTGTCTTCTTACACTAAACTGATAAAATAGCCCACCAACTCATCCAGCACATTAATCCTCGGGGGTGTTTAATCATTAAATAGAATTGTAGATGAAATTTAAAAGGACTTATGGATTTAAAATTCATATTGCGGAATCTGACTCAAAGAAGTTTTGCGTGTCAAACTTCTAAATAGAATAGTCGGATGATTTTCTCAATTTGTTTAAGTATTTGTTTGCTCAATAGAAATGAGCATGTCAAACAAATTCTAGACATATTTTTCTTCAGTTAACATTCAGTACCCTTTTCAATTTGAATAGTTTATTCTTCCAGGAAAACTTTTCTTCAGGATATTTTTGTTTTCGCTTCTTGTTCTCTAGAATAGCATGGAAGCTTTCAAAATATCTAATTTATTTTAACAACAACAAATCAAAACAAACCAACCCTCTTCCGTGTTTCCATTTAATTTATTCGACTTTTCCACTTTCCTTCAATCCTCAATCATTTATGTATCATATTTCGAACCCCATACATTATTTTATTTGCCACCGTTAGATTCCAGGAATTCGTATTTCATCTTTATCCACGGAAGAGGCCAATTTTGTTGTTTTTCATTTTTCATCTCCACGGAAGACTTATTATGAACACTCCGGTAACTTTTGAAATGAAAATCAAAATACTTTTCGGTGAGAAAAGCGTCTCGTCGGAAAAATAATCTCATCGCTATCAGGACTCGTCGACATATTCGCTTATTCTGCGAGAAAGGCATCCGGATGGAATGACATCTGAAACCGAGGACACTAGCGTGGGAAGATGTAAGGATTCATGATTATTATACGCCGAAGGTGAATTATTGTCTCGACCGTCAGGATAAATTCATTTCGAGGAAATAAATTGCCATTCGATTTGCAAAGTATGCCATAAAATGTTGGAATTGCTCACGTCTTCAACACGACCCAGATATTTTCGATCCAAATCAGGATATTTCGCAGGCATGTGTGATATTCTGCTTTGGATTTGATTCAATCAAGATCTTCAGTGTAGAGTTATATTTTGTGCTGGAAGCTGTTCAGAATCTGGGATTGTGTGACGGCACTTGGAAAGTGCTTTTGCATTAATTAAGATATGAAAATATCTTTATTCTGGGCATTCCGTTGGTTCAAGGCTTCGTAGCAATTCAAAAGAATGAAAGGTTATGAAAGATATGGCTACGATGCTCTGGTAAATTCCTGTGGTAATAAGTGGGCAGGGATCATGTTGGATTAAAGATGCTTGTTCTCAAGATAACGAACAGATTCTGAGAAATACTCGGTGAAAGGAGGTGAAAAGAGTGAAGAGAAATAAAATGGATTGAAGAAAGGACAGCAGACATGGACAAGGTGAACTTAGCCAATGTGAAATCTACACACTGATAAATCCATTTAATAGTGTTATTGATGTCAAATTAATAAAATGTTTTTTACTACGCATTGATTTCGTATGTGATAGGACAAATCAATTGAAATATTTTGTTGGAATAATTTAAAAACGGATAGAAAATCGTGACTCTTATATTCTGCTTAAACAACACAAACATCAATTTTTGAGAATGATAAAAAAATTACTATTGAAATTTCGAGATAGTGTGAATGATTTTGAACCTCAAAGATACTCGTCGAAATTTATGAAGCCCACAGGCAACCAAAGAAACATCTGAAAATTCTTTCGATAGTGTCAACACAAAATATCTTTAACCAATATACAGATGACATGTACATATTGTATCTGCTGTTAAAAATTCCAAAACAGTAACGACTGATTGACTTTGAGGTCATCCTGAAACTTCAAAAATTTAATCGTTCATTTATCTCTTCTGTTTGTAGATAGTGAGATTTTGAATTCACAAGTAAATTTACGCTTTTAATCTGGTATGATTGTAAATATTATCTAAAAAAATTCCCGAATACAATTTTTTTGGAATTATAAAGCTCAGCAATAAATTTTCGTTAGTAAAATCTACCAACATATTTGATATATTATTTCCACCGTTCAAATTCCTATACTACTTCAATTTGACTCGTTATGAATGATTGTAGTTTTATTCGTTGTTGATGGGAAAAGGCATGTACAATAACCAGAACAACTTGAAGAAGCTAACATCTAGTAAACTCAGTGAAAGTGCGACCGAAGCTTTTTATCGGGATTCAGTTGCCGGCAACGGAACAACTGTTTGCACCGGCAAAAAGGAGACCGTCAACAAGCCGAACATCAACAATCGAAATTAAGTATAGATAGGAGGCACATATGGTGTCCCATTGAGTCGTTATTTTGAGTGTAAATTAAAGTGTTATGATATTTTTGTACAGTATTATAGAGTTCGAATTTACGTGGTGGACTAGAAATTTTATTTTCGAAGTCCTGTCAGTCTTTTCAGCATAAAATTTGATTATCAACATAAGTAAAACATACCTAGTGCCTTGTCTGACATCTAATATCTCAAGGTTTTTTAAGTAGTTTATAGTTAGGAGGTGAAGTTGATTAAACTAGTTTAATGGGCAGCGGGAATTGCAGAAAATGAACACAAACCCAGTTGTTTGATCCGGTGTAGTTCCAGATTACGAAATTTTATTGCAAGAGACTGCCTAGAAATTGGTTCCTTTCTCGGTTCGCATGTCAGTTTTGGCTTAGAAATAACCATAGTTTACCACATCTCGAGGCAACACAATCCTTAAATGTTTTTGTACGCATCCTGAGGATATAAAGCAGTTGGGTTCGCGGAACTTTCCACGGGAGAATCACCTCGAGGAATATATTGGGGAGCTGTTTTTTTTCGTTCAGAAAACTATCTGAGGCGATCAAGCGACCATGTTGCGATATAATGAACTTCGAAATTTTCGCGGTTGAAACGTTTGTATGACTTTGGTACTTAAGGAATAGCTCCGAGCGTATTTAAAGGAAGAAGAAAATTCTGCCAACGTGAATTAACTGTGTTAATCTTTTGCAATTTGTAAATCCAAAGTCAATCGCGTTTATTAATTGTTGGTGTGATCAGTAACTTTATACATTCCATAGCGCTGATAGGTGTTTGCCGATTGAATCTTTACATTTATCTTTTTTCTTGATTATACTCTTCGCTATGATTTGATAAGATAAGCCATTAAATAACTAGCAAATGATAAAACAAATTAGCTTTTCTTGTTCCTTTTTCACCCGGGTTACATGAAGTAGAGGAAACCCTACTTCAATTAAATAAGGAGGATTATGCAATCTCGCATGTGAAAAACAGTGAATGGGGGGTCCCCGGAAGCTAAAGAAACGCTAAGCCGAATAAAAGTCATGTCGTCGAGGGTGGATTTTGGTCACCGTAGTAAATAATCAGTTTGTGAGTGTGTATTTCATATTCCCTGTGCTAGATTCAAGACATTCTGACGACTCTTTGAAGTTATTCCAAATACGTTTTTTGCTGAACAACGTGTCCAAGTAATGATTATTATGATTAGATATCATTATAATCAATGGATACTTATATATCATAGTGATTTACATGTTCTCACCACTTTCTACAGCAAATTGGTTTTGTTTCAGGTTTCAGGAAATTTTTTGTCATGAAGTTTCCATGTAAAATGTAGCAACTTTGAATTTGCAGGATTCTCATTTAAATATTGAAGTCATGGAGTGGTCTATTATTGCTTGTAGAATTAAGTTCATCCTAAATTTGACCTGTAATAATGTTAATCAGGATAGAAAAATGTTACCAATGGAAGCGACCATATAAAAAAGATTTTAACGCAGTAGAAGGACCCGTTTCAAGAGCGAAAATGACCAATTTTTTGTTGTTATTATTGTTGTTTTTATTTTACTAATCCCTACAATCACTACGCAAAATTTTTATACATAACTTAACTCATTTCCACTGACATATTATACATAACTTAACTCATTTCCATTATTTTGACTATGCATAGTTCATTTGTAGACTAGTGTCCCGAAGAAGCACTACTGGCACCTTTATGTCTCGGTAAAGAGACACATCATACTCACGTCATGGAAGTGATAAATCATAACATTGGCTGTGTGCTTTTATTATCCAAATAATGTGCATACAATTGGTAAGAGAATATTTTTATGTAATATCTAAATAAATGCAAGCATTTCCAGTAAAGTTTTTAATGAAATGAATATTGGCAAACGATATCGCTTTGAAATTTCAAGGCAACAAGACTTTCGTCTTGTTGACCTTCATAGACGTTAAGTCCCCGGGACGAGGCAACGAACCCAGGTGTCGTTCAGACGAATTCGGGTTCGGCCCCTACCCACCTAGAGGAGTGATGGTTGCTGGCAGACCAGCTCAGCTCGGCGCGTATCGTCGTGGGTGCGTTCTCTATCATCAGTCCCGAATCTTATTTCCAGAGATTCAGCCATCAATTTGCCCGGTTACATACCAACAAAAAAAATTTGAGCAAACAAAACAAAACAAACTATTCATCTTGTGAGGCTATACCTCCTACGTTACTTTATCGAAAAATTCTTGCGCGCATACTGAGATAATACCGCGTTAAAGGAAGAAGAATTATTTACGTTACTTTGATCTATTGGTGAAATTCCGAAACTACTCAAAAAACGCAAGAAAAAACACGAAAGACTACCGCGTACCAGAAAAATCTCTCGGGTGGCCGTGCTACTCTCGATTAGAAAGACGAGCTTCAGCAGAGCTCGCCAGGCGCAGATTTTGCTGCCTGGGCCCGCCCTACCATGGCCTAGCGCTTGCGTATCAGCATGTGTTGTGCGCACTAGGCCCACCTCAGCCTATATTAGAACAAATGTCACTGCGTCAGGATCAACGCACAGTTACTGCAAAATTCAGCATTCAAAAATATCCTGACAGAGATTCACTTTTACACAGATCTTAGATGCAGTTTTTCAAAGACGAATGTTCTCTTAAATGATTCTAGTTAGTTCGTTGATATTTTGTTTCACAACTAATTTAAACACAAATCTCATTCACAGTTATTTTTAATGAGATCATGAATATATCTATCGGTTCTAATTGTGACTTTGTTAACTATGATTTTTCGCAATTTTCGCATACTACGGAAAGGATTATTCGCACAAAATTCAGCACATACGACGAGACTTTGATGCCTAAGTTACAAAAGTGACAAATTAAATGGATTATAAGACGAATTTAACACGTGTTCACATTTCAATCTGTTTGAAATCAAATCGAAAATTGATTGATTTGACTCGAAGCACGCGACGTTTTTCTCAGGAAGTCGCACGAAAGTTTTTGATAAACTTTTTCGGAGATATTCTTTGTTCCGTATTAACCCCAGTATACAAAACGTTAGTTTCCCGAAAAATGGATAACTTAGCGCATGCAACACGACCCGACCAACTCCGCAAATCAAGTCCCGATTGTCTCTCCCGCCGGCGATCCAACTCCCCAATCCGATAACGGTTCTTTCCAAAGAACCCGTCGGGTAGGTGCTGTTCGAGCGCTGTAAGCTGGTTTTCGAGACTGACTTGGTGTGCGGGGTTGCCGCTTCTGAATGCACCCAAAGATTACAAAATTAATTTTTTCCCCATGCCGTGCGCTATTACAAGTTTTCTTCTTCGATAAATGTGAATATACTCATGTTCCATAAAAATTAACTATAGCGGAATCCTCAAATGCTACGATTTCAGAAAATTCAAGGGAATAAATGTTATCTTGAAAAGCTATTTTAACTAGAGACCCTTTATTTCTTCGTAAATGTTATTTAAAAATACATTCCGTTCTAAGACACGTGAAATATCTTCAGGTGTTTTAATTTTTTTAGTAGATTTTTTTTTGAGTTAAAATGAACTTTTGGTATTTGTTTCTTATATAAAAAACGGTTGACGGTGTTTTTTAGGCTACAAATGAATTGAAGTGCTGCCGTAAACCGTTTGATATGGAAACGAAAGAAATTTTGGTTTAAAAGTTTATGCACTTGCGAATGGGCTAATGAGCCATAATTAACTTTCCTTTTCTTTCCCCTTGTCTAATGATAAAGTCGGTGAAAGCTTGTATTGTAATTTAGTAGCTTTCAGTTACCATCGTCAATTCAGTATAATATATGTCTTTAAGAAAGAATATGTAATCTCTTCTTAATTGTATTCTTAAATTCAATGAAATTACTAATGCCTGGCTAAATGAGCCTTAAATAACTCGTTTCCCCGTCACATAATTAATGGAACGTTTTTGAGTTGAAGTACTTGAAACCCTTAACCTCCATCAACTTTCTCCAAAGAACCTTTTCAATATCTTTTCATTCAACCTAAAACTCACACATCGATCTCACGTTCGAGCTCTTCAATTACAAATGTTTACTCAACTGCCCACACTGATTGTCCACTTTCTTTTCCACCTAACGATTTCCCACCAAGACACTTCAGGTGAATGTAGTGAATTCCTTGTAAATAGATCCGAGTCCATTTTATAAATTTAAGGACATTGCACGTATCATTTCCACCATCTTAAGTAAGCGCTATTAAGCTCTCTTTTAAATGACACGCTCGGCTAGGAATAATGAAGAATGGTCACTTTCTTCAAGGACCTTCTCCTTGGCAAAGCAATTACAAGTAATTGTGTACTCGGAATGCAACGGAGTGTATTCTGTTGTTTGTTGTTACTCTGTCCAGGAGATAAGGTTTTAATGATTCTACTTGAAAGTGATGGATTTGCGTGCTTTATCTGCTTTCCGATTTTTTTCTTCTTCATGGAAATGACATGATTGTTTGTGTTGGTTCAGGAATTTTTATTGCAAAAGTTTGTTTTGCACAAATTTAGCTGAAAAGTTATTATGCTAGAATAAATATTTTTGTTTTTGGTTTTTGTTTATTATTTGAATGTACAGTGATTTCATTGTAATACATTACGGACGAAACAAGCATTTGTGAAATGTTTATATTTTGCAATAGGTGAGTGCACCATCATTAAATCGATTAAATTTTTATCTGATCCTTACGGGTTCATTGTTTGAAATAAATAACGTGATGAAGTTATTTGAATCCATTTTTAAAAATTCCCAGCCAATTATCATTGACTCGAAGATGTTTGGAAGGCAGTAGGATAAGTCGCAAATTTCCAAATTCATCAAACGATCACCCTTAAGATTAGTTTGTTCACACGATTTTTCTCGGGGTATCGAAAAAAAATCGTTCTCATGATCACGTTGCGCCACGAAAGTAAAGTTGGAGTAAACGCAAAGAAATTTATCGATTAAAATAAATGTTACAGCTTTTTATAATAAATTTGCATGTCCGGGTAAGTAACTGTAATTGAAAGCAGTAAATGACAAGACGACAAGAGAAGACAAGTATTTGTGATGAAGTTCTCAGTTATTGCGACGGACAAATATGAACCTTCACAAGTGCATCACTGTGGCCCACGTTGGGCGCCATTTGTAATAAATCGTTTATTTGTGACGACGCAATTCAAACCAATGAAAAATTCGCTTTATTGACTTCACAGACATTAAGTCTCAGGAAAGAGGCGACGCATATTTTCTAGCCATAGAGACAAAACTAGGAGTGTGGTGACTGCTGGCCGGCCAGCTCAATTATGTAGTAGGTTGTTTCTTTAGTTTAGCTCCAAATATCATTACCCGAAATTCAGGCTCCATTAAACTCGATTACGGAAAACTGAAAAAATTAACAATGCCAAAAATCAGTCAATACCACATTTCAAAGCTGAACCTTTTACAACCTTACCTTAAAGCACTTGTTTAAAAATTGCAATTAAGAACTACCTGAGAGTACCACAATTAAACTAATTTGAAAGCCGGAATTAGCTCAAAGGCAAAAAATCGACACTACAAACCAAAAATTTACGCAGTAGTAACACAAACTCTTGCACGGCGTGTCACTCTCACTGACGGACTTCAGTGGTGCTTATCTGGCATATATATTGCTGCTTGGGCCCACCTTGTCATAGTCATGTTCTTAAGAGCTCGCATGTTTTGCTCGACTAGGTCCAACATTAATTGTATCAATAGGGAGTGGGATCTTTATGTGACGTCACACTTTTCTATTTAATTACTCATTTAATTCAATTTTCCTTGCTCAGCCCTATGGTTTTTTTCAAAAATACACATCGCACAAAACAATTGCCGTTAAATTTAACAGAATAGAGTGTCTGGTAGAGAATATATTTATTTATTATTATATGAATCACGATTCAAAATGTGATGATCTTAATACAACATTAATTGCTCTCTCGTTTGAGCTGCCTGTTATATGTATTTATTTATGTTTAGAATTTTTTTCCAGCATTCAAATATTAAATAAAATAATGAAACGAACTACGATATACGAATACGAAATGTTGAATAATGCGATCTCTACCACACTCAATCCACAATTTCAGCCTCTTTTTCACATGTTTGCCGTACAAACCATAGCGAATAACTTCCCGACTGCCTTTAGTTGACTGCTTATACAATTCTGATGCACAATTTTCCTGGAGAAAATTACTTCATTTGTTGGTATCCTATTTCAAATATTTACTTCACAACCTAAAAATATTTCTTCTCCATTCGAGCTACTTTTCTTCGTCCTCACGACTTTTGTTTTTTTCCGATCATTGAAAACTTACAGCTGATTTCGTTTATTCATTTTTTCTTGTCCACGTAGTGTAAGGTGGCCTGCCACTTTTGTTAACGTATTGTAAGTCTTTACGTATTTACAATACTGCAAAAGTTTTAACGCAAAAGAATATAAAGCAAGTATCCACGATGACGGCGTTCGAATGACTGGGAAGAATCTAAAGAGAAATGTCAGTTAGTTAGTACGGCAGTTTCAAACCTAGTTGGCGTGCTAGTAGCAAAGTTGCCTTACAATTGCAGCAGGCAGGTGGCATCTTAACGAGAAATGACACAATATTACCCATTCCCACTTAATTAAGACAAAATGTCAGCAATCATCCTCTTTCTAGCTTTTGAAATGCCAAACAAATTCGTCCGTCCGTTTTTTCTGGATTAAAAGTCCTGAAAATCTTCGTGATGTAATATCTTGGGATTTTCAAAAAAATACAATTCGTTACATATGACATCCAACCTGAGACCAGGAAGAAATTAAACTCATATGGGCACTTCCAATCGCAGAATTTGATTTCAGTATAAAGTTATGATCGTTAACGTTAATGGAAAACTCACATTCATCATCCTTTTGGGTTTTTAATAACTTGATCTTTTTAGTCGTGACATAAAAATAAGGAAATTTCCACAAAACTGAGTACCTTCCTGAAAGATTCATTTTTTCATAAAATAGATATTCTTTAAATTTCATGCAAGGATGAAGCAATGATATATTCAATACGTTTCGCAAACATGAATTCATGATTTTTTCGATGTGAAAGAGATTTTCTGGCTTTTCTTTATAGTATTGTGTGAAATATGAAGCTCCTGTTTTTAAGTGTTTTCAGTGTACTGATGGCTTAGATGCTATTTGAAAATAAACTGGGTGGTGAATCCTAAGAAACGCAGTCGTCATTTTTTTCTACGACATTCTTGTGAGTGGAGCGCAAATTTACTTTTAACTTACACGTAAACCGATTTCAATCGCTTGAATGCTAGGACTCGGATAGAAACTGCAATAGGAGCTCGTGATCTCCACGAATCGTTTAACAATTTGCATGTTGGTAGACATCTTACAAAAACTTTTCCAATACAGCCTGAACAGCTACTTAAAGGGCGCTTTTCCAAGAACACCGCCAAGACTTCAAAATGTCCAACGTACCGAAGTCACTCAGCATGCGAAGCCATAAAGGATAAAAAGGCGTGGCGCACGTTACATGCTCCGAGTGAACAAGGACCTCGAGTGTATGGAAAAGCAGAGCACCAACCAACATACAGCGGTAAAATGGGACCTTTTTATTTCGTCGATGATAATCCGGGAGTACGAGAGCTTCCACAAAGCCGCTAAAGCAGATGTGTCGTAAGAGTGGAAATACTTTCGGGAGTCGTCTCACTTGGAAGGACAATATCTGTTTATAGGCTTTCTGAGATTATTCTTGAAGCCACATGCTAAGCATTCTGATTTTCTTCTGAATTGATTCTTTTTCGTCTTTCACTAAACTCTAGTATGTCCTTTTGATACGACGAAAAGGTGAATTGAGCAGAGGTATTGAATTTGCTGATTCACCGAAATATTGTTGATAAATCGATTGGGACAATAAGTGTTGGCTGAATGTGGCAACGCAGAGGTAAAGTCCTTGCGGCTTACAACAATTGAATACCACGATTGGGATGTCTGGGCGAGTGTTAAAGGGACGCAGTACAATAAAGATTAGAGTTTATTTGAAAAACATTGAATGGGAAATAATGTTATCGGCTTGGAATGCGAGATAGGTGCTGAATAAGCCCTGAAGAATCATCGAAAAATCAGGATTTACATGACATTCTGCCTGGAATGCATTTAAGGGAAGTTCAATAACAGGCGTCAACTTAGAATTTTACTTTCATCCACAATTGTATTTTGTACGATTAAAATGTCTGTGCGTGGCTTTTTACATGAGTATCTTCATAATCTAATTGGACTGCTTTAAATGATCGATGATTGAAATGTATAACATATCAAATTCATTGTAAGAATTAAGGATTTTTTCCACTAGTTATTGAGGCCCTTGCATGTGAAAAGTAAATCAAACGCTCGATGACTTAAATCTTATCAATTTATAATCGAAAAAAAGTATCATATTTTCGCGCTAAATGCACCATTAAAAGTAGACTTACAATTTGAGCTGAAAACAGAGACAAAAGCCAACTCAGTTGGCACTAGAATGAGCTCATTAAAAATGAAACAAGAATAATAAACTCTACAAGGACAATCACAATAATAGTTCTGTTGAGTGTTTGAGTACATGCAAAATTTTCCATTTCTTAAAATTCTAGTTCAGGATATTTTATTTGATAAAAGTTTGAAGATGGAATCTGTTGACTTTGTTTTGATGGCGAAAAAGGACACTTACGTTAGTGGCAAAATACATATACAAAAGATGAAATCGTTTGTTATCAAGAGCTAAGGATGCACTAAGTCGTAGCTCAGTGAAAAGACAGGCACCTATAATTCCAAAAATTTGGACTTGCCTTCTTTGGACGGATTGAAAAAAAGGAGGAGAAAGGCTTGAAAAATCGTACAAAACGATTCAAACACTCATGTTTCCTTGACTATTTGCTTTCGTTGCACCTGTTTGGCCACCGTCCTTGGCAGATTCCTCACCCTGTGGATGTTCATACTTGAGGGCGTGTTTTAGAAAAGAGGCATGGAAGTTTGTTTCCGTTCAACTACAATTTTAATGCTGAACAAATCAACTGACAAATTATGAGTTATCAACTTAAACGAGGATTGAATCCTTAAAAAGGACAGATTCTTAACACCGTTATAAAGTGAGCTACTTGTGGAAGCGACATGAGAGGGTGCTTTACCTTGGATTCACCGCACAATCTCACGATGCAAATCCTATTGACGATGCTGGAAAAAGTGTTCGGAAAATATGGACTTGCATTTTTTGAACGGAGAGAAAAAATTGACGAGAAGGACGAAAAAAATTCTGCGAAAAATACTACCAATTGAATTTCTCTTAAATGATCATGATCATGATTTAGCTTATTAAACGACAGTGTATAACTTTAAAAAGCTGACGGCTAAACATGCAAATCATCATAACAATTTGGTAAAACAGGATAGTTTTCAGCATCTTTATGATTTTGCTCCTTGCATAGCTAGAAAAGGGAAACACAAACTTCGTGAATAAAGTGAAATCTAGGTACTTTAATGAGTTCCAGGTATCGCGGACTAAAACGAAGTCAATTTTTAATATATAAATACCTTTCAAACTGCTCAAATCCCTCAAAATAATAACGTTTTAAAAACTTTTTTTATCAGTAGGTACCTACCTCATCATTGCAGCGCCTGATAGCCTAATTACATTTTAACTCGATTTCCATTTTAATTAGCTCTCCAAATCATTTAGTTCCACTCCCTGCCATATTCCGATGCTTTGAATATTACCACTGATCAAATTAAGCCTGCTGAAATATTAATTCCATTCCACTCGTCTCTTGGCCATAATGGAGTCAAGGATATGCCAATGGAGTCCGGAAACCAAAAACACACTATGGTTGCGTGGCGCCCCATACCTCATCACAGCTAGCTCTTCCCTAAATGGCGTATTGTCATATCTTCCTTGTGTTCTTTAATAATTGCGCTCCTTAGCACTTTGTGAAAGTGAACTGAAAACCGCAAATTGTTTGCTAATTGAAATTAATTCGGTAGGTTTTTGGCGACACTGGCTGAGAGAAGAGGGAGTTGTTTCGGCTGATATATCGTTTTGTAATTGCATATTAGGTGTAATGAAGAGGTTGTAACTTCAGCGAAAATAAGGTACGCTTCGATGAAACTCACGGGAAAGAAAACTTGAAGCATGAAAATTGATTGGAATTTCAAATCTGTTTCCATATTAATAATTCGACACGGATTAAAATTACCAGATTGAAAAATGATGTAAATTTGAATGTCTTTTCAATTAAACGGAAAATATTTTCATTTAAGGGGTCTTTTAGGTTACAAGTTTTCAAAAAATCAGAACAGCTCGTAGAGATGCTCTATTAGGTAGTCAGGAGCTTTATGAAATAGAGGACGAAATTTTGTGTGGCCTAGAAATAGCAGAGTAGAGATATATAGCGTTTAAAAAAAATCGTAAAAACAAGTAAACGCGATTTTCTCGAATTCATGTTTTCAAGCTCGCGAACACAATTTAAACAAAAATACTCAACTGATCACTCCGATTTTTCAATATGTTGTTGTACACATATATGGCATTAGTCGGTAGCGGAATCAATATGATCGGTATAAAAATTTTCGATTTCGACTCAATTTTCCAACCTCACAAATAGTTTTTTTTTTAAAAATCATTCCAGTACCTGACATACGCACTTAAACGAGGATTAATTCGGCGTTTTGTCCCCCCCCCCAAATGATCCAGTCACCTGAACCAACGTCCGCCCTCGTTTTTTGATATTTTTTTTGAAAATATGTGGGGTAAAAAAAAACAATGAAAAAATTTAAAAACATCTTTTTGTACATTAAAAGTACCAATCAATATATGTACTATGGAAAAAATGGTTAATTTTTTTGTTCGAAAATCGTAACCTAAGGGGTCTTTTAGGTTATGATTTTCGAACAAAAAAAATGGTATTACATAGCATGAACCAGGTACGATTTTTTATTTATTTTTAGACAAGTGTGCGTGTGTGTATGTTATGATTAAATTTGCGAAGCACAAGACAATTTTCTGAATTATAGAAATAAGTGTATTTTTGAGTGTTTGTTCGAGCGCACAAGACGGTTCACATTCAAATTTCTCGATTTGGGCGAACGTTTTACGTTTTGTGTCTCGAGAAGGGACTTTTTCAAGGATATACTATTAAAAATATGTAAAAGCATCGATTGAATTATAGTTATTGACTCCTGAGAAACAGAAATAGTTTCTAAAATTGTTTGTTATCATCAAAATGTGTTTAAGTTTGAGATTCTTTTCGATTGCAGAACAAGTCAGTGTTTTGAGAAACTGCAGTCTAAAAAGCTTACAAACATCGACCTAAAGCGACGAAAACTGAAAGGCATCTAAGATATTCTCAAACTGAAATTCAATCGGCTTTCATATTCTAACATACGTTTAAATAAATTTGCGTCTTAGGACGTTTTTGGCCAAAAATTGAAAATTTTAATATGATAGGGTGGTTTTTTCTTCTTTTTTCAGTCAAAATTTTTGTAACAGTTGACTGTTGTATTGACGTGTTATGAGTTGAAATCGGGGTGTAGTCTTGTTCATCTCAAGATAAACTAACAAATGGTATGATTGACTTTAAGTATCCACGAAAAAAAATTGGAAATATCATCAATGTTTCTTAAATCGTACATCATAGAAACAACCAATACATAGGAATTCTAGAATTCACCCCCCCCCCCCCCCGCGAAAGAAAATCAATTTGTATATAACATTCAGGATTGATTACGCCTATGCAGTATCATACTAAAAGAGTTCCATCAGAATTTGTTTAAGAGATATTATGTTTGTTCACTTTCCAGTATATGGAAAGTTCTTGTAATCGCCTCGAAAATCTAAATTGAAATTTTCAAACTTTCTTTACGTTTTGAGGTCTTCAGAGTATATTTTAAGTGTTTTTAGAAAGAAGTATGTATGTGTGTGTGTACGTTCGTACGTACGTGCCCGGACAGTTTTGCTACGAGCATAAATAATGTAAACAAAGTCGCATTGACTTCGTTGAATAATGTGATTTTATATTTATTTATATTTTATATTTAAAAAAAAATGTTGGAGCCGTTTTTTAATTTATTTAAAAAAAGTGCAAAAAATTAGGGTTTTCTCATAAAAAATAAATTTTTAACTTGATAGGCACAACACAGTAATAAATGTTTATAAATTCAAAGTAACCATGTAAAAAGCGTTAATACGTGTGATATTACTTTATATCTTATTCTAAAGACATTGTTGTAAAGTCAATCGAAGTTTATTAATATTTGCATAATTTGAACAGATTATGAATAGGTTTCATAGTGTTTTAATTTTAATCAAAAAACTGCTTAACCTTGAAAACCAAAGAAAAAATTAATCAAATTTGTACTTGTGGTAATCAACGTTTTAAATGATAAAATGTTTTTTAGTCAATACTTTGCAAGATCATATGCTTTAAAAAGCTTGCATCGAAAAAAAAATTGTAAGTTTTAGTAATTTTATTTTTTAGTGTTCGTAAGATTTCAATTGATTCCTCCATCATCATTTGTAATACATTTTACTTTTTACATGCAATTAAACCGAGTATTGACTGCATTTTTATTGTTTTTCAAGGCTAACTGAAAATGAGAAATAATTATTAGTCTCTTTGATGTCAATCGTGAAAAAATACAAATTCAGCGATTCTACCGAAAAGACGGCATTTTTGCACGCAACTATTCAAAATAGCCATCACGCGAGAAAACTTTTCAGTGGGCGTAGTAATAAAGATTGCATTCATTTTTGCTGGCGCTCTTTTGTCCTTCCAGAATCGACATGAAAATAGCAAATAACGTAGAAAAGGCTTTGTAACCTGTCCCCTTCCAATTGATTCGCGTGAATATTCAATCAATCCACCAAAATCCTCACGTAATCAATGGACGCTCCCGTATATAATACGATTAATATTAAATCATTCCAATCACTGTTATGAAAGGTACATTATTATTATTTGAAGTAGTATTATTTTCATAATTATTATTGTGTTTAATATTTTTAATATTTATATAGATATTACTGGGAAGTTGACCGTGTGGACCTCAAGGGTTGCACGTCGCGGCTTGTTATTTTTTAATGGTTCTGTTCGAAAAATGTTCTTATTGAAGGAACGTAGGTGGAATTTCGCTTGAGTTTGTTTGAGTTTCCAATGTTAACTTAAAATTATTACTATCTCAATATTGAATTTATTCTCAATATGAAGCAGGCCATTTGAATTATCTCATTTACCAATATTGTGCTCTGAGAATCATTTTCAATGAAATCCATTTCAACATTATTTCAAGGATATGTGTGTCGCAAACATCTTCATTCCATCATCGACACATAACACCGTAACGAATCCATTGGACAAACAGCTAGTCTACTTCATAGAGATTTGCACTAGAGACTGTTTCCTGCCATCAACATAAGCACTTTCATATCCTGGAACACTTCATCAGCGAATAACTGCAGAAAATATGGTCCTTGACTTTGAACAAAATGGATCACCTGCCAGGCATTTACACGTGCCATCCGAAATGATATTATATAACATTGTAAACGTTTCACTTTCATCACTTTCATCACTTCCTTATCATCATGGTGACAACAAGACGAGATATCTTTTGATATGTTGTATGGCGTTCAGAAAATGGGAATTGTATTTGGTAGAGATGTACCATGTGTAATATTTGATTCACAGTTTTGTTGTATTGGTTTCCAGTCAGAATCCAGTGAAAATGAATGAAGGCTACATTTTTTGAGATGCTATTTGTGTAAGACACAAGGAAACTATGATAGGCAGGTGTTCTTACCAATGAAAAAGGATATTATTTCTCGTTGGTATTTAATTGATACTTCCCAGCTTTTCTGTAGGAATAGTATTGTGTATTTGGTTTGCATGTTATTGGTATATAGTCAACTAGAATACAGAGTATATTCCTTCACTTGAATAAAAGATTTGTTAAAAAACTCTAAGATGCTAAATTTTGTCGGAAAATAAAAATTTGCCAGTGCTGAAAAATGTCATGAAACGAAACCCTATTTCTATTGGAAGTAGGAAACGACTGAACGATTAAGCCTACTTAGGAGAACTGTACGAAGGGATCAAGTTGGTATAATCATCAATGAGTGAACTCTGATTGAACCAACAAATTATAATGATGTTTGTTTCAACTTCCAGGCATCATCAAATCAATTAACCATTAATAATAATTAATTACCGAAATCAAGCCAACAGCAACCACGTTACTTTCTACGAATATGAACGAGACAAGTCAACCTTATAATGTGTAAAATTCGATACTAATTGATTCCATCCGATTCACTTGCTTCATTATATAACGGCGTAATAGCTGATTTAACAAAATTAAAATTCTTCAATGGTATTTTCGTTTACTGTGTATACTGAAATACTGAACTTCATTAATTATCAGATGAAATCATTTTTGTGATGCATTGATAAATATAATCGAACAGAACGGAAATCCCTCCTTACATTTCAACGAACACATGGAGAGTTGTTGAAATCCAGTTGTTCATTTCCCACATTTCCTTCCCATCACCAGAAGTGGTATCCGCCGAAGTATACCATCAGCAAACTAACAATGGAGAGTCCGGGTCGAACTTTTAAATGGATTAAAAATCCTTTCATTTGCTGCTCGACCTAGGAAACAGGATTGATTGACACTGAAATTGACCATCATACCAAAAAGGGGTTCTTTTTCAATGGCTTCTGTAGCGTCAAGTGAAAGTTTTATGCAAGCCAGCAGGGTCAAGTCCTTTGCAAAAGGTATGGTGTCCGTTGGTGCACTTATGTGGCTTGTGAATGGCATCAGGATGTTTTCTATCCATTTTCAGCATATCGTTGGATATATACTGGTTATTGGCTATGTTTGCACAACTTTTCATTTATGCAGGATAGAAATCAGTTTTCGAAGGGTTAAGATTGGCATCGAAAGAGTACTGTTTGTTCGCCAAGAGTTGAAAAGTCTATTTGATGAAATGTGCTTACAGCACAGATTACATCATCCAGACAAGTAACTTTTGAAGCAGTTTGGACTCGTTTTTGGATTTGAAATTCTAAACATTGTTTCACAAAAGAATTGCATGCTAGTCCTATCTCAGCTAAGTTTTTATTCGATGATTTATGATCATATAAGTTTCCAATTTTTCATATCTGCAACAAGTCGGACTTATGTATGTGAAATTGTTGAAAAACTCCTTTAATTTGAGCTTCTCATGAAACATAGATGAACTTCTTTTATTTATGATTCTACTATTTTTTGTCTATTGTATTCAAGTTCCTGGTTTAGAAACTCCACTTCTTATAAACGTCCATACATTCACGTCTATAGATGCTTGAAATAATCGTCACCGATGAAAATATGGCACTATACCAAAAAGAAGTTTCCTCGGAAACTGGCATCCGGTCCTCGTTGTACGACAACAACAAAAGGATTATATATATCATTCGCTGTAACTTTGTCCAGACATAGCTGAAAACCAGGAGTTTGCGGAGAGTGAAGTGGATACCAAAAACATTCAGTCAGACAATGAGACTGTACAGTAGCCTTGAGCAAGGACTACAAATGGAACAAATTGCTCACCGCTGGCTGTGAGTGAAAAAGATTGTTGGCAGTTAAGCCTTTTTAGATAAAGCTGTTGCAAATGACCCGTGGCTGTATTTCTTGGGGAGAAATGTAGCTGCTGCTGAACGGGCGCGATAATGACTGATTGTTTTCATGATGCGTTTGAAGTGCGGTGAAATTTTGAGCCAATTAATAGCGAATAATCTGGCTGGATTTTTCAATTTTATCCTTAATTCGTTATTTGAATGATTCGCGACACCCTGAGATAATAATCCTTAGTTACATTATTCTGATGATCTTGTAGTGAAAATTTCTTGGTATCAGGTTTTATTCAATTCAAATTTTCAACACAAAACAAAATGCTCATGAAAACTATCTTCCAAATGACCATAACGTTCTAAAGTCAACGTGTCATAAAACTGAATTTATCATTAATTATTCCTGTAAATTGATGTACTCACGATTAAACACTTCCAAGGATCATGTGAAATTGATAAGTCTCTACCACGCACTCATTAGCAATTAGGTTACACTCATTGCATTAACAGTTGCTGACAAGGGAGCACTTTCGTCGATGATGTCCTTGCTCCAGGGCACGCCAAACCACCCTTGCTAGACTGCAGGGAAAAATTAGTTGTAATTCAATTTCATAAAACGCACTTTATACGCTGAAACTCTCCTCTACAGAGACACTGCACTATCTAAAATAGGTCTGATTCGAAGTGGCACAAACAACCATGAATAGGTAATGTGTTTGGAGTTGCTAAAATTTTACTTCCAAGAGAAATGTTGCTCCTGGTTCGTGCGAAACGTTTTGCCTACGCAATAAAAATAGCAAAGGCGGCATGTATTTGGAACGCGACAAAACCGTTCTATGCCATGGGAATTGAGTGACATTTTTTTTCAAATTAAGGAATTGGAAAAGCATATTCAGGACATTCACTCCAATTTCGGATGGTGGCTGAAAGCCGAGGGAATTCGAAGTGAAATTGGCGCAGGACGCTCTACCACCAAATATACTTGGCTGGTGGTGGTGGCGTTTGTGTGGACAAGGGTAGTGTTTGTCGTTGAAAATGATGTTTTATTTATAGAGGCGATAATTCATGTAACGTGATCCGAGACAAGAAATGCGAGTGGTCTTCAAAACCCAATTAATTAGAGGCTCCTTAGACATTGAATAATTCATACGGCTAGTTAGTTCTGCGGTCAAGATAAATTGCATGGCCAAGACTTGTAATTGTTCGAATAACTAATGATTGGATATTTATCAGAGAGGCGGACGCTTTGGAGTCTGAGCCATTATTATACATTTTTGGTTGGGAATGAAAAGTGGTGAAATGTTTTCAAACCAAGGAACTTTTTGCGCCTCTTGTTGCAGCTTGATAACTTTCACTACACTTACATATTTATATGAGTTGACTTGGGACTTCATCGGTTGAAACAATTTTTAATTATTGCTTTCAATTCGCTATGTAAATCTAACAAGGTTTCAGTTCTAGTGAGTTATTCGACTTCAGAATATAGATTCACTACGCTAAATTCTTTTCAGCCAGTTTTTTGTTTGAAGAAAATCAATGGTTCTGGTATAAAATCCTATCAAATCAACGGTTCCTACGTTTTCACGCAATTTCTTTCGATTCGTTTTATTTTCCAAAAGTATGCAAATAATAATAATAACAAATCCATTCCGTACTTTATCTAGACTGCCCGTTGTCAGTATTGCCAATTTGCTAATGTTTTTATTTATTCAGTGAAGATCTTAGGACCAGCCAAAGACGTTCGAAATCAGTTAATTTGGTTCGGCATTGGCGTGACGTGTGTAAAATATCACATATTTCCCAAGAATTTGAATAAAAATAAACAAAATATAAACAAAATGTATGCAAGAAATAAAGCCAAAAATGTTGTCCCTTTTACAAAGTTTTATTTAATACAAAGCGATCGGATCCGCTGGTTTACAAACGCAGGAAGAATCACTCATTATTTCTCTGAATAATTTTGGAACATTTATTTAATATGAACCAAAAAATATGGAAGCAATATTGCAGAACCATTTAAATTATTAAATGATTTCTTTTTATTCATAGAGTGCTTGGCAAAAACAATGTTATGTCCGAATTGCGAAATAGACATTATATTTGATTCAATAAATATATATCAGTTCGACACATATTGATGCCTATTTGAAATACAATTTTGAATAGAAAATAACTGTTATAGTGATATTATAAAACAATATATCAAAAATAATAAAATTTCACGCGTTGATGAAAAAAATCAGACGCGAATATATGTAATTTTTGTTGGAATTTTAAAAAAACGAACTCAAGTGCCAACTCTTCGACAATATCAACATTTGAAAAATGATTTCTGAATTTTCTGTTGAGAAAATGAATTCAGCGAATGATTCCATCTTTTGAAATATTTTCAAGATGTTTGAAAATGACGATTTGATAATTTAAAATATCTTTGAACTCAGAAACCAAATGGTTCTATTGAATTGAAACGAAAAGGGTTAAACCGCTCAGTTAGGCTAGAACTTCATAATTATAAAGGCGTAGCTAACATTGCCTCATTTGAAAATATCTGTACAGTTGCTTTTTAATTATCCATTCTACTCTGGTCAAATGCAGAAATGGGGCGCATTTTAAGCAAGCTATCAACTATAAAAGCCAAACAAAAGGGATACAATCAATTGTATCAAGCTGAATTAATGCTGAAAATATTTTGAGTCATCACGAAAAGTTTAAAAGAGCTGGTACAATGGATGCATTTAATAAATAAGAAAATTTATCTAATTTTATATCACAGCTTGACGAAAATTGTTCACCAATACTTCAAATATTTTCGAAATATTTTTATTTCAGAAAGAAAGCTTTTTTATGATTTTTAACACTATATTTCAATCAAAAGTGTTAATGCTTAAGAACATTGAAGTGAACGTGAGAATAGATAAAAATTATATGTACAAAACGGTGATTAAAACAAATATTAAATGAATTTATTTTGAAAATGTACAACATTTTTGACTTAATTTAACATAAAAATTGGATAAATTTTAAATTAATAAGTTAAATTTAATTCGACAAATAATGAATAAAAATTATCATAAAATTGAATAAATTTTAGTTTGATAAATTTATGTATTGAATTTATTGGTTACGTATTTTAGCTTCTTTCTTGCTGTTTAAGCGTTTTCCTCTTAGTTTAGCTACACCATCGGTGAAACAAATGGCAATAATGGTACCGTTGACAAATTTTTGGGACTATCATTGAACTTTATGATTTTGGACGTAGTGCATACTACCTAGGACTTAGAAAACTTGTTTGTTTTACATATACATAGTTCCTTGTTTTAGTTTACATGTAATATGTTATATTTCTTTGTTTTTTTCTATTAATTCTCAATATTTTTCGAGACAATCTCATTTAGTGTCTCTTGTAAGTGGACTTAAGTAATGTATTAATGTAAGCAGGTCATTTTCCATCTGCGATTTTTTGTACGCCTTTAATGGTTTTCAGTTGCCACTGAGACTATCGTCCATTCAGAAAACTGCGAAAATTTTCTTGATTATTCCTTATGCATTGACTTAAATGAAACCATAACCGTTGCCTTATGCATGCCAAATTTCTGCATAACAATTGCTAAGTTTGCACTTTTCTTCAACGCTCAACGTTTTTGTTTAGGCATATTTATATGTATGTGTACATTAAAGGACTTCACAAAAAATTAAATTTGATTGCACAGCACAAAGTTGAAGACTCAGTGAATATAATGGGTGAAAGTATGACCCAAACAACAAATGAAACTTGAAGTCACGCAATTCGGGGAGTCCCAATCTAAGACCAGCAAACAAACTTTGAAAATTGTTCAATTGTTCCGACTTTAGAAAGTAAATCGGTTTATCGAAAACTGTGATGATGAAGATGACGAAGTCGTTGAAATTACTAAACGTTTGGATTGGCGAGAGCTTATTGATGTTAATTCGTTTCTACTAGAAAAGCACATCATGTTTCTAGTCAATTTTTGTGGATTTTTACCAATCAAATATATTTAAAACTGGCATACTAGGCCATTTCAAAACAGTAGAACTCTATTTCAAATTTAACTTTTTGGGAAACAAGTGAAAAAATACAGTAGAGCGCAATTTACACAGCGTTTATTCAGAGCCTCAAAACCAGGTGCGGTTTTATCCATTGAAATATTAGTTATGTAATTCTCATGAGATGCAAATGTATCTGTTAAATTAGTTAAAATATAACCTTTATTTACAACACCAAACAGGATTAAATCATAAGCTTTAGATTACGCAAAATCATTTTCATCATCATTATCTTTGGAATCTATGTAGTTTCCGAGAAACATGAAAATAATTAATAATATCGAGTGGCTTCCTTCTAATCCATGATGCTTATTTCAGTTATGATGCATTGATGAAGCCTGTCTATTTCATGCAAAATGTTCATATGATTCCGAAAATAAAACCAAGGAATAAACGCGTTCAACAATTTTTAAAAACACCCCAAAAACATTTTCTCATATTTGATTCAATGATGCTTCTCCATATTTTAATTCATTGTATTTATGTCAGCAAAGCGTTGCTGGAAAATCGTTAATTTTTTATTTTGCATTTAGAATTACTATTCGATTTTTGTTTTGATTCAACATACCGCAGCAGAAAAAGCAATAAAAAAACAAATCACTAAACATCCAAACATTTTAGTAAAAAATTTCAACATCAACTACAATCACTAAAGCCTCATACTTACATAACTAGCGTTGTAAATCTTATATATTTAATATTATATCATTATCATTTTACACACTTGTATGAAAGCATTCATATTTGGAACTTTGAAACAGGATGGAGGAGTTTGTTGAAGGCGTTTAATTAATTCGGTTGAGGCTGTACCTTACAATTTTTATGGAAAAAACCTCATTCGCACTACATACCAGATTCACATTATGTAAATATGGGCAAAAGTTTAAAATTTTCAGCGTCAGACGGAGATCCCTTTAGCCTGAACAGTTTAACGGACGAATGTGGAAGAATCCTTGAATTTTATGGCGCTCGTAAAAATGACTACCAAGTATGCAAATTAACTTTTCCTGGAATGGATAAGCAGGCGAGTGGTTCAAGGCATGGACATTTCATTTGGTAGCCTTTTGCAAATGGCCTACTTATGGATCATAAATTTATTTCACAACCCGTTGGCTTCAAAATTATGGGCTCTTCATTTTTGAATTCCGCTTGGCGAATGTGTTTCGGACTATGTGCAATGAAGTGGAATGGATGCATAATCTCACAAAAAGTCGATGCTACTTTTTTGGACTAAACATGTTAAAGACACTCTCAATTTCAATCTACTGCTGAGCCCGAAACTATATGTGAAACGTGAGATAGCATCTACAGAGATATTATTTGTCAATTTTACAAACCTCATTACTAAAGGACAACAAAAAATGATTAACTGTGAGAGCATCACTTTAAAAAGTGTCTTCGCTTTCAGAGCTATCAATCCTTTTGTTTGTTTCATCGTTATTTTAACCTCATCAACAATTTCATTTTTGCAAATATGCATCAGCCATGCTGAGCTTACATCTCCCCGATGACAGTATCTCCTTTAAAAAGCTGCTCCCAATTCATCCTTGTTCAAAAATTTCGAATAAATCAGAGAGAGATAAACGCGTTGAGTTTTCATTTTATATCTTGCTGTAGGAACGCGATGTTCTGTAGGTATGTTGACTTAAATTTTCATCCTCAAGTATTTTCGTTTCTCGTCGTTTCTTTTATCAATCAGGGTTTTCTTTCACTCTTCTACAGGCAAATATTTGTTCATGGGGGAATGAATTTTAAATTGAATTTACATGACTGAAAACAGTTGAATAGCTGCAATGTAATCTAAACCTAAGAAAGCAGAAAAAACAACAACTTCCACTTCAACTAGATAAAAATGTAAAAGGAATACTGGAAGAATAGATAACAAGATTGGATGTACGAGTTGTTCGGCTGAACTGAACAAGCTCTATAAATTTGTGTACCTATAGGTTAACAGGAACATGCATTTCTCGATGCACACAAGAACATAGCTGGGATGATTTGCTGATTTGGTTAACTTGAATTTATTCAATTTAGTTGTTTTTTTCGACCTAAAGTAAATTCGTTAAACATATTTGGTGCATTTAAATTGAAATTTAATTTGCAAATTTATATGCATTTTTGTGTGGTGCTATGGAGCACTACAAAAAATTGAGTTGAACGACACTGAATCAACTTATTTTATGTAAGCCACAAGTGAATTGAAGCTTGTTTCTTCAATATTTAACATAAGATTGTAGTAGAATTATGAATTCTCTATCAAAAATGTAAAATTTATGGTTTAGGAGTGAGAAAAAATTGTAACTTTGCTGGGGAGACGTCATACCAGCAACTTTTTAGCTAAGGATGACCCAGAAAAACTCGAGAGCATCCAACATCAACGTCGCCCGAATGCAAGAACTAGAGAACTCAATTTTTCGGTGTTTTGAGATACCTGTAGAGAACACTAGTATGGCGTATCATGAAAACTAGAAATCCAAGCGAAATAAACTAAAGACATGTATTCATCACTGGAATCACACGTCTCTTTAATCAGAAAATTTCTTAAGAAATAAAGAAATACTTTTGGAAACATATCAATAACCTTAAAAATGACGGCACATCACCAAATTCTATCCACTTACATGGTGAGCATAGTTATGATCCATTTCGCATCTCCAATATGTTTGCTTCCTGTTTCTCATCAAATTTTTCATCCACTCTTAATAACTATGATCCACCCGATTCTGGCCATAACTTGAACATCTCTAGTCTCATCCTAGACCTCAAATCCATAGAAAAGAAACTATTAAATCTAGATGTGGATAAAAACTGTGATCCTGATGGGATACCTCCTTGCCTACATAAAAATTGTGCACGTAATTCAGCCTATCCTCTTCATCGCATTTTTAACAAATCATTAGCTACAGGGTATTTTCCGAGTATATGGAAAAATAGTCAGATAATCCCTATTTACAAATCAGAAGACAAATCAAACACTGCTAACTATCGTTCTATAAGTATTCTATCAACAATTCCGAAACTCTTTGAGATCCTGGTATGTGATCATGTTACTCCTATACTAAGTCCAATTTTACTCACTAATCAACATGGCTTCTGCAAAGGTAAATCGGTAACAACTAATTGATTATTATACCAAAATTATATTTTGAAAGACTTTGAGTTGCATTCGCAGGTGCATTCAATATATACTGATTTTAGTAAGGCATTTGATAGTGGTAATCAAAGCTTTTTGATGAAAAAACTTAAAATAAATGGATTTTCAGGAAGTTTATATCTTTGGCTATGTGACTATATTAAAAACCGAATGTGAATTGTTAATTTCAAAGGAAGTTTTTCTAATCCCATTCCGGCTACACCGGGGGTTCCTCAAGGATCCCACCTGGGACCACTGTTGTTCCTCATATTCATTAATGACATTGATTCGGTTTTCAAGAATGTTGAGTTCCTGTTCTTTGCAGATGATTGCAAAATGTTTAAAAAAAAATCACGTCATGACGGTATCATTGAATTACAAACGAATCTTGATCGTTTTCAGAACTATTGTCATAATAATGGACTAATACTTAACATTCATAAAAGTAAGTTTGTAATTTTTAACAGATCGGGCTATGAGTTCAATTCTTCTTACTCAATTAAAGATAATTTGTTAGAAAGTATTTATTCAATTAAAGACCTTGGAATAGTTTTTGATACAACCCTGAATTTTAATAGTCATATAAATTATATTGTAAACCATTCCAGGAGACTGCTGGGTTTTTTAATAAGGAATACTAAATATTTTTCAAATATCAACACTATTAAAATGTTGTATTTTGCTCTTGCGAGAAGTAAACTGGAATACTCAACTATAACATGGTCTCCATCTAATAAGTTTTAAAATGATATGATAGAAAGGATCTTAAATAAATTTTTAAGGTACATAGCTTTCAAACTCGGTATTCGATCGGAAGAGCTAAATAACACCTAATTACTTGCTGAATTAAACATGAATACTCTGTCAACCAGAAGGGTGGTCTCTGATGCTACTTTTCTTTTTAACTTAATAAATGGACATTTAAATGTACCTGAGCTCCTCTACAATATGCACTTTAGAGTTCCATCACGTTCAACCAGGGGTTTCGATATATTTCTGTGCTGACCTATTGAATTCTCCTTTAGAACATTTAAAGAAAACTGGAAATCGCTAAGGTTTGGTGTTAGACTGGTTTAATTGTAACATCATTCAGATCAAAAGTGCTGTGCTTTCCCTTTATTGAGGCTATATTTCGGGTATCTAATTATATATATATATATATATATAATTAGATAGATAGATAGAATATATATATATATATATATATATATATATATATATATATATATATATATATTCGTCCTAATTTCTAAAGCAAGAAAAATTAATTAATTGGTTTTTGCATTGAAGTGGTGATATTTTGATATTGCATATTTATCCTTAAATCGAGTCCATTAAATCGTCTTATATAAGTTACTTCATACATCTTTTTTAAACTAAAATTGATTTGTTTTATTTTCCAGGCAAAATAATCCAAAGATGGCTTCACTAATCGAGGATGATGTTGTCAACGTTCAAAATCAATTCGACAAAATAACATAAACATTTGAACGTCTGGATTTGTGCACTGATATTACGAATCAAATAAAAAATCTAAACAAATCAAACTCTGAAACGCACAAAATGAAAATTGTACATGAAGTACGTCCCATCAAATTATTCAATTTGCAACAAAATCAAGCACTTAAGTCCACCAAAAATATAAACGGTTGCACTGAACCGTTTATTAGAGCCATGTACAATTTTTAAATAAAAGTACTTAGTAAGCGAAAACAAAACAAAAACACACACAAAAGTTAACATTTCAATAACCTTATGTAAAATATAGATAATTCCTAAATCAGAAGACGTATTAAGATAGTTAAAAAAATATGATAATAAAAATGATTAAAACACACTTAAATGTTCAGAGTAAACTTGAATGTAATTAAAAAACTTAAAATAAATAAATACAGTATTTATGTGTAAAACAGAAACAAGACATTCGCGAGAATAGATTTATATATTTCTAAACTTATAGTTAAAATCATCATAACTATGGCATCGTGACTAAGAAAAAGTTATCTTCGGTAGATTAAATAAAATAGTTATAATAAATCAAAACTTTAAACCAACATTTAAAAGAAAGTTTTATCTGATAGATACTGTTTAAATAGAAAATACAATAAAAATTTATTTTCAACGCAACTTAAAAAAAACACCAAGTACACATTTACACATTTGGCGGAAAAATCAGTGCTTTCATAAAGAATACCTAAAAAAAATTAACCGAAACTATGACGTCCGCAACGACGATTGGCGTACTAAGCCTTTTCGTATTATGTTTCACTACTGGCACCACTCAGAAACCATCGTCCAGCATGGAAAATCCTACCTACTACAATATTGGCGGTGTTCTCAGTTCGGATGAAAGCGAAGATCATTTTGGGACTATTATTTCGGTAAGTTATTGTTTGATTATTTTGAAAGTTGAAATTTTACGCTGTAGAATAATTTGCACATAAAGGTAGTTGTATTTAGGAAAATGAACTTTAGCAGACTGCTTGTGTTAAGGCTTTCGAGTTAAAAATCATCAATATTTTTGGTCAATTCAAACATAAAAAATCTACACGAGAATGAACGTATTTTTATGGTATTTCGAAATACTTGTACGTTAATCCAACATTTTTTCGCGTGCAAACTGATTATGACTTTGCGATAGACCATTCTAAAATCTAAAATTGCATTTTAATCGATCCGGACTAAATCAAACCAATCTCAGGTAGACTAGCCATTGACGTCTATATCGTGCGCTACCGCATGATTTGCGCGGTTGCGTCGTCCATTACTTGAAAAGTAAGGCACTCCTCAATGGCTACATATGCTATGTAGGTTGTTATAACTTTTAATAATTACTCTAGAAGCATTCGTGCAAATTATATACATGTGCCTGGCTGTGCTTGTTATGGACAATGTCCTGAAAACATCTGCCGCACAGGGATAAAATATTCGAAAAGCACTTGATATGAGATGGAAGATATAGCAATGATTTATCTTTTAAAGTACTGGCCAGTATCGTATCATTTTTTGAAAGCACTACAGCAGAAACCAAAAAAAAAAAACGTAAGATTGGCTATGAAGCTTGTTTTTAGAATTCGTTGCAGGAGAAGTGCTTTACTATGCTATACTATATTTATTTCGAAAGGTAGGGATTTTTTAAAATAAAAATAAGGAATCAAAAAGACTTGACTATTCAATTTTATATAATGTAATTTTTTAAAATGAGTAATAAATAAATAAAATCAATTTCAAAGCTCATGGTCATTTGTGAAATTTCTTCAACCTCATTCTTTTCTTTTCAAGCTAAGATCAATACATGAATAAAAATCGTTTGCCTTTGTCAGCCTGTAAAGTGATCTTTAAGTCCCACGAATATGTTCAAATAGTTATTTAAAATTCCAAGTCTTAAACGTTTCAATGTTCTTTTTGAGAACCGTCTTCTAAGTTAACACGTGACTGAGATATATCACTTTCAAACTGAGAAACTGTTTAAATGCATAAAAACAACCAAAGTTAATAAAAATTCCAAAGGATTTACCTAGAGCCACCTTTATTCTAATGGTACATCCATAAAAGTCTTCGTGGAATAATTGAGGCCACATTCACATAATCCAACAGATTATTTAAACAGACAAATTTTGTCTGTAGTATGACTGTATGTAGATTTCACCAAATTGTGCAGTTTAGACGCATTTGGTGACATTTTTATTTGATCCTTTCGAACCCAGTCCTGAAACTGCTACTACAGCTGCTTCATGCCTCACCTAAAGATTTAAAATCAAGTTTGCCAAATTTTTATTTAATTAAAAATATATTTTTTTCGTCTTTTAATTAATTTTACTTATTTTCAATTTTTCTTCAAATTTTTAGCCATATTCTCAATTGCTCATTTCCACTAGAAAGTTTTCGAGAATAGGTGAAATTTATGAGATTTATTTTAAAAGCACCTACAGTTTTCAAGTTCTTAACCCCGAAATACTTTCAGTATAAGAATGGCTTTTATAAAATTACTTACTAGACAAAACCACCTTTCCACGTTTTGAGGAAGAAAATTATTGTCTTTTTAAATTTACACTCGACGAAGTTAGTTCGCATAATCAAAAATAAAACAAAATCAATAGTCGCAAAGGGGTTTAAATATTGTATGTAGATTCAGGACAGCAAAATTTTATCACAATTTCATTGTTGCACACTTTCTTCGACCAGAGGTTTTTTCATGTTTGATTTCAAGTTATCTTAGGAAATCATTGGAAACCAGAAGAAATTTATAATGAATTTCAGTAAAATTGATTTTACTTACCACCTAATGGAAAATGTGAAGTGAATGAAAATTAATTTACTTTTTTATTCAGTCATTCGAATTAATGAAACCTCTAAATAATTTGATCAACAAATCAGTGTTGCTATTTTTTAGACAAGCTCATGGTTTGCTTTTCAAATATACTATATTTTGAAAAGGATGATAATTTACTTGATATTAAATAGTGGATTTTATTTTTTTGATTTTTAAATGCATATTATCATTTTTACAAGAATTAAAAATAAATTCTAAATGCACCAATTCATTCAAATCTTCAAGCCATTTAACATACCACAAAAGATCCCTTTCAGTAATAACTTGCGATTAAATTTTAAATTGAATAGGCTTCTAATCGTGTTCGATCAAAGTCAATAGTAAACATTCAATCAATACCGATTGCTGCTCCAGGACACCATTCCCATCGCCATTAAAAATATACTATTATATGACCAATTTCCTTCGTTTGAAACATTTCTAATCTTCCTTAGACAATCTTATTTGATCTTAGTGCTTTGAAATTGGCCTTGCAACATAATAACAGAAATATTACAAATCATACAGAAAATTGTTTCTTTTTGGTGTGATGTGCTTGCGAAAGACGAAAAGAGCTCGCTGAAAAGATACAGGACATGCAATAAAGCACTCTTTCATCATCCATTTCGTTTAAACTTTCGTTTATTTTATCACTTCACCGTTTGCTTTTCACTCCGCATTTATAGACTAGAGAACGAAAAATGAAAGCAGATCCAAAGACAACAAATAGTCTATTTCCTCGAAAATGGCATCCTTCAATATGTCGTCGAGAGTTGCAAGGGTAGGGGACAGGAGAAATCGTCGAAGTTTGTCCTATTTGGTGCTCTTGGTAAGTTTACGAAGAGTTTTCTTTTTATTTCATGGAAAAACTGCCCATTTGAAGTTTGTATTTTTTGAGCAAATAAAAAAAACATAAATTCAATTACCGAAATTGAATTGATGCCATTTTTCATGAGACAATTTTTGGTGAACTTTAAATGTCTTCGTAGTAATGAAGTGTTTCGCTGAAATTTAGGATAACCCTGAACGGTTGAAAATAAGTTGTTGTTTTTTGTAATTTTACTGAAGTTCATTTCCTAACACAGGACTAAGTCTGCAAGGGAGGCTAACATTTCATTGAGAAATCATATAGAATTGGTTTAAATTTAAAAATTGAGTTGATAATTTTGAAATGCATAAATAAATAAACTAAACCGTTTTTAAGCGACAATTCTTTCCGAAAAATTATAAATAAACCTGAAAATGCATCTTTTACGGCCATTATTTGAAAAAAGATATCACAGGTTCATCTGTTGATACCATTGTTCTAAAAGGATTTATTCGTTTGCAATAAGAAAACATCAAGATCTCTGACTTGAAATTTGTTTTCTTTAAATTTTCAAGCTTATGTTATCAGTCGCCGAAAACAGGACGACTGTGTACATTTTTTTGAGGCACCATTTCTAAGAACCTTGAATTACAACCAGAATTTTAGTTTATTTTATCCCTTGAAGTGTGCGCGCAATTAGTTCAATATTGTTTAGTAATTTTAATTGAATTGTTTGGTTTCACCAAAAGTTCACTTAATTGAGAAAGCAGTGAATATTTACTGAGCGCTTCAAAACATCAGATTATTCCCAATTGTATTCACTAATCTTTTAAGCAATTTCACCCCAAGCCTAACTTTTCTTATACTAATTTCGTGTGGAATAAAAGCTGAGAAGTCTACTTGCCTTCACAACTTGTCGGAACATCTTCGTCGTATCCACAGAGCATTCTCGTGACCTTCTTATAACCACAGTTTACAGGAACTTTGTAATTACCATAACCAGAATTAAATGCAGGAAGCACTCAAGCATTGAAAAGGACTTGAAACGCCATGAAACCCGTCATATTTAGTTCAAGTGAACTGTGGAGCAGAAGACCTTGTCCTCGATTTGCCACGTGCATAATGGCACTTGTCCTGCTCCTCCGCTTACAATGAGTTGTTCGCAAATCTAGGACACTGTGCTACTCATAGGCCTAATATTTGATGGGCTTAATCACAATGTTCTCCATAAATCCTGACTACTTGTCAGTCCTCCACGTCAACCTCACAAACGTTCGACTTGATTATAAATAATTGCAAGGATGGCTTGCCACTTCGACACGTCAGTTAAATACGCCGAGCAATCACGGAGGATGATTTAAATTCCCGGAAATGGGGTGTATTTTCATTATAGCAAGTGTAAATGAAACAACGAATGAAACTCACCCCATTAAACGCAGTAGTATTATAAATCAAGTAAATTCAGATTCCATTTTACTCCAGGCTATCAAGCTTCCTTATCTGTCGCTGCTCCTCATTTGAATTACATTCATAAATAGAAACAACACTGTTTCCTTAAAAAAGGGAAAATTCCAAGTGAATGCGTGGTTCAAAAATCAAAAACGATAGCAGTTTTCTCTGTACCCCAAGTGCCATTTTCAAGATCGTGTCCTGAATTCCTGATTGCATTTCACACGCTTCAATGGGGTTGGGTGAGAAAATTCGACCCTTGAAGTTTATTTCTGGCTATCTCACATGGACATGTGAATCGATGTCCTTCCATATAACTCGTTATCGGTTACATAGATAGCCATCACTCTTGAGCTCGTTAATTCGTTTACAGGCTTAAAGGTCCTGAATTGCTGTGGTTGAGCATTGAAGCGTTATTGTGATGGGCACTTCCGTTAGAAGAATTCATCCTGGTTTAAAGTTCCAGTCAATAGTATTGAACCATGGTAATTCAATCTAGAGAGTTTAAGTTTCAGGTGCTCGGATAGAAAGAAAGACGTCACTAAGAACCATTCAGTCTAATAAATTGGCATCAATAAAGGGTCAAATTAAACGATGTGAAAAATATTAAACTATTCTAGACACATTTACTAGTCGACCGGAGGCGTCACGATATTTATTTATTTTAAGAACCAATCTGTGCTGGTATGAAACCCCAATACGACCCTCTAGACAGAAAGTCATTTCACACCCCCAGTTCACCTTCTTCTTCCGAGCTTATGGCTTTTCATAACTTCTGATCACCCTTTTCTGACAAACTATTTTTTTTTGTAATTTCACATATTGTATTTATTCTTGAATATTGTTGCGATGACGATATTTCAAGTAGTCTAGTTCCATAAATCGCCTTCAGGGTTAAAGAACTTGGCCAGTTGTTGCTCGCTGCGTGGGTGAAAAAGGACTAGGCTTCGGGTGGTCTTTTCGAATATATATTGACGAAACACATGCAAAAAGGGATGCAAGTCAGGCTAGACTGTTAACCAATCCTGCAAAAAATAAAGTTTTTATACTCCATTAAATTCATTCAGTAAATGGTAAAATATTCATTCAACAACATGGTGGCCATTTAAATAGAAGAAGCCAATTATGTAAAATGTGAGTTTAACTTTCGGTGACTGGAAAGCTGCTTAATTTGGAAATTTGGAGAAATTCAGGCAAAGATATAATTTTGGAAAATAAAAGCAAAATCAGAAGCACTTCCTGAAACATTAGACGATTAATCAGTTGTCAGAATTGGTCAGGATGAAAAACAAGCTCCAAATAAATAACATTAAAGAATTTTTATGCTAATCTTAAAAAAGCTTCTTAGTTTGCTTGTTTCAAGAAATTGCAGATGCAACATTCTATTTGATTTCTTTGAAAGCGTTGACAAAAAAAATAGTTTTCCTAATAACGAAAATCGATGATGCTCAAAGATTCTCTTTTTCGAAAATGTTGCTTCTGAAAGAGACGCTTTCTAGATAATCTCATCTCAAAGATGCTTTTGGCATATAAATTAATCCACTTAAAATTGCCAACCAGGACGTAAAATTAAAAACTGGAAACAAAACGATTCAACAACATGGTTGAATTTATTCGCAAGGTGCTTTCAAAATAACTAAACATCTTTCAATAAATCCAGTTGATTTTCTCAAGCACATTTACAGCAACCTACTTTTGAGCCACTTTTAATATTACGATTTAGCAACAAAAGCACACTAGAAGACGATGTTGTTGACTAGACTAAGAGGTTCTAACCCATGATAAAAAACTGCATATAGCAACAATAGCGACGTAGGCATATATACGAACCAATTGATAGTCGTTATACTTCGCAGATACAAATATTAAAATAGTTGAAATATAACGAGCTTAACCCATCAACAAGCCTAACCGTGGTCGTGCTGTCTGGTGACGGATGGTAAATGACAGCACCTGAAGAGGACGCCATCCGTCATCCCGAAACCACACTTCCCATTTAATTACGATTTACATCTGAAGTTTCAAAAACTCGATGTTGTATAGTGAAAATACAACGGATTGTTTTGAATGTCGTTGGTTTGAAATATCTCCATTTTTGAAGTCACGCAAACACAATTGTCGCAATATGCTACGCCTCATAATGTCCTTGATACTGCTTTCTTATTATGAAATTTAAGAAAACCATAACAAACGCGCATTTGTATTTAAAGCAAACCACTTGGGCAATCTGAAAGGAATTTTGCTCGATTCGACACATTTTTATCTTGAAAGAATTGCAAAATACAATATAATTCCAAAAGAATACGAAAGACAGTGGAGTTCTTGCATTTGAAAGAGCTAATTTGCTTCGAAAATACATTGTCATGAACGGTCGAAAGGACCGCGGAATAAGTTTTGCGATGTTTTAATTGAAAGCTTCGAACTTAATTACAAGCCAAATGATGGTCCAGAACCGGCATGATGATAGTATTTTATCATCATGATGACGATTACAATTATTATGACGGTAATAGGCTATTTACACTGCTTGGAAAATAAGTAATTATGATTGGCGCTTTTCGAAATGCATCGGACCGTTTACATGTTTACACTGAGATGTTTTCGTTTGTCAGATACACATGTTCAACAGCTGCGGCTTCAACCTAATGGATGCCTAAATATTTAAAAAGACTCTTAAGAGTGAAAATAATCTCAGGAATGCCATTGTTTCTCTTGACAACCAAACGAAAAATCGATGAAAATATATTTGAAGCAGTTGTTTGCATTCACTGTTAGAATTCGATTTATTTTACCTGTAGTGAATACACTCTTGTAAGGAGCACAGCATTCCCTTGACATATTGTGTCAAATAGGGTGATGAATTCAAGTAGTGACATCTAATACATCGTTGTTTTGATTCATGCTTTTATTCAAAATACGTTCTGGAGGTAATTTGGAAATGTATGGAAAAATGCATAGTTTCAGTCAAAATTACGAATGGAGCCAAAAATATGTAGTTTCGTGACAATGTAATTTGACTTTTACTTTCGTACAACAAACTGGACTTTATGTTCACAGTATGTAGAAAATTCCGTGCGCAAGCTTCAAGGAACGAGAATAAAATATTATCAGAAAGAGTTCTTCAACAACGAGAGAATGAAATGAATGAAAATAATGCAAAGCATATCATCGCGGTCGTTGATGCTTCATAGTTCACTTTTTACTCTAGGTTTTCGAACTAGTTATACATAACCTATAGCAAAATAAAACTGTTTTGTGACACATTGGCTGAGCGTCATTGGAATCGAATATTGAAAAAGAAATTTTGATAAGGCATAAAATACTTTATACCAATTGAAATAATTAAATAAAACAAACAAAAATCATTCCAAAGCTTCCTTATAAAATCAAAGAAAAACATATTCCAACGTCCTGACTGCAATTACCTCAGCGTCACAATATCGTGTGATGGTAGTGTTCAGAAGGATATTTCTTATTCATCTCAGTTTCAAGCTGTCGAGGATTCTATTTGAAGTGGTCCTTTTCACTAATCCGTGAAATTGTGTCCTTCTGAGGTTTACCATTCACAAGTTCTCTTCCATCAGTTGTTGCCTTTTTCAGGATGGGTTTCTGTATAAAAATGCAATGATCTATTGCTATTCACATATTATTGGATCAGGGGTGAACATGCGTAAAATTTTAACATCCTTGAATTTATTCCGGGACTAAAAGAACTTGATTTTATGTTAATTTTACAACACTTGCATCGAATGTGACAAATGTTTGGGCGAAAGTGCAAAAACTATGTTCTATAGTTCTTTTTTGGGTTAAGCATGGAAATGGTAAAAATTAGATGCGATCAAAGACTAAAGCCAAATTTTTTTTTTGTGAAACATTTTGGTGGCTACTGTTTGGGATGGGGTCGTTAAAATTCCAAAATAGCATGAAGACAAATAACAAATATTTTCAGTTTATGGTTAGTAGGGGCTATGAAATGTTGTGGCAATATGGTGTGAAAGTTTTTACGCGGTTGTTGGGTGAATTGGAAATATTTTAATAAATTTAGGACGATTTGAAAGTATGAGAAAGGACAAAATTGAAGAGATGATCTTTGCTTCGGTAAATAGCAAATGGTACCAATAAGATAACCATTAGAACCAGGTTGAAATTTAGCAAAGAATTGAGACGACATTATTTTTGGCAAACTGGACTTAATTGAGTATCACTAATCTATGGTATAACATTGTAAAAAAACAGTAGTGCCTTTTTATTTTGTGATATTGAGCTAGTTCATAAACCTGCTCAATTTTCTAGAAGATTGTTTGCTCTTAGTTGTTAAATCTAGTAGACTTATTATTATGATTGAAATTTTTGCGATATTTTGGATAGCAACATATCTAATTGTTCACTGTAGCGTAACATTATTCTCTGCTTCTGTTGTTTGAACTTTTCAAATAGTTCTTAGGTGAATTTCTACTGTTTATTTTGAAATTCAGAATCTATTTTCTAAACTAAACTGTTCAACTGCATTGACACCTTTCACGTTTCTTGGTTATTTAACCCTTATTTTTATGTCGTAAAACCTAAAGATTCAACAGAAAGCGATATCATCATTGAAATTTAATTTTTTGACCCTACACATTAATGTCTGCTATCGTTTTAGATCCCTCAGTTTTAAAGAAAATATTCTTTTATCATCAAACGGAGATTTTGTTGGTATATCTGCAGGCTTGCAGATCTCTATTCCTTGCTGTTAATTAGACTTTTAAGTTCAACATTTTAAGGACAATTTGGCATCTGTGACCCACAAAAACATTTTTTCCAATATTCTCAAAAAAACTCAGCTACCTCGAACAAGTCCTCATAGCGAAGTTTATCGTTAGTTCTTTATTTATTTCTCTAGTTTCTATATATGAAAAACAATAAAGTGCCCTTAATGGTGATTTCTTTTTCCCAAAATTTAATCAATTTTAGTATCTTGCTTGCAATGTTACTTATATTTCAAATTCAAATTTGGCTTAAAATTTTATTACATATGCCTCAAAGTCTTCACGGATGTTTAGTCCAGGTATCAGGCAAAAAACGTGAAATGTTGTAACGATGGGTTCGGCCGGCATCTTCAAGACTATAATGTTGGTAAATGCTGGCAAACCAAGTCACTTTGGTGAATCCGTCATCTTGGTTAATTTTTCCATAGTTTTCGTCTTATTTTTTCACGTGAGATCCCATCCCTGTTAAAAACAACAACATAGCAACATGAAAAAAACAAAATCTATAATTATAAATATTTCAGACTACCTTCTACGTTGCGATAACAAACTTTCCAAAATACAATGTGAAATTTCTCAACTCGAAAGAAAAATCACTTCTGCAAACAAAATAACGTACAAGCAAACTAACTCTTTAGTAGTACAGTATCGCTAGATAAACGACGTCAGCTGGGCCCACCCTACTACGACCTACCACGTGTGTTGACTCATTATATTTATGGCTGGGCTCTCCTTACTGACTTGTATGATTGGTGCATTCTCCATCGTTCGAATGAATAAAAACCTCTGCAAAGGAAAGTTAGTCATTTTTTTAAAATAATTAACTTTGATTTGTAGTTACTACATTTTTGTAAATAAGAGACAAACTTTGTATAGACCAAAAACAAATAAAACTAAAAGATAGGAAAAACTGCTATCGTCAAATATGAAAAATAAAGAAATTTGAACTAAGATTTATTCATCATCATGCATCACTGAGGATTTTTAAATACAACTCAATAAAAAGATCATATATGAAAATATATTAAAAATTGTGATGATAGTCAATATCGTGTTTCATAAATCTATTTATTACATTCAAAACTATAATCAAAAGCTGTTGAATTTCAAGAGTAAATGCGTAGCAATGCATTTTTATGTGTTGAAATTTCATCCCTTTAAATTTTGAATCCATTCAAATAAGCATATGGTCAAATAAAACAAAAATATGAATGTTTGTGGAATGTTTCTTGGTACAATTTCAAATCATCAGAGGTTTCGGCTAATTACTTGTCAGGATATACGCAAATTGAACAGGAGCTCCGTTGTCGAAACTTTATTACCAATCACACTGCCTTATCGGCTATCATATTCATTGTTTTCCTTATCTAGTTATCCTGCTTCTTGTCTTTTTGGTGTTTATTTTATTTGTTTATAATTTTTAACTTTATTTTGACCATCATCACGCATCAAATGGTTTAATTTTTTCATTGTTTTTCCTTTCTGAAACATCATTCAATCTATCAGGACCTTTTTTTAGTTTTGAAAACTCAACTTTTGGAAGTATGCACCATAGGTTCTGCTGCCGGCAACTGCAATGCTGCTGCGATTAATTTTCTCATCTAATATAACGCACGGATAGTGTTGTTTCTTGATCTCTCTTCTTTTCAAGATTTTTTTGGAACTTTCCTCTTAATTAAGGATTGAACTGAAATTCCGATCACGGAATAAACCATTCTCCATTAGATAAAACACCATCTTGACCCACAGATTAATCTGCCCCGATTCACGCGTCAGCCACGATTTTGACTCCACAAGACGCCAAGACGCTCTATTGCCAAGGATACAACGGGGCGTAGTCTTTTTGAACTTCCAATGGGATGATCGTCACATGTTCAAACTGGGTTCATTAAAATCTGTTAAAAGTAATTATTTAAATTGCTAAAATTAAAAAAAAAAGTTTCATCCTATTCAGCAACAAAAGGCAAAAAACATTTGAAAACAATCATAAACTACGGTTGGCTTAAATCGAGAGGCTTTGAGAATTTTTATTATGTTGTTTATATATGTCTTGGAGGATATAAAATTTCTGCTTGTCTGAAGTTCGAAAAACATTTTGTGATTTTACCGCGTTGCAATTCTTTCATGATTTTTTATAAACATTTGCATTGTCTTGTAGTCCGCCTCCATTTGGTATACTTGTGGCGTATCCATCTCTTTCTAGAAGATTTTCCAAGAATTTGTTCGAGATGTTGATTGATCAAAATCTTTGACTTCTCAGACTTGTCTGTAATATTTTCCCTTATTTTTGCCGGCCATGTACCTACATAAATCATCAATCTTCACCTCTTCTTTCACAGTAAGCAATTTCTTACAAAAGTTTTGATTATATTGTCTATTCACTGAATTGTTAGAATGGAAATGTAACAATAGATACGAAATTCTCATTCATTCGCATTCTCATTTTGCAAATAACTTTTTTTTTGGAAAACTGGATTTATATTTTCCCACTTTAGATATTCTATTGCATTTGAGATAGATATCTCGACATGCAATTTAACGCGTAGATGATTAGAAAAAGATACATCTTTAGGCAAATGTCAATCATCATTGAAGAAGGTGGTAGCTTATAAAAGTTAAAACTAAGATCCCTTCGATGATTGCTTATATAAAGGTTGAAGTGTTCCTGTTTCCACTATATAGTGGTCCTTAGTTCAACTCAAATAAAGTAGCTGATGCAAAATACAGTTTGATCAATGGATTTAGTTGAATAAATTAAATAAACTTTAATTGTTTGCTTACTATTCCAGATCAAACGCAATTAGAATCTTAGTGAGTTTATTTACTATATTATTTGAAGCACGTTTCTAAACAACAGAAATAATTATCAGTTAATGAGTGAATTTCAAACCTAAAGATATCTATATTTATAGCAAGGACATCCAATATTGTATCATATTCCACACAAATAATTTTACCACCTTGTAACGGGTGTATTTCCAATTTTAAATAGCATACCTCATTTGGGAGTAAATAATTCACATTCGAGTTGAAATCATGTAACCGCTATAACGTGTTCTCCATATATTTACAAAGGATTCCTCACATACCCACGCTTGTCTTTAATGTCTGATGTGTCTGCACATTGTGCAAAATAAGAAATGTGTTTCCATTAACTACGCGCTCATGGGAAATCGATACATGTTTCAAATTGATTTTTGCAAGAATCATCGAAACAACAATGGATTTACGAATAGATTTTGCTGAATATTTTGGAGGTGGCATGGTAAAATTAATCCTGCTTATTTAGCTATCCAACTACTAGAATATTTAAACACACGCACTAAATGTTTTTTCCTTCCAATTATTCCTTAATTCTTAAGTTTGTAACTTACAAAATTATGCCCTTGAAACTATTTCAGATTGAGTTGTTCTTTAATAGTTTCAAACGCAGTTGGAATAACGAAAAAGTCAGCTACGTCGAATAAGTTCTCATAGCGAAGTTCATCGTTAGGGTGACTTGTTCTTTGCCAGTTTTAGTCCTTCATAGAACTCCATAAAATCCTATTGAGATTCTGCTGCTAAAAGAGCTAAGCAAATGTATTTGACGTCAAAGCTATTTTAAGATAACATTCGGAATTCAGAACTTTGGGCTTTGTTTCCATTCAACTATAAAAATCTATTCATGCATGCAGGATAGGAAGCAAGATATCAATTTGAAGCAATCCCGGTCCGTACGCCTTTCGTTTTATTCGAATTTGATTAATTGTAACCACCATCTAACATGACAAGCATAATGGATAAAGAATAGATAAGAATTGTCCCGTAAAGTGATTTATTGGTACACAAGAGGACATGTCCCACATCATTGCCGCTCGAGAGTTTTCATGAAGTTTTTCGTTTTCGTTTTCCTTTTTTTTAATGTTTGTATTTGTCACAAACTATAGGCATTATTGGATAATCCATCACTTTGACCGAAGTTTGCCTATCATTTTGAACAGAAGACGGATGTGATGAAAGCATGCTCAGAGAATGATTGTTTCAACTTTAAATAAAGGACGAACCAAATTGATTTTTTGATGAATTAAATTTTGTTTGAACTGACGAATTAAAGCATCTTATATGGTTTAACAGAACTATTACTTATTGTACATAATCCTTTTTGGCATATGAATACATGATAACATGACAATTTATGCAAAATTTAATTTGAAACCCTTTTAGGTGGTAGCAATAATATAAAAGTTATAAGCCAAAAAAGATGCCAAAAAAGGGAACCATTTTTGGGTACTACCACTTTTTGGTTTCCGCTTTCACCGCAAAATGCATTCATGACTTACTTTAAGCTTATTATGAAGCAAGCCGTTTGCGGTAATGTTTGTAGCAATCATCTTACTATGGCGGAAGTTGTTGCGTCACTAAGACGGAACAGCCACAGGAAAGTTGCATTTCGAGTCACATAAACGACTTGGCGTTCAAAACATAGTCTTCCCTTTTTTGACATCGTTACAATATATTATAATATGTGTAACTATACATTTTTCGATTGAAATGAACTTATTTGGAAGGAAAATATAATTATGAATTAATTAAATGGTATCTTCAAATATTTGAACAAAGAAATTCGGTTACTTTTGGTTATTTTTTAGATTTGATTTAAGAATTTGAATTGTTTAAACTTCACTCTCGGCATACCAGTCGCTGAAAAATCGGTAAACGATATTTTCTGAAAATATTTGACGTGGTTGAAAATATCCTATTTAAAGTGAAATCTCAGATAAATTAAGTGATAGATTAAGATTTGAGATTGTTGGCGTGCATCAAGACAAGAATAATACACGGTATATTTATTGGAAAATTGTGGATACGGCAAATTTATCAACAGTGTTTTTTGAAATAATTTTATGAATTGAATTGTTACAACGTATTTCAGCATTTTTGAGAGCAAAAAAATTTTAATGTTACAAAGAAAAATTCATGAAAAACTTCACTAAATCAATCAAAATATCGGGTAAAATCAAGTCAAGTTATTTTTATGAAATGGGTTTCTAAAAAATTCTAAAAATTTCGATGCTCAAATGCTTACCGCAAAAAACATTGGAAATATTTGAAGACAGTTTTTTCACTCAATTCCATGTGAAAGAAGAACTTTCCATGTTATGGAAAGTTAATAATTCGATGGATTTCAACCTCAGAAAAAAAGATTTTATAATATTTTGAACAACAAAATTTATAGATATTCATTCATGAATATGCATACGACATTTGCAGATCAATTTATATATTTTCTGAATCAAATTGGTTACTATTTAAACCAAATCTGTAAAAATTGGAACATTCCCACCGCAGTTAATATCGAAAAAATACCAATTTGATATGCAAAAGCACCAATTTGATTTGAAAAGTCATATTTTCTACTCGGAAAATGACCGATTTGATTCGGAAGAGGGAGGGATGTATATGCTAAAACAAATAAAATTCAATGAGCAAAACAAATCGTAGCATTTTTATAAAATATTTTACGCGTAAAGATTTGAGGAAGCAACTCTCTTCTAATTTTTAACAATTATTTTCTAAAGATTTTTCTGTATGATTTTGAGACAATTTAATGTCTGTTCTTTGAAGACGGTCCTAAATAAAATTGTTTTCAACAAATATTTAGATCCTGTACTTGCCGTAAAAATGGTTCACTGAAGATGACGGAAGTGAAAAATTCTTTTGCAACAGTATTGCAAATTCGATGGCGAGAATGAACGAATTTTTTGCTTATGACTGATGACTTTTCCATGACTTTTAATAGGTATGCTTCTAAGGAAGGTTCAAAAAATTCACTTGAAAGCGCATGAGGGCTAAGAAAAAAGGAAAAATTTACATTGAATTCGTATTCAAAATTTAGATGAACCGAACGTGAGAACATAGAGCATTTTTGAAGATGGTTTTATTTTGTGTGCTTGGCAACAAATCGTCTAGCCTTCTTTTGTGTCGCATACATTTTGATGGTAATGTAAATTTATATGTTATTAATAATGATGGTCAAACAATTCCGTTTGATGTCTAACATGTAAATTCAAGTAGCTTAGTTTCAAGTGGATCGTAATTTTTGGACCAAGAAGACAATTTGTTTTTAGAATGAGAAATTTTTGGATGATTTGTCGAGTAAGTTAAATTACGCCTAAAAGCAAATTAGTGATTTTTGTCAGTTATAAAAGATAAAGTCTAACAACGAGGATTAATTCTTTTACATTCAAAGCAAGGTTGCAGAAACTGCAGCTAGAAGATAATTGAATCAAAATATATACACTCGCAACTATGGCGATAAATTTGTTAAATAAATAATAAAGAGCGGCACAGCTTTTTGGTATGCCATTTGGCAAGTCTCCTGCGAATGATCTAACTAATTTTAAATAACTTTTTCTTTCAAAACCTGCCGTCCATTATTCGTGGTTTACATCTTCAACAACTGCAACAAAACATACAGCATTTATTTCGAAAATACCCTAAAATGGAACATTTTTTTAATCAAATTAGAAGCTGGTTCATTTCCGACCAATTTAGTTTATGAATAATCCAACCAAAACATCTATGCAATTATTTTGTTTATAATTTACAATGAATAGAATTAAATAATCTTTAAAATTTGACGCTAGCACTTATTCTCACTACGTCACGAATAATTGAATTAAATTATTACATGCCGTGAGCATGAATAATTGAAACATCTGAAACAAATACAAATCGCGTTTAATGCATATCCAAGTTTTCTTTTCGTCCTCATTGACGTCACAAAACCAATAAAATTATTATTTCCGTAGTCATTAAAGATGATTTGTTTTTTTTGTGATCGATCCGATGCACGCCTCTTTTATGGAAATAGAGGGAATAGTTGACGTCATAAAGTTTCACGATATTCTGTATCCTCTCTGTATCTTTCATGGCAAGTGTTGAATAAACAAACTGTTGGGGCATCATAAAATAAGATATCCTATCAAATTGCCTGCTTATGTGATTTATGATATCACAAAAATATATTGGAAAATTGGTATGTTTCAGGTTAAGATGAGAGCTTTTGTCTTCAAAATGATGCTATCTTCAACATTTTGCCAAGATTGGACGCGCTCCTTAAACTTCGGCAAAAAGGAACTTGTCTTCTTTTAGTAAAGAATTATTAGGCTATTATGATTCAGAAAAAAATCCTATAGAGTCTGGATGGAACCAAACATGCCTTTCAAGAGCTTTTTTGATTGGAAAATTTTGCACACTATTTTAGTTAAAAAAAAAGTCTTAAAATTCAAAGGTTATTGTAGTACCATTTTTTTCTTTTGAAGGAAAACCAAAAACGGAATCAGAAGGTAAATTCATACAGCGAAATAGTCTTTCATAAGTCTTTCCATGTGTAATTTTATCGTGAGCATAAACTTTGAATCTCTGAAATTCGAAGAAACAACGAGATATATCTGAAAGATACAACGCAATGAATCCACAAGTCCAAGCTTCTTATTTTCGGTCGATTTAAGTTGGTTTCATGTGTGAGCTTTTCGTAAAGTCGTATGCAAAATACTAAGGAAAGCTAAAAGTCATAGCAGAAATACGTATTATTCCAAAAAAATTGAAAACAAAATACTTGACGATTTTAACTAAAATAAAAACTGTAATTACTTTTGTATTAATTAAGTTACCTTTATTATTCTTGTGAAATAAATTTTCTGCAAAATGTTACCGTAGTGATTGCCAAATATGTCTTCATCAAAGCTTTTACACAAAAAGGATGAAAAGAAACTAGTAGGGAACTATTATCATCGGTAGTAGTAAGTAAAACTGTTCACAATAATGGCAGTCCTTGGTGAATACCGCAATTTATTTCATACTAAAAACAGTAAAAACTTTCCAACAGTCCAAAATTATCACCTCATATCACATTCCGTTGGATCCTTAAGCACTAACAATTTTCACTTCAAACCAGAAAATCACGTCGATTTTAAGTCCAGAAGACAAATTTCCAGAAGAATGGTAGTTGCCGACATGTTATACAACAAACAAGAGCCACCCTCGGTGCAAATGTAGCGTGACCAAACACTATTGTTTCATTTTTCAGATCATGTATCCTTCGGTCTGTGAAATTTTTACCATCCATAAAGGATTTGTTGTGATTTATTGACAATCTCGACCACTACATACTCAAATACGCCCAATATCCTCCGACATCATGTGATGAATGAGGATACTAGGCGGTGTTGTATTCTCGCCGTTTGTGAAAGTTTTATCGTTCGCAATAAAGTTTGCAACAGGGATAAATTTGTGGGAATATCGTTTACACTATTGAAAGGATACTTCGCAACATGATCCACTTCGCAAGTTGTGGAATCCGTCACAAATTAATGTATGTGTCTCGAAGGTTTTGCTGGCAAACTATTCCATGGTGTTCATAATATGAGGAATGTTGTGTTTACATCGAATAAGTCGCATGAAGGTCACGCCAGGAAAAGAGTTAGAGAGTAGGGACGACATGGGTTGAAATTTGGGATATAATACTATCCTATGGGTTTTAATCGAAAGTAACTAAGCAGCCTAGATATGGGCTTAGGTTCGTACTTTATCAACTATAAATTGTCCTATAAAGATTCCTGTTAGTAAGGAAGCTGAGAAACTCTCATTTTAAAGGCTGCAGGTCAACGTCCCTTGACAAAGTCTTTCCCAGCTGAAATATAACCATAAGGAAAGGTTTTATTTCTGCTTTAATTATTACGACGTACTCAATGATGTTGTAACTTCGTTCTAACTTTCTTTCCTTGAATTTAATTCAATTCAGTGCTTTATAGCATATATGATAAAAGTTAGACGTTTAGAAAGTTTGGACTCCATTCCTCGTTTCATTTCATTTTGGGTAGAATGCGCCTGAAAAGGTTATGCAAAGGTAAATTATTTTAGGTTGACCTCCTTGTACGTTGTGTTTTATTTTTGGAATAGCTTCTCTCATTTGAAGCTTGTCTCAGAAATTTTAAATTGTTTAAATTCTTATTAGTATTGACTACAAAGAATTTGAAACCGGCTCTTTAACCTGTTGACATTCCTTGCTATTACAGATTTATTAAAAGAGTAATGAGTAATCATTTTAGATACTTAAATTGAGAATGTGATTTTTTTAAAAGCTGAATGGTATTAGTAATTGACTTCGTGTTCACAAAATACTACGTGTGTTTGTTTTTTTAAAACGAAAACTTCCTTTTAATTTTGTGTATATTTATTTTGATTCAGAATCGATTTTCGACCGTAATCGTTCGGTCTTCCTCAGCGATTGGAAGTTCGAACGATTACGGTCGAAAATCGATTCCGAATCAAATAAATATACACAAAATTAAATGGAAGTTTTCGTTTCAAAAAAACAAACTGAATGGTACTTAACAATATAGCTTCCATGATATTCCTGAAAAATATCTGAGTGTTTAAAGACATAATTGCATATATCGTGCACAGTCGCTCCTTTTGGAATTTTTTTGGAATCGTGACGATCTTGATGATTGCCTCCGCTTGCATGACTCAATATTTGATTGGGTCAATTTAGAAGTTTCCAATCAACGCATTTTAACGACGTGTGAAGTAAGAAATGAGAGTAAATTTTCTTTGTTTAGGAATTAGTATATAAAAAAACGAACATTGCTTGGAATAAAATAACTCTGCTCGGAAAGTGTACTTCAAGATAGTTCTTTTCTTTTAGTTAACTTCGGCACACTTTGTAAGACTTGCGACTATTTGTACCCACCAAGAAAGCCAACCTATTCGGATAGCTATTAAGCTAGACTTAGGTTCCAAACACAGTCCCAATTGGTTGCTTGAGGACTTATACATTTGTTTACTTAATAACAACAAGTATTGGAAATATATAACCAATATACACTGCCGGCCAAAAGTTTAAGACCACACTTAAGCAATGTAATTATCTATCAATTGTAATAAAATTTGATAAGATAAATAAAAGAAATGCACATCTGCATATTCTATTGTTAATATCGAGTATTTAAAGAAGTCATTCTTTTGTTTACTTTCAAGTTATTGGACAGTAAACATTTATTGTTTTCAAACACCGACAAACGCTGCGCTGGAGCCAGGTGGTGGAGTCGTAATAATATTTTTATGATGTACTCATTACTAATGACTTTGCTTTTGTTCCACATTGGTCTATAATTAGGATTATTTAGCTTCTGAAAGCACGTGTTTCCGACTTATTATTACCTGAGTTTACTTGGGATTGTTCACAAGCAATCTCAACTAGTCTAAACTTGTGGTTTCTTCAGTCAAGACGTGTTAAAATTGAAAAAAAAACACGCAAAATTAGCAGTGCAGCGCGTTCTGCCATCGTTGTTTTATAGCATGTTCACACTACACGAGATAATCACAAATCTCGAGGTTTTCAGTAATCTCCTGGCAAATCTCCTAGATTTCCCATACATTATGAAGGTTTAGCAAATCTAGATTTGTGAGGAGATAATCATCAAATCCTCCTACAAACCTCGTTGAAATCGTTTGGACAACCCTGATTTGCAAACCTACGCAACTTCAGAGGTGTTGAAAGTGACAATTTGACATTGTTTATTGTTGAGGTGTCAAATGTTGTTGAAATTTTCCAAGAAAGAACGATTGTCTCTTACCAACATCCATGCTATTTTGGGCTTTGTATTTACTAACGACATCAGCCGATGAATCTGGTTGCGATGAAATATTATTTTTTTTCAAATATTTGCTTGGCATATATTTGTAATATTTCATAAACAATTTTGATTGACATATAAATGTCAAAACATCTGTCAAGATTATCTCATTTGGGCAGTGTGAATGGGTTTGGCTGTTTACAAACCTACGTGAGATAATCTTGTAGGTGTGAACATGCTACTACATAATGAAGGCAAATCCGAACGTAAGATTGCTTCACAACTGGAGTTATCGAAGACTTGTGTTCATGGCACAATAACTCGATACAGGGAGACAGGCAGTTTTCAAGATCGTCCACGCTTGAAAAGGTCGAGAGCTACCACTTCTAGTCAAAATAATTTCATTGTTGTTACCGGCACACAAAATAGATGCTTAACAGCACCAGAAATCCGTGTTGAAGTAAACAAAACCCGAGTTAAACCTTTATCATTGACTATAGTAAAACAGCGACTCAGAGATGCGAAGTTGTAAGGCCGCGTCGCCATTCGAAAACCACTGCTAAGGCCACAAAATAAGAAAAAACGGATGCAGTGGGCTCTTGCCCATCGAGATTGGACTGAAGCAGATTTTAAAAAAGTTCTTTTGGCCAATGAATCCAAGTTTGAACTATTCGGTTCAAAACGAAGAATTTACGTTCGACGCAGTGCCAAAGAAAATATTATGCGAGACTGTGCAGTCCCAAAAATCAAGCATGGTGGTGGCTCAATTATGGTCTGGGGTTGCTTCTCTAGCCAAGGAACTGGCAATTTGATCAAAATTGAAGTAATTTTGAAAAAGGAGCAGTACAAGAAAAAATTAGAACAAAATGCCGTTTGTTCCGGATTGCGATTAATTGGAGATGGATTCATTTTCCAACAAAATAATAATCCAAAGCATACCTCAAAATTATGCAGAAGATATTTAGAAGAGAAAGAGGCACACGGGGTGTTAAAAACCATGGTTTTGCCTCCTCAGAGCCCGGATCTCAATCCCATTGAACTTTTGTGGAGAGAGCTTGATAGGAAAGTCCGTAATCGTGACCCATCATCGCAAAAAGGAATGTGAAATGGTTTATGCGAAATTCGGAGTAATAAATCACAAGACACCATCAACAAATTGATTGCCCGTATGCCGAGACTTGTGAAAAAAGTCATAAAATGTAAAGGAGCATTTTTTGATGAAAATTCAGTTTAGCTAACTATGGCCTTTTTTAGCATGCACTGTTAATATTTCTTTACGCTTTTAAAGTACATTGTTTGTCAATCAGTGTTTTATTAGATGATTAAACAAATTAACTATACATTTAATATTTTATTGAAGTTTTATTTGATTTTCCTATTTAATTAAGGTGGTCTTAAACTTTTGGCCGGCAGTGTACGTACAATACATTTCCTTGAGAGTGCTATAAACTTTTACCATGGGTGGTATCTTAGTAAAGGTGGAAATCATCGGAGAAATGAAAACAAAGAAGAAGAAAATCTAAATATTAATCACGTGTAAAACAGCAACATGTGCCGATTTTTTTTGATACGCTTTAACAGATTAAAATCATTTTATAGAACCGAATGAATTCATTTCAATCAGTTCTACGGAATTCAATTTGACTCTTATCAAATTGGGGTCGAATATTAACAAATTCTTTGAAGCTCAACATAAAGGATTATTTGGAAGCGTACCAATTAAATGTAGCCTTTTGCATTCGTTAAATACATTCAACAACTTATTACATATTTTAATTACAGGCAAAAAAACAGCAAATTTCAATTTGACTCTATGCAATTTTAATATCCACGTTGTCGAATCAATTTTAATTATTATACGGGCATTTGTCTGTAAATCGGTACTAAATTGCTTGATATTATTTGTTTTATGAATTTATTTGAACGATATTAACAGAAACATTCAGAGTGTGAAGGATACTGGGAATATTCAGTTGATACTGCTGCGAAACATGTAGTTTGTGGAATGTTTGCATGGTCATATAGTCTTCCGACATCAATAAATTATTGGTTTTGAGTATTGATAATAAGTTTTGAAAATTGATTGATGAGATATACTATAGATGCATATTTATGCTTTCACGTTAGTGGTTTGATAGTGGTAATATATATTCCGGTGATTGTTTTTTTATTTGGTGATCCAAGGAAATATGTTTGCTTTTCTAGTCATAAGTACCCATTCAAACGATTCAATAAGCTTTTTGATCAAAGAAAGTAGTGTTTGGAATTTAAAATAATTTAATGATTGATTTTAATATGATCCAATGGCAACAAGACAAAAACTATCAATTTTATTGATATTTATTCTCATTAAAATTATAGTGATCACAGCCTCCAAACATTTTCCAAATAATTGTAAACTTAAAATAAAATAATTCGAATATAAATTCGAAGTGATTCTACTAATGAATTAAATAGTATGTTTTCTCTTACACTCAAATCACATCACTCAAACCCTTATTTACTCTAGGTGATTCAATTCCATGAAACTGAAAATTAATTGACTCACAGGCTTACCTCGAATCAGGCTTCGTCAAGTTAAGAATGTTAATTACATACTTTGATATTTCGCAATTGGCTCTTCACCACCAAGTGAGGATGCAGACTAACTTCATGTTTCCTGTACTACATCATCCCGCAAGATGCTAATTGGATCGAAAACTCCCTACACACATATTCTTGTACTTACCTGCTTAAAAGAGTACATCGTGAAAAAGTTCCTTAATTAAGACTCTCAATGCAGGAATCCCTAGAACGGGGGTGTATTTGCCCGTCATCGCCGGGCGGAATTGAAAAATGTTCTATAGAAGCGACGACGATGAAAGACACATTGAAATTTATGAATGGAAATTATTATTATTATGTTTGCTTTACGTTGTAAGGTTCAGGAGCGTCGCTTACTTCTTTGGTTCTCAGAAATATTCCATAGAATATGTGAAGCCTTTTCACGGTGCATTTAATTTGTAAGCAAGATACTTTGTTGCATAGTACTCGTATACAAAAAATGTGGTCCTGTTCTTGCTAGTATGATCTTTTGAGCAAGTTTTGATTTAGCTCATTTAAACAGTTATTTTGTATTCATTGAGCTTATCAAGGATCTTAAACTGGAACGATTTTTTTTGAATGGATTCCAACAATAAATTTAAGCTCTTTTTTAGTCTTGAATATTTTCTTTGACAATTTTTCTTTCAATCGCCCGAAAACTGGCATGAGATTTTTATTGGCTATACTTGAAGAAGATAATGTGGTCAATCTTGAACAGTTGGTTTGTGTTTCCTTTGACAATAGCAGCACTGAATTTTTGTAAAAAAAAATGTATCATCATTAACTGAACTAACTCAAATCAAGCCTTCACGAAGCGTAGTTTCGGTACAACGACCACGTCCTCTTATTTGAAAAACTTAGTAAAATTTGATATCCGCGTCATTGCAAAGTTCGTATTGTCTTTTTCCGGAAGGCAACTTGCCTAGCATATCTTTCATCTAGCAAATTTTTTGAAGTTTGCGCAGCACTGCCGGGATTGGTATTGCTGGTTCGTCAAAAGGTGCATGAAACTCATGATTGTTGTAGGTTTACCATTCTGGCTCGTCCTTAACAGATCTCAGTATGTGCAAATGGTTCTTCCTGAGACCTTTGTAAGGGATCAGCTATTACATCCGCATATTAATACCAGACCGATAATCATTTTTATAGCGTCAGTTTATATTTGCGGTGTATTTTGTTGGGTTTAATTATTGGAAAGACCGACAATTACACTTTGTTGGCTGTATTAAACACCGATCGATCTCGTCCTTCTCTTCGCCACCTTTGTCGGGGTGAGTAAAATGTGCACAAATGAGTCGACATCTTTAAAATTGTAATCATCCATGGTTACATTCGTCTGATTTCTATCTACGTCCAGAAAGTAAGAGTAGGTACTCGATTTTTCAAATTAAAAAAAAAAATTGTATTTAAAACAAAGTTACAGGGTTTTGTAGGTAAAAATGTCAGTTATTTTTCCACTTAGTTTACTTCCCATTCTTTTTAATGCCCTTCTGAAAGAACTCTTCCGTATTCTTCTTTTTCCAGTTCAGGACCTCTTCTTCTTCCTCGTCTGATGAAATTTTTTTCCCACTCATCTGAGTCTTCAGGGACGAGAAAAAATGGAAGTCTGAAGGCGCCAAGTCAAAGGAATATGCGGAGTGGTTCAAAATGTCCCAACCAAATGAGTCCAAAAGCACTTTGGTGCCGTAAGCCGTGTGCGGGCGGGCGTTGTTGTGCAACAAGCACAATCCCTTCGTCAACATTCCTTTCCGTTTGTTTTGAATTGCTCTCTTGAGTTTTTTAGGGTCTCACAGTATCGTGCTGCATAAATCGTCTCCTCTTCAGGCAAAAATTCGATCGAAATGATGACTTTTCGGTTCCAAAACATTGTGGGCATGATTTTTTTGCCCAAAATTGAATAACTAGTGTGCCACTATTGTGATGACGGGTTTTTGTCTCAGGAGTGCAATGAGCTACCCAGGTTTCATCTCCAGTTACAATCGAGCTTAGAAAATCCTCACTTTCCAATTCAAATCGCTCAAGGAACTCGCGAGCGCTAGCGACCCGATTCAGCCCCATCTTGCGCATAACTTTCGGAATCCCAGTATTTCTGTAATTGTTTCGTTTAACAGAGATCTGGAGAGTTGTGGAAGAGAGAGAGAGAGAGATAGAACTGTGTATCTATCGCCGGTCTTCATGAACAGTTTTCTCAATTTTTTGCTTCAACTCATCGTTCAAAATTGAAGGTCATCCGCACCTCAGATCGTCATGAACATTCGTTCTGCCTTCATTAAACTCACGACACCACTTGACCACACGTTCGTTTGGTTAATAACCACTTAGCCATAAACAGTTTTGACTCGTGAAAAAAATTCGGTTGTTGTTCAGCGAGAAGGAATCGTATGACAGCGCGCAACTCGCAATTGGCGGGATTTTTTATCGACATATTTCACACAAGTAGACGCTACGAAGGGAGTTTTTACACTATCAATGTCTCGCCTGTGCAATTTCTGGTCAGGAGAACTCCCACTACTATTCAGTGTTGCCAACCTTGAAAGAAAAAAATTCTCACAGCTTGAGAGGGCAACCAGTAATCTTACTTTCTGGAAATTAACCGTTAAGCTTAAGTTCAGGTTAGCCCAGCTCTGAAAAAATAAACATTTAAATGATTACCATAGCTTGGGCCAATTGGAAACCATTTGCAGATATTGCTAACCTCCCTTTCAAAATAATCATCCCTCTTCGGAGTTGATCTGAGTTTACCAGGAAAAAAAATTGTAAGATCACAATGATATAACTCTTCATCATCAATATCGCAACAGCCCAAATCAGACCTTGACCTCCGGCAGTAGACGCCTCCAATTCAGCGATCGCGTTTTCCAGTTGCCTATTTGTTGCAGCGAATTGTTCTCCGCGGCAATATTGTCCCCCAATAACTTTCTGGGTCTACCTGATGGTTGATTTTCCTGGGCTCTACTCTTCAGGGTGCGTCTAGGTAAACGAGCTTTGCTCATACGTTCCGCATGGCCACTGGAGCACGCACAGCTTCACAACTTTGGAAACGGGTAGATCGTCACATATATTGTACAAGTCATGGTTCTCTTCACTCTGTTGCCTCTAGTACTGACCAGAATATTCTTCTAAGGATTTCCCTTTCGATTTCCAGTACTATCCCATATACCGAAATTCATCGCCTGAAAAGTACTCAGCAAATATAAAAAAATTGAATAAGTATTTTGCACACGGATGGTGCAAGCAAAAAGTGATGGAAAGAGAAGCTAGGAGGAGGCGGAGGTGGTTTTAGTTGGTAAAAATCCGGCCAACCAAGAAGCAGGAGCGACTCGGTATTTTTTGAAGATTTCCACCTCCCAACGTTTTCAGAGCCTTGCGTCAAAGCCCAAGACTCGTAGTTATATATCAGCACAGGTCTTACCGTCATTTGGTAGAGCCGTTGCTTATTTACCCTATGTGCTTCGTGTGACTTCAAAATTGAAAAGACAACAAAGTAGGCTTGGTTAATTCTTTGTTGGATTTCGTGTTTGTCCCCGTCAGGAATTTATCTGATTGGCGTCTTTTTTGGTGTATGTGGCATGCGTTTTATTTTTGCCTCATTGACTCCTAAACAAACTTTAACTTTTGAGGCTCATTCTAAATTTCAGAATGCTTCTTTGGCTAGAGATACAGACCTCGAAATTATGTTTATACCATCAGAATATACGATTATCTAGATGGAATTCAAAAGTAGGATACCCCTCGAATTAAGGCCAAGTTAAACAAAATAAGTGAGATTCTATCGCCTTGTTTTAACCCTGAATTTTTTTTGAAACTCTGGGTCAGTTTGCCGTCTAATTTGACTTGTGATTCCGTTTTCATCATCGTCACTTTTGTTGTTTTGACCAGTTTTGATGGTGTACCAAAATTTAGCATGGTTTTATATTTGAAGTCTTTGAAGGTTTGGTGCAAGTTAATGGTATACTCTTAGCATTTTTTGAGTTCAATATTTTTACGCACCTATATTAGTTTCAAAATTATGAGCTTAAAACACCCATTCAAAATGGAGATTACTTTGCAGGGTTCAAAACTCCTTTGTTTTCACTTTTATTGCGACATATGTACATTCAAAATTTACTTGAAGAGTAGTTTCCCGAATCATTTGCAGTATTGTTTGTTGGAATCGATGTATATTCGAACGCGTTTATATATGTTGAAAATGCATTTATCGCGTAACTTCTCCTCCTTCGAGACGCAAAAACCTTCGCAAATAGTCACATAAACTGTTCTTTTTTTTACCTAATTAAAGCGATTGGAACTCGACAATTACTTCACGAAGCACAAACTTTGTTTTTTGAATTCAACTCCTTAACCTTAAATTTTTTATCAGATTAGAAATCATTTCTCAAAAACATAGAAGTATCCATTTTGATTTTAGAATTTTTGCATCAAACTGACTTTCTTTGAAAGTTACAACAAATATTTTTGAGTAATATCACCTTTGCTGGAAAGTATAAAACTGCGAAAAGTTATATAAAATTAGCTATCGCTCACGGAACCACTGTAAAGACAACAAGTTTTAGTTTTTATTGTTTAAGAGAGAATGACAAAAGTTTCACAACTGCATGGGACGAGCTGAACAAAACTTTTCATTGAATTTCCATGAAAAACAAATAAGTCGAATAGCTCCAGCAATGCGGTGGGAATATGGAATGGGAGTTTCGTACAACTGTCTCTGTATGTGTGGAAACTTTGTTAGACCCGTGTGGGTAGTTTCTCTTCGGTCGTGGTGAAACAATTTGAAATGATTCGTTGATCTGTTAAAAATAGATGGAATCAATAGAATTGACATAGTGGATAGTACCCCAAAAAGTTCCGATAGTTTCGAGTATCAAACTTAAAAGACCTTCCTAGTTGACATTCAATTAAAGTTCGCACATATCCTCATTTCACAAAACAGACTTCACCACGATCAAGCCAAAAACATAAATGATATAAGTGTAACAAGCAGCTCATAAAAATGTGTTAGGCATGCTTCGGTAGTCCCGTCACTGGTCAATTACGTCTTTACAGCGCATTCCAGCAAAATATGACTTGTCCCAAAAATATCCTGGCAATTTAAGTATGCTAGCTTGATATTTGATCAGACTTTAGAAGATTAGCCACGGCCAAATCGCTTCCTTCGCACCACAAATAGCAACCATCTAATTGGGGGAAGTTCTAAAATTTTACGGTCGGCAACTTAATAATGTCTTATGAAGCAGAACGTAGAAAATATATTCTGCTACTTACAGTGGTGGTTGCGGTAATAAGAAACCAGTGAGGAATTAAGTGATTCTTCAACAGGATCTATCTTTATGAGCATCAAGCGCAATACAGCTTTTGTACGATGAAAGTTTTAATTGCCTTTTCCAAAGAATCAGGTCTCGCATCTGCTTATGTACTCTAGAATACTGTTAATTTTAATATTCTTAACTGGGGAGTGCGATTTGCGGATAAAGTCTCATATAAAACTATCTTAACATTTGTCACTTGTGTAAAGTTTGTTCAACTATGAGAATATGGAATTTACTGCATTTTCTCGATGGGAGTTACCAAAATAAAATAACGAAAAGTCTCCTATGCGTAAAGTATAAGATATTTGATTTTTATGCAAAAATCCCTCATTTAAATAAAAAAGTTCGCGCACTTCACAATAGAAACATAATTCATCAACTCGTAGTTACAAATTTTCTGGAAATGTTAGTCGATTTTCGGAAGGCTTCGGTTAAATTTTGACTCAATAAATAAATATATTAGTTTGTTTAAATTCTACTAAAAGTCATCATTCTGAAATTTTTACCATCAAAAATGCAAACAATACAAAATTCTAGTCTAGAAAACAGCTAGCACTAACATCATAATCTACTAAACATTCCGTACAAGCTAAGCTTTCCCCGAACTAACAACTCTTTAATGGAGCAGGTAAAAGAAAAATTACTGTGAATCAGGACTCACCAACGAGTTTTTGAAGCATCAAACATCCAACTGCATTTAAACAGTCATTTATGCTCCCATGCAAGTTTATTTCAAACTTTGAGTGTGGTATCAACGGCACTATGCAGAAAGAGGCAGGAAGCCAGTCTAAGTCCAAGTGCTCCTCGTTTGGAAGTCTGAAAATCGTCTGAGTACGGAATCGCTAGAAGGACTTTACCTGAAGGCTTCAAGTCCTCCACCCAGTCGAGGTACAGCACTCATATTTCGAACTTTTTCATGGCATATTATTCTTGTACACAATCTACCACACATCTCGTCGTATCCTTCCACTCCACATCCAAACAAGTTGGTATTGTGCCACTAATATTCAAGGAGGATTTCTTGAAGATTTTGCTTTCAGTGCTTTCATCTCAATAGTATGATTTTTTGTGATTCTTGTTTCAACCCCCAAGAGAATTGAAGGGAAGTGTAAATGCTCTTAAGAGATCAGAATCAATGGCGGTGACGATGAAAAGAATATAAGTTTCATATCGTCCTGTGAAAGAAGGATTCGACATTGTGAGTCTTCAATGCGTTTCGCTGGAATTGTTTAAATTTTAATAGACTTTATTAAGCTTGAAAAGATAATTAGGCTTTGTGTTGTTTCAGTTTTCTAAACGGCAAATTTAGTTTCGAATTCAATTTGCTAATATCATTTAACATTTTATTTAAGTTCTTTTGATTTACAAGTTTCACGGGCTTGCAGGATTCTTAGGCCTGCAATGATTCAGTCATCCTTTAGTATCGCATTGAAGAAAATTTTCTGCCTCTTTAAGGCTAAAGGGATGGTTATTGCTGACAAGTTAGCTCAGTTTGCTGGGGAGGTGTCCCCGTGGATCGCTTTTCCTAGTCTTTACCCAAGTTAATCATTATCTTAGTCAGCTAAGTTACAAATGAAAGGCCGGATCATTTTTGAAAATTCAAAAAATAAAGCATGTATAAAAATCAAAAACAATCTCAACTCAATGTGGCTTTACCTTTCACATTTTTCGAAGAAATATTTGAAGCGTAAAATGACATTCAATCACACAATACCATCTTGATAGTAGATTCAAATTATGTTACTTGATTAAGATAAACCGTCTAAAAACCAAATAAAACGTGCATAAAAAACTAATTTTTGACAAACAAATATTATTTGGTATACTTGATCCTTTTTCCAGCGTGTTCTTGAAATATTATAGTATTTTATAATGTCTTTAATAATAATTAAATAGTAATGGGGCAAGCAATGAGCACACATCATAAACTCTCTGGAAAAATGATGAAACAAGACAAAAGTCGGGTTGATTATTCAAAAATAGTTTCCTTGCAATGATCCCTTACTATTCCTTTAAGGTTTATGTAGAAATTATTATCATTTTTAACAGGAAAACTTTATTTTCTATCCGTTTAATATGGATAAGGAGAGCACGATATAGTAACTAGCACAAATTTTGTGGTATAAGCATTTCCTAAACGGTTTTTATCCTTTTCTCAAAACTCTCAAAACATTTAAACTTTTCCCCAAATGGTTTAAGCATTTGGCTTATTTGTTGAATACTTTAGAATTCAAGGATTTCGTAAAGTTTTTACCCACAGTTCACTTCGGCATAATCATTGAATTTGTATTTTTGCACGATTTTACATCAATGAAACTAATAATTATTTATTTTCTATTGATTCTGAGAAACATTGATTATGCACTCAAAAATAGGTTCAATTGCATGTAAAAAGTAAAATATATGTATTACAAATGATGACGGAAGTAACTGAAATTTTACGAATACTAAAGAACAAAACTCCTAAAAACTACAATTTTTTATTTGATGAAAGCTTTTCAAAGCATATGATCTCAAAAAGTGTTGACTACAAAACATTTTACCATTCAAAACGTTGATAATCACAATTGCAAATTTGATTTGATTTGTATTGGTTTTCAAAATTTAAGCAGTTTTTTTATTAAAGTTAAAACACGGTTCTGTGAAGACTATCAAAAATCTCCGCAAATTATGCAAATAATAATAAACTTTGATTGACTTTACAACAATGTCTTTAGAATAAGAGATTTAAGGTATATAAATTCGTTTGAACCCTTTTTACATGGTGACTTTGAATGATTTTTTTTATTTATAATTCAATTTGTTTTGAAATCATGAGAAAATATTTTGCTAGTCTCTACAGAAATTGATAAAAGTTTATAAATTTTATAAACATTTACTTTTACGATGTTAATTTTATTAATTATTAATTATTTTTTTTTCTGAAAAAAAACACTAATTTTCAATATTTTTTTATCAAATTTAAAAAATGGCTACAAAGATTTTTTTAAATTTAAAAACATCATTAAAATGTTAATACGCGTTGATTGACTTCTTAATGATACAAAGGTTATATTTGGTTCTCGAGATATAATGATTGACATAAATGACCATGAAGGACATGATGACTTTAAATGATTTTTTATTTTTAATTTAATTTTTTTCGTAATCATGAAAAAAAACAGTTGAAGGTTTTTTACAAAAAGTGTTTGGAGTATATAAATTTTATAAATATTGATTACTGCGACTTGAAAATAAAGTTAAAAATTTTATGTTTTTGAAAAAAACTCCAATTTTTTGCACTTGTTTTTAAAAAAAAATTAAAAAGATCAAAAGATTTTTTTAAAAATTTGATAGAATCACTAAAATGTTAATACGCGTCGATTGACACCTTAATGAAATAAATGGTACGTTTGGTTCGCGAGATATAGCGCATGACAGGTTTGACCTTCACGGGGTGAAAACAGCAAACTTCCCCGACCGAAGTGTCCCAAAAACTCACCAGCTCTGAAGATTGCAAAGACGCTTCGATTGACACCTCAACAAAGACGATACGACTTTGTTTACGTGAGTTATGCTCGTAGAAAAACTGTCCGCAAACGCACGTTCGTACGTACGTACATACATACACACGCGCGCACACACACACATACACACTTCTTTCTAAAAACACTTAAAATATACTCGTAAGACCTCAAAACGTAAAGATATGTTGAAAATTTCAATTTCGATTTTCGAGGCGATTACAAGAACTTCCCATATACTGGGAAGTTAAAAATTAAAAGTTCAGCATGAACTTGGCCTTACTTTTAAAATTACTGCCCGCAGATACAGGATATTCCACTCAATAGCATTAATAAAATCATTTTTTTCGTACTGCTAGTTAAGTTTGTAGTTTCAAAAAATTTCACCGAGCTTCTATGAAGGAAAGGGAAGAAAAAAGGATTTGAAAGTAAAGATGATTGTTAAATGAATTGTTTAATCACTGGGCTCATCATTAATCCCCAGGGATTGTAGTAGTACATGATTTCGAAATCTCTAATGTTCCCATGAATAGACATCGTTCAAATGGTTCAAACTCATAGGGTCATAAATATACCCATGCAATCCCACTACACTTGTCCAGCGATAAATTCGATAGGATGTCATTAATTATTTAGAATGCATTGCATTGAGCAATACAACAAGAGTTTTATCACGCAGCACGTGTGAATTGTGCATGTTCAATCTAATTATATACTCATGGCTAATCGTCATACTACCACTTCAAATTATCAGTATTTTGATAAATGTGGTCTCAGATCAGAGTGTAATATTCGTAGCCTTATACTTCAGTTTTATGATAATACATACCCATAGTTTTTAAAAATATGGCCTGGCAATAACTTATGCTTAATTAATATCTTCAGCAAGCTTCCTTTTAGGCAACTTCTAAGAGAGCTCGTTTGTGATTGGCAAATGTATTCATTTCTTTTCAAAAATATGCGATTAATTCGATTTACCAAATCTTCACATTTTTTAAAAGACTAAACATTGCATCTCTAGCCGAAAAGTTATCTGCACTTATGTTGCTGAAAAAATATACCCAACATTTGTTCCAGTCAAATGAAAATCAACTAAAAAACGATAGAATATTTTTGATTGTCTTTTACAAAACATTTGCAGCAAAAATACTATTCTACTAATCATTTCAAACATTCCAAGCTCCTCAGGTGTATTCAACATAACCTAATAAATCAACCCTCTCCACTTGAAAACTTACAAATCATCAACTGCAGGAACAAAAAAAAGGAAATTGGTGCTTAATTCCAATTTATTTTCAATGCGTTTTTCAACAAGTTGTACAAACTTTTCAGGGTCCATTGCGCAACAGGTACGATTTTCCATATAATCCAAACTTCACACCTTACGGCACCATTTTATTAGGTAACCAACACCCACCACACCCAAAATCGATTCTATGGAATCCCATGAAAAACGAAAGCTTTTACTATTTGCCCCCGAAACATTTTCCGCAACAATCCGAACGAATTAAATTCTAATTCATTCGCAACCAAGTTTTAATGAACGATGATTTAGCGTTTCTTCAGTTTTACGAAAACCCTAAACGGTGTAGCTCAACCTAATATCTTTGTATCTTTTGTACTGCTTTCGGCTAGTCGTACTGGTCTTAAAGATTTATACTCCGGTTGTAGCAGCTGCTATCCGAATTAATTTTCTTGTAATGCTCCATTGCGTTTTTGGAGGAGTTTTAAGTTTATGGCTTTCGCGTTGATTGTCTCCATTTTTCAGTCTTCCGTTTTCCTTTTATATAGTTTCTTTTAGTTTACTTTGTATACGACTACGTTATAGACTTGAATTAAGCGAACAAAATTGCTCTCCAATTTCACTTTAATGAACATACTTTCGACGAAAAATTTAATACTCGTTCTGAATCCAAGTAAACAGGATTATTATTTTTATACAGAAGTAATCTGCAGAGCATTTGAGAGGAAATTGCTAGAAATAATAATAATAAATGAAATATTTTTTGGGTATCGTGTCATAAAGTCAAAAGACTAAAGGATTTTCGTGCAAACGAAAAAGTTTAATTATAAATGAAAATGAAAAAAAAACAGGTGATGTTCAAATAACATTCAATGATTGCACGATTTTTTATCTTATAACCATTATATTTTTATGATTAATGAAAATATACTAAATTTTATACATGAATGAACTTTACTTAGAATCCGAAATTTTTATCAAGAAATTAATTAAGAATAAAGCATATCTATCAGTGTATGTAATTACCCGTTTCTTATCGATTTGGGAGCCTCATTAATCTTATTTCCATCTTTAGGTGATTTCCGGCTACCAGCTTTATATGAGGCGGAAACTTTTCAAAAAAAATTTTTGTGTCTGAAATTTTGCTTCAATTTTCAGGAACAGTTATTTTTTGTATCAAAAACTTTCTGAAAATTTGAAATGTCTTATCATTTTTGAATTTGTTACTCAATGAACTCTGAAAAACGTATCTACAATAATTCCCTGCAACTCAAAACCAATTTGATTCAGTATCTATAAAAATCATTATGATCTTAGGTATCATATCATCATCAGTTTCAAATTCGATTTTGAAAATCCATGCCTGCAAAGTTTCCCTTTCATGACAACAGCTTATTACTCAAAAACATTTGATGAGCATAATTCATGACCAATTTATCAGCCACAAACAACAACATTATGCAAATTATCCTGAAGACTCTGATAATACACCGAAAAAATTGTGTCAAATTTCTAAAATCCTCCCCGCGTCCTTTCAACTTTCCGTATTTACTTTTTGAAAATTTAAATATCCCCAACCATTCATCACTCACGTAAAATGGCCTCCATTACATATTTATACGATGGAAGCGAGTCTGTTAGCCTGGAGCCTACCCAGTTCCTTCCGCTCCCAGATCCTTCGACCTTTTAGGATTGCCTAGCACTCGCTCGTTACACATGGCATGAAAGCCTCTTTTATTATTTTAGTAGAATGGGCATTAAGTGGTAGCGAAAAAGGAAGGTGGACACAAGGTGATCCAAGCAGACCAACATTCAACCACAATAATATCCTTGCTTCACTCGCTACCTGCACATGATGGTTTCCAAACTGGGTGGTGTGGTGTGGCGTAACGATGGTGGTGGGACGTGCTTTAAGGGTTTCGTGGCTAATTTCAGTGAACAGTGAAATTGTTTCCGCCTTCCGGAATCAATTATGATGATTCTTTGTAATATAGATTACTTGTCGGGGTTGGTTTTATTGAGCAAAGAGTGTAGGTAGGCGAGGATTTGCAATTAGATTGAAGTTGCATTGTTTCCAGGCAATCAAGTCAATGGCGCCAGGATTTAGATGTGCAGTTTATGACTTGGATTGCGGACGCTCGAATATTTGTTGAAGCGAAAGTATAAAAATATTGAGGTCATAAAAATAAAGGCGGCTCGTCGAGCAATAATTATTGGACTGATTTGTTGGCGGCAGCCCAATTAATTTTGGAATGTACTAGTTTAAAATGACAAGGGTAGGCAATAATACACTCGAATGATTTCAGTTGATATCAATCGAAAAAAAATCGAAAATATATAACCGAACGAGCCTTGACGGGACCTTATATTCGGTGAATCAATGGCTGAAAATAATATGAATATTTTTTTCATTTATTTATTTGAATAAAATGGGAGCTAGTGAATTATATTGAGTATTCAAATACCATAACGAATGTATATTTTAGGCTTTTATTATATTTCTTTCAATTCTACGCTATAACGCACACCATAGCTTTTCCTCTGAATGGAAATTTCAACAGAGTTAATTGCATGAAAAAATTTCATTCATTATATGCTACTCTATATCTTACGGAGGTTAATTTGAATGTACCAACGTTGGAAAAAAAATCTCACAGCACAACACATTTGTAAATACTTGTTATACTCATTGAAGGTTATGGGACTTGATTTTGCTCATAAAAATTATACAAAATTCATCGAAAACTGTATTTTCCATATGTAAATGATTATGCAAAAAAAATATTCGATTTCAATCTGAAGACTATGTGCTAGTTACATGTTTTGGAATTTCCACATAAAGACCTGCTCCAATTGCCAAATACAAATAGGAATCAAGATACTTGAATCCAATTAATATTGTTTCAATATGTTTTAGGGGGGAAGTACCTTTAGACACTTTTTGAAATCGATTTTTTTTAAATTGTTTTAATCGATAGATATATCGCCTAAAAATATCATGTCAAAGTTTCAAAAGCTAATTCTCAAAATTGTGGAAAATATGCATCCCGGAAGTGCCTGGCGCCGAGCCCGCATAGCTCTTGACCACAACCTTTAAACGGCCTTTTCTCGAAACCATGTTTTTTAACATTTTCACATCTAGCATTCATTTTAAAGAGCATAAAAAACTGTTCTATATAGACTAAAGATTAAAAAAGCAAATTATTTTGGGACTATTTTTGACTGGAAGTACAACGAAATTTTTCGTCAAAATCGTAAATAGTTTTTTGAGCCTGTTTTGAAGGGTTAATTTTCGAATTTCGCAAATATTTTAGTCTATCTACTAAAAAAACCTTCGCGAGTAAGAAAATGTTTGGTTTGTTGATTTCAGATGAAAATTACAGCCAGCATCGCTTACGCAATTTACGACGTCAGCGACGACATGGCTTTCAAGATCCTTGAAAATTTTGTTAATTTTCAACTTTCACTTTTGTAGAATATGTTTTTTTTCCAACCTCAAACATCGCCGAAAATAAATATTATACTGATTTAATAAGAACTGTCTTCATTTTCCCGCAAATCAGTTGCAAAAAAGACCTATTTTTTCGGCCTCTAAAGGTACTTCCCCCCTTAATTACGCTAAAACACTGAGCTGACAGTTTTCCCTGTTGCGTCGAATTAGTTTCCTTCAAATCCTTCCATTTTGGTCTTGCGTGAAATTTGCGGTATTTTTGATATCAGGATGGAATGTCTTGTGAACGGGTGATGAATTGCTTTTCATTCAATAGCATCTTGTTAATTAGGATACTTTGTTGACTAGAAATGTAAGTAAATTTACAGGTTATTTATTTTTTCGAAATTCAATGACAATATTTTTTCATATTATTTGTGGTGGTTTATCATTCTTATTACAACATTCTTAGAAGAGTTAAATTTCGGCTGCGTAAAATTCAGGCATTTGTCTTTAAATTTTGTGGCATTGAAATTTTGGAATATTGTCGCTAATTATGTTAAATCACTCATTATAATTTCAATGTGGTTTCGTAAACCAACAAAAAATTGATTTTTTAAAAGTTAATTAAACTACCCGTAATTTTTTTGATTATAAGCTGCTAAATTTTATTAGACAAATTAAATCGTCATCACCAGTTGATCAAACTTTAATACAAGGTACTTCATACGGAAACTCATACATCACTTTTGAAATTTGAGTTCAAGAAAACATTATGTCTTGGACTGTGTATATGGTGTTTTTTAGAGGCTTAGAGCTTTTTAAACATATGAAACACAAATAAATTAATTAATTTTTGGTCTTTTTTAGCTTGGAAATTTTATGGCATTAAGTGTATAAAAATGATTTATGGCATATCATCACCGCACTGAGTCTTAGAAAGGTCATCCTTTCGGTCCAATTCTGCAGCACTTTTTCCATCATAATCGGCCTTATTTCGCCAATAATGCGTCGAATGTTGGCTTTCAAGTCATCAATAGCTGATTGTTTATCAGCCTTGGTGTACGCCCACAATAAGTAATCCAATAGAGTAAAACCACATTGTCTGGTCGTCTAGCACACACATCCATTTCTTGATATGACTCATTCGCCAAAAGTTCGGCCCAATAAGATAATGGCATGTATGGCATTTTGTGCTATCTTTTTGGAACCAAACAAACGATTGGCGTTGATGCTGGGAATCAAATTTGTAAAACAAAGGACCAATTATACCGTTGGTATGCAGACTACACCTTATGAGCGCAGTGACTTTTTTGGGACCTAACTGGACTTCCAAAGTCTCTTGAACATTAGTCTCGCACCAAATATGGCAATTTTTGGACGTAATGGGACTTCCAAATTCTTTTGAGGATTATCTTCTCACCAAAAATGGCAATTTTGGTTATTTACGAACCCATTAAGCCAGAAATGAGCCTGATCGCTAAAAATGATTTGATAGTAAAAAATCGGTTCAAATTTCAACTCATTCTCAGCCCATTTACCGAACGTATGGCGCAAATGATGGTCCAAAAGCGTCACGTGCTGCAATAGTTGGATCTCATAAGGCTTTAGTCCAAGATCTTTCCTGAAAAATTTCCATGCAGTTGATGGACAGAGGCCGAATTGTTGAAAAATTTGGATCCTTAGTCAAACTACCCTGTACAGTAGCGATAGCTGCCTCGGTACGCATTGTACGAGCTCGTGTTGGATGAGCATCGTCCAATAGAGTATACGGGGACATATTTATTGTTATCGTTTTGCATATGAGCTGCTCAGATGGACGATTATGGGCACCATAAATAATACGAAGTGCTCTATAGGTTTTGGCGCACGGAACACAAATTTCGCAGATAAATTTCCACTATTTCTAGGCATTGTTCGGAAGTAGTTGTTTGCATGATAGTTTGCCAAAGTAAATTAAACATAATATCAAAATACAGCAACAGTAAAAAATATCCTTATTAAAAATTCTATACCTCTAAAAAACACTCTCTGATTTCCACTTCAATCTTTGGTTAACTAACAAATCTTTAAACATATTGATACGGGTGCAAAAATAAGACATTCATTAAGAAAATTCGAATTTGACATGAAATTCAATCTGAAATAGGGCGAATATTATTATTTGTGCTAAAAAGTGACTGGAAGTGTGCTCGAAAATGTTCAAACTGGATTGGAACTAAAATCTGAAATATGCGAAAAATTTTTGTCAATTGAAACAGACACTGAAATAAAACTGAAAATTTGATATTAGTCCAACTGCAGCGGAAAACAAATTGATTTAAAATTCAAATATATTGTATATATTGCTTAAACGTACACCAGAAAGAATTTAGGACTTTAAATCTTTTCCGTTGTAGCATTTAAAACATTTTTCGAATGTTGAACAAGTTGGTATATCAAATACTGTAAATTTTCAAAGAAAAATAGTTTCAACAGACCTTTAAAATACTCAGTTTGTGGAAAAACGATAAATCGAATTTACATAAATTGTCCGAAGTGAGCAAATAGCGTTTGCGTTTGTAATATGTGGGCAAGTATTGTGTATATTTTACAAACATTGTGTGCATCATTAATTTTATCATATATATCAACAGATCCATTAGCAAAATCTTCTAATTCAGTACGAACATCAACAAATACACAACCAGCATCAGCATATTTACAAATAGCTTATTTTCCGATTCTCCTCTAACACAGAAGAAATAGTACATTTTTCGGTCAGTTTTCAGTTTTATTGTTTCACTCGGAGACTATCAAACATATTGTTAATGTTAAAAATTTCAAAAGAAAATGACTTCACATAATGAAAATTGCTATAAAGTTATCAAAAACATCTAAAACACATTTCTTCAAAATCAATGCTCCTACATGATTAGCTTAACTTTAATATGGAAAATCGGTCACGAACACGTTTACCAACTATTTTTTAATTACAAATCTGGAAAGCTAGTCTATGTAAAAAAATTCAAAAGTATTCTTGGGTTTTCACAATCCAAATATCGGTGGATCACACACACACACTTAGTTGAAAAGAAATCAGCCACAGTACTTTCCTACTCAATCGATTTATTCATCAAATATTTACTTATAATTAACTGAAATTTTTTGGAATATTAATCCTTGCAGAATGACACCATTTCCATTGGCTTGCACATAGTCTATGCAGGATTAAACATCTATTGAGATGAAATTCAATACAGCATCTCCTAACAAGCTGCACAGGGATCGTTTTCAATTTGTTAAGCCGATGTCAGGCTTTTATATGATTCCTGATAAAAGAGGCGGCCAGAAATTTACCCTCTGATCACACTTACAGTTGATTCTAAAAGAACGGTTTCCCATTTGATACCTATATTAAGGACAAGAGAAGCATAGCGCAATGATACAGTGGTAGCAAAGTGGCCAAAGTGGATTGAAAAGAGGCTGATGTGAATATTCGCTGGCAAATAACTAGGATGACTGAAATATCAACATCGCTCGATATCCGTCCGTTCGATCCTGTTTTCCATGAATCGTGTTCAATTCAATTAAATTAATGGAAACAACTTTTCAAAATATTTCAAAGACCCTCTTCTATACATATATTGGAAGATACCGAAGGATAATAGGAAAGTAAATGCCTGTAGACAAAAGAAATATCAGGAATTCAAACAGTATTTTGCGAATCTAATTAGCTTCTGAACTAATTATCTTGGCAGAAGCGCTTTCCAGCCGGATACTTTTTTGATTGAAGCATTATAAGTATGCTGTTATTACTTTGGTTGGTTTGGGTAGAGCGTACAAGTTGCGGTTCCTTTAGACATTTTTTGAATTTTGACTTATAATGTATTCATGAATCAATAATGAAATTTTACTTAAGTTACAAATTTTATAGTCAGTTGGCAGTCAATTGATTCAGTTTTTGTTGATGAACAGCTAGAAATACTTTTATTTAAAAAAAACTATAATCGTTGGCTTTCATTGATTTTTTTTATATTTTATGAAAACATTCATTATGTTAGTTATAAGGAACACTCTAGTTTAAATCTGAACGAAGAAATATATCTATTTGAAATATTTTTCAACCCTGTTATCACAAGATACTTACAACAATATATAGGCCCACCGTATCCTTTTCAATTTGTTCCTATTTTACAGTATGAAATTGACGCTTTGTAAACTGTGAGAAAACAATGTTTGTGATCAATCTAACGATAAACGCATTGCAAAGTCAAACAAGTATAGGTTTGATAACCAAAACTGTCTTAGTGGCAAAATTGATTTTCATTTTAAAAATTATTCCAATAATTTTTTTCAATAACATTCTAGTAAAAGATTCGAGTGAAGTTTGAGTTTTTAGACAATAAATTATTTTTTCACATTTTAAACAAGTCCAAAAAATCTTTGTTTCGAGAAACTTAGAATATTGCTCTAACTGTACATATATAACAGATTTCATTTTTATGGATACCAATTGATTTTTAGATCTTCTTAGACTGTAAGGTTTTATCCTCTTATTTTTTTTTATGTGCAATCTTCTTTTCTTTATCTTCAGTTCGTACTGAAGATTTTGTGTCAATCCATTTGCAATTTATCCTTCAAATAATGTCACTTGTCTTCTTGAACTGATGCAATCATAATGAGAAGGTCTTTCATATTTTGAAATTGTAGTACCACTCACATTTGCAGAGGCACACCACAAGGTGGAATGCTATCACCCCTTCAATCGAACCTAGTGGCAGATAAACTCCTGTCAAAAATAGAAGCGGCTATCTGCAAAGTCGTAGCTTATGCCGACGATGTTGCAATAGCAATATCGGGAAAATTTGTTAACACCCTATCGGAAAAACTAAACTTTGCCCTTGGTATTCTTACCAAATGAAGCAAAGAGTGTGATCTAAAGATTAATCCGCAAAAGACGGAATTTATGCTCTTCACAAGAAGGTACAAAATTCCACGATTTGTCCCACCTAAACTTGAGGAGATAAGTCTCAACCCATCTCATCAGGTCAAATATTTAGGTCTAATTCTGGACTCTAAACTCGCATGGAAAGCGAACACAGCAGAAAGAGCACTCGTAAAGCTGCATGCGTAATCTACTGCTGCAAAAGAGCTATTGGGACAAGGTGGGGATTAAAACCCAAAATTGTATCATGGCTCTATACGGTGATAGTGGAACCAATCATTCTGTATGGCGCAGCTATTTGGTGGCCTACTATGGCAAAATCACCAAATGTAAACGTGCTAAACAAGGTCAGAAGGAGTGCGGCTATTGCAATCACCGGGGCTCTACGGACTACCCCGACAAAGGCATTATTTATGCTATTAAATTGGCTTCCCATAGAACTATTTACGAGACAGCAGGCCAAGTGCTCTGCGATTCGATTAAAAGCACTACATCTCTGGCAAGAGAGAAATATTGGCCACTCCAGCATACTTCGGAGGGATGGACCAACATCAGGGGAAGTGCACCGTGCTTCTCCGATTCCCTGTTTTCACCATGGCTTCAGGTCCCTACTCGGGATGACTGGACCACAGAAAGAGGTGGGATACAGGAATCGGTGGACATCTACACTGATGGATCAAAACTGGATGGAATAGTTGGCTGTGGAGTGTTCTCAGAGCAACTAGGCCTGAAACTTTCCTTCCGATTACCACTGCATCGTCTTTGAGACAGAGCTCATTGGAATTTATAAGACAGTAGACTGGGTGAGAAATCAGAAAATTTCTATAAGAAATTTAAACATCTTTTCTGACAGTCAAGCTGCTATCCAATCACCATCCAGCGTGCATACTTCATCTAAAATTGCTATGGAATGCCGCTCACAACTGAACGTGCTGTCTGTTCACTGTGAAGTATCCGGGGCATAGTGATATACCTGGAAACTGCTAAGCAGACGCCCTAGCGAGAGCTAGCACCGAGCTTCAGCAATATACACTTACTCCGAAGTCGGCCAACCTTCAGCCTCCATAAACCTAGGATTTAAGCAGTAATACGTGGAGGCTGCGAATAGGACCTGGCTGCTCGAAGAAACCTGTGGCACAACCAGGCAAACTTGGCACGCACTGTGCTCCAAACACACCAATCTCCTCAATATAAGCCGTGAAACCCTGAGTTCCGTCGTTTCCATACTGACGGGACACTGCCTGATCGGCAGACACGCACTCTTTTCACTGCAAAAAAAAACACAAAAAAAATTTGAACATAAGCGCGACAACAGTATTTTCTCGACTTGGAGATGCATTTAGGGAACCCAACCTGATATTTTTGAAAAAATTGTTATTTGGCAATAAAATCACACTAGCATAGATCATTCAGAAGAAGTATCTCCCCCCAAAAAGCTCACAAGTGTTTCCATTTTAATTTATTAAATTAACGAAATGGTTTGAAAAAATGAGACATACAAAATCAAATTTATTGCAGTATTCCTCATTAGTATAAAATGTTTGATTCTATTTAACACAAATAGATACCTTTCAATTTAAACACTTACGATCTGTATTTTATGATAACATTGGTCACTTTTTTCCCTTTTGTTCGAGTCGTAGTACATTTGCAGCTTGTGTGTAAAAAGAATTTATCTTCAAATGTTTAAACAATATTCACCACAAAACCACAATCAAACAAGCCGCGAGATGCGACCCTTCAGGTCCACACGGTCAACTTCCCAGTAATATCTAGATAAACATCAAAAACATTAAACACAACAATAATTTTGCAAATACTACTACTTTAAATAATAAGAATGAAAGGTACTCATAGCAGTAACAGGAATGAGTTAATATTAAGCATATCATCTACGGAAGGTTTTTTTTTGGATTTCCAACATATAAGCAGTTTTTTTATTAACACTAAAACACTGTAAAAACTATTAAAAATTTGCTCAAATTTTGCAAATATTATAAAACTAGGATTGAATTTACAACAATTTCCTTAGAATAAAAGATATAAAGTAATATCAATCGTATGAACCCTCTATACATGATAACTTTGAATAATTTTTTTTTAGTTTAGTTTTTTTATAATCATGGAATATGGTTTTGCTGGTTTCTCTTCAAAAACTGATAAGAATGTATAAACTTTATAAACATTTATTACTGTGCTGTGAAAATCAGGTTAAAACATTATTTTTTATGAAAAAACCCTAAAACCCTAATTTTTTGCATTTTCTTTTATTAAATTAAAAAGCGGCTGAATTTTTTTTCTATAATGTTAAAAACATCGCAAAACTGTTAATACACGTCTATTGACACCTTAATGATGCAAATATTTTAGCTGGTTCGTGAGATATAGTGAATGATAAAAATGACCTTGAAAATCATGATAACTTTTAATTATTTTTTATTTTTAATTGAATTTTTTACGTTATCATGAGAAAAAGTTTTCATGGTGTTTTTACAAACATTGTTTGCAGTATATAAATTTTATAAACATTGATTACTATATTTTGCAAATCAGGTTAAAAATTTATTATTTATGAAAAAACCTATTTTTTGCCCTTTTTTCTCTTAAATTAAAAAACGGCTGCAACAATTTTTGTAAAAATTTGATAGATTCGCGCAAATGTTGATACGCGTCGATTGACTTCTTAATGATGCAAATCGTATGTTTAGTTCGCGAGATATGAGGTATGACAGAAATGACCATCAAAGGGGCAAAATAACAAACCCCCCCCCCCGACCTAAGTGTCCCAAAAACTAATCAGCTCTTAAGATTGTAAAGGCGCTTCGATTGACATCTTAACAAAGTCGATATGACTTTGTTTACTTGAGTTATGCTCGTAGAAAAAAGTGTCCACGTACGTACACACATACATCTCCCCTTCTGAAAACACTTTATATATACTCTATAGAACTCAAAACATAAAGAAATGTTGAAAATTTCAATTTCGATTTTCGAGGCGATTACAAGAACTTCCCATATACTGGGAAGTTAACAAAATATTTTCGTAAATGTTATTTACTCGTTTGTGGATTCATTTTACATCTACTTTTTAATCAGAGGCAGTGAAAATCATATCCTTCCTGTATTTTCCAGTCCATTACTAAATGGTAGGGAGTGAACGATGTCGCGGAAATACGAAAAAAAAATCGATCCGATTGAAGTGATTTAGCTCGAACGAATGAATGTGTGAAATTGACACATATCCTGGGTTGTAATGCATACAAATCAGAATATATATGCTAATTCACTTTCAGTTGAGCACGACAGCTCGACATGTATGGGAAATGTTAGGTTTGACGTGCTATTTAATGAGATTTTTTGAAAGGACACATAATGGAATTTTCAGTATATGAAGGCTAACGTTTTTACAAACAATTTTTCTTCAAAAATATGCTAGAAAGAACAGAACTCGAAGTCAACGATTGACAGGGAAGCCCATTTGACTTGGCATGATTTGATCTCTCTCGATAAGGATGTTGTGATATCCGAAAATCAAATTAATTTTCAGAATGCTTTTAATGTAAAAATGTTCAACAAGGAATGAAGGTATTCGCTGAAGAAAATTTTGTAATAATTAGGACAGTATTGCAGTCTTTCCTTTTATGAAGAAGATTAAAAATCTTAAATAATAAATTACTTTTCGAAGTATATTCTTCAAAATACCATGCATAAACACATTTCCAAGTGACCTAGGATTCATGTTTGGCACCCTATTAAATCTGAATTACAAGGCGGCTGCTAGTCAGGAACAAGTCTCCCGATATGAAGTCATCGAGCGCTAGCAGTATCACAAGCCAAAACAACTGCTAGACATTGTTTGCACCCTAAAGAAGAAGAAAATTATTGTTTGAACTTGTTCTTTTACTTTCACCCTCCACCCTCACTGGTTGAATCTGTGTAGTCCCAACTCCCATAATTTTCCGATAAATTCCAAAAGCGGCGACTTAATGGCACCATTTCACTATTGTGCTGACTCGTACCCGAGCTCCCGGCAAAAGGACATCCAAAACATACTTTGGGGTGGATTGGATCATGTGTTAGTCATAATAACTATCGTTCTCGGCAATAACAGGCGGAAAGCATAAACATGTTGTGACGATGTGTCGAGGTAAAGTCGGAAGAACGAAGAACTAGGGATTGAAGGATGTTTGGCTTTAATTGGCTACATCTAAACTTTTGCACTAGTGTCTTTTCTGGGGGCCGAGGGGGAATTGGATGAGACACTTTGCAAGCTGCTGTTCATGGATATTAAGAGCAAAATAATTTTTGTGTTAAATGCAAAAATTAATGTCAGTTTCTGATGAGTTTTATACGGAAAACTTTTTTCGCACCAAACTGCTATAATGCATACTCAAACGAAAATTGTCATGTCCTTAATGAATTTTCTCATGGCAATTTAAGATCGTTTGATGCTTCATAGAAATATGGCAGCCAAAATGTGATAGTGTCGTTGAAATTTCACTCTCTAACTCAAGGAATTCGAGCTAGTCAGAAGCTACTATTGCATTATGTTTTTTTTTATTTTATTCATTTTTTTATTCTATATATTGACTAATTTTACTACAATTTCAAACAAAAATATTATTTTTAGAACAAGTTATTAGCTGGGCTGTTGACCCTTATATTAAAAACGGCGTCTCACGGTGACCATCTGTTCTTCTAAGCAGCTTAACCAAAATCAATGGAAAAAAATTAGTATTTGAATAATTTATCTAGTGCTTAACTGAAACTGTTTTATTTTTATTCGAATAATATGAAATGACACCACCCATTCGACAATTTTCAGGGGGGGATGCGCGTTTTTATTTGTAGAAATTAATAGTTGCTCAAAAAAACGAAACAATAGATATTCATATACACTATTTTTTTTTAATTTATTGATTTTGTATAAGCCACTAAGAAATGTACGTCACCGCAAATGTAAACGTACGGTCAAAAATCAAGCTAAAAACTTGGTCCAAAATTCATATTTTTATTTACTTAACTTTTTACAAATGTCTAATTCTTCACGCTTATGGTCACCTCTTACTGTTCAAAGAAAAATTCTTCGTCAAGCTTTTCTACATTCGAAAATAAATTAAACTTTACCGCATTCCTACACTGCTCCATAAAACATAATTGAACAATAGTCCTTGATGCATGTTTTCCCATTTGTCAGCCATTATAGGAGAACAATAAATCTTCATTCAGCATTCAAAGTTTCTGCGCATAATTACTATGACGATTAAACTAAGTTCAGTATTAGACTTTTCGCAGTTAAAGAGGATTACACTTAATTTCCAGGTTAATGTGTTAATTATTTTAACGATGCATTGAGCAGACAAGAAAGTTTTCATGTGTTTTTCTGTGAATTTAAACCAATCAATTAGAGCTTTGAAAGCAATTAAAATAAAAAGGGTGAATTGTGGTATTAGTTTTTTTAAGTACATCGTTGAAAGAACCTTCTAATTATTCTAGCAAACTTCAAAAAGTTAAGCGGGAGTTCAATGGACTTATACTTAATTAGGATTTTGATTTATTACTGAGTACACACGAATAAAGTAATTGGGAGTAAAGATTAAAAGCAACTTTTCTTAAATAATATAAATATAAATATAATAATATAAATACGAGACATCTTAGACCTGCCATTATACATGGAAGAAAGTTAAAGAAAAGAAAAAACGTATTGAGTAGATCAAACATATATTTTTGTTATAGAAGTATCACCTTTCGTTAAACTCATACAATCCAGCTCGATCGAATGCCTTTAAGGCTCATTCAATGATACAAAATTTCTACCAGTATTGAAAGGTAATTACGTTGAGCAAGGTTTTTCAACTACCATTCAAATTTTCCGTTAATTGACATAGTTGGAAAAACTGAACTCTAATTTCGTATGGAGGGATTTTGCAGGAGAAGAAGATACTAGATTTCCAATATACATACTGGTAAGCATACATGGTGAAAATCAATTTAATCCTAATGTCTGTGACTCTAGGTATTTCCAGTAAATTTTTTGAATGATTTGGTGTAAATACATCCACTTACTGTTTTATCTCTCTAGAGTAATACAACTGAACTTTAAGCTGCAAAAAAGTGCAAAGAAGATCGAATCCTTCGAAAAAAAAATTTCAAACGCGTTTTCTGAGACTTTTTATTTCAGTGAGACACGGAACTCATAAAATGACTGGTAGATCCTTTTGAAATTTTGAACACTTATTCTTTAAACATTTTACAAGATAACGCTATCGAGATATTTTATTTTTAGATTATAATTTTTTTTAAATAGGAATTTTTCCGATTAAAACCCACAATTCCAAAAAAATCTTTTTTCGGTTTTTGTGTTCAAAATTCCACCAAAAATAAAATAAACCAAATAAATGAAAAACCTTGAAAGACTTACCTCAAGACGCTCATTAAATAACAGAATATTTTTGGTTTGATGGTTTTAGATGATCCAGCTATTAGTTATGTTTCCCACGGCAATTTACCTTTTTTTGGAGGCGTCTATTTGGATGTAGAGCCACTGGCTCATTTTTCAGTATTTTTTTATCAAAAAACTACTAGATACTGTTTGATATATGTACTTTAGTATATTTTTCAGTAAATGAGCTTACCTTTAACATATAGCTAAAAAATCTTAAATCCTCCCCTCCCTTAAATCGTTTCTTGCAAATTATGAAAACGACTGTTATTTAAACTTTATACACAAATTTTTATTTTTATAATATCAGGTACGTATTTCTGGATCTTTTCTTCAGTGTTTGATAGTGTTCAAGGTAGTAGCAATAAATTGAAAGGTAATTTAAACATTTAGACAGTTTTCAATACCGGAAAAATTGTATTGCAAACTTGAAGCCACTGAAAATAAACTCTGCGTGAGCATGATTCGTACCGCAAATAACTTTAGAAGTAGAAGCTCTTTTCGATCGAGCAGTATTTTTTTTGGCTTTAGTAAAATAGTATATGGACTTAACAATCAACAAACTACTATCGATTTTTTTTTTCAATAATATGTTTATTATGGTTGAAACTATCCTTCAATAATTTTAACATTTTAATATAAATTTTACTTTTGTTTGAATTTTATAATTTTTGCCTGGAAAATTATCTTCTTATATATCAATGAAATATGTTTTGTTTTCAATTTTATTCTATTCGTACCGTATTGCAATATTTGGATTTTGGATTGATACAAATTTTATGTAGATAACATACGTTACTTTCGCTTTTGGAGCATTAAACATAAACTCAAACTTATATGTTATTGCAACAACTCCAACCACTTTATGGCCCCAAGTAGACTTTTATCACATCTCGCTCGAAAGTCCTTTGAAAACCACTAACGTGGATGTGCTAAAAAGTTTCATAGCCCCATTAACGTTGCTCATTTCCATGATTATGTGTTTTATATACACTTTTTGATATCATGTTTACGTCCTGGTGTAGTGCGTGATAACGTATGCGTAGAGGATGTATTCGATTAATAAACTTGGCAAATGAGGCCACTGGTAGATCCTCACATATGACGAGAAAATAGCTTTCATGTGTAAATCGTGTCCTTTCACACGATCAACTGCTGCATAATAATGGCCATTGAAATTATTATTGAGCCAACAGTTAAAACGAATTACATGTCACAGCCAGGAATTTCGTATTTCCTGCAAAGTCAGCAAATCATGATTGAAATATTATTGGCTGGATAAAGTTCATCATATATGAAACGATGAATGAAATATGAATCTACCAAAAATTGCATGTTTATAGATGTTTTTTTGGAATAAAGGATGTTTACCAACCAAGTTTATATAAATTTGAAAACGGCGCTAATGCTCGATTCTACAGTGAAAGCTTGAATCGATGTTTAACGGAAAATGACGTTGTAAAGTACAGATTACCATAAACATAGTAATTGTTGGGTTTATAAATGGATACCACTGTCGTTCCTTCCGACGCAGCCTTTGAAATTAGAGGGTAAAAAATGGCGGAAGTCATATTCATGTGGATACAAAAACACCATAATAACGAATTTCTTGTGGAATGAGTTTCAAGATAATGAACATTAACTAAAGAGTAGCTCTTCAATGAGAAATAGTAGGTCTTTATTTCATGGTGTGGAAAATAGTTAAAAACAAAGTTATTTAAAAAAAATTATCACTGAGCTTTTGCACGAACATTTTCTGATCAAAGCTGTATAATTTTGAATCGATCCGACACCAAACCACGCAGGGTTTTGTACCCCATGTCCTAAAATCATGTTTTGAGGATAGTCGTTGATATTTTCCATGGGATATCAAAGATTGCTGTGATACTCAAAACTAACTCGCTATAATTTATTAACTGATTCTAATCTCGACATTATTTTCAGAAAATATTTTCAAGATGTAAATTTATCGTAATATAAAAATCATCATCATCATTTAACCCTAGAATGACCGTCTTAGTTTTTTGAAGTTGCAACTTGTGAAAATGTATCGTAGGAATATTGTTATTCCAAGTATTGCTTTCAATTTCATTTAATAATTATCTTCTTTATCTTCAAAACTAATAAAAGTCTTTTAAAAAAATAAATTTATTATTTGATGTCTAATAATTTTAGTGAATTTTATTAACTTCCCAGTATATGGGAAGTTCTTGTAATCGCCTCGAAAATCGAAATTGAAATTTTCAACTTTTCTTTACGTTTTGAGGTCTATAGAGTATATATAAAGTGTTTCTAGAAAGAAGTATGTATGTGTGTGTGTGTGTATGTACGTACGTACGTACGTATGTGCGTTCGTGCACAGTTTTTTCTACGAGCATAACTCACGTAAACAAAGTCGTATCGACTTTGCTAACGTGTCAATCGAAGCGTCTTTAAAATTTTAAGAGCTGATTAGTTTTTGGAAAATTTCGGTCGGGGGGAACCAAACATGCGATTTTCATTGTTAAGGTGTCAATCGACGCGTATTAACAATTTTATGAATCTATCAAATTTTTAAAAAAAACGTTGAAGCCGTTGTTTAATTTATTAAATAAAAAATGCAAAAAATTAGGTTTTTTTTTCAAAAACACAAAACTTTTAACCTGATTTTCAAACCTAAGTAATCAATGTTTATATAATTTATATACTCCAAATAGTTTTTGTGAAAAAATCAGCAAAAGTTTTTTTCATGATTACAAAAAAAATTAAATAAAAAATAAAAAATCATTTAACGTTCAAGGTCATTTACGTCATTCATTATATCTCGAGAACCAAATATAATCTTTCAATCATTAAGGTGTCAATCGACGCGTATTAACATTTTTATGATGTTTTGATATTTTAAAAAAATCGTTAAAGCGGTTTTTCCAATTTATTAAAAAAAAATTGAAAAGATGTGTTTTTTCATAAAAAAATTCATTTTTAGCTTGATTTGCACATCGTAATAATAAATGTTCATAGAATTTATAAACTTTTATCAATTTTTGTAGAGAAACCAGCAAAAACTTTTCTCATGATTGAAAAAAAAATTAAATTAAAAATAAAAACTCATTCAAAGTCACCATGTAAAAACGGTTTATTCGAATCATTATACCTTAAATCTCTTATTCTAAAGACATTGTTGTATAGTCAATCAAAGTTAATTAATATTTGCAAAATTTGAGCAGATTTTCCATAGTCTTCACAGCACCATGTTTTAACTTTAATGAAAAAACTGCTATGAAACCTGCCCCCCCCCCCTCCGATTGATCCGCGTGAATAATCAATCAAACCAACGCACCAAAATCCTTACGTAATCAATCGACGCTCGCGTAGATGTTACGATTAATATTAAGTCATTCCAATAACTTTTATGAGAGGTACATTTTTATTATTTGAAGTAGTAGTATTTCCATAACTATTGTTGTGTTTAATATTTTTAATATCTATGTAGATATTACTGGGAAGTTGACCGCGTGGACCTCATGGGTCGCACCGCACGGCTTGTTTTAAAATTAATTTTGGCTAATTAAGCAACTGGCGACAAAAAGCTACTGAATTCCAAGTAGGACAAATTAGTCAATCAATTTTTAAGATTGAAATGAAAAACCCGGCACTTGTGAAGAATAAAGGTTAATTAGTAAATGAGTACTTACAATTCATATTGTTTAATTTCTCATAGAATTTTACTTATTTTCTATTTTGACTTTCTCGTTATAGAATCTAAATTTCGATCAACAGTATGTCCCACGGGGAGTGACTTATTACAATAAAACGATACGCATGGATCGCAATCCCATCAAAACTGCACTAAATGTCTGCAAGCATCTTATATCTCATAGGGTAAGTATTTCAATTTAGTAGATATACAATTTTTTTGGTATTTTAAATGTCTTAAATTGTTTGAAAAATGTTGCCAATTTTTGCTTTTTTTTAATCAAATTGCATTAAAGCAGTAAAAACTGACATAAATTCATTCGAAGACAACTTAAAATTTAGAAATAATCAAACTTTAATATACTTTAATAAAGTAGTGATATTTATGTTCGACTGCTAATGTTGTTAAAACTGTGTATAAAGCTATTCAGTAGGAATGAAAACTACCATTTTAAAGTATATTCACCGGGGATGTACAAAATACGTGATAATGGCAAGTTTGTTAATATATCATTGACATATAGTGGAAAAATATAGGAAATGGCAAGAAAGCTGCTTGTAAAACCATATCTTTCGTTTTATTTTCCGACAGCAAAACACACGTTCCCACTCGTATATGAACATTGACTAAATTTCGTATGTTTTCAATACTAAAGTACATAAATTTAAACTATAAACTGTATATACATCAACAAATTAGCAGCCATCAATAATACCCCAAACTTTTCTTATTGCCTCCACATAATCTTGATTGATCCGAAAATTTTAGAAAATAATATAATAACCGCAGATCATAGCCTGAATAAAATAAAATATGTAACACTTCTTGGTTTTTGATATTTTTTGGCTAACAAATTTGAAAAAAACAGCTATATGAATTGTTACTGGGAAAACTCGAATGACTTATCAAGAATTATTTCTTACTTTTTAATTTTGATAATGGAGTCTGCATGGTTCAATCAAAATTGTATTACTGTATCAAAAATACAGGTCAGAATAAATATTTTTTTAATCATAATCAATTTTCTTATAATGTCACTAAAATGATTTTTTTCGATAGATAGAATAGCTAAACTATCTCAAAAACATTTTTAATTGAATTGAGTCTCTATTCTTCGGACGGTAAATGAAATCAACAACTATCCATGATTTGGCGGATCGAAAAACTAATTTATTTTCTTTCTGTTACTCAAAGAAGGTAAAATAGTTCCTTTCCAATCAAAATAATCATTATTGAAATCTAGATCGTGCTAGCTAGATGAGTTTTTGAGTTATTGTATGTCGTCTCTTGAAAGAGGACCCCATTTAGATTACGACTTTTTCCTACAAGACTAGTTTTTGGTATGATATGAAAAACCTGCAGTTAGTTCTGACTAATTCAACTAGCAATTAACTGCTAATATGATGAAAATTACATCTTTTGTTCCATATTTTTCAAAATTCACTCGATTTCTTAAAAAAATATTTAAGAAAATTTTCTCTATTTCTAGTACATTTTTTACAGTTCTCAAATCCTGAGTGAGCAAAGCATTTTTTCGACTTTTTGTTATGTTTGCTAACATCAATTACTTTTGTCAGTTACAGGATACACGTGCATCGACATAATATGTATTTACATATATAAGTTTCGTGTAAAATAAACGAACTCTACCAATTGCATGCTTTTTAAGAAGGTCTAAAAATCTCACGTATGTAAATTTTATGCTTCAATTTGAAGTTAATGATATTAAATGAAACCACTTACGAATAGTTATAAATTTCATCTAGGATAAAGAGCCGTAAAACCACTTCCCTGATAAAACTCAACTTTTCATCCCTAATAAAATTCAATTTTCAAAATTACTTTGCCCTTCTTTTGTTTGATATCAAGCGCTTTGTTGGCCAAACTGGGTCAATGTACAAAATGCAAAATACTAGTCAACATGCACTTTGTAATTCATTCAGTTTGTATGCAAATTGCACCTATTCAGAGGTCCTTTCAAGCCGCATCATGGCTTCGTCGTTGCCAATGTTGATATATAACAAGGAAACTTACAAATTGCCTGCAATGTAACATTGCCTTTAGTAGCTGGGCGACAAACGAGCAACTACCCAATATGTATGCATATTCTAATGAAGTATTTCGCATGGTGTAACGCTTAAAAGCTTTGTGTTCTGCTCGACGACCAAAATGGGATATAATAAAGGATCAAGCCCACTTTGTGATAATACCACATAAATTCGGAACTATAAGTGGGGAGCAGCGGTTAATGCCGTTATTGGAAGCAACAGAAACTTATATTTAAATTTGGAACAAAACAGAGTAGATCTTTTGATGTGGCACTATTATTATGACTATGGTCGATTAGATATTGCACGGTTGAAATTATGTTTGTATGCGCATGAGCTGTGGGAAAATGATAGCTGGACCTATGCTGTAAATTAAGTGAAAATTTTGGGGGAAAACAATTTTTATGAACCATTTGGCTCGATGGCTCGAAAACTAAGACAAGTGTGGAAGCCAGAATATTTTCCGAGTACTATAGGGCACAGTGGACGAAAAACGATCTAAGTGGAACAAAAGCCGTTCGGCCTAGCGCCATTATAATCTAGCCGCACCTAAGCCTACTAACAAGGGTCTAACAACAGTAAACTCAAACCAACATAATTTTCTTATTCCGGAGTCTTTAATTTTTGAAACACTTTCAAGTTTCTCTGCAAATCAGTTCAGGACAAAAATTTAGAAATAGTTCTCTCAGTCAGATAGTAAATGTGATTTAGTAAATGTCCTGCAAAGAAATATTTTAAGAAATGTCTCTATGTCTCTATAGCATGCAGAAAAACTAATTCATTAATTTTTACTAAAAAAAAGAATTGAATCAAATAATTACATTTAGAAATGGAACATTTGGGTAGTAACAGGCAGCGAAATGTGATCCTTGAACCCACTCAAACAACTTCCCAGTCATATCTACGTAACTGATAAAAAGAATTATGCAAACAAAACGTCAACATTTTGTCCAATTATGATAAACTGTATATTCTTTTTGATAGGTACATTTTAAATAATCCTTTCTACTAATCCACTAATTGTTACAAGTTAAAATCAGATTGAAAAAAAAACATATTAAATTTAAACATTACTTTATTTAACTAAAAACCACTAGACTAAATTTATTAATGAATGAAATATATTCCGCGGGTCACATGCCGAATTTTCGTTTTTAACTTCCCACGTAATCTTGTAATCGCCCTGAAAATCGAAATTGAAATTTTCGACATATCTTTATGTTTTGAGGTCTTTAAAGTATAGTTGAATTGTTTTTGGAAAAAAGTTTGTACATGTATGTGTACGAATGTACGTGCATACTAATAAGTTTTGGAAAACAAATTTTAAGCTTTATTAATTTCATAAAAAAATAGTAAATATTTTGTTTTTCTCATCAAAAATAAATTTTGAACCTGATTTGCAAAACGCAGTAATCAATTTTTATAAAATCTACAGGTAAAACTTCTTTTCATGATTACAAATAACAAATCATTAAAAGTTACCATGTAAAATGGGTTCATTTGAATGATATGATCTGATATATTTTATCTTAAAGACATTGTTGTTATGTTAATCAAATCTAATTAATATTTGCATAATTTGAGCAGATTTTGGAAAGTTTTCCCAGTGTCGTTTTTAAATTTTAGTGAATACACTACTTAAATTTTGAAAAATAAATACTTTTTTTCAAATCTAGTTTGTCGTAATTGATGGTTTGAATGGTTAAATGTTTTGTAGTCAATAATATGCGAGATCATATGATTTAAAAGGCTTTCATCAAATAAAAACTTGTAGTTTTTAATAGTTTTGTACTTTAGTGTTCGTAAAATTTCAATTGATCATTTGTAATACTTTTTATTTTTTACATATAATTAAACCGATGCATATTAAATGTTTTTCAAGGTCAATTTTAAAATAAGAAACAATTATTAGTCTCATTGATGTAAAATCGTGAAAAAATACATATTCATGCTGAAGTCATGGCAATTTTGAACAAAACTATTCGAAATGGCAACCACGCAAGGAAATCTCTTCAGCGGGCGTAATGACAAAAACTGCATTAATTTTTGCTAGCGAACTTCAAGAATCAATATCAAAATAATAAATTTCGTAAAAAAGGCTTTGAAACCGTCCCCTCCCCCTCCGATGGATCCGCATGAATATTCAATCAAATCAATCCACTCCCCCCTCCATCGACCAAAATCCTTATGTAATCAGTGGAAGCTCCCGTAGATGATACGATTGATATTAACTCATTCCTATTACCGCACTGAGTATCTCTCATTACTCTTATTTAAAATAGCATTATTTTCATTATTATTTTTGTGTTTAATATATTCAAAATCTACGTAAATATTACTGGGAAGTTTTCCATGTGGACCTCAACGGTCGCACCTCGCGGCTTGTTCAAATAATAAAATTATATTAAATTTATTTACCAACAATGCAAATATTGCATGCATTTACATTTTATTGTCCAAAATAACACTTCTCCGTCAAGGCAGTTCTTGATCAACTTTATACATTATTTATTCAATAAAATCACTTAGAATATCAAAATAAAATTCGGATCAATAATTGAAATAACGATGAGGTAAACGTGTCTCATAGTAGTTGACAAGAGGTAATCGAAAATAAACCTACTTATATGTATATGGGTATGCATCAATCGGGCACTAATCTTTGTTGAATGCTCTTTATTGAAGTTCATTGAAATTGGTAATAGTATTCAATGAATAGCTGCACGATTTAAAGTTTTAACAATAGCCCCTTCCCACAATCCTTGTAAGATGACGTTATTTCCAGGGACACTCTGCTCATTGAAATTGAATAGCTTTCCAAATAGTCTGGTTTGTGCTATACCAAGGACAGTTTTCAGCTTCAATGAAGAACTAGTATAGAATGAAACGCCAGCATTAACGTGGATCAATCAAAGGAATCGAAGAAAAATTCAATTGAACATTCCGAACGTAATACCGATTACATAAAAGGAAACACAGAAACATTTACATGCATATCGAATTTGCATATCACTGTGAAGCTGTTCAAGCATCCTCGGCATCCACCTTAAAAAAATTCTTTCTCAATTTTTCCCATTTAATGCAAAATTCAAGGTTGGCATTCTTCAAAACATTCTTTGATTTCTTATTTCGATTGACCCAACCTAAGAGAACATGACTTTGATCACTCGCTTTAATGCCTTTTCAAATTGAGTATTCCAAAAAAATTCTTAAGCAACATAAGTAGTAATGAAAGCCCTTGAATATTTTAGGGTATTTTTCAAAATAGTAAAATGTAAGACCGCATCAGGTCCATTCCTAAAATATATTATTTCTTTATTTTTCAGGTGTACGTTGTAGTTGTATCCCACGAGCTCTCCGGTGACCTGTCGCCTGCTGCTGTGAGCTATACAAGTGGATTCTATCAAATTCCTGTTATTGGAATTTCGTCCCGGGACGCAGCCTTCTCCGATAAGAACATCCACGTCTCATTTCTACGCACGGTTCCGCCCTACTACCATCAGGCGGACGTTTGGCTTGAGATGTTAAGCCACTTTGGCTACACGAAGGTAAGTTAAGATATAGTCCTTGACATGAAAATCGCATTCTACAAATACGATTGGAAGTTGACCAAGTGAAAATATGATTTACGGACCATCGCTTTTGCCTTCTACGAGTCGTTAAAGAGTCAATATTTTTTGGCGTTTTGACTTGTTGAACAATTCACTTGAGTTTGTTATAGAGTCTGCTAAATACATTAAAATAAAATATCATTTTCTATAGCTGTATTTCGATTCATTTTAAGTTGATGGTACTGAAAAGATCGTAGCATCGTGGCAGCACAGATGCTCTGGGTAATATGTTTTTGGTAAGAATTCTGTTGCAAACGAATTTAAAAATGAATTTCAATCAAAGGGAATTTGGTTCAGGAACAAGGTAGAAATGAATTTGTTTCTTGATTTTGGAACTAATATTTTTATAACACATATGAAAACATTCTCGATAAAAAATTAAAATATCACTGAAAAGTTAAAACTTTTCTCACTGGGTGCATCGTGCCTTAACTTTTTTTACCCACTAGATATAATATTAAGTAAAACTTGAATAGTATACACTCTGTACGTATGGCTTATGCCACTATTTAATATATTAGTCAAATTTATGAGACAGCGAAAATAAGAAATATGTATACTCAAAAATATTCCATGGTATCAACTTTCTGATAGATATAAGCGTGGCTAAGTTTTATTATGACACGGGTCAATGATTGCTATTTGACACCACATGCAGCAGAAATAGCGTGTATGCGCATACCTTACCACATTTTGATGAGTCCACGACACTTAATATGTCGACAATACTCAATATAAATACTATTTTTAGATCTCAATAAACTTAACACTCATAGGAAAGTTTTTGCTTGGATATAGAACAGAAAAGATTTGCTTCAGTCTTAGTATAAAGCATGGCTGACACGCTCCTTCTATTCCCTGTGACTAGATCACTGCTATTCTTCTTGCCAAGAGTTTTTACTGATATATTTTCAACAATTGACTGCAATTTAGTAAAAATCTATATGAAGATATTAGTAATTGATTTCATCTTCACAAAATCCTACGTGTGTTTGTTTTTTATAAAGAAAACTTCCTTTTAATTTTGTGAATATTTATTAACTTCCCAGTACATGGGAAGTTCTTGTAATCGCCTCGAAAATCGAAATTGAAATTTTCGACATATATGTGTGTGTGTATGTACGTACGTACGTACGTACGTGCGTTCGCGGACAGTTTTTCTACGAGCATAACTCACATAAACAAAGTCATATCGACTTCTTTAAGGTATCAATCGAACCGTCTTTGCAATCTTAAGAGCTGATTTGTTTTTGGGACACTTCGGTCGGGGGGGTTTGCTGTTTTCACCCCTTGAAGGTCAACCCTGTCATGCGCTATATCTCGCGAACCAAACGTACGATTTGCTTCACCAAGATGTCAATCGACGCGTATTAACATTTTTGTGATTCTATCAAATTTTTAAAAAAATATTGAAGCGGTTTTTTAATTTTTTGAAAAAAAAGTACAAAAAATTGGAGTTTTTTTCCAAAAACATCAAATTTTTAACTTTGGTTTCAAGTCGCAGTAATCAATAGTTATAAAATTAATATACTCCAAACACTTGTTGTAAAAAAACTTTCAACAGTTTTTTTCATGATTACGAAAAAAATTAAATTAAAAATAAAAAATCATTAAAAGTCATCATGTCCTTCATGGTCATTTATGTCAATCATTATATCTCGAGAACCAAATATAATCTTTGTATCATTAAGCAGTCAATCAACGCGTATTAACATTTTAATGATGGTTTAAAATTTAAAAAAAAAATCTTTAAAGCCATTTTTTAATTTCATAAAAAAAATATTGAAAATTATTGTTTTTTTTTTCATAAAAAAATTAATTAATAATTAATAAAAACTAGCATCGTGATAATAAATGTTTATAAAATTTATAAACTTTTATCAATTTATGTAGAGACTAGCAAAATATTTTCTCATGATTTCAAAACAAATTGAATTAAAAATAAAAAAAATCATTCAAAGTCACAATGTGAAAAGGGTTCATACGAATTTTTAAATCTCTTATTCTAAAGACATTGTTGTAAAGTCAATCAAAGTTTATTAATATTTGCATAATTTGAGATTTTTAACAGTCTTTACAGCACCGTGTTTTAACTTTAATGAAAAAACTGCTTAAATTTTGAAAACCAATACAAACCAAATCAAATTTGCAATTGTGGTAATCAACGTTTTGAATGGTAAAATGTTTTGTAGTCAACACTTTTTAAAATCAAATGCTTTGAAAAGCTTTCATCAAATTAAAAATTGTAGTTTTTAGTAGTTTTGTTCTTTAGTATTCGTAAGATTTCAATTACTTCCTTCATCATTTGTAATACATATATTTTACTTTTTACATGCAATTGAACCTATTTTTGACTGCATAATCAATGTTTCTCAAAATCAACAGAAAATAAGAAATAATTATGAGTTTCATTCATGTAAAATCGTGAAAAAATATAAATCCAATGATTATACCGAAGTGCTCGCAGTTTTGACCGCAACTATTCAAAATCGCCATCATCACGCGACAAAATCTCTTCAGTTGTCGTACTAACAAAAACTGCATTCATTTTTGCTAGCGCTGTTTTGTCCTTCAAGCATCGATATGAAAATAACAAATAACGTAGAAAAGGCTTTGTAACCTGTCCCCCCTTCGATTGATCCACGTGAATATTACATCAAACCAATCCACGAAAATCTTTACGTAATCAATTGAAGCTCGCGTTGATGTTACGATTAATATTAAGTCATTCCAATAACTTTTATGAGAGGTACATTTTTATTATTAAAAGTAGTATTATTTCTATAATTATTATAGTGTTTAATATTTTTAATATTTATGTAAATATTACTGGGAAGTTGTACGTGTGGACCTCAAGGGTCGCACCTCACGGCTTGTTTTGATTCGGAATCGATTTTCGACCGTAATGTTTTTCTATTATTCTGTGATGTGCCACTGACGATTTGAAGTTATGGTATTTGAGGCTATTCCCATTTTTAGGTAAACATTCAGCCTCTTTTTTATGCTCCAAAAATCTGGTTCCCACTCATCTCCTGGTTTGGCTGGGAGCATACGACACGGTAGTATGTTGGAACAACAGCAGCAATATGCTAAGAAAATGGCTTAGCAAAGAAAACGATGTGAAGGCTAAAAAAAAAAGTCAACGGAGTGTATAAAATTACCTGCCCTAAGTGCAAAAAAGTGTATGTTGGCCAACTAAGAATAAACAGCGATACAGGTAATTGTAATAGTATCTTTTTTAGGCACGTTAAATGATATACTGTCTAATAATATCTTATTTAAAGTTATTCGTTGTATAAACTTGTAAATCATTAAAATTTGTTAGTAATTTGTACTGAAGAAGAAGTTAAGTTAACTTCGAAATACCTATGTACATTATTCCAATAAAATTATTATACTGTCAAGGAAACTGTTTTCTTTTAAATTTGTAACGAACGGTATTCTAAATAAAATAATTTGTATGTCTAGAGAACTAAGAACCTAAACTAAACTTTTAAGTACATTGTTAATAAAAAGCCTCCCGAACTTCATGCTAATTCTACAATTTAAATAATGATATCTTCATGCATATAACTAGAACACACGTTCACTACTTATATTATTTTTGGCTCGCAATTGTGCTAATATACTACACACATGAAAGGTTGAGGTTTTCCGTTCCCACAATTTTGAACAGCAACATATTAAAAAATCGAGAAATTTGCGATCATGCATCATCCTAATGAGGTTGCAATCCTTCACACCAAAACCACACATTTATCCATTTTTCACAATATTTGGAAGTAAAATATCAACAACAAAAAACATGAATATGAATCACCAAATGGCTTCTTTCAAAACTTAAATCTTCAAAAGCTTTCATCCTTAATGTATTTCCATAAACTTCAATCAACAACACGCAACACCTTTAGGCCACTTTTTCTGCTTCTGTTCGGATTCGCAAATGGGAAGTTGCAAAATTTCTATCATACATAATACTCAAAGGATTTTTCTAGGTTGGAAGTGATTTGCAAGCATTTTGCAAAAAATACTTTTAGCAAGAAATTAATTCCTACTGATAAAGTACACAAATTCAAATTATTACGTCGAATAAATTTAAATAATTTTATAAATTGCGAAACATTAATATGTTATGTGTTATTGTTTTTAAAGCAATTTTGAACAAAAAAAAATACTTTCAATCCAACATTGTAAGTTGAATTGGTTGTTATTAGGAAAGTTGAAGACAAGCAATAAATATGAGAATAAGTCATTTCCCTTGTACTTTTATTCATACATTTTTGCTATCTATGAAATTCCAAAGGAATCATGAGCCAAAAAAAATTGTTTTCATGTGAACAACTTTTTGAATTTGAATCAATTGGTCCGATATCCTTACGCACTCGATTAATGTGCAATGAAATATTTATGATGAATTTGTTCTCAACTGTACAAACCTTAAAACAGAACATGAGGAAATTAAAGAAGAATATGCGACGAAATGTGTATATAACTTTAAAATTGAAATAAACTATTTTGAGAGAATCGCAAGAGAAATGTTTGTTCCAGCTTTTAAGGTACCAGTCCACTTAAGACGGCTAAAAGACGATTTTTCAAGCTTTTGTTTCGCAGAAATTTTATTATATATTGGCAAGGATTTTTTTTGATAGTATTTTTTCACATTCGATTAATACAAAAACAATTTTTTTTATTCATTATTCTTTTTACAGAGGGCGCTGAAGTTAAGCTCTGAAAAAATGGTTATTCAACGGCGAATAGATAATCTATGTGTTGGTAGATTTGAAATAAAAAATTTAAACGGCACTTCAAAAAGAAAGGTCTCCGTAATCCATCACCGTTTCCAAAAAACATCAGTTTAAAAAAAATGGCGGACATGTGAAAAAAATGCCAAAACTCGACCGTTTTTTCTTAGTTTTTTAACGCCAAATTTTTGTTAATATTCTGAAAGATTACGGTGTAATAATCTCTAACAAATAAAACACATCAAAGTTTTTGGAAATCCGTTCGGTAGATCCGGAGATTATCTGTCTGCCATTTTAAAAAAACCTTGTTTTGCGTGAAACGTATTTAAAGTTTTTTTTTCATTTCGCTGACAAACATTTTGTGAAAAATGAAAAATAAGACATTATTTAAAAACACGCAATTGATATGTAGAAGTCTAAATAAACACTGAACACATGCAATAAAGTCGCAAATATAATATATATTGGAGAAACTGCTATTTTAGAGAAGGGGAGTGAAGGAGACGCTACGCGGCGAACAGCTGATCGAAAACCCTAAAATAGCCGAAAACGCACACACACTCAAAGTCGCCATTTCATAAAGTGGACTGGTACCTTAAAAGATAAAAATTTTCTGGAATAAATTTTCGGCATCAATATTATGGAAAATATAACAACAAAACAATTTTAAAAAAACACACAAGTAAAATTGAACGACAACAAAAGCAGACAATATGACTTTTTTTTGAAATCTTATTATTTATTTACATATTACAACTTCCATAAAACAAACCGAAAAAAATCTACATAAAACATTCAAACGCATCACATTGTTAAAACGACTTCAACATTCCTACAAAAATTATATTTGCTAAATAAGTGGATTCAATAACATATTCATATATAATTTCTGTTATTAGCTTTTGGTCCTTCCCTAAAATTTTATGATTTAAAAAAATTCCCACACTCAACTTTGTCCAAGGAAAAATAGTTTTGTAAATGAAAAATTTCAAAAAAATGGCGTACATTTTCTTGCACCCAATCATGTTTTTGAATAAGGAAAATTAGCGTTTGGTTTCCCATAAATTTGTTTTCTGAAATCAAAGCAGCTGCATACACTAACAAAAATTTAACGTCGAAATAAATTGGATCATAGATACAAACTTCCTTCAGAGAACAGTGGCTATCATTATTGTGGCTTTTATTTGAATTTACAATATTAAAATTTAAAAAGTTTGGTTTCACGTTTCATTTTCAAATTAATTTAAAATTTTATGCGGTTTTTGGAATAAATTCCAAACCACTCATGGTCTGCAGTTCGTTACTCGAAGCTGACTGATATTTAAATTAAGAAAAAGGAAGTAAGAATCTTGCATGATTCTGAAAAAGTCTACTTCAACGGATACTTTCCTCCTCCTCAATGTTTCAAAAAATCCAACTGTAATCAATCTAAATGACAATTAAAGCACAAGCCAAAGCGAGGGGTAGCAACTTCCACTTGGGTATGAACCAAATAAGAAAACATGTTCGATTTTTTAATACTAATCAAATTAGTAAACAAATACGAAATAAGTGTAAATTTAAACAGACAACATGTAAAAATGGAGAGAAAAATTTGAAATGCAATGTTCAGTTGGCATATGTAACAAGATTTTATTAATTGGAATTGAATGTTTATTTATTTGATAACTTTTGCTAATGTTTAAAACTTAACCAAACTCAATCGTATTAGTTTTATTAAAACATATACGAGCAGCGTTTAGATATGATCAAGATTTGGAATTGTTTCCTGCAGATTTTCGTCACGAAATAAAAATTCAATAGACAGAACAATACTGTGCACTCAGACTTGTATTGTGACAATAAGTTGAACAAGAAAGATAATACGTAAAATATTCAAAACCAAGTTAAAGATAAATCTGAAGAGTTTCGTGGTGAACATTCTCCTTTAATTTACGAAAGAACACTCCCACAAGATAAGTACATAGAGCGACTGACTGCGCACATGATGCGAAATTGCACTTGTTAGATAATGGAAGGATGTGATTCAAAGTGAATGCATTATCCTCATTATGTGTAAATTTTGTCGCATTTTTCTATCCCGTTTTTTTTTGAATCTCCTTGATGAATTTTCGATATGCGAATGGGCCTGTTCTATGGTAGTTAGTTTAAGTTATCGACCAAACAAATAAGATAGATAGAAGAAGAGTTTTATTGATTATTGGATTATTGGCAATATTGATTTCTTCATAATTTTGTGTATTATTTTAGCTTTTAATTATAATTGAATTCATGTAAAATCCCGAGCAGAGTTTGATGGCAGTGAAAACAACGCCAAGCGTCGGCCAAGCATTGGCGTACAACGAACGACCAACGGTCAGCTGCCAGTGCTGGCCCAGTACTGGCTGAGTGCTGGCTGAGTGCTGGCTGACTACTGGCCCAGTAGTGCATTCGAGTGCTGGGGGTTGGCACTGCGCCAGCACTGGCGATCGGCACTGGCTCAATGCTTGAAGCCATTACTAAAATATAATAATTTACAATACAAGCAGGATATTAAACGATTTGGAGGAAGTTTACTAGTGAGCTTCAGTGCAAGTTCGTTATATTAATAAATAAATATTAATAAATATTGCTTGCATTAATATTGAAATGTAAAGTTCAAAGAAAACATGTCAGAAATCATTGCATTATTTGCATTTCTTGTTGAACTCATAGTTAATATTGATTGAACGCATAAACGATCATTCTGCGAGTGTAGGCTGTACAGTATTCCTTTTCGTAGTCGTCGATATTTCGAAGAAATGTGTTGCAGGCGAAGGTAAATGGCACAAAGGTCACACTATTCTTTGTTCTTAGAACGAACATACTAGTATACAATTTTTCATTATGCATTTTTACACCCGAATTGCTTTTTACAAGAACTAGAAGTGTCCCTTGAAAACAAACGAGTATGTCAAGGGTATTTTAATATTGTTTTAGACGTAGTAATAAATTTTGGATATCGTAGCAAATTTTTCTTCCAGACTAAATTGAATAGTTTTTAACTAAACCAGAAAACGTTCAAGATGATTTTTAATCCTTTTTGAAGCGTAAATACAACGTCATATTGCATAAAAAGATTCATTCGATTAAATCAAATTTTGTCAATTGAAGAATATTTGTTTCTGAAAGAAATATTTGTTGAATACTAATTGACCATTTTTCGACGAAATTAATTTTACTGATAATATTTGAAAATTTTTTGAACTACTAGATCTGTGAACAATCATAACTTTTTGTTGATGTAGAAATACGAACCAGCTACGAGAGACTGGCAAAAAAACAATTCTGAATGCAGAAGCTTTTTCATTTGCACTTCAGCAATTGTTCCTCATACAATTCAATTAATTGCAACGCAGTCCACTTTGAAGAAGAGACTTTTTGTTTTATTCTTGGAATTTTGAATTCTCTTCTTATATATTTAATAGAAGTTCAACTGATAGACGTCCCATTGCAACAGTGCAGCGGCAGTTTTATCGATTTTGTCCTTGGCACCATCATTGAACATAAATAAAATAAATTTAGATGGATGATCCAGAATTTTATAAAACTGCATTTTGGCCATGTTTGCTGGACATAACATCTTCGTGTGAGTCGTGCTGTTCGAGATATTGATAAAAATGTCTTCTTTTCCAAATTGTATTCATATCCGCCACTATATGGATGACTGGCACATTCCGTGTCTGGAATTAGCAACATAAACGACTATTTGATATGCAAATGTAACGTTACAACCCTCAGCGAGCACTCAACGAGTAGTGCCTATTTCCAACGCTCCCTCAATGCTGGCAAGTTGCCACGTTACAACGCTCAATGAGTAGTGCTACTTCGTAGCGCTCCCCCAATGCTGGCAAGTTGCCACGCTGACGGCTTGCTGTCCAATGTGTTCGAATGTGTGGATGTAAATTTTTAACTGTCTCTATGGCTTCGACGCTACAGTGCTTGCTTCGTGCAATGGACGTCGCGGGTTCAATCCTCAGTGGCAAAGGCGATGCATCACTCACATATTAATCGGATGCCGGCGTCTTCTTCACATGTCGGGCGACGAATATTATGTGAGAATTGTATTTTCATACAAATTTCCGTGGCTCTTGTCGCCGCCAATTTTGTTTTGCCATTTGAGTGCTGGCGGAGTAACAAATTCGTTGTATGCCAGTACTGGGCCAATGCTGCTTGTGGATTTTGGCCCAGTACTGGCATACAACGTCCGCCCGTAGTTATCATCCAGCACTGATATGTTACTGGGCCAGCACTGGCGAACGAGACTCAGCCAGCGTAATGTGGCGCTCAGCCAGCAATGGCTTAGCACTGGGCGAGTTGTGCGACCTTGTTCGGGATATTGAATACCGAAGTAATGAACCTTAACCGCATTCTTTTAAAAGTGATTCGACCTGCTAGCAATCACAATTCCTCCATTTTTCGGTTCTAAACGGTCCCTTGAGGTGCAATCCTGCAAGTTTTTTTCATTTTCCAGTCTTAGAGACGTTTACCTCCAATCTTCGTTACAAATGGCGACCAACTTGAAACCTAAAATCAAAAAAAGTTAAAATCAAAATTCATTACACAAAGTTCCCGTGCTATAAGTACTACCCAAATATGCGATAGTAGTACACATCTTTCAACAACAGTTTTTGATGTTCGCTTGTTGTTGGTATTTTACTAGAATGAGACACGAACTTCTAATGATGGCAAACTCTTACGATTTCTCAACATTTGCAAGCCCAATGAATCAAAGATTTATTTCCTGGAAAAATATTCCGGTAAACAGTATTTAGTGGGGTTCAAAGTTTCCAATCCATTTGGCCTATCTTTCACTGCCTAATTCTTGAAAATTGAAAAAAAATCAAACGAAGCATGTTTTATGCGGGCTTTGTTCAAGTTATTACGCATCTCAATGTTGTTTTCCTTCGAGAGCATCTACTGAATTCAGTGGTAGAAGTGCCACATTAAGCATCTATACCTTTGTTTAAATTGTACCTTCTGTCTTTAGGTTCAAATTCCTGCCCTCTTCCTTTGTTTGACGACATACTGTCAATTTATATTGATATTTGAGCCTTTGAAGCCTAGTAAATGCTTTTTAGGCGCTCCAACTGTATTAAGAACATGACAACACAAAAAGACAAAAAAATAATAAATACGTTCTTGGAAAAACGAATTCTCTTAAAGTGTTGGTTTTTTCGTGGGAGCATACTTTCAAGTAGAAGATAATGTACATTTATTGTTCAAGCATTTTTCAAGGTATCACGAAATTGAGTTTGTTTCGATCAATTCACTTCGCCAAAGGATTTTCCAATAAGTTTCCAATTGCCATTTATTCGGATGTAAACAGCTTTTTGCGTTGAAGATTCGATCCTAATGGAAACCAAGCTATTTTACGGGAAAACATTCATCAACGTTTAATAATAAATTTTTCATCGGATGTTTTGACTGATATCGTCTGCAAACAATCTAGCGCGGTTTTACATATCTAATTTATTTTCTATATGTGCATGTTTATTTTCTTCTCGCATCAATAATGTTGAAGCTCCATGAATTTTCCGTTGAATCTGTGCTTGAAGAAAACACTACCATTAGGAGCTCACCACGAAAACATCATCGTATCCACGAGCCTTTTAATCATAACCGTCTTAGAAATCAAGGCAACCAAACACCACGACTATTGCTCTAAGGCACATTCTAGGACATATAAACTTTAAGGCAATTTATCTTTTCTTAGAGCTTACGTCATGTTGAATGATGGCGGCAAAAAGTAGAAAAGAGGAAAAACAAAAACGATTTATAAAAGTATTATGGTGAGTGCAGAATATACAGAATGACGAGGCAACTTTTGATCAGCTTATTTTATACTCTATGAAACAGGACAAGGCACGGGCGTGTTATTGATACGCGAACAAAAAATATAGGACGAAGCTTTATCTATAGGTTTTTTGCTACAATTGAAATTATTTCGAAAGTACAATCAGGACATACTACATTCGAGCATTTGGTTTCAGTTCAGAACAGTACAATATTTAAGGACAATTTAACATAAATGGCGTTTTGCTGATATAAATTTCAAGAAAGTGATATTTTCAGACTGTTGTGATTATTTGATATTTATGACTATACTTCTTTAAAGCTTCAAAAAACATTTTTTTGAATATAACACATAAAAAAGTTACACGAACCGTTAATAAGGAACTTTCATGCAACGGACGGAATCGTCAGCGACATATATTCATATTTTGAACGATTGAACCTTAAAATGATTTGGATTTTAGATTTATTTAAGTTCGTGTTAAAAAAAATCCTTATCCATTTAAACTGGATTGAAAGTGTAAGCTTGACTTAAAGTTACATTATTTATTTTCCCCGGAAAGGGGAGATTTTCGTACTATTCACAATTTAAGATCTAAGAACCAAAGAAGCAAAAAGTAAAACGTGTTTTTTGTACCATCAAACTTTTTAAACAAATAAAACTCAGCTTATCAATTGAAATGGCTAATTTTTTGCTTTATTAGCTTGAAAATTTCACAGCATTTAGTGTTTCAAGATAATTTCTGGCGTCTGCGTCTTAGGGAGACCATCTTGTCAGTCCAATTTGGCACCACTTGTTCCAGCGTAGCCGCTCCTATTTCGCCAATAATGCGTCGAATGTTGGCTTTCAAGTCATCAAAAATTGCTTATTTATCAGCATAGACAATTAATTTGACGTACCTCCACCAAAAGTAGTATAATGGAATCAAATCTCATGATTTGGGCGGCCAGTTTATAGGTCCATTTCTTCAGGTGATTCGTCCGCCCAATAAAGTAATAATTTCACGTGTTGTATGGCATGTTGCCCCATCTCGTTAGAACCATTTGTACCTCCGGCGATTGACATTGATATTGGGAATCAAAAAAATACGAATGATTTGTCGGTAGCGATCGTCATTAACAGTAACGTTGGTTCCGTCTTCAGATTTGAAAAACAAAGAACAAATTATGCCATCGTATTGCAAACCCCTTGTAAAGTGACTTCTTTGGGATGTAATGGGGCTTCCTCACACCAAAAACGACAATTTTGCTTAATTACAAACCCATTAAGCCAGAAATGATACGATGCAAACGACGGGCCAATGGCTTCAATTGCTGCACTAGTTGCATGTTATGGGGCTTTCATCCAAGATCTTTCCTCAACATTTTTCCTGCAGTGGATGGACAAAGACCAAGTTGTTGAGAACGGAGTCGAACGGATAAATTTGGATCCTCAAACACACTACCCTCAAGTAGTGCGCCAGCTTACCCGGTACGCCCTGTACGAGCCCGTGTTGCATGAACATTTTCCAATGGAGTATCCGTGAGTATAAGTCTTTTCATCGTACTGCATATAAGCTGCTCAGTTGTAGGATTATGCGCACCATAAATCGGACGACGTACTAAGTTTGACGCACAGAACTCGAATTTTGAATATAAATTTCCACTTTTTGGTACTCGGGTGTTGCATGGTAATGAGCTAGAGAAATAATTGGTACATACGGTCAATTGTTTTCAATGCTGTTAAGCCTCAGTTATTTTTCAAAAGTAGCTTGCAATAGTCAATGGAAAATGGAGTTTTCAATCACTTTCATCTTCTCTAATAAATTAATATATTTCCTCTGCTGGACTCGAGTAGCACTTTCTTTTAGATCAGTATAATTTGAGTCTCCTGCAAAAATTCAGCATCCTCATGGAACGTAAGCTATAAGTGTGCGCAAATTTTTTTATTGCTTCCTTGAATCTGTGACATACAAGTTTATTCAACTATATTGAAAATACGTTTTTCGTCTTTGCTGCTATGAAGTTTGCATTTGAAGCACTTTACACCACTAAATAATATAACGTAGCGAACCTGAAAGATAAAGTAAAGATTTAAGTGATATGGAATTTACTGCTGACCACAAAACTCTAGAAGGGCTAATTAATTCTGACAAACTAAATGATATATGCAAAAACGTAAAAACAAAACTAATCTACATTCATTTCATATGTTACTCAATATTAATTGATTATTTGAACTATAATAAATAAATCAGTTTGTATTTGACCTTTATCAAAAAAATTCTACTATTCTTTATCAGATATAGAAATTATTCCTGGATTTGGAAATTTACCGCATCTGCACAAGTGTAAAGTTTTGTGTGAAAAACTATCAAAAATTTACAACAAAACGATTTTACGTATGGTTCGCAATTATGTATCACTTTCTGATTGATCTAAAAGTGAATATGTTGGAAGAAAAGTATTGAGTTTCCAGAGTTTGTTTTCAGAATTATTTAATACAAAAAGCTCACTGTACAGAAGACCTTGTGTTTTTATCAACCTTTTGTGCTTTTTTGCATTGGATCCGTATTTAACAACGTATACTGACAGCTTTAGGAAAATCCCCGTCAGGCATTACATGTTTGTGCATATCTCATTGAGTAAAACTGAGACAATGTTGACTTCGTTCTCAAACGTAATAACTAAATTTATAGAAAATCCTTGCGCACTGTCGGGCGGCATATCGTAGTTGCGTAATTTTCTATCATTGCATAAAATATGCTGGTCGTATATCATGCCTACATGTATACATATAAATGCAACATGTAGAACAAGAACTTAGCATATGTGTATTTGGAAGTTAATAATCGACATAAACTGACTTTGAAAATTTTGCATATTTATTTGTCACTGTTGCTTTATTGAAATTTCCTGCGTTATCTCCACCCATCGAAAAACTCCACTTTACGTCACTAACATGCTCAGAAACATACATACACATGACAAACAACCCTTCACATCCAACTTTCTCGTCTTCATTAACAAATTTTGTTTGTTGATTTACATAAAGGAGATCCACATACACACAAATTTACAACCGTTCCACAAACCAATCCCTGTTCATCGAAAAACCAATTTCAAAATTAATTTGTCTGGTTTGCAAACTTTATATCTTGCTGTTCACCAGAGTAGTGGTGGTAATTGAACAACCATTGTTTAGGCTGTGGCTTTCAACAACATCTTAACAAGAAACTGTGTTGTGCTTGGTGTTATTAAGTGGGCATCCTTGATGGCGGCGGTGACAGATAGACGGATAGAGACATGTTTGATCAATAATCCTGAAACCTAACACCTCATCGACTAGACATCATAGAGTAGACATGCCTACAAACAAATCGTATTAACACTTCTTCCGTCTGTCGGACAAATTAAACACACTCCACACACAATGTACGTACAAAGAAGAGTGTGTGTGTTGCTCTTACTAGGACCCAAAATCGGATTAAGGTTTCAAAATTCTAATTTGATTTGAATTTTGTCTGCCCGACATCTTTCTTACCGAAGACGGATTTCTAAAATTGCTATATTTATTCAAGCATTACAAAATTAAATTTGATAAGTTTTCAGTGGGCAGCCATAATTCAAGAAACTGATTGAATACACATCGAGTAAATTGGATTGAGTATTATGTTTTGTGAGAATAGTTTGATCCTAATATGTAAACCAGGAATCGAAATTAGATTTTATCCTAATTTTCTATTAGTTTTCAAAGTAAACTCTGTATGTGTATGTTTGATTCAGTAATTGGCTAGTTGAAATTAGTTGTGAAAATTGAATTGAAATTTTTCTTGAAATTTACTTTTTTCATAACTTCATTGTTTATGTTTCAGAGAATAACTAGCCAAAATTAGAGTGGTTAGATATTTGTTTTTCTTTTAAATCATAGGAAATACGATTTCAGTCTCAACAAAAGAAAAATTCCAAATCAATAGAAAAGTACGAAAAAAACTGTCCATCAAATTTAAATGTTTTTACATCCTTTTTTCTGAAAATTTCGGTTCAGATTTTTAGAGGCTGATGTAATGCCAAACTGAAGACTATTATATAATATATAGGCCCTTCCAGTCAGGAGCGAATCGGACTTAACAGATTCCTTGTAATGAAAATCATATGTAGCAGTTTACACGAAACTTGCTTTTATCATTTTTATGCCGAGTTTATTCTGAAAAGTTCATGTTCTAGGTGTTTTTTTACACAAAAACAATTATGGAAAATTCTGAAATACATCAATTCAAACAAATTTCTGTTTTTCTTCGTTTTTGTGGATTTTTTCTGGGGAATTTGTCAATCCATGTTTTATATTGATTAAATGGAAATATTTTTTTTTAATTTACGTGCTTTTTCAAGAATCATATCTTTGACAGAAATTTTAATTGAGAACACATATTAAATGCATATTTTTTTCAAATTAGCTTGGTGATTATAAAATTTATTTATGGTTATTTTCCATGTTTCAAACATGATTGAAAAATATTATTTATTTAAATAATATTTACTTTATGGAAAGAACCAAGTTTCGGCTGTCCCTATATTCAAGAAGGGAAATATGTACGAAAATACTTTTTTTCCGTAATTGACGATTCGAAAAATGCAACTGATTATGTTGAATTATACTTCATTTAAAGAAGTCAAGTTGAAAGTTTATTTCGCAATTTAGAATGAGATTGCAGTTGAACTGAAATAAAATCATTAAAATGTTGAAATAAGATCTACAAATTTTCTCTTTCGGAAAATCATGATGTAGCACCTTTCAAAAATTACTCTTATTCTTTGCGGACAGTATTTTTGAAAGTACAATCTTAGCGTTAGAAAAATACGTTCAAAGTCGGTAAAACTCTATCTGCACAGAAATACATATCGATATATACATATATGAATGCCAAGAAAACTACCAATAGAAGGATCCTTTGCCAGTAAGATCAGATTTTTCGTAAATAATGTTTCCTGACAACAATATCCTTTCAAGTGGGTTTTGTCTACTCAACAAATGAGGCGAACCATATAAGAATGCCCGATTGTAGCGTGGTCCATACACAGCCAACACAATCAATGCCTATTGTAACACACGGAAGCACCAAAACAAACAAAAGCATTATCCAGCATCCAAAGATCATAATAAGAGATCTCAACGTCACAGTATCATGCTCACACAACTTGCTTAGTTGAAATAAAATTTGACCATTGCATATAAACACTCTACCTTTATATGTGGACAGAATTTCAAGCGAGTCAATCATTACTGATTTACTCGTTGGCAATAAAGCATTCTTGATGGGAACTCAAAAACAAGAATAGGCTGGTCATCCGAGATGATTTAATAAAAATATATTTAGAGTTAATAAATTAAGTCTAAATTTAACGAAGTCTTTCTTAAAAACAAACAGGCTACATCCAAAACTTTCAACCTCACCTGACATTCTATGAAATAGTTTGCCAACTTACATGTATACCACTTAACTGAATCATAAATATTATTTAATTCAGATCTCTTACAATAATTGACAGTAGAAGTTGATTTGCACGTTTTCGCATTCATCTTTCAGGTGATAATCATTCACAGCTCAGATACGGATGGCAGAGCGATCCTGGGACGCTTCCAAACCACCTCGCAGACCAACTACGACGACATCGATGTTCGTGCAACTGTCGAGATGATAGTGGAGTTCGAGCCCAAGCTGGAAAGTTTCACGGAACATCTGCAGGAGATGAAGACAGCTCAATCGCGGGTGTATCTAATGTATGCCAGGTAAGTTTGGGTCCTTGAATTGAATCCTGTCCGTATGGGATGCTGCTAATACATGTTTCAAGGAGTGTTGCTTGCGGCTTGCACACTACACGACACACATGATGATAGTTTTTCATCATTGTTCGAATGCTATCTATGATGTTTGCTCGGAAAGTTTTAAAATACTTAAAATAATGTCAGCTTCCGACTTCATCGTTTATGAAACAGGATAAAGGCACCACATCAAGCCATTGCAAGCGTTTGCACAATCCATGCAGTTGTAAAGCATGATTTCAAGTCATTTGTCCATATTATGATTCCGGAAATATTCGGAAGGGGGAATTTCAAATGAGGATATTTATGATCAAAAGTTTACCATATAAACCAACTGTTCTTAATTAACGAGTGGCTGACAAAACAAACGAGCTTGTAGTTATATTCCTTCAAATCTTAAAAATGTAAAGATTTTTTGCCAAACATCTATCAAATAATCAAATTTGATGATTGAGAGGAGGAATATAGTACGTACCTAAAATTAAGATGCGATTACATACTTTGTTTTGATCCTTGTTCATGTTCGCTGACCACTTGGAATAAGAAAACTAGTTAATATGATCAAGGCATGATCCCAATACTTACTATCGAGCAATATCTCTTTTGCAACTGAAAATGGGAATGGTAATGACCATTGATTTCAAGAAAGACACAACCATGAGTTGTAATACAACAATATACCACAAAGCTTCCAGTTGAGCTACTTCTTTGAAATTGTCTCTCATCTGTTGAGCTATTTGTTAGTTTTCATATTCTTTGATGTCTATTCCAAATAGCTTTTACAACTATAGGAGATTTTTTAAATAATTATCTATCACTAGAAACCCAAAAAATCAATAAACATGGCGGACTCTAGTATTGCAATACTTTTATCATATTTATTTTGAAAGACCAAGGAACCGATTTTGCCATCATTTCGAAACGCGCAGTAAAATTTTCTACTTTTAGCATACATTCACTTCTTTACGAATACGAAATTCTGCAGTTCTTACTATTGACTTTCCTGCCAGTATGAGAATGAGCTCGTCTGAATAGATGATTTTGCGACAAAATTCTACGGAATAATTTGTCAACGCTTCCTCACCTTGTTTAAGCGTCAAACTACCTATTCTTCACAGTGCAGCAGAGACTCGATACTTCGTTTCAGTCAATATATCAGGTGCGTCACTGTTTCCAATGTTGAAATAACACGAACTCCTCAAAAAATCAACAAACCCTCTACGCTTGATTTGCCACAATTATGCCTCCATTACAATTCTAAGGAAGAAATAAGTTTCAGTGTGGCTTTTGCTAATTAAAACCTCACCGAACATACAAAAACCCTACAATGTTTTTCTCGAAGTAAGGGCTTCTTGCAGTACCTGAAACACAATTCCCGGTGATATTTTATCCATTGTATTGCGTCTTTCTAGCTGTCGGAACGAATGCCAACCTCTTTCATTACTTGTACTTCTTACAAACTCTTCTTTGCGAAATTTTACGAGATGCTGCAATAGTCGGAGAAAAAACTCACAATTCTCATTTTTGGGGTTTTTTTGCTGGCCAAATGCAGGCAAAAAAAAAATTATAGACTCGCATTTGAAGTATTGACTATTAAGAACATATCACTATCTAATTCTCCACAATATCATGTTGCATTAAAAATTGAAAACATTTAATGAAAGATTTTAGGTTTAGAAAATTTTTACATTTCTTTGCAATCTCATTATTTTTTAAACCCCAATATTTCGTCTAATTAATGAACAAAATTCAAAGAAAGACTCCTTAGTAATAAAATTATCAACAATAATGTCAATCATAAGCCCATTCTTATTAAGATGTCCTTTAACTTACTAATAATCTAAAACCCTTTTAGAATATCTTAAACTGTTGTACAGTCAAAGGAAAAATATTAATTTATCAACCCAAGCATGCATCTATGAAATATATACTAGTCCTTTCAAATTTTGATAAATGTCCTCCTAGCACAAATACTAATTCCTCTTGCTTGCTTGGAAAACTTTCACAATTTTTTCATCTAGTCATTTCACGTGTGGAACGATTTCCACGATTCTCGGTTACGTGCAAAGCAACACAATTGGATCGATTCTCTGTGGCAGATAATATCTCCTTTTTCTGTGCTATCTTTAAACGTGAGCTACAAAATAAAACTTGCCAACAGTTCTGCAAATATCTTCGCAATATGTTGCATTCGTTTTTAACACAAAAATTGAATTGTAACTCCAACTCGACGCCACAAAGTGCAGGCATCCAAAGAACCCAGTTTATTGTTCAAAATACCCGCTTTGAAGAATAATCCAATTGAAAAGTAGAGGTTCTAAGGAAATATCCTTGAAAACAGTTTTCAAGTCAGTTGAAAACATACAGAAGGTGGTGCCACAACAGCAGGCAAATAGTCTGCATGATTCTACGGCGAAATAACAAAATGGTCTTATCCTATGAGACGATTTCACGGCTTGGAGTTTTATCCTTTTCATGTTTTTGAAAACTTGATAAATCCGACAATGTTCCATAAGCTCCTCCTCTGAAAGTTTCATGTTATTGATTTGTTGTTTGGACAGTTGTATAAGTTGGCGTAAACATAGTGAAGTGGACTGCTTAGAATCATGGTCGAAAACATTTTCCTCGAACTGAAAAGCATTTTCATACTGTCGTGCAACTTTTTCACGGTGAATAAAATGTTTCTGAGGTACATGTTAGCTTTCACAAAATTCCAAAATACACAAGTATCTCTAATGAAATTAAGTTAAAGCTTTTGATGAATCCTTTTTCTTTTTGAATAATTTTTCGTCTAGATGACTCGAAACAGTTGCGCCAACTTGGAGTTAATGCAACAAACAAAACATCAAAGTATACAAACCAATCGGTCTTGACGTAGCTTCCTGGGTCAAATCTTTCACGGTCTATTAAGTGCGATACCGCATAATATGCACGAGTAGAACCCACCTATTCAACTCCTATAAGACAAACAGTAAAGTCCACCACATGGGCGTTTAAGTTTTCATTCCATTTAATTTTTTATGCAAAAAAAATTAAAAAGGTTAAAAATCTTTTTCTTTAAAAGTAATGTTCATAGGTATAAAACGAATTTTTATTTTCCCTTTTATTCATTAAATATTATGTATAGATTAATTACACTCCAGTTAAGGTATAAAGAAGAAAAATATATATGCAAGCGTTGGAGGAGTATCGAAACTAATTATATTAGAATAGACAAAAGCCTTCCTTTAGAAACCAAACGAAAAGGTTATTAAATCCAATATTTAAAAAATGGCAAAACATTTATTATTCCACTTTTCCCCTATTTTACATATTGTCGTTATCAGCCTATGAAAATCATATTTCTGTGACCTACGTAAATATTAAGTCATCCTAATATTTCAGTTGATATTTTTAACAGCCAAAGATCTCATTTCAATAACACCAAGTTTCGAAATTATCGTACACTAAAACTGTTTTTATTTGTCTGTTTCCATTTTTGCGAGGCCACATTTTGAACAAATGTCTACTTCAATTCACCGCCAATTCTACGCATTTTGCTTTGTTCATGTCTTCACGCGCTATGCGTTTTCTTCAATTCGCAATTTATTTTAAACATTATGGGGGATAGCCACTGTGACGGCCGAAAAATTAGTGATTTTTGAATTTTTTTTTGACCGAGTAATTAGAGGAATTTTTGGATCGGGTTTTTTTTATTTTATTAAGTACACATCTAATAATTTTTCCACAAATTTATATTAAAAAATATTAAATAGTTTTAACAATATAAACGGTGCCGTAGAGCCTGAAAAAAAATTCCCCCTCCATGGTCGCATCGATTTTTTAAAAGCCGGTACTCTAAAAAAACAAAAAACAGAATTTTTGTAATCTGTATGAATGTAGTTATCGTTGCACGTAGCCGTTATTTTTTATATTGATTTTTCACAAAATGGTGACCGATTGACAATATTTTAATTTTTTTGGACTGTTTTTTTTGGTTTTCAAATAGTTTAAAAAATAGTAAAACACAAAAAATTTCATATCGGCTACGCTTAACATTAACCACTACTAAGACGAACAAAACAAAACAAAACAAAATTAGACATCGGTTAATAATTGTTCGAGTTATTGATGCGTCCAGTTCAAAAAAAGTCGTTACGAGAAAAATGCGTTTAAAGATTTTAGTCCATTTCTCTCGTAATGAAATCATGTATAAAATAAAATTTAAAATTTTCATACCTATATTAAACTATCGAGACCTGGACCATTTCCACTTCATCTCCAGGGGTCTTGTTGACTTTCTTAATTTTTTTATTAACTTTTTCGATGCGATACTGAGCAGCTGATCGGCCTACCTGCTCTCACTACAATCATTGTAATTTACTAGGAGAGGCTCAGGTTATGGAATCACAGATTTGGACGAAATTTGGCACATAAGTAGAAGACGTCAAGGATATTCGATCCTTAAAATATTAGAGCGCAACACTCCCCCCTTTTAGAGAAAAACGCTACTAAAGTTTTTAGCGTCGCTTATGGATAAGTAAGTTTTAACTTTTGACAGAAGCGGTGTAGAATAGGTAGCAGTGCTTCTAGCCTGCGATCGAGAGGTCGTGTGTTCGATCCCCGGCCGGGGTGTTGGTTTTTCTTTTTGAATTATTGTCGTCGTCGTGTGTTCGATTACCGGTGTGAGTATTGCTTTTTTTGAATAATAGTGAATGTAATTTTTTTTATGGTGAATCAACTATGTTCACTTACAAATACATTTATTTTTCCAAAACAGCAAACTGTTCGTTCATTTAGATATGTAAATTATACTGACAACTCATTGTTGAACGGATAGAGTCTTAAAAACTGTTGTAATCGAAGCAAAATCATAGCTAATGGTAAGATCATCCTTTGTTCCTCGAATCAATCCTGCTTCCTCTTCGTGCCTCAAAGCCAAGACGGCAAAAGCCAATAAACCACGGTGGCGCCCAACGTGGCCATGAATGCTATGATGTTGAATAATTGACCACCATAACATTTATGACTCGATACAATGGGCGTCACCCTGGTTTATTGGCTTTTGCCGACTTGCTACCTACACTGGACCGCTTCTGTCAGTTGTGAAAACTTAACAATACATTAGGAACGCTAAAAACTGTAAGGACGTTTTTCTTAAAAACGGAGGAGTGTTGCGCTCTAATATTTTAAGGATCGAATATCCTTGACGTCTTCTACTTATGTGCCAAATTTCGTCCAAATCTGTGATTCCATAACCTGAGCCTCTCCTAGTTAGTGGAATTCCATGCTCGCGCCTTGGTATGATTTATTGCATCCTAAAAAATTGAAACAGAATGTTTAAAGAATTATCTTTACATTTGGTTCAAGGCATTGTAAAGAACAGGATATCAACGCTGAACTGAACAACGATGTCATAAGATCTTAAATTTTCTTCGAGCTTGGCAATCATCCTGTCAGCCATGTATTTGTAAACTGTTGCCAGCTATGCAATTAAAATACAAAAAATATCAAGACATCACTGGTTAAAGATTTTTCTGATTTAAAACACCTAAACAGAAGTAACACAAATTTCGACTTGTCTATCATAACAAATTGGTAAAGTTTCTTTATTCTCTCTTCAAAGATAAAACAAGCAAATTGTGCGATTAAAAAAACTTCCAACACTATGCTTAAACACTTTCCTGTTTTTTTTGGATGATGTTCCTTGCAAAAAAACAATACTGATTTTAACAAAAACATTGAACAACAAAAGCAATCAAAATAACGAAAAATGAAGCCAATGACTCAGACATATATTGACAATGTTCTTCAGGAAAAAAACTTGATTTCATCTTCGTGTGCAAAAACTTGGAAACCAACTAAAAAAACATTTCATCTTCAGCTTTTTACACGACTTCACACCTCCATACTACGAATGCTGCATAACTTTTAAATTAGATTTCCGTTGAGTTCGCACATCAATTTCAGTCTTTTTTTAAAATTTTGAAAAGTAACTGAGAAGTAGTTAAGTTACAGAAGACTTAATGGGATTTTTTTCGCAAGCTAAAAATAACTGTTGGCTTCTGTTTTATTGACGGTGCCGTTTTCATTTGGTATAATACTTAAAAGTTTGATTGGAGTTTTTACCAAGAAGCTATAATTCAAATTCAAGAGATAAGAAGAATTATTATAAAGCTTGCTGTGCAAATTAATTAATTAAACTTTTCAAAACTCATCAAAACTTAAATTAAATGCGAAAAGCACCGTTTAATTTATATAGACTAACTTTCATTTTCGTCCTTTATTCCAGTACGGATGACGCCTACATTGTGTTTCGAGATGCAGCTGAACTGAATATGACGAAAACTGGTCATGTGTGGATTGTTACTGAACAGGCTCTGAATGCTAACAACACTCCAGATGGTATACTTGGACTTCAGCTGGAGCACGCCAATAGCGAGAAAGAGCATATAAGGGTAAGTATAGGATGTCTTTATCAGCTCTAAAGGGTAAGCTCATCTTTGACCCGGCCACCCTGTTGCTCAAGGAGGGATGACCCAAACCGTTTTCTTTTGTTGAAAAAGAACTTTGTTTTCTAGTTTTCACAAGACTATCCACAGTGTTGTATCCTTTGTCTTGGCTTCGTCGCCGGAATGTATTTGTAGTTACGGCAACGCAAGGATATTGGGCAGAGTAGATGTTGATGAAATGGATACGTGGGTCTTTGCCGTAGTCATTTTTTGAGATATTCATCCCATTCTATTTTAACATGTTCTGAGTGATTGAAATACTACTTAAATTTTATACAATCGGGTTAACGTGAAACGTATAAAATCTCTTAGGAAAATCATGTGCTTACATATGGTTTTCAACGGCGAAAATGAGAATTACAAAAAAAAATAATTTGTGAACTATTAATTTCAATTTTCATACATGTTCCTATGAAGACAATCCTAATCCCATCATACATATTGTAATTTTTGCTGAAATTTTACCCGGAACAATGGTTCAAGCATTGTCTGCTTGATTTATTGGCGATCAAAGTTTCTTCCTTTTCGTTTTTTATTTGCTTTTGCTTGAGCAATGCTACAAACTACAATCCATACTCAACCCTGTTTAGAGAGCGATCTCTAATAATGTTCAGTATATTAAACAATGTTCCTTAAAATAACAATAACGTAAACAAGGTTGATACTTACCATCACACATTTCTTTCAAAACCGTGTTCCTGTTACACAATATCGGCAAAAATCTCTCAACCCCCACGGGCAAAATAGAAAACGAGGACCATTAAATCATTCCAGTCATCTCGTATGTGTTCTTGTATTCATGGTTATGTTAACTCTTCGAAAAATCTCGCTGAGATACTAGAATTATCCTTATAAATGGCATGAAAGCTAGACACTTTTGCTTGAATTGCTCAACGAATTGTTTTTTATTGCATACTTACACACTGTCGAGACACACTCGACGAGCATCGTTATAAAACATTACAGTTTTTCATTTCGTATATAAAAATGCTGAAAAGATTTCGTTATGTCGAAAAGGATCATAAAGGTGTGTGTCGTGCAAATGGTGCAGCGACAAAGAAGTTCATTTCATATTTCTGTCACGATAGCGCTTTAGAATTGAGAAAATAAGGGTGGAAAATGTGGCGCAAGGGACAAATGAAATAGTCAGAATATGCTGCTTTCCCTGATTTGTGACTGACAATTTTTAAGGCTATGACCAAATGAAAATTCAGATGAGATTTATTTTTTAAGTACGAAAATACAAAGATCTTTTTCAGGAAATTCACATTTAAGTATTTGTATACTATTTGCATAAAAAACTAAAACAAACATGCATATAAAAATCATCTAATCATTTCTTTTGTAATCACTATTTTCTGCCAAAGAATAAGGACCATCACATTTAATTCAAAAAAAAACTGAATTCCACTTAACCAAGTAGAAGCTTTCCTACATAAACTTGAATTTTCTTTGAATAATCAAGTCAACATGTTGGACCCAAAAACTTTTGGCATGTCAGATTTTTGATACAATTATTTTAGAAATTGATAATATAAGCTTCTACCCAATCATAAACACTTATAGGAAATTTTCTTCTAAATTCATAGATACACAACAATCAACATATCTTAAAAATGTTTACAACATGAGAATTTTCACAAAAATATGACTATTTCAAATTATAGTAAACAAACTGTGAAGTACGATTCTTAAGGTCCATACGGCCAACTTTCCATTAACATCTAAATCAATATTTGAAAAAATTATAAATAACAGTGAAAAATAAAAATAATAATAATCTATTTAATAATATTGATAACAACTCTTTGCAGTAAGTAGAATGGGTCGAAATTAATCGTATCATCTTAGGGAGTCTTCACTGATTACATAAGGATTTTCTTGGGTGAGAGCCGGATTGAATCTTTATATGGATCAATTTTCAGGAAGAAAACCTATTTTTTGATCTTTATTATGAAATTATAAACTGCTTCCCTAAATTCAATCAAAATTTAATAGATTCATGCAAATGCTATTACGCTTCAATTGACACCTTACTGACGTAAATCCAACGTTTCGTTCGCGAAATATGGTGCATGACAGAAATGACCTTGAAAAACAAAACAAAGCACCCTACCGAAGTTTTCCAAAATATAATCAACTCGTTGTATTGCAAATACCCTTGGACTGACACCTTAATGATGTCGGTACATTTAACGTGGGTGATCGTCGTAGAAAAAAAACATACAAGTACGTACGAACAAAGTACATACATAAATAGACGAACACACAGAGACTTAAAATTTTCTCTTAAAACCTTAAAGCGTACAGACATTTTGAACATTTCAACTCAAATTTTCGGAGCAATTACAAGAACTTCCCACATCCTGGGATGTCAATAATTGCTAGCGATTACAAAAGCGAAAACTTTCAACTGCAATTTTAAAAATAAGTGTTTCGATTTACATCCGAAATTCAAAACAATTTCTAGGGGTAGGAAAAATTGCAAGATAATTTTTAAAAGTTATAGATACAATTTTGAAAAAGAATTGAATAACCCCTTTTGGCAAGAACCATTTCTGAATTGCTTGCCGAAAGACACAATTTAATAACTGCTAATGCATTATGTTTCTGAGTCCAATCCGAGTTTACGAGACCATTTGTCATTGTAAAAAATTTCACGTCGACATTTTCGACAATTTTGACCATAAAATTTGAATTCCCCTATCAAAACTGTTCTCGACACACAGTTCTAACTTATTTTGTATCCAAATCCAAATCTTTTGAATTGAAGTTTAAGTATTAATCGGGTCATTTTCATTCATTTGCATTTGATGCTTCAAATTAAAAATAATGTGAGTTTTATCAGTTTTATTTATCTTTTTAAACGGATTTTTCGAATAATAGTATTGGAGGAAAACGCATTCACGTCTGCATGTGCCAAGGCGAACCACCAACAACTTATTTTCACTTCGTCTGATTTACCTTTCCAATGATCCAAAAGCCTTCACAATCAAGAGGATACAACTCAGTATATTCTTGTGAATTTTCCTCATTCCATTCGATTGCCCAAAATTACATTGGATGTAATTAATTTGTCTTCTTGTTGCGTCGTTGATTATTGTTTCATCCCAAAGGATGTTTGAAAGTTCTTAATTTAAAGTACCGAGAAGCCTATCACCTTGCATAATCGATTAATGCCGAAAGGTTAAAGTGCCTAAAGTCAACAAGTATTGCCTTTCGATGAATTATCAATAACTCTTAATATTAATTTCAAATAACGCGTTTACATTTTATGACGCAAATCAATCTTGGCAACAGCTGAAATAACTTTCAAAAGGATTTCGATTTCTTAGCAAGCAAAAAATCATTTGCAAAATTTATTGTTTGAACGGTGTTTCTTCGGGCTGTAATAATATTATTGGAGTAGAACACAACAGTTATTTATTTTCAAGGAAAATATGAATTTGTTTTGGAAAATATTGAAGACATAAACTCCTGACATAGAAAATTAAAATGAAATTCAAATCATCCTGGCTTGTTTATCATTAACATTGAAAAAATATCTTTACATATCTCAATATCTAGAAAGTATGCTTTAGTTCCTTAAATATGTTCTCACTTCGCTTGGCTTTGAAATAAAATATATTTTTTTTGCCAAAAGATCTATGATCTCTACATATAAGTCCTTTTCCATCGAAACACTCTGTCCTTTGATTATTTTTTAGATAGTTCAATAATTTATGCTTCTATAAAGTTTATAAAAGCTAATATGAGAAGATTTCTTCATAAATATGACAGGACAGGATTTACGGAATCAACGAGTGAACAGTCAGAACATAGTTCAAATATAACTTTGCATAATATTGGCCCATAAGTATTCTTATACTTCATTTGATTCAATACTATTTTGATAATTCAAAATGCAACGGCCAATGGGTCCAATAGAAAACATTTGCATCTGTTGACCCTAACAGTTCTCTCTTTGAGCTCTTTGTTTCCAAAAAGAAAAATAATTTACTGGCTAAAATATATTCCAATAAAAGATTCAGATTTAGTTAATTATTATGCACATTTCGCTTAATTCTATGGATTCAGCGTTCAATTCGTTAGTTATTTGTATAACAATTGAGAAATATTTCCTTCATACTAACTATCTGTAATATTCGTTGACTATTTGAAATTAAAGACTATTGTATGTCCAGTATTTAATACATCTTTATTGTTTCTTCTTAACCTTCATCGTCTTTTCCTGTCAGTGTGGTATCACCACCATTGATGGGTGCGTTCAAAAACTACCTGAATATATCTTGATAGCAGTGACATCTGGTGGTGTTATAATATTATTACACGCTTTTTTCTTTTAACAGAGATTTCATTGACATTTTCAATTGACTTATGTTTGATTAAATATTCTAAAATAATTGGACTGCAAGGGTTGTTACATTAACTACGGCCAACCATATCTTTGAGGTGGTCTACTGACCCTACCACTACGAGTTCTCCTAACATCTGGTTCGTTTACAATCACCGGTACAGGTGTTTCTTGATCTCTTACCGACTCTGTTTCTGACTCCGAATTACCAGCGGTTTGATATTCATCTGCTGATGCATTACTATCATTCAATTCTGGTAGATCCGGTTCATCCACATTACAATCAATTCTTTCATTGCCACTGTTAACATTTTCTTGTACGTTGCGCCCACGTGGCGTTACAATTTCAATTGGTTTCAATTTATCAGGACTTGCCACATTAAATCTAACATTATCTTCAAATAATACCTCTCCCCCATTCACCTCGTTGTTTTTAGTCTTGGCAATGAACCGTCGGTTTCGTCTAAAATGATTCTCAAAATTATCCCTGATAATATATGATCGATTGTTAACATTACTCACAATGGTTCCGTAGTTCCACTCCCTTCCGTTTTTCTTAAAAATAATGAGATCACCTACATTTAACACTGGCAGTGCTTTTGCATTCCGGTCATAATAATACTTTTGCTTTTTACGCTTTTCTTTAATTTTATTTTTAACCGTTTCTTCACTTAAGTTGTTTCGATACAACAATGAATCCGAAATTGGCATTCCCGTCTTGACCACCCGACCAAAAAACAGCTGGACTGGTGTCAATCGCATACTTGCCACAGGGGTTGTGTTATATTCCAAAATTCGATATTGATACCTTTCCGTGTCTCTCTCTTCAACACAACGTTTCAAAATATTTTTAGCAATCGCAACACCCTTCTCGGCTAAACCATTGCTTTGTGGGTACCGAGGGCTTGAAAATTTCATGACAATATTATAATCGTTTGCGAATTTTCCAAATTCACGCGAGTTAAATGGAATGTTATCCGCTTTAATTACCGTTGGGTATCCCAGTTTGTCAAAATTAACCTCTAACTTCGCGATGATATGACGCGCTGTTTTGTCTTTTAAATGTTCCACAATTATAAAACCCGAATAGGCATCAATCACAGACAAGAAATCCTGTCCCGTATACTCGAACACATCCATTGACACTATATGAAATGGATACTTCGGTAGCTCTTCTTGAACCAGCTCCTCTTTTTGATTGTTACGCGTGAACTTTTCACAAATGGCACAAGATGTAACCATTTCTTTTATCTGACCGTTCATGTTTGGCCAGTAATAATGCATTCTTGCACGTGCTAGTGTTTTCTCGATTCCCAAATGTGGTGCATGCAACCACTTACTAAGTTTTCCTTGTAATTCTTTTGGAATAACTAGTCGATGATCACGAAATAGCAAGCCATTCTCAAAATGAAGCTCATTTTTGAATTTGTGGAATACCCGGCTTAAATCATCCAGTAGATGGTAATTTGGCCAACCCTTCTCAACATATTGACAAATTCGTAACAAATTTTCATCACGTTCAATGATTGAACGATACAAATCATAATTTTCTTCCGATAAACACGCTGCTTTAGTTACTGTATGTATTATCCCCGTTAAATCCGTGTCTTCATGACATTCTGATAATTGGGCCCGTGACAGGCAGTCAGCTACGAGCATTTCTTTGCCCGGTTTGTAAACAACAGTCATCTTTGGATATTTCAAAAGTGCCATGAGCATTCGCTGAAGCCGCATTGTCACATCATCAATATCCCGCTTGACTAGTGTTTCCAACGGTTTGTGATCACTTTCCACCGTAAATTGACGCCCATACAAGAAATAATGAAATCGCTGACATGCGAAAACAATTGCCAATAACTCTTTTTCGATTTGAGCCCACTTTTGTTCACTCTTGCTTAACGTCCGAGACGCATATGCTACTGGGTGTCCATTCTGAATGATTACGCAACCCAATCCATCTTGGGACGCATCCGTTTGCACAATGACTGGCAATTTCGGATCATAAATCGCCAATACCGGCTCCGATGTTACGACATTACGCAATTCCCTGAATTCCCGATCATGATTTTCCTTCCATTCGAATTTCACATTGTTTCGCGTGAGATCCCGCAAATGCGCCGATTGCTTTGACAAATTCGGAATAAATTTCGCTAAATATTTCAAAATACCCAAGAATCTTGACACAGCCGCTTTATCCTCCGGCGTTTTCATCTTTAAAATCGCGTCCCGATACTTTAAATTTGCTTTAAATTTTCCATCAAATAAAATATGACCCATAAATTTAACTTCGTGTTTCCGATACTGAATTTTATCCGGGTTAAATTTAATATTGTATTTACGTGCTCTTTCCATTACTTTATCCATTATCCGATCGTGTTCGTCTTCCGTTTCCGCGCAAATAGCAACATCATCGAAATAAATTATTACTCCTTCAATATCTCCTAACATTTTAACCATTTCTCGTTGAAACAATTCCGGTACAAAATTAAGCCCAAATGGCACACGCCTGAATTTATATCGACCAAAGGGAGTCATAAATGTTGTTAGATCAGAGCTCACATCGTCCAATTCCATTTGCCAATAGCCACTTTTCAAATCTAAAACCGAAAAAACGCGCATATTTGCCAGCCCAGACGTTAAATCATCTATCGTTGGAATCAAAAACTGCTCTCGCTTGATGCATTCATTGAGTGGTTTTGGGTCTAAACAAATACGAAGTTCACTCGAGTTAGGCTTTTCAACTATTTGCAAATTATTAACCCAGTCCGTTGGGTAATCAACAGGTGAAATGATTCCATCCTGTACCATCTGTACTAATTGTAACTTTAATCGCTCCAACAACGAATTTGGTATCCGTTTTTTATAATGAAGGACTGGCTTTGAGTTTTCTTTCATATTTATTGTGAATGTTCCCGGAAATTTACCCAAACCTTCAAAGACGTCACGATTGCTTTTTAAAAATTCCTCCCGTGTTTGTGACAAACATGCAACATAATTTACATCCGTTCGTTTAACTAATCCAAATCGTTCGCTTGATTCAAGACCCAGTATCGGTTCACACACATCATCGACAACAATAAAGCGAGAGACATGTTCCTTTTTTAAGTTAGTATCAATGCATTTTAGTTTAACCGTACCATAAACATTAACATTGTTTCCATTATAATCAAAGACCGAATAATTTTCATTTTCATTTTCCAATTGAACCCCCAACTTCTTGAATATTTTGGCCGGAATGCAGTCCACATCAGATCCAGTATCTAACTTAAACCTAACTAACTGATTTCCCACTTGAAACTCCTTATACCACCGCTTCGTGTGGTTGGGCACGTTACTTGAATTTATTCTATAAATACGATCCAGTTTTATGTCCCTATTCGCACTACCATCAATGATTTTCACACAATTACCTGTTTTACCCCAGCTGATTGAGTGTTGTTGCTGTTTTACATTTTGATTGTTTTCCGCTTTTGATCCACTGTTGTCCGTTTGCTTGCTCTTCGATTTACAAAAACGCTGGAAATGACCCTTACGCCCACATGACCGGCAATTGATATCCTTGGCTTTACACGATTGTAAATGATTTGCATTGAAATCATTACCACAATTGTAACAACGACGAGTTACAACATCAATTGTTTGTTTTGGCTGTTCAGCCACGCTGTCGATACTTGATTGGTTATTTATGTTCAACCTAACCCTATTTTCCTTCGCAGCTTCGTATGTTTTACACATTTCAATTACTTTGTTTAATGGCTCCTCCTTGCCATCCAACAGCTTCAATTGCAATTTTCTATCTTCCACTCCAATGATAATTCGATCTTTTAACATGCGCTCTTCATATTTCAATTCTTTTCCGCACTCACATTTGCTCTTGAAATCGCAAAACTGAACTTGCTTGCGAAGTTCAGTTTCAAACGCAGCAAACGGTTGCTTTTCCTTTTGCAAAATGTTGTTGAATTTGAAGGATTCCATAGTTGTGTTTTTCTTTGGACTCCAATATTCCTCAAACGCCTTCAGAACATCATTTAATGTGCGCTGGTTGACTACTGCGACAGAAGCCTGTTCACCCTCGGCTGGTGCAACTACAATATTCTCTCCAAGAATACCATTTTCCGTTCCATCATTTGGAAACAATGTATTATAAATTTCTCGCGCTTGACGGCCAATTAACCACAGACATGTTGCAATTTTTGTTGACTCCGTTCCATTTGCTTTACCTGTTGCTCGCATATACATTAAAAACTCACTTTTCCATGCGTGCCATTCCTTTGCCACGTTTGTGCAATCCAATTCTTTTGGTAAACGATCGTTCGCCATTATTATTCCTCAGTATTTCACCACTTATACGCTGAACTCCTTTGTTCGGTACCGAACACGATTTGATTTCCAAAATTAACTTCTGACACCATGTAATATTCGTTGACTATTTGAAATTAAAGACTATTGTATGTCCAGTATTTAATACATCTTTATTGTTTCTTCTTAACCTTCATCGTCTTTTCCTGTCAGTGTGGTATCACCACCATTGATGGGTGCGTTCAAAAACTACCTGAATATATCTTGATAGCAGTGACATCTGGTGGTGTTATAATATTATTACACTATCTGTCCAAATTCCAGAACGTATCGTAAAAAGTTTCCAAAAGTACGAATTAGTGTTTTTTTAATTAAGGGTTGCATATTTAACTCGAATTAGTTCACAAATTTGTTATAAACGTCCGAGCGTAATGTGAAGCAGCTGGGCTTATGAAAATAAAGAATTGCATTTACAAAAGGCGATGCTTACAGCAAACTCCATGACCCTACCTTATAAGCTATCAACTGTCTATTTCTTCAGAAGCGTATTTTACTTTTAAACTTTTGCTTGAGACTGAATTCCAGGTGGGAACCTTGTAAGTTTTCTTTTCTGGATGGTAAAAAACTTTGCATTATCATCATATTTAAGTCCCTTTCTCAGTTCAACTTCCATCTTTTTCTTCGTAAAACTTAGATTGCAATATGATTCACGAGCGAATATCTTTCATTTAAGCGTTGAAGAGCATTCATCCAACTTTTTTCAACTAAAGTTTTATTGCACCTTTACAGGCTTCATGGTGCACAACATGAACATCCTTTGTTTTTCGGTTCTCTATTGAAATGTTTTTAAAAAAAACAATTTCTCGTTGAAAATATTTTTATAATATCGCACAGACACTCTTCAAATGTAGCTTCAGTTTTATAAGTATTCATCAATCATCATTTTTGCTTGTCCTTTGAAATGTACATTTTATTTCGAAATATTCAGTCTTTTCTCAAATCCTGATGCTTACTGCCACGTCTTCCTTGGATACCATTCGATCCACCAATAGTATTTTCCATTTGCTCTAAAATAGTTTGTAGAACTTTCTCGGATTTCCTGTGTCATAAGAATGTAATTTTCTCTTTATTCTTCTTCCGAAACTATATCGTTGGCATCAAACAGGACAGTATTTACGTGCTGGCTTCAGCTATCAAGGAGATGATGGCAAACGAGACGATAACGGAAGCTCCAAAAGATTGCGATGATTCCGGTGTCAATTGGGAGTCAGGTAAGTGTTTTTCAATATATGGATCGTGTTTTGTAAATACGATATCTAAAGAATCTGGTACACCCAAGGATATTCGAACCGAGAGGAAGTCCTTGTAAGTTGAATGGTGTAAATTTGCACTAAAGGATAATAGAATATTTGAATCGTGAAAACTAGTCTGCTTCGCATTCCAAGCTTACTTATTTGTTCGTCCTATTTTTTACCAGGGAAACGCGTATTTCACTATTTGAAGACGAGAAACATTCGAGGAGAGACAGGACAAGTGGCCTTTGATGACAATGGAGATCGAATATATGCTGAATATAATGTTATCAACACACGGGAACATCAAAAGAAACCGAGCGTTGGAAGTTTTCATTACGATGCGGTGAGATTGAACTTGAGAATTAAAAAGTGGTTTGAAATGGAGTTTCGGAATTTTTTATATTAACAATAACACAGTCAATCTACGTCTGAAGATATTTATTCAACATTTCAACCCTTTTGTTTCTGTACTATACACTCATTCCAATTTATTGAAAAAAATAATGACGCTCATAACGAGCTGATATTTTCCAAGAAAATTTTGAAGGAATACTACTGAACAATGTTCCTTTCAAGTGTTGTTAGCAACGGTTCGTTTTTTTGTTACATGTAGCAAAATTTATTATGAAAAGTATATAGATAAAACATAATGATGGAGAAATCTGCGTACACAAATAATTTAAAATAGTAGCAATAAAATTGAATTAATATCGCATAGAGTAGCCTTTTCGATGAATGACCTCCTTGAGACAATTCCTCATGGATTTCATAAACTCGGTTTGTAGCCCTCGGTGATGTTGGACCTAAATTCAGGTGATTGTGGAGGTGTATGCAAGTGCATCGGATTATTGTACAACAGTGGCGGCTCGTCTGATCTTTTTGATAACAGTAACATATTGTATAAAAAGCTTCAATATTGCTTTTCGTTTCTGTCCTGAATTGATAAATTTTAAACCTACTCATGGGTGGCAGTGTTATTCTATTCTTCACCTTTCTCCACTTCATGTTGATATAAATAAATGGAATTGCATGGAATTTTTGGGAACGACGCAATCTATTTGATTAGTGGTTAGAATTGAGACAACGAAAGCCTCGCCTTTGCTTGAAACAATGTTCGCATTTTGTTATTCTGGCTTATATGGGTTTGAAAAGTTGGCGTTTTATTTCCGTAATAAAATACTGATAACCTTGCATTTCATTTGAAAAGAAAATACAATACAAACGACAGTTTCAAATAAAGTCGTATGTTGCTTATGAATGAATGAGTGAAAGTAAACTGAACTGTTTGGTTCTACGTAATAGCAAATTTTCTTAAAATTTGGGAAAAAATATTTTCACTGGACAATCAAGCATTGTTAAAAACTAAAAACTAATTTTATGAATGCACATGAAAGATAGCATAAAAAAGAAATATAAGAACCCTTTTTTGGTAAAATTTATCGTACTTTCAATAAAACGTAAATGTTCGGTTCCATAGACCGCTATGGATCCATAAGCCGTTACGCTACCTCAACCTTAATTAATATTTAAAAGGAGATTTCTTGTGTTGAATTTAGCACAAGGTTACTTTTAAGCAGCCATTCATTTGGAAAACTAGAAATTTCTTTCATCCGAAAAAACGAGCCTCCAAAAGCTATACGACTTCGAAACGTGCACTTACGTAAAGCCAATGCGTTTCAATCTAACTATTTATTTTTGAAATAAATGGCTTTTTCATCGCCAACCGTCCATGATACTACAACATCGCTAGTATTTTAGTGAACTTACCATCAAACCTGGCAGTAATTTTTGGAGCACTTATACAGGCTTCGCGGTTATTTCAGCAATAATAAAACGATTTACAATTTTTCGGAGAGTTTTCCCTTCTCAAAATATTAACGATATGTGATCTCATGTTTTCTGAGATTTCCATACGAACGTTTCCTAGAATGACCATTTTTGACCCTAGAAATCAAATCAAATTTGAAATAAGTCATGAGGTGCGACCCTTTGGGTCCACACAAACAACATTCCAGTAGTATCTACATCGCTATAAACAACAGTAGTACAAATAATAATACTTTAAACAATAATAATGATTATGAGTTTGAGTATCCTTTCAAGCATCCGATCTTGTTAAGCATAGATTGCTGCAAGTGCAAATCATATTGAAAAAAATTGATTTTTTTTGCATTTCTTTTATTAAATTATAAAACAGATGTGCTAAATTCATAAAAAAAACAAATCTTACAAATGATAATCAATACCACAACCACATCATGAGACTAAGTGAAATTAGGTAATATTTTTCGTTTCAATTCTTTATTCAATTTAACTAGTAATGGTTTATAACTTTTATATGAATCCTTTTGTTTTAATTAGGAAAAACCTTTGTTTTTAAATTATTAAGGACTTTGTGCGACATTAAATTTTCTACATCATTGATTACGAGTAATGCAATGTTTTTTTTTAAATTTTCTTTTATCGGTCTATGTTTTACAGTGTTTTTATTGAATAGAAAACGGCTGTATGGTTGGTTGTAGTGGCAGCCCCCTTTGTGTGCCCCGTGTGATGCCACACGGCTGTATAAAATTAATCGAAAATTTAATAGACTCATTAAAATTTAATGTGCCTTGATTATCAATTCAAGAGCATTAATAAAACCTTTCGTTTGGGGGATATTATGCTCGCAAGAAAAAATTTGGATGTTTCGAAACAAAAAAAAATCACTCCTGAACTTAATCTTATCTTACTCTTAATCGGCTTCGAAAGACACTGGAAGCAAGTCGATACAACTTCGCTTTTGTGAAATATCGTTTTAGAAAGAAATGATGCGGACGTACTTACGTTCGTACATACGAAAACACATACATGCTATCGTCTAAAAATAGTTTTAAATTTCTTCTGTGACCTTAAAACGTGAAGATATGTTGGAAATTTAGATTTTCGGACCAATTACAATAGCCTTCCTATATACTGGGAAGTTAAAAATATTATTCCACGAGCAAGCAAACTACAGATCACTACTTAGACTATCAATGATCACAGCTACATTATAAAATTTCCCGAAATTCGAATGAATTTCGAGATGAACCCCCTTTTTTCGCACGAAATGTATGACTGATATTCATAGATTTCCTGCTTTTTTGTTTCTATGAATAAATTCTATGACTCGATCGGAATCTGAAAAACTTTTTGATTATTTGGTTGCATTTTACCTGAAGAAATTGTATACAAAGGGGGAAATTTTCCAATTCTCTATTCACAGCAAAAGTTTTTTCGTTAGCTGTAGTTCTTAAAAAGTGAGCGCATCGTTTTTTACGCTATTCTATATATACTTTGGTGTAAATTTCTAAGTCAAACTATTCAATTTGAATACGAATCGGCGGTAATGTTACGTTTGCCTAATTCCGTTTCAGGAAAAACAAAAAATGCGCCTAAAAATCAACGATAGCAAAATTTTATGGCCTGGAAAGCAAAAAAAGAAGCCTGAAGGAATCATCATCCCAACACATCTAAAGGTTCTAACAATCGAAGAAAAACCTTTCGTCTACGTACGACGTCTTACCGAGGAAGAGACGGCTTGCGAACCAGAAGAAATTCCTTGTCCATATTTCAATGTCACCGACGGCGCTTGTAAGTGAAAATTTCTTTATTCAGAAAAAAACAATGAATTATTGTGCATGCCTTCACTTTCCACTTGCTGTGTTCAAATTAAATTCTTTCATCAAAAACAATTTGAAGTAGTACAACAAATTGAAGTTACAAGACAGCACCATTGAAAGGTATGCTTTCTTTATTCCGATGATGAAGAATGCTTCTGCAGAGGAGAAGCAGTATTGAAAGTTCTTGAATGTCGGTTGCATTTTAAACGCTTTTAGAACAAAAGTATTTAAAGTTTCCAATTGTTTTATTTTTGAGATTGCAGCGAGTTTACGCAAACAATTGTTGAATGAAAGGCTCTTCTTTGTAATCAGAAGTTTATTGTTTATTCTTTGAGAGGAAAAATTCGTTTTTTGCATCACATTTTCCATAGTTTTGATTTGAAATAAAGTAGCGTTTTTACCAATAATAAATATTATACCTATATTTAAGTTTCATCAATGGTGCAATAATAATTACTGCGAATAAATATATTTATAAAGAAAAAATTAATTTCTAAAAATATTCTCAAAAATATTTACATGATAAATAAACTGTAAATAAATTTTATAAGCAAGATCAAAACTTTTATAGGAATTTTTTACAGTAAAACAAAAAGTATTCAAACCCCCAAATAAATTTTGTTAACGGCACATAGAATTATAATAATTTGAGTCGTCTCTGTAATTATTATTCATATTGGGGGGAAAGAAAAGATTTAACGTGCACTTTCTGGAAAGCACTTTTATAGAAGTGGTAATTTGGAGTTTATATTTTGCCGCGTTAAAATTTACAGAGCTGTTAAGAAGTTATCTTCTGGGTAACAAAGCGCTGTTGTTTCATCTTAACTTGATAATTTACTGAACTATCAGCAACATATTACTCATCGTGAGACCTACATACGTTCTTTACGTGACGTCAACAATTCGTTGTCAACTTTTATTAATGCTTAATGTTTTTTTCATGTATCCAAGAGTCGTTCGTGCGCTTTTGTCTGGTAAATCTACGTTAACACTGTATGTACGGTAGATCCTGACGGACTAGGAATGGTTATAGACCAGGGCGGACTTGTAAAATAACGACTACATTTGGCTGTTGATTGATTTTTGCAGAAAATTTTGTGGAATAACTTGTATAACAATAATTGACTCATCTTCTGTCTCAAAAGTCATTAAATCGAAATGCTTAAAAATTATAAAAAAACTCAATTTTTTCTTACTATGCTTACTTCTAACTTTCAAACGAGTCATTTAAGACCAAAGTTGTGAGGAAATAAAAGTTGCGTAAATAAATTTTCTTTGAGATATGATTAGTTAAAAAAAATTTAAAATTTTACCCTTGCCTCAAAATAGCAATAAATATAAAAAAGGAGAAAAAAGCATTTTTAAATTAATTTTTTTTACCACTTAGAATCCACTTAAGTGTTTCATAGTTCGCCAAGAAAATCTTTATCTTTATAATATAATAAAACAACTCACAAATTTGCATCAAATATAAACTATAAAACAGTGCTGGGTGGCTGCGGAGTCAGTTGATGGAACCATGCCTCCAACGACTGAATCGGCAGCCGCCCAGCATGTGTTTTTGAGTTTATTATCAATTTTAGCAAAAAATCTTGAGGCCGCCCTTATAATACGATTTTAACTTTTTCTTTTTTGCTTTTTGCTCTTTTCGATGTGAAAAAATTTAAAACAAGATTAAAGCAAGATTTTAAAAAAATTGATTTTTTTCAAATAAATTTAGATTGCAAAATTATTATGCGAAATCTACTGAATCGATTTTGATGAAAATTTGTGTGCTGATTTATATTATTAAAAAAAATTCTAGGCGAATTATGAAGAACTTAAATGCACTCTTAGTGGTAAAAAAATAAAATAAAAAAAAAGCTTTTTTCTCCTTTTTTATATTTATTGCTATTTTAAGGCAAAGATGCAAATTTTTAAAAATTTAATTACGCAACTTTAATTTCCTCACAACTTTGCTCTAAAATGCATCGTTTTAAAGTTAGAAGTAAAAAAAATAAGAAAAATTCGGTTATTTTCTACTTTTTAAGCATTTCGATTTATAAGTTAATATTTCCGACTTTTTTGAGAGGTAGGATGAGTCAATTATTGTTATACAAGTTATTCCACAACATTTTCAACAGCCAACTGAAAACAGATCCACCCTGGTCTATTAACCCATTATGGCATTTTCTGTTGAATTAAAATCATACTGCGGAAATCCGCTACACTGATGTTGACAAAATAAAATTTGATAATATTTTTCAAATTGCTTCCTTCGCAAATTTCGCTGATCTAAAGCACTGCCTCTCATAGATTTGAAGAATATTTTAAAACTTATTGCAATTTATTTTCATAAATTCTCAAAAAATAATCAACATTCCCATATTATCCACATCTTCCATCCTTCAGCTTATGATTTCTGCTGCAAAGGATACTGCGTCGATTTACTACGAGCACTATCGTTACGAATCAATTTCACCTTCGATCTGGCGCTATCGCCGGACGGTCAATTTGGCCATTATATCCTTAAAAATCAAACGACAGGAACGATGGCTGTGAAAAAGGAATGGACAGGCTTAATTGGTGAATTAGTCGGCGAGCGCGCAGATATGATTGTCGCGCCCCTTACCATTAACCCGGAACGTGCCGAATTCATCGAGTTTTCGAAACCTTTCAAATATCAGGGAATCACAATATTGGAGAAGAAACCGTCGCGATCGAGCACGCTAGTGTCGTTCATGCAGCCGTTCAGCAACACCCTGTGGATACTGGTAATGGTTTCTGTCCATGTTGTAGCATTGGTGCTATATTTATTAGATAGGTAAGCAACCCCATATTGGTTCGGGTTTGATATGATCCTCCATGACGTGACTGGACAATTGCTTCTGTTTTCTTGTAGGTTTTCGCCTTTTGGTAGATTTAAATTAACAAGCAATGACAACACCGAGGAGGACGCGCTCAATCTCAGCTCCGCAATATGGTTCGCTTGGGGTGTTTTGCTGAACAGCGGTATAGGCGAGGGAACTCCCCGCAGCTTTTCAGCTCGTGTCCTGGGAATGGTGTGGGCTGGTTTCGCTATGATCATAGTCGCCTCGTACACTGCCAACTTGGCTGCGTTCCTCGTCTTGGAGCGTCCCAAAACCAAACTGAGTGGCATCAACGATGCACGTCTTAGGAACACTATGGAAAATTTGACGTGTGCAACTGTGAAAGGATCTGCCGTCGACATGTATTTTAGAAGGCAAGTTGAACTTTCCAACATGTATAGAACGATGGAAGCGAATAATTACGCAACTGCGGAAGACGCTATCCAGGATGTGAAAAATGGGTATGTTCGCACTGATATTGAGATTTTTTCGGAGAAAGTCCACGTCACTGTTCACTCAACTTTCATGTCTTTCATTATCAGCAAACTAATGGCCTTTATTTGGGACTCCTCGCGCCTAGAGTACGAAGCAGCGCGAGATTGCGAGCTTGTAACGGCCGGCGAGCTGTTCGGTAGAAGCGGATACGGGATAGGTCTGCAGAAAGGATCGCCATGGTCAGACGCTATCACGTTAGCTATTCTGGAGTTCCATGAAAGTACGTAAAAACTATTTCAGTTGACCACAATGCTCTTACTACAAAGTATATCTTTAGGTGGTTTCATGGAATCATTAGACAAAGCTTGGATATTTCATGGAAATATGCAATGCGAACAGTTTGAAAAAACGCCTAATACGTTGGGTCTAAAAAACATGGCCGGTGTATTTATTTTAGTAGCGGCCGGTATTGTTGGCGGTATAGGTTTAATTATAATTGAAGTTGTGTACAAAAAGCATCAAATCAGGAAACAAAAACGAATGGAGATAGCACGTCACGCAGCGGACAAATGGCGAGGAACAATAGAGGTGAGTGTCAAAAAAAGACGAATGATAATTGCCGATCATTTTTAATTAAAAATAATAATTATAAATATTTATTTTTAATTAAAGAAAATCGCAACTGTTTGAAGTTTTAAAGAAAATATTAGTTGTTTAGAAATCTGGCATAAAATCAAGCGCAATGAGAATTATGTTCCATTGACCGTTTTATGGCAAACTTACCGAGGTTACCGTTGTCTACCAAATTTGTTATAAATTTTCGTCTATTTAACTCGCCTTTGGAATAAGTTTGAATTTAAAAATAATATTTCGGTCACCTAACTTTTGTTTTGTTGCTTTTACTGGATTATTGGTGTTTATTCTGAGAGACCATTTGATTTATTTTATTTTTAGCATTCAAGTAACATTTTATATATTCAAATGCTTTTGTTTAATTTGTTTTTACAATCTGAGAGAATAAAAAATTGTTACCCCTCTCAACTTTTAAAGTCAATGCCTTTTAATAGTTTGCAAGGAAAATTTACTGAAAATCGTAGAATTTACCATTGGTCTATTTACACTGTCACAAAAACACATACTTTTGAGGCTATTCATGATTTTCATTATTTTCGGAAGCAAAAACACACATTTTCAAAATATCTAAGCGAAGATGTTTTCAACAAAAACATGCCAAAAACAAATTTACGATGGGGATTGCCGTGAGCAATAGCTATCTGTACTTTCCAGAATCATAACCCTGTTAGACACTAAATGTCATAATGAACGCTGTGTTCCCAATAAACATTCATCAACTTCTATAATACTAGATTACATTTGAACATGCTCAAAACTGAAAGCCAACATATTTTTTTTCAATTATAAGGAGAATAATAAAATTGCTATAACGATGTTCATTTACCCATACAATTTAAAGTTTGTTTGTTTTCAATTTAAGTGCATCTTACCATCTACCCAAAATGCGCAATTCTTCGAAATTGTATCTTTTTATGAAAATATGTCAGATTTTATTACGACTCTACATATTTACAAATCGCAGCAGTTTGAAATTTGTACCTACATATGCGGCATTGCAAGTTAGTTTTACTATCAGATACGAAGTGCTTTCCTTCAAAAAATACAAAGACATGCACGTTATTGTTTGGTCTTTAAATTGAAGTTGCTAAATATTAGTGACAAGCGCTACCATTGCGTCTATCTAAATTGTATACGACAAGTGTTCTCAACAAAATGAAAAATTAAAATTTCACCACTTTTTCTTTCACCGCCTCATATGTGTCAAACAAAACCACCCACACGCAATGTAAGCGCTTCGAGATGTTTTGAATGCATAAACCGTAAACACATGTTTTCATAGCTGAGCTTATCTCTACTAATGTAAAAAAAATTGACACCATTTCAGAAGCGGAAAACATTGCGAGCATCGCTGGCCATGCAACGCCAGTACAATGTCGGTCTAAACGCCAATCCAGGAACAATAAGTCTAGTTGTAGACAAAACTCGATATCCGCGTTTAGGACCACGTGGCCCGGAACGTGGCTGGCCAGGAGATTCGAATTTGGTGCGAAATCGTCGAAATATGGACGATTTGAAGGCAGGCTCGAAAGGAAAGGCTCAAGTGAGTTTACCCCCACCACCGAGATATTCACCGGCGTATACTAGCGATGTATCGCATTTAGTTGTCTAACAAAGTTTGAACATTTCGTTTTTATTACCACCTACACAGGAGGATAGAGGATTTAAATTTGTAATTTTATCGAAAGTCGTAACGATATAAGTTATAAATATACGTGAATAACAAATAACGATCGACAAAAAGTACATTGTTCGAAGAGTGAAATAATGAAGAAATATTGTAGTTCCGTAGTTCAACGTTGTAAATATAATAGTAAATTTAACATGAGCAGAATAAAGCCACTGAAATTTTTTTAACAGGTATAGAAGTCAAAAAAACTTTTGACGGTCAAAACAGAATTAAAACAAAACTTGAATAGCTACAATAAAATCAAATTATGAAAAGTATATTCGAAAAAAGAGATATAATAGGTAAATCGTTAACAAGTAGACGTCAAGTTATGTAAAATTTGATTGAAAGCGAACGCTTCAACAAATATTGAGAATGCTCTGCGAAATCTCCGAGGACTCAGTATTCTAGCATACCAGCTTCATGCTGACTCTTCTACTATTGGCTCAAATAAAAAAAGGACATCAAGTTTTCATAAATTCTTATGTGGATTATTCAATTTAATAGACACACTGAAATTGCATCTGTTTTTTATGCGTATCTTAGGCTAGATAAGAGGTTGTAGGCTAGTAGATCTATCTGAACGTTAGCTTAAAAATCTAGAATTGTCTTGTATATAAACCAAAATAAATAAAATCAAACTGCCATTTGTAATATTCACTCCGAATCTGTATGAAATGTAAGAGATTTCCCAATTTTTTGGTGTTCGGTAAATTACAATAAGAATCAATTAACACATGTTTTGATTGGCTTAAAGCAAATTGAAAGCAACAAATCGGCCGCGTCGACGCTAACCTCAGCAACATTGTAACAAGTGGAACAGTCATTGTTTGAAGCGCCCTCAAGATAACACAACTAATTGTTGATTTGGTTTAAACAAGTAATTATTGATGGGCACTAATCGATTCTGATATATTTGAATTTTCCAACCACATGTCAAGCCTTCAATCAAAATACATCAAAACACCTTGATAAGAAATAATGCAGAGTTGCAAATTACAATCAATTCTGTTCTTTTATATTTGAATATAAAGATGGTCAATTAGAATCCTGGAAATCCTCTTGTATTGACTCAGAACTTTATAAGTATTGATTAGTTTTACCTGCGTTTATGATCAATTTGAACATAATTCTCCACTTTTTATTATTCGTAGCGAAATTGTTATGAAACAGTTGCAATTTGCAATTACATGATAACTATCGATAACCCTTTTCAACGCATGCTCTCATGCGGCGCTTAGCAATCTTTAGATAGTTTCCCGACCTTCAAATTGATCACCCATCTGCACTATCTATTGTCGACTGTTATAAAAAAATGTTGATAACAATTTAGTTATGTAATTTTTAAAAATTCAGAGCTAATTGCTCCTGCACTCCTATGTCACGTCACAGCATTAATCGCATTATTATTAGTAATCAAAACCACATTGTCTTTAAACAAACAATAATATGCTTATCCGGGAAATTACCAGGTGCTTAGCAATGAGAAACAATCTCACTCTTGGACAACATGAACATACATATTGTTTTATAATTATGAATTGGAATGGAATTAATTATGTGAACAGTGAATGAAAACAGTTTCGTGGAGCGCAAAACAGGTCAATTTCAATTTGTTTTAGGCACAGCAAAAACACACGACGTTCCAAATGAGTTTTTGGCAACTTGATATCCTTTCACGGCAGAGCAAATTCACATATTTGCCTTCAAGTGTTTTTAAAACAAACGATAATACTGATAAAATAATTCACATTAAATAATTCACTTTGAAATGAGATTGTGACAAATGGGAAAAGATGATAATTTCATCACAAATGCACAAATCAAATTCATTTTGTTCATTTTTAAATGAGGCAGTAAATGGCTCAGTCCAACAATCGTTATAAATTTTCATAGCTATTCAAATATCTTTTTCTATTATTAAAAACATAATAGAAATCAATCTGAATTTATGTTTATTCTTAAAAGCCCTTCTCACTAACTCAACCGTTAATTTTTAATAAATTGTTCACAAATTCAATTAAGCTATATTCTTTTTCATTTTTGAAATGATTTACGATTTTTTTAATTCCATCTGATATCGTTAAAAATGATGTCCTCCGATATGAGTTCATCTGGGAGATTAATCTAAAATGATTCTCAATTCTTCTAATTCTTTAAATATATTTTTTGAGAATAAATATTGTTTTACAGAAAAACTACTAGTGAGCTAATTCATTTAATCCTTACTTTTTTTTCAAAATGATTTACATTTTTCCGAACTCCCCCCTCCCTGACCAACCCGTTTCAGATTCTTGGCTGATGAACTGATGTTTAGAGGAACACGTTTTTACACTTCACACTTCCGATTTTTCAGTCTTTCCCCAATGGGGATGAAATTCAAATTTCCATTCAACGTTGGAACATAATTTATTTAAGACCGATCAACCAAAAATGTCAAAAATGACATTTAAATCGGCTTGCACAATTTTTTTAAGAAACTTTCTTTATACATCACTCCTTCCACAAAATAATAAATTTTATTTTGGCAAAGAAATATTGAAAATATTCTAGTCAACGATATTCCAGAAATACGAATTTTTTAATTGCAGTTCTGAGCTATTCGCACCTGAATTAATTATTAATTAATATACACCCAAATATGTATGGAAATGGCTACGTATGCTTAATATACGAAACTTGACAGTCGTTATACTTCGCGGATACAAATAATAAATATAGTTGAAGTATAATGAGCTTAATCCATCAATAAGCCTAACCGTGGTCGTGCTGTCTGGTGGCGGATGGTAAATGACACCTGAAGAGGATGCCGTTCCGTCACCCCGAAACCACACTTTTCCATATATTAATTAATGTTTTTTTTAAATAATAAACCATCAACTTTTCCCATATTTCACAATCGGATAATTAACAAACTACAATAAATTTGATTGGATTTAAGGGAAATTGATGAGCGTAACAACATTTATTGTATATAAACAAAATGGTTGCATAGGTAAAATTAAACTAAAAAATATTATTTTTGTAGTAATATTCTAAAAATTGTATAACTAAAATCAAAGCTATTTCAGTTTTAAGCTAGATTTAACATCTCAAAAACTTATGAAATGTCACATGGTAAATTTAGGAAAAATAATAACTTTTTGGAAATGTAAATGGTATTGATGTAAATACAAGATATATAAAGCAAATTTAAATATGTTACTTACATTTAGTTAGGCTGAATATCATCACCTGCGAAATTCACTAATTTTTATTTCGAACATTGCATTCAGTTGTTACTGAACCCATTTGTATAAATAATGTAATTATTATCTAATGAATTTAAAATCACAATTGATAATTATTAAATAACGCCACAACCGATTACTAACAATGTTGTTGTGATTATGAAGCTTCAAAAATACCGCTTTTTAGTTGATTTAATCGAAAATATGCTCCGATTGGGAGCCACTTTTAAATATTATAGATAAATAATATAAACAAATTAAAATATAAGGAATAAAAAAGAATGTTAACACTGATATAATGCAGATATGATCAAAATTGATTTTTTGAGAAAATCAATAATACTTATGTCAAATGTACTGCTAACAAATAATTTTAAACCGAAAAACTCATGATGAAATGATTGAAATCATACTAAATAACCAATTTATCTTTTAAAAAAAAAATCCACTAATTGCGGTAGTCTTTATGTTTTATCGCGAGAGATTTATCTGATTTCGGCAACTAATCTTTGCTGCATTCGTACAATTGTGAACATTTTCATTTCCTTTCGTCTAAATTTCATCGCTGGAAACATAGAATAGTTAATTTTAAAACCAAAAGTGCAACGAAACCCTCCTTAGTATCAATATGAAAGATTTATAATAGTTTTATTAGGAACTATTCAAGATAGACAGGCACACAAAAACATTTTAAAAAATTTATATTTATGAATATTGTATTTTTTGCTACGAAAACTTAAAACAATAACATCTTTATACAATTATAGATAAACTGCAAATTGATTTCTGTAGCATAAAATTGAAAATCATAGTGCATCTTTTGACGAGTGTTTTTTGACAGAAAATAACTGAAAATGGCTTTATTTTAAAATAATACATTGATCGATAGATTTTATTACAATAGATACATTTCCTCTTTTAAAAAACCATGTTATGGGATTTTTTATGTACTGGCTTTTTTTATATTTTCAATGCAAACGAAAAATGTAACTAAGATGAGATGTATGAATTTTAAAGTGAACCCACAAAGAATCTTTGATAATTGTTGAACTCAGAGTTGTTATTGTTATACCCATGATACATATATTGCATCAATGAGGAAGAGAAAAAAATTTAAAATTGTATTTAGTAGTGCAAAACGCATGACCTATATACGGAAAGTCTGGAATTAATGTGGCTGTCAATGTTATTTGAAATTTGCACGGTTCATTTGACCTCGTAAATAAAATTTGTAATGAAACTAAAACACTGCAGTCATGTTCTTTCCATTTTTTTGGGAAAACACATAAATATACAGAAAATTAAGAACAAGTCCTATATTTATAAATAATTTGATGACTGTGCATTGCGACATAAAATGTAAATTAGTCGAATGAATACAAATTTTACAGAATATTTGATCAATGCGTAAGATCAAAGAGTCCGTAAATTTTGTTGCAATATAAATATAAAACATCAAATTTAGTTGTTTTTCTATTTGACTTGCTTTTAAAGCGTGGCGCTTGTAGAATTGTGGATCGTTGAAACTGAAGAGTTCTCTAGTGAGCAATGATACCAGTCACGATTTCTTAAACAGAACGTGATTGTTTATTCACTTGCCAAACATAATTCATTTTGGTAAGCACCAGTAATTGGTGAGATGTGGTATAGAATTTTTTTAAGCAAGGAATACTTAGACGAAAAAGACCAGACGAAGTTTTGAAATTTGAGTAAGTTTTTAGAGATGGTGATCAATAGCATTTCTAAATGGAATGGTTGAGGACTATTGTGATTTATGTTAGGATTTGGTCCAAATTGAAAACGTGGAAGAGAAGCAAGAGTCAATACAACGCCCTAACCAGAATTAGTCAAGAAACCAAAGCCAATAACACCTAAATCGAGCAAGTTAACACTTGCCCGAATTAATGGCATCGGATGGATATACCAAAGTGTGCCGCAATTTCTACGTGACAGTAAAACTCTTAGGATTTGTATATATTTTGTATATAATAATCAAAATATGCCAAGAACTCACAATATTCTTAATATTTCAATGCTGATCAGAAAGCTATAACCTGCTCCTCAGGCGAAAAACCGAACATTTTTATTATTAATGAGTTTTATAACATGTTGAATTATAATCCAGTGTTAATCCGGAAGTTTTATTAATCTTAAAAATCGGCACCCTACCCCTTCTATCACACTTTATTAACAATTAGTTTTTAAATTTTGGAACGTCGTTATTTGACCGCTTACGCTGCGAGAATAGTAGATGATAGATGCTTAATTTTTTCCTGCAATTGTAATATGGAATCGCTTGTTTTGTGAAAATTTCATGGGAGATTTATCTAGCGTTACTTAGAACGTATGAGTGCCCCTTAAAATCCTAAAAAATTGAGTTTTTAACTTCCCAGTATATGGGAAGTTCTGTAATCGCCTCGAAAATCGAAATTGAAATTTTCAACATATCTACGTTTTGAGGTCTATAGAGTATATTTATAATGGTTTTAGAAAGAGAGATGTGTGTATGTGTGTACGTAGGTACGTACGAACGTTCGTGAACAGTTTTTTCTACAAGCATAACTCACGTAAACAAATCGACTTATCGACTTCGTTGAGGTGTCAATTGAAGCGTCTTTACAATCTTACCATAATAGCTGACTAGTTTTTGGGTCACTTCCGTCAGGGGGTATGTTGTTTTCGCCCTTTAAAGGTCATTTCTGTCATGCGCTATATCTCTTGAACCAAACATAGGATTTGCATTATTAGGAAGCCATTCGAAGCGTATTATCATTTGTGTGATTCAATAAAATTTTTAAAAAAATTGTTGGAGTCGTTTTTAAATTCATTGAAAAAAGGGCAAAAAATTAGGTTTTTTTCATAAACAATAATTTTTTAACGTGATTTTCAAAACGCAGTAATCAATGTTTATAAAATTTATATACTTTAAACAGTTTTTGTAAGGAAACCAGCAAAACTTTTTATCAAGACGACGTAAAAAATTAAATTAAAAATAAAAAACCATTAAAAGTCCTCATGACTTTCAAGGTCATTTTTGTCATTCACTATATCTCACGAACCAAATGTGATATTTGCATCTTTAAGGTCTTAATCGACGAGTATTAACATTTTTGTTATATTTTCAACTTTACAAAAAAAACGTCTGAGCCGTTTTTTAATTTAATTAAAGAAAATGCGAAAAGTCAGGATCTTTTTCGCAAAAAAATAATTTTTAACCTGATTTGCACAATACAGTAATAAATGTTTATAAAATTTATAAGTTCTTATCAGTATTTGTAAAGAAAACAGCAAAACTTTTTCCCATGATTACCAAAAAACTTAAATTAAAAATAAGAAAACATTCAAAGTCACCATGTGAAAGGGGTTAATACGAATGATATTACTTTATATCTTATTCTGAAGACATTGTTATCAATTCAATCAAAGTTTATTATTAATTTGAGCAGATTTTGAATAGTTTACACAGTGTTTTAATTTTAACAAAAAACTGCTTAAATTTTTTTAAAAAATTTTCAACAAACCAAAAATTGTAGTTTTTAGTAATTTTGTTCTTTACTGTTCGTATGAATTCAATTACTTCCTCCATCATCATTTATAATACATTTTACTTTTTAAATGCCATTAAACTGATGCAATTAACTGATATTTAAAAATTTATAAACAATTAAGGAGCTGAAAAAAAATTGAAAATAAGGCTGCTCTTTACCATTCTAATCGGTACTACCCCTTATATCAACAAAATATGATGAAGATCAGTTACAAGTGCTTTTACTTATAGCGAGAGTATACATATTTATCTAGGTTTATATTGCATCCCTTTACAATGATTTTCTACAATGTTCTAATCCACATTAATACGCTGCTTTCTACTTCAATATATTTTAAATTTTTGGCCGTGTATGTGCATCTATTTCGAGTGAAACTGTAATCCAACAGCTACCATCACTTTTTATACACTACGTCATACGATAGCATTACTGACCCGAAAAAGTAAATTCATCAATCTCAACAATCATATTTATGCACACATGTATATACGTATTTTTTTCAGAGTAACAACATAAACAAAATACAGATACATCAAAGGTAAATAAACAGTCGACTTAAAATATAGCTTCTTATCGAAGTTTTCAAGAGGGCAAATTTCGTTCAGAAAATGAATTTACCAAACGTTATCAAATAATATAAGTTCATCTCGAACATATTACACAAAAAATGGTTCGTTTGATTTAATTTCACGGATGCCATTTGCAACAATTTATTTTCTTTAAAACATTATCGCAAAATGCAATGTGAAAGGTCACAGAAGTAAAAACGTAGAATAATACAAAACGAAAAACCTTTGGCTGGCAACGCAAGCTTGGCATTTTCTTAATGTTATTGCTTCATATGAACGCATTCATATTTATGCTTGTACATACTCGGATTGACGTAACTGAAGAAGCATTAACTTTGCTGGTTGCAGTGAAGCTACAAGAATAAATAGCAGAAAATAAGTGGAAGAACAGATGCATCAAGCATCCAATCCAATTGACTAGGAGCGGGTGCTGATAGTGTCACACTATCAGTATAGTTATGTTAATCTGAAGTCCTAGGTCTACGTGATCGGCGATGAGGGTACATATTGTTCTAAAATTACCCAAATGAAAGTGATTCTCAGCAAGCCATTCTGGCCGGTGATCTAGAGGTTTCTAGACATTCTGAATTTGTTTGTTATTGAAGCTCCACATCTGAGGAAAATATGATTTGAATTTTTAGTTTTTATTTTAATGTGATACGATTTGTTTTGAAGATGGTCAACTGCTCAACATTTTAATAATGGTCATTGAAACAAAGATAACGCTACTCAGAGAACGAATAGCAATAGGAGAAATCCATACCGGTATTTTTTAGCGGTCACCATAACAATAAACGAAACGGAATAATTCTTTTAGGAGGAAGCTTATTCAAATTTAATTTTTAATTTGATCAACAAACAAGTTACTTTGAAACCAACCAAATACTTACAAATTCTCCCCCAGCAAGATTATTTGCATTGCATTTTTCCTAAATAAACTAATTAAAACCTAATTACTGGTATTCCACCTCGTGTCATCGTGGAACCGTTTACCATTACTGCCAGTACATTCGCTCATGCGGAAAATGCAACCCATATTTCAGTGTTGATAAAGCGTATATTTTCCATTCCGAAATCGAGTTATCAGTCCGTCGTTTGCTCTGGAACGGGAGGTTTGCGTGGTTGAAGCTGTTCATCCAGTTGCCGTTGCGAATTCAGTCCGTGAATTTTCCTCGCTGTTACAATGAATTCCATCGATTGTTACAACACCTTCATTAAAACTAAACACGTTAAACGCGATCTCAATTCAAATGGTTTCGGTCCGTACTATTCGCCAACAGATAAGGGTGAGTGTGGCACAAAACATACTTTGATTTGCCGGGTGATCTGTGAAATCCCTCAGTATCAACCAAAAATATAGTGGTAGAACTCTGTAGTTTGTAAGTGACCCGTTAAGTACAAGCAAGTGGATTTGGCTGCAGACAATTTAGACTAAATGGCTAGATGACGTAAGTAAAAATTAGGGTCGTTAGTTTTACCTTAAAGATATCGGAAAAAGTAAGTACCCAAATATCTCTCAATTTTTTATAATCTTCTTCAACGATAGTGAAAAAATACAATTTGGTTATAGAAAATTTCGTTGATCCCCAAAAATTAATTGAAAACACATAAAATTTCTGTTCTATTCAAAAAATAACCTTGAAAAGACTAAGAGAGGAATCATACTATTACTCCGATTTTCCTATTTCCGTGGCATACTGTATCCAGCAACCACTTTGTAAAACTCCACTACAATATAATTTTCAAGAGATCTGAAAAAGCCAGTCAATATTCTTACATGCCGAAATAAAAAGAAATAAAGGTCAGATTCGCAATATTTGCAATAACTTTGTGCTATTTTCTGCTTGATACAATTTTACTTGACCGATTATAGCCATGAAATATTTTTGTTATTGCTGATGAATATTTCTTCAATTATTTAGAAATTTTTGAATTTAACATTATCTGGGGTTGTAAGTAACGTTAGCAATTTTTCACTGGTGTGCATCGGTAAGTGATTAACTAGCTGAGGTCATACATAAGTTAATGTGTTATATGAGAACATATCTATTTCTGACAGAATACCAGAAAGTATTCGTAAAATGTTTAAATTTCGCATTCAATGCACCGAATTGATCTTTTTCTGACTATTATACTTTATTTTACGTTTAATGTAAATCAACTATATTGATGTCAAATAAAGCAAAACTGGAATATAATCAAATCAATTAATAGTTTGCTAATATGTTAATTATAAAAATTGAATTGATAGGCTCTATCAAACCTTATGCCATTAAAATTAAATTAATACTCACAATTAAATCAATACATTCTGAACTTTTAATGATATTTCTAGATACCAAATGAAGCTTTAATCTTGAAAGTACTTAATGTTTAGATGTCCCAGTTTTCGATGCCTATTTTTAGTCAAAGTTCAATTTTTGTCAGCTGCAAATCTGCCTTTGTTAATTTTGTTCTTCAATACTATTCGTTGCCCTTATTGTATTATTTTTCGAGAATGCCAGCAGCCTAGGTTTTTCATGGATGTTAGCCTTTTTGTTCTATTTATTCTTCGCTGCAAAATTTTTCATTCTTTGATATTACGTGTAAGATTTGTATTTGGGAGACATTTGCATATGAATTCTTTATTTAAGAGATCAAATACGTCCAGCACCTCTAACAACAGGGCTTGGGGAGAGAATTTTTTCAAGGGTATATTTAAAAATGATATGGATAATATTTTCCCAACTTTTTTTTCATCTTCCTAACATTATAAAATGTGCCTTTGTCGCATAAAATATTGATGAAAATATTATCCTTGTTCTTCTGAATATACTACCATATTGTGCTTAAATTTTACTTAATGATCAAATAGCATATGCACTTTCAAAAACACCCCACAAACCTAAGCTTTAAAGTTATTTTTTATTAGCAACTAGCTTTTGATAGTTTTAGATCTGTTGTTTCTTAAAAAACACAGGTGAGTTTCTTAAAATTATGCTGAGTCTGTGTGGGTGTCTTTTTCGATTATTTGATCATGAAATAGAGTACCTCTATTCAAGAAAAATATTATATATTGCAGACCGATAAATCAATAAATCTCTCATTTGACTGACCGAAATTATTTTTGTCCAGCAATCTATTCTGATGGAAATGGATGTTATCTTGAACAGCCAGGATAATAATTTATTTTTACGAAAATTCGATTTACTTTATATCTTTACTTGTAAATTTTTCATTATCTCACAATGTTCTGGGATATTCAATGTTATTCTAGGTCCATACTTGCTTAAAAAATAGAAATTAGTTTGTAAGGAATAATCATTGCAAATGCTTGAACTCTCAAAGACTATACTATACAGCAGTGGCGAGGCGTTCATATAAGCCGATTTCCATCGGCTTCCCTTTCCAAATATGTTCCAAAAATGTCTAACACCCGGCTTGCGAATCAGCTGTGAAAATTGATGCTAGAAAATCATCGAAAACTCCCAATTAGAAATACATACTGTTGCAATAGTCTATATGTCTATACCTTGATTCTTGTAGCAGGAAAGTCACGTAAGCTCTACTAGTAAGCTACAGAACGTGAAAAGAGTTGATTGTTATTTGATTGTTTTTGTGAAATTGTGAAAGTGATAAACTGTTATTTTCAACTTATTGCAGATTTTCTTGTGGGTGATGTTTCAAAATTTTAATATATCTTTAAATGTAGATTGCTGCCTTAAAGATTTTTGGCGACAGAAGAAACACCATTTTTTAAATTAATTTTTGATCAGAAACAGAGGGTAATTCAAATGGGGCGAGCCAAACCTGAGCTGAATGATTACGGTAGTATTTCTCTATATGTTCATAATATACTGCTTTGTCTGTTAAGGGTCCATGTCTCTCAAATAGTAAGCGGCTTACCCACAGTAATTTTTCACCCCTCGCCACTGCTATACAGAGAATGATAATTTAATACAAAACAAAAGCTAACAGTCGTTCTCTTCGTGATGCTTGTTTATTTCAATAACTATGCAGTGTATGAAACTCAATTCAAATGAAATGAAACAAAAATTAATAAAAATAAAATACATGCACAAAATCAATTTGTCGTAAAATTTTTTCGTCGTTGGGAGGTGGAAATCTTCAGAAGATACCGATTTGCTCCTGCTTTTCCGCATGTCGGACTTTATATTAATACAATACAACTGTGGATTGATCCTTTTGCACACAAAATTTTTAATGTATTCACATTTTAAGGTATACTTCGCGACATATCTAAACAACTGTTCCATTCAAATGTTCCATTCAATCAACAACAAAAATGGTCACAATTTTGTGTAACCAGTTTTGTAGATTTTCTGGATTAACAATATCAAACTTAGTATTAAAACATCATTGAGAAAAACATTTCAACAAACAATAATTTTACGAAATAATATTACAGTAGAATCTCGAAAAAGTTAACTCGCGGAAAAGTTAATCGCTCGGTTAAGTTAACCGAATTTCAGCTCCATGTGCCGCTCTGAAAAGTTAACTTTTCAGTTAACTTTTCTGAGCGTACGAATTTTTCAAACCAACCGCTTTTTTCGGTCAAGAAAGGGGCAATTTGGCTCCTATCAATACGATAGTGAAGACGACATTCCGTTGTCTAAATTGATTAAATCAAATAGTGCTTACGACGATACACTTCGAGAAGTTCAATTGTTGATGTCGAAGCTGGATGATAATGTTGACATCAGCATTGATGTCATTGAAAATTGTAACAAGGATCAAATTGCGGAAGCTGACGATGATTTCGAAGTTTCCGATAATGATAACGACGGGTCAATTATCGAGGAAGATATTCAACAACCAAAACTGAGCTTTTCGAAAGCAGTTGAAAGCATCAATATCTTGATAAAATTGTTTGAAAACAATAAAGATGCAAATCAGGTGGCAGACCTTGTCCATATGCGTACGAAAATGATCAAGAGCTATTGCACAAAAGAAAAGAGACAAACAAGTCTCGACTGCTTCTTCAAACGATTCCACAAAAATTAATTAATATATCGCACGAAAATGATCAAGAGTGACTGAGAACCATAAACCAGCCGGTACAATTTTTTTTGTAATGATGAAAACTAAGTCATTAAAATAAATTTAACGTGTTATTTACGAAAAATCTATACTTATTATTGTATTTTTTTCAATTTTGAAAACCACTTAGAAAAGTTAATAGTTCGAAAAAGTTAATTACCCTTGGGACATTTCGGTTAACTTTTTCGAGATTCTACTGTACTTCTATTTTTCATAGGCAAATTGTGGCTCAAACATTTTACAATCATTTTGTTCGAAAATTTATTCTTTTGACTAGTTTTTGAACTATTTCGCCAAATCCAACTGTGAACGGTCCTAAACTAAGTAGCAAGTTATTGCTTTTTACTTTGGAAAGGAAAGGAGAAGAAAACAGAGAAGTAAATAGATACCGAATATGAAACATAGCGCCATCAATATCTTCTTACATACTCAAACTCTGTATGTAAAAAATAAATTATTCTTTAATTACATTTTGATATTAAAAATATATATTCTGGAGAATTGTGATAAATATGACGTTGATCGCAGAAATTAATTTTTAGATTCTGTTCTATGCATAGTGATGTTAAAAGCTTATTTTAGGATCTCAAACACGTCTAATACTAGGTTAAAAAGGATTAACTTTTCTTGCTTTATGAATTGGCCATTGTCTACTTGTGCAAGAATTTTTAAAATTATGTATAATTTTTTTTTGTCAAAATTTGCAATTTTAAAATTACAAAAAAATCTTCCAAGAATGTGAACTAAATTAAATATGAGACACAAATCCAAAAAATAACATTATTATTAATGGCTTGAAGAACAAATTATTTTATTAAAATTTAGTTTTTTTCCAAAATTGAAATTCAAGCAAAATAAATCAACTTTTGATTTGCAGGCTCACTTTCTGGCACAGAAAGTTTCGGGTTGGTTAAAATATTTTTTAAAAAATACAATGCATACATTATGCGCGGCAATTTTCATTTTTCCAGGATTGCCAGAAAAAAGTAACTTTAATATGTTTTCAAGCTATTAAAAATATACAACATAAATCAAGTCATAAATTTTTCCTTTATGTTGGAATCTACAGCTCGTCGAAAAATGCATATTTGTTTCTAAAAATCAAAGAAAATTGAAACGGTTTATATTGATAACTTGAAAATCTTTGAAACCAAAACGTTTTGTGATAAATTGTTTGCCGATTTCTTCTTTTCTGCACGCTGGTTGACGAACAAAAAAAACAATTCATATATTCCTCGAGCATTTAATTCAAGTTAATCCTACCATTTATTTTGTATTCATTGTTTTTTAGCATATCAGAAAAACGAAGAAGCATGCGCAATACGTCTACGATTTCCAACGAAAATTCCAATAATTGTTGATCGATATGTCCGTGAATATGAGCTACCATATCTAAACAAACGGAAGTTTCTGGTGCCACAAGAAATAACCATGGCGCAATTTCTGCTAATTATTCGAAACAGATTGAACATTAATCATAACAAGGCACTTTTTTTGTTGGTCAACAATCGTACGTTGGTGCCAATGAGTAAAACAATCACGGAAATATATGAGCAACACAGAAACGAGGATGGATTCCTCTATATGACATACACATCGCAAGAAGTTTTTGGTAAGTTCAAAGAAAGTATTGCTTAGTGTTTGTTCCTTTTTGAATTTCAAATAAGTCCGTGCTCCAAATAAAAATTGTTTATTCATTAAATCGCTATTTTCCGATTAGAACACTTGTTGGCTTTCACAAATACACTGAACTTGCCCCAATATATATACATCCTTAGATATCCTTGGCTGTTCAAATCTGGAAAATTTAACTATAGATATCGCTTCTGATACTTTTCCTGCTTTTTTCATGTTTTTTCGCGAAATTTGAATCTGGAGAGGAATAGGAGCATTTTACTTTTTCAGAATAAAATCTTTATTGACTCCGGATATACGCACTAAGTAAATTTTGAAATATATTTCTGAATTCATTTCAATGTACAGACTTCGATAATGCAATATCAATCCAGTTTTACTACAGTGTAAATAGATAAAAGTTGCACTGAATTGAACGTTTAAATGCAAGCTATAATTGAATAAACCGTTCAACCTTGAATTAATACCACAAAATTCAAAACGACTCCACAACTACTAACTCTTTTGAATCTCTTGGTTATTTATGTCGGCGCCAGCGGCAAAAAGCGCCTGAAGCAAAAATATATTGTTAACAATCAGTTATAGATTATCTCCATGCCAATCATTTCAAATTACAATGTAAGCTGTCCTTGATTTCAATCAACAATTATATTCTAATCTTAACAGTATCAATGCTCTAAATATGCGTATAAATCATAAAAAAACTTATTGAACGAATAATTTCTACATTTCTTTTTTATACTAGTCGAGCTTTGAAAATAACGTGGTATTTTCTTCAAATTGGGGAATAAAAGAAATGATGAAAGATTTTTCTAAAAAAAACACTATAAAATAAAAATTGTAAAATTTTAAAAGCTGTTATTCTTGCATAAAAACACGGACGAAGCAAAAATAATTGCAACAACAATAAAAAAAACAATATTAAAGATACAGAGAGAGAGAGAACTCAGACACGAAAATTTAATCGAGAAATTTTCCCCACAAATATTTCGTTTTCTATAGTTTTAAAATAAATCAGAAAAAGCGACAAAAAAATTATTTGTGAATATCTTCCTCGTAAAATTTTACTTTCCTGTTCAAAAATAAACCTTAATTGAGTTTTTCTGAAGAAACTAAATATTGACTTGTCTTATTCCCCTTAGAATAAAAAAAAGTATGATTTAAGGTACCAGTCCACTTTATATTATTTATTATATATTGGTATGAATATTTTTTTATGTTTATAGTATTATTTTGTATTTGAATAGTATAAAAAAAATATTTTTGTTTTTTATTTATTATTCTTTTTTATAGAGGGTGCTAAAATTAAGCTCTGAAAAAATCGTTACTTCACGGCAGACAGATAATCTATGGATTGGTAGACCCGAAACAAAAAATTTAAACGGTACTTCAAAAAGCAAGGTTTTTTACACCGTAATTCACCACCGTTTTCAAAAAAAAATCAGTTAGAAAAATGGCGGACTTATGATAAAAATGTCATAAATCGACGGTTTTTCCGTAGTTTTTTAACGCCAATTTTTTTTCAAGTTTTTGCTAATATTCTGGTGGATTACGATGAATCTCTAACAAATAAAACACATCAAAGTTTTTGAAAATCGGTTCGGTAGATTCAGAGATTATCTGTTTGCCATGTTAAAAAAGATTGTTTTGCGTAAAACGTATTTAAAGTTTTTGTTCCATTTCGCTGACAAAAAATTTGTGAAAAATGAAAAATTAGACATTTTTCAAAAACACGCAATTGATAAGTACAAGTCTAAATAAACACTGAACACATGCAATAAAGTTGCAAATATAATGTCTTTAGGAGAAATCGGTAGTTTAGAGAAAGGAAATGAAAGAGACGCTACGCGGCCGACAGCTGATCGAACATCTGCAAAGAGCCGAAAACGTGCACACACTCAAAGTCAACATTTATATATTAAACTTTCGAATTTTGAAAAGATTTTTCTGGAGGTCATTTTTCAAATTCTAAGGAGTCGAAAAATGCAAAAAAAAATTTCATTTTTTGAAATTTATGAAGTGGACTAGTACATTAAATAAAAAAAACTCACTTATTCATAATTTCATTCCAAAAAGTTTCATTTTATCTATGAAACTTTGTTTAAAACTTACTTTTGGACCAAATAATTCGTTGTTTGAATACATAATAGTATTCACTGATCAGAAAAAATATCAAACTGTTGATATTACAACTAGCTTTCTAAGATATTTGTTGGAATATTGTTCCTAAATTTTCCGACAAGTAATTTTTGAACATTTGGATTAATCTTTGAAATACATTTTGGTCGCTTTGAATTATAATGATGCAAAAAATTTCAGGGATAAATTTGGCATATTAATAAGAAGCATTGGAGGAATTGATTTTTTTCAGTTGCGAATTTGAAAATGAATTAAATGTACTCTTGGTTCGTTTTGTTCAATAGACAATAAATGCATTTTCCGTCCACCAAAGCTAATGGATTTAGTTTGTGCTTCGACGAACTTATGTAGCAAAGCATTATTAAGGAGCTAACAAAAACTACATGCAAATGAAATCTTTGTAGATATCAGCGAAATTTCCTTGCGGATCTTGAAAGTCAAAAAAGAAATTTTCCATTAACCCCAGCAGCTTGCAGAACAAAAGACACCTTATCACATGGCCTGCACCCTCATGTTGGCTTTTTCTTTAATGTTGGTCATTAATCAAAATCTGTTTATTGTTCGCTTTGCCATGTTGATTTGGTTTCTTTAGCCGGCATTTCGCCCGGCATGCTGCTTATCGCCCTGTACACAAATAAATCGATTGCCGCCATTCAACGGTCGAGCGATCTGCACGGACAATGCAAAAGTGCAGAGCCGTTAATATTTATTCATGAAAAGATAAAGTTTTTCAGTGGCTGCAGCGAAAACAATAACAGATTTCTTGAACTTCCACTTTTTCTTTCTAGGCTGATCTTTGTACGGGTGATTTGCATTCAGGCGACTTGGGCGCAGCCCCAGAACGAATGATCAAGAATGGATTGACGCGTTATTGTTGTTATCGATGGTGCGACATTGTTAACTTTGTTACTAGCCAAGGTGATTTGGACTAATGTAAGATGCGCTGATGTTGGTGTGAAGCATGGTTTTCCTTTTAAGCTATCATTTTTAATCACGACTATCAATTCGAGATTTATACTTAGTCACCCATTTTTTAATCTTATTGTTAGTGTTACAGACATAAACGAGCCCTAGAGCAAATATTATATATTGTGATATATTAGGTGTAAGATCAGTTGCTACAAACAAAACTATGACTATAAAAATAAGATAAATTTGATGTTGTAAACTGTAAAATTTTCATAATTGTACGTGAATGTGGACGAAGATATTTTACTAAAATTGCTTTCAAGTTCAAATAAACAATGTTTAATTTTATTTCAATGCATGTAATGAGTTTTATCATTCATCACTACTAGTAGCCACCATCTTTGAAATATTCTCATCAGGTATTGTATTTCAGCAATGTTCAATCGATTCGATTTTTCCACTACTAAAAGGACTTGAGTCTTCTTCAAAAATGATCTTAAGGACATTTAATATACGCTTTAACTATAAAATATATACCTCTAAATTGCATGTTAGCACACTAACAATGCTGAAATATCTGAATTCAAGCTGAAGTAATACTTTAATTCACATTTTCTAAGGATTTTTTTTTCAACGTTGAGAGGTGGAAATCTTCAAAAGCTCCTGCCTCTCGGCATGCCGGATTTCTACCGACTAAAACCATCTCCGTTTCCTTCAATCACTCTCTCCATCAAATTTAGTAATTCTCCGTATTTAAAATTTCAGTACATAGTACTTCTCAGACGATAAGAATCGGTATAAGGGATAGTACCAAATTTTTAGTGTCCTTTTAGTTAGATTAATAGTTTAGACTATATGTTTATAAACTATTTCCTGTTGATTACATGTTTGGCTTTGACTTTAGTGGAGCTGATTGTATGTACTTGTAACTTACTTCGAAAGTTGGTCCTGAAGGAGATATTTTTTTAGTGTCGTTTTAAAAGAAGTTGGGTTCGCTATGTTTTTAATTTTGTCCGGTAGTGCATTGTAAAAGTTAGCTGCTTTGCTGAAGGGTTCTTCTTTTCGCCGATCAATTCTGACAAATGCGATAGCTATATTATTCATGTTTCACATTCTTTAAGTGTTTTTCCCTCAATTCTATCTAATTTCATAGTGGTGTATTCATTACGGTGTAAATTCTTATGTATGAATTTAGCTCTTTCCATGGAAATCTTGCCTTGCAAATTCAATTCTTGGGCTGTTTTGTAAACTTCGCTCGTTGGAGTAAACTTAGAAAGATTATAAATGGTTTTATACACCTTGGGTACCAGTCTGGAAATGATCATGAGGTTACCTTTAGAAGTTGGGCTCTAATTCAAGATGCCGTAGGAAATTTTGGAAAGGAGGTGCATATACATAATTTGGATTTTTTTCTTTGGAAAAACTAGAAGCGACGTAGCAGCCCAATGAAGACAGCCAGTTTTTTCCTTAGATCATTTATGTGTGGAGTCCATGTTAGTTTCTCGTCTATTAGAAGTCCTAAATATTTAATTATTTCTATTTTCTGGAGGGTTGTGTCATTGATTTTTACGTGTGGTTGTATGTCAGTCTTGTTCTTTTGTTTGAAAATAGTATATTTTGTTTTCCTCGCGCTTATTGCCAATCTACTTTGTAGAAGCCAATATCATAGTATTTACGTTTTGTTCAATTTCGAGATTAGTTTGAATTGAGTATACGAGCACAGTGTCATCTGCGTACATAACCACTTTCGCAACAAGGTCTGCTTTTTTTTATAAAGTATAAAAAACATTGGTCCTACACACCTATGCTAAATTCAGCAGTTTTACTTTTGACACCTCCAATAGGTGTATTTTGAAATCTATCCATCAAGTAACTGCGTATAAATTTATTTGCTTTTCCAACAATTCCATATTCACCGAGCCTGTTGATTAAAGTTTCTCGTGTAACTGTGTCGAAGGGTTTCTTTAAGTCCACGAAAACTGCTGCAGCGCAGTGGCCCTAATCCTAGTACTCATATCCAAATCTAATTACATCAGGAATACCTTCGCCCGTCTGGAATCCGTACTGGTTTCTATCCAAGATTTCGTTTTGCAATAAGAATTCTTTGATTCGGGAATCTACAATTTTTTCGAGGATTTTACTTAAGGAACTCTTGAAAAAATCGTCTAAGTTGCGCAAAATCATGATTCGCTGTTGTTACTTAATTTTTCAACGGTGTATCGATATCTTACTCAGTTTTTAATAAAATTTCTCTCTCAAAGCAAACAAAGATACTTACCTTCGATGCACTGTAATACATAAATACTTCCATGAAAACTTGAGAGTGCTAACCCACGTCACAAAAGCGCCCAAAGCAACGTAATATCACTGCCGCTTTCATTAAATATAAGTAAAAAAGTGATCATAACTTCCAAAAATAAAAAATATGAATAAAAACTTTGTTTAATTTATAAATTAGGAAACAATCATTATTATTAAGTAGAAAAAAATTGTTTTAAATAAAATAAACCTTCAGTAGTATGCATCGAGCATCGTGCGCCTCTAAGGCGTATGGTTATCTTCAAGGCTATTTCCAAGAGGGTTATTACTCTAGGGTTAAAAACACATCAAATGTTTAGTTGAATTTGGCAATATTAAACTGATCACCCTTGGGAAAAACGTTAGAACCGAATAGAAAACGATTGAATTTTTCGCTATCGTTTTAAATGTATCCGGATTGATTTGAATTCGCAAATCGGATAGACATTTTACAATCGAGAAAATACACCGCTCCACTTACTGTAGTCTTTGATGGCTATGATATACGTGAAGAGAATTTAACTTGAATTTAGTAATGAATTTATTAACTTGCCAGTATAAAGGAACTTCTTGTAATCTGTCCAAAACTTCAAATTGAAATTTTTAACATATCCTTATTTTTAAGGTCTAAAGCGTAATTTACAAGTATTTATAGGAAAAAAGTTTGTATGCGTGAGCGTACTTACGTGCGTGCGTGCGTTATTAGTTTTTTAGGATACTCTTGAAAGAAAAGTTGTATCGACTTCGATGTCAATCGAAGCAACAGTTGATTAGATTTTAAAAAGATTCAGTAATTTTTTTTTGACACATGCAAGGAAATTTCTGTCACGCACCATATCTCGCGAGCGAAACGTTACATTGATATTTTTAAGATGCCAACTGAAGCCACTTTCAGTTTCAGGCTTCTAAATGCTTATTTTCGCTCCCGGCCAACACAAATGATTATATCACTGGAAGTGGCTACTTTTCCCACAACAAATGAGAATGCTGCACAAGTAACAAATATGGCGGTTCCAATAACAAATCACGCAACAATTGGGGAGTGAAGTACAGTTGTAGTACAATTGGATTTATGTTCATACAGCGCTACTCAAACATGTAGTACATACTCCTGGCGATAGCATCACAGTACATGGTATAAAAACTACAGGAGGTAAACCCGATAAAAAATCGTCATCCTATTTCGCTCGCACATCTGACTCACATTGCGTGACGTATTCACTGAAATTAGGGCTACCAAAGTAAAAAATCGGAGACGGCGCGTATGGCAGCCCAAAATATAACGACATTTCACATTTGAATCTGGCGTTGCAAAAACGCCATATATTAAAATTTAGCAAATCGTCAGATAACAAAAATGAATGTTTACTGCAGTCAATATTATAGCTTAGGAAACAAACAAATATTCTCTATAGAATATTCAAATGGCACATTATTTATTTTTTTCTTTATAAACGTGTCACTCCACCCAGCAGGAAAATCACTTCTTATTTGCCGCAAAGTGTTGCTGGAATTCCTACTGGGCAAAATGTCATGATTGTCTGAACACATGACGTCATGACGGAAGAGACTACCTTGTCGTCTTTATACCATGATCACAGTATAGGTAGACCCAGTATGCAATCGAAGCCCAAAAGCTCGTATTTTCCTTCCAAGAAATGGCGCCATGTGCTGCTCATGCGCTGGCCATGTGCTTGCAAAAATTGACGAATGCTTAGCACTGCCAGATTTGCGAAGGATAAAGCATTTTCGCGGGCTTCATCTTTCACTTCAACACAAGAGACAAATTTTCAGTCATTTTGGATTTTTCTCTCAATCAATTTGTGAAAAGCAAATGAAATTTGTGTCAGCAAAGACGTTTCACCATTGTAATTCAATGAACCGAAGTTTCTAACGGCGTTTTTCGCGCCTAGCATGAAACGTGCATGGCAGTGCCCCGACCAGTAGATAGCTGCCATTTTGTCGTTAATGGCAGCAAACGTATGATAAATGGCAGCCAACATATGATGAATGTAAACAAACATATGCTAAATGTAAACAAACATTTGACGTTGGACCGTAGAACCGCGGGCCGTACTTGATAGTGCGCCTATATATGAAACATTACCTTCTGGGTGTACCTATACTGTGGATAGCATGGTGGTGATCTTTGTTTTTGCGTATTTGCAGTTTAGCTGGAACTCCGTTAACTTTAATAATAATTAATTGCAATTTATTTAGTGAAGAATCTTTTATAATTTAAAATTTTGAAATTTAGATCTCAACCTAATAGTATGTACACAGTGGATGAGATTATACCACATTTAACGATTTTCATTAATATTCTCGTAAATCTACTAGATTTTCCATACATTATAGAAGATTTGCCAATTTAGAAAATTGAAATTTGTTGAGATTTATCAGCCAGCTGCCAACCTGACGTTTACAATCAGCGCCTCTCCACCTGTCGACTTCATGCATGTCATATTTTGCTGTCATCGTCGGTCGCTTCCGAGTTACGAAACAAGTGTCCGTTGAAATGTTTTTCACGGTTTGCACGTAACTACTCTTCAAACCAAATAAATTCCCATCAAACTATAATCTTCACAAAGTGAACAGTTGTTCAATCGCACTCGGTCGCGGTGGCATCGTTCGGTAGTGAGAAGATGACAACGCCGGAGCATTAAAGATTTGTTATAAGTCGATACACGAAACCCAGAAGGCCACAAACATTGCCAGTATGTTCCTGACGCTTTATTATATGATGGCAACGTACTTGCAGGCCTGGAGGATCAAGTCCGTTTGCACCAAGATCAGACAAAAGCTGTCGGAGAGTGCCAGCGTTGTTTTTTACAATGTTCCCAATGAGGTTAACGGTAAGCGATTGCCATGATCCCGCTCGGATATTTTTTCAAACATCCTGTTTCCAGACATCTCTACCACCACGGCCACTTCTGACTTGTGCACAAATCGATCGCAGGCTCGAATTTCCGACATAATGTGGTTGCGCGACAACCAACGGGGATGCAGTCTGGTGCCCGGCCAAATCCTCTTTCTCGGGCCATGGGTCTCATTCCCAGAGCCACCAAATATGCTTCCGTTTGATGTTAGCCATGCCGACAAGAGCTTGGACCTTGATCAGAAGTGGCCCGTGCACCTCTTGCTCGAGACGGGCATAGTTCCCGGCCAGGAAATCGATGAGAACGATGTCGTGATGGTAAGAATAGTCCTAATCGATAAGTTTAAATTTAGCGGTGTCTGCTTTATCGATAACACCACCGCTTCTTCTTTATCTCAAGATTTCGCGAATATTAATGCAATTCGGGTGGTAGATTTCCAACATTCTTACGTAAGGTTACTGTTTGCCAAATATAGTCTGTCTGATAACATTGTGTTTATCAAAATTCTAAATGCTTATTTTCGCTCCCGGCCAACACAAATGATTATATCACTGGAAATTCACATATTTAATACATCAAAGCATTGCAAAACGGTTGTTTCATCTATTTGTAACCACACAGCAGGCGAGTAACAGTGTCTCTTGTATTGAAATGTTTTCCATTCTTAAATGCAAAATGCCACTAATCTGTTATTACGAAAATCCATGGGTTTATTTGGTAACAAGTAGCCTGGCATGGACCTTAACGTGTAGTACATAACAGTATAAAGGGTGTTTTGGAACCAAAAAAAAGAATATTATTCCAGTTTTACCATGTGCTTATTTCAGACAGAGACCTATGTTTCTAGACGATTTTCGACACAGAAAAAATAAAATAAACAATAACATTTTATTGGCGAAACTTCCCACTAATTAGTTTTGTCCAGAATTATCAATATTTAGATTAGTGGATACAGAATGCAGAAAGTGTTTATTAGAAAAATATGTTGAGCGTTACGCTGATCAGGTTTATCACATTATCAAGGAATCTTCGCACGGCACCTTAAAATAATGTTGTGTAATTCATTTCCGTTTCTTGCTGTTTCATATTTATAATAGTTAAAATTGAAGAAACAATTGAAATTATCGTTCTTCATGCCACAATAACACCAAATTGTCCAGGGGGACTTTCTTTCTATATATATGCCTCACAAGTCTGGGGTTATAGTAATGTCACAACCTCCCTATCTTTATTAAATGCGCAAATTCGCAGTTTTTTGAACGATTATCACCGGTAGAAACTGAAGACTCGAAGTGTGATATTTTGTTGTTGTTTTTTCAATTAGCGGATTGTTCGCCTGATTTTTCTATTAGAACATTGCATTTAACAAGTTAAAGTCTACTCAATGAGCTTAACTTTTCTTTAATATCCACAAAAATAGTCTGATTTGAAGATAAAACATGTGTAGAAATATCTGAACAATGATGTAATTAGAATGGCCAAAACCAAGATCGATTTTCGAATAAAAATGGTATACCAGTCTCCCGCTATAGAGGCATTCCCTGACATAAGTGTGAGCAGCGAGTATTGCAATCAGTTAAACATTACAAGCAAAATCTTATGCTTCAACAGTTCGATAAAAGTTAAACAATTTTAAAAAGAGAATGATCCAAAATTAAAAAGCAAAAATATATGATTGACTGGAAAAATACAAAAGAATAATTCCCATACCGGGAATCGAACCCGGGCCTTCTGGGTGAAAGCCAGATATCCTAGCCACTAGACCATATGGGATATGTTTTGTGGTGTGGAAATGAAACCTATGTAGTACATATGTACTTTATATATGAATGCAGGTTTAAAAAAAGAAGTGATTTTTAACCCTCTTGCACCAGATGATGACATGATCAAACTATGTTTAAACAAATAGTAAAATTTAAGACACAAACAAACATCTAAACGAAGTGCTGAAACAGAACGAAAGTTCTGTGCCAAATGCTACTCCTAAAAACATTATTCATTACTTATCCATTTTGTGTCAATGGATATCGATTGTCGGGTAAATGCAACATCCTCTAGAATCTGACCTAGTAGTCGATATTTGAGAATATAATATATATATAATGCCACGTAGTTTCAAGTTAGCCTTGCAACAACAACATTCGAAAAAAAAATTTAAAAGTGAGATTGATAATATACAATAATATTATTAACTTACCTTAATCTCTATCATATGTACCGCAAGCATTATGTAGATTACGGCTAGTCAAAGAGCGGGTGCGGTTGCTTGACATCACTACCAAAAAACGGTCACAACGCGGCAAAATTCAGTTCAGTCGTTGCGGGATTGAAAACCACATTCAAAAATCGTCAAATCTCGATTTCGACAAAGATATCGCGTAAGTCTTTTTGCCTTCCAAGCATCGATATTAATGATAATTGGAACTCATGAGCGTAAGTGAAAACAAGCCGCGAAGTGCGACCCTTGAGGTCCACACGGTCAACTTCCCAGTAATATCTAGATAAACATTAAAAATATTAAATAATAATAATAATAATTTTGAAAATAGTACTACTTTAAATAACAAGCCGCAAGGTGCGACCCTTGACGTCCACACGGTCAACTTCCCAGTAATATCTACATAAACATCAACAACATTACAACAATGAGAGGTATTCATAGCAGTAACAGGAATGAATTAATATGAATCAAATCGTCTACGGAAGGGTCCATTGATTACGTAAGGCTTTTGGTCGATGAGAACAGATTGAATATTCACGCGGATCAATCGGTGGGGGCCTTTTCGGTCTTGAAAATTTTTGTTGGTTTTCAAAATTTAAGCGGTTTTTTTTAATTAAAAGACTATTAAAACTATCAAAAACCTGCTCAATGTATGCAATATTTTAAAACTTTGATTGAATTTACAACATTTTTTTAGAATAAAAGATATAAAGCATTCGTATGAACCCTCTTTACATGGTAACTTTGAATGATTTTTTTATTTTTTATTTAGTTTTTTTTCATAATCATGGAATAAAATTTTGCCGGTTTCTCTTCAAAACCTGATAAGAATGTATAAATTTTAAAAACAGTTATTAATGTGCTGTGCAAATCAGGTTAAAAAATATTTTTTATGAAAAAAATATATTCTTTTGCATTTTCTTCTATTAAATTAAAAAAAGGCTGAAACGAGTTTTTATAATGTTAAAAACTTCACAAAGATGTTAATACACGTCAACTGACACCTTAATGATGCAAATATTATATCTGGGTCGTGAGATATAGTGAATGATAAAAATGACCTTGAAAATCATGATGACTTTTAATGATTTTTTATTTTTAATTTAATTTTTTTCTTTATCGTGAGAAAAAGTTTTGATGATTTTTCTACAAACATTGTTTGGAGTATGTAAATTTTATAAACATTGTCTACTACATTTCGCAAATCAGGTTAAAAATTTATTGTTTATGAAAAAAACCTAATTTTTTGCACTTTTTTTTCTTAAATTAAAAAACGGCTCCAACGATTTTTTTTAATGCAGCAGATTTACAAAAATATTAATACGCGTTCATTGACACCTTAATAATGCAAATCCTATGTTTGGTTCGTGAGATATAACGCATGACAAAAATAACCTTGAAGATCATGATGACTGTTAATGATTTTTTATTTTTTATTTGATTTTTTTTGTGGTCAGTAAAAAAAATTTTGATGGCATTTTTAAAAAAACTGTTTGAAGTATATAAATTATATAATGATTGATTACTTGGACTTGACAATAAGGTTAAAAATTTATTGTTTTTGAAAAAAATCACAATTTTTTGCACTTTTTTTAAAAAAATTAAAAAACGGCTGCAACGATTTTTTTCAAAATTTGTTTCAAAATTTGATAGGTTCACACAAATGTTTATACGCGTTGATTAACAGCTTAACCATGCGAATCGTATGTTTGGTTCGCGAGATATAATGCACGACAGAAATGACCTTGAAAATCATGATGCCTGTTAATGAATTTTTATTTTTTATTTAATTTTTTACGTAATCATGAGAAAAAGTTTTGATGTTGTTTTTACAAGCACTGCTTGAAATATATAAATTTTATAAAAATTGAATACCGTGTTTCGTAAATCAGGTTAAAATTTTTTGTTTATAAAAAAATCCCTAATTTTTTGCACTTTTTTTTCTTAAATTAAAAAACGGCTCCAACAATTTTTTTGAAAATTTGATAGATTCACACGAATTTAAATACACGTCGATTGACACCTTAATCATGCAAATCGTATGTTTGGTTCGCGAGATATAACGCATTACAAAAATGACCTTCAAATGGTCAAAACAGTAAACCCCCCCGACCGAAGTATCCCAAAAACTAATCAGCTCTTAAGATTGCAAAGACGCTTCGATTGACACCTCAACCAAGTCGATCGGACTTTGTTTACGTGAGTTATGCTCGGAGAAAAAACTGTCCACGAACGTACACACACACACACACACATACGTCTCCCTTTCTAAAAACACTTTATATATACTCTATAGACCTCAAAACGTAAAGAAATGTCGAAAATTTCAATTTCGATTTTCGAGGCGATTACAAGAACTTCCCATATACTGGGAAGTTAAAAATAAAATTATTCAATTCAGCAATTGCCGTATTTATCGTAAATATTAAGATTTTAAAGAAGTTTACTACAATTAAACTTATATAATATGACCACACATAGTTCGAAGCTTTTCTTCGGCTCTTTGAATTTGCTTTATGTGCAATACAAAAAAATACCTTTGATTTTCGTTTGTTTGTTCACATATTCGTAAATTGGGAAGCTTTGTCGCAGCACAAGAGGACATTTTCAAGGCAAATGTTGTTAAACAATTTTGTTAGGGGCGTCAAAATCAATCAAAACGCAACTGCTGGCTTTTTTGTTGTCTTACTTTTGCCAAAATGGATAACTGCGCATTCAATAGATTGTACCAAACTAGAAAGTTTTATTTTATTTGTTTGAGCATCCTATGTGGTATATGTTTATTGTATTTACTAAATGTTAAATAATGTGCACATCTTCATGCCTCTCAACTGAACAATTGAATTCGCTTTTTGTTTTATCTGAAATTTAAATTAACTTAAATACAAAATAATTAAAAACCGAAAGTATAAATGTAATAGTGTTATATTTATTTCGTGAATTATTTATTCAATTTCTATTGTTTGTATCAGCCGGCCCTCCAATTAGGGTTGCCAGCCAGAGAGACCCATTTAAATTAACAAATTGCATAATAAAATAATTTCTTTCTTAAATTTCCACAACTGAAAGCGTTACTCACACGCTCACGTTGATAATATGGGTATACAAAAAATGCAAGAAATATAAAACTGTAGTTAAGTTGAATCCAATTAACTCATGCTGTAATTTTCAATAGAGAATTAAGTTTTTCTCGAAAATGGTTTCAAAACATATTTAAAAATTTGCAGATAGAAGATTATGGACGTCCCATAGCATGGAAAGTGGATTCGAATTTCGCAATATTAATCGAATCAGATGTGCATCACTTCACAAAACTAGTCATGACAACTTTCATGCAAGACAACCTTTTAATAAACGATAAGCTTCCACTTTTACGTATAGAATGTACGACCGAAGTCGTGATATATTTTGCAATGGTAATTAAACTTCGTTGTTTATTTTACAGCCGTCATATGTGATGGCGATCCTCAGCCGTTTCATCTACTGAAAAATCATCTTCGCAAACCTCAAACATGTCGCGCAATGCGTCATTTGAACATGAAAGAATGGGAGAAACACCTAGCAGGCCTACGAAGCCTTAGTGTTTTAGCAAATCAAGCCACCGAATATGAGTATAATAAAAATCGTACCGAAGGAAAAACGGGAATCGTAAAACCCGACTTGATACCGTCGAAGAAAGTAGACGATACTGACTCGATGACAAAAGTCAGTCCGTCTAGAAATTTGTCGCCGAGATCCAGTCCCGCCAAAATCGAAGCTAAGGTCAGTCCTCTTCGCCATTACGAAGAGCCCAATGACGAAATTTTAGAAATAAAGCATGCTTCCTTAAACACTTCAAAACATTCAACACCGAATGCATCGCCGTTAAAAATTAATAAAAGTGGTAGTCCAAGTCATATAAACTCTGCTACTGTCACTGAATCGGAGCCACCATCGCGGAATATAGAACTCAGTCCTGCTCCTGAAATAGTGGATCTGGCTCCGAGCAAGGAAGCACCTGAACCGGTGTCTGTCAGCAAGGATAATGTGAAGCGTCCTGTTTTGGTGCGGAAAAAGGGCAGTTTGAGTGATTGCAAACCACCAAACGTTCTTGTATACTCAGAAAGTAGCACTGCCAAAGATAGCGTTATAAGCACTTTGAAGGATATTTTGGAAGTTGATATGTAATTTTTTTAAGCAAAATACAAAGCCGAAAAATAAAATATAGTAATGCGGTGACACTTTCAGGTATACCATATATCCACTCACTGCTCAACAGGCTCAACAAAAAATTTGGATGGATAACACATGCCTTTTAATAATTTGTGGTTCCGTCGACAAGGAAATATCCAATATTTTATTGGATTATTTTTTGAAGGGTGGAAAAGTGTTGTCGCTGTGCTCCGATATGCTACACGTAATACTTCCGAATTATCGTACAGCCGAAGTGAGTGTTCATTTAATTGGATTTTCTCGGGTTTCTTTATCATTAAAAAGTCCATCGACAGAAAATCAATTAATCTTTAACTTAAATTCGCATGATTATAAATCGTTTGATTCAATCACATTCAATATTTAGGTACGTGAACAAGAACTTGCTCAATTTTCATATGGTAAATGGCAAAAAGTTAAAATGATGCATCACATATTTTGTTATCAACCGTCTCCCGTAAAAAAACACTTCTCCAACGACAGTGACGATCCAACGCCGCCACCATCGAAGAAACCGTAAGTTAATATCTATAGCTAGCTTCGACGTGAAAAATTTGTAATTTTTTTTGTAATGTAAATAATCACCTTTTTATCCTAACACGCGAGAATGAGAAGATGGCTTACAAAGACAGAAAAACAGAACACGCAGGCATTCAATCATATGAAAAATAATTTAACACTCGAAGGATATTTTGTAATTAAACTACTTACAATACTTCGATTTAGCATCGTTGTAAATTTCAAATGCATGAATTCGATGTAATCATGCTATTTATCTCATATGAAATGTTTGCTTAATTTCGCTGTAATAATTAAAATTTATCGCTAATTTAAAGCTACAGCTTTTTTGCTAGCAAATTAATAGGACAATATACAAAATATTGACAATTTCATTCAAAATTGATTGGCACATTATGGCCTATATTTGCTCATACTGATATTGCGTAGATTTTGTAGCATTAACCGTTTGCTACCTTCTTCTGGGATGATAGAACGCAAATAGTATTCATTAATTTCATTGAATATATCGCTAAAGTCATGCAGAACTTTTCATGCATATAGTTAAAATACTACACCGGAAATTGGAAGGATTTTTTTCTTGAAAATCGTACACCTAACATATTAATAATCCGTACATTATTCATTGCTACAATGCTACATAAAAATATGCAAGGCAAAATAGCGTAAATTACACGTCTGTTTAAAATAGTCAGAATATTGTTTGTTATTTTATTAAAAATGTGTTCGAATTTTCGATTGCTTTTTAAGCCGCTGGCATTGCATAATAGGTATGTCATGAGCTTGGAATAGAAAAAGGTTCTTCATTACGAGTGTTTGAGCTTTAAAATTGAATAAAACTGTTGTCGGATATGGCGAAAATTGGTAATTTGAATGAAGTGCATTCAATAAAATTACTGTTTAGAAATGATATCGTTCAAATAGCATTCACGGCTTTTTTGCAGTATTTGAACTATAAAGACTATTTTTTGATAACTTTGCCACATAAATGAGACTGAATTCCACCAAGAATACAAATCATGCTGTTTTAGAGGTTTGGAATGGATGTTGGGTAATTGGTGAGGAATAGTGATTTAACGTAACCCCGAATAATAAGGTCCAGGCGGACATTGAATACCCGCTCTTCTCGGAATCGGGCGACGAACAAAATTAACTTGTAATAACTCTCATGTTGCCTACCCAGTTGGCCCACATTGGTCCATTCCAAAGAAAGTAAGACCCGATAATGATGCCCAATTAACATCTACACCAAACTGTGTGTTGTTGATAGCTCTAAGGTCACTTATGGTTGGCTATTGCCCCAGATTCAAGCGATTGTTTATATTCACAAATTCATTAATACGAAAATGTGCTTCTTCGCTGATGATTTTTTTCGCTCAATAAGACATCCATTTTATTAAATTTTCGCAATTAAGACGCGTTCGTAAATCGTGTACATTTCCATGGTGAGATGTTGACTACGATAAAAAACAATCGTTAAAAAATACCAACACTGTCATTTGAAACATAAAAACTAAGATTGCCAAGGTTCTAATACTCTTAATGAAAATCTTTCTAAAAATGATTCATTATACTCTAGTTATTCAAAAAAAAATCATACACATCTACCGACATATAAAGCAGTAAATAAAGAATCTTTAGTTAAAAAAGATATTGATAAACAACTAGACTATTTTGGATATTTCTGACTTAATGATTCGTTTAAATCGCTTCAAACGAATTTTCTGCCACATCCAAAACTTTATTTAATTCTATACAAAGATCAATCTAATCTTAACAAACAAGCTTAAACAATTTTTAACTGTTTTTCTCTCGTTTTCTTTCTTTTCATTTATGTTTATATTCTTACGTTGGCGACTGGTATTGATGTTGTGATTTCAATTCGCCTTTGTTCATATCGAAATGCTATTAAACCCAAATTAATTTTTCAATTCTGAATTGAAATTATCGTAAATCCAATTAATCCTGAATTTCCAAAAAAAAAACTTCCTTTATTACTTCATTTCGAAATTCATTTGATGAACACAAATTTCTAAAAAAAAAATCAAAACACATGAAAATACCTTGCCTGCCTGCCGTTCGTTGTTTTTGTCTCAATCTCGGCGTTTTCAAAATTACTCGTGTGTTTGTGTGTGAAAAACATGGCATGGTGATTTCGGCTTAGAGCTCTAGTGTGTCCAAGGTCCATCGAAGTACCTGATTTGGAAGGCGGAATGCACAGTCTGGATGTGAAAGTCTTGGGCACCGAAGAAACCTGGAATACGCCTAGTTTGTTGCTGGTCAGCAGCATGAAAACAGGAGGCAAATTTGTATTCTCACAGGTAAATGCTTCGTCAATTCGTATTTTAAGGAACTTGTTTGATTGCTCTCAAAGGTTCATCTGGAGTCTGATCCTAGTCAATTTGAATCAGACGAAGTGAAATATGCTGTCCTTAAACAAAACAACAAGGCTCGCTTGGAAATTTTCTCGGATCTTCTGAAGTCGCACCTAAGCACGAGCGTTCAAAAAAGCCTTGGCAGTTTCGATGTCGAAAAACTATACAAAGCTGCTTATTTTCTTGGCCGTCATGAAGTACGCTTTTAACTTCTTGCTGCTTTCAACGTTTATGAATTTCTTATTGTTTCAGTCGAAATTTGAACTTCTCAATCGACTTAAGCCAGACATGGTGTCTGATAATTTGCTGAACACTCCCAAACTGAATGTGAAATTTTGCGAAAAGAACGAAAAACCACCCAACGCCACTTGCACATTGCTCCCAATATTAATACATTCTTGCCCAGAAGATTTCTCAACCGTCGATTACTTTGATGTATGTGAGCCGTGTTCACGAATGAAACCCATGCTAATTGAACTCTCATTTGTTTAGAGCTTAAAGTCAAACAGTGTTGGACGACTTGTGATATATGCTCCTGTAATATCCTCTTCCATGCATTTAGTCAATGACTTGACGTTAACACAGGGAATCGCAGTTATACCACGACGTCAAACGTCTGGCCAAGGCAGAAGTAGTAATCAGGTAAATATGACGAAAATTCAACAGCAAGAAAACATTTAATATTTAATTAATTTTTACTAGTGGCTGAGTCCCGATGGTTGCGTAATGTTTTCCTTGCAACTGCACATCCCAATCAACTCGAAACTTGGACAACGTATTTCTCTTCTGCAGCATTTAATTGCCACTTCTATTGTTCATGCTGTGACTGGTCAATCCGGCTACGAGGTAAGTACTTGTTTTTATTTACTATAAAGTTAGTTGTTCAGGAGAGTATTGTGTGATTTTGTAGTTAGTTTATATGCTCAGCATTAGTTCTTAATTTCACACAATTTTCTGTGATAAAATATAGACTAGTATTAGCTCCGTGATTTTTTTGTTTGAAAAAGGATGATTTATGTATTGTCATTGTAAATGCTGTTGCAGATAGCACTTAAGAACACTTAAGTCGTGTATTTTTGCTCATTATATTCAGTTACCTTACAGATAAAATTCATTTCTCTGATTTCTAACTAGAAATTCTTAACTGCATCACATAATAAACAGTATGTTGACCTAAAAACCCATTTTGTGTGCAAATGTTTCTTTCCTGCTGTTTACTATCGGAATTAATACTGGACGGGAAAATCCAATTGCATAGTAGGACCTCAATTTAAAGTGAGGAAAGGCTATTCCAAAGCGTATTGTTAGATGTATACAAGGCGACTGATTGACGGACAGTTTATGGTTTTTCTGTATGTGGATAGGAGAGTTGAAATACGAATTAGATGTAGTACTAAGAAATGTTAAAATCATAAGATTCTTACTGGGATGAAAAATTCCGAACAAGGGAAAGTGTCTTTATAAGAGATCACGGCATTTTGACGCTTTTAGCATAACATTAGCATTGTGCTGGTCGAATTGAAATTTACTATCGAAGGTAACAGCAAGGTCAAAAATAATCAACCGTAGTTGGATCAGTTTTAAGAGACAAGATAATTTTATAATCCCTCATTCAACACGGTAGTTACGTTTTGCGAAAGTTCCGTGTTAATGGAAATCGTGTTAATTGGGACACTTGACTCATATAAAAGCCGGGGTTACGTTACTTATCACCAAAATAAATAGGCATCATTTATAACAAATATATAAAAAATTATTTCCACTTATAAAATAACATTAATTTCTGTGACAGAAAACATAATTAAAATCAAATGAAAGGATTTCTTTTCATTAAATATGTACTTAATAATATCGAAAATAAATCAATAGCTACTTTCCAGAATCCTTTTCGATTATTCTGTCAGATAAATCCTGTAATAGAGGCTGTTTCTTTGCAAGCGGCTGATCGCCATTTTTTTCTCAATAGCAGACGATGAAACTGATAATTGTTGCACCACTGCAAAGTCCGTGATTAATGACTGCTTTCTCCGATTTGATAATTCCTTGTGAAGTTCGGTGTAGGATGCCAAAGAATTTTGCAAATCACCTCGAAACCTTTGACTTCGTTTATCACGAGGGTCATTTTTATCGAAAAATTCTCTTAATTTATCCGCTAGGCCAAATCTTTCCCTCAAAGCACTTAGAGTCATAGCAGGTATGGCTGCAGAATCATTTTTCGAAGTTTCTGAGGTGACAACACCATAGTCAAGAGCACCTAAAAATTCTGCTCGTTCAGACCTTCATCTTGAAACAGTTCCTCAACTTTCGCAATGGTCATATCTTCTGAACCTTCACCTTCCATAGGATGAGCTATGTTCAAAATATCTGTGTAGAGTATAGTATAGTATGCTGTGAGATTCATATTGTCATTATGAACTGCTTCTGGCCAAATATGCTTCCAGCATTCCTTCAATGTTGATGTGCGCAAATTTTTAACCGCCATTGATACTTTTTGTAGCTTTGCCAGGCCATGCTCAAGGATACAAGAGAGTCTGCTTCCATCCTTTTTAAAATTTCCCCAAAAGCATGTTTGATATAATAGCTCTTCTCATTTTTGAATATAAATGTACGATGAGGCATTTTTTCCAATACAATCCAGTTTCGTCAGCATTGAAAATTTGGTCTGAGGTGTAACCGTTCTCGTTGATGATTTTCTTTAGTTCATCTGGATATTGCTTAACCCTTTCTGTATCACCCGATGCACTTCTCTCTGAATCTTGACATTGTGTAACGAGTTTCGTGCTTTAAAATGCTCGAACCATCCAAATTGGGGAATTATTTGACTGAAAGTCGAAGGAGTTTTTTCGTTTAGTTGCTCAAAAATTCGTATGGCGGCTCGGTCAGAGTAAAAGCTTTCATCATTACACTTTTCCTGTAAGACATTTGTCATTAAATCTAATAACAGGCCAAATGGCAACTACACGTTATGGGGAATTCACTATTGAATCGGAGTTTAAAAATAGCGGGTAACATTTGCGGCCTAACTCCTTGTTTCGCCGTCTGTAGCAGCAAATCTAATCTGCTTCGATCATCTTTGTTGATACAGAGAGCAGCAACCATCCTTTATGTTCTACCTCCATATCTATGCGCATTTCACACATTACCATTTCTCTGCAATAAACGCATGCAATCGGAGCTAAGTATCCCAGTTTCCTACTGTAATTGGTAGCCTGTTTTTGTTAACACAGATGATCACCACTCGTTTAAATTGTCTTTACAGCGCTGAAGCGCAAGAAGAAATTCTTGTCTTTCGCCCTATAAATGAAAATTATCTTACCAACAAGCAAGAAATTCGCTTGGTTTGCGGTAATATTAATTAATAGGTATTACTCAATGCGGATTCGATGGTTATGTACATACATATTTAAATTTTTATACGTATAGTCACAAGTTTGAATTCGTGTTAAAACGAAACCGTGTTAATAGAGTGCCGTGTTAATTGAAGGATATCTGTAATTATCAACAATTTTCATTTGATTGTTGAATAATAATAATAATTAACTTGATTCAGGTTCAAGTGCTTGGCAGTTATAAATTGGGTTCCGAAAACTTCGGAATTATCTAGATACAGTTGCAGGAATCCAGAATAGAATCTTGGGAAATACTTTGCCAGAGTGAAGACATGACTGTTAAGGTTGCAGTGTATTTGCGGCTATCCAACATGAATACCATACCATTTCAGTTTATTCCCAAACATAATATGATGAAAGGAATCAAAAACCTTAGGCAAGTCACGCAATCCGTCTTCTATTTCCTTAAGATTTGATGTTATTGATGCTATCGAGGCAAGGAAACATTAAACATTCGGATCAAGTTATTCGAACAAAGAGAAGCGTTTCATTATTGATGCATTGATAGCCGCATTTTTATTCATTCCTCTATAATTTAAAGGTATTTTGAAACTCTCCAAATGTCTTCTTAAAAGCGTCTGTGTTAATGACAAGCTTCATAATCAATTTCCGAATACTACTATGTTTTGGTCGCATTTTATCGCTGCATGATAATTTCAGCATCAATTCCATTTAACGTCAATTATTCTGATCAAGTGACATTATGCACTTATAAATACATAAAAGCTTTCAACAAATTATAAGAAAGTTAAAAACCACATTTAGTACAAGCCCAACAAAGAAATCGGGCAGATAAATCGAAATATATTTGCCCACAAATGATTGAGAAAATCTAGATTTGATTTATATCCTGCATCCTCTTGAATATATCAATATCCAGTTGATTAATAGTCTTAAACGACAACGCTTTCTGGCTCTAATGCGAAACAACTTCATCCAATTTGTAAAAAAGAATTAATAATACCATACAAGTGCGTGTAGTTATGAGTATATATTTTAATAGTTGTATTTATCGCCCGCTTCATAAATCCATATTAATTTCAACATTTCTCATTCGTTCAATTGATTTTACTTTCACAAATAAAAAACTTTTCTTACTTTCAATTAAATTGTCAACAAATTCGTCCGTGGTTACCTTTGATTTCTCACGTAGTCCCACAACGGTAATTTTTTTTGTCCAGAAATACTACGCTTAGCAATCCGTTATAAGCATGTTTGCAATAACATTTTTTTGTTTTATTTTGAAGTAACCATGTCACATAATTAGTTTATTTTACAATTTATATTTTTTTCAACTTAATCCAAAGAAATAGATCTAAGCTGACCCAATTATTTAAACACGTTGCCGCACACGACGGATATGGCCGTCCTGCATGGTTTCGCCGTAACGATCCAGGCCGTCATTTCTTTTGGTAAAAGAAGAAAGTAACGATTAGCAAATGGCGGTTATGACCGTTACGAGTATTCCTGAAAATACGCGAACAAATCTACAATACAAACATAATAAAACGACATGCGTTTCAGAGGACGATTCCATAAATACGAGTGTGCGGCAACGTGTTAAGGAATGATGTAGAAATTTGGTGATGAATACGATGAATGAGCCCGCATGATTTGGTGAAATCTACTAGCAATATTTTTTTCGTAATTTACATGTGGTATTTGCAATGTTAGAATATTTCGCAATCAACAATGGATTGCATATACTTGTAAAAAGGCGAGACATTTCTTGACCATGGCTAAAAAGTAGCTCCCGTCGTTATGTAGCTTACATACTTTAATCTGATGGCGTCATCTCACTCTGCCCTGAACCGCAATCGATGATAACCAGCTTCCAAACACATCACAGATTCATAGCGAACGACACCAAATCAAAGTTGTAAGTGAAAGTCCCCTAGAAAACCGATTCCGCCGAACGCGACAATTGCACCGGGTGCGAGGGACTGCGAGCCAGACGTTTCTTGGGCAGACGTTCGAGCAGTGTTAGCAATCTGGAGAACGGCGGTCTGTCGTCTGCTTGAAATGACCAGCACAGCATCAAGATATCCTTGACATCGCGCGATGTCTGCAAATTGGCCAAAGTCTGCTTCATTCCGCGCCCCACTTGCCAGATTATCGACTCGGATGCCTGCATTTTGAACGGAAACTCGCCGCACAGCAACTCGTACCATACTGTGCCAAATGCGTAAACGTCTGATGCCTTGGAGAACGGAAGGATCTCTCCGATGGGCCGGAATGGCGAGAGAGTTCGTATCAATTCGGGCGACAGATAGCAGAGCCATCCATTGGGTATACATAAGCCTAGATCACAGTACATTAACTTTGTTGAGCTAAATAACCCGAAATCCGTTATTATCACTTTCCCGTTCTCCAGGAAGATATTCTTGGTTCGCAAATCTTTGTGGAAGATGCCGCGGGCATGCAAGTATCCCATTCCCTGCGAGATCTGTTGCGCTACAAGTGTAGATCGATTCAAGTTGAACTTGTCCCTTCGAATGTGAATGTATGTGTACAGAGTGTTGCCTTTGCACAGGGAAGTCACGATCGCCAGGAAAGGCGGGTTCATGCAGGCACCCATGAACAGCACTAAATTTTCGTGACGCGTCTTTTTGAAGGTAGCGACTTCTAGCTTGAACGCATCCAATGTTTGGGCATCGTTCAGGTAGTCCTCTTTCAGCAGTTTCACCGCCACATCGCCATGCCAAAGCGCCCGATGCACAGTGCCGAAGCGACCTTTCCCGATTTCCTCCAACAGCTTCAAATCTCCGTACGGAATATCCCACTCTTTTAGAGACAGAGAATTCTGTCGAGGCCAGTTGCCCGAGTCCCCTTCTTCCGTAGAGTCTAAGCGAACGGGCGTCCGATCCGAGTCCGTGCTGGCACTGGTGCTCCCGGAAAGGGACACGGTCTTGTCACTGTCGTTGCTGCGATGAGTGTCCACTAGATCGGACAGGGGCGGCGCCATTGCATTGTTATTCATACTATACTGATGCAACTTGCCCCCTGCTTTGGATTGGAAGTGGTTGCTCGAAATTGTTGCCGAACTAGAGTTTGGCGTGCTACTCGTTGTAAGAGGAGACTCGAGGACTCCACTTGCTAGCTTTGAATGGTGCATGACATGCACATGTGCCGGGTGGTGTGCGGACGATGCCGAGACCTCGGGGAAATTGAATTGACTCGAAGTTTTGTGAGCGGAAGATGGAGTGGTCAGTTGGGACACAGCGTGCTGCTGCGTGTGCTGGTGATGGAGCGCGTTGAACAGAGCTGGACTGGATGGCGAAGAACTGTTGCAGCTGGAACCCGGCGAGCTGCTATCTGGGGCATGATATGCTGGCATGGGATTTTTAGTCATACGGCCGGCCGTCAAGTAGCCACTACGAGTTCCCAGATTCGGCGACGTGTTAGGCATGAATACGTCGCCGGACTGTAGTGTTCGCTTGAATTCGTCGACGAATTCGCGAGGCAAACCGCACGAAGGGGGCACATTCGGCTCGCAGTCTTTATGGCATCGATATTTACATTCCTTGCACTTCAGACCGAAGAACATTTGCTTCTGGCAGAGATCACAGGTAGACATTACTTTAAACACTTTCGTAAAGCGATGCGTTATTTGGTGGCCCATGCCCAACGACACGATTGGGGTGCAGGGCGACCGAGGAACTGTCAGGTTGTTTGTGTTTTCCACCACAATTTCCGCGTTGTACGGGTAGTGGATTTGCGATGGCAGATCTGGGCCCGGCTCTGTGTGGAGGCGCGTCCGCGGAATCGGGTGATGGGTGTATGTCGTGGTTTGGGCAGTGCTTTGCGACTTCTGCTGCACGTTGTTGTTGCTGTTGTTATTCGCTGCGGGCTGCTGCCCATTGTCCTGCGTCAGCTGCAACTCGTGACTCTTCGACTTGGTCAAAGGCGCCATCGGGTCCTGGTTTATATTGTTGCCACTTCCAGTCATCGACGCAGCCGACTGCGAAGAGGGTGTGTGCGACGGCGTTGACGAGTGGTAAGGCAGTCCTGTCTGATGAATTTTCTTTGGTGGCGGGGTACCCGACTTGCGATGCATTACTTTTTGGTTGGAATTGTTGTTACCGCTGCTGCTGCTCAGATTATTCAAGCAAGGCGAGTTCGGGGGCGACGGCGACGGAGTCAAAGTGTGGGTGGAAGTATGCATGCCATCCTCAGGAGTCGTTATCGCCGATGGCGACTGAACTAATTGTTCCCCGCTGCCACTTATCGGGGACTGTCTCGCCTTGTGTATTTGCTTGACACCTGGTCGATTGTTTCGCGGTGAGGCGAATCCCCCGACATTGTTCAGGTTTCTGTGATGATGCGCGTGATGGTGCCTGTCCCAAGAATCCCAATACAAACTATCTGGTTCCTTGCTTCCCTCGCGCAGAGCGTCTCTGCACTTGCGGAGATTCAGGATGGCGCAGCTGAGTCGTCTGTGTTCTTCGTCCCTTAGGTTTGTATTACTCGACAACATCTCCCTTAGTTCGGACTCGGACATCTCCAGGAGCTGCTCCAGCGTGTTCAGCCGCTGCAAGCATATGTTCAACGAGTCCTGGCTGAGGCCCACGACGCGTAGCCACTGCCGCAGTTCAGCCCCTGATGCGGCCAACCCGCTGCTGGGTATTCGCTCGGGCAACCGCGCCTTCGTCAACAACAGTTCGGAAAACATTCTTACCAGCTTCGTTTCCAAGGAGCGGATCTCCTGTTGCGTCAGCGACGCACTTGTCGCGCATTGCGTCCGGAGTCCTTCCAAGCGGTCCGCCGAGATGTCAATCATGCTCTGGATGACATCCAGGCCATTTGCTTCGGACGCCACCTCCATCCTTCTGTTGCACACGCACCGAAAAAAGAAGAAACGGAACAAGGTGTAAATATCGATTTTCTCGCGCATCGGCCAACTTGGCCACTTCCTATCTGGACTTACAATATTCTCTCGCCAAAACAGAGCCCGGGAGGCACACAGTTCGACAAAAATAAAAAACCTCCCCGTACTGACGATTCAGATCGCGAAATCGATTTTCCATCTAAAAAGCGATTCCATGAGCACTGCCTTCCCGTGATTTTCTTTGCGTTCCTTATCGGCTAATCTCGATCACGACTTTTTTACGTAACCGCAACTGCATTGACCGATTCCGCCGCCAGCACAAACATTGCATCGAAGCTGGACTCAATTAAGACGTACTAAAATTCGACTGGCCCAAGGAAATCACGCACAATAAATAAACTCTTGTCCGGTTTCCGAACAATCGAGGGGGAAACAAGAAAAATCAATCGCCGACGACGGCTGTCAGTTGTGCACTACCACGGCGCCATCTTTCTTTCGCGGGGTGGTTTATTCGGGCAGCACGAATCCTAGCAGTGGTGAATTCGTTTGTGGTGAGAAAAATCACAAAATGAATTTGATGACGGAATGATATGAAAAACTTTTTGATTTTCGTAAAACAAAGGCAGAAAAATAAAAAAATTGATATAAACATAATTGTGCTGCTCACCGTGGCCTGCCAACATGGAGAATGTTTGAATCTTGAAGTCGGTTGTATTAAAAATAACCGTTAATCTACCGTTGCTCATTTTTTAGGTAGTCTTAATACTGGTTTTTGTTCGATATTTAAATGCTTTATCATCTGGAACGTCTTAAATAGAAAGGCTTTATGAGTATAGAAAAAATACAAGTGCAGCAGGCAAAATTGGCTTTCATTGGTAAAAATGCGATAAGGCGACAAGAACAGGTACTTTTGTCGCCTTTCCACTTCCCAGCGTTGGAAAAAACAGTAACTTTAACTTACCATTATTTTTGTTTTGGGAGCGCAAAAAAGTAAATTAACTTTTTATTTTAAGATGCGTTATGCTTACTGTTCAAAAAATTTAAAAATACTTGCTTAGATATACCATACTATATTTCTTTGAACTTACGTGCGTATCCCCGAACACTAATATTATAATCCTTTTACAGAATATCGACGTAGGACTTAAATGGCCAAACGACATCTACGCCAATGGAGTTACCAAAATCGGTGGCATCATTGTCAACGTAAAGATGCTGGATAAAACCGCAATATGCAACGCAGGATGTGCTATCAACCTCTCGAATTCCACACCAACAACTTGTTTGAACGATCTGATCAAAGACTACAATCGAAGCAACAACTCAAATCTTTCTCTGCTTACATATGAAAAAACTTTGGCATCAATATTCTCAGAAGTCGAACGTTTGATGGAGAAAATCGAATCGGCAGGCATATCACAGCTTCATGATTTATATTACAGATATTGGTTGCACAGGTTAGTTGTTCTTTTGAATGTGTGTGCATACGAGTACCTTACACTACTGATCGTATGTGCTTACAGCAATCAAGAAATAACGATAATGGACAAGACAGGAAGCAAAAAACAGGGAAAGATAGCTGGAATCGATGAATACGGATATCTTACAGTTGAACTTGCAAACGGACGCACAGAATCAGTACATCCGGACGGGAATAGCTTCGATATGCTGCGAGGGCTTATATTGCCGAAATAAATGGATGTATCATGTTTCCGTACAATTTGATAGTCATTTTAAAGAAAACAAGTATAATAAAGTCAAGCGCATTTATCTGCATTGTTAAGTATTCTAGCGAACAATCGCGATTTTAATATCAAATTGCTATTTATGAGAGAAACTAGTGCGATTGCATGAATAGGTGGTTGCCGAAAGAGCCGTGTGATTCGTAGTTAGACTCGATATGAAAAATAAATTATTGTTAGATTCGGCTTTGAAATCATTAACATTCATCTTAAATGCATTTGGAGTGGGTATTGTAGTGATAAGTACGCGAGTGTTCATTTATTGTTGTCCTACATAGAAATCCCAAAGTCCTTGACACTCTCTTGGATTTTCATTGTCCTAAAGTTGCAAATTATATTTTCAATAGGTCCATTGAAAATTCTCATATAATAAATTCGAAAAACTTTTTCGGCCGTATGCCAAACAATCATATCAAATGTTTCTTGTTAATCGTATTTAAAGCCTTTAAAGAATTTATGAAATTGTGTAACACGAATAAAACGTTTACCAAAAAATATGTGTTTTCATCTGTTGTCTGAAAAAATCTTCGACATTTTTAAGCAGCAAAACTGAGACGTGTCTTAGGGGCCCGAGAACAACGAACCTAACTGGTGAATCCATTACAATGATAAATTGAAGAAACTAGTACATCTCCTAGTGAAGCGACGTAGACTTTAATGAGCCATTCAAGAGGAGTGAATGAATGATAGCAGAACAGCTAGGAGCACTATTGATGTGATAATATCAAACCGCGGTCGTTAAGATTGTCAGCTATCTTCAAAAGAGCAAGGTTACATTTGATCATTTGATTGACAGTGGCAACTATCCATTGCTGAGAAATCTTTCTGTTAACTTAAATTTTTGTTTGCGTTTTTTCGCATTACATTGTTGAATCAATCGTCAATAATTCAAAGAAGCACTGATTAAAGAACGAACGGATGACATATTAGAAAGTACTTGGGCGTCCTGACTATGATTATAATAAAGTATCGATATTTATTTTGTTCAAAATATAAACAGAAAATTTCCATCATCTCCAAGATGCTTCACCAATTCCTATTATTCGGTTGCCACCCTCTTTGAATGAATACTTGTATAGGCGTACCCCGATTTACGGCAGACTTGTCTTCCGTGAAATGGTGACGTAACTTGAAACGACTTAAAACGAGTCATAGTAATTTGTCACAAGTTAATAACAAATGACAGCTTACGTACATATGATATAAAAATCAAATTTAGGAATGATGGTAGTAAACGTTTATGTATTTTTTTTTTCAACGTTAGGAGGTGGAAATCTTCAAAAGATACCGATCAGCTTCTGCCTCTCGGCATGCCGGATTTGTACCGACTAAAACCACTTCCATTTCTTCAACCACTCTCTCCATCAAATTTTGTAATTTTCCGTATTTAAAATTTCAGTACATAGTACTTCCCAGACGATAAGAAATCGGTATAAGGGATAGTACCAGTGCCCTTTTAGTTAGATTAATAGTTCAGACTATATGTTTATCAATTATTTTCTGTTGTTTACAGGTTTGGCTTTGGCTTTGACTTTAGTGGAGCTGATTGTATTTGTAATTTACTTCGTATGTTGTTCCTGAAGGAGGTATTTTTTAGTGTCGTTTTAAAGGAAGTTGGGTTCGCTGTGTTTTTAATTATGTCCGGTAGTGTATTGTAAAAGTTAGCTGCTTTGTTGAATGGTTCTTCTTTTAGCCGATCAGTTCTGACAAATGCGATAGCTATATTATTCATGTTACTCATTCTGTAAGTGTTTTTCCCCTCAATTCTATCTAATTTCACAGCAGTATACTCATTACGGTGTAAATTCCTATGTATGAATTTAGCTCATTCCATGGAAATCATGCCTTGCAAATTCAATTCTTGGGCTGTTTTGAAAACTTCGCTGGTTGGAGTTGGCATAGGGTGATTGTAAAACGTTTTATACGCCTTCGTTACTAGTCTGGAGATGATTAAGAGGTTACCTTTAAAAGTTTGACTCCAATTCAAGATGCCGTAAGAAATTTTGGGAAGGAGATGCGCATATACAATTTGGATTTTTTTTTCTTTGGAAAGAAGTAGAAGCGACGTAGAAGTCCAATGGTAGGTTGGTAGCTAGAAGTCCAATTGGTAGCCAGTTGGTAGCTAGAAGCCTGATTATCCTTGCATGTTCATTGAAAGCCACATGGTCCGTAACACAATATTATGGAGATGTCTTATGTAGCAATTAACTAAAAAGAATGGGACTACAAAATCAAACTCATTCACAGGAATAAGGTTTTGACATTCGGTTGGCTATGACGACGAAAATGTTGCGGAAGAATACTTTGACCACCTAGTGTGCTGTCAGATTGAAATGTAACTTTTGTGAACGTCAGATTATTGTTTATTTTGTGCACCAGATTCAGATTGTTTGGATTCGAGTACGATCCTGCCGTACTACATTTCATACAGGACACATAGGACATTCTTCGAGGAATCTGAAACACATCAAACTTTTGCAACCACGGCAATTTGAGGTCATTGCGTTTGTAGTGAAGTGAATTTTGGCGCTCCGTATCGAATTTTTGCACTCGGTATGTTTGCAAGACATTTTATTAGAAGAATAATGTGTTTAGCCATATTTAGAATACATAACTATTCATTTTAATATACGTATTTCCCTATTTGTAGAAAAGTCCATTACAGCAATTTTATACTTGTTTATTTTCATCCATAAAATAAATATGTATGTTTAAAAATTTTCAAGGGATCATTTATCACTTACTCTAAAATTTATTGATAATAACACTTTAATAAAACATTTCAGAATAAGTCCAGCAAAACGCTGCCTTTGTAACGAGCTCTGTAAAGTTATAATTAATCTAGGAAATTTTGACCGTTATGTTGTATACTTCGTTTGGTTAATGTATCTCTTTTATTTTAACTTTTATTAATTTTTTGGCACTAGTCAGCAAGACAAAACTTCTGAAAAACTTTTGAAGAAAAAAATAGATTTATAGGCATCCAGTAATCGACGATAAGTCTAAGTGAACTAAGTCGTCTCTCTCAAATGGTGTAAGAAATGTTTTCTTTACCGCAATAGGTACAGGACTCATATTTTTAAGAAATTTTCATACTATTTATTTTGTGATATTATATATATTTTCAAGCTCAAGCTAGAGAGTCTGACTGAATTCTAAATCCATCACAAATTCCCTAGCCAAATTATAACACATTTAAATAGTATGCAAAATTTTCAAGTTTAAAGTTCATATTGCTAAAAACAAACTATTTGAAAATATATGAAAACGTTTGGAAGTCATTGCTACCAAAAATTCATATATTTTACGTTTCAAAACGATTTTTTAACAGCTTGCAAACTAAATGTTCAAGAAACACACGAAAAATGCATGAAAAATTTATAAATCGACATCACGCTTCCGATCTGTTGGCGAACTTAAATAATCTCCGCATTGAAAATCAGGTGAGGATTCAAACAAGTTTGTAGTACCACCGTAATATAATCTAAATGACATTTTCTTCTCAGTTTTGCGATGTCGTCCTTAAAGTGTCCGATTTATCAATACCAGCTCACCGAAACATATTGGCTGCATGCAGTCCGTACTTCCTTGCAATGTTTGGTGGTTAGTATTTTTCATATTCTCCAATGTCCGTCTAATTACTTTATGTCATTCAGGATTGTTCTCTGAAAGTAGCAAAAAGGATGTAGTTTTACACGATGTCGATCCGCTGGTCATGGAAGATTTAATCTATTACATTTACACCGGCGAAATTGAAATTCACGCTGACAATGTACAGAATTTACTTTCACTGGCGACATTTCTTCAAATACCATTCGTTCAAGAGAAATGTTGCGTGTTTCTACAGGAAGCACTTGATCCTAGCAATTGTATTGGCATTAAAAGGTTTGCAGGTAAGTTAGCGTCAACTGACAAATACAGGAATTGTCGCATTGATTCGCTTCTGTTAAGGCAAAAACAATTGCTACGACTTACAAGAAGTAGCCGAAAAGTTTGCTGCTGGTTGCTTCCATAAAGTGATAGAAGGAGACGAATTTTTACAGCTTGATTTTGATGAGGTGTGTATTGGATTTAGGATGTTTGTCAGCGTATATTAATTGAATTTCTCTATAAAAAACAGCTGGAGATATTGCTATCGAATCCTAACATGTATCATCACACGGACGACGTAATATTTCTGGGCATAATGCGTTGGACTAATCACGATCCACTAAATCGCTCGAAAGTCTTGAATGATCTTCTTAACTTCGTTCATCCGTTCCTGGTCGGGAAGGATTTGGTGAAGCAGCAAGAACTACTCATGAACACATCATCATGCTCGGAATGGCTGTCGAAAACGCTCGACTCGACCCAGCTCGAATGGAATATTTTCTTTTTGGATAAAATAGGCAAAACCGGGGACTTGTATCGATACGGCCTGACAACAAAGACAACCGTTCCCTTGTTAGAATATCCGGAAAAGGCATTTGCCATTAGCATGGTCGGCCATCAGAACTCGCTGTACGTGCAAGGTGGTGCAATCGATCGGAAAAGCACCTCCAGAAACTATTGTTATAATATTTATCGCAATAAATGGATGAAACTGAATCCTTTGATGTTGGCGCGGTCACATCATCGGTCTTGTGTTCTAAACGACTTGATATACACGATCGGTGGTAATGGCATAATGGGACCGTTGGTTGATGTGGAGTGCTACGACTTGTATACTGGACGCTCGTTCGATGTGGAGGGTATGTACGAAGAGAGGACATCGATGGGTGCTGTTGTCCTTGGTAAGCTCAACATTGTCTATAAAATAAGACCGTATGGAACATTTCTTAATATTCTGTAATGCATACATATTTCGTGATCCGCAATCATTTTGCATTTTAGACAATGAACTCTACGTTATGGGTGGTGAAAATGAAAATCAGTGCCTTTTCACAGCCGAACGCTTTGATCCGCGAATTGGATACTGGGAAACGTTGGCAAATATGAATCAAGTGAACAGCTATTGTAGTTGTGCTATCGTTTCGAATAGTATTTACTGTTCTGAAGGTATCGGCAATTGTATCGAACGTTATGATGTTCGTATGAATAGTTGGGAGCTAATAGAATTCAAATCAGATAGGTAAATGTGTCAATTGACAAATTAAGAAAGTTAAATTGATTATTTTCGCATTTCTATTGAACAGGGAATTCTACGAACTATTCTCAATAAACAACGTTTTGTACAGTATATCCGGTACTGGAATCTATCAATATTGTTTCGTAGAAAACGAATGGTCTCCGGTGCTAGAATTCGAACAGCCACGAAGTTGGGACACGGCTCTTCCTTTGGAAATGCAAATTGTTTGACGGTAGTGGTTTGAATGTGATATTTTATGGCCGGTAGATTTATTTACAGATTAAATTTGATTAGAAATAATGAGTGTGTTTACCACAATAATGAATTTGTTCTGATTTCTAGAATTTAGTAGAAAACATCAACATGTCATAGTCGAAAGGCGTTATAACAGTATTTCTTAGTCATATGTATAGTTTTACCTATAAACTACGAACATAAGTTTTAAAAATTGTGATTATTTATTAATTGTAACTATACGATAAAAGTTTCAAATAAAACTATTATTGTTAATCGGATATTAATGATTTTCTGTTATTGTTTCACAAGTCAAACGCATTTCGTGTTGACGCAGTATTCAGATAAAAATACTACGTTCTATGGAATTTAGTGGTTCTATGATGAATATGGAAATAATGTGTAGTCGTCTATCAAATATCAAGCACCAAAATGATATTGTAGCCTACATGATGAGCTTTCATAAAAATTTCAGAAGTTTAGTGGACTGATCTCGTCGTACAGAAAAAGTGACACAGATCAGATCGAGTAATGAAATACGAAACTAACTCAAATAGACCAGGTAAACATCAGATCGCATTCGTTTGAAGCCTAGAAACAAAAAAAAACCTTCTGAATTTGTGTTGAAGGTTTCATTAGGTCAAATAATTTACAAATGTCCGTTTTACGATTAAAAATTTACTTGGTTAGATAATAACCAGACAGTTTAGATGTTATTGAACCATGTGTTCTGGTAAAATTTGAATCGAATGGAAAATTAAACGTAGAACGCTTTTTTATCGCCGAATTTTGTTTTCTCAATTTTAAATCTAGTTGCTAATAATCTCTTTGTGTATCTGTTGTTGGTTGGTTGTTTACAGAACACGAAATCTAGTTTTTTCAGTCCTTTAGAATTTATACAACAGCTTTTAGTGCGAGAGCTAGTGAACCTTTTAGACAACATTCTTAATTTTTGAAGGTATGATTCAAACGATGCTTAGTTCGTAGCACCAAACCTGCACGTCACCATTTTTAAAAGCCAGAAAGTGTAAAATAAATCAGAAAAAACAACTTGTAAGGCTGAAATTTTAATATGTGCTATTGTATGCATATTAAAGTGCAAAAATAAAAGTGGCAGGCGATTTTGATGCGCAACAGCACCTTGCAAGTGAGTCCAAAAATGTGCAGGATAGTACTGAAAATAAACTTTGTCTCGTAAAAATACATTTTCAACCTCAACAAACGGCTTGCAAAGAAAACCCTCACCGGTGTGCATGTTCCCCGAGCATTTAGGTAAGAAAGCCGATATATAGAATATTGAACGGTGAGTTTAAATTTAAGTTTTTGGGGTCGCAAGTCTCAGCATTTGGCCTCTATCTTGAAGAGGAAATGATGAGTGTCGCAAACTTGTAGAAAATTTAATTTGCAACTGTTTTTAACTAAGGTGAAACTTTATATTTTCGTACAATGCAATAAAAAATTTCACTGAGATGACTCTTAAGCATATTTATTATAATTTAGAAACATCGTGGAGTTAGTTCAAATGCTATTAAAATGTTGTGGATTTTTTCTGAAAATTATTGTTAAATAAATTAAATTGTTGGGTATTTGAAAATGTTACTAAGTATTACATGGAGGGAGGGCGCCTAGTAAATTGTTATGTAACACAATCTAAAATTTGTTAAAATGAAAAACAAAATTGGTTAAAATCATTTACATTGTTAATATTTACTTTGAAGTGCCTATTTGGAGTTCCAAATTATCAGAGCCTCTAAACCCCAGACCGCGTCTTTTGGCGTTTTCTGATTCAATAGATTGTAATTTAGCAGTTGATGATGAAAAATCAACAGTTTGAGTATTAAATTTCGCATTTGAGACAATCATTAAGACATTTATATTTTTCAGTTTACGAAAGCATTTGCTGGAGGACAAAGTGAATCATTTACTTCTATTCAACTTTGAGAAGCTAATTATTTGTTTTTCATTATTTGCTATTTAGTTATCAAACCTATATGCACATAATCTTTCCAAATTAGGCTCCAATCTCGAAACTAAAAAGAGGAAAACGTGAATACAACCATAACAATAAAAAGATATATTTATTCTCCTTTTATATTAAATTAAATACATATGAATATTGTACAAAATAAAGCATATTACATTTCATCGTTACAGTACGTAATATCTCTTTGTATATTCCCATTACTTATTTTGCTCAATTTCTACGGAAACTTTTCATCGCACTACTTGGCTATCATTCCAATTGACAAAGTGTTACACATCAAAATCACCAACTAAATAAAAATAAAGTCAAATATTTCATACAATTCTAACAATAATGAAATTGTTGGTTTGTTTCAATGCAAAAAGGTTAAGTTAAACATTATAATATAATTCTTTTTTGTTGTTGTATTTAGTTCTATTAACACTCGGCCATCAATTCATGCTGAATGTTCCATTTCGTATATTTCCAAAAAAAATTGTATTTGTTTGTTGTTTTTAATTTAATTTAACTAACATGTAAATTATATATATTTAACACTTGATCATAAAGACGAGTATAAGTAAAAGATATTGATAATATAAACATAAATTGAAGACGGGATAATACGTAATAGTGAAAATTAGAAGACATTGTAAAAATTATATATTCACGTTGTAAAATATTTTTGCTTTCATTTAAACTCTAAATGAAGAATTATTACGATTAGTGATCTTATTGAATACATTGTTTTTGTTTGTTTGTTTTGTTAGACACAACTAAACTTGATGCCGTCGTCACTAGAATAACAGTTTTGGCAGTGGAGCTTTTGATTTCGTACACGAACATCGGTCCCATTCAATCCATCGCTGAGCTGCACATGACATACGCAACACTTGAAACAATCGATGTGATAGAAGAGCCGTAAGGATTCAATGATCATTGCTGCTCCACGACCTGTAATTAGGGAGGGCTTGAAGTGAATGATGTTTGAAAGTCTACCTAAAAAAATGTAGTGTGATAGCGTGAACAAATAACATACAAGGCTTCATTTCTAGTGAGAATGGAAGTTGTGCTGCATAAAATGAATCTAAAAAGGATCTAATTTCTACGCAAAAATTGTAATACAACAACGACGACCTTTTAATAATATTTAAAAAAAGTGTGAACGATGATATTAGATGGTTTCAATTATTCAACGGTCATTATTTACGTAGCTACTAATTTTCTGATTTCTAGCCCACATACTCGTAAGTTCACATAAATTAACTTTGAAAACAATTACCAGCATTTTGGAACATGCAACCACAAATCAAAGCTTTTATGTTTATTTGTTTTCGAACTAACATTTCAATAGAAAACGCCTTGTTGTCGAGTAGAATTGGACATTCACAAATAAATTGTTTGGAATGAAGAAAACGTTAGAAGCTTATTAATTAGTTTGCGTCAAACGAAAATGGTAAAAAAAACAACAGCAAATTTCTTACCTAATTCTTCACCGCAATGTGAACATTTCTTTTTGCCACTTACACTTAAAATTTTGTCTGATGATCCTTCTGGTAATGAGGCGGTACTTGTACTAAATTGATTTAATTGCGGCGTTGATACGGACAGGAGTGATGTGGCCGATGAGAGAGGATTACTCTGGAGTCCATCATATCTGAGAATTATTGAACGAAATGATATTTCTAAATAGTGTAAAATCGAAAACTTAATAAGAATTTGGTAAGGATACACAAATAAAATAAATGTAAAAACGTTTACGATTCTGACAAGTGGAGGAGGGACATAACATATATGTAAAAAAAACCTTCTTGAAATCTCTTTCTAGTTTTATTCATTCTTAATTGTTTAAAGACGATAACTATGCATGTTCTAGTCTTAAATAAAGGATTTTTTAAACACAGCCCTCGCCTTTTACATGATTACAGTCATTCTGATGAGGAATTCGAACTACGACGGCCTATAAAGGGTGCCATTTACTATCAACAAGATTTTCCGAAATCTCAATACTTCTTATGACATTAAATGAGCTCCTGTGTGCACTCTTTTTATTTTTTAATTATTAGACAAAAGCAGGAATGTAGAGAAACCACCCCAAAGATTGATGGAAAATTATAACAAGGCGATAATAACAAAAATCTTGGAAAAATCCATATAAATGGTATCAACCGGAAGATGATTATCAAGGGCTGCAGCCACAATGTCTAAAAGAGCAAATCGATTTGATGTAGTGCAACGATTACCAAGGAAACCGTGATACTCAGGCGCAATCACATATTTTAAGGCCATGCAGAGACTTGGGTTGATAATAGCTTAAAATTTTTATGGATAGCTGAGAAACGGGATATGGGACGATAGTGTTTCAAGGATTAGAAATCAGTAAATTTAAAGATTGATGGAGTGTCCAGCAATGCGGAAAAACACCAGAGAATGAGCTTAAATTGAAAATTAAGGAAATAGAAACAAATTGGGCATGTGATTAGGACTCAGGTTGGAGCATTGGACTTCAACAAAACAACAAAGGAATTTGCCAGTAAAGGAATCAATTGATATCGATGAAATTACAGCATTGAGATAGCTTTAATGAGAAATGGAAAAGGATGCTGGGAAATGTGAAGAAACTGTAAATGGAAATCGGGTCATTGATGGCAAAAGTAGTAAACAAAGCAACGGACCATCAAAATGGTTTAGGATGATTGAAGCGGCATCAGTTTTCAATGCAACTACGGTAAGAGTGAATTTCTTCTTAAGCAATGGATCGAAGTCTTCGAAATTCAAATTGAGCTTCAAATGAATCGAACAACATCATCTGTGGACAAGACTCTGTTTCTTTTGAAGCGCCAAAAAATATCAGTTTTCTTGGATGGACAGCGAAGTGAAATGAGAGATAAGATTAGACAGGACAATTTGACTATAGTTTAGCGCAATCCAACCCACAGAGGATAATCGCGGGATAGCGAGGAATAGTGATCGAATGCTGAGTCCAATGGATGATCAATGCTATTAAGTAGATATTAAGAATTTTGGGAATCTAACATCAATTTTTAGAGATCAACGAAGAACAAACCTTATCTATGATTCAACGCATCAAAAAACGAACCAAACAAAACTCGAAATCTATGATTCCAAATAGGAAAAAAGCATAAAATATTAGAAATGACAACTATGAAGTCAGCTTCAAGTATCTAACACTATTCATTTAATCTATAGTAAACAGAAAAAAAACAGCCAAGCGATCATAAAATTTTTCCTGCTCTATGCATGGTCATTATCCCTAAATTATGCGTCATTTTGAATAAAAACAGTAAAAATTTATCTAGCGTATGTGTAATATCCATGAATACAATAAGTAACTGTTCATGACACTCGAATGAATGGCAAAAGGATTAATATATGCGCATTAAAGGGCAGGCATACACAGAAAGCAGATCTTTGCTTAAATTTGCAAACAGATTTTTGGAGCCTAATTATCATGAAGACCATATAAGCACCATTTGAAATAATGATTTAAATTATTGTTCTTATTTTTTATTAACATTTTAAGCGCATTTTCAGAAACTGCTTATTTGAACTGCGGATTATCTCAGTTTAAAGTAGCTGTTTCGGTTGCAAATAAAATCCCTTCTAAGGAAAATGAATCAAAGATCAAAGTTATCAGAAGAGTCTTCTAAAAGTGAGCTAACCATTTCAATTTTAAGCTGATAAATATGATTTGGATTCATATAAAAATTGATAGCAGTTGACATTATTAAACAATAGTTCTTCAGTTAGTGATGATTAGGACATATAAGTGATGACTTTTATTGGATTGATATGTTGATATTTTTGGACCTTTAACGCCTATTGATTTAATCAAACGAATAACTGGAAATAAAATTCTATTTGGATTCCGAACTCGATTAAATTGTTTTTTCTAGAATTTCTAACTATTCGGAATTGAGTGTAATTATAGAATTACCTTCTCCTTTCGCCAATCCCTTTGCTCTGAACTCGTTGCGTGAGCGTTTGGATTATTGCATCCGGTAGTGGTTTATTATCATGACTACCATTCCTAGGTATTGCACATTTCGATGGTGACGTTGTAATAGAGCTATTACTCGACCAGCCATTGCTTAAACTACCATTACTTCTAAGTCCTCGCTGCTGCTCAATCCGCCGTTGTTCGGCTTCCTGCACCAACCAATGTTTATTGCAATTGAATCCTTCCGGGACCGATCTCCTCTTCTCCTGATACGACAACCATGCATTGTTGCTACTGCTGTATTTTTCTGGACCAACACCATTTCTGGATTGCACCCATCCATCAGTGAACTTCGGTTTCGGGGCTGCACTCAAGGCATGCAAGGTATGACGTGACATGTTGCCAGGATGCAACGATTGATTCGGCTGATAGTTCCTCAAAGGAGCCAACTCATCAATGGACTGGGAGTGCTGGACACGAGTGGGACTTGCAATCTTGACAAGGCCAGAACTGTGCCGGGAGTCAATAATGATGTTGGATCGCATAGGTTTCGCTGGGGGCACTGGCGGTGGGGCGTGTGGCATGCGTGGTAATTTGGCCTCGTGCAAATCCGACATTGATTTGCAATAGTCCGCTTCGATTTGGTAAATCTGATTTGGTATATTGGCATAGTGGCCGTTGCTGATTTCACTGGTCACTACTGAGCTGATGTCGTTCATCGAGCGACGATTAGCCGACATAAGCATCTTCGCTCCATGTCCCAAATCGTGTCTAGCCAAACTTTCACGCAAGATAAGGTTATCCTGTTGGCGTTTCAGCTCCTCCTGTTCGAGTTGGAGCAGCTCACGCTCAACACGAAGTACTTCCTCATTGTCACGTAGCTGATCTGCAATGCATATCTTTTTGCTGCTTCCTTCTGTTTGAGGCTTCAGGTTTTTTGCGTTGCGTTGTTTCTCCTCCTCCTTTTCTAGAACTTCGATAATTTCTTTCTCCTTCTTGACGAGCAAGTCTTCGTGTTCCTCGGATGAGTTTGTGAATGGCTCGCTGCTCTGTCGAGAGTGATTTTCAGAGACTCCAGAATCACGACTTTCGCCTGTAAAGAGATTCGTTTTAAATGTTTTCGCAGATCAGAAGTCGGTTCTTATATTACGGATAATTTTAGATCCTCGAAGAGATTAAATAACGCAAACCATGCATGGGTGTATTAGATAAGACTTTAGGCATTTCGGACGGAGGTCAAAAGTCTGGTTTGCACATCATTTGAATAGCAGCATGCGAAAGTGATATGTTCGAATACATGGTTACATAATGGAGCATATTTCTTATTAGGGGAAATTTAAATTTTATTTCAATCCATTTCAAATCAAAAAGTTCTATGAAAGCACGGAAGACCTTGAAGTGATTATTATTCTTGAATAAATCTGGATAATTTCATATTGGCGGCAAGTAATCTTGTTAAATATTTGTTATACAATATCCTCATATAAATCCAACATTAATACTTGATAAATTGTTTTTATATCTCACATCTCACAGCTAAATTTATATTTTTTTATTTCTTCTACATTTCGCCTTGAACATTGGAAACTGAAGCAACTTGGGTGGCATATGGCTGGTGGTCAACTCTTATGTGCATAGAAGTTTAATGCACAACACACATAGCTTATCTAATCGACTTAACTGAAACTTTCGGGTAATGGAATTAAGGGTAAGGTGATTCAGTGATCCGTAAGGGAAGTTTTCGTTTCCATAAGGGCTACACGATACATGATAATACGCGATACAATAGTTAAATATTGTTCTACGTGGAGTTCCATTGCCTGACGACAGTTGCCTGTGCTATCTGATGAGTGTAATAGGAGACAGGTTTCCGTTTCGTTGGCGTTCGCGTAAGTTGAGGCGATTTCGTGCCCCTTGTGAGGATTAGCAAAGCAGCATTTAGAGAAGATACAATAGTAAATAAATAACAACAGTCAACAGACAGTCAGTGCGGAAAATTTGATGGCAGCCAACAGGAATTTAGTCCATAGCAATTTATAGAATCGACGTGTTTCTTTGATCTTTACATTTACTTGTCGAAAGTTCCGGCAGGCTTGAATCACATTAGCATTCAAGCAAGATTGAAGCAAAACAGAAGTCTTTGGGAGGAGCACGTAAAAAGAATCTATCAGATGACTACCAAAGTAAAAAAGCATTGGACCTTACTCTGAGCTTAAAGGAACACTTGCTGCCACTTTTTTTTAAGACATGGACTACATATGAGTCGGCTTAGAAAATATCAAATTGTGTTAATGATGGCTAGAGAAAATGAAAGATAATGGTTTGGATAGATTTTGTAGTCAGTATAATCGGTCTGAGTCTGTTTATAGTGGAATTTTTGCCAATAACGGAGAAATTTTTGGTCCCTTGAATTTTTCCGTATAAATCAACCAAAATAAAGGAATTTCTGAATAGCGGACGCTTAAATACGAATAATACGAGGGGCATTAAAACATGAACAGACCTTTTTCTATAAAAATTTACTTTACATTAAAAAAATAAGAAACATTTTCTATCACGTTTGTAGATAGTTTCCTTTATTGGCAATGAATTCTCTCATGTTACGGGTGGTTTTTCAATCCAGTGCATTTCAGCTAATCTTTGGGTGGTTAAGGCTGCAGTGCGGGGTCTTGTGTTATTATGCAGGAGTAGAACACTGGATGAGCTGGCGATGCTTTTTCGAACGAAATGCGGCTTCAATCTGATCGTGAAGGCCACAGTAGTAGGCATCATTAATTGTGCGACGGATTTTGAAGGAAATCAAGCAGCAAAACTTCTTGAGAGTCTCAAAAAACTGTTGCCATCACCTTCTCGCCTGACAAACGCGTTTTGGCTTTTGACGGTCCTGCCTCTTCCTTCTTTTTCCACTTAATATTGGCCCTCTTCGACTCAGGGGTGTAGCGGTGAACCCAACTTTCATCGTAGGCAACATTTCGTCCCAAAGAAGCCTGTCCTTCATCTTGAAAACGAGTAAATAGTGCTTGAGGAACTTCAACTCTAGCAAGTTTGTTTTAAAATTGGTGGGGCGAAAATGATATTCAACTTCCGAAAATCGATGATGGTGTGGCCTCCAACAACAATTTATGGTGCTCATAATAGTCCATCTGTGTAGCAGCAATACGATGGAAAGATTTATATCCACGTATACCCTATTAGAAAGTGTTCATCCAACATGAGCTCTTACAGTGCGTACCGAGGCAGCCCTCATTTGCGTGTTACGTTCGGTAAATGGACTGAGAATGAGTTGGAAGTTGATACGCATTTTTCGGTGTCGATGATGGTGTGAAAATCGAACGATCGTGTGAACACTTCCGAAACGGATTCCCACTTCCTCACTGATTTCAATCAAACAACAAACAGCTGCAACGATGTCTAGAGGGATGTAGCCGCTTTCGGTGACTTAACTGCAGAATTTAATGAGAACATTCTGCACCCCAGGCTTTCACTCGTGACTTCAAAAGTTTTTTTTGTTTATTACTGAACTGTGCACGGAAATGTCTCCAAATTTCAGCCGATTAAACGCCTTCGTTAGTCAGAAACTTGATAACAATGCGTTGTGCTAACTTGGGGTGAATCTCCTTTTCGCTCATTATAAGAACAACTAAAGAAAATTATATTAAGCGGTCGGGTGGCCTTGGATTACCTCAAGGGACCTTTCACTACTATCCCTAACAATTCTACTACCTATTTCACCAATCTTTAGTTCTCAGAAGCTAAAGGCCCGTTTATATTTGAATGATCCTCATAGAAACTATACTTTTTCATCGCCTGTTTCATGGAATGTGCTGCTGTTATAAACTCAAAAGCGTACCATATGCGCACTTAAATTTTTATTTTCCAGGAGCTCAGTGATTTTCATGTATCAATTTCTATAAATCACACAGTCGTGAACGTCGAGTTGGGAATAGTAAAAAAAATCGATCTCATTTTAGAATTTTACTGTAATATCGATTGCATTGTCTTTTGTTTTACTGTTTTGAACAGGAGCTTTAATACAAGAAACGTAAGAACACAATTAACACTAAAATAGAAGTATCAAATAATCCTTGATCATATCAAAAAAAATTAATCATTAAAACCAGAATTCCAGTGCCGAAAGTAAATGAAGAATTGAAGAATATAAATGCTCAAAATATAAATGTGAGATGCAAAATACGATTATGAAAATACGAAAAAATAAATCGATTAACTTTCAATTGGCTAATAGAAGAGTTAGTGAAGAAGTTATTTGTAAATAGTGTTTTGTTGAAAGAAAAAAAAAATTGAAAGATCCCAAAATGTAGCAAAGTTCAAAGTATCTGATAATTGGCAAGAATAGTTTAAATTACGCCAGGAGTTGCCTAACTCTACAAGTTTTAAAAAATCGAAAAGTGTGAACTAAAGGATAGTGGTAAATATTTTGCGAAAAAACTGTCGACATTGATTTATGATTGTTCATCTGAAAATATAGCGAATTGTGATGAAGCTGCATTAATTTTTTCGTGGACTTCCAAAGGAGTCTTTGCATTTTCAAAGCGAAAAATGCTTCGAAGACAGAGACTCAGAAGAGCGTCTTGCTATGCTGTTTTTACTTATGGAACATTTGAAAAGCCTTTGCTGATTGGAAAATATAATTAGCCAAGCTGTTCTAAAAACTTTAACCTTATCAGTTTTCTCATTTTTTGGCGCTCAAGTAAATTATGATTGGATGATAGCGGACATTATGGAAGACTGATTGCTACAATTTGATGAAAAAATGGAATATGAAATTGGTTTTTCTTCCTCCTGTAACAAGTTTTACGCAGCCACTGGATCCAGACATTATTTAAGCAATTGAAAGATCCGCAATCCGTTGAACCGATTGATTTATAAAATGGATTCAGGGATCGATGTTACTGATTTGAGTAACGATAATATATATCTGGATGCAAAGGTTTGATTAAAGAAAACAATTTAAAATTTATCTAAAAACGTTAATGTAAATGGTGTCTGAAAATCAGGCTTGGTATTTAAAAACAATGGAGAAATCAATTATGATGACTATGCACCACTATCTCATCTACGTGATATGTTGATACGCTTGGAATGCAATGATTTAACAGTTGCAGAGTATGTACATACAAATTGTTGATCAAGTATTCACTGTAAGAAGTTTTAAGTGAGTCTGAATTTGAAATAAGAGATGAAAATTCCAAGGAAACAAGATCTATTCTTCTTGTTAAAAAGTTAACTAAACATTCTGATATCTATTCTTGACAAAGTGAAGAAGTTTGTGTGCAGTAAGCGAATCGATGCACTCGAAGCAAAACCATTGGGTTGCCAACATTTAGTTCGATTGATTTTGTTCTCATCAAGAAGACTTTAATTCATAAATATACCTTATACGAAAATGTACCTGCTTCAAGTTAAGTATTTCGCATAAAATAAAAAGTACTACTTAACTAAATTTTCGGTAGATAGTGTTTATTCTGAGTACCGGAATATTTAAATTGATATACCCTATTTTGGAATTAATGAAAATGTTCCGAAATGCGGAAGAACTACTGGTTCTGTGAAATTGGCAAATTATACTATACTAAAAGAGCTATATTGTGCATGCAGTACTGCATTCTAGCGTTAAAAGCAATTCAAATTGTATAAAAGGCAATTTCCTTGAATACTCTCGTCCCAAGAAAATTTTCAGACCGAAAATATTCACGCAGTCATTTTTTTATGGTCTTCTTACGAATCGGGATCATGACATGTGTTAAAGCAGTTGGACAATAATTTAACCGAATAAATAAATTAACATTGAATTACCATAGAATAATGTCTTCCAAGATGTGTTTTTGAGTACTTTGTTCAGAAGTGAAGCTAAAATAAATTCACAATAACAAAAAAATAATTATGATTAATCTCCTTCGCTTGTACTTTTGTCGCTGATTCCAAATAGGATGATTATAACACGTGCATATTTGAATGAGGCGCAAATATCGACTTCCAAATTCTACAGTAAATCATGAATTAAAAACATTATCACTCACCAGTATCTGAACTATCATAAAGTCCTGCCTTCATGTAAAGCTGCCGCTCCAAACGTTTCTCTTCTTGCAACAGTTGAGCCATATCAGGTGGCGGTGCGACTGTTAATTCCAAATAGGATTCATCGTCGTTTGTACCTTCGATTCCGAGGAAGCTTGACCTCTTGTTGCGCAATTCCTTCTTAATTCTTTTCGTCGAGTTCATCCGCTTCATTGGCTCGTCATTGATAGTCGGTCCAACCCCATTCATGGACGGCTTGCTTGGACCATTCCTCGACTGATCCTCGTCGTCGGACCCCGCATCAATCGGCGGCGGTGGTGGCTTCTCTTTCGGTGGTTCCATTACACCCAGATCCAATGGGGACAGAGGCGCTGTAATTCCCGTGCCAGGATAGAAGATCTCAATGTTCTCGTAAACTGGGATTGGTTTTTGGTATTTCGGGACCTCGTACAGTGGTTCGGAGGGTTTGCGCGGCACTTGATAGTACGGCTCCTGATCGTCTTCTGGGTCCGAGGAGGGTTTCTCGCATTGCAATTTTTGCGGCGGCTGCTGCTGCTGCTGGGGTGGCTTTTGTGGAACAGGTACTGTTGATTGGGGCAGTCTTGGGGCGGGCAGTGGAGGCTCCATTTTTGGTTTCGGTGCCGAGCCGCGACGCAGCGAGACCCCAATATTCTCGTAGATGGGCTCAGTGGGGTTTGGAGGTGTGATCACTTCCGCACTATGAAGGCTATTCGACGACACTTCCGCGTTTGTTGTCGTTGGAGCAATCGTTTCACTATCAATGGCTAGCAAGGCAATCTCGAGCGCTTCATTCACCTTTAAAGACAAAACAACTGTGTTATTCACCAATTAACACCAAGATTCCAGAGCACACATTTCGCACCCAAACATGCAACAATCCAGGAACAAAAAGCACAATTAAGAAAGTTAAAAAAACTATGTTTGCACAGGGTCCACTTCCGGATGATTGGTTGGTCAACGGATTTATTAAAATTGTTTAACTGGCCGTTTCGCGTGCTAAAAAAACGGAAGGTCAGCGGGCGAGTAGCGCGGCAAAAGCTCCAAGTGCAACCAGCAACAACGGCCGTTATGGCCACTGCCTCGGATCAAATGGCCGCGGAATATGTGCACATGTGAAAATGGCAAACCCGTTTTTTACGGTGAAAGCGCGAATCGGACAATACGTGCCATTGTTATTGGCAAAGCCCAGCGTGCAAAAGCTTAGCGACGCAACTGCAACATTCGTGCTATACCCAATGTGCTGTTAGGCGATTCTTTCGTTACAGGTGTGTTACTACATTGTGTGCTGAAAAAATGCATTGCTTGCATTGCCAATGAGATAAATTGGCCATTCAAACGTGCAGTTTCTGGGTTTCCACCATGCGAAAAAAATCTTTTCGATGAAAGTATCTAACAGCCGCCTAACGTTTTTTTTTTGAATAATTCACGCCAATCCAAATCAAATCGAAATGATTGGTTACATAGCACAGCCGCATGTCTACACATAAAAAACGAATGAAAACCTTTCGAAAACCTAAACGTGTTAAGTGGAACCTCCGATAAGAAAAACGGAAAACTGAGATATGCATGAATTATACATTATTATAATTTGCAGCTACATTATGATTATTTTGATGTTATGGACACATCTATTTTTGGCTGATTATCCAACATTATATGCGCGAGGAGAAGGGAGGGAAAATGCAGACCGACGCCAAGCACAACGGACGGATCGTAGAAAAACCACCGAATTTTTTGAACAGGCTGGGGTGCTCATTCACAAGTTGGTGCACTACTACTGAGTCACGTTCTTAAGCTACATGTTCAGAAAGCATGAATCCATCCATTCGAGTGCCTAACAATTAAGCCACTGTCAAATCGGAATGAGATCAGATCCGAATTTAGATATGCAGAAGTAAGTTAAACATATGGATCTTCTTTCATTACCATGTGCTAGTGGAGAAATGATTGGTTGGACTAAAAAATTAAACACCCAACAGACAAACATATCAAAATTTAACAAATTAATACACAGTAAACCTCACATAAAAATCGGAAAGTAAGTTATTCAAATTCAAAATATTAACATCTTATTATGTAGATTGAATCTATTATGCAAAAATAAATCAATTACATCATTTAGGACACATTATTGTGATTTAAATTTTAACTAACTAAACTTATAGCAACACTCATTAACTAAAGAATCAACAAAAACAAAATCAAAAAACTAGTTGAAAATAGGCATTCGTAAGTTATTCAATGTTTTAGCCTTTGTTTTCATAGATCGAAAATGGAAATGGGGAAAAAACAATTTTTATATGTACATTTAAATGCATATTTAAACAGTTAAACATTTGCATAACAGTAAACACAATGAAAAGAAAGAAAGGATTTGCAGATATGAACTGCTCTAAAAGAAAATACTGCGATTTCAACTCATAAAAAGTAATTGATTGGACTGACTAAAACACTTTTCATACAATCAGTGAATAAATTTCATCAGTGGAACTAAGGATGGAAATTTAATTAAATTGTAAGATGACTGACGAATCAATATGCTGCTCAAATTTCCAAAAAAATGATCCGTGCATCACATCCATTGTAAACCTGATTGATTCCATAATAAATAAGCTGAATGAGATTGAATTTGAAAAAAAAATCGAAAATGCATATATCATAGTTATTATATAAAAATTAGTAGATACATGATGTTTAGAAGTATGTATTATGAAAAAAAGTGAAAGTTTTCAGTGTTGTACCAGGGATTTATTTAGACCTTTATTTTAAAAGCTAAAGTACGGACTTGTTATGGAGATATTGAATTGAAATGCAGCATAATATGAGCCACAATTTAGTAGAGCATATAATGTTACCTTTTCTATTCCTCATTTTTAATGGATCAAGGAATTCTCAGGTGTATAAACACCTAGGAACATTTGGATCGCCGTCATTTAGTTCAATTCAAAGCAAATTTGGCAATTGAGGGGTGTGCAGCAATAAGTAGGCAGCTCCAATTTTTGCGGTTTCGAGATTAGAACATTATAACCCATTTAAAAAATGTCTCCTCCCTGTGGTGCAATAAAGCAGCACCACTAGTCACTAATTTTTCCATTACTCATTAGATCGCAGCAGCTTCAGTAGATTTCCTAGCTCCACTACACAGATTTCCACTAGCTCCACTTAATTTTCTTAAAAAGTGAGAAAAGAAGCTGCCTCCTTATTGCTGCACATCCCTCAATTGACACTTATTTTTGAAACTAAAATACTATGCCCCTTCGATCCCGCGTACCTAGCTTCTATATTTTTTAATTCTTTAAATATTCATCCATAAAGTTTATTTCTTTAAAAACCCGTCAAAAATAAGTTCGACAGGCATATCTAAATATGTAGGATGTAAGGTAGATCGCCTCCTCGTGGTGCATCCCGGATAACGCTAAATGATCTACCACGGCACGACCTCGAATGTTCTCGGACTACTCGTTCGTCTAAACAACTCTATCTGATGCTTTCGGCTTTTAGTGGTGATATTCTGTCACCTGAGTACGCAAGAGTGATATCTTGCGGAAATGGCTTTCAGGCTAATGTCACTGCTGCCTCCGTCCCGGTCGTTAGCGTGAGACAGGTCTCGTGGTACGTTTGAAATTCGTCGCTACTAGTCTGGCCGTGTAGGTTTAGTTTAGTTTCCTCATAAGGGAATGTGCCAACCCTCGCATGGCCTCCCTGCTTCGGCATAGACAACCATGGGGTCTCAGGGAAACTGCACAACGAATGGAGATAGCAGCTGCGAGGGGGGAACCCAACTGGTAAAAAGGAAGATCCACTCAGCACAGAAGGGAAGTGGACAAAGGTGACGCGTAGGGAGAAGACCGTGATGTCCAATCGGACAACAACCAGCCTACCCTCCACTTCTTTGAGGGGTACATGCACCAAGATAGCTATGCCAGGGACAAGCACCTCCTCAGGTAAGGCAATTGGCGCTAGCGGCAACACCAAGGCAACGGCGAATAAGCCGTCTTTTCCTCAGGTGTCAAAAAGCAGCAAAAAAATCCTGTTATGGCTTACAGGGACAGAAGATCTGCCTGAAAAGGCTGAAAGATTTACCCCCTGAAGGGGCTTTCCCAGAAGGATCAAATCTCCCTTGAATGGGCAACAACTACAGTAGAGGCTCATAAAGCTTCTTTGGCAAAGCAAGGGGCTACTCACAAAACATGCAGATCTAATGAGCCAGCCCCGAATCAACCGAGTGCCCAATTGCAGGTCACCAAAAGAGCACGATTGGTCGCGCCCAATCCTGTCGAGGGCAGGAATTTTAGTGAAGTGGCCGTTAAACTGGAAGATGGTGAAAATCGCTCTTCTTCGGGTGTACAAACCCATACTGGAGGCAAACCCAGGCGCTCCACCTAGTTGCCGTGACGCTAGTGGGTACCAGGGTCACGTTAAGCTGATAGCCTGCACGGATCAACGCTCAGAGGATCTATATAAACAGGCTATTAGCAGACTGGGAGAAGTCTGGCCCGGAGCAAAGCTAGAAGCTGTCTCCAGGGAAGACATTCCGAATCGGCCTCGATCCAGGGCATGGATACCGGCGAAGCCATCCACACCGGAGGAAATTGTTGAGCTTAACAAGCTCAGCAATGCTGATCTTCCGGTGGACAACTGGAAGGTAGCCAAGGTAAGCGAGCCCAGCAATGGACAGCGAGAGGCCCTCATAATCCTCAACGAGGAGTCGCTAGCTCCGTTGGAGTCAAAGGGCTGAGTGATAAGCTACGGTTTCTCGGCTATCACCCTGCGAGTTATCACAAGGACCGTTTGGGGAAGGCTACTGCCGATTACTGCTGAACCGAGTAAGGAGAATGGGAGTGAGGTGACTGTGGAAGCAACAGTAGACCCGAACGTGGACCTCTCTGATTCAGATTTTCTCTCCGACGACGGAAGAAGTACCACCTGCAGAATAAACAAATGGAGATAAAGCATGAACTCTAAAACGCATTGTTCAAATTGAACGCAGTTTTGAGTAAATGTTTGTAGCACACGTTTAGCTATGCAATAATAATGACAATAAATTAGTGTTGATTCTGTAACAGTTTGAATTTTTGAAAAATTGGGCATCGACTGCTTCAACCTCTTTTTAGAAGATTTAAAACCACGTTATCGCTTATTACAATTCATGGAAAATATCGATTTATGTTCACAACAAAGCATTTTACCATGTTCCACTTACATGAAATAGTAAACAATTTTCCATTTTTCTAAGAGGCTTAGACACTTTCTTGGCCTTTTCCAATGCAATTGCGAGCCGTTGATGTCGCGACTATTTCTTGTTTTCTGCATTTGCTTTGGAACTATAGTTGACCATCAAGACGATATCAAGGAAAGGTTACCTATAGGTATTTTTCAGATTTATAAAATATGACGAGTATTTCCGTAAAAGATGACCATCAAGTTCAATAGCGAAGGCAAGCTTTTGTTATACACATGTGCTAAGAAATGTGTCTCCTCGGCTTTGGGAAAAGCGAGTGGAATTTATCTTTAATATCAAAAAGAATTATTATCTATATGATGAATGATGACATTCTAATTATCCAAACATAACTGAAAAGTCCCAATCCTAGGGTGTATGGTTCGGTTGAAATTGTAGATTTTCCGAGTTTTCTTCAACGCAGCACAAAATCCAACTAAGCGGAGTTTCATTTTCACATTGAAAGTGAAAAGGCACTGAGACTGAGATAATTGAGTGGCAAAATTGCATTTCTGTCCCTCATAATATTGTCTTTGTTTTAGTGTTAATGCACTCTAGAAATTCCCCCTGAATTAATTTCATGCGAACCATGCACTGAGCCTTGACATAGTGACATGTTGTGTTAATCCTATTATGGCACGGTTCGTGAAGAGCTTGCGTAGATTATGTTTGATTTGGGACAGAAAGGATTAAAAATTGATTGGGATTAGTGCTAAATTGTTTCGGTTGCTTCTCTGAAGGTATTTGTTGAGGGCGTGTTTAAGAATGTTTGTAAATTTTGCTACTAAATTAAACCTATTTTAAAAAGTTCGGCAGACAACTGACAGAGATAGTGTGTTTCTTAGGATTTCGACATACAAGTTCAATGAGTAGAAGCAACGTGTTTAATGCTACCTCAAAATTCCCTGTGATAAAGGCCTCAAAACTAAGACAAAAATCAAAGAATGGTCGGAGTTTCTCGTTGTGTGTCTCAATTAATTTAAAGAAAAACAGTTAATTTTTAACCAATAAACCACAACTTTATTAATTTTAATTATAAAACAAATATATATTTCGGGACACAGTTAGTCCCTTCTTCAGTGTTGTTAAAACTAATAATGAATTCAGTGTTGTTAAAACTGATAATTCATTATCAGTTTTAACAACACTGAAAAAGGGACTAACTGTGTCCCGAAATATATATTTGTTCAATAATTAAAATTAACAAAGTTGTGGTTCAATGGTTAAAAATTAACTGTTTTTCTTTAAATTAATTAAGACAAAAATATGGCCATGGATTTGAGAAAATTTACAACAATGAAATTTTCTAGAAAAATGTTCCGCAAACTTTTTAACAAAACAAACAATTGAGAGGGTTTTTGAGAAAAGTCAACAAAAATACTTTCCAGTAATTTTTATGGAAAATTGAAATTAAAACTATGAACTTAAAAAAAATCTTGAAAATTATGTAAAGCATTTTTTTTAAAAACAAATAATTTCCTGTATAAAGTCATGCGAAGGTATTCATGCAGAAAAAAATGCAACAAAAACATCAATAAAAACCTTTTTGAAACAAAATTATATTAAATTATATAACTGATAGTGAAATTCGTGTTAATATATAAGCGGAAAATACTTCGAAATTTTTGTAAAACGTTTAAAAAATGAAGTAAGAAATCTACATAAAAATTATTATGAAAAAAATTCTTCGAAAACCTTGAATGAAAAATTCTTCTAAAATCTCTTCAAAACTATTTATATGTTTACAAACAAGGAAGTAACTGCTTTTTTGCTGATTTTGAGTTATAAATAAAAACGCCTTTAACGGAGAGGTTTTCAAAAAGGATATGGAAAAAATTATAAATGGCCCCGCTTTAAAAACACTGTAGTGATCAATAAAACAGAAGGATAGTTTAAACTGTACAGAGAACACACCACAGCGAACCTGTTCTTCGATTTTTGTAAATTTTGACCATTTCTTGTACCATCTACTTTTTCTTTTCTTCTATTAAAGAAGCTCTGCTTGTTAAAATATTCTGCAATATTTACAGTGGGGCATTTATTAGTTTATTAATTATTATTTCAACATCATTTTTAAAATGAAGGAGTTGTTGCAGAAACTGTGCGAAAGTTAATTTTTTTTATGAAAAAAACCGCATTGTGCAGGAAATTAATTGTGGGGGGGTGGGGGTTATTTCAACGACCCACAAGATATTAACGCAATGAAGAAAAACATACATACATCGAACTGTAAGTGAAATATGACCACAAACAAAACCAACCCTGTTAATTGTACGCTTTTACAACCAGAAAATTATTTTTTGACAACCGAAATTTCACAGAACGATTTTCAAATGAAGACTTTAAAAATCCAAAACCATATATTTTTGAACATAACGAAAATCTTATCTTGAAAAATTTGCAAAAATGTTTGATACAAACTTTGCGTACAATATTTAAGAGTTGCAGTCTATGGAAGATACTTGAAAATTATATACTAATAATTTTATTTTTATTCCTGATTATTGCAACACCCTTTTGTGTGTGTTTTATGTCCATCTAGAGAAAATGTTTATGTTCAAATTTTTTATATTAAATTAAAATTCACACGACTATTTTTTTAAAATCTGAAGTCAGACTTGGAAGACGTCGGACTGTAACGAAAAAAGGAGACCACCAAAAGTCTGACGATTGGAAGAATTCAAATGAAATAAATCTCGTCTGGTTAGAGCAATTCTTTACAGTAGCGATTTTTAACTAACAATTTAAAAAGGTTCGTAGCAATTAAGGACTTCCGAGAAATAGGGTTGTTAGTTTCTGGAAAGTATGCAATATGGATACTGTTGCGTCCCACAATTACTACCATCGTCTTTGGTTTCATATTGAGAAGAATGACGAGGTGCAAAGATTCGAATCGGGCTGATAAGCATTTGACGAACAGTTTAAAAGCAACAAAATTTGCTTAGTCCGGTTTTATTAAAAAAAATCATACTTTTAATGCAGACATCTCACCTTTTTTTGATACTAAGGATAACAGATGTAAGATACGTTGTACCACCTTTATTCTCGCATCTTCTGCATAGCGGTAACGGCAATGTGCCACACAAGTAGTAAACAGATATTTATTAAGATTTCAGAGCATTTAAAAAATAAAATCACATTCCAGTAAAAAAATCATACTTAATTTTTCATGCGATAGGAGACTAATTTTCTCCAAAATTCGTTTTGCCTTTAAACGTCAAGGATTTCGGCGGTTATTACAGAATCACAAGAAAATATGCCGAAAGGTAGTATTTTTTCAAATTTTGATAGCTTCAGATGTCCAAAAATCATTTTCAAAAAAATGACAGCGTTTTATAAATTTTCGAATCAGTCGTTTGGATAAAAAAAACTTTCATTACGACTATAGAAAAAAATGATCGTAAGGACTTTAGAAAAGAAACACATAAACTACCATAAAAATTATGTTTAAATTAAATTTTGTTTTTAAATCTGAACAAGTTGTTCGTGCTTTTTATAGATTTACTCATTATACGTGTCGGGACAATCTCGTTGGTTCAAACTTTGCCGCGACTTGTGCCGCCCTAATTCCTTCAATTTATTATAATTTTTAACAAAGCCATAATAAAAATATTAAAAGTTAAAAATTTCCAAAAAATACGTTTCATCAGAAAATCAAAAATATTTATTCCTTTCTGTGTATATCCTGCTGATATCGTTCAGATGACGTTGTTTAATTCAATCTCACTACCAAACATATATCAATACATATATCAATTTCAGCAATTATTGTGTGATGACACTTTATTAACAGATTGAATTGCATTAAACTAAAATTAAATTATGTTATGCAAATTTTTAGATTAGTAAATCAAACTAAGAAAAAACTAACGAAAGAAAGATCAAGCCATACGTAAATCTTTATATTACAAACGAACGAAAAAGCAAGCACACTATGTGTTAATAAAAGCAAACTAAATTTGTCTTACGTACCTGGAAGAATGAAAGCTTTTTTCTATTTTATTATTAACAACAAAAATAAAATAAAGATTAATTTCCGAAAAACTAAGTAGAAAAGGAATAATAATAAAGTAAAACATAAAAAATATACTATGGATAGTTTTCGTCTTCTCCAAATTTAATGAATCACGTGATTGATTTCTCCGCGTTATTTGAGAAAAGCGTCAAATATTCAAAAGATTCAATATAAGGCCTTATACTTCAAATTTCTAATCAAACTTCAAATTTCGACTGAAAAATTATCTGATTTAAATGTTTAGACTGTTATTTAGAAGAAAATAAAGAACATATTTGTTAAAATGCTTGCTGCGCGCAATTAAGTTTGTTGTGTTGAAAATTTGAACGAAATTATCGATTATGAAAAGTTAACATCGAAATCATGATAAATAGTGTTATTCATACATGAAGAAAATGAAATTACATCATTTCGAACCCAACATAAAGCAAGTAAAACAACACTTATATGTTTTTCCGAATATTTTTTTATATATCTTTTCAATTGGTTTTACTTCATTTTCGTGTTCTTAAAAGATATTCAATTTTCACTTAACATTTATATAGTTTTCGTTTAACTTACTACATTTACATCAGATTATGCATTAAGACACATTTTCAACATCCCATCATTGTTAAATTTCATTTTGAATAATTGATAATACGTAAGAACTATACGATACATTTTTAACAGAAAAAAATGTCAAATTTACGACTTAGATAGTAGAAAAGTGTAGACTAAAAAAACATTTGCTGATTGTTATTCAAAGATGAATTGGAACAGTGTTCGTAATGAAACGTTTTATTGAATCTTTTCAATTTTTAGAAATGATTTTTTTTGCCAATATATGAAAAATAAAATAGGTTTGATTAATTTGTTCCAATTCATTGGAAGAATTGCCAAAATAATTAGTACGAGTGCTGTAGTGATAGGTGCATGGCGAACTGTGAAGAGTGCACAGGAATGAAAGTGGAAATGATAAAAGGAAAATTAAAGTCAGTAGCCGATTAATACATGGATATTTTTATTTACAAAAATAGAAAAGCATATGGGCATATATTTCAAGTAAATGTTAAGCACCTAATTAAATAAGTGAATCTAATGACTATTTGGGATTTTTACACGTTTTTCTTGTTGTGTCAGAGTCAGTCAATAAACACTAAGCATATTCTACTATTTCCTTTCAACACTACACTTTATAAACTTAACTGTTTTCCACGAAATTTTCTTTTAATAAATATTCGTTTCACAAAAATTCACATTGTCGGTTACTAGTGTGCCTGAAAAATGATTTTTAATTTGTTTCTATATTTTTGTTTTATCAGCAAAATGTTATCTACTCATGTACTCTTCAACAGGTACATACATACCTTGAAATGCGTGTTATGAACTCATTAAAATGATTTCAAATGAAAAAAGAATTCATTTTGAGACTATAAATTCCTGACGGCAAGAACAATGCGGACAATATCTTCGAAGTTTCGTTTAAAAGACTGAGCAAGAAATTCTCATGGGTATTGTTTAATTGAAGCGCATTCAGTTTCGAAGTAATATGTGGATGTGTTATTGCCAAAGCAGAGTTTTTAGAGAGAATATCATATGGACCAATTGAGACGTTCGTTTTTTGCAACTTTAATGGTTCATTTATTTAGTCATCTGCGAGCCACTTAGTTAACGCTCTATATTTTATATACACAACTTAGCATATATATTCATTTGCATAATTTGATAATTTTAGCTCAAGGCTGAGAGTTTGACAACATGAATTTGAATGTTTGATAATAATCAAACGTTTCACACCATTATATCGTACAATTCAAACTCGAATAGAATATATAAAGAATTGGTTTTCCGGAAAAATATCTCCATTATCTTTTTTTCACATGTGCTCTTTCCGAAGCTATTCAGGCACGTGAGATTAAATAATAAAATAATTGTCTTTCATAATTGTGTGTATTGTAAACATGTGATTTTCGTACGTAAATAATAGATTTGGTATGGTATGAGTCTACAAATTTGATACTATAGACAATTATAATTTTATCTTGACTAGCTTTGTCTGTTCAAATCATTTAACACTGCGGTTAAGCTGGTATATGCAACAATCAAATAATATACTGCGGAAAATTCTAGAATGCCATATGAATTCAAACAGTTTTTAGAAGAGTTTATTTCTCATAGTAGAAAATTGACGCGATTTTCGATTTTTTCTTTCAGAAATATTCGGCCATAAAATCATAAATCATGAATCTAAATACTGAAAATACTTTACTTTCACATTTTCAAATTTTTTCCATCAAAATATTTAATTTTCTATGAGAATTTATTTCATTTATATTTCAGTTGGCTAATTAAATGTGGTACGAAGCATACTTTTGTTGAATTCATTTAGGCTAACAACAGTTTGATAGATCAGCAAGTAAAGTATAAAATCAGGTAAATGTTTGGATTGTGTAGACATAAAGATAATTTCAAATGTCCTAATGCCCTCATATACATATATCGATTTGATCACAACTTCACCATACCTTTGAATAAAACAAATTGATCCAAAAAAAGGTCTAAAGAAAATCTTCCAAGAATTTTGTTACAGACTTTTACATTCAGTGACAGTGTAAATTTTTGTGAAATCGAATACATAAAAAGAAACTTCAATTCGTCGCGGCATTTAATTTTAAGTAACTGCTAAACATACAAATGTTATTATTTTCCAACGATTACCAATCATTTTAATATATACCCTAAATACTAAGTTATTATATTCAATTGATTGCCGAAACAATTGCATTATTACCATGAACAAGACACACATATTTCCATCAATTGATTTTCCCATATTCCACCAACAATTAAAGTAGGCGAAATAGTGTTAATCTTTGGGATGAAATCAATTTGAAACATTAGAAATATGTATTTGCTCTTCGCTAATTGCCTGTTGTTAATTGTATTGTTTATAATCTTTCTCTCTCGGCCGAGATATAAGGTGAAGATTAATTTATACGGACCATGGCTATGAACATAAATGTAATTACCGTTTTTATAGAGGTATGTTGAATCTAAAGACTAGACAAATCGTTAATAATTATTTCCCTGTACGTTGTTGGTTTGCAGAATTTATTATACACTTGTATTTACATTGATTGACTGATTGATTGGCTTACAAATGATAACTATTAATTGAATGTGCAGTTTTTTTCCCGGGATGTTGATCTGTTTTGCACTTGTCTTTACTTTCCAAAAAGAAAATTGGTACGATGATGATAAAGCAACTTCAATTTTCACCCTTTGAAAGAAATTTTAATTTTCAATAAAAAAACATATTCCTGAATTAAAAAGCAACGATTAAATACGGAAAAATGTTTCGTCTAGTAAAAAAGAGTTGCGATATTCAATTAATGTTCATTAGTGTTATCAGTTCGTTCGTTTAACACTATGAAAGTTCAGCAAGGAAAACTTGTGAAGGGCTCATTTCTTCACAGCCGTGTATCTTCAATGGTCAGCTTTGCTAACTCTTCGTCAAGAAGCTGATTGATCTCGGACGTCATTGCGTTTGTCGAATCAACCGAATCGGTTTTTTCAACGATTTTCTCTGTTTTCGTGGTTTTTGTAATTTGAATGTTGACCTCATTTCTACCCGGCGAACTAGGTGGGGTTGATGCTGAGCTTGTTGCTTCTGACGTCTCAACGGGGACATAGAATTTGGAATTGTCTATCGCTATAGTGTCACGTCGATTAATGGGTGAAGTACTCGTGGTATCATCACTCCGAACTTCTTCACCGCTCGGATGGAAGTTCTTTTTGATGAAATCGAAAATATTTTTTGGTTTCAAAGATAGGGGGTGAGTTTTTGGATTGAAGCGAGGAGATGTCGGAGTCGAGGGCGGTGATAAACTAACTGGATTTTGAGGTTTTACTTTTATTTCAGTTGTTATTACTTCCAGCTCGGCTACTACAATTCCGCGCTCCTCTGTCACAATTTCAGAGGTGTTATTTGTGATACTTATGTTTGCTTGCATTGAACAGCTTGGAAATTTGTCACTCTTTTGTAATTCTTCCGTTCTCCCTACAGTTTTGGGTAGTTTACAAGTTTCTTCTAATTTCGATTGCAGATTATCGTTACTATCAACATAGGATTTAACTTCATTTAAAATATTCACTGGTTTCGATTTTAGCTTAACGATAGGAGCTTCCTTGCCTATATCTTGAAAATTTACATTAACAAATGCCGTGGGGATATTATTCGCATCATCTTCATCTTTTACATGGATTCTTTTGCATACTTCTGTTTGGGTGATATTTGCAGTAGATTCATTATATGAGTTCGTATTGCTTAATTCCGAAACATTTACATCTTGTAAAACCTTTACAGGCTCCGATTTCTTCTTAACAATTGGCATTTCTTCGCCAATATCCTCAAAATTCACATTAACAAATGGTGTCGGGATATTGTTGGCATCCTCTGCAGTCTTTACATTTCGTTTTTCGCAAACTTCAACCACGGTTCTACGACGATCTTTGGGACTGATTGGGCTACTGACATTTTTATCAAAGGAAAGGTTATCAAGGAGGTTACATGTATTATCAACGCTCTGTGGGATATGTTGAAAAGTTAAATCGTTAGTAGTGTTAGTAAATTCGTTACTGTTCGTATTTATGTCGATGCTCTTAGAACTAAAACTTGAATTAGGCGTTAGTAAAGCAGTGTAATCGTTATTCCGTCTACTACTAGTTTTATTTTCACTACCATCATCAACTACTTGATTTGAATCAGTTGTAGTCACCGTCACCGAATGAGGGATTAGTTTTTGTTGATCGTCTTCGTGATGAATGAGATCACTTCCACCATCGAATATAACCGTATTTGAAGAAGTAGTTGGGGATTCTGATAAAGAAAGACTTACACTTGCGTCCAGATCATTTAAAGGCTCAGGAGTGGTGATTGAAAGCGATCGATCCTCACATGTTTCGCCATCACTTGCCTTTATAGTTGGCGATATGCTAGCGATTGATGCTGAACCGTTTTGCTGTTGAATTTGATAGGCTTCTTCTTGCTGTTCTTCGCGTAAACCATCGATAGAATTAATGTGATGATGGTGCTGAAGAGTTTCTTCGCTGGCCAACATTTCGGGCTGTTCGTCTGTTTGCGACACCGAACAAGACACATCGGTGGTGTGAATGCCACTGTCCTCCCGGTCAGTATCAACATTCGATTCATCTTGAATGCTAAGTATCTCTTGCGAGCTGTGCATATTTTCCTCATCAGTGTTCGAGGCGTCGTCCTTTAATTCCAGGAGATGACGTTTTTGTTGCTGTCGCCTCATGTCTTCCTGCTTCATCATTTCTAACTGATGTTCATCAATAAGAACAACAGGTTTCTTCGCCTCTTCTTTGGTTGCCGCACTTTGAAGACTGGATAAGCGGTCTTTGAGTGAAACAACGGGCACATCTATTTTCGGGGACTTTTCCATTGGAGTTGTTTGCTTCTCGAGAGTTTGCAGACGATTTTTGATAGTTGATATATCTCCTGACAGCCGGTTTGATTGTTGCCGTTTCACTTCATCAGCGGCCACAGCTTGCGAGGCTGCAGACGGCGTTTTAATTTTCTCGAGGTTCGAAAGGCGTTCCTTAATGCTTTTACTATTTGAAAAGTCATTTGAACCTCCCGTTTGCTTACTAGAAGCAGTGACAGACACTGTATTCGCTACCACTACATTTTCTTTTTCAAACAATTCACGACGCTTCAATATATCAACTTTTGGTAGATCCTTTTTAGTTGCTGATATTGATGCACTATCACTTTGAAGATCGCTGGCTGATTTGATCTCGAAGCTCATAAGACGATCTTCAATTTTACTACCCGATGTTCGTCGAATGTTTTGGAAATTGTTTTCATTGGCATTTGCCGTCGTCCTTTCAGGGGTTGAATCCTTTGAATAAGATCCGGTTGTGGTTAGATTGCTGCGAAATCCATTGTTGTATGAAGAGGATTGAGCTTTTGAAATGCGCGTCTTGTAGTCTTGAATGGCACCTTCATAAGTATATTCACATGGATCGGGTGAACTGGCTGGTGCTGTACTTGATGATGTATCGTAACCGGGCGATGATGTATAACCCCGGCTTGTTCCACCGTTTTCACCGTCGTGATTTGATTGATGATCTAAATCGATGGAGTGTTTATCGTTATCGACATTATCACTCTAAAATGAGAAATATTTAGAAGTGCATTAGCAATTGAATAATCAATCAAGATATTTTATCATTGTTTACAATAATTTCACATGCATAAGTGGTTTAACTTTTGAATGTCAGCGTTAAAAAATGGTTTTATCATAGATATGGAATCCACATTTTATGAAAATTAGTAATACTTAGGCAATTCGAAGCGAAGAATGATATTTTAGAAGATTTTTAATCACTGCTTTAACGAAGCTTGTGTAAAAAATTATGACCGAACAGAGCTATAATCATTTGCACTATGTTCTATTATTACTAAAGTTATGTAATAGGGAGTTCATTGCGACATCCAATCAACCTCATCATCAGAATTTTAATCACGATCGGGTTTGCGTATTATCTAGATGTAACTTTTTATAGCACATGCCGTAGATAGAATTAATGTTACTCTTATAATTAACTTGTCCACGAAGTACTAATCAATCACTCCTCTATTTGTAACATGAGCGGCACCTTCTGCATTTGATAATCAAATAATTCAGTGGTTAAAAACAATATCGATTACTAGATCACTTTCGTTAGAGCTATAAAAACAGCACTTGCCTGTGAAATTTAATCATTCGCGTAACATGTTCATTTAATTTACAACTGAAGTTCAGAAAAAAACTAACTTTATGATGTGGTGTTGCTATAAATTTCTGGTACTAAATATAATTGGAAACTATAAAAGTATGTTTCTCTGCACCAAAAAACCCGAACAAATTTACACAAACGATATTTTCTAATTTTTAGTATGTCGATCACGTCGAAAATTGCCGAAACAAAAAATAAGTTTCACATTTTCAAGTGGTCCGAAAACAGTAGACCCGCGGGGTTCAATTTAACGCCAGCTCGAAACCGCTTAGACCCGTCAGCTAGCAATGGCGGACTAAGCCCCGCCAACGAAGAGCGCTTTCGCAGCACAACTAATTTATCTTCTTTTAACACATTTCCCAATAGCCAAGTGTTCTGTTTATGATAGTGTCAAATTTTAATTTTACCTATTGATAACTAAAATATTCCGTTTGTGTTTTTCCATGCCATATGTGAAATTTTTCTGGCACATTATTATTTCGCGACAGTTGGTGGGGAAAGTATTCAACCATGGAAGTGTTTTAGGCATATTTGTTCGTTTGATGGATAGTCGGTTCAAAGATTGCGAACGCTTTTGTTCGAATAATTCATAGCATTGGAAGAAGTGAATGAATAACGAGCAATTTGAGATAGGTTTGAGGCGAGAATTAGCATTTTTCGTGAAAGAATTAATGAGGCTTTTATAAATTTTATCAGAACATTATAATAAACTATGAAAAGAAAAACATTAGCATAGTAAAAGCATGGATGCAGGCTTTCAAAAGATTAGCGTCACATTATCAGGTTGTGTGAGCATTTCAAATTAGGGTCACTTTAAAATTATTCAGGTAAAGGTTAAGTAAGGTTCAGCACATGTGATAAAAATCTGACAATTTTGAGCGAAACTGAAAAATCGGCATGGGTTATTGAAAACAGTTCTAGTAGATAAGCTAGGTGGGTTTCTTGGACTCCAAAAGTCTGAGAACTAGCATTTCACATCAATAACAATTTGTGACTTTCGGAGCGAAAGTCTTACAAACCTGCAAAAAAAATATTATAAATTGCACTTTTATTTAAACTTTTTAGATGCTTACAGTACTAGATATAAATGGTCCGCAAAAACGTGTTCACAATCTTATGTTCTTTTCCCAATAGTAGTATTATGGATTTTGGCTTGGTTTTCAAGCTTAATATCTAAAAGTGTGATCAAATGCCTTGAAATAGTTTGAATATTAATTATTAAGCATTGATTTTTTAAGGCAAAAGCGACACATGAAAATTTATCTGTTTCAAAAACCGGAACTTCATATGAATTCAAAACTCATACAGATTAATGGCTGTTGTTTTGTTGTTTGTTCTTTTCTCAAAACCACGATTTATTATAACTAGTCAAAAACTTATTCTTGTTGATTAATTTTCAAATAACAGACTTATTTTTTATGACATGTTTAATTCAAGTATTTATTCTTACCAAAATATAATAATTACGGTAATGTTTTGACTAATTACGGTAAATAAAAGTTAAATTTTAGTATTATGAGCTGTTTTCATATTGCAATGCTTTAATAACATCAGAATTGACAAAATTAAGCATTTACTACCCTCTCAGACACTCTTCTCTTGGGGAGTGTCGATTAGCTTTATAAGGGTTTCGCGAGGAGGAGATAGCCGACCGAATCCTTAGGCGAATCGAGGGCACAACTCAAATTTTTCTCCTGTAAGTGTGTAATTTGACACGGCGATGGTGCATTTTCCTTCTTTTCCTATTCCAAAACAAAATTTCAAAAAATTTCAGCTGGCACCTTTCGCAACCCTTGATCTTTCACAGGTCGGTATATCGCTGGAAGCTAGCTCCACACTGCCAGCAAAAGGCCTTGAAGACCTCCGATAATAACGACTGAGCTTGAAATTCCTAGGGAACCTGGAGGTAATCTCGGTAGATGACAACGAGCAACGCTAGGCGAGGAGTGGAGTCTGGTTTAAACAAGCCTCAAACCGGATCGTCTATATGGATTCAAACGCGACGAAACATCAAGGAAACTCTTTTTTTAATGAGTTTATTTGTACATAAGTTTAACATTCGGGAGTTCAGTTTACTTTTAACAGCGTAGTAGACGCTTCGAGGAGTTTTCGAATGTTCGAATCATAAAACATGTTTTCGTGGCGATGTGGATGGAATATAAAAACATGTTTTCGAAAAAAATGATCACAAAATATGCAGGAATTTTATGAATCATAATGTCCTTCTTTATAACATTCCTTAGTCTTCCAATGTACAAGCAATTTACCCAGATGTTTAGAACGTACTTTTTTGACAAGCTTCGTTCGTTCTAGATTGTTAACTTTTCGTTATTGAATCTATGTTTTTCACTTGCTTTCCGCAGTATATTGTTAAGAAAACTGCAATTCAATCATTGATCCTATTTTTCAGGCTGATTTTACAAATTTAAGGCAATCGTGCAAATGGAAAAAATGTTACTGTCTGAATTTTTATTTGATTTTGCGTTTTGTAAAGTTATTATAAAACCGTCAAGTTATTAGTGATATTAGTGGTGTACAGGGCAACCAGAAAGCTACTACTCGTGAAATCATTACTAAGCCGTACAACACGGTTTTTCTTGATTATCATCAATTTCACACTAGCCTAGGTTAGGCTTAGGCCTACTTTCAGAAATCGCAATAAGTGGGTGGTGAAAGGTTGCTACCCCCTAGCTGGTGGGCAAAATACTCGCCACTACTGATGTGATTTGAATATTTAGCGGGCACCATCAGGAGGGAGCGATTCAAATTTGCCTAGTTGTCGTTGATATTGAATCAAAAATATGTACCATTATGTAGAAGCTTTGAAAATTTTCGCTGAGTGGCTTATTCTAGAATAAATTTAACTTTCCAAAAAGATGAGTGTCTATGTATTGTTGAAAACTAAACCTTAAATTTGGGCTACAAAGTCCAGCTGCAAATTTACAGCTTCTTTGTTAAGTCGTTGGAAATTCTTTAATATATTTTATAGCTACGAATACTGCAGATATCTTAACAGATTAATTTGGAAGCTTAGTTAGTTTAGTGTGTCCCAAAAGCTATGATATTTTTTATTGGGCACGAGAAAAATTTCCCTACAGCAGAAAAAATAACATGCTAAAATTTCTTTTCAAAGCATCCATTTTTGAAAAATTCCTAAAGGATTATCGAATCAATACCACTAAAATCGCTTCAGGAACGCCCAAAAATTTGGGTAGCATTGGGCAAAAAGTAGAAAAATATTGGAAACAAATTTAATAGAAACTTTCACCGAATTGTTCCCTGTTTACATGGAAGTTTTTGAATGCCTATCATGTTTTTTTCTGAGCAAAAAATTGATAGTAGCACTAAGAACAACTAATTAATATATTGATGACAAAGTTTAGGCCTAGGGTGACACTATTTTACAAAAAGGATTGTAATAGTACGTGGAATGTTTCGAGGGAGATATTTAAAATGAAAAGCTAGGCATTTTTATATAAAAAAAATTTTGATCGTGTTTTTGCTCTTGCGCGATGGTTTGTCGATCAATGATTTTTAAATGATGATGTTAGCCAACAACATTCCAAACTCCTGCACATTAAGTAATCCCAGAACATGTTCAATTCTATAAAAAAATGTGAATAAAAAGTATGAACTATTTGAGAGTGTATATTCAAACTTTTTTTTGAAGCGAATCATTTACCAACGTCGGCAATTGAATGTAAATCATACTTGCGTCCGTGCAGCTACTCTGCAAGCATCAAACATTCCCAAAGTGTTTGCATGTATACTCAATTCGTCTAAATGTCGCAATTCCTGCCACAAAATGTTATGTTCCTAATTTGATTGTTATCAAAACACTCACTGGAATTCATCAAAGGCCACTTTCTATTTCCAGAATGATATCGTCAATACGAAAATATTCCCCATTGCCATCATCTTCACATCTTAAGTGGCCATAGATAACAGTTTACTTAACGTTCAAATGCTGAAATCAAACACAATCTAAAACGAATCGGAGTGGAAATTGAGAAAAATAAACAATTTTCACGTTATTCGGTAAATGTAAGATCCCATATTGAGTAATGAACAACTAACGCAACGCCAATTTTCGTTCTAATGAATTCGGCGTTGAGAAGTCGGTTATCTATCCATCTATCTTTGTATCTATGTACATATCTATCTATCGTTCAGTAATTTACACAATGTGGAAAATAAATTTATATGAAAAGAAATCAGAAAAATTGGAAATATCTCTAAATGCAAGTCTCTCGTACATTATTGGTTGGTTTCAAATTTTTCTCTTCAATGTTTTTTTTACGATACAAAAGTGGCTTGAGGTCGACCATTAGCTGGGCGAAGAGCAACGTTAATGATCTTTAAATGTTTTTTCCCGCGTTGGCTAATGGACTTCCGATAATTGCAAATCGATTAAATCGTTTCGTCATGTTTGGAAAAAAGCAAACGAACGCACAGTGAGGAATGTTGGCGATTTTTTTCTCTAATATTTTAGATGAATTACGCAAAATAATTGGTGTTATATTATGAAAATTGTAGACTTCTCTTTGTTCGCAATTATTTATATTTTCTTAAAAAGGATTGGCAATAGGAGTTTTTAGATAATTATGTGAGCTGTGTTCTACTCAGGGAATGTGCTTTCTGTGGGCTGTACGGTTACTTGTTGAAATCTTAAATACATTGCAAGACATGCCTAGGGAGAATTAGGCTTCAGTTGCGTAAATGTTGCTGGAACCTTTACGATATTCCGCAAATTATGCATTCAAAAGTTGATCATCAGTGAATAGTACTTTTCAGATCAATTTCTGATCTTTAGACTTGGCTTTCGTGAAAAAGACACAAGCTCGGAAAATAGCTGTCTTAGTATCACTCGATGTGCCAAATAAGCAACTCCAGATTTTTATTGTTGAAAATGATGATGGGATGGAATAATGGAATAATATTGGTGTTACGATACGAAAAAGCATAACACCTGCTTCATAATCACGACAGCCAAAGTTCAAATCTCAGCTGTAATTTTTAATTTTTTTCTCCAGGCTTTTCTATATTTTCAGTGGATTCACATTCAAAGAAAGGAAAATAATTGAACTCAGACTAGTTTTCAAAGAATATGTAATGCAAAAATTGTGTCTTTAAAAAGTTGTTTCTTTCGAAACTGGAATAAATAAAATAATAGTATAAAATAATTACGAAAATTTAAGCGGCAACTTGAATGAAAATATGATTAAAAATCGCTTACTAAAATGTTTATAAATAAATAAATTTCCATAAAAACAATTTTCCAAATAAAATTTTCGAACAAGTGAATATATTAAGGGAATTCAATTCGCAAGAAGCGCTCAATAAAAATTTAAACATGTGAAAGAACTTTTTGGAAAAATAAATCGATAAAAAATATCAAATTTAATTTTTGAAACATTTTAGGTAGAAGAAATTATTGAAGGATATTTAATGAAGTTCCGAAAGCTATGAAAGAAAATTGACACGAAACCAAACCTGGAAATGAATGCTTTGTAGGCCACCACAAACAAATATTTTTAGAGAAAAATTCATGGTGGGGAGTTAAACTAAAAGAATTAATTTCAAGGGTGATGCAAATAATAATTGTTGATTCAAAAGTGCAATTGTTTGCTTTTGATCCTGTTGAAAATATATTATTGGATAATCCTATAAATTAAAGATGCTAAATTACATACGCTACCAATTATAATTAGCTAAGCTACCGTCTACACATTTCTTATTACAATTTCTCTTGTTGCTTCACGATAATGTTCTGCATCTTTTGGCTTTTCATTAGACGAATAAATACCACAAATCTTTCAGTTATCAGATCAAAATCGTACAACACCTCCACAAGTTTCACGATTTAAATAAACTATAAATAATTTGTAGCTCACATCACATGTCTCCTATAATTTGTACGATCACTTGAATCACGGCACATAAAACGCCTTCTTCACTAATAATTTGCATCGTCGTAAATTATCATTTAGGACGTAAAATACTCTCGCATCTCAATAAATGCAAGATTCTACGCCAGTTTGCCACGCTATGAATGAATGGATGAACAAATGAAAGGAGTGAATGCACCATAAGTGCTCTTCCATCTGTGGTAACAGATTACCATAATTCACAACAGCTGGATACTGAAACCATTCCGCAAACACTGAAAGGTGTCTTCTATTGGAGACTAGGTCAAATTCTGCAAATCAAATAAATGGACTTGGATTGTAAGAGGATGTAGAAAATGATGGGTATTTTAAAGTTTAGACAAAGTGGCTTTTTCGTTTATTGAGACTTAAAAGGATTTTTGGTATTCAGAGATTCAGAGTACATCATCAACTTTTTCACAGAAATTCTGGTAGCACTACAATTTAAGGCTCAGTACCACAAATATTTCCCAAGATAAAACCCTCCAAAAATTTGGTATTATTCTAAAAAGTGAATTTTTTTCTTGAAATTCATGAATTTGGGGGAAAATAAAAATATTAAAAGCAGGTTTTCTTTTATGGTAGACAAAAATATCATGAATATTGGTATTCTTCTGAAAAATAAGCCATTTACGAGCTCAAAAATATGAAAGTCCTTTATTTTTGAAAGGTATTTGCAAGTTGTAGAGTGAAGCTTTTATATTTTTTGTTATTATTTCAGTAAAAATTGACTTAGTGAAGAATTAAGAAATGCCTCGAACTTCAGCATGTTTGCCTCAGAAAATTGAAATTAAGGGTCTTGTTTCCAAGCCAAAATGCGGAACTTTTATATATGGGTTTGATGCACTGTATATGAAAAAAACATGGTATGACATTGCACATGCACTGTTCCTTTCTCAATAGGTTTAATGGCACATATTTTGTAAAAAATTCAATTAATTTCTCATATAATTATCTAGTCGAGCTGTATGTATTTGGAAGAAAAAAAGGGTAATTTAATCTGTTTGAAATTATATTTAAAGCAGCATATCATATTCGCACATAAGCTATTCATTCAGCTGAGAAAAATGGCAGATAGTCTTAGAAAAATGAAGTCTAGTTTGCAATTTGAAGTCGGCAACAGATTTTGAATATCGTTAATTTGGCATCCTGAGCATTTCTTAGTTAAAGCGGACGTTGAATTGTGAATTCCCTCCACTTTGGGTTGCGTTTGAAAATCTTTTTATGGTTGAGAGCCAAAAATGGTTCTTTTTTTGTTACAAAAAATTCACTTCAGCAAAATTCGCACCATTAATTGATTTTGTATTGTCAACACTGAGAAGTCTTAGGATTGCAATTTTTTTATAAAATTCACCACTTGATGTTTTTTGACTCACAAATTTTTATTAATACGACGCGTTTCGAACCTTAGATCATCTTTAGGCTTAATACAATTTACAAATATTTCCTGGTTTTATTCTTAAATAATTAATGGTTAAAGGAGTGGTGATTGGAAAGGAAGGGTAATTTCATTCAACAAGTTTTCCTTTCTTTTTGTGACCCGTCTAATCTCAAGTCATTCCAGGTAGTCCACAAAGAGAAAGGAAACCTGCTGAACCTTCGCTTCCAATCACCATTCCTTCAACTATTAATTATTTAAAAATAAAACCAGGTAATATTTGTAAACTGTATTAAACCTGAAGATGATCTAAGGATCGAAACGCGTCGTTTTATTAAAAATTTGTGAGTCAAAAATATCAAGTGTTAATTTTATGAAGATTTTATTCCATTATGGCTCATCAAGAGTACACACGACTTTCTATAACTGATCTTAGGATTATGTATCTTAAATTTTGTTCGCTTTTGTTGGCGTTTCTTTAATGTTAATTTTATGAAATATCTTCTCGCTTCTTTTTTTACAGCCAGGATTTTTTGTTTGACAGCAGCTACTACAACATATTTATTCAAGTTTTACGTTTTGAGGTGAGGTGGTTCCTATTGTTTTTATTCAGCATATATTGAGGTAAAATATTTTTTTGCGGCGTTAATCTCCTTAGATTTTTCATACCAAAAAACCTACATTGTTCGATACTATCTAAGGCTATGATACTTATATTCACGAAGTGATCAACGATCTAAGAACTCAATAACGACAACAATTGGATTTCTGCTTAAAGTTCAGTATTTCAAACAGTTTCAAGTTACTCAAATATTTCGGAACAATGTTTGAACATGGTTTATAATCTATTTGGAAGATATTCTGATGTTCAACTGGAATTTATAGAATTTCGTAAAACCAGATAATCTATTGAAGATGGTTTCACCCTGTACCACAAACACGTCTACCACACTTCTTAAATTTGTATTCCGCGAATGCAACTTTACAGATCGCCTAACGGACTAGTGATAAATAAACATTAATATCCAACAATCTTGCACAAAATCATTGACTAAGTTTTCGATTAGAAAGTAAAGATTCTCGTCAGTTGACTGTGGGCGCTGTTGCACATTTACGACGCGTACTCTATCCACTTTGTAGGTGTAAATTGAACAAGCATTACAAGGTAAACCTGGTCACTTGATGGCAAATCTCCATTGATTACTTACCATAACACTTTGATTGTCGTAGTCTTCCGAAAGACTGCTCTTTCCACTGGCACTACTAGTTCCGATTCCCAAATCACTAAAGTCGTTCGATTCATCTTCTGCGTAAACTATGGCGGCTAACTTTGTGGCGCGTCGTGAACATCTGAAAAATCGAGAAAAAACCATAGATGTTAGATTGTTCTTTGCAGAAATAACATATATACCTGAAATTGCTCAAATTGAGCGAACGTATTAGGAAATGGTTTAAAAAATTTCAGTTGAAATTAAAATAATAGGATTCTAAATATTATAGCAATGCGTGTACGTATCGTTTGAACGTTTGGTGAAAGAAATCATTCTAATGCTATTTTTATTGAAAACGGTATATGTATTCCAATACTATAATTATTCTTTTTTGAATAGCGTTAGGGCTTGATTTCGACTAAGCGTCTACTCGAAGTCGAATAAAAAGATTAGAACGAACAGCACAGCTAGCGTGACCCACTCGAAGAAAGCGGTAAATTGATTTTTTTCCCCGATTTTGAACAAAAGAAAAATAAAGAACTCAATCAAATTTCAAAGTTCTCACTCAACTGAATAAGATTTTCAAGTTTCCATCAATACTCGACCGCGTGATGATCATTTTCATAGATACAATTATTGCCGAATTTCTGTGGATTAATATTCGTTGTTGCTCGTAGCACTCTAGCTTGAAGAATGATTGGTCAGCAAATTGAGAAACAACAGCGTTACAACGTTACCGAAATTAGTAGTAAAATATCGATGACAAAAATCCTCAATAGCCACTGTATCTTTTGAAATGGACGTAGTATTTTTTTAATCGAATGCATAATAAGATTTCATTGTACAACTTCTGCACGCAAATTAGTCAGAAGACAAACAAAAGACAAAAAAATTAGTTGGATGATTTTTCATTTTTCAAAGATACTATACTTTAACTTTGGATACTTTCTACATCTTACAGCATTCGCAGCGCATTGTGATCGTTTCGATAACAATTTTTGAATGAAGACAATGGTTATCAACTGAATCTAAACACGCTCTAATTGCTACTGTATTCAATTTGACTGACCTAAAGTCGACCTGCATTTGGAATATTACCTGGCGTATCGGATTTCAACACGCATTGTATTGGATTCATATGTTAATTATTTTTCGAGACACTGACCAAAGTGCAAATTGTAGCAAAATTTGGTCAAGCATAGAAAATTCATGTAGGAAATTAGAAAATTTTAAAAACTGACATTTTTGTAGAGCGCCACGAAAGAATCAAACTGAACAGTAACAGTTGAATATCTCTAGGAATATTCATTATTCCTTACTAATTGGATTTTAGTTGATCCAGTGCACACAGTGTTTTAAGAGTTTAAAAAAAATTTTAGCAGCATTTTTATCATCTGATTTTGGTTTTCATTTCGAAAAATATCGTTCTTGGGGTGAAGATAATGTCACAAATCCAGGCGAAAATACACCTTCTAAATGAGTTAACATGGTCACGTACGGATACCGAAAAGAAATGCGACCGACACTCCTGGGGAAAAATGTAAGATTGTTAAGACTCATTCAATATATCGTTTTCCATATTTGGATTTACTCAATGTGGACGATATCGGTCATCGCTTTTCCATTATCCTCGACAAATCGATATCGACAGCGAAATAGTTGTGGAATATTGTTTCCAGTCTGCCAATTTTGAGTTGTGTGCACCAAAGACTCTCAGCAGACTATATGAGCTTCACCATATTATATTCTCCTGTTGAATGTATGCTTCACATACAAAATACGCTCAAATAATATCGAACCCATACAATGGGGGATTTACATCCTTGTCCCCAAAAAATCGACGTATCGGTAGCGATGGATGTCATTTATACTGACTTTTCCAAGTCTTTCGATACTGTTGACCACTCTTTACTGTGTCGCAAGCTTGAGCACTTCGGAGTTTCAGGTTCCCTACTTTTGTGGTTCATGTTCTATTTGTCTTCAAGGTCTTGCCGTGTTTCCATTTTCGGTACACATTCTGCCCCTTTTTACCCCCATTCGGGTGTCCCACAAGGGTCCATTCTTGGCCCTCTTCTTTTTATCCTTTACATCAATGACCTACCTCCTATATTTAAGTCTCGTTGTCTTCTTTATGCAGATGATCTCAAGATATACAGAGTGATTCGGTCTTTGGATGACTATAAAGCTCTCTAAGAAGATTTAGTCGCGCTGTGTTCTTGGTGTCAAGCAAATTCCCTCTCCCTTAACATTCCTAAGTGCCATACATTGACTTTCTCCCTTAAAACTTCTCATTACCAATTTACATTTCTTATTGATTCTGTTCCTCTAAGTGTTGTTGATCAAGTTAAAGACCTTGGTGTCATTTTTGATACCAGGCTAAAATTTGATGCTCACATTTTAAATATCATCACCAGAGCCTCTAAGCTATCAGGTTTTGTGTTGAGACATTCCCATATTTTCTCTAATCCTCTTTCTGCTGTCAAATTGTTTATGAGTATCGTTCGTCCTATTCTTGAATACGCATCCTAAATTTGGTCACCTTACTTTGAATATTTAATTAATCTCCTTGAATCTGTTCAACGTAAATTTACCCGCTTTCTCCTGCTAAAATTTAAAATCCCCTATATTCCTTATGAACGTCTCCTCTTACTTAACATACCTTCTTTGGAATCACGAAGGATCTATCTCGATCAATGCCTACTTTTCAAGCTTTGCCATAATTATATTCAGGTCGACATTGACAATCTAGTTTTCTTTAGACATAGTTCTAGGCTCTCACGATCAACAAATATATTTGCTATACCATTTGCCAGAACAGAGATATATTTTAATTCTACTCTACTCCGTCTACCTAGATCTCATGATAGACTCCAGCTTGGACCTTTTCCCTCTTCTTTTGCCGCTTTTAAGCGAAACTTAGTGAATATACTGTTTAACTAATTATTTTCACTTTTTTAATCTTAATATTAATCTTGTAATCTTATATTTATTTTACGGTTACACAATTTGTAATTGGAGTTTACTCTGTAAATTGTGCTGATACTAAATAAATAAATAAATAAATAGATATGCTGACATGATATCGGTTAATGGGAAAGCGTTCCATAAAGCACCTTACATTTTGGATTTTGGTATATCAGTATCGCCCCAAAATGTCTGTATCGTGTCGGCGAGAGGAAAAACACTCTTACCGTTCTGTGATTTCATGAATTTTCAATAGATTTTAATCGGCACTTCCAAAAGCAAACCACGAATCCTATTTTATCCACAAATTCAGAATTGGCATTTCAGGCTTAGGCTGACGAAACAAGGGTATAACGATAATAGCAGAGAAAAGTAGCTCGATAAAGAAGAATCAGAATATCCTTTCAATATGCTTGTGGTATGGACGCCAAAATATTATTTCAAAGTTATGAAGCAGACACAATTAGCAGCTTCGAATGGAAGAAACATGAGCTAATACTACCGGGAAAATGATGTTTAAATATTTGAAAACAAAACTGAAACAATTTTTCGCCTAGAGAGGAAGAAAAAAAAACAAAAAAAAACAAAAAAAAACAAGAAAAAAAACAAAAAAAAAACAAAAACAAACAAAAAAAAAATTACAAAACAACAACAAAACAAAAAAAAACAAAAAAAAATCCAAAAAATTGTATTTTAAAAACAGAACATCTGTTTTATTTAAAATTTTCACACATATAAGTTTAGCATTTTAAGAACTTGTAAAAAAAATTCAGCTGAGAACATTGAAAATTGTAAATTTTCCTGCAGTTTTCCTCGTCTAACCTTTTTTTTGCGGTAGGCAGAATATTTCATCTCAAATCAAAAATTCTCTTATAGTTTATGCCTTTGGCTCGTGCTTCAACGAAGCAATTGAAAAAAAAAATGAAATTTAAAGTTTTGAGATGGGTTTGAATGAATTTTCGTCTCATTTTTTTTGCATTTTTCCGATTCTCATCGTTTTTAAAATATTTTTTTTTTCGTATAGAACAAAAACGAGTCGATCGAATGAAAATCTCTTCGTTCAAGACCGAGTCAATACTATAAAGAGGAACTGTGCAAAGTTTCAGCAAAATTGGTCGATTCGTTCTCGAGAAATCGTGGCCACCGCAGGGAAAAACAAAGTTACGAGTAAAAAAATTTTTACCGCGATTTAATGAATTCAAGTTTTACATCGAGTCGTCGATTCCAGGTCCATACAGTAATTCGTTCACCTCATTCGCGATGTTCAGAACATCCTTTTGACGTTGATGCAGTTGATGAAGAGAAAGTAGATGATTTTACACGGTAGAACCGTGCTGCATGCGTATAATACACTAGGTAAGGCAGAGCGCACGTACCGACCACGTGGTATTCAAATCTCTATAACTGCGGTAATATTGCTCGAATTTACTTCAAATTTGGTGTGAATACTCGAAGTACTTTCATATGGAATAAAAAAATTTCGATGGAATTTTTGAAAATACAAGACCTATGTAACCCCTTAATACTCAAGTAGAAAGAGGATCCGATGTTCTTCTTATCATACTTTAAAGCCGAACTTAAAGTGCCATAAGTCTTCTACTGGGCAATGACTTTGACTGAATCCTGTTGGAAAAATATTTCTATTTCTATTCACAAACATGTCCTCAACAATATGGCTGAAAATTACCGCCCAATTTTTTTACTTTCGTCTTTATTCATTAATTTTGATTTCGGTCATCTATCTAAATATGTACGTCAAGTAAACCGCTTCTCAAAGTTGCATAGAAGGTCGCATAGGATCTGTGAGATCCAATACCAATACTGGATCAGCGTCCAATGTCAATTTCCTGGAAATATCCACAAACATTCACAGGGACGACCCAATCGAAAAATATGGATACCGGATTTAGGAGGATACTGAGAATCATTAGCCACAGAATCATAGCGGTTGCAACGCACAGAGCTAAACACACACCGTGGATAGGGATGGTTCGAAATTAGTGGAGCCGTTCCACGGAACCTAATACGCACTCGGAACGGTTTGGAACGGCTCCAACGTGAACCACATATTGGCTCCGGTCGGAGCTGTTTCTCCAAAATTCATATATGTAGACTGGAACTGGAGCCGGAACCGATACTGGAGCCGGAACCGATACTGGAGCCGGAACCGATACTGGAGCCGGAACCGATACTGGAGCCGGAACCGATACTGGAGCCGGAGCCGGAGCCGAAACCGATACTGTAGCCGAAGCCGAAGCTGATACTGATAGCTCCTGAACGATGACGATAATGAAAAAAACTGAGTGTGAAACAAACATGACGGTAAGCACTAGTTCTAGTTCAGCTTCTGGGCAATGTGAGCAATCGCTTCCTGTCATTAGCCCCTTGGCCCACAGTGTTCGATAACTCCGACTGCAAAATCTTTATACATATCTACCCGCTCAGTCACAACCACGAATATCATCGTTTCTAACAACCAAAATTAAGTTGAAACTCGGAGCCGTTTGGAGCTGGAACGCTTAAGGGAATCTAATACGCTGGTGGAGCTGGAACGGTTGGAGCTAATACGATATTTTGTCGTTCCATAACATCCCTAACCGTGGATCTCTCAGATCCGGCGCGACCTTCCTAGTGTTAACAAACAACTAAGAGGATCATCTCAACCTACAGATTGTCCCATTTTTGTTGATATAAAGACATGATTGTCAGCGTTAGCAATGATGTAGTACTCTCCAAAGAAACATCCTGCCAACTTCATCTAACATAGCAATAATAAAGTATTAATGAGGTCGAACACGATCAGAAATCTTGGAATTATTTTTGATGTTAGACTTTCCATGAATCTTCATTGTATTAATATTGTCAATCTCCTGTGTGTCTGGCTTTCTTTTTACAGCTTTGCAACACGCATACTCTAAAGATATTTCCCTAACACTTGACGTCACCCTATATTTGGATATATTATATATTATAAATGTTTTTTTTGTCACAGTGTTTTCCTTCCGATTTATGTATTTGATGAATTTTTAATAATAATAATAAATAAATAAATTATATATTCATTTTTCTTGAAAAAAAAAACAACAACATCAAATCTCCATTTGAATTAGCAGAAACATTTTCAGAATTATCCACACGACATCTCTGTTGAATGCAAAATTCGACCTACTGAATTCAATTCCTAAACATTTTCGCCAAATAATTTCCAATTTTAACGTGAAGGTCAAATATTGATGATACAATTCTATTCCACAGACATTTCAACACCCACATAATATTGCCTGTTTTGCAAAATTTTACAAAAGATGAATAGCTTGCCTCGAACAAACAAACAAACAAACAAACAAATAAAATAAAACGTTCGACATCATTTTCGCGATTCTGCGAATTCTTTTATGTGTCGCGGAATGACATGATAATATGCATTCTTATTTAAACATGCCAGGGAAAATAGAAAAAAGAGCCTCACAATAAATTTAGTTTTTTTTTATGTATTCGCCAAAGCATTGGTGAATGGACGCGAACTAGGCATCTTTAATGGTCTCATCGTATTTGCGGCGTTATTGTCGAAACTTAATACTTCCGATATCGAAAGAATAATTAGTCAATTTTTCAGTTTTTTTTTCATTGCTTTTGAATTAAGGAACAATTTCACTCTTTGCGGTGAACTGAAAAACCGCATAAACTTTTCATTTCGAATAATGCAAAGGCAGTCGAAGAAAACACAACCATTGGCGCTGACTTGTACATATTGTGTTAAGTAATTTAATCGCATCTAATTAGTTGAAGTGAAATGATAAAGGTGGATTAGGATAGTCATAGATCATTGAGATGATGTTGTAGTTGTAATTAGCTTTCCTATTTGAACATCTTTCTTATAGTCGAGTCGTGGTAACCCGTTAAAAATCCATCTTTTCAAGTACAGCGAACTTGCAAGGTTGAATAGAAAGTTTTCACAAAGTTTGTATGTGAATGCGCGATAACCACAATGTTTTGATATTTTGTTAGCGCACACACACACGCGCAACACAATTTTCACATATTTTATGATTTACATTTCCTACAAACACCGGAAAATGAACTAAGATACGTTTCCAATCTTTTATTTAATGAAATGTTAAAGTTTGAATTTATTGTTTGTTTGCACGGAGGAACAGACACGATCGTAAAATGATCGTCAAAAAGTTTGTTGTGTTACTTTTACCGACAACATGAATAAATGTTTAATTTGATGTTTGTGAAATTTTAAAGTATATTTATCATGCTGAATTAATGTTTTTTTTTGCAAATTGATAGCATTATTTATTTGGTTTTTGGGTTATAATTGGATATGATGCAGTAGGTTTAGCTGCACACTGTTGATAAACAAACAAGCGGAAGGAGTATACAAATTTTTCGATTTTCTTTTTTTTTCTATTTTTGTATTGTATAAGGAAGTTTCATTGATGTCATCGAAGATCGCAAGTTGCGGAAAGTGTAAAAATACACATGAAATATTTTACTGATGAGCATCCCATTTTATGTTAGGGTCAAACGCTAATATTCTACAATCAATGTATCTCTATTGAATGCTGTGTTTTATCTTGAAAAAAGAAGCTTGAGTTTTAATAACATATAAAATGGAAACATTCAAATATTATTTCATCGACGATTCACACAAACGATTTTTAATGGGTTATGTATGAACAAAACATAAATAAACGCAAATAAAGAAAAATTCTTGACAATAGCAAAACGGGGTGGAGAAAATATCCTAGTGGGATGCTCAACGAAGAGTAATAAGTCAGAAGTAGGGTAACCAGCAATGGAGAAGTGTATTTGAAGACAGCAAAATAAAATAATAATTATAAATTTTCGTAGAATACTCGTTGGAAGAATGTGGGGAGAAATTGAAGGTGTTAAGGGAGATTACATAATTTTTGGTAGATACGATCATAAATATGATTACATAAAGCCATTATCAAGGACCACATTGGTATCCAACCTGTAAGTTTCTGTAAAATCATACACAGCTCGTAATGTGATGTGTATCAATATTATGACCTGTGTATTATTTTGCTGAAAACAGATACCTTTTCTTTGATTTTCATATTGTTACGTCGAAATCGCAGATTGTTGTCACTATAAAGCGGAGGACGACACAAGCATGTAACAAAATTTGGCACAAAAGGAGGAGGGTATCTAAAATGGGGGAAATTACGTCACGAATAGATGGATGACGCATAACGACTGTTTGAAAATTTCATTCAATTAAAAAATAAACTTCAGTTGATCCTTCGAGCAAGGTAAAATGATTGAAATTCAATTTATTATTTTAAAAACAACCCTCGTAAAATAATACTGAGAGATTTAAATGAATACAACTTTTAATTTTGAGCAAATTTAACAACACAAATCATTTTAATTGTCATATGTACGGAATATAACCAAGAAATATTCAATTCATTATAAATGTTTGAATTGAAGAAAAATTAAGCAACAAAAAGTTGGAAAAAAATGGAAATTTTTCTTGAAAATAATTGGGTATTATTTTAATTTTTTGTGCTGGGCGAATTTTTTAAATAGTATTTGGTGAAAATTGTTATGCTGACATTCATATATTAATCAAATATACAATTATTTCGAAAAAGTTTGGTCCTAAAATACATAAACAGCAATATATTATTAATGTTCGATTAAATATGTTTATTGATCGATTTAATATGCTATATATGAAGTGTAAAATTAATATTTTAATAGCTCATAGTTAATCAAATTAAAAATCGCTGATTGAATTTCATGATGTCTCGTTTTGTTTGAAGAAAATTTATTTTATTTGATTAATAATAATACATGGTCTATGCCTACGCAATTTCCAACAAATGTTTTTTTTTGTTCTATAAAAAACTGTTCAAAATGAAAAAGAAATTCGCTTTTATTGTCGAACATAAGTATTTCGCCTCGTGAGATAAAGGAAATATATTTTCCATCAACTGTTGGCGAGAGTTGAAGGGGAAGTATTTCTTTCCCCATTTGCAAAATTGTTTGCTTCTTACATTAAGTTAGTGAATTTGTTCTTGTATTTTTATTTGTAGTTGAATAAATCTTCCATATTTAGATAATAGTTCTTATACTGCATGACTAGAACGTTATGGCTCTTAATAAATGAAATAGAATTGAAATTTGTATCTTTCGAAGCTCAGATATTTTCGAGGCCCAAATCATGTCAAAATGAATTATTTTTGGAAAAATTAGCATCACAAAAAACTCGACACATTTTTAAGCAGCGTTTAGATTAAATTTCATTGACTTCTGTTGGAGAGTTTAGGCAACTTAAATGCATTTTCCAAAGACTGTTCGTGATTATTTATTTTTTAACAAACTTATAATAAAATACAAAACAGGATGAAAACAAAATCTTACCGAATTCAGGTCGAGCAAAAATTTAAAATGCAGGGTGTTTCGGAGTTAATGGCATTAAATGAAACCACGGAATCCTTGAAGTCTTTTGAGAAAAAAATCGTATGGGAGGGGTGTGGTAAATCGGAAGGGGTTTCGAGATATAAGGGGGGAGTAACCACGCTCCTCACCCACGATCTGGCACGTGTAAACCATCATAACTATTTTATTTTTATGTGTAGACTAGACTAGAATTAGGTGGCCACCCGGGTCTCCAGATCTAACTATCCTTGATTTTTATGTGTGGAGTGCAATGAAACAAGAAGTGTACAAGACACCTGTGTCATCAGTTCAAGAATTAGATTTAAGAATTGAGGCAGCTAGTGAAAAAATAAGAAAGGAACTCATGCATTTCGATGTAGTCACAGAAATTAAGAAAAGAGCTCTTCTTTGCATTTCTGTGGAAGGAAGACACTTTGAGCAATTGATGTGATCACAAGCAATACAAAAATACTGCTGTTTAATGATAAGTGCAAAATAAATTGTTACTTTTGATTTTTAGTTACTATTTTCCATAGTAAAGTAAGTCAGCAAAATTTTACAAATTATGAGTTTTCTATTTTTCGAAGGAAACAAAGGAAAATTGGCAACCTTTTCTTCGGAAGTATTCAAGCAAAAAGTAAGGCTTTCTGTCAAGATAATCATTTTTATAGGTTAGGACATCACTTTAGCGTTTAACACGGTCGCGAAAGTCCAAATTAGCAATTTTTTCCGGTTGTTTTAAGCTTCTCATTTGTTCGTGTAAAACTGGCAGCATTGGGGGCACTTGTTAATACATTTCTAAAAAGATACATTGACAGGCTATCAAACGCATCCTTATTCAAAAGTCTACACATGAAAATAAAATAGTTATGACGGTTTACACGTGCCAGGTCGTGGGTGAAGAGCGTGGTTACTCCCCCCCTTATATCTCGAAACCCCTTCCAATTTACCACCCCCCTTCCGTAAGATTTTTTGCTCAAAAGACTTCAAGGATTCCGTGGTTTCATTTAATGCCATCAACTCCGAAACACCCTGTATAGGGTCTCGTATTTTATTCAATTAAAAGTAATCGTTGATTGCTTCTACAAAGATGGTTCGATTAGTTCATAACTTTGCTAGGCTATTCAAATAAAATTAATTGCATTTTCAAAGTAGGTACGTACGATTTTAAGGGTAGGAACTTGAATTCGTAAAACAAACGTATTTGTTCGGAAGATATATGTATGTACTTTCGATGAGTGTCAACGACAGACAGCTATATTTTTGTAAAACGAAATGAGTTTGCACGGAACTGATTTAGTCTGACCTTATCAAATTTTCAGATGTATTACAGATAACGACAATTTTAAAAATATTAATATTTAGTTGTCGGTAAAAAAATTGTTTTATTATCTTATGTTTCAATTATCCGTTGCAGTTTTTATGCGAGATGTGATTTGTTCAACCAATATCTGTTTCTGTTGTAGTGATAAAAATATTGAATTTATTTGAAAGCCCAACAATTGGTTTAACTATTTTGTAACAACATTCATATGTGTGCACTTCGTACATCATTCCATTGGTATTCTTTTTGCTTAATTTTTTTTAGTTACTTACTACATTTCCGATCTTATGAGCCGATGACAATATCCATTACGGAATTCCAATTACAAAGGTAATGGTTCCACGTTACAATAAATTATATTGTGTTTGCCATTGTGGCCAAATGACTTCCATTTCATTACTACTACACTATTAATAATATGATTACACCAAAGCTATGACAAATTTACATTTTGCCAAGGTCAAAGCATACAAAAGCTTCCACGCTATTATTTCTCAAACATTACTGGTTTGTGTTGGCATTTCCGAAAGCAAACATTTGTTGGCGTATACCTGAACACATCCATATGTTTGTAGTATACAAATAAAGAATAAAATAAACAATTGAAAAGACCAGAAGCTGTATGTTTTGCATTTAGAGAACTCTCGAAGACTCACCATTCGGCTTGGGTGAATGAAATTACAAAATGTAATTAGTGGCTTTTGAGTTAGGCCCGCATTTAGAAGAGTGGTTACACAATTTAGATACATGCATGCATGCATGCATGGGTAAAAAGGCGATGAATGGAGCTACAAAAATAGCTTCTTTTAGGGAAGTGTGTCAATCGAGATAAATGGGAATTCGACCCCATTTCAATAATCATATTCATAGACCGCGTTTTGGGCTGATATTTTCAGCTTATGGAAATGTTTTTTGAATGAAATACACAAAAAATGTGGGCGACTCACTTTTTTTCTTCCATCATTTCTGAAAATGTTTTTGATTTCCTTCGCGTGCGATCGTGTTCTTCCAGTTCCAGTTTCTTAACTTCGACAACACGATCGATTATGTGCTCCACACGTTTTCTTCTGCATGATTTCCAGTTATCCAGATTCTGAAATAAAACAAATGAAATTATATTATAATATTGTTCAAGAAAATAGCTGTTGCTCGCATTTGTTAAATTAGCAGAAATTTATTGATATTGAATCAAACAATTCACTTTTGAAATGATGATCATGTAGGGGGCAAAAAGTGATTCGGATTGTTTATTTTATATGTGGCAGGGATATCCGTTTATAATAATACCGTTGGCAGTTTATTCTACGCACCTTTTTCAGATACAATCTAAATCAATTTCCTGCCAATCATCCAAGATGACTATATCCCTCTGCAACGTTATGCCCGACGATTTATTTGTTCTCAAGGTGTTTTATTATCTGTGAGTACTCTTTGAAAAGATTTATTTGCCATCACCAACGCACTTGAACCATACCGAGAGTGCCTTGTGGGCTTTTTGCAATTTACCATCAAAGACCTGGAGCCGTATCTGTTGAGTTACCTCTTTATTAGCATTCTCAAGCAAGTTGGACATGGCGGTGATGCATGGTCACACCGCAAAGAAATTCTAAACGCTGTGCAAACATCTATACATGCATGCATGCATGCCAAACATAACAAGCCCAACAAACAAACAAGAATGGTAGCGGACAAACACGTAATTTCAATACCATCTGCGCGAAATACAATAAGTGCAAAATTTCAATATGACAACCGATGTTTCAATGGAAAATATATATTTTTTCTTTGAAGAAGAAAATAACGAAAAAGATCGAGAGGTGATGTAGAATTGAAATGATTTATTCAAATCACATACGGGGTTGTGGTGTATTTGCATGTGAAATGGCTGGAACAGAGTTTGCAAGCAACAGAACCGATGATGCACGTATTGTAAGTCTCATCGCATTGAAATTTGCAGAAATTTGCAAGCAATAACGGCTGAGTCACAACTGGTGTTGTTGTTGCGAAATTCCTAACTAGGATCGATTCAGGTGTCAATTTGCGAACTTTCTACTAAAAAAATGGAATTTTTGATGAACCAAATTTTATTTAGATGTAAAAGTGATACGTGAAAAGCTAAAAAAAATATACCAAATCAAATTGTTAATTTCGAAAATTTTATTTGGTGTTATGTTTTGAAGGGATCTTTCCACATGCGATCCCGTAAAAGTTGATAGATGTTTGTTTCTAATATATTTAAATTAAAATTTCCTCAATTCAAATATCGTAAGTGTTTAACGTAGCTACCTACCGAGGTGATTCAAAGCCACAGGCCTCTTCGGCCGTGAGTTTCTCATTGGGTGACAACCACACATCCTCCCAACCTCAGTGACTTACTGGTGTAAGCGAGGCCTATCTAAACCTCTACCAATCTTTCGGTCTCGGCACCGAGTTGAATCGCAACTCCACTTCGAGCCCCCAAAGATGCTGATGAAGTTCCCATACTCGGGAGTACGACAAGTTCAAGGTGCCTCTTTGAAGGCTCTACTTGCGATATGGGAGGTAAACCACAGCCACCATGCTCGCATCCGTAAAGGGAGTCCTCTCCGTGACCGAAGGGAAGTATGAGAACTCCCTGGGCCCCGGTCTTCGTGTAATCAGATGGACCCCAATTTTTTTTTTAAAATTCAAGCAGTATTTATGGATAGTACATGAATTCAAAGGATAATTGGGTTTAAATTAGCTCCAGAACTTCAGAAACGTTTGCTTAAGATGAACATCTGTGTGAACATTCCTCAATAGCAATGGAGAAAATTTTCGGCTGAAATGCTGAACAAATTGCTAAACGGAATGCCAAAATTATGTGAAGCACTCATTCAATACATTGGCAAAATACATTGACGAGTTAAAAATTAATTTAAAATGACATTTTTAAATACTTTTTGTTTGGATTTTTTAAGTAAATTAAATAGATACTGCTAGAGCATATAATAAAAGCGAAAAGGGTTTAGTGTTTGTTTTTTGAGTTTATTTAAATAGAAAAATTTGGGCGACTATTTGGAACCAGTAGAAAAATATTTGTTTCCGCATCATACAAAAACTACTGTATAAAATTGATGAATCTTGGCATAGTGATACCTCATATCATTGGTCAACATTAAGCAAATGTAAGACTATGGAAAGCTTCCTCAAAAAGTCAAAAATTTGTATTTTGCGCGCAAATCTCAACAGAGTGTAAAAAAAGTGGCTAGATCTTTCGTAGACGATGTATACAATAACATTTTCTAGATTTGAGTAAACGGAGACATGCAAGCGGACGGACACAAAATCTTCTTCAAAGGCTAACAAATGATATAATAATGATAGCTAAGCTACACTCAGCCAAAAACCCGCGCCAATGCAATTACGGGCACGGCTAGTGTTAAATAAATCTAATCAGAATTTTTTATCATTTTTTATGCTTGTTTTACTCAGTTTTTATGGTTGTCAACGGTGGTATATATGTTATTTTTAATAAAAAGAACAACCAATTTAGTTGATGTTTCGAAACTGATCATAATGTATATTTGTTTATACATTTGAAATACCGGAGTCCCGATGAAAATAAAATTGAAGTGGTCTTCCAGATTTAAGAATTGATTGAACAACACACATTAACACACATTAACAACACAGTGTATGGATAAACTACAGTGACAGTTCTGTATAGCGAAAACCAATGGGACGCAGAAGTGTGCCCATTATTCAGAAGTGTCCGCTTTTGAGAGATGTCCATAATTTAAAAGTGCCCTGAGAAGTTTCATTGTATACATCAAGGATAAGATAATTTTCAAGAAACATTTTAATGTCTTGTGTAACTAAAAAAAACCTGCTTCTTCATTATTTATAAATGGTGTTACAGGCAATAAACAATTACCGCTTAATCAAAAGCGCAATTGGCGTTTCAAATGTCTACAATTGTTTATTATTTACATTTTTTGCTCTTTAACATTTTACTGCAAACTTTTATGGGACAAATTTACAGCCGTATCGCCGTTAGGTGTATTATAATTTCAAATCAATCTGCATATTCATCCAGTCCAAATGCAAATGGTTCGAGACATGTTTATGGCATTTGCAATAATTGTCTTCATTAGATTTATGCAAATTTCCTTCACACTACAAACAATTACGATTCATATTTAGTGGAGACACTAGCAAACAAGAACGCAATCAACTCAGAAGTGGTCAAGGCTAGTGAGCGTGGAAAAGTTCTTCGATGGTCTCTTGCTGAAGACTTAGTGAAGTGCAATTGAAGTGAGAATGGTAAGAACACTTGATTTTAGTCGGGGCGTGTTTACTTATAGAGAATTTTTTTCTTCTTATTATGGAGCTAACATAATTGAATGGTGAGGCATGTTGTCCTTGTTCACAATCGTTGGATGATGAAAAATCACCGTCTTATGCAAATTTTTTTCGTGGTCGGCGATTAATTCCAGAGGCGAAAGGCATTCTTGTAAAGTTGTGTTATTTAGAATGTTTGATTCGATGAAGGTCACAGCTACTTCAGAACCAAGTATTTCTTCAAACAGGTGGTAGAGTTGAAAATACTTGTAAGGATGTTCAAATATGGTTGTTCAGTGAATATCAATTGGTGTCCAGTTGATCTGGCTTTATGTAGAAAACAGATAGTCGTTTTAGGAAATCAATGAATAATTTGGCAACAGTAAGAATTATATTTCAGATATTTCATATTTCTGACGTGGATGTAACGTTTTATATTATAACAACACACGGGTCATGCTTTGCAAATTAAATCAATAAAAGCGAGAGACGAAATTCGATTTTCAAGTATGAGGCCAAGCGAAGAAATGCTTTCTCCAATATGTTATGAGTTGCATTACTAAATTACTACTACTACTACCGAATTCTATAAATATGTATCACGGTAACGACCTCTGATAAATATAAAAATAAAGTACAAAATTTACTAAACTACCTGCCTTGAACATTCTGAAATCAAATGAAAATTTAACTATACTTAAAAAAATAATTGCTTTTTTATGATTTTGTAGAAATTTAAACACAGCATTGTTAGCCTATTTCTATAAACAACAAAGAATATACATAAAATCCTGATAGGCAAGAAAAACCATATTTTGGTCGAAGATTTTACTACTTGTCTATTTTATAATCATGTCTAATTTCAATTCCCTTTTTTGGATCAACCTATACTAAAATTTTTTTTTTTGCAAAAACCCAGTCGCTTCCAGATGAAACAAAATTCTAAGACAATAAAATTCATTTAATTACCACGCTTCCACGAAATCTATAATTTCAAAGAATAAAAACATGAGGTCAACCAAATTAGAATGAAGTTAAACCAAAAAAAAAATGGACAAAAAAATGAATTCCAATCAACAACAATAGCTTCTTTTAGCAAATCAATAAAAATTTCAATCTAATAAAAACATTTTACTGATTCCGTGCAGACTAACCCCAACCTAGTTTACATGTCTGCCATGTTCAACGATGTTAAGGCCAAGGTCGGTGGCATTCGGCAATTTTATTGTCCGTTTCGTCAATACTTAACACCGAATTACATGCAACAGTTGAGTGGTAGAAACTTTTAATGTTGAACGCGAAATCGGATTACGAAAATTTCATGAAAAACGACAAGCCTTCAATTTACGAGGTGTGAAATTAAAAGTGAGAAAAAATTTGGGAGCTATATATAATAATCAAAATAATAAAAACAAATTTAAATTAATTATAGGTTTCATTACCACGGTCAGTGGCTTTGATCCATGAAAAAAACATTAATAGCATACTTTTTTCTTTGATAGATTCAATCATGATCGGGCGATTAAGTTAAAAATAGTACAAAAGCGATCATAAATCAGTTGATTTTCAATGGGCGTTGTAGGAAGTATCTTTTGCGGAAAATATCAATTAGCGATATTAGATAATACAAAGGTACGAATTTGTTTACTTGCATCGAAACAAATTTCAAACAAGCCGTGAGGTGCGACCCATGAGGTCCACACGGTCAACTTCCCAGTAATATCTACAAAGATATTAAAAATATTAAATACAATAAAAGTTATGGAAATAATACTACTTCAAATAGCAAAAATGTACCTCTCATAAAAATTATTGGAATGATTTAATATTAATCGTAACATCTACGCGAGCGTCAATTGATTACGTAAGGATTTTGGTGCATTGGTTTGATTGATTATTCACGCGGATCAATCGGAGGGGGGACAGGTTACAAAGCAGTTTTTTCATTAAAGTTAAACATGGTGCTGTGAAGACTATTGAAAATCTGCTCAAATTTTGCAAATATTAACAAACTTTGATTGACTATACAACAATGTCTTTTGAATAAGAGATTTAAGGTATAATGATTCGAATAAACCCTTTTTTCATGGTGACTTTGAATGATTTTTTATTTTTTATTTAACTTGGTTGTAATCATGAGAAAAGTTTTTGCTGGTTTCTCTACAAAAATTGATAAAAGTTTATAAATTCTATAAACATTTATTACTACGATGTGCAAATCAGGTTAAAAAAGGAATTTTTTATGAAAAAACACTACTTTTCTAAAAAAATTTAATAAATCGTAAAAAAAGCTTTAACATTTTCTTTTAAAATATAAAAACATCATAAATATGTTGATACGCGTCGATTGACACCTTAATGATGGAAAGATAATATTTGGTTCTCGAGATATAACAAATGACGTAAATGACCTTGAACGTTTCATGATTTTTTATTTAATTTTTTTTGTAAACATGAAAAAAAAATTTGCTGATTTTTTCACAAGAACTATTTGGAGTATATAAATAATATAAACATTGATTACTTAGGTTTGAAAATCAGGTTAAATTTTTTTGTGTTTTTGAAAAAAACCCTAATTTTTTGCACTTTTTTTTAAAAAATTAAAAAACGGATCCAACGATTTTTTTAAAAATTTGAAAGATTCATAAAAATGTTAATACGCGTCGATTGACACCTTAATGATGAAAATCGCATGTTTGGTTCGTGAGATATAGCGCATAACATGGTTGACCTTCAAGGGGTGAAAACAGCAAACCCCCTGACGGAAGTGTCCCAAAAACTAATCAGCTCTTACGATTGCAAAGACGCTTCGATTGACACCTCAACGAAGTCGATACGACTTTGTTTACGTGAGTTATGCTCGTAGAAAAACTGCCCGCGAACGCTCGTACGTACATACACACACACACACACATACGTCTCCCTTTCTAAAAACACTTTATATATACTCTATAGACCTCAAAACGTAAAGAAAAGTTGAAAATTTCAATTTCGATTTTCGAGGCGATTACAAGAACTTCCCATATACTGGGAAGTTAACAAGATCGCTAGGACTTCGAAATAACGCACAAAAGACTAAGTCTAGTACTGATTTTATTTGAAAGTAATTTGGATGGCATGATTGTGTTTTGTAATGGATTGAATACGAATTATTCAATTTTCGAAAACGCTCATACATAAATGAGATTTTAGAGCATTTAAAGTTGAAGCCATTGAACGGTAGTAGTAATCACCACCATCCATATTTTATAAATACATAAAAAATTAAAATATCAAGCTCAAAATCTAAATCGAAAATTGAAGTAAGCTGTCAATTATGCATCTTTCAAAATCTATAATTTAGTTTATTGACAAACCCATCCATCCAAAACAAACCTTCACATAACCTCCATCCCAAAGTATGCTTGATGGTAAATTGTACGAGAATTGTGAGCATATTTTTTTTAAATCTGTAGATGACCTGTCAAGAAATGATGATTGAAAATGTCAGAGGTCATATGTCGCTGACAGATCACTGGCAAACATGGCAACTGCGTCAATTCACAGTTTCCTCATTCACAATGGAAACTTTTGATTGCAGAGTAAAATTATAGTATTAAATATTTACACAATACATGACAATAAAATTGACACAATAGACATGAATGCCAAATTTTGTAACTTCATCGTTACATTAAGGCAATTCGAAGCAACGACTTTATAATTCGAAGCTTCCTAAAGTTTTTAGAAAATAGAAGATTACAGGAATTTTGAAGATAACGGACAACCGTGAAAAATTGATTCTATGTCGAAATTTTTTAACACATTAATAATGTAAATAAATCGATAACTTTTTGTTGTAGAAATTTACTTCGAGCGTGATGAAGAGTTCTGTTGATGTCGAAACTAAAAGGTGAGTAGTTTCAGGAATTTAAGTATTTTTAAGAGGCCTTCGATACAAAATAAACAACACAACATTTACCATAAATCCAATCAGTGAAAAAAATCGAACAAATTTTTGTGAATTGTATAACTGATCATGCAATCGATTAAGATAAAAATTATTTTAAAAAAAATCCAATTCAAGTGTATTTCTAGACCACAATAATGAAGGAGAAGGGAAGGAGAAAGGCTCTTTGAAATAAAATTTTATTGCAAGGAGTTTTTGCGAATAAGTAATCACCAGCAGTGTGCAATGCAAACAGCATTTTATTGCTATAGTTGTCTAGATTGACATAGCCGTCTAAATTGGAGGACAACCAGCGTGCTCAAAATAAAAAAAGGATTTAATTAGGCTCTGTCGAATTTGATTAAAAGCTGTACTCATGTTTCTAAGAACCCAAATAATATATATTTGGTGCTTTCATGTTCGATATTGTAGGATAATATTTTTAAAAAAATATAAGACATCGAAAACAAAAAGTTATGCTTAGTAGTAAATTGTTTAGTTATATTTTTCTTTGAGCTAAACACACTATGAAACACGGTAAACACATTTATGAAATTTTCAGCAAATGGGCTAAGAATGAATATGCTGCAGGTGCGAAGGTTAGAATAGATAGTCTTACACTTATTTACATCGGCAAAAGAATACGAATTATTGCCGGTTTTGTTCGGTTTTTACATAACATAAAAATGCATATGTGATCCAAAAACCGTACGGAAATCACAAACAGCTGCGTTTTTCATCAAGCGCCCACTTTCAAAGCATTACTCAAGTAACCTTGCCGTTAACACTACCTCATTAATGCCTAATTCTAAGCTATTCATTTATATCTTAAATCAATCCTGCATCTTATGGCTATTACTTAACGCTAATCTGATTGGCCTTGATCACTTGCCAAGCTGATTTTTAACAAGTATATAACCAAAAGCATTTAGTGGCGCACCACAGGTAGCAAGTACGAAAAAAATCTCCAATAGAACTTGCTCTGAATAATGTCATACTATGCCTAAATATATTTGTATATCTCTGAAATGGTCAAGGCTACCGAATCAGCTAAATCGAATGATTCAACAAGATTGACTACGCACCATGCTGACAATCATAGTCTAATCTTTTTCTTCGTTTATTTTCGCTCCACTGACTCAACTATTAATTATTCTTAGATATAGCTTTCAAAGTCATTATTTGTTTTTGGACGTTGTTGCCGTCAACAACGACTAAGAACTGTTTCGTAATCTATCTTATAGTCAGTCAGTCAATACACGCTTGGCGACTTTCAATCATGATTGTAACTAGTTTTGCATTAAGTAATAATTATAAGGGGCATAAACATTGCAAACGAGAAAGATCAATACTTCAATCAGGAAGACAAACTGTATGTTGTACTTGCTAAGCGTTGAAAAGTCGGACAGGTTGGTAGTTCTTGAAGAAAGTCAGTAAATATGCAAGTCAACAAAATGGTCGACTAACAGCAGTTAATGTTATAAATATTGTTGATTTCAAATTAAGCTGAAGACAAGCTGGGAACCTTAATTGAAACTGTGATTGGGTTTGCCATATTCGGCGACAAATTGCAAAATATCAATCCTACAGAAAAACATCCAAAAAAGTCAATAAACTGGGATTTTAATATATTTTGTGGGATCGACGGCTTCGAGATAAAATCAGAAAACGTAAATACTAGGATGGCGCCCAATACACACCTCCTACAAAGTCAAATTGTTGGTTGTCATTCGACCTTTCGTTCACTGTCTCCATAGCCGAATAGGTTGGAAACGATGAATTTCAAATTTAGCATGTATAAGTGAGCTTGAGGTTCGATCTTCGATTGCAACTAGTAAAAAATTACGAGACATATGTACAAAACACCATATGATGAGCCCTGCTATTATTTTCTCGGTTTGTATGTGTGTGTGCATTCCTAATCAGGGAGATCCTATCAGTTCCTGATCAGACATTCCTGATAAGATCTTGAACGTCTGCGTCTTGAAGATCGCAAAAACTTTAGTTTACCGATCTCTAGACTCTCTATGTATTGCAAACCATTCCTAACCAAAAGGAACGTTTTACGCGTATTTTTCGTCTATTTAACTGGACTAATACTGAGAAGGACAATAACGTTTTACCATGGCGCATTAATATGGCCAAACAAGTGTACTTTTCAATTATCCCAACGGATGCTTCCAATAAAGTACACAAAAAACATGCTGTAGATATACAAAACAAATATACCTCCGGTATTATCATTACTAATGTGTGCTGTGTATCTTGCCAGATGACTTACGAAAAAAAATACATTTTTGAGCGCATTTTGGCGTTTTTGAAGGACGGACCAGATTAGATTGGAGAATTCGTTACAACTATGACTTGTATGTACTTTTCAATGAACTAGCGGTGTCAATCATTTCGCAAATTTCAATGGATCTGCTATGAGAGTTCCGCACATAGATGATGGCAGAACTTTCAAAAACACCATGAAAAGTCGATTGATCCACTCTTTGTCAAAACCAAGCGAAAGTTGAAAGGACTCAATGGACGCAAATATGAAATCACTATTAGAATTCACCAATCGTAGAGCGCGGTTGTTGGACCGAGATAGTTTACGGTAATGAGCAAGTCTCAATTTGGGCTGGTGAGCCATTGGTGATGGATGACAATATTATCGAAGCAAATTTCATCTAAAAGATTTATCCAATTGTTATAGACTAAATTTTTTGGGAATTTCTTGAAATGCACAATAATATTTTTCGTAGATTTTACGAATGGATGGTAATTTTTAAGTATTTTAAACTTTATTTAAGCTTGTAGCCGCCATCCAATAGTCATAACAAATTCAAGGCTCTCAAAAGAAATTTGGGTTGAGCAGATACAACGCCGACGTTTGGATAATGTGTAAGATTTATATTTTAAGACTTTACGATAAAACTGAAGAAACCAATTTCGGTTAGGTCTAAAAGGAAATATATTTTCAAACTCCCCCATTCAAATTGTGTGTTCAAAAAACTAAATAAACAGACATTTTTGCTTACCAAAGTTTCAAGAAATCGAATGAATTAAGGAAGTTATTACCTCTTCTAATAATATTAATCAAGTAATATATTACCCTAATAACATTTAACATATGCATGTATGTGAATTATGAAATATGTTTACTCAAGAAGCACACTAATCGAGAAGCAATGACTGTAAGAAAGAGTTATTACAATACTCTATTCATAATTCATTTTGAATGTTAAATCAATTATTGCCAAATAAATTTCGCAAAAGTAAGAGCTATTTCTTACAAAATTTATGAATTGCCTAAATAATCCTTCCAGGCCTGCTAATGAACACCATTTCAAAATAAGCAATATTCAGTAATTTGCGACTTTTCCCGAGATTTCGCAAGAAATTGTCATTTATCGACGGCAGTGCATATATGTATGTACGTATTGGAAACGTGATCGCTACCATCATTTGCGATAATGTTTTCAATTTTTCCTTCGATCAAATCGGTTCATCAAAATATTTACAGCATAATAAACCGAAGAGATGATGATGACAATCAACACTAAAAATGAAAGACAGCCAATGAATAGTCATTTGCTGGAACATGGAAATCGTTATATTGATAGATTTCTCAACACACGAGGATCTGCAAGAAGAGGAAAACATCGATAGATACATGAAGGGTTTGCACGGTTAAATCGGCGTTTAATATCATATAAAGTCGAAGCTGATCATCATAATCCATATGAATCTTTTTCGGGTCGCTTTTATATCCTTTTCAATTATTTTTTCCTCCCTGTCGGCATGATCCAATAACAATAAAGTATACTCCAACAAGAAGCACGATAATGAGTAAAGTGGTTTTGCGGTTGCAAGTGATCACGGATGATTTCTTTCCCCCGGGAAAAAAAATTTTCACACATGATCGTGAATATTGGAAAGCACGATTTGTGGTCGCGTATATGATGCGGTGCACTACTTGAATGCTTTCCATGAAGAGGATGTTTAAGAGGCTACTGGCGGCAGTGGTGATGATGATGATGGTCATAATGGTAGATGAAGGTTACCCATGTAGCCACCGAATAAAGGAGCGATTTGGTCTTGAAAGTGATCGAAAAACAAAAACGAAGGATCAAAGGTCAAGCTAAATTGCAAAGATCCAAAAAAAAAACGTTCGAATAAAGCCAAGTATGTATGGAATTTATTATGATCTTGTTATTACCGAAAACACTTCACCCTGATCTTTCGTTGTAATTTGGTAGAAATGTGCTCTGATTGAGCTCAATTACCAGTGAACTATTTCCTCTTGTCAGTTAGATTTATTATGTTCAAGGACAACCAGACTAATCACTGTGGCCTTTTAGCTTATAAAATAGCATTGCATCTAATTTCTATAAAAATTGAAACAAAAGACAGTTATTTTGAAAATATAACATTACTAGCGAATCGCAAATTAATCACGAAAACCTTTATGAACAAAAACGTCGAATTTTAATTCATAATCATAAGCCAAAAACATTAATTTGAAGAAGTTAGAAGGTCATGCTTTAACAGATCTTTTCAAAGCAGAAAAACAAGACATCGCTATTGTTACTAATAAATTGTTCCAGATAATATTTTTTTATATATGAACATCATTTCTCTTCGAAGATACATTTCTGCCAACCCATGATAATTCAAGTAAAATATATGTGTGTTTACATTAATTAACATTTTCACCACTTACATTTTGCCAATCTTCTGGTTCCTCCTTTTTAATTTCCTTGACTTTTTTCACTTCTTCGGCTCGTTTTAATTGTTCCTGTGCACTCTGATATAAATTGCACGGTTTTATTTGCACAAATTGCATTGGATTGGTGGAGGGTTTTGGCGGCGCAGGACGTGTTACTCGTGCTCTTTGCACATATGATGTGTGATCGTATGATACTGTTGGCTGTAAAAATAAAATAAGAACAAGAATTTAATATCAATAAGATAATAGCAACTTGCATTTTGTATTCTGCATGAAAAGGTGAGTGCAATAAACACAAGTATGAAATGATTCATGAATTTTATCTTGTGGTTTTAGATACAGGGACTAGCATTAATAAAAATCAGTTTTTTTCTTGCGTAGGAGGCACTCATGATTTTATCCGGAAAGAATATGCAAATTTGTTTATCTTTTCGTGATTCAGATAGGTGAGTAATTTTGCGGTAAGAAGTATACTTGCTAAATTTAAATCGTCATGATTTTAGTGCAGCTGAAGTAAATTGAAAGCAACTGTTTTCTTATTTACTCGATAAATTACGTTCATATTTATATTTTCAATGGTGAATTCCAATAAAAAAGGCTATTTGCAGAATTTTATTGTATTTTAACATGAAAAAATTAATTATCTCTTTTTGGTCGATTTGCCAAGGGTGTGTTTTACATCTTTTAAATAATTTAAACGAGAACCACAATATTTAAATAGAAATTTTTGTCTATTTGCTTATGGAGTTTATTTGAAATAAAATTCCTGGTATGAACTGAAGCGCACCAAATCGACTTTGGAATGCTGCAATAAATTCAATTGGCCGCGATTTTACGCCTTAGGAAGTGATTATCGTCTTCCACTAGGATGCGGGTCTAAACGAAAACAGACTAGTCGACGGGAGATGAGTACTATGAATCACCCCCGACTGAAGAAAAATGGCTCAGTCGAATCGAAGTCGAAGTTAAATCAAGAATGAAGATGGATCAACGACACGTCAGGAGTTCTATGAGACTATGATTGTGTTGAGAATTTGGAAGTTTTTGGCTTGGTTCTTGAAAAAGAAAATAAAGACACACACAGTTCCAAAGTGATTGAAAAGATTTCTTTTAAATTTTTTCGAAGTTTTGTTGCATAGAATTTAAATGAAATGAAGTAAATTCTATAAAAAAATGGGGCTAAAAGTCCACTTATAGACTTTGCAATGCTTGCATAGTGAATATCCTCAGCGGTAGTTTTCCCAGCAACACACACTTTCTGTAACGCATCTTAATTCCAATCTGGCATACTGGTATCTCATTATCAACACTGTTAGCATCTTGAATTGTTTGACTAACAACAATTCAATGTCTGCCATTGAAAATTTACAACATACTTTCCTGGCACAATCGAAAGCCGACCAACAAGCGAAACCTAGTGGTATTTACTACCCAGCTAGGCTATTAACATCCTTTACACACTTTGTCAACAGCATGTTCGGCACCAACAATACTAGCTCAATTGTAGTCGTTCCTACGGCCAAGCTGCCTTGGCACAAAGTGTGTGCACTTCATCAAACAGGCGCCTCATAAATTCAACAGAATCTCTCAAGAAATCAACTTTCCTGTCAAAGTTTAAATTCCACAAATGGATGCGAAGGTGATTAGGGATATCAACGCCACGATGTCTCATTAGTTATTGCAGGTAACGCGGACTATGAGATTTTGTCGAGAAAGCTCATTAGAATTTTCGCTCGGTCTGAAATGGAGATGGGATTCAGTAGAGAGTTTTCATCAAGTCAATTGCAGATGAACTTTAGTGCCATTGACGGATCACATAAGGAGTAAATCTGATGTGAAAGAATCAATCAAGTGAACAGAAATATTCCAGAGCTTGATTTGAAGGAAGTTGGGTGAAATCAGTTTGGGTAAAAATAAGACGATTGGTTTCAAAACTGGGAACTAAGGCTCCTTGAGAACCATTGATGAGACTAATTTCTAATTTTCTTTGTAAAATGACCCACGCTGGGCGCTGTTTCACCATCAACTTACATTCCTATATCACAAACATCTTAAACGCTAGCTAACTTATCGTGCGCATCTTCTCCTATCCAAGCCGCCGTGGTTCCATTTGATGGATTCATTTATGTGCATCTGACTATAAGGCCGCACTACACTTTTTAGTTCTGTAACTGTCAATTGTTCGACACATGTAATTGTAGTTACATCTTGTCATGAAGACAGACAACGGAAAAATATATTTAGTTTCCAATCGTAGGAGATGTTGGATACCACATGCATTCATGTAAATTACTTTCCCATGACGGCGTGGCGGCTCATTTCAAAACGATACGCTTCTGTTTTACATTTTCTAAGAAAGGGCCATTGACTCGGAGGGATATCGTGATGAGTTACAAGTGTTGCGCTGACAATTACTATCGGCAATTGAAATCGTAGCTAATTCAAGGGTTCAAGACACCTCACTTGACGAAGACACCACGAATGTATGCCATGCAATTGTGTATTTCCTTATCTTAGCTCATCATCATAATGATAGCTTTTCACTGTCATATTGTAAAATGTTACAAGAAAAACGTTTTGATATTGTGACGATGTGTCTTTCGTTAGATGCATTGCAGAAAGCATCTCGTTGACGAGTGTTACATCAATGACATTGAAAACTTTCAATGGAGAAAATGGAAAACAAATGAGAAAGACCCTGAGAAAGTGTATATGAGGGTGAGATGAAATTGAACAGTAAGATACAAGCGATGTTGGGTGCAATATACCGATTGATTTGCTGCAACAGAAACGATTTTTGCAGAATTAGACGAAGAACTATGCAAAGTTAGAAGAATTTGTTTGACGTCGCTATTTCATATAATAGATAATTTTAGGGTGAGGAAAATAAAGCAATTTTGGATTTGTAGTCCATACAAACACAGTGAGGTTTCACGTGAAAAGGACAATTAAACGCTCGTTTCTGCTAAGGGTGTGTGCTTCAGTATAGATTTATCAATAGATGGCTTAAAATATATACGAAAAACCATTCTTTAGTATTAGCATTTAGCAAAATCAATTGGGTGTAACTTAAAAACTAATTGAATTTTCCCTTGAAACACCAGCAACACGGCGAGGCAGCTCAACTCAACTAATCAAGCGAAAACCTTTCGCATGTATACCTGTTTTTGAAGCCAACATCCACACTCATCTACTAATTAACAATTCCTACGTGGCGATAATAAAACATTGAAAATTACATTGAATCGCTGCATGGGACTTATTTTTTCATTGCGATCAACATTGCGCCGCCATGATTCGAATTTTCCTGCAAAGCCATATTTCACATTCCTACCATAATTTCAGCAAATGGAAAATATCATTGCAAATGAAAATCGAAAACGCTACAAGTCACACATCGTTGGTAGTAAATGCCGCCATCATCGGTCACATGTGGTGGACAAATATATGTTGTGCTGATCTAAGTACGCTAGGTGGCAGTTGGTACCGTGCAAGAAGTAACTTCAAGGTATGCGAAAGATTGCTCTCGCGGCACCTGTTCAACAATTCGGTCAGGTGAAACTCCTCTTGGAGTCTTGGGGGCAAAAGTTTGGCTGCCGGCTGATGGCGGAGTGATAGTTAGTCGCCACTAGATAGTTCGTTACCTTATGTGAAATCATACCGGCCTATGTTGTTTGGCCGCATAAAACACATTAACTTTGGATCGCACGATTGCCAGGCGGTCGTTCACGTTTCAGCGCAGAAAGTGAAACCCATGCTCGAGCGAGACCTAATGGCATAAATGTGACCACGGATGGAATATGGAGAGTCCATGATGCAGATTGTCCATTGAGTTCATTGGAAATTATCACAATTGCGCTGGGTTTCGACACTCGAAAATCAACCTAACAATGGACACGCGCTCCGGCGACTAGGCTTAGGGGGTCGATAAGGGCACTTGTTCGTAGCGTAATTCCCTATTGTTGGAGAGAAGTAGATTTTTTTTCACTGAAGTTGATAGATATTCAGTATCTTATGAACAATGACCCTCTGGTGTAGTTGAAATTTCCGCTTCATGAATGTGTATTGTCCAAAGCGGAACAATTTTCCACATAATGGTATTAATTTTTGCATTTACTGAACAGCCGCCACATACCAACTTAAATTTGAGGTATTTGGACGCCAAGCAATCTGGTGAAGATAATTTGAAAATCTGTGTTGAAACGAAGCAATTTAAAAAAAAATCAGTCAGTGTACAAAGCGGAAACCGTTTAAGCAAAGAAAAAAATTGGTGTATATAAGTGACGATATTGTCACTTTAAAGCTTTTCAGATTCAACACCAGATTACAAGGATATCAACTTGGTTTTAGCTTCAATGCTCTTCTCGTAGAACCTTAGCTTTTTAAAAACCGTGTTTTTCAAACAACCCACGTAACAAGATAGTGCGTTAGTGGTGCTGTAGTCTCAACCGAATACAAAGATATACAATTTTGTCTCAATTTTCGCTCGGATATAATACTCAAACGAAGATTTAAGTTCTTTTTCATTCTATTCTAGGACTTTTCAACATTACTTTTCCGATTATTTTAGCATTTACAATATAATTGCCAAAATGATCAGACTCCTTAATTTGAGCGAGTTCAATCATTTTCGTATTCGCATATGTAGTATATTCTGTCAGCTGCATTTGATTTTTTTCTGGCAGAGTATGTCGTCGTCGGAAGACCAAAAACCCATGTGAACTAACCCAAATAAAATTTGCATTTGGATAGGGCATTTCTGCTTTAAAAACGATTCGCAATTTATTTGCAATATTCAGAACACGAGATTTTTTTAAAGATTGTTCACATTCACATGTGATATTCGTTTCTGGGGACTTTTCAAATAATTACAGTTGAAAGTGATAGTCGTGAAATCCAAGCAATACACGAGTATTTACATTTAAAAAAACTATCAACCATAGGCATATGTCCTTACTAGAAAATCGTCGTAATTAATCTAAATCAGGTAGGCAAAATGATCTATTACTATCTAAGCCGGATGAATAGGCTTTTCGCCCAACCATCATGAGATAAATACCACAGTTTCCGTTTGTTAAACAACTATTTTTCAAACAAGCAAAATCTTTGAAGCAATGACTTACTTGAAACAGTTCTTTGAGGATAGTCACTGGGATTTTTTAAGGGGTATGGCCACTGTAGCAGATGCAAAGTCATGTGTTTTTCAAATATTTTTTTATATGGAAATTTTATTTATTTATAAAAATAATTATAAGTACATAAAACTACGATATCGGAGAATCGGAAAATAATTTTATGAACGCATTTTTCAAACAAAATGGCCGACTTTTTGTAGCTCTCTTCCGAGGTGTTTTTCAAATCGGCCGGACAAATAACTCGAACAATTTTCATCCGATCGACGTAAAATTTTAATCAAATATTTATAATTGCATTTCGCGAAGAATAGATTTTTTTCATAGATCAAAAAATTTCTATTTTATGACTTTTTTTAACGATTTTTTTTCGAAAAAAAAAGAGTTTTCACTCCAAATTCTTCCCGTTTTCCGGAAAATCAATATTTCTAAATTTCCTCAAGCATTTCGCTAGGTATTGTGATGTAGTTTAACGGAATTTTTTTTTGTTTTTATCTAGGTTCAAAATTGAGGCTGCTAGCTGTCCGGCCGCGGAGCGCTTAAAAAAACACCTCGGATTGGAGCTACGAAAAGTCGGCCATTTTATTTGAAAAATGCGTTTATAAATTTTTTTCCAATTCTCCGATATTGTAGTTTTATGTACTTTTAATTATTTTTATAAATAAATAAAAGTTTTATATAAAAAAAAATTATTTAAAAAACACATGATTTTGCATCTGCTACCGTGGCCATACCCCTTAAGGAATGACTAAGTTTTCGATGGTGATGAGCAGAACAAGACCAGAACCAAGACTATTGTAGTGTACCTACAAAATCTAGCGTCTTATCCTGAACAATAATGCACAAAGTCCAACTTCTTATCGGAGCAAAAGGATGTCAAATAGAGCATTAATCGGCTTAACACGTACTCTACTGTAGTCTTGTTTATATTGGCAATTGTTTGTTATTTGTTTTTCGGAGTCCACCTCTTAGAAAGTAAAAGAAATTTTCACTTTCTATACCCTAACAATTTGCGAAACCAGTCACTCGCGAATTACTGGTGAATATCCTTCTCATTTTGTTAATAGTTCATCGCAAATAGTCCTCACTTACAACACTATGATAGTCTTGGTTAGGCTTAGTCTTGTTTGCAAAACTCTTGCATTTCCACACTCAAACATTTTGAATAGCTTATTATTCAAGGTTTGGTTGCTAGTGTTTGTATAGATTCCTTGTTTGGAAAAAGAGAGTTAAACACAAAATTTGGAGAAATTTTTCTTTTCTGGCAGCAAAAATTTCACAGATCGGTCTAATTCTGGGTAAAGTCTCGCAAAGTTTTGGTCCGATGTTGGCCCTGCAAGCTGAGTTGAGTCTTGGTTTTGATTTTGTTACCGCAAGTCTTGATCTTGGTTTCTCTGCAAGACCAAGACATATTCTGCAATTTTGCAAGTGGGCCAAAATATTGATTGATTTTGAACCAAAAAATGTAAATTTTAAATTAAAAATTTCTGCAATCAGAATCCTGAACATTTGAACACCAATTTGATAAATTTCGAAGCATCTGAAGTGACACAAATATTTTTTTTCAACGCATTTTCAAACAACTATTTTATAAATTTGCGATCCAAATATTGCTACCGCTTGTTGAATTAATTGTTAGTCCATTTGTGTTGTACAGCTTCCATGAACCGTAACCTTGCACCACTTCACGAGTTTTTCGATGCTTCTCTTGAGTTAGCTTGCGTTCTAAAAGAAAATTAGACAGAAATCCCAGCAAATAATCAGGAACTAAACTTTTTTTCACTCACAAATTTTTATTAATACGACGCGTTTCGATCCTTTTAGAAACGAAGTACATTATTTAAGGAAAAGTTAGACTTGAACGAACAATTGTTTCAAAAATAATATTCACTTAAATTATTTTTCAGGTTCAGCAAATAAGCATCAATATGTTCCAAGTTTGTTAAGTATATCCATTTCAAAATCAAAATAAATTATGCATAAATAATCTTTTCGCCATACAAAAGCTTTATGTGAAATGAAATGTATTTCGATTGCAATAACTACAAACCCAGCAGTGCTAATTTTCAATCAATCAATACTGTGATTTTTTTGGCAAATTTTTAACAGAGGGCGACTATTAAGAGATTGAAGTTCGTCATTAGCTTCGTCTTCATAAGAGAATTTTGAATGTTTTGTAAACGGCATGGCGAATGAGCGCAAACTATGTACATATATAGGTAAACAGAAGGATTAGAAAATTTATTTTAAAGTTGATCAAATATTTTGAAAATACAAAATTTTCAAAAAAAAATCTAGCGCTTTATGCAGAGACAGATTTTAATAGAAATTTTCGAATTGTTTCTATTCGTATTGGACCCACCAAATCAAAACTTCAAATGGGAAATACACGAATGAAAATGAATTCGGTATTCATTTCTAAAAGAACCCTGTGACGACATATCACAGTTACATCTAAACATTTCAAATCACCATCAACATCACAGTAGGAAATCATTTATGCCCCAATTCATTGAAGCCATCCAAGCGCGGTTCCGATTTTGAATTAATGCTGAGCTCCAATAAAAATGCGTACGTAGTCAAACAGGCAGGGACGAGGAACGATAGCCGCAAATAAAGTGTTCTGGCTTGGGCTTCAGCTACTGGTCAATCAGGCGACATACCATAAAGGTAGGTCAGATACTTTACAAGGCAATGAAATGTCTTTACGACCATTCAGGGCCATCAATTCTCAGGGTTCATCGAAATCCTGAAATCCTGGCATTTATGTATGCATGACGAATAGATGTATGCAGAGTATAGACGGTAAGGGACGAATGATTGGCGAAGGTTGTACAATGAGTAGTAGCGAGACGAGGACATAAAATTACTATATTTGGCTTCCTGATTACATAACTTTGAGAGGACGAAGAACGTACTGATTTTTGTTACGAAATCGAAGACTTTTAGCTAACACAACCACAAAAATATTGTTAATATCTTTTCCATTGCTGGAGTAAAAAAAATATCGATATCTGGGGGCAAAGAATTATCAGCCAATTTATAAATAAATGTAATGTAATAAATCATGAAAACTCAGCAATTAGCTCTGAAGGAAAAGAAATTCATGTAAGGTATGACCTTTCTAACTTCCAGCGACCCCCTAAATGTAAATTTTTGACAAAATCTAAACCTAGCAATTTAGATACGAAAACTAATTACAAAACAATCTGACGACTTACCAATTTCGAACTGCCATTACTGTGTCCGCTACAATTGTTGCTTCCATTACTATCAATCGAACCTTTACGGTCCGTTCCGTTTAAATTATTGTGTGGTGTAGGTGATGTTGGTTCACTTCCAGTCGGCATTTTTCTTATGTATCTTTTATCTTTCTCAAGACGTTCTTGTTTCAGTTGCGACCCGTGTGGTTCTCTTGTGTTTTGTTACGTGGACTGTTGCTAGTGTTACTATTATTATTATTGTTGCTGTTGTCGTTGTTGGGGTTTATTACTATTATCGTTACTTTCCCTACGCTTTTTTCGCAGACTTTTAATATTTACTCGTTATGTTACGGGGCTAATGTTGTCGCAATTGGCGGAAGTACTTAAGTTGCTAGCGTTGATCTGTCGTATTGTCGTTTGTGTACTTTTCTTAAGAGTTGACGCGTTTTACAAGATACTTTTGCCACATTTCCCGTCGATGTGTTATATTACAAGTATTTCATGATATCTTTGTTATGAAAATGTTGGCTATTCAAGCCATCGCTATAACATTTCATTTTTGTCGGAACTCTGATTATATGACACTTTTGTTGTAGAGACGTTAGGCATACGTGTATTTGGTGTGATTTTTGGAAAAAATATATGGATTTTTTTTTGTCTCGAGTTATGTTTCCTAGCAGTATTTCCGTTGATGATGATCAGACGATGCTGTAAATTGCAGCTAGGTCAATGGCATGGTGTTTGCTGTTTTCTGAAATAAATGAAAAAAATATGAATTGTAGTTGAAAGAATCGCTGGATTTTTTTTAATCGAAGGAAAGAACCTTTTTACATTACAATTTAAAATAGCAACAAGATTGTAATAAGATCAAAAACACTCCATCATTCAATCTATTTTTAATTATTCAAATTTGTATGTTTCAACGAAAATCCTCATCATTTATAGAAGTTTTCAAATAATGAACAATCATCATCTAGATTGCCATTTGGAAAAGAATTTCAAATTCTAGAATAGATTATGTCACTTTTCTAGTTTTTTTCGAAAAGAAATGGTACAAGAATCTTTTGTGCATCGGATAAGGAAATTTTCAAAAAAGTTCCTGTCAATCAACATATTTTGTATTAAGATTACGACTAGACACGAGATTACTGGAATGTGGTATTTTTATCTAATTTTGGCTTTAGATGTTTGCGCCCCCTTCTCATAGCACGACAGCACAATACGTACAAAATGTTTATATGAATAAGAGCTTTTCCTGGCAAGTTCAAAGGATCTCACAGAAAAAGCTTAAGAAGCGAGACATTAAAAATGATATCTCATAGCAACAATAGTTATACCAAACACATAGTTATTTATATCAGCTCCCAATGCGTTTTCAAACAGAAACCCAATTGTTCAAAAACCAAACTCAATTTTTGGATAGTTTTAGAAGTTATAGTTTTAAAATCATTTCCAAATGAAACTGAGACAATCCGAAATATTATTTTTTTCTTCAAAATAGACCTTTTCGACAACCCTCTTCATTTTATTCTGAAAATATTAATAAAGATTTCGACAGCAAATATCCTTCGAAGGAACGTTGAAATTAAAAAAAAAAAGCATCATGCACTATATTTGGTGCATTTTTTGAAGAATTAAACAATTTCGCAAATTTTTTGGCTGCACATTTCCAATCTGAAAAAGGTGAATTTTATTTTCGATTTTTATATTTTGATCAGCTTTCATGCTTCAACTAGAAAGCAACGAAGGACGCACAGTAAAATTCAGAAAGATGCAAAGATTAATAAGTCGTGACAGAAGAAAGTGAGAGAACTACAGTTTTTTTTAGTTTAAATTAGAGCTAAGTGGTTTTGAGTGCAAAATCAGAGAAGAGAGAAATACATATAAGATTCATGCCGAATTGATATTTTCCACTGAAAATTTAGGAAGGAATACATCCGATAGGTGAAAATATAAATGCGATTGCGCGTTGAAACGAATTTGTCTCGAAGAGAACGAAACTGAGCCGGGAAGCGCACCATTTTCCCCTAAAATCGACTGCGCAAACTAGTGTTTGGGTGATAAAGCTCGTTGGGGTTGTAAGGTTTAGGTGTTTCGGGCCTGAGATTCTAATGTGTTGGGACTGGAATTCTGGTGTCCCGAAGTTAAAAACCAGAAACCGTCCTAGACTGAAGCTTTATAAAGTACTTTGCAAAGAAGTGAATCAACATTACTGTCTGCGATGCATGACTGGTTCCATTAAACGAAACATTTAGTTGCGGAGTTTTCGGAATAGATATCTCAAAAATTCATATTATACCTAACTGGATGTTACACAATGATAAAACACACCCAACCTGACCAGTCAGGATACAAAAAAAAATATTTTCCCTGTCAGATATAAAGGCATATGTGGGCTGTCGCATATTGATAGTTGATGGAAAATATGTGGAATAACAATTCTTCTTTAATTTTAATTTAATTTTCAATTGTCAATAAATTGAGACAATTTTCTAAAAAAAAAATCAATTGCAGTTTTTTGAAGAAAAACTCGATGCAACAGAATTGGTTTAGTTAAAATAAAGACATGTTAGAACTTGCCAAAAATCGCTCTTACTTGAATCTTCTTTTTTGTAGGAATTATCAAATAATTAACAATTTAATGATGTAAAATTGTGGTACCATCAACAATGGCCACATAATATGAGAAGTTTAATCTAAGCTTCGGTTGTAAAATTAACTTAATAAATGGACAGTGTGTATTTTAGGCGCCGTCAAGAACGGACCAGTCTACAAAATTCGAAACAACAATGAGGTGCGAATGATGTTTTCTACGAGTCAGCGAAATTGGTCGTGGCGATACTGCAAAAACTTCAAAGGACCGTATATGTGCCGCGCACAGATAATGGCAGAACTTCCATGAAAGGACCATTTTGATTTGGGTTGCACTCTGTTTGGGATGGTGCGCCATTGAAGATGAACGGACAGTTAGATCGATCAACATTTTTTTTTTAAAAAAGTAATGTTTTGAATTACATTTTCATATTTTTAAAAATCAGAAAAGATGTCATTTAGATCATTTCCAATGACTTTCACAATAAGGAAGCTTTAATGTTATTAAATTGTCATTATGATGAAAATAGACTAAATTTAAGACTAATGAAAACAATTCTTTCATATGCAATGCCTTCGGGTTTTTCTCACAATATAATGAAGCAATCATTGAAACAGTTTTAAATCAAAATTCCTCAATTTTCAAGATCAGCAACCTATTCGTAATTTTACAAATCAAACATTAAAGTTGAAAATTAATAGTTATTAAGAAATTTCTTTAAACTCAAATGTTCTTTTGTTACATCCATTTTTCGGCAATATTGATTTTGAAGGAAAAAACTATCTACAGTAAACTAGAAAACAATTTGCAGTGAAAACACTTGTGGTGTATTAATTTTCAATTCGCAATACTGTTTTGAATTGGCGTCAAAGATATATGTTTATATCATCATAAAAACACTCGACAAAATCCCAAAAAAAAACAATTGAATATACAGTGAAATTGCTCGCAATAAAGCGTTAGTGGTAGCAAAAATCTGATTTTGGTTCTAACCGATAAAGTTTATCCCAAAAGTCAAAGGCTATTGTCACTTTTTTCACAAAACTTCTTAACAATTTCTTTAAAGTTTTGAAATTTTAGACCGTAATTTTTTACGCTGCGTAAACAGTAATCGATCTAGATAGAAAACTTTTTATTGAATGCTAGCTCCTTCAATCAACAAAATTCGCTAGAGCATAGATTCATCAGAGCCTACGTGAAAGTGTCAAGAATCAATCAGTAGAAGCTTAGGTCTGAAAAATATGGGAAGTAGGTTAGCTTAGTCTATTTTCATTTCAACTTCCTTGTGGATGTTTGGATGATGTTTATTATCCAATTTTCCGAACAGTTGTGAGTCCATTTTGATTGCAACTACTCCAATCAAAAATGCCCTTTCGCCTGTACAATTTCAATTGAATAAAATTGTTACGATTGTTACTACAATTTCAATATCTTGGAACGGTTACCAATAAACGTTATTTCAATTTAGGCGCAAAAATATCTTTTCTTTAGACTCCGAGGCCGAGTATTTGCAATCGGCAATCTGGAAATATTTGCTAGCCATCTCGCAGTCAATTGTTACGATGAAATTATACTTTAAAAATAAAACAACTCCACCATTATCGTCGTCCTCATTATCGTTATTGTTGTCGTGTTTCTGTTCACTCATTTATGATCGATTTTCACCGCCTTCGAAGTGCAAATTGTTTTAAAGTTTGGTGAAAGGAGAAAATACTCCAGAGTTAAAATTGCCATGATTTAAATGATTACCCACCGTCGACTATAACCAGCGATAATAATTTCTTTCGCGCCGAACAGTATTATGTAAATCTTCGAGATTTGAAAGACAAGCAAAGGAATGTATGTTTGGCGCTACAGCCGCAAAGTTATTGTCTTGGAAATTTGATTGGACTCTGACGCGTTTGTGAGGTAAGGTGCTTGGTTATTCAAGTGAAATTTTTTGGTGGTAATTTAGATGGAGGTGACGATATGTACAAGTCAGGTGTTTAAAAAATGTGGTATTTTAATATTAATCGAATGGCATTGGGATGGGCATATCTCTTATTTAAAGTGGAGCAACTTCAAATATTTTGCAGGAATGAACGACAGCTCTAGGTGTCGTTTGTATAAAACTTCGAAACATAAAGATACCAAACACATTTTCCTGAAACATTTATGTAAGCATTTTTATATAACTTTGCAGAAACCTAAAATACTGCTGACATAAGTGCAGTGTAGTTTTTTGCCATCCATCGACATGAGATATTCAACTTTTTCAGAGAAATGTATCTTAAATCTCGAACCGCGATCCTCAACAAAAACAATGTGGCACCAGATGTTGACCATTGAGACAGGTTCACTTTCGCCAAAAACTACACACTATCCTATTTAGCATAGTAGGCATACATGTTTGTACTTCCAAACAAACAAACTCGACGCATTCCTAAAACTATATCTAGTTAGAAAATAAATTAAACATTTTCTGGTTTTTGTCACCTCATCTTAATCGGATTATGCTAATTAAAATAGGTGCTTGCTGTTTGCTGACAACAAAAAGAGATTGTTGTCGGCCAACGACTGCTGTTAGTCAGTCGTGGTTAGCCTTGATTCCTGAAATAGGTGAGGAACGGAGCTTGAAAGAAGATAGTTTTGCTGCCTGATAGTATATGGCTGCCGTGACGATGATAGGTTGTCAGGGTGGATTTCATTATAAGTTCATTTCCTTGTGGGTATGTCGCGGATAATTAGTTCCAGGTGAATAGCAAGATGAATTATTAAATATCGATTTGATAGGAAAATGATGTGAACGTACGGTTCAGATGATGACATGATCCAAGATTGTACATTGAACTTGTAGTGGTTGTATGTGTTCATGGTTACAGTAATTGGATTGCAATGAACTTTAAATAACAGATATAATATTATAAATGCTATCAGCTATGTTGGTTCATATAAGCATGTGACACTGATATCCTATTTCAGCTGCAAGCTTCCATATTTTTATGGTGAATATAACAGAATGGGTAGCAGCAACTTCCGTGGTTGAGGTCAATTCAGCGATGGTATCATCAAGTCGTCAATCATTTAAAAAATTGATTTTGTTTTGATAATGTCTTAAAGTCAATTGTGCGTGCTTCATTTTTCTAACACTTAGATGATGTTTTCAAATCCCACGGTAGAAATTTCAGCAGTTTTTCCAATGAAATTTTCTACAAAGGCACCACTTCAAAATGGTGATCGATATATAAAATCTAGCCGCTGATTCTCACTATTATGGCTCACAGAGTAAATCGTAATCGGACCGATTTCTAAATCATTTTGTGTGATTTATATTCGTGTCGACTGGCACGCGATTATCACTCTTTCATCCGATTCGTTTTCTTAAAAAAATATTCTAAGTCCCTTTGCCGGCTGCATTAAAAATAAAGCTTACTTCACGTTTGCTATCATACACTCACCATACTCATCAGTTTTTTAAGAATACAAATCGTGGAAGTATACGACATTCATTCTTACCGATTTGGTTTCTTACTGTGTCTGTAAGAATGAAAATCGATCAGAACCAGGGGCGTGGCGAGCTTCATGAATTTGGGGGGGGGGGTGATAAATGTTGAAAATGCCGACTTGACTAGAAAAATTTGCCGACTATCCGACTTTACAATCAAATTTGTTGAATATGCCAACTTCGGCACGAAAATGCCGACTCGCTACAAAATTTTAGGGGGGTGTCACACCCCCAACACCCCCGCCTCGCTACGCCCCTGATCAGAACGTATACGGTCGCGCATAATTTCGGCATCTTTTGAGATATTATCATGAACTTATGGGAAATAAACGTTAGTATAAAGCATCGAAGTCAATTAAATGTTTTTCATATTGAAACGAGGGTTATTTTGTAGCAATTTGTTTATCAGAAATAAATAGTTTAAATAATTCACATTCGCTTTTTGAGTTATGTATTAATTTTACTTTACTTTCTCTATTGTTTTATTCGAGTAGAATTGCACCAACGACATACAAAGCAGACTTTACATTCTAAGATGATCATCAAATATATAAATATTAAAAAAAAATAAAAAAAAATTCTCTTTTACAAAAATCGCGCTATATCGTGCAAAGAAAAACCGTGTTCGTCCTATAAACTTGTGTTGAGAACAAAACAAGATTCAGCAACAACAAATAACCTCATTCGTAAAGATTCAGTGAATAGTTGCTCAGTATTTGCGAATCAGCTGGCACAGTGCTATTGTTATTTGACGAGGCTACATGGTTAAAGATCTACTTACCAATCAATTGGAAAAAATGTTAATTTCCTCAAACAATTCGAATCTTCGACTATCTTAAAATTATTAATATACAATAAAAGTTGCAAAAAAAGTTTATTTCAATCGCGACATACGATTTTTCAGTTATTTTAACGCAAACATTTGACGAATTCTATTCAATTTTACTACAAACTGCTGTTGTTTACTTTAATTATACATCGCTTGTTTCGCGATACACTGCCAATTGTTTGAGGTCATATTTCCCCCATGGATATTTTCTCAAATTTTGTCAATTTTTCGTGGCTTGTTCTCCATATTTTTACATAGAAAATGTTCTAGCGTCGTCGAATTCTACATGAGGAGCTGACGGTGTTTTATTTTGACTAAAAATTATTCATAACTTTTGCATAATTTCTGCAGAAAAGAAGTCGCTTTGGAAATGATTTTTCAATATTTTTCTCAACGTTTTTAAAACGCAAATCAATCCATCACTTACAGGTGAGGCTTGGTTGATTGGTTGTAGTGGCAGCCCCCTTTATCAAGAGGTGGCTCACTTAGGCCACAATAGGCATATTGTGATACCACAAAAAGATAAGGACGCCACTGGAACTTACGGCATGGCGAGAACCATTTAGATTCTCGTATGAAGCTAGCTATACAGCTAATATCTAAACTGGCTAATTCCAGCAGGCTGCCCAAGAAAGGCGAGCCTAAAGTTTGCATGCGTTTCCTGGATAGTGCTTGGTTCCACACAGGAAATGTTGGATCGTTTCTTCCTCTGCCTCCGATCTGCAGCTTCGGCAGAAACCGTTGAAAGGAACACCCAATCTTTCTGCGTGTCTGCCAATGAGGCAATGCCCCGTCAATACGGATGAGGCTTGATGCGCTGCATTTGTCAATATGCTAAGCGCGTCACTGTTTCCAATGTCCAAAAAACACGCACTTTAAACATAAATTTCATCCTATTGTAAAATAAATTACACATTTTCCCCGCAAGAACATGGATTTTATTTCTTTTTTCTGAGAAAAACATTCGCGGATATATCAAACATTTTTTGGTAATAATATTTGTTTATATGGGTAAGACCTTTTTTCAGCACAATTTCTAAGTAAACAACTATTTTTCTCAAAAATTTTGCAATTATCCAAGTTTCAGAAGTATCTATCCAAGATTAAAAATCGATTGTTTTTATCAGTCATCAGTAGGATATCGATCTTTACAGTCGGGGAGGGCAACATTCTCTACACTTGTTCTGTGCAACTTGCAGCTTTTAATAAAATCTCCTATGAATTTTAATTGGCTGAATTAAATCTAGAGGTGGCGCCAGATAAATGGGTCTTATGTCATGGCCCGCTGACATCATTGCAAACGAATTGCATCTATCTTTTTGCACGGCGGCGTAGTGTTACGTGCTGCTGCAAACCGTCGTCTGTCTGTCCGTCCGACCGTCCATTTGTCTGTTGTCTTTGCGATCTCGTTTCTCATAATGCGAACGGAAAACACTCTCCAGCCAACATAATTGGCAATGCTTTAAACTTTATCTTATATCTCGTTACGAATGATTTGCAGCGGTAGATTCTCTTAAAAGAAATAGCAGGTCGGCCAGCAAAACATGTCTCCAGAATGCGGGGGAAATGAGTACGTTTTTAAATTTTCCGCTTTTCTTTTTTATGATTTATTCAAGTAGAGGTACTTCAGGCACCTAGATATCATAATACAGGCTTTGACAAGCATATGCAATTAATTACGGCAATAAAGATACGAAATGCAAGCAATTCTTAATGCCACTTAAAATCGCCTCATGATTTCTGCTACCTTTAACTTATATTTCGTACCGCGAAACGGTGAAGGTGCAGAGTTTGGAATGGCTTCTATGATTGTCTTTTACTGAAACTAGATGACATCATCCTGGTACCATGAATCAGCAAGTATCTCGATCGTTCTATCACGATTAACGAATCGCTCGCAAATTGGTTTCGAGATTGATACCTTTGTGCTCTGTTTTTTTTTCTTTTATGAAAATTGAATGCACGAAATACTTTCAGGTTTATTGTTGGTGTGGTAAAGAATGAATGCTTCGTGGCTCCTCGATTCAGTGTGAGTTAAACAAGAAGCATGCCCATTTTTCACAATATCGTTAAGAGGTTGATCGAGCTTTCAGCGATTTTTCGTTAAAAAATTGATTGGAATTTTATCAAAGATGTGATTTGTCAAACATAGATATGTTTTTTGATCGAAGCCTGTATTACATTATATATTTATAATCAGTTATTTTGAGTCCGAAACACAATTTTGCGACAGGTTTTTTTTATGATCAGAACTTTAAAGATCCTCATTTTCACATCGACTGGTAACTTAACATCGCAATGTTACCTGAAAGTTCATGGCTTCTCGTCTTGACGTTCTTAAAACCGTCTAAAAAGCCCACCTAAACATCAAAGCAATGTGATTATCGCTTATACTGCGCACGCTTGCTAGCCTGTTTGTGTGTTTCTAGTGCTTCTAGGCTAGCCATGATTCTACGGCACTCTAGAATTCCAAGATAAATACTTTTCTCAAGACATTTCCATTTGCGGCCAACTCTTACGATTATTTGCAGTTCACTTGACCGGTATTTAATTAGCAGACGGTGACCTTGCATCCGTGACGGCAACTATTCTAGCAAAGTAATGGTTTCAGTGGATGACTTGGAATAATCTCGATTTGAGCTAATGATCATAGAAATTCTTTACTATTATTTTAGTTGAAATGCTTTTCATTCCCGGGATAGGCTAGCGGAAAATCTAAGGGAGGAATGCGCCTAGGTGATGTGGCATAAATACTTACTGGCTTTGTATTAATCGGAAAATCGTTAAAGATGAAATTGTTTCTATGGAACTGTTTGCTTGATCGTGAAAGAATTAGTTCAAGGTGATTATTTGTAAAAAATAAAAAAATATGAAAGCAAGGATACCATATATGAAACAAGCCGCGAAGTGCGACCCTTGAGGTCCACACGATCAACTTCCCAGTAATATCTAGATAAACATTAAAAATATTAAACCCAATAATAATTTTGAAAATACTACTACTTTAAATAATAATAATGAGAGGTATTCATAGCAGTAACAGGAATGAGTTAATATTATTCATATCATCTACGATAGGGTCCATTGAATAAGTAAGGTTTTTGTAGGATGGGTGTGATGATGATTGATTACCACAAATGCAAATTTGATTGAAATTTTGATGGTTTTCAAAATTTAAGCCGCTTTTTTTAATTAAAAGACTGCAAAAACTATTAAAAATCTGCTCAAATTTTCCAAACATTTTAAAACTTTGATTGACTTTCGATTAGAAGATATAAGGTAATAGAATAGAAGATAATAAGAGTAGAGAATAAAAGATATAAGGTAATATCATTCGGAAGAACCCTTTTTATATGGTAACTTTGAATGATTTTTTATTTTTAATTGATTTTTTTTCAGAATCATGAAAAACGTTTTGCTGGTTTCTCTTCAAAAACTGATAGGAATGCATAAATTTTATAAACATTTATTACTGTGTTGTGCAAATCAGGTTAAAAAAATATTTTTAATGAAAAAACCCTGGAAAACCCTCGCATTTTCATTAAATTAAAAAAACCGCTGTAACGGCTTTTATAATGTTGAAATAATCAAAAAAAATTAAAACACGTCGATTGACACCTTAATGATGCAAATATTATATCTGGGTCATGAGATATAGTGAATGGCAGAAATGACCTTGAAGATCATGATGACTGTTAATGATTTTTTATTTAATGTTTCTTGTTATCATGAGAAAAAGTTTTGATGATATTTTTTCAAGCATTGCTTGAAGTATATAAATTTTATAAAAATTGATTACTGTGCTCCGTAAATCAGGTTAAAAATTTATTGTTTATGAAAAAAAACCTAATTTGTTGCATTTTTTTTTCTTAAATTAAAAAACGGGTTCAACGATTTTTTCCAAAATTTGATAGATTCACACAAATGTTAATACGCGTCGATTGCCAATTTAACCATGCAAATGGTATGTTTGGTTCGCGAGATATGTACTTATAACGCATGACAGAAATGACCTTGAAGATCATGATGACTGTTAATGATTTTTTATTTTTTATTTAATTTTTTACGTAATCATGAGAGAAATTTTTCATGTTGCTTCATTGCTTGAAATATATAAATTTTATAAAAATTGATTACTGTGTTCCGTAAATCAGGTTAAAAGTTTATTATTTATAAAAAAACCCCTAATTTTTTGCACTTTTTTCTTAAATTAAAAAACGGCTCCAACGATGTTTTTCAAAATTTGATAGATTTACAAAACTGTTAATACGCGTCGATTGACACCTTAACCATGCAAATCGTATGTTTGGGTCGCGATATATAACGCATGACAGAAATGACCTTCAAACGGGCAAAACCACAAACCCCCCCCCCCCCCCGACCGAAGTTTCCCAAAAACTAATCAGCTCTTAAAATTGCAAAGACGCTTCGATTGGCACCTTAACCAAGTCGATACGACTTTGTTTAGGTGAGTTATGCTCGTAGAAAAAAGTGTCCACGAACGTACGTACGTACACACACACACTCACACATACATCTCCCTTTCTAAAAACACTTTATTTATACTCTATAGACCTCAAAACGTAAAGATATGTTGAAAATTTCAATTTCGAGGCGATTACAAGAACTTCCCATATACTGGGAAGTTAATAAGTCTGGATTCAGTCATTTAGTAAGAGGTTTCGAACTTTTTATTTTACTGATCTCACCAAATCATCACAGTTGTAGAAACCTTGCAAATTCTAAATATTTTTAAGCCAAAAATAGGAAATGCAAGCAAAAAGTAAAGCCAGTTGTAAAAATAATCATTAAATTCGTAAAATATCACTTTTAGTAGGATTGAGTATGATCCGGAAAAAAACATACGCTTTAATGTGAAAAATATATCTATAACGCAATGTCTATGTTGGCTGCCAGAATTTAAATAATTCAAATTTAAACCGAGTAACTTTGCTAAAAATCCATAAATTCTCAAAGAAAGCTTTGCAAAATATTTTATGATCTAGACCAGACTCAGTCTATCAATGTGTCTCGTTAGAATTTCTGTTTTTTCTTGCGGTATTTCCTTCCGATAGTTAATACTTTCGTATCTTCTATATTATCATTCTTTATGAAGGCATTCCATGAAAAATGTTAAATAATCTCATCTAAATAAGAAACTTTAAATATGTTTTCGAAATAAATTTTTGAAATTATTAACTTACTTACGTTTCGAAAAACTATTCCAAAGGAAAATAAAAAAATTAAATCGCAGCAAAAGCGCCTGCTAGTATTAAAAAAATGAAAATAATTTTGATAATGTTTCATAAACAGTAAGAAAGGATATCTTCATAAATGTTAAAGCGGTCAATTTTTCAAATATTTCACCGTGCTTTGGGTATTTATATGCTTCGCACAAGCTCCAGGTTTCTATGTAGTCCTTTTAAATTTTTTTATAAATAATATGCCTTTTTTGGCACCCGAATCAACTTTTCAGGAAAAAAATTATGGTCAGGAAGGACAGTTGGATACATCAACAATCACACGTAAATTATGAAGTCTACGGCTTTTCGAATCATTATTCGGTTTCAATGAAAATCTGCACGTAGAAGATTGCAGTCAACATATAAATTACAGCATTTGGAATTTTATTTACTTGATATTTTTTACGTAAAACTATCCAAAAACGAGAAAAGGGTAAATTTTTCGTTGTTTGTCGATTGAAAATGACCAGGAATAAATCTAACGAATGCATGCAGAAAATCCTTGAATTTGAATTAATAGTCAATAAAGAATTGGTTTTCAAGTTATTTTCTGTGGAAATAAAAAGACGTTCTGCAATTTGTATTCTTCGTAGTGAAGGATATTCAATGGTTCGACTAGGGAAACAGCTGAATATTCCAAAAACTTCTGTTCTAATTTTTTTTAATCAATAAACGACGGTCAGGAAGGAAGAAGATAACTAGTATTAAGGTACTAGTACACATTAGAAGGCCAAAAAATAGCGAATTTTTATGATTTTATGAAAATACAAAATAATATTTTTTTAAATTTTCATTATAAACACATTTTATAGAGGGCGGCAAAGTTGACACCTCGAAAAGCACCCCATCATCGAATGGCCGACATTTGATCTCAAAATTTGCAAGTCGAAATAGAAAACTCAAAAAGGGTTTCAAGAACTAAGGGACCTTCGTGACAATTTACCACCGTTTTAAAAATAAAATGAATTTAGAAAATAAAGTCGTATTCTGCAGACCAAATTTTTGTTTTCCATATATATGTTAATAAATACAATGCACTAATTTTAATTAAAATCGGTTGATTAGGTCCGGACATGAACTAGCGGCTAGTTGAAAAAACGACATTTCGAGAAAATCGCGTTTAAAGTTTGGCTTCGTTTTTTTGTACATTTTCTATACATTTTTTTTTTGTTATTCGTCAGAATAAATACTGAAGCGTGTAAATAGACGAAAATGAATAGAAAAAACCGGTGTTTTAGAAAGAAGGGATACACAATCGATGCCATGCGGTCGGCGACTGCGAGTGCAGTCAAAAACACGCACGCACTTAAAACCGCTTTATATTATACTAACGTTCGAATTTTTTCAAAATATTTTAAGAGGTCGTTTTTAAAGGTGCGAGTTGTTGAAAAATGCCAAAAAAATCAATATTTTGAAATTTTTAATGTATACTAGTACATTAATGAACACATGTTTATTACAGTCGCGCGCAAGAGAAATACTCTGGTAGCAATAGAAATTACCTTAAGAATGAATTTAAAAAAAATGTTTGTCACTACGGTAAAAATGCGTTAAAAAGAAGCGATCCTCGGGGGTAGAATAGTCGTAAAAAATCATTGATAGATGCGAAAAATAAGGAGAAAAGACTGACTTGGGTCTTTGAACAGAATGATTGCACAACGGGGCAGTGGAAAAATGTCCTTTGGACGGACGAGTCCGAATTTGATATTTTTGGATCGCCACATGTTCAGAGAAAATTTACGTTTCAACAAGATAACGACCGGAAGCACTCATCAAAACTTTGCAGAACCTATTTGAACAACTTAGAAAACAAAACGAAACACTTACGAAACTGATAGCAAGAATACCACGAATATGCAATGCTGTGACACGTGCAAAAGGTGGTCACATCAATGAAAAAATATATAAAAATAGCTACAGAATATATTCCACTCTAAGCAGAAACAGTAGTGTATTAGTCAAGAAATAAAATAATTTGTTTGTGTTTTATCCTATCATAAACGTGGTATATGTCGTCGCTTCAATATATATGGACGATAGTGTATATACACATATCTATGCAATTCGATAGTAAAAAACCAAGGCGTAGTAGTCTGATAAATCACCAAGAAAGCGGATTTCTTACCAAGCCCAATTATTTTAACTATTATTTTATGAATTTACTAACAAGCTTTGCGGCTCCACTCAGTTATATAATTTGATCATTCAACGTAATTTAGATATCCGCATATTTATCTTCACATTCAAAACATCTCATCTACATCAGTTTCTTATATACAACAAGGCAAATAGTGCCGCTATTTATCTTATCTGCGGATTACGAAATTTCACAATTTATCCAAGCAATTCCTACCTTACATTCAACCGGAAAGTATAACAGTCAGTCCTCCTTTCCATCCAAGTCACTGAATTCGATGCAATATCACTAAATCTGTCGCTAACCTAAGCTCGTGAAAAAAACCCACCGCACTGAATCTCGCGGCTAAAATCTGATAATATCTAGATTTTTGAGATGCATTGGGCAATCTTTCTCAAGCGGAAATGATCGCAATAATCTCGTCACCGCAACGAAATAAGCACAACAACAATGACGGCGAAACACTTTGGAGAAAATCTTGAAATCTTGCGGAACTCTTAAAAGTATTTGTCATGCAACTTTTGAAATAGCGGAATATCGTATTGTATCCGAGGCTTATCTACATATGCATGCATCTAAAAATAATAATATCTGAAAGCAGAACAAATATTGAATGCCGACGGACGCGATCATCTTCAAGATCAATGGCATATCATGTCAAGGCGATTATTTCGAATTGATCGCATTCCAATCCACTATTTCGCCATTTCATCGCGGAATGAATATCTATTTATAATTGCACGCTAGCGTTTGTAGATACAAGATCGGCTGGAAACAACCAAAAGATTCGAAGATATTCGCTGGAAATAGATACGCTTTTTGTACTGCGAATTGAAGCAACGTTCATGTCAATCATTGTGGCATTGCAGTCGAGTAAATCACGCTTTTTTGTCGGTTAGCTGATCTGCAGGACTACCATCGTTACCTACTTATCGAACTGTTCCCAAAACTATTCAAGTTTGACGTGGAGAATGAAGATACCATCTGAGACGCGGGGCTACTGCAATCAGATTTGAAATAGGCGTGAACTGTTCAGCGGCTATCAGGGAATGATCGCTTGAACCAATAACGAGACAACGCGGATATTTGGAGTGACATCGGATTGAGAAAGGGTGGAAGCAGATAAGCTCCCAACGCTACCATTCTTTTGAATGTCAAGGTGAATGCTGTTCGTTTCAAACAATTCTTTTTCGAAATGGACCGATTTTCAATGATTTGCATATTTGCTTTTGGTTGAGTGGTGGGAGTACTTGTAGGGTTTTTTTTATCTAAAGTTAGAATGCAACTGTTGCCGATTTAACATGCTGAATCATTTAGAAATGGTTCAGATTTTTTTTCTTTTCAGACAATCTCCCAGCTATACATTACTGGAAGATAGCGGAGTTTACAATATAGACTTTTATTAATCTGACTGAAGGAAAAGCCTCCTTTAACAGCAGTTGAAAGGATTTAATTGTATAGTAAATTTAAATCACGGAAAGAAACAATGCTACGCCATGTATCTAAAGGTGCGTAAAGTATGTTAACTTGTAGCGACTAATCACGCGGTAATTCATCAAAATGTAAGATTTTGCAAACCTGAATTCGAAAATACTGATTTGTTCGGAAAATTGAATGCTTCAAGCGGGTTAAGGGGTTACATAAGTCTTGTATTTCCAAAAAATCGATCGAAATTTCATATGAAAGTATAGTACTTCAAGAGTATTCACACCAAATTTCAAGTAAATTTGAGCAATATTACCGCAGTTATAGAGATTTGAATACCGCGTGGTCGGTACGTGCGCTCTGCCTTACCTAGCGTATTATACGCATGCAGCGCGGTTCTACCACGTAAAATCAGCTCCTTTCTTTTTCATCAAACATCACAACATCAAAAGGATGCTCTGGACATCGCGAATGAGGCGAACGAATCACTGTATGGACCTGGAATCGACGAGTCGATGTTAGTCGCTAAAAAGTAACTTTAATTCATCAAATCGCGGTAATAAAACTTAACTTTAAACGCGTTTTTCTCGAAACTTTGTTTTTCCCTGCGGTGGGGACGATTTTTCGAGAACGAATCGACCGATTTTGCTGAAACTTTGCACACTTCCTCTTTATAGTATTGACTCGTGCTGGAACGAAGGGATTTTCATTCGGTTGACTCGTTTTTGTTTTATACGAAAAAAAAAATATTGTAAAAACGTTAAGAATCGGGAAAATCCTAAAAAATATGGTACGAAAATTCTTTCAAATCCATCTCAAAATTTTAAATTTCAAATTTTTTCAATTCCTTCGTTCAAGCACTAGCCAAGGGCTATAAGAATTTTTTTGAATTTTTGATTAGAGATGAACCTGCACCGAAATATTCTGCCTACCGCAAAAAAGGTTGGACGAGAAAAACTGCCGGAAAATTGACAATTTTCAATATTTTGGCTGAATTTTTTTACAACTTTTTGAAATGCTAAACTTTTATCTGTGTAAATTTAAAAAAAATATATTTCTTGGTTTTTAAAATACATTTTTTTTGAAAAAAGCTGTTAATTTTCTTCAAGACCTACGAACCCCTTAATATGTCTTCGATAGTATATCTCAAAATTCGAAATGAAGATGAAAGGATATCTGGGAGATAAACAGGAATGGAATAATTGCTTTTGTTCCAAAATTTAAAAAAAAGTCTTCAATTGATCTAATTTCTCTCTCAACATTCTTTGACTCAACGTAAGTAATCGCGCTCGACGTTCACCTTTCATTATAACGCTTGAATAATTTTTGTTTATTATGGTGGAATATTTTCAGTATTTTTTAATGTTTAAGTCCACAACTAAGTAAAAATCGAAACCACCTACAACATGGGAGATTGTCAAGAGAAAATCAGGTGAACTGAATCGACCATAACAGCAAACTTCTATTACAAACAAGATGGGATCATTGAATCGAAGAGAAATGGAAAAATCTGTGTAGAGACATCTAGCAACTGCTACTGTCGTATTAAGCGAAAATGATGTACCACCAAAACTAATTTCGAGTTATTCTGTTTCCACCTAGCCAGCCAGTGTCTATAATTATTATTAAATAATTTCTACGAAGAAACCATGAAGCAGGCACAACTGATTAGTGTAAGTCTAAGTTATCTATGAACAATATGTTAAAGATTTAGTTAAATGGGTTTTTCTGGAAGCCACTTTTTTCGCGTGGTGGGAAATTTTAACCAACCAATCGGACTATAATTTTACCCTATTGTTCTACACATTATTGATAATCGTTCACAACTAGTATCATTCACATTTACTAATAATTTCCTGCTTTTCCTGGATCTTTAACAAGAAAAAACACGATTTTTCCAACAAAAAAAATTACAAGTCTGTCATTTAGTTGTTTTTTAATATAAATGTATAATTCTAGTTTTGATGATAGAAACAAGTTTAAAAATTAAAAATATTTTGATTTTTTGGTTTTCGATCATTAGGTCATATAATAGTAAAGAAATTACCGCCGATACTGACATCATCGTCCCGAAACACATCCCCAATCTCTTATTTTCATTTAAGAACCAATAAAAAATAAAAAAATCGAAACTGCTGATTCTCTACGAAACCATACTGCACCAGATCCTGATGGTATCTCTGTTGATGACCTCAAATTAATCAAAGCAAATATTGCTGATACTCTCGTGAAATTAATAAATAAATGTATTAGGCAGAAAAGATTCCCGGAATACTTGCAGTTATACCGATTTTTAAAGGGGGTGATGCAAAGGAAAAAATTGTTGATTCCCGAATCAAAGAATTCTTATTGCAAAACGAAATCTTGGATAGAAATCAGTACGGATTCCAAGCGGGCAAAGGTACAACAGATGCCATTCCTGATGTAATTAGACTTGGGTAAGGGCCACTACGTTGCAGCAGTTTTTGTGGATCTAAAGAAAGCATTCGACACAGTTACACATGAAACTTTTATCACCAGGCTCGCTAAATATGAAATTGTTGGAAAAGCAAATAAATTAATACGCAGTTACTTGACGCATAGATTTCAAAACACACCAATTGGAGGTGTCAGAAGCAAAACTGCTGAATTTAGCATAGGTGTTCCGCAGGGCTCGATCCTAGGACCAACGCTATTTCTACTTTACATCACCTCCATAAAAAACAGACCTTGTTGCGAAATCGGATATGTACGCAGATGACATTGTGCTCGTATACTCAGGTAAAACTAATCTCGAAATTGAACAAAAAGTAAGTACTGACCTGGACAAGTATTGGTATTGGCTTCTAAAAAAGTAGATTGGCAATAAACGCGGGGAAAACAAAATATTTTATTTTCAAACAAAAAAACAAGCCTGACATACAATCACACGTAAAAATCAATAACACAATCCTCCAGAAAGTAGAACAAATAAAATATTTAGGATTTCTAATCGACGAGAAACTAACATGGACTCCACACATAAATGATCTAAGGAAAAAACTGGCTGTCTTTATTGGACTTCTACGTCGCTTCTACTTCTTTCCAAAGGAAAAAAAATCCAAATTATGTATGCGCACCTCCTTTTCAAAATTTCCTACGGCATCTTGAATTGGAACCAAACTTCTAAAGGTAACCTCATGACCATCTCTAGACTAGTAACCAAGGCGTATAAAACCATTTCTGCCGTGCAATGGCCAAACCGTCTAACTGCACTTTCCTCGATTTCGAGATAAATGGCTTCAAACATTTCGCGTGAAAACGCTTCCGCATTTCCCCTGTCTTGCCTGCATTTCCAAATTTGTTTGCTTAAGGGGTTATTCTACTGTTAAAATTGTTTACTTTCTATTTTTTGTTTTTTGCTTATTTCGATAGATTACCATCTCAAGAATGCATGTACAAAATTTCAAACCGATTCATCGCTTCGTTTTCATTCTATGACTATATTTCGGTGCGCGCGTCGAACGGTATTTTTCTCCCTCATACGCTCTCACCCCGCGAGCAATAACTGCTTTGTATAACAATGGTCTCTCTCTCTGAAAAAGAGAAGCTGGAGATAGCAAAAGGGACCTATTATATGTCTGGATTCGCCGATTGAGGGTAAGATTATTTATTTTCACGATATAACAAAAAAATCTATTAAAAAACTTTAAACGCGATTTACTCAAAACGTGTGTTTTCGGTGCGCGGCACATCGTAGAGAAAAAACTAATTAAGCGATTTAGCTAAAAAAAAATTTGCATACTTATATATATCAATTTTACACAAAGTGAACCTAAATTGAGCCATAAAAATTGAAATTTGGTTATTTGGGACCACTTTTTTCATGGAAAAAAAACGTCCAAACTCGAGCATGCTATTTTCCAACACTTGTCAAATCACGAAAATTTAATATTTATGGCTCAATTTAGGTTCACTTTGTGTGTTTTTAGCTAAACTAATAGAATTTCATCGTTAAATTGATTGCGGATCACCTGGACGACCTGGGCAATGTGCCGCGCAATCGACTCTGACCGTCAGCGCGCGCTCCATCAATTGCATACAGAAGCCGCCATTTTATTTTTTTGAAAAATTCAACTATGTGATTTTATACTTTTTTTGTTAATAAAGATGCATGCAAAATTTCAAATTTATATCTTTAATAGTTATTTTTTTACAACCCTTTTAAAATGATACTGCTTTTTACCCGTTTAACAGTAGAATAACCCCTTAAACCTTTCAAGCAACGTACAAAGAATGCAACATGAATTCAAGATTCACGAAAATCGCCAATGCGGGGATGAAAACGAAGGAAACTTATTTTTAGATTTGTTTTGTCGCTTGAAACACAGCTTCAGATACAACGGCAAACCGTCTAAAAGCATTTGAACGTTTTGTCCAGTGTACGTAAAAGGAAAACTTGCCTAAGAAAACAACGGACAAACGCTCCAAACAGTCCAGTCAATTGGGAGTTGATCGTGCATTTTCAAAAGGTAGAAAAATTTTATTGCAATGCGTGGGTAATAGTATAATTAGCTTAACTTCAATTTCCTGGGATCCCCGATGATGGCGTTTGGGCTCCATCTTGAAAACAAATGAAAGTGGGATACCCCCATATCTTCCAAACCGTGGCTTCCACAAGAAAGTTGTGTATGGCAAACTTGCGTAGAATATAATGTTTAGCAAGTTGTTCATACATCACTTTTACGTGGTGTCAATAATAAAAAAGACACAATCCAAAAACCATACCCAAATAGGGGGGAACAACTTTCAGGCGCCAAAGCTTCTTTGTTTTCACTTTAACCCCAAAACACATTGGAAATAACTTTAAGGCAATTTTGTCGCAAGTCGTTTGATGTGTTGATTGTTTTGATCGCTGTACACTGGCGGGAGCTATTACATCCCAAAGGGGGAAAACGCATTTTAGGCCAAATAATCGGCTTCTGATGGCAAACCTCCCATTGTAAAACTCACGGAGCATTTTAGTGGGCAGAAATTTTTTAATTGCAATGGGTAGTATGCCTATATGTGAGCTTAAATTGAAGTTTCTGGGGTCGCAGCTCCAATCCCCTTGGCGCCATCTTGAGAACAAAAAAAAGTGGAACGGCCCCATATCTTGGAAAGCACTGCTCCCACAAAAAAGTTGAATATGACAAACTTGTGTAAAGTTCAATTTTCAGTAAGATGTGGATACATCGTTTTCACGTGCTGTCAATATTAAAAGAGTTACATGCCAAAAACGACGTTGAAAAGGGGGGATCATTTTTCGCGCGCCACAATTTCTTTGTTTCCCCTATTACCGCGAAATTTGTTCGAAAACAACTTTTAGACAATTTTATCACCAAACGTTTGCGGTATTGCTTGTTTCGATCACTGTACCATACCGGGAGTTATTGTGTCCCAAAGGGGGCAAGTCATAGGAAAAAAGCATTTTAACACCTGTTTATCTGGTCCTAAAATGTTATTTTCCTAAGACTTGTCCCCCTTCGAGACACAATAACACCCGACATGGTACAGTGATCGAAACAAGCAATACCGCAAACGACTTGCAACAAAATTGTCTTAAAATTATTCTCGATGTGTTTTGGGGTTAAAGTGAAAACAATGGATTTGTGACGCTCGAAAGATGTCCCCCCTTTTGGATGTCGTTTTAGGCCTATAACTTTTTAATTATTGATGCCAAGTGAAAGTGATGTATGGACGACTTGCTAAAAAATTGATTCTACGCAAGTCTTTCATATACAATTTTCTTATGGGGGCCATGGTTCCGGAGATATAGGGGTGCCCCACTTTATGTTTGTTTTCAAGATGGAGCCCAGAGGCTTGGGGCTGCGACCCCAGAAACTTGGATTTAAGCTGCCAGCAAGGCATACCACACATTGCACCAAAAATGTGCTTGCCTACCAAAATGCTCCGCGAGTTTCGCAACGGGGGTTTGCCATCACAAGCCGACTATTTGACCTAAACACGGGTTTTCACGCGACTTTCTCCCCTTTGGGATGAAATAACTCCCGTTAATGTGCAGTGATTGCAACAAATAATATCGCAAACGATTTGTGACAAAATTATCTTGGAATAGTATCTCAATGTGTTTCGCAATAAACGTGAAACTAAAAAAGTTGTGGCGCCCGAAAGATGTTCCCCCCCTTTTGAGTGTGGTTTTTGGTTTGTTACTTTTTTATTATTGACCCACTGTAAAAGTGATGTATAAAAGATTTGCTAAACATTTTATTCTACACAAGTTTGTCATACACAACTTTCTTGTCGGAGCCATAGTTTCGGAGATATGAGGGTGCCCCAACTTCTTTTGTATTTAAGATGGAGCCCAAAGGACAGGAGCTGCGACCCGAGAAACTTGAACTTAAGCTATCTATACCATTGCCCACGCATTACATTAAAAAAATTTCTGCCTACCCAAAATGCTTCGTTTACATCAAAATTCGGACGCTTTGACTGTACTAATAGACGTTTATTTTCCTTTTGATTTGTATAGCTGTACAATGGACAAACCATCTAAAGTACTTTAGATGGTTTGCCACTTGTTTTTTATGTGAATTAGCAGCAACATGTATTATAGATGGAATGGCCAGGGTCATAACTCTTGAAGGGGAGGGAAAATGAAACAAAATGTTAAGCTCATATGAAAGAAGGGAAAGTATAATGTCCCTAAACGCACATATCTCAAAATCTTGAAAAAGTCATTTAGACGGTTTGGCCATTGCACGGCAGATTTACAATCTCCCTATGCCAATTCCAACGAGCGAAGTTTACAAAACAGCCCAAGAATTGAATTTGCAAGGCAAGATTTCCATGGAAAGAGCTAAATTCATACATAAGAATTTACACCGTAATGAGTACACCACCCTGAAATTAGATAAAATTGAGGGGGAAAACACTTACAGAATGAGAAACATGAATAATATAGCTATCGCATTTGCCAGAACTGATCGGCTAAAAGAAGACCCCTTCAACAAAGCAGCTAATTTCTACAATACACTACCGGACAAAATTAAAAACATAGCGTACCCAACTTCCTTTAAAACGACACTAAAAAAATATCTCCTTCAGGACTAACTTTCAAAGTAAGTTACAAGTACAATCAGCTTCACTAAAGTCAAAGCCAAACATGTAATCAACAGGAAATAATTCATAAACATATAGTCTGAACTGTTAATATAACTAAAAGGACACTAAAACTTACTTAAATTTGGTACTATCCCTTATACCGATTCTTATCGTCTGGGAAGTACTTTGTACTGGAATTTTAAATACGGAGAATTACTAATTTTGATGGAGAGAGTGATTGAAGGAAACGGAGGTGGTTTTAGTCGATAGAAATCCGGCATGCCGAGAGGCAGGAGCTGATCGGTATCTTTTGAAGATTTCCATCTCCCAACGTTGAAAAAAAGCAGAGGTGTGCGCCGGCGCACCACCCACCTATCTTTTCCGTGAGGTTCACTTTGACCATAAAAACACAATCACAGTTTTCTTGAACTTAATGAAACAGATTTTGTTTTGTATAACTTAATGTGCAAATAAAAGCATACAAACAAGACTGAATAGATTATCAACTTATTTTGAAATAAAAAAAATGAAAGTAGCTTAAAATCATAGGCTTCACATCCCAATGCTGCCTTAGAGCACGATTCATCCAACATGAGAGTCAATTTAAATGATTTGGTGTCGAAGCGACCGTGAATATTGACACCCTCGCACCCAACCAATTCAATTTGAAGGTACATAAATCACGAAAATTGTGTTTGTGAACAATTTCTGGAGGATGTGAGCTTGAAATCAAAGAATAATTGATGATGGCATGAATAGTAGCGTCGCGAAGAAAATTAGATTAGTACGAAGATAGTTTAGCAATGCTAAAATTAATTGGAGAAAAAATCACGAGTTTGAATTCAGAAATAATCAATTGATTCAAGCGTGAGGTGTTCGTTATTTAGCTCGTGACTCGAAAAAAAGGTATTCTAGTTCAACAAATAATGATGATGCATTTTAGGATTGAATAACAACTCTCGTTTTTTATCAAATTTTGGGCAACTTTTTTTACTGTAAGATCTACTCACCGATTATATATGTATATTACATATCATAATTTATCACAAATATTAATTGCACCAACAATAAATCTTGTCTTTTTTTAGGAAAGACAAGGATCGTTCCAAATACCAATTCAAAATGGTAAGCATCGAATATCAATTTACAAAATGTTTGCCCCCCATTCAACTTCTGTAAACAATATTTTCCTCAAGCAAATTTATCTTGAATTTCGTGAACTCTTCCTAATACCTACCTTCGCAGAAATACTTAACACTTTCATAGGATATTTAAGCCAATATCTCACTGTTACCAATATTGCTATGTCATCTAGAAAGTGCGACAACACGAGAACGTATGCCCAACATCTGCATCTATGGCGAAGGTTTCTTTTTTGCCAACACATGCCACAAGTTATGTGCAATTATGCTTGAAATTATCTTATACGGAGAACACACACTTAATTTATGATCAAATCTGTTTGCCCTTCGTTACCCTCAGATCCTGCCAGATGTGAGTTTAACCAGCAACAAATTTGTATAGCACGAGACAGGAGAATCGATTCAACATTGCCGACATGTTTACGGCAGAGGTGCTTGTGCAGACCGATTTTGTGCAAAGAAGACAGGAATCGGTGGTCTCGGAATTTCAGGCTATGTCTTGTGGAGGTACTCCAACAACATTTAATTTTGATGGCCTTTCAAAAATCGATTTTTATTAATGAGCCAGTCGGGCTGACGTGATCCGGGGTCGCAATAAACAAAATCAATAAACGATCTGGGCAAGATTGTTAGATAGCTTGCCTAATATATTTAGTTTATAGTTCGATTCTGGTATTCTAATAGGCGTTTTCAGATCATTGTAAAGTCTACTTTATGACTTGGTACTATAGCTCATAGATGATTTATGTTGAATAGTTGGAACGATCTGCCGCTCAACTACAATCATTTAGCGTTTCTAATAAAGAGGGAGTCAATGATAGCCGCATAGAGATAGAAACATTAACACAACAAGGTCGGAGAAGGAATATCACAACTAATACTGCATTTGTAGACTTTAAAGAACTTCGATTAGATTTTATGAGATCGAAATTTTATTGACAGGCTTAATGCTTTTTGAAAACGATTCAAGTAAAATCAAATAGCAATAAATAGTGTTCTAGGATCAAAGTAAATTTTTTCCTAGAACTGAGTCACGATAACACTTTTTATTATTTACGCTTTATTGAAGGGAACTAAAAAGATACTTAATTAATAATCAAAAATGTAGATAACAATGACCTGGAAAGTATGTAAGGCTTTTCGGAGTTACGTTTTTTACAGTTTGCGACACAACTATAAGAGATATACGAACTTATTGGAAATATCACAGATAATATATACTACGTTTTAAGTTCATATTATATGTGAAACAATCGTTAATGGTGAACACAATTGAATAATAATATTTTTAGAAAACCAATCAAACATTTTTATAAATTTCTAAAAAAATGGAATTTTTTTTTGCATTTTTCGACTCCGTAGAACTTCAAAAATGACCTCCAGCAATATCTTTTCGAAATTCGAAAGTTTAATATATAAATAGCGACTTTGAGTGTGTGCGGGTTTTTGGCTTTTTGCAGATGTTCGATCAGCTATCGGCCGCGTAGCGTCCCTTTCATTCCCCTATCTTTAAAAGACCGGTTTCTCCTTTATACATACATTACATTTCCGGCATTTTAACTGTGCTTAGTGCTAATTTAGACTTCTACATATCAATTGTGTGATTTTGCAAAACGTTTAATTTTTCATTTTTCAAAAAATATTTATTAGCAAAATGGAACAAAAACTTTAAACACGTTTTTCGCAAAACAACGTGTTTTAACATGGCAGAGAGATAATCTCCGGATCTACGGAATCGATTTTCAAAAACTTTGATGCGTTTTATTTGTTAGAGAATATTAAGTCGTAATCTACCAAAATATGAGCAAACAATTGAAGAAGAAAAATTTTGGCGTAAAAAAACTACGAAAAAAGGGAGATTTTTGGCATTTTTTCACAAGTTCGCCATTTTTTTATTTAACTGACATTTTTTGAAAACGGTGGTGGATTACGGTGTAAGAGACCTTGCTTTTTAACGTACCGTTAATTTTTTTGTTTCAGAACTACCAATCCATAGATTATCTCTCTACCGTGGAGTAACGTTTTTTTTAGAGCTTAATTTTAGCGTTCTCTATAAAAGAGGATAATAAATAAAAAATAAAAAAAATATTTTTTTGGTATTATTCAAATATTAAATAATTGTTTACAAAAAGATTCATTTCAATATATCATAAAGTATTTGAAAAACAAATTTTTGAAAAATGGTGTTTTTTCGCCTTCTAAAGTGGACTGGTACCTGGTAAAAGTTCGATTTTTTACACTGAGTAGCGCCACAAAACTATTAAACGGGAAGATATTTTCTAGGGTGCTAGATAAAAATCAAACTATTTTAATTGAGTGTTTTCTTTATTAGTCATGTACATGCGCCACCTTTATTCTATTCTCTTCGGTAAAAACTTGTTTTTTAATTATTTTTTGATTGAACGACTTCCATTTTTCCTCGATGGACTGTTATAAATCTTCAACAGTATTAATTTTTTTGCCATTGAAATAGACTTTACGTGAAAAGATACCCCAACAGTTTTCTATTATATGAAGATCAGGGGACCGATCCGGCTATGGCAGCTGATCTACTTTTTTGGTCTTGTTGAAATATAGAATTTATTCTGGTAATTTCTCTTGCGTACTTTGTTAATTGTTCATTGATCAATTTTACATCAAATCCACTGTTTATTTTACCACTGATAAACTTGATATTACATTTTCCAATATAATCAATTGCCACCCATATCATTTCTCCTCCTCCACGCTTTTGTCTTCTAATAAACATAAGTGGTCCTTCCGTAAAGCATGAAAATAGTAACGAAATTCATCTGGGCCACCTTAGTTAAATCGTTTTTCGTCGAATAAATATTCTTTTTCTTCATTTTATTCTCTGTTCCGCTAATCTTTCTCTTTTTAGTTTGTGATGTTCTGTGAGCGGTTGTTTTTTAGAATTCTTCGCCTTTTTATATGCTTGGCTTCTTTTATAATGGACATTGCACATTCCTTAAATTACTTTTAACGCCGGATGCAGCCGCTATTTATCGTGTAGTTAGCATGGAATTTACTGCAATTTTCAAAATAGTACGTCTTTCACTTTCCGCGATTGCTCTTGGTCGTCCACCAGCATGTTTCTTACAATAATTTTCTATATTGTTTAAATAGTTAGATTTCTTTCAATAATTCTCTGACTAGCGGAAATAGAAAATTATTTGTCACTTTAATTTCACTCTCACTTAGCTTTTTCCCGCGTGGCATTTTATCAAAATTAAATATAATTTCGACAAATTCAAAGAAATAATCCTGAAGTATCTTCATTAACCGAAATCTTGAAGAAATATTTTCACAAACATTCTAGTCTGTCGATTAACACTGACGGAATTATAGTTTTGTCGCAGCTATTTTGAGCTGTATAAACGTCATCCCAGCTTTGTTCCAATTTCTTGAAAATATACGTTTTCATATGTGCTAGAATTTCATTATTTGAAATAAAAACAGAGGAAATGAGGGAAACAATTTGCTTCAACAGGTAGTTTCAGAATATGTTCAAGCTTGTCATAGTTTTGTCGAGGAGTGTATTTGATCATGGGCGAAACCACAAACTAACGACATGCATCAAGTAGCATGTGATCATTATTTTGCAATTCAGTTATCACTAAAATATTCTTAATAAATAAATAAATAAACGCCTTTTGGAACTGGCATATGAAAATCTAGTACTCCGCATAGGTCAAGAATGTGAATATTTGAATAGCATTCCAATTTGGGTTATAGAACTTTTATTTGTCACAGCCGCCATGTTTGTTTTTCGATTGCAAAACGTCATGCGACATTTATATTCAATACTGTTTGACAAGTTTCCGTGGACAGATCCACAATGGTGCAACGTGTTGAAATTATTAACATGCGGTTTCAAAATTCTTGTTTGTGGATGTATAATTACAAGCTCAATTTGGATGGATGATTTTGTCAATAATCTAAGCTGCTGTATTCTTAGACATGTTAATCTGTCTCATTTAACTGTCGAAGAGGCATTGCATTTACCGAAAATTCAATCTGAGTAGTTGTTTCTAAAATGTCGGGATTGTGAACCCATGTTTTTTTCAAAATGAAGACTTTACAGCAACTGTTAATGATGAGCATCAATTTTTAATGGTTTCAACTGATTTTGATCATAGGAAGCATGGAATGAATACGTCTGGCATTTCTTTTCAAATAAGCGACATAGCCTGCGACTTTTTTTTGGAAAATCTTTTGCAAAAAATCGTCTACATATGACAATCTCAAAATTGAAAAATGCATGAGTCGTGATAATTTTAATAATGTTTAGACAACAGGCGCTAGGCATTAATTTAAAATTATTTTTATTGTTTTGACACATTTTTTCTTTGCTCTCTGATGATTGTACACGAAGCAAATCGACAATAATTCATTGATAATTTCCGTTAATATTTGCAACCCGCCTACAATTAATCGATTTGCGTGAGAAACCTTTATCGTGGACCTAATAAAAGTATCCTGTTGGACAGATGCCGCACGTGGGCTCGTGTTGACCAACATGTAAGGGAAGTCACCCGACACACTCAAATGAACGAGAAGCATGCCGCAATCGATTCGAATCGGCTTGAGGAAATGCAGAGTTGTTGATGGTCCAAACCAAAGGATAAGATAGTTGACACAAATCTTAAGTTTATGAGCATCGTTACACTGTGCCGCCGTCTCCAAACCGTTAAGATCTTGGCATTGAAGCGGATCGTAACAAATGATCTACGTACATATGTATATAGAAGAAACCTTCCACCTATGGCTGTAAAGTGGATGCTCTGAGTACAATGGGTCACGCATTGGGGAGCGTAATGGACAATGGGCTTTACGGAACGCATTTGTCAAATCTTGGACGTGATGTAGTTCACCACGTGACCTCATTTCAGATGTTGCTAGGTAATCTGGGACCACGAGCTGGAGGCTCGAAGTTCTTAGGTATTTTATATGACTACCTGGCATCGCATTAATCGTTTCTGTTAAAATGTGGTACCATTTGAGGTATGGTTGCACGAAAATTTATACGAGCTGGAGTGCTAGCTGGACTTATCAATTTAGCTACGATTTAATGGGAGTGGGCATTGGGGAATGGTTGATAGTAAGCAGTAGTTAGTTGATAGATAGGAGAACGGTACTCGTGTAAGAGATTTTCGGCAGAAGATCATACAGTTAAATGGCAATAAACAGCAAGGTTTACACGTGAGACTTTCTACTTTCTTTAACGGTGGTTACAGCTATGCCCTGTACAATTTATTAATTTATTATTGCAGTTATAGAGGAATTCTTTTTTCAAAGGCCTCAGAAGAGTATCTATAAATAGTACTCTCGAAATAATTATTGCGGAAGATAGGGCCGTTTCTGCGGAATCTTCCGTTTGGCTTAGAAGGATTTTGAAATATCTGGAGACTTATCCAGAACTCGCTCTAAATACAAAGGCTGAAATAAGACATAATTGGTTTCTACAGGTTAAATACCACTTCTTTGATAAAAAAAAGGTGCAGATAATGTGTGCAGTGACTTGAATTTTGATACACTAAGACGGGAAAAAGTTTCTTCCATTGAAAAATTCGAGAAACAACAAAAAAGACGATATATGTAGAGAATCTACGTTATAAACTATCTATTTCTACCTAATTGAGATAGGGCAGTGAATCAAGTATTTAAATGTTAGAAGCCCATTCCGGGAAAAGAGAATAAGGAATAAGGGGTTAGGTGGGTTTCAAAATTTAAAAAAAAACAATTTTTTTTTTTGCTTATTTAATAATACAATATGTCTAGAATATTCTCCCAAAATTAAAACGATTCGAGTAAAATTCTAAGAAATAGAGCCTTTGGAAGTTTTGCCCATCAGGCCCAGTGTCATTCTAATGTAAAAATTTAATCGCTTTTTTTCTCGAAACTCTATTTTTGTAACCGGTAGCCACAATTTCTCAAAAATTTGAGTGCCGATCTTCTTCAAATTTTGTACACTTCTTCTATATAATACTTGCTACTGCTTGAACGAAGGATTTTTTCTTCTCTATTTTGAATAATTTTTCAAAGCCATACAGGGTGCAAATTTTACTTAAAAAAATGGGACTTTTGGTTCAAAACTCTGCCAAAAATGCAAATTTCACTTTATTTTTTTCCTTCGTTCAAGCACGAGTTATAATCATCTTCTAACGGAAATTATTTGGTTTTTTAATTTCAGATGAATCTGTCATGAGTTCTCCCGACTACGGCATAAGAACTTTTTTTTGAAGGGTCACAGGAGATGGAGGTCCCAATAACTGAATTTTCAAAAAAATTCAATACAACTCTCACAAACTACTTATCAAATGTGTATCTTTTATATGGTAAACTGTTTGAAAAAAATATTTAATGGGATATATAAAAAAAATTAGTAAAAATGTACCCGTTTTGAACCTTTGAAACCCACCTAACCCCTTAAGCTATTCAACGAAATGAATAATAGAATAATTCTGGAAAAACCAAAATTCAGTTCCAGCAAATACCTACTGTCAATGCTGCGCAGATCCTGACTAAATTTTCCACTGTCAAAGATAAGTTAATTAAAGATCGCAGCTATTGCTCGAGCTGACTTTACAAATTGTAACCGTAAAGTATTATAGGCAAAATTAATGATAAGATATATTTTGAGGATCATCAGCACTAAGAAACAATGCAGACTGATCTGCGAAACTAATATATGAATTCGTTAGATAGGTATGTCCCAATCAACGCTTTTTTACAGGTATTCAAAATAAAATTGTTATACATTTATTTCGTTACATGTATGTATGTGGATTTTTGAGGTGAAAATTGATTCTTTATCACATTGATTCAAATGCATTAATTTGCTCCGAATTCAATACACAAATTGTGTGAACTTCTTATTCCTTATCAAACAATCTGTATCATAATGCACTTGCGAGATTGATTACTAATTTTGGAGGTGTGTGCATTTATTGGTTTCATTGTGAAGTGCGTGTTATTTTGGCATTGGCATCAGTAACATGTTTGACCAATATTGGAAGGGTTGTTATGTTACATTTCCACTTTAACAAATCGATCGTTATTGGGTGAAATAAGAAATAAGTCTTTGTGTGGACTCACTCAATACCATGTAACATTGGAAATTTATTGAACTTACCTTCGCTTTGAACATCGTCAACTCGTTGGATTGCTTGACTCAAACGATCAATACGGGTAAGACAGCTTGTTTATTCTGTAATTTGGAAGAAAAAAAAAAGTATATAATAATAATAATTGAGAATAAGTTTAGAGGTTTCATTAATGTTTCGATAGCATGAAAAATCCAAAATGAAATCAGTGTCGGCAATCAATGTCAGATATCATTTTCTTTTTGCTTGACTGATATCCGTTACTGTATAATTATTAATTTTAGAATTTCGGGTTTTTAACGACCATGAAATCGAAGTAATATCAAGAAAATTCATAAAAGGTGATGGTACAAAATCTTCAAATATTCCGTTATGCCGCAAGGTACATTTTCATTAGCATCAAGTAGCCACTTGAGATACACTTATCTAAATCCATTCTCATCTCGAAGATCGTGGCCAATCGTGCCAGGCTAACTATTCAGTAGATAGATAGTACCAACGTATGCACTCTCAGTTCCAACTCCCGTAAAATGTCAAGTTCGTTATTAGTAATTCGGTCTATTACCATGTGTAGTATGTGGGCACCTCTTTTCGCCTCCTGCGCTACAAGCTTTCCAGAAAATGTGCATAAAGGCTTTGCGCGGCACGATCGCTGCCATATTGTATGAAATTAACTAGAAAAGATCAAGTGAATCGAGCGCTAGTGGAAATGTCATTTAAATTAGTTCTAGAGTGGCTAGAAAGGGACGTTGCCGCCGGCCTCGTCTATCTATCGATCCCGCCGATCCGTCTATCGACGATGCTCGTGCGCATTGTGGTAGTTAGATGAAAAGCACGCTCGCTCGGCCAGATACTATCTTTGTATCTATTTAATGTTAGAATTAAAATTCGAATGGGGAATTTACGGCACGGTCAGTAACACGATCCATGCTAAAATTATACTGTGGATCGCATCAAAATGTAATACAGCGCCTGTACATTTTTCGCCGTGCCAATAAGCGAAATTGCAAAAATAAAATGAAAAGATATTTGCAACGACTTTTTGAATTGACTTGGCTTGACTTGGTGCTCAATGGAACAACACACGCCCATTTCAAAAGTAATTTTTTGTATGGTTTATTCGGCGAACGGTTCCGCGTAATAATGTCGAATATAATTTGTGAATTCTGTTGGGGGTATTTGTAATGAACGTCGCCATCGATAGTATGCCAATAGTTTGGCGATTTGTTTGGCTTGCGGGCGCTGGCACGCTTTCCGATCAATAAACCAAAATTCCAGCTTCAATTCAATATATTGTAGATAGTATGGGCCAATACTGGTGGGTGGAAACGGACAAATCTTTATTCGACTGCAGAACGAATTGCCACTTGAACTGCGATTTTTCATGTGGTTTATGGTCATTATGTGGGGTTCATGCAAAAGCACGTATGTCTTGATCAAGTTCATTGAACTTTTATGCTATGATTTGCATACATGATTATGGGTTGACTATGCTAGTGGTTTAAATATCACGAGTTAATTTCGCGAAGAAAAAACGAAAAGGTCTGACTCGAACTTTCGCTGCGATCGATATTTCACTTTGGTTTTTTGAACCCGTCTTCAAATATCTACATCAGACCCAAGTAGCTTATCTTCACTAGCATCAATATAATTTAACGATGTGATCTAAAATTCGACCCATATCTCGCATAAATGCTACCTTTTTCTAGTTTGGCAAGATTGTCTTTCAGAGGATCAACAGGGAGATTAGAATTTTCCACTAAGTACTTCAACTGAGATGGCTTCCATAAACTACATTATCTGAATCGGTCCATGACTTGATCGTCTCCCTCACTCTTCTATGTAGCTAAAAAAATCCACTTTGTTCAGGAACATAAAGTTATTTTTGAAACAAGCCGCGAGGTGCGACGCTTGAGGTCCACACGGTCAACTTCCCAGTAATATCTACATAAACATCAACAACATTACAACAATGAGAGTTAATAGTAACAAGAATGAGTTAATATAAATCATATCGTCTACGGAAGGGTCCATTGATTATGTAAGGTTTTTGATCGATGAGGACAGATTGAATATTCACGCGGATCAATCGGTGGGGGCGTTTTTGGTGTTGAAAAATTTTGTTGGTTTTCAAAATTTAAGCAATTTTTTTTAATTAAAAGACTATAAAAACTATTAAAAATCTGCTCAAATTATGCAAATATCTTAAAACTTTGATTGAATTTACAACAATTTTTTTAGAATAAAAGATATAAAGTAATAGCACTCGTATGGACCCTCTTTACATGGTAACTTTGAATGATTTTTTTTTATTTTTAATTTAGTTTTTTCATAATCATGGAATAAAATTTTGCCGGTTTCTCTTCAAAAACTGATAAGAATGTATAAATTTTATAAACTGGATCACTGTGCTGTGCAAATCAAGTTAAAAAATATTTTCTATGAAAAAAAAACATAATTTTTCGCATTTTCTTCTATTAAATTAAAAAACGGCTAAAACGAATTTTTATAATGTTAAAAACTTCACAAAGATGTTAATACACGTCAACTGACACCTTAATGATGCAAATATTATATCTGGTTCGTGAGATATAGTGAATGATAAAAATGACCTTGAAAATCATGATGACTTTTAATGATTTTTTATTTTTAATTTAATTTTTTACGTAATCATGAGAAAAAATTTTGATGACGTTTTTGCGAGCATTGTTTGGAGTACATAAATTTTATAAACATTGATTACTAAGACTTGACAATAAGGTTTTTATATATTGTTTTTGAAAAAAAACCCTAATTTTTTGCACTTTTTTTTAAAAAATTTGAAAACCGCTCCAAGATTTTTTTTAAAAATTTGATAGACTCACATAAACGTCAATACGCGTCGATTAACACCTTGTTCAAAAAAATCGTATGTTTGGTTCGCGAGATATAGCGCATGACAGAAATGACTTTCAAACGGCCAAACAGCAAACCGAAGTTTTTCAAAAACTAATCAGCTCTTAAAATTGCAAAGACGCTTCGATTGACACCTCAACCAAGTCGATCGGACTTTGTTTACGTGAGTTATGCTCGTAGAAAAAAGTGTCCACGAATGTACAGACGTACGTACGTACACACACACACACACACATACATCTCCCTTTCTAAAAACACTTTATATATACTCTATAGACCTCAAAACGTAAAGAAAAGTTGAAAATTTCAATTTCGATTTTCGAGGCGATTACAAGAACTTCCCATATACTGGGAAGTTAATAAAAGTGAAGTGGTCCGAAAATTCGCTTGTCTGCAAGGAGCACGTAAGCGTCTACTTTCATACCAAGCAATTTGTTTGTATTTTTCTTTGAATAAGTAAGTAGTAAATGTGTTTTTAAAGCGAAATTTTTCTGTAACTTTGCCAAATATCCTTCGAATACAAGTAATTTCATTAAAATTTGACTAAATTTCAAAACATTTTTGATAGTTTGTAGACATTTAACAGACACAGAGAAAAGGATAAGAAATGTGGTTACAACTAACGACTTAATTATTGCAACTGTGGCGTAAATTCTGTCCTATTTACATTACTGAAAAAACATCACAAGAGCAAATAACGACACCCAAGAAAACTTTACCCCAAGATGATCACCATTTGAAGTTTGCTTTGGTGCAAAATAGGAAAGACACAGCGACCATGATCTCGCATTTTTTCATACGAAACTAAAGGGTATTATTTCTAGATTGGATTTTAGTCGTCTTTTAAAGGAAAGATATATTCGAAGCAAACATCATAGAAAAGTTTCTTAAGCAGCCCAACATAATCTTTCAATTCGGATAGATCTTAGCGGTTTTTACGAAGAAAAGATGTAGGTTTTTTGGGTGACTGGCATGGTTAGGATTTGTTCGGCAAGTGATTAAAAAAAATTGTGAATTCACAACATTCCTCAAAACATTTATTAGAAATATACATTTACCTACGACAAAGTGCACAACAGTGACATAGACTAGAAAATCCATGGAACATAAGTTCATTGACAAGTAAAAGGAATACAAAAATAAATAATTTTGGCACGGCTTTTTTAATTTTTTTTAGCATGTAAAATCACACAAAACATTACAAATGATCAGAAATTAAGCACTAAGAATTCGAAGCAAACCACATCCAAATTTCGGCAAAAAGAACATTTCCCCTACTTCTATTAAGAAGATCCAACGCCTTGAATGACTGCTGTTATGTTAAATTTTATTCAATTGTTTTTTTATTTATTACAGAATATCAATCTTCACGACCACTTATCAGTTTCTTCCACATCCTATAGGCATATCCATCTTTATTGAATCGTAATCCTTTGGACCGCTTCAAATTGAGCCCTTTCACCTTGCTGAGATTTGAATCCACCGAGTCTTTGCGCTTCCGACGATACGCTTGACGAATCGAACTGGTCCTGATTAAAGATCCCACAGTATCCTTGTCGGAATCTTCTTCGCTATCCGAATAATTCACGGGAATCTCCACTTCTTTCTTGTAGTACTGCAGCGATTTGCAGAATTTGGGCAATCGACGAACTTCATAGACTTTAATGCTGGTGATTTTATTCCCACGATTATTCGTTTTAACCAATTCCGCCCTGGACTGCTTGATTCGTGGTATTGTCTCAACCGTGTCCACAAACATCTCGAAATCATCGTTTGCAATTTGTGTTACGTCCATGGTTTTTGAAAATGCCATTATGTTGATCTTTCAACAAATCGAGTTTAACTGAAGATCCGTTCAGGATTGTCGGTTTTTATAGGGAGAGGATTTAATGATAAATGTATACCTGGACACTTAATTGCTATCTCGAAATCCTTTCATAAGGGTGGTTATCTTTAATCCTCCGTCAAGTGTTACCTTGAGTATGACAGGTAAGAACAGGTAATTAAGAATAGATTTTTAGGATCACATCGGAGTTATATGATTCAAATATAACTGCATTTTGATAATTTAAATGTGTTTTAAAGAAATGGTTAAAGACTTGAATAGCAAGCAAATTCATGCATGCCCGTGTAAATCTCAACTCGAGATACTTTAAGTTTAAAAGAAAATAGGACCCTTCGGTAATTTTTGATGTAGCGTTTTGAAATTACATTATATCGTTATATTACACTATCTCGTTATGTTAGTTTAGACGTAGAATAAAAAAATTGTTTAAAATAAACTTGCATATTTCCGAAAGGGATACAAATTTTATTTAACTATAAATTTTTAGGAACTTCTAGACTTGTGATGAGCTCAATTCCTTTTTATAAAGTTTTTAGTTGCGAATCGAAAATAGATCAGAATGAGGGGTAAATGAAGAGTCTAAAAAAATTGAAGCATGAATTATAAATTTAATGAACACATTGTATTAGCCCGAAGGCGATCAATCCATGTTAAATTTTGGTTTTGAAACGAAGGTTTAGTTAATTTCCATCGATTTGAAAAATATCAATATTTTAAATTAAATTTATGTTACTATAAATTCAGAGTGCCCAGCAATTCATATTTGATTCGGATAGAATTTTGGAGAATAAATTCCAATTTATTTGAAAAATTAAACCAAATCTAGTGAAGGGTTAGTTTTTAATGGGATTTTATCAATATTCAATGGGTGGCCAAATAGTTATAAAATACATATATTGTTTTATGTTGACATTCATAGAACAAAATGAAAAAAAAACCAGATGATTTACCATAAAAATGTGCATTGTATATTAAATATAGTTCTTTATCTCAATTAATATCGGAATGAAGTAATGCAATAATGATTTGTCGCGAGAATAAAATAAAATTTGGGATTTTGAAACGCAATTATTCCATTTGAAACAATTTTACAACAGTTGAGAATAATTTTTTAACTTTCTCTTCCCCCAAACCAATGCCAAATTCGTTGTTTCTCAGGATCATTTGCAGAAATTCGACACGACAAAGAAACAAAAAAAAAAGAAAATCCTTTACAAAACAATTTTCCTTAAATTTGCGTCTAAATCAATTGAGATTTAAAGTGTTTGCAACGCATTTAAAAATTGAATTAGAGTATGTCAAAAAGCCTCTATTTGATATGAATTGAGGCGCAGTTTTGCAAAAGGGTATAAGCGCCAAAATCGAAAAAATCGAGTTTGATATCGATTTTCTTGTAAAATTTCACGAGGAATCGAATGGTCACGTTCCGGTTTGTCGAAACGGGACGAATCCCGCCTTAAAAGCATGAATTTTTTTCAAAACGGTACTATTTCTATAGTTTTTTCAAAATGTTACATATTTTATATCCTTTTCCTATAAATAAAATTGATACCAATGTGTCAACAACATCACATAACAGTGAGATTTAAATTAAATCAAATAGCATCAATAGAAAACCCATCTCTTGGGCTAGAGTGGAAATGGCTTTGCAAAACGGTATAGAAATTGGATGTGTACCGTTTTGCGAAACCTCCCCAATTTCATAATCAACTTCCCATCTGATGGAACAGGTAATTGAATCATGTTGATAGATAAATACAATCTCGCTACATTCTAGATAATTTATCAACAATTCAATTTTTCAAAAATGAAAATGCCAAGAGTATAATTGTTTTTTTTTGATTCCCGAAAATTCAGTTTTTTGGAAATGTTCCCTTTTGTAAAACTGTGCCTCAATTGTAATTTAGATTGACTTGAAACAAAAAAAAATTAGCCACGATTCAACGAACAGAAAGTTGTGTTTTCTGATAGAATTATTTCAAGTAGAATATTCCGTAACATACAAAGAATATTGAGGTGTTGTGTACAATCATCTCTCGTTATTTCAAAAACAAACAAACTATTTCCATTCAAAAAATAAAATCATACAGTGAAATAAAAGTATTTCGTTTTGTTATGGACGTTCTAAAATATTAGGACTTGGACTTGATAGTCTATTTAAAACTATCACTATCAGACCAAAAATCAATGAAAATCATTGTTTCTGGTTCGCATTCCAGAATGATAGTTCTAAAATCTTATTAGACCATGTGTACATGTTCAACGCCCGACAGTTTTTCATCGATTAAAATGCAAACTCATCAAATTCACTCGACAGAAGCAACAATAATCGACAGTCGAATGCTTAAAAACTGTGTCACTGGAACACGCAAGTACCTGGCCAAGAAGCGTGCATGCATGAATCTGAGAGTTAGCCAAGCAATCTAGCTTCTAGACGCTGAATATGCGAATTTCTAGACTGCTTAGTGCGCGGCGGATCCATTAAAAACTATACGCATGAGAGTTTGTCATGGGTCGTTTAAAGTGGTTCTTAGCGAACTCAACTCGTTACTTCGCTTGTTTGTTCCGCATTCAAAGCAAGCAGTCCGGCTTATATTAGTAGAGTGATATCGGGTTGGAAACCAGCTGCAAATGTCTTCTTGGTCTAACGTCTTCTTTTCAAAAGAAGAACACTGTCGTCGTCGTAGCCGCCGTCACCGACGCTTCCACCTCGCTAAACTGGAAAAACGTGACGTAAAACAAACATCGCATTTCTACTTAACAGTGTGGCATACGCTTTGGCAGTGAAAAGTGGCCCTCATGGCTACAAGAAAGCAAAATTAGGTTCTTCAAATTTTACCGACCGCACATTGACCTGAAGAGGACCAATTGGCTAAGTAGGCTGAGAGCTTTGAAATGATACATAAGACCTCGTTAATTGTTTCTTTAGCACCGAATACGACAGCATGAGGCTCATTTTTTTGGTCCTGCGGGCTGTTTAAGGTGGCTACTGCCCAGAAGGAGTTAAAAGTCCACTTAGTCTTTAAAGTAAATAGTCAAATGCAGATCATCTAGATCATTGAAGAGAACAGGGAGGGACATCGGAAAAAAGTCATTCACTTAACTGACCAGACTATAAGAAAATAATAAAGTGTCCAAAATATCACAAGCTAATTTTGTATAGTGTCATTATCAAAAACAAAGATATTTAAAATTAAAATAACGATGGGTCAGGAATCCGAAGGGACAAAAAACTAGAGACATACTTTCCAAGACAACTGCTATCGAAGATATGCTAGGATTAGTCATATCTAGGAGTCAAAAATGAAAATCTTTCGATACGATAGTCTAATGCATACTATTTATCTTATTTCTTCGACACTGAAATCATGTGAAACGGCGACATTGAAAATAAAATACGAAAAGCAACATGTTACAACTTCTTTTAATATGGAATACCTTATTTTGAAATAATATCATGTTCTCGGTTATGAAAATACATACTTTCAATGGTTCGAACTAAAAAGGTCATCCAACAATCGGAGAAATTCGTCAAGGATGGAATATTTTCGACAACATGTGGGTGGGTGGTGGAGAATGCAATAAATTCAATATTAATGAGTACTCAAGTAGATTCTTCAATGTTATTATTTGAAATTTATTTACTGTATTTAAGTAAAAAATATTTTTTGCATCTAGACGCCTTTTATGGAAGAGTCGAGTGCATGGATAAAAAGTAATGTAACTTTTTCACTGAAGAAATGCAAAGCAAATTAAGCCTACGATTAGATATTGAACACCGTTGAAATTTATAGTAATTGAAAGTAGCATGAAGGTGGATCTAAATAAAATCCTGAAGCTATCTATAATGATTTGAAAATGCAAGTCTTGAAACACTCATATCAATTCTTTGTAAAATTAACTTCTACATAAAAATAAAAGAATAAGTGTGCAAGCGGAATTCGTTAGCAAGGATAACGTCGACACGTGTCTAAAAAAAATTTTCTTCTAAGGTAAAATGATGTGGATAGTATAAGAATCAATTCATGCTATCCGGTTGGATGGACATGGATACGTTTCAATACCATCAAATGTATTTAAGGGGGAAAATAAGGTTAGGCGGTTCGAAAAAATCGATTATTTTTTATTTCATAAATTGTTAGTGAAACTATTGAAGAATATGTTCCCAAATTTTTAAATGAAATTTCCGAATCGTTATGTTGTTAAAAGCCATTAAAGTGAGTAGCTTTCCTTCAGGCCCGAGCGATACTATTTTTTCAAACGCGTTTTTCTCAAAACGATTTTTTTGAACTTGCGTACACGCTAGTTTGGAAAGTTTTCGATCAATAGTTTTTTGAATTGGCAGTTACTTTCTTCATAGTATTGCGCTCTATATGAACCTAAAATCTGAATATTATCATTATTTAAAAAAAATGTAAAAAGAGCAAAAAATTATGCTTTTTTGTTTTGACCCCTGTAAAAAATTTGATTTTCTATTTTTTGATAGCATTTGGGTTCATATAGAGGAGAGATATATAATAAAAGTAAATTGCAACCTCGTTTGATTTCAGATGAAAAATGCGGCTTCTAGAATGTACGCAAAATGCTGAGTCTGATTGTGGAGTCGCTAATATTTTCGGTGTTTTTCAAGGAAATTCTTCAAAAATTTTATAGTATATACTTAAATATATGTATAAAATATTCTCAAAGTTTCAATAAATTATATTCAATTTTTATACTATATAAAAATCATTGAGAAAACTCTGTCCTAACCCTATTTCCCCCATAAACCAAGCCTTAATAATGTAATAAAAATGCGTATAATTTTCTTAAAATCTCGCAAAAATTGCAGCAAGGATGAAAATTTAAATGTAGGCAGTTGAAAATGTTATCTTTAAGATAATTTTTTTTACAATGCTAGGTATGTAATTTCCCGTAAAATCGGTACACGATTTTTTTTAGTTTTTTACTATAATTGTTTAAATAATAAAAGTACAAAATAATGTTCGAATTATAATTTTTAGCTGTTCAGTTTACCCACAGAGTTTCTTTCTCTCAAGAATTGTATGATGTCTGTATTTGCTCTTGAGATACACGCAATTTTCCAAGTACCATTTTTGAACATTATAATTTTTGAAGTTTTTATTTTTGTTGTAATTTTTAAACAATCACATTTAGAAAAAACCATTTCATAAAAAAACGATGTTTATGCAACGTTGTTTTGATTTTATAACAATATCTTAATTTTTCTGGAAAATTTTAGTGATTTTTCACCAGTAAAAAGTTATTTTTTTACAATTGTTTGCTATAAAACAATCCCATTTTTTCTCTCCCTGAACCATAGGTGTAATGATTTGTAGCATAAACGCTTTTATTGATATTCATTTCCAAGCTCAAAAAGTTTTAAGTAATAATATTCTTACTGCAAAAAAAGATATATTATATTTTAAAAAAATGACAAATTTTTGAATGCATGAAATATTATTGTGAATTATTGAAAAAATAACATTTATAAAAACACTTTATAGAAATTTCCAAAACATATTATTTTGAAGTATTTATTAATAAATTTTCATTGAATTATTGAATAAATTCTTTAATATATAAATAAAATTAAGCGTGCATTTTTCTCCTATAATATTCATCAATTTTCTTCGGAACAATTATGTTGCATAAACATTAAAAATATTAAATCCAAGAAATTTTTTACATTCATTTGAATTTTCTTTCAATTTTTTTTTGCAGTGTTAAATATCTTGATTTACTAGACATTTTTTGGATTTTTTTGCTTTGTAAAAACAGGCGTTATCGCCCAATTTTTAAGTGAGTTTTTTGATTGGTCTCCTAAGATTTTGAAGATGTCAATAAGTGTATTTGGCTAGAAGAGTTTAAATGCCCCATTTACGAAAAGACTATAAAAGTTAGAGATCGGCTTTGAATGCAATCCAACGATGGCCATCCATGCTAGTAATTGATTTGTTCTTATTTCAATTTAAATAGTCATTATTTGCCGTCCAAAAAAGAAAATCTGCTTAAAGCTTCTATCGCCCAATTGAGTTATCTTTTGATGTCACTACTAACTAAGAAGCTGTTACTAAAGATCAATTACTACCGCTATTTAATTGAACTTAACTATTTTCTTTCGATCCAATCAACATCCGGTTCTACGGAGAAACGAGTGAAAGAAAATCTGATATCAATTGAACTTCCGCTCGTTTTCCGTCGAACCAGATGTGCAACCTTTACGTCTACAAATAGTTTGGATTTCCTCTCCAGTTTGGAAAATAGGTCAAGTGAAAACCATTCAATCCGATCGCCATCCACTTCACCGCACATTGTCTTGGAAGATACGTATTATAACAATCTTTTCCAGCTTAAGGTACGACCGGTGCAGCGACGACCTGAACACATTCCAGATTGTGGGTGTTGTTTTTTCTTGCAAAGTGAGTAATTTGAATCTTTAATCGAGTGGCATTGCCTTCGTGTCGGCATCGAATCCATCATCTTGACTTGATACATTGTTTTTGGTTTTCGTGGCGGGCATTGAGCGGCAACATGTAACATATGTAGAAAACGGTGCTGCAGCGTACTGTAACTCGCCTTGAACGCAGTACGCATTTGATTTTAGATACTTCGGCGAACCACAAATAATCAATAAATGTGGGCATCGTGGAAAGCATTGAATTACGTTAAACCCTTGAGATAAAACACAACACTCGGCTCAGCACGCAAGATAAGTATTAGGAAATCTAATACGTGATCATGTGAGCGGATTTGGGTCATCCGATGGTCAGAGTGGCGTTGTGGACCATGAAGTACATCCAGGTTGCTTTCGAATTGAGAGCAATGTTAGACGCGCCCAAAAGAACAGAATAGTTGCTGATAATTTCTCCTATTTAGTCCTGATAAATGCCGAAGCCGACTTAAGGGGTTACATAGGTCTTGAAGGAAAAAAAAAACTTTTTCAAAAAATTGTATTTTAAAAACCAAAAATCTATTTTATTTAAAATTTAGCATTTCAAGAAGTTGTATCAGCTACAAACATTGAAAATTGGCAATTTTCCTACAGTTTTCCTCGTCCAACTTTTTTTGCGGTAGCAGAATATTTCGGTGCAGGTTCATCTCAAATCAAAAATTTTCTTATAGTTTATGCACTTGGCTCGTGATTGAACCAAGGAATTGATGAAATGGATTTGAATGAATTTTCGTCTCATATTTTTTAGCATTTTTCCGATTCTCATCGTTTTTAAAATATTTTTTCGTATAAAACAAAAACGAGTCGACCGAATGAAAATCCCTTCGTTCAAGCACGAGTCAATACTACGAAGAGGAACTGTGCAAAGTTTCAGCAAAATCGGTGGATTCGTTCTAAAGAGATCGTGCCTACCAGAAAAAAAACAAAGTTTCGAGAAAAACGCGTTTAAAGTTTTTTTTACTCCGATTTAATGAATTAAAGTTATTTTAAGCGACTGACATCGAGTCGTCGATTCCAGGTCCATATGGTAATTCGTTCGCCTAATTCACGATGTTCAGGGCATCCTTTTAATGTTGTGATGTTTGATGAAAAAGAAAGGAGCGGATTTTACGCGGTAGAACCCCGCCGCATGTATAATACGCTAGGTAAGGCAGAGCGCACGTACCAAATTTGGTTTGAATACTCTTGAAGTACTATACTTTCATATGGAATAAAAAAAATCGATCGATTTTTTGGAAATACAAGATGTAACTATGTAACCCCTTTAAAAGGATCAATATGCTTCCTTTTACCGAGTAGTACCGAAAAATTGACAAAAATTCCTTCCTTTGAGACAAATTGATTTCATTTGACTTAGGGATTCGTATTGCATACGACTTTCGAATCAATAGAAATTTTAGACTTGCATTGTTTTCATGTGAAACAATCTTTTCAATTGATGTTTACTTTTTCTGCACTTTTCTCGTTCGAGAATTTACGAATGTGGCAGTCAAATTTTAAACTTGGGTCAATAGTTTTGTCTCCACTTATGATCTTTGCACTTATGAATGGTTCCTCGTCAACTATTTCCAAAAGGAATGGAACATCTATCTACTTTTCCTCTGGAGTTTCAAAAACACAGTGCACCGTTTACAGCAACAAGAACACACGAATATCTTTTATCCAAAAAAAAAATCAGAACCTTTCTGCCATCTATGCAACAGTGGGTCATTAACAAACACCAGCAATAGCTTATGCTATTGTCTCGCCGGTTCAAAATATAAACAAGCAAACAAAGTACCAGCAGATGCCACCGTCCTACCGACAAATCTTTCCATCGAAGATATTTTTAAAAAAAGACCGTAATCTACGTAAATTTTGCCAACCATTTCCCAGACAGTTTTTTTATCAATCAAAATTGATTTAAATAAAATATGCTCCATTCTAAACAAGTTATGTCTAAAGTTTTTGTAGCTAGTGCTTGGTTGTAGACATAAGATTTAGCATACTTTTTAGTAATAATATATCCAAAAATATTTATTATGTGATAAAGAAAGTTTGACAGCAAAGTTAGCTTAGCTCCAAGAACCCAAGAATGGGTCCACCTCCTTTTTGGCGCAAGCTTTTTAATTATAGAAATTATTTTAGGCTAAATTTTGAACGCAATGCGACTAGTCAATTTTTGTGTGAACTTTTTTTCAGGTAAATATTTAAAAACATTTTTACAAAATGTGAAAATATGAAACCTTAATATCATAATAATATTTATACAGGACTACGAAATTCAAGTTTTTGAAAAAATCGTAATTGAATTTAGTTTTTTGAACAAAGTTTGATCTAAATATATACAATTTAATTTGAGGAAAAACAGTTAATTTTTAACCAATAAAGCCACAACTTTAATTTCTGTTTTAATAAAACTGAAGAAGGGACTAACTGTGTCCCGAAATATATATGTTAATAATTAAAATTAAAGTTGTGGTTTTATTGGTTAAAAATTAACTGTTTTTCCTCAAATTAATTGAGACACACAACGAGAAACTCAGACCATTTATTGATATACAATTTAGTTTTTCTATCTCAAAAAATAAGTTTGAAATTTCGGCGTTCTTCAATGCAAAAAATTATTTTTGTTATGAACAAACTATAAATTTTTTGATTGTTATAATCAGAAATGTTATTTCCACCAATTGCAACTCTTTGAAGATTTTCGTCTTATCTCTTCAAAGCTTTTTTAACCTCTTAGATTGTGATCTCCCTCCGTTAGGTGCTGCTTTAATGTTCAGCCATATTCATTGATCATTTGGTTTTTCCTCATTTTTTCGTTTCATCGTTCCATTTACTTAAATATCCTGATGAAATCTTCCAATTTTCTGCACTGGCGTCACCAAAAATTTCAAGAAAGAAGTCAACAGAAGAATAGAGAAAATGAATTTTTAAGCTCATTTTACAGCTTAAATTTAAAAAAAAATTCTAACAATTTTTAGACAATTTCTGCATCATTGGATCTTTTTCTGTTTCTCAAAAAATTCTTGTTGTCATTTTTAAAGCAACACTTGCTAATTTTTGCTTTGTTTCAATTTCTTCACGTGCACGAATTTTGCCTTATACAAAGCTGCAAAATGTTGACGCAGATATTAAGCGCAGCATCCTTCTTTTGATAAAGGCTTCATGAATTTTTTCAAGAACCCGAATTCGATATTGTTATGAATGATGAAAGCAAGAGACATTTCAATGATGCTGCTAGGTTTAGTATTTTTCCCGATTTTCATTTTTTTTCGCCAGGACAACTGTTTTTGCTACTGTCTCATACATACAAAAAAAAGTGGATGTAACTCAACTACATGCCGGAATAGCATGCTGTTAACTTTCAAATCTCCACAAAACACCTACTAATATTGAATAATCAAGCTTTGTTATTATGAATTGTATGTTTTTGTAGCATTCTTTTAGAATTATAGAGTGACCACTTGTAGATCTGTGTATTCATTCCCAATGTGTAGCAACATGGCCTTTAAACTTCTATTCAAAGGAGTCATTAAAAAGTATCCATTCTTTCAGTTTATGGTTTAAGTTTAACAGTGATTTTGGTTTCAAAACGTCGTTATTGCAAACTAAATCTCGGTTTTGAGACAAACAAAGCAAAAAATCACTTTTTATGTTTCCGTACCAATAAAATGACTACAGGAGATAATAAATCATTTTCTTTTAGATGCGATCCCAAAAGTTTGGCTGTATCTTTCAGCTCATGACTGTTTCTTTGATGCCATGTAGAAGAAAAGACGAAAACTAGTTACCTTTTTTCGCAAATAAGTCAACTTCAATAAAAAATAATAAAAAAGATAGAAGACTGTCTTGTAAAAAAGTGATGTGTGAATTCAATAATTTGAGTGAGTGACTAGACTATACTTCTTAAATTAAAATTATATGCCGCACAAGATACAAACATTAATTGAAAATTGATTTGACCATCCATGACTATTTCATCTAATAAATTGATAGAAATTTCATGAAATCTTTCGAGCAACAATCACGTTTCGTTTTCTATCATAGGGAAAAGCCCATTCGAAAATTTCAATCAACAACCACTATGTGGTCGGAAATTCTCCAATCACTTCTTCTCCAACACTTCTTTAATTATTCGTTGCGTGTTCCGTCCGAAAAATGAATCTTTGATCTCATCATGAGCGTTGTGCGTGAATCGAATTGAATTCCATTCAACTACACATTATATACGCACGCACCGAATTTTCTTCGCTACCTTTTCCGAATTTTCAACAGACAGGTAGGTACGTGTATCTAAATATCCAGTACGAGTATTTCACTTTTGGCGTTCCATCAACCACACGTTATGGCTATCTAAATTTTAACGGAACTTGAACGCTTTTTCGTGTTCACGTGATGTGATGTTGTTTTCGGTTGATTTGCTAGGCTTCTTACTTACCTAACGGTCAGATTTGTATGTCTTTTGGGTTTAAATTTCAGTTTTGATGAATACTATGCGTGGTTTCTGTCTCAGTTATTCAAGATGAGGACGATAATTTGCTGAATCAGCAAATTTAAGGACGATGAACACTGACATTACTTTTCAACTACATATAGGAAACTATTAATATAGGAAAATATGAATAGAGATCTATTCCTTGGGAATGGAAAATAAGTATGCCAATCTGGAGTTAACGGAACAAAGTTAGTGAGGAAAAATTAATAGAATAAGCGAAAAAACTATGAAGATGAGAAAATATCAAAAGAGAAAGCAAAAATAATTTTGATATACTTGAAACCTATAAAAAACAATAGTAAACATGATTTTTTTCCAGAGATGGAACCATTGCAGCATTATAAATGCGAGGCGAGAATCGAAAGGATGTAAAAACTATAGAGGGTACTTGGGCCATTTATTGTTTTTTAAAGTGCATTTTATTTCGACATTTGCAACAGTAACTTGCTGACAGATTCAAAAATATGTTAACCCTCCGTTGTACGTTTGAACAAAGCTGGAAAATATGAGTGTGTGGTGTCCTTTAAGAACATCTTTTAAACATTAAAGTGATGTATTTATCACCAATAAATACATCACTTCATTTCCATGAAAGGCTATCCTTCCAACATCAAAGTGATGTATTTATCACCAATAAACACATCGCTTCATGAATGTACCGATAGTGCTTATCACCTCGTGATCCTTGTGCGCATGGATATCGCCTTTTGGTTTTGAGTGCCATATGGAACGATTAGTGATAAGTTATTGAAATACATAACTTAGTTTACTTTATTAGGCCATAAGAGTTTGATTTAGTGTTAAGAATTTGTATAAATAGCAAGTAAGCATTGAAGAAAATATAGTCTTTGGAGAACTAGCGAGCTGGTTTTACTTGTGTCTTTCCTACTCGGCACATCTCTTTAGACTTTCCCTGAATTGTGCCTCTCATTTGGCACTGCAGGTAGTGCCTACAATCGGCATATAAATTTTCCCTGGGCCAGTGGCATCAAAATAGTGCCGGCCTTTCCTCACATATAATTTCCCTTTTTTTACTTTTCTTTTCCGGATTTCTTCACTATAGAAATCCGTAGTTACGATGGAAAAGAACTTCACATCAAAGGAATATCACACGGCGACCCAGAAACATTACAAGTGCCTTTGAATACATGAACATGTTCCTCTCATTTTCTATAATAATTTTAAATGAACTTTTTGCTGTATCATTGTCAAATTGAAAGAAATATATGTATGTACATTTACGAGGTATGTTCAAAAAATGTGTCTTTTTAATTTACCCGAAAAATATTTATTTATTCATAAAAATATTTGTCATCCCCTTCAAAGTAATCCCCCTTCAGGTATAATGCACTTGTGCCAGCCCCTTTCCCAATCTTTGAAGCACATCTGATAAACGCTTTTTGATATGGCCTTGAGCTCTTCCAACGTTGCGGTCCTTAACCCCTCAATCGTGGCAAAAAGTCGTCCTTTCGTGGGTCTTTTTAGTTCTGCAAGCAGGAAAATGCTGCAGGGGACTAAATCCGGTGAATACGGTGGTTAACGCATGACTACTGTGTTGTTTTCGGGCAAAAAATTACAGATAAGCAATGCCGTACGAGCTGACGCATTATCGTGGTACAATACCCATCACTGGTTGTTCCACGATTCCGGGCGTTTTTTTCGTATTGCTTCACGCAAACGGCGCCTAACTTTAACGTAATAATTCTTTTTTATCATACAAAATTTTGGCAAGAACTCACGATGCACCACGTCATTGTAATCGAAGAAAACAGTGAGCAAAACATACACATTTGACCGAACATTGCGTACCTTTTTCGATCTTTGCTTTTCTGGCCGCTTCAATTGGGATGATTGGGCTTTAGTTTCGACGTCATAACCATATATTCATGTTTCGTCAACAGTTACGACTTTTTTGAGCAAATCTGGAAGGTCGTTGACGTCATTTAACATCTCCAGAGCGATGAACATGCGACGATTCCTTTGGCCAAAATTTCGGAATTTCGGAAGAAATTTCACGCCCAAACCAACTGACAAAATTGGATGGCATGCACCAACCGATATACCGACAATCTTAGCAACTTCTCTTATATGATACGCTGTTTTTCCAAAACAATTTTGTTCGCTGCTGTCGGCTGTTGACGTTCTGGGGCGTCCATCGTTATTAACATCTTTTCGACCTTCTGTAAGGAGCGTATACCTCTTATTTACATTTTTTTTGCTCGGAGTCAATTTTCCAAATGCCATAGTCAGCATTTTTAGTGCAACGGAGCATTTAATTATATTTTTCACACAAAATTGAATACAGATATTTTTGATCGATTTTTTTGATAGGCAAAAATCACCAAGTACACCAAAACACGTCTAATTTTTATATCTTTCAAGAAAAAACTAAGAATGCAAAATGGCTGGGAGTGTCAACATATATTAAGGACATGTGTATTTTTACAACACAAAAAAATCGCAAGTTGACTGTGGGTAGCCCGCGAAATTTGAAAAGTCACATTTTCATTGAACATTCTTCGTATTACTGCCCAAAAGTTGAAGATCAGATCATTTGTCTTTGATACGTGTTGAGATGCAGGTCCGATTTTCATTCTCTTATCAATTTTAAAAACATCACCAATAAAAATGATAACCAAGCGACTCCATTATAATCGATGGAAACGGAATGGAAATTGTGAACGTAAAAAGATGAATTTCATAAACTCATGTGGACGCAAAAAGTAAGTACCTTTGAAATATAATAAATAGGAAACAGAAACATCTGAGAAGACAATAATCATAAGATCGCTTCAGTAATGTGTTAGCAGAGGTTGTAATTCAACGGAAATTATGAATGGCAAGAAAAGAAAATTCTTGCTACATACCCTAGCAAAACGGATCTCACATAACTCTGTTGCCCTAACGTTTTGAATGAAGTCAAAATTATCAAAATAATTACCAACATTCAACACCACTTCAAAAATATAAGAAAATACTGAGCACAATTTCACTCTATTGCAACGAAAAATTTGAATTTTCCATTTTTTTCCACATACATCAGCACTTATGATCCAATATACACAATTATTAAGTAGATCTTCATTACGAAGAAAAATCTGGTTCATAATGAAGTAGCTAAAACGAAGTAGAAGCTACTTTATTGGAAGTTTATTGCATTAAGATAGCAGAGTCATCATTGTATCAAGTGAATAGAGTCGATTTCTTTGTAAATTCGACATATTTAAATGTTGAACGATTTGTTGGAGTGGTGCTTTTAGTAGACTGTGCAAATTTGTATCCGGTGTTCGGATACATGCATAAATTCTTTTGAACTTTTTTTCAACTCTTTGCTATTTTCAATAACAACATAATTATCGGACATAATGGGTACTATTAGAGTGTCACTTAGTATTTGAATGGCAATTCATTTTAAAGTTCTACTTAATAGTAAAAAAATTTAATATGCAGAACTTGTGGACCATAATTTTTCAACAGCTTTCATGAGAAATCATCAACGAAAATCTTTCGAAATCATCAAGTTCACACTTCAAGCTAGTGATACAATTTTTTCTGGCTTTTTTTTTGCTTTTCTAGTAGGCGCAAACTATTGAACTAGGGTAACTCTATCAATAAAATTGTGGTTATCATCATTACCAACCAAGCATCGTAAAAACCGGCATGTCGACGAAACCAAGTAATCCAATATCTTAACATTCCAATATTTCACACTCGGCACACACTCATGAAAAATGCATTAATTTTTTTTTTTTTCTGTTTATCATAACCGATCCGAAGGCTGCCGAGCGACATTGGCATTGGAATGCAGCGCAACAGGTGAGATACAACACCTTTCGCACTAGCGTCGATACTCCTGACCGAAATAAATACGAAAAAAATCCGATAAAATTGAAATATTGACGCTCAATGACAAGAAATCAATATCAAACAAAAAGCCGCACAAACATGTGTGTAAACAATCCATAGCCAAACAATGCGGGGACGATGAGGTAATGCTGAAATAGTACGAGTTTTCCGGGATACAATCCCAGACAATTTTTTCTTCTTACATCACGATCACACCATAATGCAAACTGGATAATAAAATTGTATGAAATTTGTTAAAATCTTTATAAAATTTGGCATTCGTTAAGTTCAAGGTGGAGTCGTCGTCGTCGTTTGAATTGGCGATGGAAAAAAACAATTTTGGCGTTAATGGTTTTGTCGATTACAATTAGCCTTGACTTGGATTGCACGAAAAACCGAGGGTCCAACACTAATTGCAGCGATGCGGAATAGCGCGAGCATCGACCAGAATATGCTTACTCACTCAAAAATCAACAAATTATAAATAAAAGATTTGGAAGATTACCATTCGGGCGTTTGAGCAGGCTTTCAAAGTTTTTTTATTTGAATTTAAATCACATTTTCCGTTCAGATAACCGGAGATATGCCAACTGAAACTGTTTCGTAATTTTTAAGAGGTTTTTAAGTGCGCCAGCAATAAAAGCAGTTTAAACAACTACCAATCGGTGAACATCGTAATAATTGTCTAAAAACTATAACCTTTACGTAAGCATGTTTTAATTGTGCTCTAATCGTTAGAAGGGTCGGAAATCTTTGAACTTTATGACCTAATATTGCTATATTGCCTTTGGAAAGCATAATAAAATGTATGTAAGGTTGGAAACCATTAAATGTTTAACTATGTCCAAAAGATTAAGAGAAGCGTAAAAATGAAGAAATCGATTTGTTTATTTCGACGATAGCTTAGCAAGTAGTAGGCGATGTAAATCGAATCAATCAGAACAACAGCTTATTTCAGACCATTAATCATTTCAAGGACTATTCAAACGAACAATTGGGACATTTTATGAGTTACGTAGCTATACAAGGACATATTAGGCATATAATTTGATACATCTAATATTATTCTGGTATTATCTTTTTCGATCTTTATTGATGAGCATTTTGAAGTAAAAATTGAATCGGGAAAAATAAGAAGAAAAATGCCGCAATTTTTTCGTCCAGCATGGATTTACTTGAAATTTTCATAGAAGATAGGGAATATCCCAAGGATCATTTTCTATATCATGCCGCTGTACGTTCAAACCCCCGGGGAGGGGGGGGGGGGTTGCCACCCTATATTACATTTTAACTACAGGAATCGATGGAAAAAGTAATTTTAAGTAAAAAATGTTCTTTACATTTTTTTCGTAAAACTAATATATTTTCGAGCTATTCGCGATTGAAAGTTACAGTTTTCCGATGAAAATTTCTACGACTAATACTAATGTTTTTTACAGTATGTTAATGATTAGCTTTTTTCGTCAAATCTTTGCATTTTTCGAAGAAAATATACAGAATCCTTTTCGAAATATATAATTAGATCTTCCTTTAAAAAAGCCTCTAGTATGAAAATTGAGCGACTTATGATCAAAGTAAGGTCGGTACCTAGTTTTTTCTACAAAAAAATCAGTGAAAACAACCCCCTAGCTACCTCCTAATTAAAATTGATCTTCATCCTTCTGTGATTCTCTTTATATATGTATTATCAATACATGCAATTCGTTTGACAAATTGGAAATGCCTAATTTTAGAAAAGAAAACAAGCTTTCGCAATTTCGTATTTTTCACCCTTTTTTATAAAAAAATATCTCCGAAAATACTGGAGATACGAAAAAAATGCAGGAATATTAAATTTAAGCTGGCAAATGGCAAAAATTTCTCTGTGCGTAGTTTTTCTGTACAGTAAAAATTTGGTGAAATGTAGCCGTTAAAACCCTTTACTTACGAGCGAACACCACTTTATTCGAGCCGTTTAAACTCACCCCAAGAAATTTAATTTACGTAGTCCTATAGATCTTGAAAAATCCTCCAAAATCGTTTTTGAAAAAACTTTCCATTACTAAAAATGAAGGAGCTATGTTTAAAAAACCAATCAATTTTTTTTTCGAAAAATTCGGATCGACTACTTCGGAGCATAATAATCTATATAATTGGTATATTTGGCAGTAGTGCGTTACACGTTCAAAACTTTTTCCATTCAAATCAAAATGCATAGAAGAAGAAACATCTGCTCATGTGGTTGCGTGTGTGAGTGTATATTTCGTTGATTCCTTACAAGTGTATTCTCAAGTTCAAAAGAAATTGTGTTTTTTATAGTTATGAAAATAAATCGGGTGGTTTATAATGGTGGGAAAGTTGCAAAATGAACTTAATACATATTTTAAACAACAGAATTCTTGAATTAAACCACTATGATTATTATTCTTTTTTTTTGAGGAAAAAAATTATTTTTTCATCAAGCTCTAACAAGGGTTGATTTTTAAGGGTTGAAATATTATGATATTATATCCTAAAGTATAAAACAATTATTATTGAACTAACCCAAACTAAATTTTACCCATATTAAGGTTTAAAATGTTATTTTACAATTTTTTACAATAAGGGGTAGTTTTCACCCTTAAAAAACAAAAAGCGTACAACGGCACGATAAAGAAAATGAACTAGAGGGCTCGAATTTATTACTTTGTTTTATATAATCAAAAAAAATATGCAAAATATTCATCATCTGTGTTCGAGAAAAACATCGTTAGAAGACAGAATGATTGACAAACAGGTGCCAAATTAATATTATGTATAATATAATTCAGGCATTCAAAAAGTCATTGACTTGCGAATATACCTTGCAATACACTGCAGTTGATTTTGAGATTTTTAATTTTTCAGTACATGGGAGGATCAGATGGTCCAGGAGGAGCAGGAGGATCAGAACGACCCGGGTTATGAGGTTACTAATTAAGCCGCTTTTGGTCCGTTGTATCCATTGTGATAGGCTTCTAATTCATTCTTTGAAACATCCTGGCTGTTTAAGAAAATTTGGGAGCCGGTGCGTAGCTCTCTCAGCTCTGCAAACTCAGTTTTCAAAAGTAGTGCAAAATTTAAAGAGATTTTCCCTCGTTCGGCGGTAGCATATAAAATGGACAAACTGATAAGAAGGAAAAAATATGGACAGTATCATTAATATGAGGACTAAAGTGCTGAAAATATAAACGCAGACAATATTTTTCCAATTAGTCTAATTTAATTAAAAGTGGACTGCATGACAAAAAATGCCCGCGATATGGTCAAACGAGATAAGAAATATAATCATTTTTGTGTAAATTAAGAAATATTGAAAATATAAAGTTTATTTTCATGTCAAGGGCTTCGAATTCAAAGTTATTATAGATATGTAATGAAATGTTTGCACGTCCAAAACACTGGACATTCATCATGGATTGGTCGTTTTTTCCTCATTGATAAACTACTTTTCAACTAAATTGTATTGCATTCAACTTTTTTGGTAGTGATTTACACAAAAAGCATGCTCAAAATTAAATCGCGGCTACAGCCTTGAATCATGCACTTTGCATAATTTAACGCAGAATTTTTTTTGGACAGGTTTGTTCTTCAGAACAAACTGAATGCGAGTCAATTTGCAGCATGAAAGTGAACTTGATTATTCGGTAAGGCCTGTCGCGCTATGCCAATTAGACTCAAATCAATTCATGACATCAAACGCAACATTTTCAAGGTAGTTTTTATTTTGCCTTTCACTTTCAACTTCATCTCAAAATTGTTTGAGAAGTCCTCGAGCCGTAATCGAAGAAAAATTTGGAAAATTACACCTGCGACTCATATTTTGGAAGCCTTCATACCTTGCCGCATATTGAATCCGCTTGGCTTCAATCGAAATGAATCAAAAGCAATTGGTCAAAAGCAACAAAAAAAATCAATTCGACAATTTATTTTATAATAACAAATCATAAAACTGCGAAGAAACTACCAATGGACCTCTTCGGCCGGGCCAGCAACAATAAATTCAAATTAATCTGAATCTCTCCGAGTGGAATGATTTGAGCTGATAAGTAAATTGCCTGAACGTAAATCAATCAGATACGTGTTTGGCTCAACATCTTTTTCTTTTCCTGCTGCTGTTGCTTGTTATGAGGCAGGCTTAGCTGCTGGCCCCAACTTTGGCCGGCCACCTCCTTCGTTACACCGGACAGACGGACCCGCTGGATGGACTCCATCGTTGGTCCCGGCTGAAGATATATATATCGTCGTGCGGTACCCTGTCAGAAAGAAGTGCCCATATAACAAACAACATGTAGAATGTATGATTTATGTCGTGACTCGAGTGGCCTTCACCTTTATACGCAAATTACTCATGGTGTAATATGTTCTGCTCTTTGGCTTGGACGCTGGCCATTTTGCCGGTGAATTGCTTGCCGGAGTTGCTCTTGGTCTCTGTCTGCTCACATGCTTAATGGCATCGGCCGAAATGCATTTATATATCATCCTGGCGGCCGCAATGTCGACTCGTCCAAATAAATTTTTATGAAATTATGATTAGACCTCGCGATTATGGCAATGGAAATCGTACCTATTTGCAGAGATCTCAGGGCATCGAGGTTAACTGAAGAGTGCAAGAATGGTGTGGTGATGACCTTTGAGGATGCATTGGGAACCATACACTCTATGAAAAATAGTTTATGCTTTGCCTGTGCTTATGATATGTACTTATAAAACAAAACAGACATACTTCAGTATAATTTCAGCCTGTTAAAACCATGGTTTCTTTCGAATCATTACGTCATTATTTAACGTTTTCATATTGGATTGAAACCCGAACCCTCTGTAAAACGCGATGAACATTTCTTCTATCTAAAAAATAGTATCAATCAACCCTTAACGTTATAGCTTTTTGTAAATACTGTCTTCTCAAAATTATTACACATTATTGAAAGGAATGTAACGAGCGCAATGGAGGGAGTTCAATAATATTAAAATTAAACCCAAAAATAATAAGGATTTTTCTATAAAGCCTAAATGTTGATTGTATGTCCAAATCTTTTTAAAATAACTAATTTATGGTTGGTTTTTCAGTTTGAGAGGAACTGAAAGTACACTTTCTGAATTACTTCAAGTAAATTGAATCATATTTGCCAAAAAAATTGAAGGCCATGCAGTCCTGAATATTTTATTCTGAATTATTTCAAGCAAATTAAACCATATTTGGCCAAATCAACAAGGGTTTTTATATGAAGAGGGAATATTTTTTTAACAACAAATATAGTCCCAGCTCAAATGATACAGATGAGAAGTTGAAGGAAGTTAAGCGCTTCCGAATTGTTTTTGCAAATTTTGAGCCCGACAAAATAAATCTTTGCCGATCTTTTCAGCGATATGATCGATCCCGAAACTAAGCACGGAAATTATAAGTTAAGTATGCAATGGCACAATTATTATTAATAAAAGTATTCAGAATTCACTTTAATTTGACTTTTCAATAAAAGACAACAAAAATAACTACAACAGAATTTGGCAAAAAAAATTTACGGGCAAGTCATGGATGAATTTAAATGCGAAATTGAAGAATCCATTGGTTGGTCAACTTGGAAGATCTGCCACACGAGGATTCAACTTTACAAGCAATTATTTGTGAAGTGATATCCAATAGCTTCTTTTATAAGGTGGAATTTTATAGATTGGAGGCGAGATTCATCTACAACTTTAAGCGGTGTGTGGATCAACAAGCATCCCGTTGATTTTCACGTCGAGAAATCAAAAAGAGGGGATAATTTAATAGCAAATTTTAAGAATCTTTTGTCATTTCTACTCCAACCCCAAATGTAGCCTTTAAATATTGATTTATTATTTGCTTAGCAACAAGATGATATTACAAACAAATTATTTTTTAAATTTTCGTGTAAGTTCTATCGAAGGATTCAACGTAGAAGAACACATTTTACAGTGGAACATCATCAACTTTCTGAAAATACAATTAAAAATAAATGGTGAGCATGAAGGAAACAAGGCTTACGTCCTGATATTTACAATAATTTCTTACCAATGATCAACGATTCACTCAACATACCCTTGCAATTTGGTACATGTATTATAAGGATATTTTGTGGCCTTTCATTTGTGATCAAAATTTCTATCTAGTATATGTGGTTTTAGAGGAGCAAACTAATTACATAACTTACTGATATAAAGTAAGCAAAACGTCCTTCGCACTTAAAATTCTTGTATCTTTTTAATGGAACCAGATCAAGAAATGTTGTGGCTTAGTTTTCAACTCAAAAAGTTGCTAACATCAACCCGTATATTGTGAATTGTTTTTAATCAAAATGAGGAAATAGCAATGCAAGAAAGAGGAAGATGCTACATGACCCTAACGATTTATAAGGCAACTTACGAGCATTTCACGAATGTATGAAGAGATTTGCCTGGAAGTTCTTTAGTACCAAGGCCTAAATTAAATTATAGTTATCAGTTGATAAGACACTTGATTGGTATTTAATTTTGGCAAAGAATTAGAAGTATTTACGGTGATGCATGCAAAAAATAGTTAAAGAATAAATTAAAAATAAGGGAGGGCATCATTATGGAATCACATTATGTACCCTATTTTTTTCATTTAGTTCTACAAAAACAGATGAGCTGAGTTGAGAAACGGATACACCATTCTGGACATTTTCATCCGGATGCATAGAACACTTGACAGTCTGGGTGACTTAGTGCTTAGAGCGCTGGTTTCCTATACGCTAAGCACCAGATTCGAGACTGCTTGGCAACAAAATATTTTCGGATGTGGGATTTGGTGTCGAATTATCAATTCACGTCAAATCAGCATAATAATCTCAAACGAGCGTACAGCTGACCACTACATGTCCTAATATTTCGTTGGTCAAGTAAATAAGGTAGCTGTAACATTATCTCGTAGCTCTGACCCAAATCGGGCTGTTGTGCCATCGATCATGTTATTATTTATTATAGGAAGAATCAATTGAATTCGCTGCTTGGCCTGAAGTCCAAATATTACTAAGATTTGATCCTTTTGCTTTCAAATATTTTCGAATTTTAATTTATGTAGTTTATTGTAGCATAGAAATCAGTTGTTCAAATTTAAGATTAGTTGGTTTCATCCGTATTTTAGCAATAAATAAATAAAAGAAACTAGAATAAAACTGTGACACGTAACAAAAAACTTTTCAGGTTTTTATTTTCTTGAATAGAAACTCATATTCCAAGATGTCCCCCAACTAAACAATAGGCCACAAAACGTGTGGAATTGAGTCGTGGAATGTTTTTTATTTTATTTTATTTTATGAAAAGCAGACATCTTACAATCTGTTCAAACACAAAAAGCAATTCGAGAAGCGATTCAAACATATAGGAAACTAACTTAGATCTTCAAGCAGTTGCTTGCCGATTTCCTTGAGTTTTTGCTGGTATAATTGAGTCCTTTTTTATTGCTTATTGTTTTCATGATCATGCATTTAATTGTTCAATTATTGACTTGTGGGATTCAATTTTCAATGATATACGAGTTAAGGACTGATTCCGGCCAATTCAAAGTTTAAAGGATTCTAACGAATCTGAAGCAAGATTAGATTTGGACTTTTCTTTCAATAACCATATTTATTCGGTTTTAATGAATCAGTTAGAATTATTGCATTCATTAGGGTAGAGATTAGATTAAAGTTGTATAGTGGAGATTTTCGATTTTCGATATGAGTTTTCATTCTCACGGTGTTGGAGCGTTACATGATAACATTTATTGTTTGTCTAGTGAATCGCAGCATGCATGCCATTTCTAATCAATATTGAAGCACAATAAAATAAAATACACAAATCCAACATCTTTTCGGCTCAATCAAATCGATTGTTTTCTTGATCGTACTCAAAAGATATTCTTGTAGAATCAACAAGACATTATCTAGCAGATACATGGGTTAATGTAACCGTTTGTTTGCAGAGATTGTTACAACCAGCAACTTCTCTCCCACCGGATCGGATGGATCGATTGATGGATGGATGGACGCGAGATGCGACTGTTGTTGCCAAAAATGGAGTTTCCCAGTCGCCATATCTGCACGACCGGGTAATAGATTACCCAGCAGAAAGAGATGTATCTTTTACGTACGATTGGACCTGATTGAAAAGTGATCTCCTTCCTGGGATGCATTTATCGATGTTGTAACCGTTTTGCTGCTTCAGATGGATGCTCTGCGGCGATCGACTGGAAATGGATAGGCCATACGATGTTGTGTCAGTCGGGCGATTTAATAGCCTACCACGATCGTTATGTTTAATGTTTCATTCACGTATCGAGGTCTTGTACAGGAGCCGCGGTGGTTAGGCTACAACAGTAGCCCAAGATGTAATGGTTATTTGAGCGCACAGAGCCAGCAGCGCAAAAAAGCAAGACGAACGCTTGACAGGAGTGCATCAACCTCGTTGTAGGTGGTTTTAATCTGCACATTCCATATATGTACTCGCATATATGTATGTACACATGATGCTACCAGTTCATTCAACTTTGAACTGCCGGAGTTCCTTTAGAATGATCACGGCTCGCCTTTTGTAAATAATAATTAGATTGAACATAAAAACCTCCGAAAAACCATTCAATGGCGCTGAACCAATCATATGCAAATTTGTTGTGGCATTCGCGAAAACCGCCAAGACCTCATTTGCAAGTCAATACAAAACTAATTTATGAAATTAATATTCCATTGAATTGAATCGGAAGCGCATTGAATTTTGCGGTGACTGTTGAAAGTTTTGGGCGCAGTTGAGCTTGGTTATATAAAAGAAATGTTGAAATGGCGCCAGTATTGAAAGCTGCAGGAATTTTGCAGACTGGAGTCAATAGACGAAAACTATGCTTGAAAAGAATTCAATTTACAAAAATAAATGAGCAAATGCTACTCTCATGAAGTTGTTTTTAGCCGCTTTGTTAGTAGATATATTTTGCCCTAGTTTTAAGTATTCAACTAAAATTCAAAATTTTTGGCTTCTCAAGTGCAGCACTGTACTTGTAATTTTAGAAAAAGGTAGCCATAAAAATCGTAAAAGTTGCGCAAACCTTCTATTCTACTGATTTACATTATGTCCCAAAATAATACAATATTTTCTTTATCATGAAACTCACCATCTTCGATGTTGTTGATCAATAACAAAATGTGATGCTTATTGACTTCAGATAAGATAATATTGGTTGGTAAAAAAGAAGCAAAGATGAGACCAATAAAAATCAATGTCAGCACAAAAACGGCATCAAAGTTTCCCAAAAATAAATATGTATTAGTTCTTTTGCAGTATTTCTTTCTTCACAGTTCACTAGAATTTCAAATTAAATTAGTTTCTTCGTTAAAGAACGATATTCTCGGCTGAAAAATAAAATAAAATTTCTTTTTCATGTATACAATGTGTTTCTAGAGATATCAAACAAATAAAGCACAGACCGATCCTTAAATGGTCAATTTTTTTGGCTATACCAACTTGTAAAGTCTATGGTATTGTGCTTAAAAATAAATTTTGGCATATGATCATCGCGACCGCGTCTTAGAAAGGCCATTTTGTCGGTTAAAATTTGCCCCACTGTTTCCAGCATAGCCAGCCAGTCTTATTTCACACAGGACTCGTTGAACGCTGGCTTCCAAGTCATCAATATTTGTTGATTTATCAGCACAGACAAGTGGCTTGACGTACTTCCTAAAAAGTATACCAATGGAGTCAAATTGCATAATCTGGGCGACTAGTTCAAAGGTCCATTTCTTCAGACGATTCGTTCAACAAAGTCTCAATAATGTAGGGGTTCCACGCGCCATCCTGTTGAAACCATTTGTCCTTCAGACAATTGGCATTAATGTCGGGATTCAGGAAATTACGAATTATTTGTCTGTAGCGATCGCCATTAACGGTAAAGATGGTCCTATCTTTGCATTTGAAAAAGGAAGGAAAAACTATGCCACCGGCATGCAAACCGCATCATACAATGACTTTTCGGGATGTAATAGGATGTAATGCTTCCAAAGACTCTTGGAGATTATCCTAAACTGAAAAATGGCATTTTTGCATATTTAAGAACCCATAAAGCCTGAAACGAGCCTTATCGCTAAAAATAATTTGACGGTGAAAATGCGGTTCAATTTCCAACTCACTCTTAACCCATTCAACGCAAGTACGACGCAAACGATGGTGCAATCGCTTCAATTGCTGCACAAGTTGCATCTTATAGGTCTTCAATCCGAAATCTTTCCCCAAAATTTTCCATGTTGTGACCGGACAGAAGCAAAGTTGTTGAGAACGACGTCGAATCGACAAATTTGGATGCGCAGCCATACTACCCGCTACAGCAGCGAAAGCTGTCTCGGTACGCACTGAACGAGCTCGTGTTGGATGAACATTGTCCAATAGAGTATACGTGGACATAAACCTTTCCATCGTATTGCGTATGAGCTGATCAGATGGACTATTATGAACATCATAAATTGGAAGAAGTGCTCTATAAGTTTGGCGCACAGAACGTGAATTTCGGAAATGAATTTCTATTATTTCGAGACGTTCTTCGGGTGTAAGTCTTTGCATGGTAATTTGCCAAAGTAAATGAAGCATATTGTCATGTCAGTTGCCAAATGACAACGAAATTTTCTAGCTACAACGATAGATATTCTTACCGGATGTTCTATACCTTCAAAAAAACCCTCTACAATGTAGGGGGCACATTGTTGCTTCAGTTTTGTGTATCTTCATTTACCGAAGTTTCATTTTATTGGCAGATTTGTTTATTTACTCTTCTTCTCCGTCCAGTAGCGCCTCTGGTACAGTTCCTCAGTGAAAGTAATTCAGGTTTTAACACCAAAATAATGCTCTTGTTAGCAACACCACTGATTAGGGTGGGTTCAAGTGCTAAAAAGTGAAGGTGAGGATGTGGATTTAAAATCAAATTTACACTTGATTATGATGACAAAAGTAATGCAATATGTGTGCTTACAATGAAATATTTAAGCATATGGAGAGAAGTTTTCCTAACATCCTGTAGAATCAATTCATACCATGAATATTTAGTATCAATTTTTTGAGAAGAAACAGCGTTGCAAAGAATTCGGTCTGATAAATAGCAATATTAAATTAACCTTTGCAATTATTGACCACTTTATATTCTATTTAAATACATTAATCTCGGTTTCTACGCTGTGCTGGAAAATTCTTTAATAGACGCAATTGATCTAGATTGCTTGCCTATTTTTGAAAAATATTCAATCCACGCTTCACAACCTAATTGGAAAAGTTCGGCATGCATTTTCACACACGATTATCTAGTGTGAAATTTCAATTATGCTATGGCGTCGCAAAGTTGCATCTATTAGCAAATTCGCTACTGAAATTCATGTTACTCAACGCCAATTTTACTTAAGCTTTGTCCTAAATTGTAAGATCATGTGGCTATGGGCTGTCTAGGACACCTACTTTATCTTCGTCTCGTGCAACGAAAATTATCTTAATCAATGATCAGAATCAGCTTTTGCAACAAAACTATATCTTTTTTCACCACCGTTTCCAATTGTGATTGCGGAAGCAATTGCACCACCAGAGGTAGATGCAAGCAAGGTCCAAGAATTCGTTCGTGTCGCGTCAACTATGAAATGTGCCTCTGAAATAGAACCAGGACCCGATGGAATTTACGTGGACGGTGGGACATGGCTCGCGGTTTGGTGGCGGCACGTCCAAGCAAATTAATTTCAACAGAAGGTTAAAATTAATCAGATAAAATCGAAATGATAGCATTCAGGTGAAAGTACTCTGGCAAAACGGCGCTTATGTTCGCGTGCAGTGTCCGCGGGGCCAAGAATTCCGAGCCGATCTAAATCTTGAGACAATCTTTTGAAGTTTGGAACATATTGTGCTTTTATAGCGCAACGTTGTTGTTTTTTGCTTCTATTTCAAGCACCTGGACTAGATGAGTGACTATTTGGGGCGAAAAAAATCGGTACTAATTTTCGAAAGACAGTTGAACTCAGAGAAGTAAGTTTGAATTTGTACAACATGTAAGACGCTGAAGATTTCGATTTGGTTTTTGCAAGAACAGTTGTTAAAAAGGTAATCTTACGTGACCATACGCGAGACGTCGTTTGATGTTATAATTATGAACCTGCCATCAGCGGATTAGATGGACAGGTTGTTTGCGTTAAGCAATCTGATTCAAACAATTCAGTTAGCAAAAAATTCAAGTAAGCTTTCAAATGGCAGATTGACGAGAGGTAATAGGTAGGTTGGCTAATTTTTCAGTAGCATTTAATCATATTGGTTACACAACAAATGCTCGACAGAACAGCTACAGGGCACATCACTATTATTTGGCTTATAATGAACGTCTTAGGTGAATTGGTGCATTTTACCTTTTTAAACCAACCATTCGTTATGTAAAGCTCGTGATTTCTGTTTACGGAATCTAATTGCTTTACAATTACAGACTTGACTGAATCTACCATTATCACTTTCTAAAAAGACAATCAGCATACTTTCGAACGTATTCATAAATTCATGCAATTAAATCGTTCACATTCGCTGTTAAGAATTGAATGTTCGAACAAGTATTGAGGTTCAAAGCCAATATGTGTTCTGTGTTAATACACATCAAGATTTAATTGATTGTTTTTTACTTTCATACCTGAGATTTTAAGACTGGTCATCATTTAATATTTTATTGTGCACACTCACCTGAAAAGAATAGAAGAAAATTGTCATTAATTTTTGAGTCTGAGAATATATAAACAGACTGTTTATTTTTTTCATAAATTTAATATTCAGAACTTTCAGTCATTGATACATTGTGCACTCAAGCAATATATCTTTAAACGGTTTTAAAAAAAAATTATTTTCACTAAAATTGATCGATGATTTTATTCTTTGTATTTTCCAGGAAAAGTTGTGTATAACACTTTTTTCGTTAAAAAGTGAATGAGATTGACTTTGGCTGAGAGCTATTTTTGCGACTAAGATTTAAAAAAGCGTTTTTTTCTTGTGTGTATTCAAATGATTTCTTTCAAATAGTGAAGTCTAATGATAACTTTGCATCATGGTTTATAAATGCATGAAGAAATTTGTTAACGCTTTGGATACGGTCCAATTTCCACGAAACGACAATTATGTTCGATTTCATGATAAATTTTCAAATTATAAAAACAAGTATTTAGCGCATTTATCTACTCTGCCGAATGTTTGATTAAATAATATTCGAAAAAACTGCAATTTTGGCTTTTTTGCAACTTTGAAACCACGTGCAAAATGAAAAAATATTTTTCTTATTGCGATATACGAGGGGTGATCAAAAAGTAATGAGAATTACAATAAAAGACGGTGATTACAGTTACAAAAATAATTTTTTTCTTCTACATAGTCTCCTAACAAGGCAATACATTTAGTCCATCTTTTTTTCTGAACCCAGGATTCCCTGACAAATTTTTTTTTGTCTTGACCCTCCCAAAACGTCTCAACAGCGGCCATCACTCCACTATTGTCTTCAAATTTCTTGCCTCGGAGGTGTTGCTTGAGACGAGGAAAGAGGTAGAAGTCACTGGGAGCTAGATCTGGCGAATAAGGTGGGTGTTCTAGCAGTTCGAATCCCGTTTCTTGAATGGCAGCCATCGCAACTGCGGCTTTGTGAGCCGGAGCGTTGTCTTGGTGAAACAACACTCCAGCTCGCAGTTTGCCGCGTCTTTTTGCCTTAATGACTTCCCGCAATCTTCGTATTTGTTCCGCATAGTAAGTGCCCGAAATAGTGGCTCCCTTTTCCAAATCTTACACCATGATTATTCCTTCGGCGTCCCAAAAAACGGACGCCATAACCTTTCCCGCCGAACTTGACACTTTGAACGTCTTCGGTGTTGGGGAGGAGGCTCGCTTCCAAGTCATCGATTGTTGTTTGGTTTCAGGATCAAAATGGTGGATCCAGGTCTCTTCCATGATCACGAAACCTGACAGAAATTTTTTCCAATATGCTTGGAACTTTTGGAGATCCACCCTTGAAATATCGACTCGTTTTTTCTTGTGCTCGTCGGTTAACATTCGCGGTACTCAACGCGCAGAGACCCTTTTCATCTGCAATTCGTCCACAAAGATTGTTCTAACGTTACCGTATGAGATCTCCGTGACTTCAGCTACATGTCTGACGGTCATTCTTCGATCTGCCAACACAACATCTTCGAACTTTTTCACGTTAACTTCAGCGTGGGACGAAGATGGGCGTCCTTCGCGGTGTTCATCTTCAGTGGGTGTTCTTCCCAGCTTAAACTCCTTGGCCCACCGTGCAATTGTGGAATATGAAGGAGCAGAGTTCCCCAATGTTTCCTCTAAGTCGCTGTGTATGTCTTTGGTAGACATTTTTTTCAAACAGAGGTACTTAATGACTGCTCTAATTTCGTTTTTCTCCATTTTGATGTTATCTCTTCGCCGATTTTTATTCAACTGAATGTCCCTCCCGTGAATCGTAGTCTATTTATATGACTTTTTCATGCTGACCCAGTGAGTCTATAAGCAAGCGAAAAAAAATTTTGTTGGATTTTTATGCGGACTAGAAATAACCGTTTCTCATTACTTTTTGATCACCCCTCGTATTTACTAAAATGCAATCAAAGATATCAGAATTTCCATCTTCATTCAAAGATGATAGCAACATAAGAAGGCAAAGACTGACATCCTAGAAATTTGGACATAACATCAATACTAGACACTCCATACATAGCATAAGATTCGCATAACTACCCAAAAAAGGTCGGTGGAACTACTATTCGACTCGACTAAATATGGTCTTCCTCTAAGATATTTTTAATGCAGTTCAACGATATTTTTTTTGAAATTATCATCTTCCACCGTCAAAAATATTGAAAAACAATGCACAATAAATCCGATCGTGTCTAATGTAAAGGTACCTTAATTCGCAGTCACATCGAAACACTAGCAAAAATGCATAACTAAAATTTGCAAAAAAAACGTCGCTTCCATCAAGATCTTCTATAAGACACTATTTCTTTACATCGTTTCCAACATGGATGTAAAAGCTTTGTAAAGAACGAATCTTTTTTGAAAATGTAAATCATGTCGAGAAAATATGGAATTTCAACAATGATCTAGTTAACAGCCCATTTACATTGTCACGAAAGCACGTATTTAAGATTTATACTTATGAAAGCATCTGAAAGCGGTTACATGATCTTAAAATATGGACATGTAAGTAAATTTGACGAATGTTGAAATTTATGTTCCGCTCTTTAGATTCATATTTTATGGAACTTATTTCCGTGAGCAAATCTTTTATATATAGTGCTTGCAAAATCATATGCTTGAGTACGTCAAAAGGCACAAGCCTATGGAAAGCTTCAAAAACATGTGTTTTCGTGACAATATACGTATTTTTTAAGGTCAAATCATTGTTATAACTATTTAAAAATAATTTGTAACGGTTGAATCAAAACGTCATAATTTATGCAAGAATATCCGTGTTTAAAAGTTTTGTAGGGTGGTGAAATCGTCAGTGTCTTGCGTCCATAGTAAAAAAATATAGAAAATCGACAAATAATGGAACCATTGTAATATGTAGAATTTTGAGTGTCTAAAAAGGATTTGACATCTTTAAAAATGTTTTCGTCGATTACATCGGAGCTAAAAAATTGAAAATTTTCTTCATCAAAAACAAATCAAAACACGATATGCATTTGAATGAAAATGTATTGATACTATAGTACTAATCCACTATTCTGAAGCTGTGTTTCGATCGACAGAAAAACTTTGAATGCGAACCAATTTGAAAAATGGCGTCGCTAAATGGATTTGAATAAAGTCTATCTTACATTTTTACGTCAATTTAAATTTGAATCTTAATGGCAAAAAAATGTTGATTTTGTCGATTAGTACAATCTTGCGTGGAACCATTCAATTTATGCATGAAATTAATACCCAATAAATGGATCAGTTTATTTCCTTAAGCGATGAAGACATTCACTAATATCACCAATATTTTCAGATATTTTAAATTAAACGTAATGTTAGAATTAAATTTACTAACAATACATCAAACCAAGCAAATTTTATTCATTTAAAAATCAAAATTGTACATTTAGTTAATTTGAAATTTGAAAACGTCATCGCTATGCTGTACATTTCATTTTTAAATGTGTTAAAAAAACTACTTTACCCATTTTATCAACAAAGGTTTACGCAACAAAAAATATACATAAAATATCAAATTTATTTTTGAAAAAAGATGAACTTTCAATTTTGAAATTACATAATTTCGGCCGCAAAAATAATATTACCAATACGCCTTCAAAGGGAAATCATTTTAATACAAATATTATCTAGTTTTGAAATTTAATTTAACCTATTTGAATTCAATTCAGGCCGACGTATTTTTTGCATGAATCTAATTTTTTTTTGATTTGAGAAAGCTTCATAAAAAATTATTCAAGCGGAAACATACAGTCATAGTCTCCATTGAAATAACAAATTACTTTCTATTTTATGTATTTCATTTCTCGATGTGATCCAAAATTTATGAATCAATAGTTAATGAAAAATTCATGCTTGACTCAAAAATAGCAACTTTAGATCGTCTTTGTTTCAAAATCGAGATTGAATTGCTTATTTACGTCTAAAATAGCAAATGTAAAATACATACATAAATTTTGTAGGCTGCTTTTCATTGGAAAATGATTAATTTTCAAAAAGATTAGATTAGTATTATTTGATTAGCCATTTCGAAAATAACATCACGACCGTTTTTAAGTAAAACTCAATTTAAAAAATGCGCTTTTCTGTCTAAGATTTCTATTTTACATTCAAAAAGTATCTTTATTACAATTTTTCGATGGTTCCCATCAGAAACACATATGCAAATGTATTACAGCTTTATTTTGGTTTTTTTAGAAGTAATACAAAAAAAATTCAGGTACTTTGGCATGAATGCAAGATTGAAATGAAAATGTATCCTAACACGCATCACATAAAATATGATCGTGGGGTCAAATTTTAAATCAGTCTTTCATGGCTTTTTTGGTATGCGTAGGATCATTTTGCTACATTTTCTAATTTCAAATTAATGCGCCAATAAACATAAAAAGGTAAAGCTGGAAGTAACAGAAGGATATATGGCTAGAAGATTTAAAATTTCATCAGATTCATACAAAGGTCTAAAGCAAAACTTTTAACACCATTCAAACAAGAAAACTTGGGTGTTCATGTTGTATATGTATTGATTTTTTTTAATTTCGTCCTAGATTGATGTCATATGCAACGCAAAGTTTAAAGTTGCTAGCAGAATACAAAATATTCAAATAGTTCTCTGGCAAATTTCATACTTAAATAGTCTTCGCCTGTAAGAATGTCCCTGAGAAATTACTCAACACTAGACCAATTTAGAATCTAGTTGGCGAGCAATCGAGTCAACAGCCTTGTTCCAAATTTTACACGTCGTTTGTTTGATAAAATTTTCAGCCTTAAATTCAAACAATAATTACTAACGCTTTCAGGCACATTTAAACAATTAATTATACTCGTCGGTAAGAAGCGGCTTCATTAATTGCCATGACAAGAGATTGGTCACGATTGTGGCTGGCATTGCATGAACTTTTAATAATAGGTTCGCCACCGAACGTTTGGTCATCGTTGCAGACAGTGTTGCATTTTTTAGCAGCAGATTCCGTAAAAGGCGTAAAATCACTCCATCATTATCCAAAATGAGTTATTTTGCAAGTGAAAGTCCGGTTAAATGGATCACGACCTTTTGGTTTCGTATTAGAATTGCAAAGTGTTTTGGGGGCTAGAGGGCATAGTCACAATTTCTGATCATGGCTGACTTGGTGGATAGTGTTCAGGAGAATCAGGTATGTTATGAGTTGTAAGGTGTCTCCTGAAGGCATTCAAACAGATTATATCGAAGGAAGCTATCAAATAATGCATTTATAACTTGAACGACTACACTTGATAACAATTTTCAAAGATTTTGGTTAGAAAAATAATATTGAGATTGCTTGTTCTTTTGTCCTAAGACTCTTTTTATAAAAAAATACCTACATTCGGAATGCTAGCAACATTCAACGGCACCGATAGTCTTTACAAGAGCAAGCAGATGCAATTGTCTTGAAATAAAGAACAAAATATGGTGTGAATCTTTAAAATTCATACAAATATCATCGTCTTGAGAAAATGGAAAGGTGGAAGAAACGAGCCCAAATCGAAAAGATAGTTCTGCTGCAATAAGCAATTGAGATAGAATTCTCCAATTGTTTATAGTTACCAAGAAAAACCAGCAAAATCTCTACGCTAGAAATGTTTCAATTACACTGCGTAACACAAATTCGTACAGATTTTGAAAACAGATACAAATTAGAACTCAAGAAACAATGTTTCCACGATGCTTTTAAGACATTTCGGAATTGCTTCAGGCATAGGGCGTTTTCTTATTACAATCCCACATTAATTTGCATTCGAATATTGTTGAAATGGATTGCTACAAAACTTTATATTGCTTCACTTTTAAAGTTTGTGTTGTATTTTCCCAAGATGGTAGGTAATACCTGTGGATCTATTAAAATATGCTATAATCGTTATGAAATGCTTCCAAGATAGCAAAGAATAATGGTTCGGAGATTGAATCTGGCTACCCAAAACTCATTTTGGAATTTAAAATTTTCGGATGGCGAGAGCAAATTAAATTGGACGCAGCAGTTGCATCTAAAAATATTCATTTCTTTGACATAATCTGAAATTTATGGCAGAGGATTAAGATAATAGTATTAGATGAGTAATTGCCACGAGATATACATATTTAAATTAGATCATAAATAATGTGTTTTCAATTCAGATTTATTTATGAAAACTTTAGTGAAATCCATTTAATAAAAATTTTGTAGCATGTGATGAATTTTATTTTGTTTCTTAATCTTTTTCGATGCGAGGATGTGTCGAAGAATTGATGGCAACAAATAGGTTTTCATTGAAAAAAAATTAGGAGAAAACTATTGAATACCACAAAACGCAAGCAAGAACAAAGTGTAATGAGGTTGGATCGCCAAGTGAAGATGTCGAATCGTCATGCGTTGCTTTTGGTCCTTTGTTGTTATATTCCTTTCCATGTTGACTACAGGTTTCCATGATGAGGATATAAAAGTGAAAAGAAATTATAGAGGGAATATTTAATAATCGGCACAATTTTCGACTGGCTAAAGATTAAACATGCCGATTGTAGGCATTACCTGAAGTACCGATTTTTTGGGACAATCCAGGGAAGTCTTTTAAGAACACTCGAACTTAATTAACTAGTGCCTTCACTTCTCGGCACTCTAAAGTTTTCCTAACATATTAGGAGCTGTGCAGCATGTTACAGCGTGATTCTCCGTCGTACAACGAACGTTCGCCAGCGCTGGGCCAGTATTGATGCCACTGCTGGCCCAGTACTGGCAATCGGTAATGGCTCAGCGCTTGGAGCCGTTACTGCGATATAAAAAGTCAGTATGCATTGCAAATAAAAGCCTAAATAATAATGCAGCTTTATTGTGACATGTTTATTACATTCCATATTTGGGATACGTCAATAATGTGCCAGTCGTCTGAAAAAATGGTGGGAATGGCAGCGATTTTGAAAAAAAGTCGAAAATTCAATCCATCAAAATCTCGAAAAGCAGCAGCAGCAGGAAAATTCAGTTTCCTGTTTCTTAGTAGCGATAGCCGAAAAATTATGCGTTAAAAACAGCGTGAAATAAACGAGGCAGCATCAAGTGTTCAAGAATCATTTAAAGACTAGTTTGTAAGGAGTATTTGGCAGAATATTTTGTTACAACCGATGCACGAAGACGAAAGTTATTACGACTCGAAAGTGGAAAAATAGTGTGTAAATAGTCCAATAGTGAGCTTCAGTTCTTCGTCGTACAACGTATCATTGAACGCCTGACAGTTCTGGGCAAGTACTGCTGCCAGTGCTGGGCCAGCACATACTGGACCAGTTGTACGAGTTGTAAGTTGCAGCCTATGAAATCATTTACAAACATGAGTAAGTTACATTTAAAAGAAATGGTGTAGATATGAGCCGTCCAATAGGATCTTTTTTCAAACCTTGACAATGGTGTATTTTTTATCTATCAGGCATCGTCCGAGGAATAAAATCTATCTTATTTAGCAATATTTATATTTTATTTTAAAAAAAAACAATATGCATCATAGAATTTTTTAAAATTTTCTTTTGTAGAAATAGCACTTGTAAGGATATAAAATCAGATTTTTGCTAAAATTTCGAGTGTGAAAATTTATAATATTTATATCAATTGAAAATTAAAACCAACGCTACGTTGAAGCTATTATTTCTTTAAAACAGATGATTTTTTTCATTTTTTAAACGATGCCTGACTGAGACAAGAATTTACCACCGACAAGAAAATGCTTTTATCTGGCGGCTAATATCTCCACTATGTTTGAAGTTTGTTTAAAAAGTATTTGAACACTGTTCAAAAAAATTACAAATTAAAAATTATTTTATACTGTCGAAATTTCGTTACATTATTACACTCATTGGTCTGAACATCACTATTTTATTGTTCACCTTTTTATTTTTCGTTTCTCTTTTTTAAATTTCAACGCTATCAGAACTCATGATGAACAGCAATACGATTTGTTTTTAATTCTGTCAAATTTCATCAATGCTAAATTTCGAATTGTTGACGGCAGCAGTGTAACATTTTTGCTGTCATTTTTCGGAAATAGTATGCGTCGGAAAAATGTGCTGATATTATTTGCAAAAGTCTAAAGACGCTTTAAATATATAAAAAGGATTTGGGATAGCAGAATTTTAAACGAAACATGTAAAGTGTTATGTTCGAAGGCAGCATTTCGATGAAAAAATCATTAAAAAATAATTTTTGAGAAAAATTTTGGTCGCAATCGGTTTTGTGAAAATTTCAAATGCATGATTAATTAAATACGATATGCAAATTAAATTATATTAAGATAAAATTTGAAATATTTAATTTTTTAAATTAAAAAAAATTTGTATACATTTTGAGTCAATTTTGCTTTGAAATTTTATGGAAAAAACATTCAAAATAAGTTGCTTGGCATCATAAAAATTTATAAATGCATAACAGAACATTTCGACACTGAAAATTCTTCAGTTAAACCATTGAAACATAATTTTATTCGAAAATATACATCTATAAATATTTTCTTCAACAAAAAAAATAATATCAAAATTATAATAAATACAAAAAAAAATTCATAGATAAAATCGACGAATAGCTTTCAAATTTTTTTTTAGCGCAAACATATCCAACAGTTAAATCTTCATATATGAATAGTGTTTATTAAAATTGAATATTAAATTGCATATTAGCATTCTATTTAGAAACATTTAAACAATTTTCGCTACACGGTTCACTCCATGCTAAGTTTTAATTAACCTTAGCAGCAGTCATCTGTCGAAAAAGTTTAAGGTCATTTAGCGGCCACCGAGGATCATTTTCATTAAAATCAATGCTATAAACCTTATTTTAATTAAAGCTTGCATCATACTCCTGCTTGATTTTGCTTCCGAAATCAGATAAACTCAATTTATCCACGATAATCTCCATTAGCTATCTAGAAAAAAATGCTAATTCAATCCGCATTCTTGCCGTTTTTAGTGGTTTAGTAGCATTTTGGTTGTATTATTCACCCAAATTGAATAAAACAATCATGACTTGATGGAATTTCGAGCTGAACGAGGGTGTTTAACAGCAGCTTTCGAGATTGACTATTCACCCTTGTTGGGATTGCAATAATGATTACGAAACAAGTAAACCTGGCTCAATCAATTCCCATCCCGAATACCGGAACTAACTGACTACGAAATCAACCTTGCCTTGGTCAAATTTGAATTTTCATCGCATTCAGATTATTGGCAAAAAAGACATTATTTTGGATTTAAAAAATGATACAAGTTAGTCCAGTTACAAAGCAGTCTTTTAAATGAATGTGTGACCGGTTTGATTGGATTCAAGCAGCAACAGATATTTTGAATCTCTGCTGTATTTATTTTCCAGCGTCAAACAAAAGACTAATTACATCCTCATCGTCTTTCACATTACACTAATGCGTTTGCGAAACATGGAAGATTTTCATGTTGATTAGCTTTACGATAAGGAAATCATAAATTTCAACCTTGACTGTGGTGTGTGGATATCATCAAAATGCATCTTGAAATTGGCAAAATTTTAAAGTAGTTGCTAATGACGTTGGCATGAACTCTATTTAATCGGATTGAATTCAACCTATCTAATTAAAAATAGATAGCAATCTGTTCGTTTAGCCGACGATCAAGTTAATTTAAATGTGATATAAACCTCTTAATTACATTAAATCGAGAATTGATATAGTTTTCGATTTGTACAGCACCGACAGAAATAAGTTCAAGGACACCAATTAAGCCAACAACATTCCAAACAAGATTTTTTTTCGTACTCACCTAATCGATGATAATTTTTCCACAAATACAGGAAACAAGCAATTATAATCGTTTCTACGAAATGCATATTCATACGAGTCAATGGAATAAATGTTGTGACATGGTCAAAACTTTAAAGCAGAAATGATTCAATAACAATGAATTTCAATTTGACTTGATTGAGCATTTCCGTATCATCGATAAAAGATACTTTGTGCCTACACTAGTGACGACTTTGCATGCAATTGTGGTCGGCAGTTGCCAAGGCGAATCCAAGACGATTTTAGTGGTTGTCGATAGTCTCATTGATTTCTTTTGCAGGCCATGAAAAATGAGTTGGATGGACTGCAGAAAGTATTTTCAAAACGGAAATATATTTTTTCCTTGGTTTTATTGGTACAAAAAGGCACTAAATTATGCAAAAATTGTAGCGTATGCATATGCTTTGTTCGACCGATTATTTATTTGGAATTTCGTGATCGAATAATTCGGGCAATTTGCCGTCTGAATTGTGGTGTAAGAAATTACTGTTGTTACTCAGTTTTATAAAAGCACATAGCAGCAGAATGCAAGCCTATAATTTGTATTTCCGATAAATCAAGCTGTCTTTCATACTAACAATGCCTTTCAAACAACTGTTGCTTTGGATTTTACTCTCATTAACTTAAAATTGCGAGAAACTTGATAAGAAATTTCATGTAGCCCTGAATGTTGTTACAAGAAAGACAAAGGAGTAAAGAGAGTACCTGAATATAATCAAATCCTTTCCTTGGTTTCAGCAAGGACAATCTTTTACAATGAAATTGCTGAAAATATTGAAGAGATGCTCAGGGAGTTTGGTGAATAATGGCACGTTTATGCTACAGTCTTTGGAAATTAATTTGAATATATGTTGAAAAATTATTTTTATTCAACTGCAAATTATATTGCTTCACCCTAGATGAAAACAATGCTGGTTAATTAACTTTTCAGCATATGGGAAGTGCTTGTAATCGTTCCGAAAATTCAAATTTTCAACATATTTTGCGGTGTTTTCGGAGAGAAGTTTGAATGCATGTGTGTATTTACGTACCGGATGGAGGTCAAAAAGTTCGCGGAATGGCAGGAAATGAGGTTAAAATATAACACAATCACTATTGAGCGTGTACATTTCAATTAAAATTAATGGAATGTCGTAAAAACTTCAACTAGATGTCGCTTTACTGTGAAGTGATCCTATACTGGGCACCGGGGCATAGTTATATACCGTGAAATCGTGAAGCAGATGCCCTAACTAGAGTTGGCACTGAGCTCCAGAATCATACACTAACACCCGATGTCGGCCATTCTCTAGCTCCCATAAAGCTAGGATTCAAGCAGCATTAAACAGAGGCTGAAAATAGGGCCTGGCTACTGAAAGAAACCAGAAGCATCTCGTCAATACGAGTCGTGAATTAGTAAGTTCCATCATATCTGTATTGTCGGAGGACTTTCTAATTGGCAGACAGACAGAACGACTTCTACCGGAGCTGCAGAACGGAAAAAGTTGAAGAACAGTCTAACATTTTCAATGCAATGCCCCGCACTATCCAAAAGACGAATGGAAACTCTAGAATCGCCCTTCCTGGATAGCCTCACGAAAGCAGCTAATTTAAATATCTATCTATCTACCTATCTAAAAGCTATCATACGAGAATCTAAATGGTTTTCTCTGGTTAGGTTCTAGTGCCCTCTCAATCTTCTATGATATCCACAATGCGCCTGTCGTGGTCTAAATGAGCCATTTCTTGATAAAGAGGGCTGCCACTATAACTTGGGCTGCCATCCGTCCGGGTTTCCCCGGATTTGTCCTAGTTTGGAACACGTCCGGGGAGCGTCCGGGCGGGGTTTAAATTGTAGTCCGGGTGCAACCCGGAAATGCCTGTTTAACAGCGATTTGCAAAATAAATTTCCAATGTTAAAAAAAGGTGAATATGACTGGGAGGCTTTCTGTACAATTTGTTCAACAAATATTTCGATCGCGAACAAAGGCGTTTCTGACATAAATGAACATTTGAACACACAGAAACACAAAACTAATATGAAACATCAAGCAGGATCTTCAAAAATATCTACATTTTCTACATGTCTTTCAATTCTCTGGATTGTACTTGCGCTCTCAATCGCGAAATCTTTTCGGGGTCAGAAGTAGCTAAAAAACATTCATGTAATCGTACTAAAGCTACAGCAATAGCTACAGGAGTTTTAAGTCCTTTGTCGATTGCCAAACTAAAAAATGACTTACAAAACATTCCGTTTATAAGCGCAGCTACTGATGCTAGCAACCATGGCAGTGAGAAACTGTTTCCTTTGGTAGTTCAATATTTCGATGTTAGAAATGAAGGAATCACTACGAAGCTCCTCGAAGTAGAGACCACAGTAAATGAAACTTCCGAGACCATTTCTGAATTGATCATAAACCAACTTCGAAAACATGATCTTTTGTCTAAGTGTGTAGCGTTCGGAGGAGATAACTGCAATACAAACTTTGGGGGAATAGAACGACAAGGAGTCAACAATGTCTTCTATAAGCTAAAAATAAAACTGAACCTTAACCTGGTTGGTGTTGGTTGCTCTGCACACGTTATTAACAACGCCATTCATCATGTATGTGACTTACTGCCAGTGGACGCTGAGACTATCGTCTTGAAAATTTACAATTATTTTTCTATATGCACAGTTCGAACCGAATCCCTCAAAGAGTTCTGTGAGACAGCTGATGTCGAATACAAACAGCTTCTATATCATTCCAAAACTAGGTGGCTTAGTCTGTTTCCTGCAATAGAAAGACTTCTGAAGCTCTTCACTCCACTGAAAGACTACTTCGAAAATATACAAAAACCGCCTGTCGTGATCAAATATTTTTTCCAAAATTCGCTGTCAGAGGCTTATTTGCTTCTAGTCCACTCCATTATGCATATCTTGCATAGCAAAATAGAAAAATTAGAAAAAAGCGACAATTCCGTCTTAGAAACTCGAAACATTCTTGGATCTATAACAAAAAGCCTAGACGATAGAATCAAAGAAAGCTTCGTGCCCTTGAGTATTAGAAGCATTTTAAACAAACACGACGAGAACATAAAACAAGAGTTCAAAAACCGTACTCTGAGTTTCTATATTGGAATAAAAACGTACATTGAAGATTGGAATCAGCCTCTTCAACAATTTGATAAATTTGACTGGATGTTTTTGCCGAATATAAATGAAAAGACTCAATGGGCTGTTATCGAAGATACTCTTGCATTTTTGAAAGACAAGAATGTAGCAATTAACGACACGAAATTGATAGATGAGTGGGTGAATTTAAAATCTTTTTGCCAAAATCTCAGCGCAGAAGATAAGCTTTCAAATGCTAATCAACAATGGTTACAATTCTTTAGAACATCAAATGCTCATTTATATTCAAAATTACTAAAAATAGCTCAATATTTTTTTTGCATCCCTGCGCATGATGCGCATGTTGAAAGAATATTTTCTCTCATGACGCAACAGTGGACAAAAGAAAGGAATGCATTGAATCCTGAAACAGTGTCGTCACTACTCAAAATTAAATTCAACTTCAGAGGCTATAAGGATTGCACCGAATTCTATAAATTTTTATTAACTAAGAAAGAAGTTCTCAATGCTATTGGTAAATCCGATAAATATAAACTATTATAACTTTGTGAATTTGATTTAATATTTAAGTTCTTTTAAAACTAAAGTAAATATTGTTAATTGTATGCAAAAATAAAAAGTTAAACAAGTTTTCATTTATTAACTGAGTAACTAATATTGGGTTTGTTTATCTTTTATTTAATACCTAAGAAGGTTAAAAAATAAAGCAAAATTACTCACTTGTCGTCACAACAACGATTAAACACACTATTTCATGCAACAAAAGAGACTTAAAATTAAAGTTTTCTTCTATCAAGTACGGAGTAAAATATATTTTAATCAAGATGTAAGTGAATGAAAAAAGTATTGAAATGTCCGGGGTGAAAGCTCCAAAATCCGGGGAACTTACGCTTCCGGTCCTGGGGGGCAGGTTTTAGAGATGGCAGCCCTAACTATAACCAACCAATTTTTCCGTGTCGGCCTCAAGGGTCGCACCCTGTGACTTTTTAGCGTCTGTGCAATCTTAAGAGCTGATTAGTTTTTGGGCAACTTTGGTCGGGTGTTTTTTTTGTTTTGACTCCACCAAGGTCATTTCTGTTATGCACTATATCTCGCGAACCAAACATAATATTTGCATCATTAAGGTGTCAATCGACGCGAATTAATATTTGAATGATTCAATCCAATTTTGAAAAAAATGTTGAAACGGTCTTTTAAGGTACCTACTGGTCCACTTTATAAATTTTGAAAAAATGGAATTTTTTTTTTGGCATTTTTCGAATCCTTAGAACTTAAAAAATGACTTCCAGAGAAATCTTTTCGAAATTCGAAAATTTAACATATAAATGGCGACTTTGAGCGTGTGCGTGTTTTCGGCTCTTTTTAGGTGTTCGATCAGCTGTCGGCCGCGTAGCGTCTCTTTTATTTCCCTTCTCTAAAATACCGGTTTCTTCTATATACATTTTTTCATTTTTCACAAAATGTTTTTCAGCGAAATGGAACAAAAATTTTAAACACGTTTTACGCAAAACAACGTTTTTTAACATGGCAGAGAGATAATCTCCGGATCTACTGAATCGATTTTCAAAAACTTTGATGCGTTTTATATGTTAGAGTATATTACACCGTAATCAACCAGCATATAAGCAAAAAATTGGAAGAAAAAAATTAGGCGTTAAAAAACTACGAAAAATGGTCAATTTTTGACACTTTTTTTCACAAGACCGTCATTTGTTTGATCTGTATTTTTTTTTTAAACGGTGGTGGATTACGGTGTAAGAGACCTTTCTTTTTGAAGTTCCATTAAAGTTTTTTGTTTCATATTTATCAATCCATAGATTTTATTTTAATGAAAAAACTGCTTAAAATTTGAAGAAGAAAAATATTTTTTCTCCAATCAAATATACATCTGTGGTTATCAACGCTTTTAATGGTGAAATGTATTCATGATGAAAATATCTTATCAAACAAAAGCAACGTTTATCGCAAAACAAATTCACACAAAAATTATACACCATTCATATTCACAATGAAACAAGGTTGATAAAAATAATATTACCTAATTTTTATGTGGTTTCTAAAAATGTCTCTTCTATCTAATTTGACCTTCTGCCAATCATTGCTTTTCGAAATCAAACGTTTCATGTTATCATCAAATAAAACGTTTTAGTTTTTAATTACTTTCTAAAAACATTCATCCATTTATATCCCTCCCCAATCCACCAAAAGCCTTACGTAATCAATGGACGCTCCCTAAGACGATATGAGTAATATCAACTCATTACAATTATTTACATGAGTTCTTATCACTATTATTACTCCAAAGTAGCATTATTTTCATAATTTTTATTGTGTTTAATATTTTTAATATCAATGTAAATATTACTGGGAAGTTGATGATGTGGACCTCAAGATTCGCACCTGTCGGCTTATTTATGAATAGTTTCATAATAAATTTTGGCGATTACATACTAAAAATATTTGAACGATGTATTGAGACGCTGAACAATTTGACACTTTCAGTTAACATGAGTTTCTTCAGAATATAAAGATAAGGATATGATTTTAAATTGCTATTAGGCATGACATGAGCATACACCGAACAGTTCATCTATTTAATATTGTAACAAATCGCTATTTACTCACAAGAACAACACGTTGCCACACTTTTAATTCCCTAATGCCAATCCAAGCAGGGATTACTGGAAAAACCTGAATTACATCACTTTTATCTTGAAATCATCTCATCTAATCGCGTACCTAGTGAGCAAATTAATCCACTGCCTCGTAACGCTGAAATTGAAATCCCACTTGAAAATCGCGCCATGCTGAATCCAAGGGTCCTAGAAATCTGTTTTTGTTGAATCAGATCAACTTAGCCAACATTACAAACGACAACATGAAGAAACGCTGTCGTAGAAATCCCCTCGGCCGTAAAAGTGCGTCAAAATCGCAACCACCTACCATCGTCGTTGTCCCGCCAAAGAAATGATGGCGATAAGCATTTCTTCGCCTGCTCCCAGTTGGACCGAACATACCCAACCGAATTGAGATGGCTTTCAATTTATTTAATTACGCGCAGTTCATTGAATTATGCAAATTCATTCATGACTTCTCCTACGACCTTAATTGATTGCGTAATGAATTGCGATTACAAATGAATAACCTGCACCAAAGGAGGCACGTCCAGAGTTCACTTCGTGCCCGACCGACTTGGCTGGTGCTCGGCTTGAAAGCCGGTTAACTAAGTAACGATTTCAATGTTTACCAACATTTTCACGAAAAAAATCCACAACAATGGAGATTATATCGATAGTAATTTTAATTCGAAAATTTCATAAATGAAACTCATAACTAGATATGCTTTATGAGATTTGCTGCCGAGTCATGATGTTTGTAATGAATGGAGCTTGCGGATTGAGCACAACAATTATGGAAATAATTCAGAAATTATTAAAGCTTGAAGGTGGATATATGCAATATTTATCAATTGTTATCTATATGACCTACTTAAATGTGTTTTTGCATTAGAAATCCGCTCATCTAAGCTGAAGCGCTTATTCAACGCATCTTACCAGAGCTGATTTTTGCAGCATTTCAAGCTTGCTTTTTTAGTTGAAAATACCCTTTCAATGTAAATCGTAAAAAATCGCTTCTTTTTATACTATGACATCCAGTTTCACTTAGTAAGATTCCCCATAAAATAAGTTATGCTCCAGCCCAATGAAAAATTAAAGCGAAATTGCTTTGCAACTTGTTGACGAACACTTAAATTTAATGTCAGACTCAGCAGTACAAAATACATTATTCTTTTCAGTAATAAAAAAATATATGTATAACAAAACGCACTCAATCAAACTCCAAAGTAATTTCGCGAGCCATCGTAAGTTAATTAGATGTTATCTCACATGTCTGACCGAGTCTTCGACGCTTATGTAAATCGTAAATTAATAGAAAAAAGTCTGGGTATTGACTTTTACGTGATTAGCGTATTTTTTCGATGTGCACGAAATAAATTAATTTCATAGAAAGTTTAATTTTTTCCTGCTCATATTGGGTTTAAATAGTGCCCGTCTTGAATTATACAAGTAGGAATATGGTTTTGTTCGAGAATACCGAAATTATAAAAAATAACCATTAAAATTATAAAAAATAACCATTTTCTTCAACTCATTAGGCAGGAACATCAGTCTGTAATATATCTTCGAAACTTCATCCGAAACAGATTATTGATAAATTTGAACGACTTTATATCAACGACGATATTTGATTTTTAACCATAACGAGAACCATCAGTGGATTTCTTTTCTGATGGTTAGTTTTTGAAATTGTTACTAAAACTACGAATCTAAATATTTTGAAACTATTCTCACTACGTCAACATTCACACTATCTGACTAGATATTTAAATCACAAAAATTCGTTAGCATGTTGTAACGTTGTTGCAACCATCATCATGTAAAAAGTAAAAGCCAATGATCCTTCCACTTCAAAATGTACACCAAACGATCTGTCGTTTAGAATGTACTTCGCTACAATAAGAATTTTCTGACCATCAAATCACTAGGAGCTGAACATGATTTTTGTGCGAAAATGTGATTTTTAACTTTTCAATAATTTTTTTGTTTAATTTTTCAATAATTCTCATCTTTCGTCAAATTGAAAACGATCCATTTCATGGAGAGGAAGGTTGACAGCACACACACGCACACACACACACATATATATATATATATATATATATGTATATATAGCGTCACTGTTGCCAATGTCCAAATAGCATGCACTTTGGATTAGGCTATCCTATGAACCTCACCGAAAAAGAAAAGTCTGTCGGTTAAGTCACTCAATTTCACACTAATTTTGAATTCAGACAATTTTCATTTTTATTTACAAAGAAGTTCGATAGTCTCCTTATACAATTTCCCCGTCAAGTTTGCAGATTTACGGATCAAATAAATAAATTTTCGAACTAAATTAACAAAATTTCTAAATAATCTATCTATCTATATAAATAAAAATGAATCGCCAAATGTGTTGCTAAGCGCAACATGAACATATTTTCCTTAAGGCACAAGGATGGTTCTTACGGAGAGAAAAATTTAAAAAAATTAAAAAAAAAATTTAAAAAAATTTAATTTTTATTTAATATTTTTTTTTTAAATTTTTAATTAATAAAACTAATTTTTTCTATTGGACTGCGACAGACCAATAACTTTTGACAGAACGAAGTCTGTCCGGGCAGCTAGTAAGCTATAAGAACAAACCAATCTCAAACGTTTTGGGTTTTTTGAAAACACTGTAGGATTCAGTTGTTTTATATTCTTCTGCAAGAAGCATTGCCTAAACAGATCATCCACTGAGTAAAAAATGAGCGAAGAACAGCTATCTGCTTTATACATCAATATCCGATAGTCTCCTTATACAATCTCCCCGCCAAGTTTGCTGATTCCCGGATCAAATAAATAAATTTTCGAACTAAATTAACAAAATTTCTAAATGCGATAAAGAAATTCCCCGATCCAATAGGCTTAATTTATATTAAATTAAAAACGTCCAATCGTGAAATTTCGCTACATTGAATTCGATGGTCATTTTCAGCTGAAAAAGGGATGTCGATTTGTAAGAGGTTTTTCAAAATGGTAATGGTGCCTATTTTGTTTTTGTTTTCGATCAAATGTGCGCTGAATTTTTCATGCCTACTTTTAATGCCTGCTACTAAAACATTTGAAGCTAAATTTTAAGGTGTACTTGGCAAGGATATTCAAAATAAAGTTGTTACAATAGAAGTCAATCTCAAGAGCAATAATCGATGTACAGTGTTTGGTTAGAACCGTAATTCAACGAAAATTGATAATATCCAAAAACTTGTTGAAAAGCAATTTTTAATGTTATCGCGAAAAAATGAATCCAGTGTCCAATCTTCGTTATTTTTTATAATCATCTTAAATCTACGAGTACTGAGAGCCAAATTTTCTGCGTACTCTGCGTCGAATTTTTTTCAAATCTTTTTTAGAACTTTTCCTAGGTGTTTAATTCCACGTATATTTTTCCTCGTAATTTATTCTTTAGACGTTTTTTTGGCATCAGGCGATTATGATGGCCAAACTAATACCTTGATTTCATTTTCCTCTTTAAAAGCTGCACAAAGTCAACTTCGATGTTTGGGATCATTATCCTCAACAAGGATCCACTCGTTATTATCGTTACCGTATAAACTGTTGCCGGACGGCAACAATCCTTTTTTATATAGTTCCAAAATTTTTGGAGCCGCCACGATTCCAGTAAAAACTAAAAGTTTTCCAAATCCTTGCGTAGAAAAATTATCATAAAAATGGACCTATCCAGGATGTTTGACGGTTCGCTCAATCCAAGGTTTGTGTTTTTTTCGGCACATACGTCTTATTGTACTCGTTAGCCAAAATGAAGATTCGTCTGTAAAGATTATTTTTGTCCAGTCACGATCCTTATTGGCTTGCAGTCTTTTTTCGATCTGCCTTATTGTTTTCGATATTGTGGCTCAGCTTGCGATATTCGCTTTGGTACATCAGTGTTGGATTGTATACAGGAACACGTTAATATTCTTTTCGCATAGCATTTCTCGTGCTTTTCTCAATAAAGTACTCGAATTTTTCTTTAGAATATTTCGGCCATCGTTAACGTCCTCTTCATTTTTCCTCTGCCAGGAAAATCTGTGTCAATTTCTTAACGAATGTCAATGACTTTTTTACGGTACTTTGAGGCAGCCTTATGAATCGTTTTTGGTCGCAAGAGATGGCAAACTAGAAATGCAGCTTCAAAATGAATTTTAAAAATATCCTACTAGTCCTATTAGTTGAGATTTTATGCCGACTTATAGTTTAGATACAGCGCTTGCATAGCGTTTGCATATTTTTGGCGACAGTAAGGTATTTGAAAATGGACTCAGTTTCAGCCAAACCACTGATTTTAAAATCAATTCAGGATACATCAGCAATTTTTCAATGCATCCATATCCTTTGCCATAGTTTAGCAAAATTTCGTTATAATTTCAAATTGAATGGATTGTAGTGAGGATTCTTTTAGTCAACCTAACTATTAGTGAGGAACATTTATTCACGAATTATTCATTTAAACTCGACTCCATCATCAGTCGAAACATAATCAAACACACTGCTTCTACCTTGATTCTCTACAAAGAATCCATACACAACTCCTAAAGAAATCTCCGTTCTTTGAGAAACCAAATGACCATCATCCAATCCACGTTGTTACATGGTAAAACAGCAAAAGCCCTGAACAGAAATACTTCCATGATTGCTTGCAACATTGTTGCATAACAAGAGGAAAATGCCATGTTCTGTGCACATAGACGTGGTTGAAGACGGAAAACCATCAAATAGAGACGTCACGTAGCTTCCTTTTTGTCCAGTTTTCGCACAACACCGATTCATGGCTCACATGCCACATAAGCTAGCCACTTCCTTCACATGTCCCGGCAAGGTAGCTCTTGCAGTCCGAACTGGGCCAATTATGGGCCGGTGTTGCGATTTTCATGTCAATTTCCACCGTGCACCATTACTTTGATTCGAAGCTGAAATTTCATCATGTTAAGTGCAGATATTCGAAATCATAATGGATTTTTCATGGATTTTATGTGTAATAATTCTCGTTATTTTTGGAAAGGTTTAGTTGTGGCCTTTCGAAGCGATAAAGTAAAATGTGAAATATTAATGTAACCTGGACTTAATATTAGTGAATTATTGCAATTTAAATCGCGCATTAATTCGCTGTGCTGAATATATTCGCTTTTGTAGATTGTCAATAATTATTTCATCGGCTTGAACTGATGCTTCAATCGAATTGATGTATGTAGTAACAATTTGATTATGATTGAATTGAGCTCGTTTTAATGGCAGTTTTACATCGAAATATATTTCTATAATGCCATTAGTAGAATGTATCTCAAATTGTTAAGTGGAAAGTTACATGATACATCATCTCAAATATCATCTATAAATATTTGAAATTAAATTTTGAATAAGTAATTTATTCAAAGTATACTAGAATGTTGAAGAAAATATTGCAACAAAGGGTTAGTATAATTTGCATGTTGATTACAAACTTAGCTGGAAGGCTCGAAAAGAGCTGAGAGAAAATTAAGTTGAAAAAAATAAAGTGAAGAAAAACTTACGAAAATAAATAATAAGCTGCTGAAAACAAGCCAATTTCGAACTTTTCTATTAAAGAAAAACAAGTTGGGTTTGTTGAAAAAACTGTAGGATTCAGTTGTTTTATATTCTTCTGCAAGAAGCATTGCATAAACAGATCATCCACTGAGTACAAAATTAGTGAAGAACGGATATCTGCTTTTTACACTAATATCCACTGAGACAAATGTTAAAACGTTCTAGATATAGTGCAAGTATACTGAATGGACATTCGTTTCAAGACACAGAGATCTCATTTGGCAGTATTGGAAGGGTCCTTACCGTTAATCGGTCTAGGCAAAAGTGCCTGGAAGATCAATGCAAAGAAAGTTGATTAAAATACGCAAGAAAATGGAAGCAGACGAACATATTTCAAGGACTATTGGATATTGTGAGTAAAAAATTTCGTTAAGCGCCCATGGGACGTTTTTTAGTGTGAAAGTTTCACTACCGCCACGTCAGATATCACCGTATGAGGACCCTAAAGGGAATGTCCCATGTGGTTTTTTTGAGAATTTCTCAATTGAGATCCATTAGAAAAAAGGTTAAAAATCTCCATGAACTAGTTCTGAATTTTTCCTAATTGATTTTGACCTTCCTAGAATTCTCTAGGTTGTCGTTATTTATATCCATTATTGGCATTCCTGAATGCTTACTTACATGAAGATGCGGCGACATATTTACACTCAGCCGCATTTTTATATGAATTGAATTGTGATTCGAACCGTGCACTCTAAGAATCGAAGCCTTCCCACTCATCTCACTCATCCCACTTGGGAGCATTTATTTATATTTTGCCCAAACGACACTTTGGTACTTCAAGTTCTCGAGGCAACAACCTACCCGAACAATAATCAGGCAAACTTCATTTAGAAATGACTGCATCAGTCCGCATCGAGCCACATAGGGATGGCGTAATGTATGCCTAATTGCGACTATCCCTTTCGCTTCCCTATGACTCTTTCGGCATTTCCAATCGAAACTCTAGTCAGGATGTATACGAAATCATGATACACTTCTTCATTCTTGGCATCATATAGTAGTTGTTCGTTAGAGAAATTCCAGGATCATTATAAAAAGTAATTTGGACACTTAATTTTGATACCAACGAAGTGATAATAAATCACCTGAAAAGTGGAGCCATTATTGTTCGACTTGCGGGCGGGGTAAGGTTAATTCGTTAATTCGTACAAAAAAGGCATGTTTTTGTGAACTGCGATGCCCCTCGTAACTTTGTGCTGGATCATTGAAATCAAAAAATCAAAGTTCATTCGTTAGATAATAGTTTCCCCCGGGTAACGCTGAGATTTTCACTTTTTTGGAACACTTTAAAGGGAAAAACCCCGATTTTTTGCGAAAAAAAAATCGACTAATTTGTTATTGTAAAATAAAAATTATTGACAAATTTGAAAAAGCGTTACCTCGTAAATTAATTACAGAGATAATGTTCAAAATTTCAAAAGGATCCGTGAGTAGTTTTGAAGTTATGAGGGGCACCGACTTTGAAAATGTGAGTTGTGGGGAAAACGCTTTAAAGTTTTGAACACTAAAAATCTGATATAAAACATTCATAAGCGAATTTTATCATAACTGCTAAATTCTTCAATTTTGCTCCAACTGACTTGAAAGTTTGATACAATGTTCTTGAGATATTATGCATTCAGCTAAAAAAAAGCCTTTTAATACCTGACTCCCCTCCTTAAAAACAATTCTAAGCAACAATCAATAAAAAAAAGGAAATTGAAATTGGGAGTTCTGATTCACCAGTGTAATAATCTTATTCGACGGTAGTCTAGTATTTCCAAAAAAAACTGAATCGGGAGAAAAGTTTTAAAAAAATAGACCAAAACTGTAATTAAGATGGATTTGTACTTAAATTCGAATCATTATTAAACGAAAAATACGACTACATATTTGAAAAACTGATTATTCTCTTTGAACTTAAAGTTTTCGCGCCTAAAAGAGACCCTCGTTATTTCTAAAACGGACGAAGAGTACAATAAGCTCTATATCTTATAACCTCCGAAATATGATTTAAAGCCAACTTTTCTGTCGAAAAGGAATCTTATGATGTGAATGAGCCTGAAGTAGAATTTGAGATCAATATAATCAACCAGAAATTAGGTTATCACTTAAGAAGGTTATGCGCTGCATAAATACATTAAAAGGACATGATCTTATTCGTAGAGTGTGGAATATTATGAACCCGCGTTTTTTTAATTACCAATATATTATTATTTCCTGTTAAATTTGTTAGATCAAATACATTGGGTAGCCAAGTGATGAGTATTAGATGCATTTGGGTGCTGTTTTTTTATCCAAATAATCTCGTGGACAAACTTAACTATTTCGTGTGGAAAATAATAATGATTTCCTATTTTCTGTTTTATTAGAAACGTTCTAAGTAAAATTTGTGGCCCACACAAGGAAAAATGTTGCAAAAAATTGATAATGTGAGATTATGTCATAAAAAATGAGGGCAGCTTATCTATTTGGGAGTGAAAAGGACGAAATACATTGCCGAAAAGCAACATACTTTGCTTGATCATCTTACTTATTAACTTCCCAGTATATGCGAAGTTCTTGTAATCGCCTCGAAAATCGAAATTGAAATTTTCAACATTTCTTTACGTTTTGAGGTCTATAGAGAAAGGGAGATGTATGTGTGTGTGTGTGTGTGTACGTACGTACGTACGTTCGTGGACACTTTTTTCTACGAGCATAACTCTCGTAAACAAAGTCGCATGGACTTCGTTGAGGTGTCAATCGAAGCGTCTTTGCAATCTTAAGAGCTGATTAGTTTTTGGAAAACTTCGGTCGGGGGGGGTTTGCTGTTTTGCCCGTTTGAAGGTCATTTCTGTCATGCGCTATATCTCGCGAACCAAACATACGATTTTTTTGAACAAGGTGTCAATCGACGCGTATTGACGTTTGTGTTATTCTATCAAATTTTTAAAAAAATTCTTGGAGCGGTTTTCAAATTTTTTAAAAAAAAGGGCAAAAAATTAGGGTTTTTTCAAAAACAATAAATTTTTAACCTTATTGTCAAGTTTTAGTAATCAATGTTTATAAAATTTATGTACTCCAAACCATGTTCGCAAAAACGTCATCAAAACTTTTTCTCATGATTACGTAAAAAAATAAATTAAAAATAAAAAATCGTTAAAAATCATCATGATTTTCAAGTTCATTTTTATCATTCACTATATCTCACGAACCAGATATAATATTTGCATCATTAAGGTGTCAGTTGACGTGTATTAACATCTTTGTGAAGTTTTTAACATTATAAAAATTCGTTTTAGCCGGTTTTTTAATTTATTAGAAGAAAATGCGAAAAATCATGGTTTTTTTCATAGAAAATATTTTTTAACTTGATTTGCACAGCACAGTGATCCAGTTTATAAAATGTATACATTCTTATCCGTTTTTGGAGAGAAACCGGCAAAATTTTATTCCATGATTATGAAAAAACTAAATTAAAAATAAAAAAATCATTCAAAGTTACCATGTAAAGAGGGTTCAAGGTTCATACGAGTGCTATTACTTTATATCTTTTATTCTAAAAAAATTGTTGTAAATTCAATCAAAGTTTTAAGATATTTGCATAATTTGAGCAGATTTTAATAGTTTTTAGTCTTTTAATTAAAAAAAATTGCTTAAATTTTGAAAACCAACAAAATTTTTCAACACCAAAAAGGCCCCCACCGATTGATCCGCGTGAATATTCACTCTGTCCTCATCGACCAAAAACCTTACATAATCAATGGACCCTCCCGTAGACGATATGATTCATATTAACTCATTCCTGTTACTATTACCTCTTATTGTTGTAATGTTGTTGATGTTTATGTAGATATTACTGGGAAGTTGACCGTGTGGACCTCAAGGGTCGCACCTCACGGCTTGTTTATTAAGGTACCAGTCCACTTTCAACCATTTTTCAAGCATTTGTTTCTCAGAAACTTTATTCTATAATGGCATTAATCTTTTTTTATAGTATTATTTCATATTTGAATAATACAAAAAAAATATAATTTTTATTTTTTATTTCTTATTCTTTTTCATAGAGGGCGCTGAAATTAAGCTCTGAAAAAATCGTTACTCCACGACAGACAGATAATCTATGGATTGGTAGATCTGAAACAAAATTTTTTACCGGGACTTCAAAACGCAGTGTCTCTTACACTGTAATCCACCACCGTTTTTAAAAAAATCAGTTAATAAAAAATGGCGGACTTGTCAAAACTCGACCGTTTTTTTCGTAGTTTTTTTAACGCCAAAAGGTTTTGCTAATATTCTGGTGGATTACGGTGTACTAATTTCTAACAAATAAAACACATTAAAGTTTTTGAAAATCGGTTCGGTAGATCCGGAGATTATCTGTATGTCATGTTAAAAAATGTTGTTTTGCCAAAAGCGTGTTGAAAGTTTTTGTTTCATTTTGCTAATAAATATCTTTTGAAAAATGAAAAGTCAGACATTTTTCAAAACCACGCCATTGATATGTAAAAGTCTAAATAAGCACTAAGTACAGGTAAAAAAAGCCGCAAGAATAATATATGAAGGACAAAGCGGTATTTTAGAGAAAGAGACGCTACGCGGCCGACAGCTGATCGAACACCTAAAAAGAGTCGAAAACGCGCACACACCATTTATATATTAAACTTTCGAATTTCGAAAAGATTTTTCTGGAAGTCATTTTTGAAGTTCTAGGGAATCAAAAAATGCAAAAAAAAAATTCAATTTTTTGAAATTTATAGAGTGGAGTGGAGTACCTTAAAAGAAGAAATTTGAACGACACAGGACGACTGTCCTGTATTCACATTGCATGATATGAACATTCAATCAAATACACATTGCAATTTGCATTGTATAAACATCTACTCATTCATAGGATTCACGGTTTTCGTAGCAAACATGTTGAGTGTCACATGTCAACACAACGATACGAGACCAAAATGCGCCAATGAGCTTTTATGGGAGCCCAGCGGATTGCAATTTATTACACGATGATATGGCTATTGCTGGTCTAGGAATGCGAATTAATCCAAAAAATCGATTTTTTTCTCTTACATTAAAATGTTTGAATTACTCTAAGAATACGCCAAAAAATGTTTTGCAGCGATATTCGTATTAGTTCTTGAGTTATCGTCCGTTATAGGCGGCGCGGCGTTCCCCAGTAAGTCGAGCGGACCTGCCGCGCGTCCCTGTCTACTTTTTCTCCGGCGCTATGGGCGGTTCTTTAATTGTGTATTCCTACCATATTCTTATAAATCTTAATAAGGAAATAGGATCTGGAATCGCTGACTAACGAGTAAGTTATAATAAAAACTAATAATCAATGGTTTTCATCTATTGCAAACTTTAAACGCGTTTTTCTCAAAGTAGTACTTTTCCAACTTTCGTACAAAGATATCAAAAAATATTGAACCGATCCGGCTCAAGATTATACCACATCTACAAAAGAGTATTATCTCCTCGTTGAACCTACCTGTAATTTTTTGTAATTTTCGGGAAATAATTTGGGTATTTTTGTTTAAAACGCGATTTTTTGGGAAAATAATCAATTTTTTTGTTTAATCTAAAATTAATGTAAATTTTGTTTTATGAATTTCATTGGTCAACCTATGAACTATACATCTCATTTACATATTTTTCTTCTTTTGAATGTTGCAGGATCGCCGGAAATAGCGTTAAGTTGTACGCGGTAATTTTTGAGGGATTTTTTTTTCATTCGCTCGCATAGCCGCCATTTTGTGTTGAAAAATTATAAAAAAAATATTTTCAAGTGATTTGAGACATTTACTTTAAGGATTTCATGTTTAAAATCTTCTGAATAATCAATACATGTTTTTTAAAATAATCTGAAATTAGCATTTCTAAAAAAAAAATGTATTTCCCTCCTTAAGTGTCCAGATAAATTAATTTTTTGGAAAATGTTACCATAAATTTATCAACTGGCAAATGTAAGATTTGACTGACTTGATGATACAAATTTTTGTTCTCAATCGCATTTTATAGGACGACTGATGAGGCTAACTACTTAAAACTTCAATATTAGTAATTGATTTTTTTAAAAACAAACATACTTAAAACTTGCCACCACTCACAAATCGACGCAACTGATTGATCGCTATTTAGATTATTTTCGAAATGAAGGATTAAGATATGTATTCTCAAAGTTGAAGATGCAATTTAAGGTGTCGCTTCAGTTAATTTTCACATCAAGAACACAGCATAAAAATGTTTCTAGGAAATGAAAATCGAAGATGAACACATCTGTGTCATGGTGAAGAGCATCTAAAATACTTATGAAAATTACAAAAGCCAAGAAAATTTCATCATCATGCACCTAAATCTAAGTAAATGATGGGCCGCTTCTCTATAATTTAATTAAGAGATGATGTTTACTTCCTTTAGTAAAACTTTCAGTAAAATATGTCAAGTTGTATAATATTTTTGATTTTCCTACATAAAGTACTATCTACCACAGCGAACTAGTTTAAGCATCACATTTTAACAAGTGCTGTCGAATACTCGTAAAACTTTCCATTGAAAAAAAACATCGTTGAATGCTACGCTTCCCAACGAAGCCTCATAACATTTACAATTATGATTTTTTTTTTCTCATTTCAAGAGATTCAGCACTTTTACATTCGTTGCACTGGCACTAGAGGCTCAATGAAAGTCCATGTGCACGTCATATTTTTCGATTATTTTAATTAGCTGAAGACATAACATCTTGATTGTACTCTCACTACTTTAAAGCAAACAACATGCAATAAAATACGAGCCCTAAACAAACAAAAGCAAGAAAAACGAAAACAAGTTCAACACCAAAATTAACAACTGACACTCAGTCGTTTACAAAAATAAAAGTGATAGTACCATATTTTGATTTGTTTCATAAAAACCACAAAATATGATAAAAACCAACAAACTTCATGAAAAACTTGTTCTCAAACAATACAAGATGTTTTCAATTCAACCATAACAGGGCTAATAAACTGTGAACATTTTATTCGTAAAAACAATAAGAAAATAGAAAAACTTTTTTTTTGAATAGCTTCAATAAAATTTTCACACTTTGAAGCCCGTTTTCACTTTGCAATCATCTTTAATTCACGAAAAAAAAATCAAGAAGTTTAATTCGCGGCTTGTTGAAAAGCGTGGAAATCGTTTTATAACCACGCATTCTTTTGTGACGTGCTTTCAGATGGAAGGATGACTCGTGCTTGATTGGAATGCCATTTGAAATGGAAACCTTAAAAGTAATAAATGATTATGCTCATTATGACACTTGGAAAGCGAATGGTCAAGTCGAGATGTCCCGAGATATACGGCCGCGAGTATAATTTGAGCTTAGAAATTTAATTTACACTTAGTGTTAGATGGTAATCGGCTTGCGCATGTGCTCAATTACAATCAGATGCTCAGAATGCACTGTGCAGAAGCACATCATGCAAACAAGAGATGTTAATTATATTTTCTGACTATAATATGATCGCGACACGGTGCATGCATAAGTGTATCTAATGTGGTAATCATTTCGGATAATCAAATGAAAGTATCTTTGCTGACCACAGCTTTGAAAATGATATTGCAATCCATCTGAGTAGTTGGAACGCAAGTGAAAAGTTCTGCTAAGCGCAGAAGATACTTACCTCACATCCTATCCAATGACACGTAGATTTGATGAAATTGTATCGTTGATCAGTCCGATTTTGCACTGAAAAGAGAAAAATAATCTTTGATTATTGAATTTACTGAATTATTTGGTCTTTTTAGGTACACTGGGCAAAAAAATGTCGTGAACACCAATCGAAGCTGATGGGTATCTGCTACTGTAAATTCAGCTGCATTCATTTATGGATTTGGATGTGTTTTTTTCTCTTAATAAAGCAATAAAATTTTGTTTGGTACAAAATGTCATTAGGATTTTCCATTTATAGTACAGTCAAATGGTAGTTTGACCGTGCATTTTGGGTAGGCAGAAATTTTTTTAATGCAATGCGTGAACAATGGTATAGATAGCTTACGTTCAAGTTTCAGGGGTCGCAGCTCCTGTCTTTTGGGCTCCATCTTCAAAACAAAAGAAGTTGGGGCAACCTCATATCTCCGAAACCATGGCTCCCACAAGAAAGTTGTGTATGGCAAACTTGCGTAGAATAAAATGTTTAGCAAGTTGTTCATACATCACTTTTACTTTGGGTCAATAATAAAAAAGTTACAAGCCAAAAACCACACACAAAAAGGGGGGAACATCTTTCGGGCGCCACAACTTCTTTGTTTCCCCTATTACCGCGAAATTCGTTCGAAAATAACTTTTAGACAGTTTTATCACCAAACGTTTGCGGTATTGCTTTTTGATCACTGTACCACGTCGGGTGTTATTGTGTCTCGAAGGGGGACAAGTCATAGGAAAAAAGCATTTTAGGACCAGATAAACAGGTGTTAAAATGCTTTTTTCCTATGACTTGCCCCCTTTGGGACACAATAACTTCTGATAGGGTGCAGTGATCGAAACAAGCAATTACGCAAACGTTTGGTGATAAAACTGCATAAAAGTTATTTTCGGACGAATTTCGCCGTAATAGGGGAAACAAAGAAGTTGTGGCGCGCTAAAAATTATCCCCCATTTTCAACGTCGTTTTTAACGTGTAACTCTTTTAATATTGACAGCACGTGAAAATGATGTATCTACAACTTACTGCAAATTAAATTTCACACAAGTTTGTCATATTAAACTTTTTTGTGGGAGCGGTGCTTTCCAAGATATGGGGCCGTCCCACTTTTTTGTTTGTTCTCAAGATGGCGCCAAGGGGATTGGAGCTGCCACCTCAGAAACTTCAATTTAAGCTCACATAAAGGCATACTACACATTTCAATTTAAAAAATTCTACTCACTAAAATGCTCCGTGAGTTTTCCAATGGAGGGTTTGCCAACGGAAGCCGATTATTCGGCCTAAAAATGCGTTTTTCACGTGAGTTTCCCCCCTTTGGGATGCAATAGCTCCCGTCAGTGTACAGCGATCAAAACGATCAATACCGCAAACGACTTGCGACGAAATTGCCTTAAAGTTATTTTCAATGTGGTTTGGGGTTAAAGTCAAAACAATGAAGCTGTGGCGCTCGAAAGATGTTCCCCCTTTTTTGGATGTCGTTTTGAGCTTGTAACTCTTTTATTGTTAAAATCACGTAAAAGTTATGTATGCATGACTTGCTGCAAATTAAATTCTTCACAAGTTTGCCTTTTAAGTTTTTTCGTGGGAGCCATGGTTTCGGAGATATGGGGGATGTCTCACTATTTTTTGTTTCCAAGAAGGAGCCCAGAGGATTGGGGCTGCGACCTCAGAAACTTGGATTTAAGCTCACAGTAAGACATACTACACATTGCGCCAAAAATCCGGCTGCCTTCCAAAATGCTCCGCGAGTTTCGCAACGGGGGGTTCGCCATCAAAAGCTGATTGTTTGGCCTAAAAACGGGATTTTTACGCGACTTTCTCCCCTTTGGGATGGAATAACTCCCGTTAATGTGCAGTGATTGGAACAATCAATACCGCAAACGATTTTTGACCTTAGAAAAGTATCCCAACGTGTTTCACGTTAAACGTGAAATTAAAAAAGTTGTGGCGCCCGAAAGTTGTTCCCCCCTTTTTGGGTACGGTTTTTGGATTGTATCTTTTTTATTATTGACACGACGTTATATATGGGCGACTTGCTAAAAATTATATTCTACGCAAGATTGCTATACACAAGTTTCTTGTGGAAGGGGGTGTCCCACTTTCTTTTGTTTTCAAGATGGAGCCCAAACGCAATCATCGGGGATCCCAGGAAGTTGAACTTAAGCTAATAATAGCATTCCACACGCATTGCAATAAAAAAATTCTGCCTTTTAAAAATGCACGGTAAACTCCCAATTGACTGTATTGAAGTAGTTTGAGAAAACATTTATTGCTTTAAACTTTGATTACTTATGGCACATGGCTTAGAGAGGTAGAAGGTATGAGTGCTTTCAAAATTTGAATCCATTTTAGTCCTTTGATAGCTACGAAAATGGAAGTCTCCGAGTCGGTTCGAGAATTAATAGTTAACCTACGAAGAGAGAAAAAAGTATACGCGAAATGGGCAAAATTGTAAGCAAAAATCCTTCTACCGTACATAAAATTATAAAACGGTTTGAAGAATTAGGATGAGCGGCCAGACACCTGCCAAAAAAATTCCGCCCATAAACGACAGATTTCAAAAATGATTCGGGAAAAACCGGATACAAATGCATTGACAATCGCGCAAAACTTGTTGCAGGATTATGGAGTAACAGTTACACCACAAACTATCCGTAACCATTTGCACAAAAGTGGCTTTCACGGCCGAGTCCCAAAGAGGAAGCCATTTATAAATAATCTTAATCGGAAACGCCGTCTTGAATTTACTAAGGAACGCCTCCTTCGTTCTGGGAGCGTGTTATTTTTTCGGACGAGAGCAAATTCAATTTATTTGGGTGCGACGGACGACAGAAAGTACGGTGGAAACCGAAGGAAGCCCTCAAACTCAAAAACCTCAGCCCTACGGTGAAGCACGGCGGAGGAAATATAATGGTATGGGAGTGTATGAGTGCTGGAGGAGTGGGTACCTTGATATTCTGAGCGACAATTTATTTGAGAGTGCCAGAAAATTAGGATGAGAGGAAACTTATGTTTTTTAACAAGATAACGACCCCAAGCATACTGCCCCAAAAGGTTCAAGAATGGTTACTTTACAGAGTAGATCGGCTTCTTAAAACCCTTTCACAATCACCAGACCCGATTCCCATTGAGCATTTGTGAGATGAAATTAATAGGAGAATTCGTAAACGTCCGCTAAAATCCTTGCAGGGTTTGAAAAGAGTCATCAACGAAGAAAGGGATCAAATTCCGGCAGAAATTGCAACGAAACTAGTTGGATCGATGCAAGCACGTCTCCTGGAAGTAATTAAAAACAAAGGTGGCCCAACATCGTTTTGAATTAAATTTAAACTTCATGTTTTTTAATTTAAAAATTACTACTTATATTGTGTTCACAGACTTTTTTGCAATATTTTCTAACCTTTTTTGATTTTCAAATACTTGGGAATTTTTCAAGCGTAAAAATATTAATGTTTAATTTTAGAAATATACTTTGTGCTTTTTATGATACAAAAAAAAATATGTTTTCTTTTGAAAATATTGCTCGTATGGCCCTTGTAGCGAATTCAGATCATTTGCTTATGAGTGTTCACGAACTTTTTTGCCGAGTGTATAGCTTTCTTAGACTCTGGCAATATCAAACAACTTTAGATTGTTTTTTTCTCGCAGTTACAGCTGAGCATCTTTACTTGAAAGTCATCAAGAAAAAATAACACTAGACTACATGACAACATTTAAACTGTGCCCACACACACACACACACACTAATACGTAATCCCCATAAAACATAAATTGCATCTTTGACGACGAACGTGACGGTTTTTGCCGTCACAACTGCCGCCGTCTCAAGTGGATATTCTGCATCTTCTGTGTAATATTTGCAATCCTAAAAAAACGACATATGGAAATGCACGAACAAAAAGATGGACTTGAAAGTGCTAGTACTTAAATGAAATACTCAAGGGTAGTACTATCATCATACAAGCCCACATTCTCAGGCCCAATGATTCATTGTGTGGTGTTTTCTTTTAAAGGTTTCACATTAAACTTAAAAAAAGATTTATAGGGAAAAACTTGAAACAGATTTATCACTTTAAGATCTTTAAGTAAAGTAATTTTTAGTAAAAATAAATTGATATTAAAAGTATTTTATAGGACATTGAAACCAAAGTAGTCTGGCTGAAGTTCACCCTTCTTGAATAGGATCATTTTTACTGTAATTTATTGTACTTGAGGATACAACTATGATGACTAGAAGCGTTTCTATTATTTGATATTTGCAAAAATCAACAATAAAATAATTGTCTAAACTATTTTTAAGATTATCGCTTCGTTGGAGAAGAATTATCTTTGAAATGGAGAAGCAAATCGGTATCTTTGGAAGATTTCCACCTCTCAACGACGATACAAAAAATGTTCATAGGATCATTTATAGAATTTTATCATTTAAAGGAGAACTTAACTGATAACGATTTAATTTTCAATTAATATTCAAAAAAACGGCATAAGGACTTATAAATAAATTGGCATGAGCAAGTAGATTTTTGTAGACTTAACGTAACCGTGAGTTATCTGAGGTATAAGCTAGAAAATTAAACAAAAACACTGAAATATCATAAATAGTCGAATATGCAAGAAGAAAATATTTGATCTTTATATCCATAATTAGGGTTAAAATCAAAGAGGATAATAATAAAAAAGTATTTGAAACTAACGATGAGAACCAAATAACGAAGAGAAGAAATACCTGAACGGAATTGTTTTTTCCTCAAACTGTATGAAAAAAAATACGAAGAGAGGCTGAAAAGTTCTCTGCCTACAATATAAAGAGAAATACGATCAGCTTACTAACTTTGTTTTTAGTTGAGCTGTTTCTTATCAATATAAAATGCAAGATCCAATAGTGTAAGATCCTTATGTTTTGGATAATATATTTCGAAACATCGCAATGTCCGAGAAATTATGGCACCTAAAAAATACTGACCGAAGGTTAAGTTGCCAAAAAAGTAAGACAATGTTTAATATTGTTTGAAGAAATATCTGCTGATTATGGAGACTCTTGGCCTTTATATTCGACAGTGAAACACGATATTCTGACGAGGACGAGAATAGTAGTAGTAGGACCGCCGAATTAAAATTTTTCGATCAGGCGAGGCTTTACGTATTAGTAAATGGCAGCAACTTAAAACAAGAGATTTTTTTTTCAATTTCTTTAATATATAATTAATGAGGGGTGTGGGTGTTTGTTTAGTGGTATTGAACTTCCGATAGGGATATCTGTCATTGTAGGTGTCAAATTTTGCTGTCATTTTGACATTATGTTAAATTTACTTTGGCAAATTACAATGCACAGATTTACACCTGAACAACGTTTCGAAATTGTGAAAATTTATTTCCAAAACTCGCCCTCCGTGTGCCAAACTGATAGAGCATTTCATTCAATTTATGATGCTCGTAATCGTTCATCTGACCAGGTCATACGCAATACGATGGAAAGATTTATTGCCCAATGTTCACTCAACACGAGCTTGTCTAGTGCGTACCGAGTCAACTATTACTGCTATAGGTGGCAGTGTGCCTGAGAATCCAAATTTATTGAAGTCTGTCTTTCTACTAAATGGAAAATTTTGAGGAAAGAACTTGTAGTAAATCCCTATAAGATTCAACTAGTGCAGCAATTGAAGCAAACTGGACCATTGTTTGCGTCGTACGTTCAGTGAATTTGTTGAGAATGAGTTGGTAGTTGAACCGCATTTTTACCGTAAAATCATTTTCAGCGATGAGGCTCATCTCTGCCTTAATGGGTTCGTAAATAAGCAAAATTGCTGTTTTTCGTGTGGGGATAATCCTGAAAAAACTTTGAAAGCCCCTTTACATCCAGTCACGGTAAAGTTCGGTTTGCATGCCGTCAGCATATTTTGTCAATTCTTTTTGAAATCTGAAGACGGAATCAACGATATTGTTAATGGCAGTCGCTACCGACAAATAATTTGTAATATTTTGAGCCCCAACATCAAATCCAATCGTCTGGGGCGCAAATGGTTCCAACAGGATGGCGCAACATGCCATGCAGCGCGTGAAACATTACTTTATTGGGCCGAACCCAAGAAGAGATGGACCCGTGAACTCGTAACCCAGATCATTCGATTTGACTCCATCGGATCATTATTCGTCACTTATCTATTTTGATAAACCAGCAACTATTGATGACTTGGAAGCCAACATTCGACGCGTAATTGGTGAAACAAGATCCCCTCTGCTGGAAAAATTAGTGAAAAATTAAACCGACAGGATGGCCTTTCTAAGACGCAGTCGCGTTTTCATATGCCGAAAGTTCTTTTTAAACACTAAAAACCTATGAAATTTCCAATCCAAAAAATTGGCGATTCTAATAATTTATCTGTTTTTTATGAAAAACTATGTTTCTAAAAATAACGACATGAAATTTTGGTCAATTTTCTTCGTTTGCATAACGAACATTGTCATATTAACATCAATTAAAATTAGAAATCTTCTTGAATTTTAATTTGGGTATTAAAAAGAAGCTAATTTTCGATCCACCGTCAAAGCTTCGTAGCACCTTTGTCCAATTCAAACGACTCATTTAAGGGGGAAGTACCTTTAGAGGCTGAAAAAGGTATTTTTGCAACTGATTTGTGGGGAAATGGAGACAGTTCTTATAAAATCAGTATAATATTTATTTTAGGCGATGTTTGAGGTTGAAAAAAACATATTCTACAAAAGTGAAAGTATAAAATTAACAAATTTTTCAAGGATCTTGAAAGCCATGTCGTCGCTGACATCGTAAATTGCGTAAGCGATGCTGGCTGCAATTTTCATTTGAAATCAACAAACCAAACATTTTCTTACTCGAGAGGGTTTTTTTTAGTAGATAGACTAAAATATTTGCGAAATTCGAAAATTAACCCTTCAAAACAGGCTCAAAAAAAATTACGATTTTGACGAAAAATTTCGTTGTACTTCCAGTCAAAAATAGTCCCAAAATAATTTGTTTTTTTAAATCTTTAGTCTATATAGAACAGTTTTTTATGCTTTTTAAAATGAATGCTAGATGATGAAAATCGATTCACTAGTCACGCAATGTTAAAAAACATGGTTTCGAGAAAAGATCGTTTAAAGTTTGTGGTCAAGAGCTATGCGGGCTCGGCGCCAGGCACTTCCGGGATGCATCTCTTCCACAATTTTGAAAATTAGCTTTTCAAACTTTGACATGATATTCTTAGGCGATATATCTATCGATTAAAACAATTAAAAAAATCAATTTTTTGGAGTGTCTAAAGGTACTTCCCCCCTTAAGATCGTTTCATTTATACTGTAGCAATGGAAATCTTCTGTTCAAGCGATATTTCGATGTGTTGTGGTTGTGCTTGAAATGCTAATCAACCAAGCAAACTTTATAATTATCCTCGAAATCATGACTTCCGCTCATCATAAACTCATCTTTGATGAGCACACTTTACAAGAAGTGACTGCATATATACTAACAGACTTTTACCTGATGTCGTCTCATGTCAACCGAACCAGTAAAAGTATAGTATTTTCAAGTATGCAATACACTCGAAATGCATTTAGAGCTGCCGGTCCATCAATGGCGAACATTAACTCATCCTAAATACATAATGAAGATTTAGAACATAAATCTATTGTGAGTATCGAAAGTAAATTCACTTGAAAAGCAGCTAATGAGCAATCCTCAACCTTAATTCGTTATTTACCATACACACATCCAAGTATCTGATGCTATTGAGCCACACTTAACACACAATCTATCTTCGGCTAAGCCTGACAGATATCCAAGCATTGGATTTTTTTTCAAAGAATGCCGAATAGAGAAGTTTCGGACGATTGAGTGTGTTTTCTCAAGCCACAAGAATAATAATTATCCGAGTTTAGACTTTCACCGAAAATACTGTCGCGAGTACCCCCAAAAATAAGCTTTGATGATTACATAGCGAAAACGCTACAATTTTATTGAGCCTACTTGGCGACATCAAGATTCAATTGGACAAGAGGAGAAATTCGGTACGTTTTGAGGTAGGTTTTGAAGAAGACAGCTCAGTATACAAAAAGATGCATAACGAATCATGTCTTTAAAAAACAAACAACAGTTTTAAATTGTTTTTAAACGGACGGTCGTCTTTGATAGAAGTACCCTCAGAAGTTCGCAACACTTGTCGAAAATTTCGGCTACTGGAATTTTCGATGCCCGAGGTTCTTGCATCTTCTCAAAGTCATGTTCTTAATTTGCATATCTCAAACATCTCACCTTTGCTTTCGGGGTCCATGCTTAATTTAATCAAGGCGATTTTAAAGCTTTTTTTTTGCCAGTTGACTCAATTTTCCAAGACATTCAGGTTTGGTTGGTGATGGCCGAAAAGTGTCGTCTTGGCGGCCGCTTGCGTGGCCCTTAAAATTAATCAAAAGCCCATAAATAAACTCGGATGGCATGTTGGCCTCCGCAACGATGATGCGCACAGGGTTACAAAACCAACGGCGTGCTGCAATCACTTAAATTGATCAAACCGGCCAACATTTTGATATTGAGGTGATTTAACACTCCTTAAGTGGACGGACGGGATTACATGCTATTATGCCGTTGTCGGTCGCAACGAAGGCGACACCTATTAATTTGTTGGCTCTTAATGGTCGCCTCTTAATGTCCATACTCATGTGCAATAAGTGTCAACGTAATCAGGATTGTGTGCAGTGCAACATTGTTGTGGAGCTAGGGTTGGTTAGCTGATAATGGGCTACCATCACAAAGTCTTTTGAAAATTTCATTTGGACAGAGGTCTAAAGATCCGATTCCACATATGGAGAAAAATATCTCCACCATTCGCCTTTACATAAGCACATGAACTGCATTCTAAAAGGAACCTACGAAATTCGTTGTCCTTCGTAAGTAATCTAACTTCAAACAATAATAATATAATGCCAAACCGGAGAGTCCAGCATTTGAACTTTGAATTTCGAAAAGTGTTGGACGCTCGGCAACCTTCCGATCACTTATTAAGTATCAAACGATGAAACTTTGATAGGGCGTAGCTACCTTGATGACTTAAATTCATTCAAGTATGTCGGGAAAATAAATCTGATTGCAAAATCGATACTTACATCGATCTGGTCGCAGCCTATTCTTCAGAACCACGTATGGCTCAATCTGACATTATCTCTATATGGAGATGGCCAATGTCCTTGGATGTGAATCAACACTTAGACTGCTTAAATACAGAGTTGTTTTGTAAATTTGGACCATTAACATTTCCATACACCCACAGTATTTTCTGAATAGCATTTACTGGAACGATGTGGTAAATGCATGACTAACTTTTAGTTAAATCGAAACAAATTTTCTCGTAATAATTTAAATGAATTCCGATGACTTTGATCTGGACTAAGTGTTGGTTGATTTGTAGAAAACTGAAAAATGTTAGCAGCAAGAAAAACAGGAAATTCCTTTTTTAATAAAGTTAGTGGAATATGTCATTTTTTAACCAGGAAGATATAGTTTACAATATACTACCGGCTTATACCATATTTGAATAGTATATTTTATTTGAAGAATATATCATAGAACGGACATAAATCTGTTGCTTGGAAGTTCGATATATTCACTGATAGACTGATAGTGATTTTATATTTACTTCATAAATGTTAAGTGCATCTACCATCATTTATTATCTCTGGTAGCTGTTTTTGCGTGGGCTTGATCTGCACAGACGATAAAATCAGAAAAAAACAATCCAATTTCCGATGGCATTCCAGAAAATTTTTTGATGTAAAAATAATTTACGCACTGTTAACAATACACAGCTGGTCAAAGAAATAGGTGTGAGTAAAAATTCGATCATTTATCACGAAATTTTCATTATAAGGAATTTCGTCTCAGCTGAATTCATTACAGTTGCTTATTAACTAAACTCTAAAGCAAAAAAAAAACCAAAAGAAGTAAATTAAAAGCTTTTAATTCCAATTATGATCCCAATTATTTTATTTCACATGGTCAATGAAATAGGTGTGTAGTACAAAAAATATTAATATTTTAATTTATTTCATAATTTCTTTTTGGGAAATTTAATTTCCTTCCTAGCCCAGTACTCGAAATAGCCTTTGTTATTTTTCAAAACTTTTTCAATTCTCCGCGGCATGGATTCAATTAACTGTTGGTATGTAGATATGGAATACCATTCCTTCTGGACTGCTTACCACAATTAGTCCTTATTTGTGTAATATTGGCCCGCTAATTTTCGTTTTAGTTCTCAATAGGATTGAGGTCTGAAGATTGACGGGGCCATGGGATTACAGAGACGTTTTGATCACGAAGTCAACTTTTTTACAGGATTGAAGAGTGCTTCGGATCGTTATCTTGTTGAAAATGCTATCTTAGAGGCATATTTTTCTCAGCATACGGGAGCATGATATCCTCTAAGATTGCCTTGTATTCCAATCTGGTCATGATATCATTTATGCGATAGATAAGGACACCATACTACAAAATAACAACCCCAAACCATAATATTTCACCACCATGCTTAACGGTTTTTTTTCATGAAATTTCTTCGTTGTTAACCCATCCACAAGCCTAACCGTGGTCGTGCTGTCTGGTGACGGATGGTAAATGACAGCACCTGAAGAGGATACCATTCGTCACCCCGAAACCACGCTTCCCATTAAATTAATTAGGGAACCGGCCTATAATCTGGAACAAAAAGAACCTCCATTAATGTGCAATAATAGTGTTAGTGACTTGCTAACCAAAAAGCACACTAGAAAACGACTAGACTAGGAGGTTCTAACCCATGCTAAACTGAATAATATTAAAAATGATTAAAATTAAGTCACTTCGAAGAAAATTTCCATTGAACCTATAATTTAACTGTAAATTTTCCTTTTATTACGTACACACCTATTCTGCTGACCAGCTAGAAAAACATTTCTAGACTACTTTATGTAGCACATGCTAGAATTGAAGTAAGTTTGCATATGATTCACATAAAAATTGTGAGAGAGACGTAAATGTATCCTTCTCCTGCAATTTGATCGACATTGAGATACGATCGACTTCATTTAGAAGCAAAATTAATAAAGAAACGGCTTACACTTATTTCTTTGACCTGCTGTGTATATAATTGAAACCCAATTCATGTAAAAATCATATGATTGTCACAAAAGTTAGTCTTGATACGCTGAGAATATGAAAAAAAAAGTCTAATCTAAGTCTACTGAAACGGTAGTCGTTACCTGTTTATTTGCTTTAAATCTTTTGCCAATTAAATTTCCTTCATCGACGTCAAAGCAGCCAAAAATAGTCAAAAATTGTAGTTGAGCCATAGGATTTTCGGGGAAATAATATTCTATCAACATAAAATGTAGGTTGAATTTTACACTATTTAATTTGAATATCAAATTTTAGAAAACTTTAATATTTTCAAAATAAATCTGTTCCGAAACACTTATCACAATAAAACGCTAAAAACTGTATCATGGACTTTATGCGAACCGTTCCACTAATATTTGCATATTTCTGTTGTTTTTTTTTTTTGATATTCTGCGGTCTAGAACCCAAAATATGGGTCCATCAACGAAATAACAGAGCATATGGGAAACCATGCATAACGTTCATACGCAAATATGTATGTATACGCAAAAACGCTACTGTGATTTTCAAGCTTTCAACGCACGTATCTATTTTCATGATGTATCTTTCAATACTCGGTTCGACCACATTTGAACAATAAAAAAACAGAATTGAATAGACGATTAGGCCTGATGATGACCGACAGTCATTGACCTGAAATTTTAAGCACTTTTTTTCTTTCTTTTGCGGAGGCTTAGCTAGCTAGCTTAGGTTAGCCTAGCCCAGCCCAGCCCATCCCCACTATCACCATAAACTTAGTCTCGAGCCAATATGAAGTTTGTTTACACGCTCAACCCGAACTGATATCGGAGTCATGAATAATTATAATCAATCGACTATTCCACGTATATGGGGGATATGCAGATATTTGATAGCTGTACACATCGGACGAACTATATGGTCGTGAAAAAATAGTAAAAATGCCTAGAATATTATTTGTGGCTTTTATTTAATTGAGAGCGAAAGACTAGGCTTTGTGTGCGGTTACCGCAACAAAGCGAGGGCATGCTTGATGAGGTCCGATGCCGTCCATAAATGGATTACTCGTAGGGCTTTGGGAAATAATTTTATTGGAAGCTTTATGTTAACGTGAGATTAGCGGCGAAAAAACCTGTTGAATGACCACTATTACAATAATTGCGATTGTATCGCATAATGGCCTAGAGTGGAGGTTATCCAAATAAGCTGGAGGTCTAATTGGTTTGTGGTTGATGACGATCATAATTAAGACGTGCATCGGCAAATAACTTAATTCCATTTAATTTTTTTCGGTGGAGAATCATAATAGGATGTTATTGTGAAATTTGTACGCATTGATCCGTTCATGGAACTTGGTTGGAATTGTTCATGAGGACATGCATGCAAGCAACATTGGAGATGCTCTGTTGAATTTGGAAGACAATTTGGTAAAATTTTTGCAAGGTTCCTGTGCATAAACATGTATTTTACCATATGGTCATTTCGTGTCGCAAAGATACAAATTATAACTTTATGTGGCTCTGACTTCAATTTCCCACCCAATCATCGAAATGTCGCCAACATGCACTACCTCTCAAGACTAAATTTTGAAACTTTCTCCGTCCCGTCCGCCCAACAATTTTCAGCGTATCCATCCAAAATTTAGGGCAAATACCCAAAATTCTTCAAATATTCTCACATCACTGTCAACGCGCAGAATTTGATGAAGCACTCTCATGTGCAGTGATGGAAGCATAGGTTCAAACCAGGCCACTTTGGGACACGCATAATATTGGCGCCCCAAACAACACCTGCGACATCTTCGCATAATTGCTGTGCATTAGATGTCTTCGTCGTTGGTATGGAATTTATGAAACCATGTCATGTACGATTGCGTGCCAGTAAAAACATACATGACAATTAAATCGTTCAAGTGCAGAACGTGCAAATGTCCGTCCGCCCGGGGAGAATTGGACTTCAGGCAAACCGTGGGCGCGCACCTTCTTGCGCCAATAACTCTTCGTAATGTGGTATTCAATTAAACCATCGTCATCATCCGCACACTCGACATGATTTACTAATGCAACAACACAAACATATCTTGGCCATGATTCATTTTTATCTTTGCGATCCTTTTGGCACGAAAATAATCACGAATTTGTGTGTTATGACTACGCCTACCCAATTGGGGTTGCGCTTCTGTGGACATTGGCATAATAGATGGCACCTCATTGTATGCGGATTAGCATCATTATGTCGATTGCAAATTTTATTCTCATTTGTCACTAATGAAAATAATTGGCAAGCTTTATCTATCGCAACATGAGATACATTTTGCCAAAACCAAAATTGTTTGATGTATGGTCGGAATTGTTGCAATGTGTGTGACAATCGTCAACTATCCGCAAAATTGTTTCATTGATGCACAAAGATTCTGGCTGACCAAAAAGATTTACCCGTTTCATGATCTCTAAAATTAGCAAATGAATTAGTCAGTGGTGACTTTATTGTAAAAGATTATTTAGTATTGTGAAATTTGCATTAATATTTATGAAGATTCCGCACCGGTTTTGCTCATGAAATTACGGAAAATAAAAAAAAATGTGGTCTAAGTGCGACCCTTGAGGCCCACACGACTAACTTCCCAGTGGAGTGAATAAAAAGCTATAATTTGCTTTTATTATTAATTACTATTATAAATAATTAATATTATTAAACACTATTATTCTAAATTAATATAATTAATATTATTATTTTTATCAATTTTTTATCTAACCATAAAAGCTTTGGTAGAGGAAGACGTCTCCACCAGCTGGTCATCCTCTACCAAAGCCTTGGCAACCTTGTCCTCTTCGTCCTCATCACCCTTCTTGTCCTCCATCTCGGCCTCGGAATCCACAACTATTATTGAGGGTATTTAATTATTGTTTAAAATAATCATTCGTTATTAAGAATGTTTGACCGTTACTGAATAATTATAATTGAATTTATATATACAATATCAGATTATAACTAATATTATTTGATTGTTATTAACAATATTAAATTATTTATAACAATATTCAATTATTAACTGCATTTGCGTCTCTACTCCCATTCACGCAAACCTGATAATATAAGTTTGCAATTTTATAAATTAATCTTTTTTTTTTAAATAACATTTTTTACAAATTTGATCACAATTTTGCTAAAACGCACAATAATAACAACATTACTATGACGGTATTTGGTATCTGCACGAATTAATAGTGCGTATCAACAGTTTAAAAATAAGCAATTTTTAGTCGTTTTTTCAGTTTTTTCATCCTAAATAAAAAACGGCCCAACCGATTTTGCTGAAAAGTCATTCAGTTCTAAGTTACGTAATTACGCGTCGTTTAAAACCGGTCCCACGTCAATCCGATCTTTGGTTCTTGAGATAATCGAGACGAAAAATAATTCCGAACGCACATACGTACATCCGCACATACGTACATACACACTCACAGACATCTCTCTAAAAACGATGGATTTGGATTCTAGAGCCCTTAAAACGTGGAGATATGTCAAAATTTGGGATTCGCAAAATCGACCCCATTACAATAACTTCCCATAGGGAACTGGGAAGTTAAAAATTTTAAAAGACTTCAAATTTCGTGGTAGTGCAAATGAATTATCATCAGCATTGATTCTGATGAATAAAAATGTGGTCTAAGTGTGACCCTTGAGGCCCACACGACAAACTTCCCAGTGGGGTGAATAAAATGCTATAATTTGCTTTTATTAATAATTACTATTATTAAACATTATTATTCTAAATTAATATAAATACTGTTATTATTTTTATCAATTTTTTATCTAACCATAAAAGCTTTGGTAGAAGAAGACGTCTCCACCACCTGGTCATCCTCTACCAAAGCCTCGGCAAACTCGTCCTCTTCGTCCTCGTCATCCTTCTTGTCCTCAACTTCGTTCTCCATCTCGGCCTCGGAATCCACAATTATTATTAAGGGTATTTATTTATTTTTTACAATAATCATTCGTTATTAAGAATGTTTGACGGTTACTGAATAATTATAATTGATTTTATATATACAATATCAGATTATAACTAATATTATTTGACTGTTACTAACAATATTAAATTATTTATAACAATATCAAATTATTAACTGCATTAGCGTCTCTACTCCCATTCACCCAAACCTGATAATATAAGTTTGGACTTTTATAAATTAATCTTTTTTTTAAATAACATTTTTTACAAATTTGATCACAATTTTGCTAAAACGCACAATAATAACAACATTACTATGAAGGTATTTGGCATCTGCATGAATTAATAGTGTGTATCAACAATTTAAAAATAATTAATTTTTAGTCGCTTTTTCAGTTTTTCCATCCTAAATAAAAAACGGCCCAACCGATTTTGCTGAAAAGTCATTCAGTTCTAAGTTACGTAATTACGCGTCGTTAAAAACCGGTCCCACGTCAATCCGATCTTTGGTTCTTGAGATAATCGAGACGAAAAATTATTCCGAACGCACATACGTACATACGCACATCCGCACATACGCACATACGTACATACACACTCACAGACATCTCTCTCAAAACGATGGATTTGGATTCTAGAGACCTTAAAACGTGGAGATATGTCAAAATTTGGGATTCGCAAAATCGACCCCATTACAATAACTTCCCATAGGGAACTGGGAAGTTAATAAATAAAATCAACAGCCTGGTCTAGCTTTCGATAAAAATATTAATAAAAAGAAAAAAAATATTCAATGTTTGTTCATACTAAACTAAAGTTCACTTCATACGCACTGCCAGCCATACAAACATCATTATTGGTCGCTCGTGGACGCAACGGTGGCTGCATGAAACGAATCACAGCTATCATCTCAAGTCATCTCCACCAGTATGCAAATCACCAGCCAATTGTACCGACGGCAATTGAAGTAATAATCATCATAAGGTCAAAATTGAAGCTTTGTATATTTCTATAATCCGTCTCAAATCTCCATTGTTTTGACTGGACTATGAGATTCATTTAACATTTCGATTTATAACTATTTTTATAGGTGAATAGGCTAGAACCAATTCCAATATGTGAGTCTGAGGTTCAATCTCTAATAACGACGACTTCACATATCACACGACGATCCCAGTCGAAATAAAGATGCCTTTCCAAAGAGAGAAAAAACCACTAGAAATGAGACACCAAATAATAAGACACCAAATAATGGATCTCCTATAATTTTGCGTGTATGTGTGTGAGGCCTATGGGATCAACGTGGGTCGCATCTCCAACTTCACCTAAATGTTTGATTTCGCATCAGATATTCTTGGCGAGCAAAGCCTTATGAGCTTCATATCAGATATTCCTGATCTAGTCTTGGAAATTCCTCTACGATAAAAACAGGCATGCAGTCTTTATCTTTATCGGGCATGCCCGGACAGGTCCTGATCATGTTCGGGTGAATTTTTCTGGTCGGGTAGTATTAAATTATTAATAGTTGCTGAAAGTTAAAATTGTTCATTTATTGGATACAACAATATTTGGTAATTTGATGAATTGGAATTTGAAGATTCAAATTTCTGTTGGAACTACTTTAAAATTTATTGAAAAACACTCTAAAAATATTGGTTGCCGCTTAATCGGATTTCACAATTTAAATAAAAATATAATAAATTTGCATCGCCATTAATGAAAGAATCATGAGAATTCTGTACTTCCTATATACTTAATCGTTTTCCAGAGTGTTTATGTCATTTATGTTTTGCCCTCAAAATGACCTAGGATAAGGAAATCTCTAAAGGTCACAAAGTAAAAAAAAACATTTTTGAAAAGAAAATTCCTATTTCGAGGAAATTTTTTTGAAAAAAATTATCGTCACTAATCTTTTCGCTATAAAACAAGGCATGTAATCAACCTCCCAGGTAAATAGATGGCAAGATATTGTCGAGTTTTCGGAAAATACCTACATATTTAATAATTTACTCATTTCAAGATTCTTTGAAGTTGCTGTAAATCCTTCACGCAGATTTCAGTGTATACTTTTATTTGAAGTCTTTTAACCATTACTCATTGCCATGTCAATATCTTTTAAAGATTGAATATCGATTCCAACCACCGTACCATCAACACATACAAATTTATACTCAGCAACCAGTACAATGACCACATTATTCTATCTAATTCCTCGTTTCTTGCATCTTTACTGATAATTTTGAAATCTTAATCGCTAAAAATCGATCAAATTGCAACTAGGACTTGCAGCATTCAATTCAAATCCCGGAAGTTTAATTAACGCACGTTCAACAAACACTCGCGTTACACATTAGGAGCAATGAAGAACATACAGAGAAAGAAAACACAACTAAGAAATGTTGTACACAAAACCGCAAACTTAAGAGGAGTTCAATTTTGCTCCTCTCGGTTAAGTTTTCACCAACAATAAACATTTTCTTATGGCGTTTGACGCACTATCATACATATCAGGCAGCCAGGCTTGGGCCAAGACGTGGTGGAAATTGAAAACCGTATCCACATCTTCCGCAATCTAAGATGTCAGAAACAGTAAGTGTCTAGCCAAGATACGCTTTCGCAGTTATCTGTTCTCCAATAGGCAGGATGGATGGATATGATGATCGATTGGGTTCGATCGGGTGACGACAAGACTCCGGTTGGGTTTGAGCCAATGGTGAAGGGTGAAAGATTCAAAGGAAAAATGTAACGTTAACGCTAACCGCGTCGGCGACATAGATCTTAACAGCTGCCCTCTTGCACCCCAAAGAAACTCATTGGGCCGTGAAGATTTCAATCTTGGGTCAGATGACAAAACGCATCTCGAGTTTCGTCACTGGTATCGTTGTTATGCTGGAACCGCAACGCGTGTTGAAAATATGCAACCCAGTTTCATGGAAGACGATCTTATTTGGCGTTTAAATTGCACAGTAACCATTGAAATCAAAGCTGATCTCTGTAATGGACATACATTAGAGAGTTTGCCGAAAAAACTACACTTTAATAGCAACAGAAAATATGAAGCTATTGATACATAATTCGTTATTCTATGTGAATCTATTCTATTGAATATACCAGCCTACAGCACAAGTCCGTTCGTATCTTGATTGATGAGATGCCAATTCATCTCATTCACCAAACCAACTTTGGGTCCAATCCTAATTCTAGAAAATAAAAGGGACAAGCTTCCAAACATTTTATTTATCAAAAAGAAAACTTTGCTCTGAATATTATGTAATACATATTATTTATCAGTTAACGAATACTCTCTATGTAAAAGTAGATTGGGTTTGTAGAAGAATCGTTTTTTTAGGAATGGGAAATCCTGGGAAATCTCGATTTTAGAAGATCGATCAATTATTATTTGGAATACATTCACAGCAAAGCTGTTTTACTATTTGCTTTTTTAAATGCTTTGAAAGATAGAATATTCATTTATAAATGAAACGATACAGAATCCAAGAAAATTCACAACCTATCAGTCGAAAGTCACTTAACAGAAATGTTGAGCAAATATTTTTGAGTAGTATTTTACGGAGAAATATTTTGAACTGCGAATGAAGCGCAGCTAGATATTTGCTTTATCAAATCTTTCCAAGGAAAAGATTTGAGAACGAAACATAGAGAGTGTTTTGGGTGAATATAACAAAACTATTGCATTTCTGAGTGACAATTCAAACTCTTCAGCTAAACTGAATATTCTTAGAAAAATTCATGCTTTTTTTTATGTAACGCAGAATTGCAGTTTTTACTACGAAATAAAAACATATTTATAAAAAAATAATTTCATTAAATTTTGAAGATATTTCGGACATTAATTTCACCATCAACGATGATGCGAGAATTTTCTGAAAATAAGCAGATTTCACACATGATCGTATATCAAATGAGAGCATGAAAATATGCTTTAACAAATCAGTGCTAATGTCAAATTTATAGTGGAATCGCTCGCCAAACATGTTTTGGGATTCGAAAACTTTATGTATGTTTGGAAGCTGTGAGAGTGACACTCATTTGATTAAACAATTTTTAGAAAGTTTTGCAAGATTGTAACGTTATTTTTTGACTATTTACAGCATACACCGTGAAAACAATAACAGATACAAAACGACTGTCAGGGAGTAGAAGATATTCGATCACAGAGAGTTCGAATCTAAACATCAAAAGAGCGCCTACTCGCGCATATCATGCGGTGTCAAACGTGATAAGCAATGGAACGTTGGGAATAGGCAACTAAATTTAATTCCTGTCGATCTCAACTGGAGTCTCGTCTGCCAGGCTGACGGTCACTTAAGGGGTTACATAGGTCTTGAAGGAAAAAAACAACTTTTTTCAAATAATTGTATTTTAAAAATCATAAAAACTATTTTATTTAAAATTTACATGCAGAAGTTTAGCATTTCAAAAAGTTGTAAAAAAACATTTCAGCTGAAAATATTGAAAATTATAAATTTTCCTGCAGTTCTTCTCGCCCAACCTTTTTTGCGGTAGACTGAATATTTCGGTGCAGGTTTATTTCAAATCAAAAATGCAAAAAGTTTCGTATAGTTCGGCTCGTGCTTGAACGAATAAAATTGAAAAAAAAAGAAATTTAAAATTTTGAGACGGATTTGAATGAATTTTCGTCTCATATTTTTTAGCATTTTTCCGATTCTCATCGTTTTTTTCGTATAAAACAAAAACGAGTCGACCGAATGAAAATCCCTTCGTTCAACGAGTCAATACTATAAAGAGGAACTGTGCAAAGTTTCAGCAAAATCGGTCGATTCGTTCTCGAGAAATCGTGTCTACCGCACGGAAAAACAAAGTTTCGAGAAAAACGCGTTTAAAGTTTTTTACCGCGATGTAATGAATTAAAACTATTTTTTGGCGACTTACATCGAGTCGTCGATTCCAAGTCCATACAGTAGTTCGTTCGCGAGGTCCAGACCATCCTTTTGACGTTGATGCAGTTGATGAAGAGAAAGTAGCTGATTTTACACGGTAGAACCGCGCTGCATGCGTATAATACGCTAGGTAAGGCAGAGCGCACGTACCGACCGGGCGGTATTCAAATCTCTATAACTCCGGTAATATTGCTCGAATTTTCTTCAAATTTGGTGTGAATACTCTTGAAGTACTATACTTTCACATGGAATACAAAAATCGATTTTTTGAAAATACAAGACCTATGTAACCCTTCAAGTGATTTATTTTATTCACGCATTTTTTTCTTGTCGATTTTTCAGATTTCGGGTAGAATATTGCCATTACTGCTCAGGAGACAACCTTGCTTCCTGATAATAATGATGAAAAAATTGCCCGTGCAGAGTAGAAGATATAGCCTTGAGTTGTGATAAAGATTGATTTCAGATTTTCATTTTGGATTTTTTGGACAATTTTCCATAATTGGGCCATTTCACTGTGATTGAAAAAATTAAGTAATGAAAACGGTTAAAACTAGAAAAATGCTAACACAATACATCTTCTTATAAGATGAAACAACATTTCGACACTTATAATGGCTCAAATTTACAAAATTAAATGAAAAATGTTGGTGAATTTCTACGAGAAATTATACGAAAACGGGATTTTTGCAGAATGTAGTTTTATAAATGCATGAATTTTGAGGTGCAATATATTATTAAAATTTGAGCATCAAAAGACATATCAAAATGAAAAAATTTGCAGCCAAAAACCAAGAAATAATGCGAAAAAATATATAGAACATACAATCATTCATTCATGCACGTAACTTAGAAAGTTCCACTTTGAAATCGAACTTGGTTCTTTCAGTTTATAAGTAGTCCTTCACAAGGGCATCATCGACATAATTACAGTTTATTGAACTGCTTTGCATTGCTCATAAAATATATGGTACACAACTCTTCAAATCACGCAAAATCAGCTCACGATCATCATGAAAACGTGCAACACTTAACATGTTTTTTGCGTCTATATACTTCAATCCATTCCGTGTATCTTTATTGCGGCGAAAAGAACTTTGCTATCTCACTTAGAAAATTTCGGTTAATTAACGCTGTTTGTCATCATGTCTTTCAATCCAACGGCAATTATATTCCATCCATTTAAAATGTCTCTTACGCTTCAGACAATTTCGATAGCAATAATTCGAAATTGTGTCATTCCAGCATACGACCGGCACAGAAACAACATCATCTGCAATAGTGGCCCATCGTACGACGCCATCATGCATAGAAAAGTATCTTTTATTCGTTTCCGTGGAAAGTTGTCATCGGCAGATTCATTTGCCAAAGATGAATTGCTCATGGTATTGCTTGTTCGGTGAGTGGTAAGACACGATACGAAAAAGTCATCAAAACCGTACACGAAATGTGAACAAGTTGTTGTGCTGTGCTGAGGCGATTCATGCCGCAACGTTTCTTGTAACAAGGGGCCACAAGGTCGTATGATCGATGAACCTTTTAATTGCATAATCGCGCCGAAGAAAAGATAGTTTGCCGAGAGTACCATCGAACGTGGAATGTGAAAAGATATTTTCGAGATGACAAGAAGGTGTAGGCAATGTCAATGCATTGGCGTTTCAGGTGAAATACTCGCCTGGTATACATCTACGTATCTTATGGCCACGAGCTTGTTCAGGTGAAGTTTCGCTTCCATCAAGCATTGAGGAGTGCTTTTATATTTGATTGGCATTTGAGATTTTGAATACAGGTGACCTGTTGTCATTTTATGCACACCTTTACAAATGTTGTTTGCGATAATTGATCCAAAAGACCAAAGCTTGATAGATTATCTGTTAATATCATTCATTTTCGGGATGTTTCATAAACCTTAGAACTCAATTCATTTAGGTTGAATTTTTTTTATTCTCCACAACAAAATTTATTTCTAGGACAATTCAACTTCAATGTCCACAATCTGCACCATTCATTTCGAATGTCGACACTCTCGAATATGCACTTTACGTTAATTACCATCTACTGCTTCGCTTTCCAAATAACACTACGAAACGCGTTAGCATCTTGTATCTTTAACAGTACTAAATTTAACAGTTATGCTAATCTATTCTGGTCTTCACCATAACAAGCAATCAGCATATGGATATGAATGTTGATTCAACCAATAAGTAGTTAAAGCCAATGTCTAATCCACGAGGCCTTTATACAATGGACAAAGTATGTCGTTCTGCCGATAGTTTTGTGTATTTCAGATAGATGTCTTATTTTTTTTGGTGCTTTTCAGATAGGTGAAAATCAATTTAGCAGAATTTCAATTTAAATAGTGAATGATTGTTTGTTTTTGCCTCGGGCGAGGACAGTGTCATATTGATATTTGGACAGCTATTATGTTGCTTTACAAATAAATTGAAAACGAATTGTTGAATTTAGCGCTTATTTCGAAAATAATTGATTGATCACAAAACACGAACGCAAATACGCAGCGTTAAGTTGATGTATTCATAATTCGATGAGCCACATTCAAGTCATATTTCATGCAAATCGAGGGGCAATTGGTGATTTGTTACAAGAGCTAGAACTTTCAAAATTTTTGCAACTGTGCTATTTAAATAAAAGAAGATAAGAAAGAAGAAAACCACCATACAGACTGGCTCTTTTTAACATAACCAAACAAATAAATCAGGATAAATGAACGTCTATAGAGCTATATCAAAATTTTCTTTATTTTTTATTTGGATTTGAGAATTTGACTTTGCTTTAGAGTACAAACGATACACTATAAAATAGTGAGAATACGGGCAAAATCGTCGTAGAAATTTTCCAGCAACCTCGAAAAAACCGATATCAACTAAAATCACGAGCCAATCGATATTTCAATGTTTTAACTGGAGAACGCAATCGTTGAAACGAATTTGATCCAAAAAGAATTTGGTGCAAATATTGTCTTTTAGAACAAATTGACAAAAATTTGAACGAAAACCTCTCAAACTGACGCATGAAAAATAGATTTGTGTAAAAAAAAAATTGAAAATTATCTGAAATCGTAGTGATTTCATATTTTTCTATGAATTCGACTATTATTTTCTGAACGGTGCATCGCACTTGAAGGCCGAGTTGATATGATTAAAAAGTGGAACAAAATTTTTTTATATGCTGAATTTGTTTTATTCACAATGTTTTTGTTTTATTAATAAAGACCCATTGTATAAATAAAAACTATTCCAAGTTAATTCATTTTATATAGGGTGCTTTTCGAGGTATAGAATTTCCGGTAGGGATATCTGTCATTGTATCTGTCAAATTTCATTGTCATTTTTACATTATGTTTAATTTACTTTGGCAAATTACCATGCAACGAGTAACACTCGAACAACGTCTCATAATAGTGCAAATATATTATTGAAATTTACGTTCTTTGCGTCAACCTCATAGAGCATTTCGTCTTATTTATGTTGCTCATAATCGTCCATCTGAGCAGCAGCTTGTGATGTGTGTCCACGTATACTGTATTGAAAAAAGTTCATCCAAGACGAGCTCGTACAGTGCGTCTCAAGATAGCTATCACTGCTGCAGAGGGAGTGCGACTGAAGATCAAAATTTACGACGCCGTGTACAACAACTCGTCCTCTGTTCATCCCCAACATGGAAATTCTTCAGGTAAGATCTTGGACCACAGCCCTATAAAATGCTACTAGTGCAGCAATTGAAACAATTGGACCATCTTTGCGTCATACGTTCGTTGAATGGGCTAAGAATGAGTTGGGAGTTGAACCGCATTTTAACCGTCAAATCATTTTCAGCGATGAGGCTCATTTCTGGCTCAATGGGTTTGGAAATATGCAAAAATGCCGTTTCTAATGTAAGAAGGCTTTGAAAGCCCCATTTCTTCTCGAAAAAATTACTGTATGGTGCGCTTTGCATGCTGGCGGCATAATTTATCTTATCTTTTTCAAATCTGAAGAATGATTCGTAATTTTTTGATTCTCAACATAAATGCTAATCGTCTGAGGGACAAATGGTTCCAAAAGGATGGCGCAGCATACCATAGAGCCGTGAAACAATTACTTTATTGGGCCGAACGAACGAATCATTTCGAGAAATGGACCTGTGAACTGGCCAGTCCATATAATGTGATTTGATTCCAATAGACCATTTCTGTGTGGAAGTACGTCAATTCACTTGGCAATGCTGATAAACCAGCAACTATTGATAGCTTGGAAGCCAACATTCAACGCGTTTTTGGCGAAATAACGCCGGCTATGCTGGAAATAGTGGCTCAAAATTGGACCGACAAAATGACCTTCCTAAGAAGCAGTCGCGGTGGTCATATGTCAAAAATTATTTTCAAACACTAAATGGCATGAAGTTTGCGAGCCAATGAAGACAAAGAATTAGCCATTTCAATAAATGATCTATGTGTTATTTGTTTGAAAAATTCAATGCCTAAAAAACACCCAATTTTATCTGCAAATCTATTTTAATGTTTCCAATTCGAACCGATTTGTTTTCATTAAAATAACTTTCACTAAAAATAAATGGCATTTATTCAAAATTACACTCATCATACATTTGGCCTAGCTTCCTAATTTTATTTGAACTCAAAACATAAATCTGACTAATTTTTCGATGCTAATTAATTTATCAAAAATAAATCTAGTACCCATTTAAATCAAACTGTAGTAATCTGTGCCCAACAATTTGCTAGACCTGTGACAGGATAGTGAGATAATCAAATCCAATTCACTGAAGTACAGAAGAGATAGGAACTAATTTTAATTTTGTCGTTCTCGTCTCGCCATTTCATGCAATGAATGCTATTTTCATCGAGGAGAAAATCGGCACAAACGAGAGTGAAATTCCTTGATATTGCAATCGTAGTTCCATCGTCACTAAATTGCATCTAAATCTTAAATCATTCAGTAGTGAATCTTTATTTATAGATACGTTTTCACGTATAGCAGTAGTACTAAATGACAATTTTCCCTCGGCTTAGTTGGTGATGTGTCGAATTGGGCTCACTGTAACATGGCAATGCTGTTGTGGGCATTTCAATATGTACATATATATAAATATAGAATTGGAAATTCCGATGCATAGGGAAAGCAGTGGTTGATAATAGAAAGGATGGATGCAAGCGAGATAAAATTGAAAACTTTCAGCACAGAAACCGACCAATAGTTCTTAGGATTGTTTTCAACAAATTAAAACTTTTCATAGACTTGAAAAATTGCAAGTTCCTGTCGCGTTCACAATGCATTTTTATTGAAGGAAGTTTTCATGAACGATTGAAATTCTCTTTTATTGCGTCTCACATGAAATGTGATTTTATCAATCAATTAATTACGCGTAAGCCCCAACATTAGCCTTTCTTGTCATATCGTTGTAAACATCTAAACAAAAACTGGAATCCCAAAAATTAATTTCAAAAATAAATTCACATTCACAACAGCCACATGCTACATCGTCAGAACTTAAAAAGAATAGATTTTCCATTGACTTACGGAGAAAAACATATCTGAGTGATTTCCCTTATTTAAGACGAGTTAGAAAATAAAAATTTCCGCTATATATAGCCACGAGTGGATCATACTGATACACCTTCTTCCTTACTTTCTAGCTATGCACCCTGAATCAAGAAAATGCAGTGCACGGCTTCATTTTAAGGTTCCTCGGCAATAAACATTGCCAGCAAAACATGAGCCAACAGAAGAAGGACAAAAAGCAGTGCTGAAGGAAATGTTATAGCTACGACTTTTTATCGACTTTGGTCTTATGATGCATTTGGGGCTTGTCGGTCCATCGTTTCGTGTTGTGATTAACAAAGATATTCTGAAAAAGATACACAGACAGAAATGTAGATGATCGATTGTTTTTAGATGCATTTCAGTCTCTGATGAATCGGAATCGGTCCCAGATCACGTGTAGACTTTGATTACATTTTAATATGTTCAAAGAACTGGTTTGGGGTTTATAGACTCTACAAATAGTCTTTAATTAGTTTTATGTCCGGATGCGTTTTTTGGTATTTTTGTGTATGTTCTAGTGAATTTAGGTTTCTCGCAATCAATTTTTGGAGCCATATGATGCACTCAATTATCAACTGAAATGTGTAAGACGAAAATATATTCATAACGTTTTAATTTGAAAAATAAAGCCATTAGAAAATGATAGATAGATAAAAAATTAATTTATTTCAAACAAAAACACAAGCAAATTTAATCAAGTCGAACCTAAATAGAAAATTAAAGAGATTAATATTCAATCCGTGCAAATAGATTTTTTTCTGCTGTAGATTAATTAATCGTCTTGCATTTTTTGTGCAACTCATACCGAATTATTTGTTGAAAATAACAAAAACGATCTAAATGGAATCCACAAACCAAAACATTGCCTTTTAAAATCAATTTCAGATGGCTTTCACTGAATTTGTTAAATCTGATTCGATTTGCTTGAATATTTCCAGGTCTAATTTTTAATAAAAAAGCAAAACTTTAGTAGTTTAAAATAAGCTTAAACGATATGTTTGTGAAATTAATTTTTGGTTTGAACGAAAAAACTAAGTTTTTTGGTTACCTCATTAACGTGAATTACTTTAATTCGACTCAAACAACGAAAACTATTTGTTTCCAAGCAGCTTCGAACCTGGCACTAAGTGTATAAGAAGCAAGCAATCTAACAACAAAGCTACCCATTGCTATTGTTTTTGTTTTATGTTCAGACCGATAGCATAGTCTTTTTAAGGGAGGGGGGGTAAAAGGTTTGACAAATGTTTTTTTCTTCCATTTTTGTTTATTTTTTTCTGAAAGTACAACATCTGAAGAATATTGCATTAAATTTGTTGGTCATTCGGAGTAAAACCAACGAAGTTACAGTAAGTTGAATAACCGTACCTCTTAGGTTTGCGCGCCTTTTAGCTACTTGCGCTGAGCGGCAACTGTTTCGGTCTCTATTGTATTACTTTTATCGACAGGAGCAAAAAGATGCCTTAGATAACGTGGATGATAGTGATGTACTGTATGGACCCGGCATCGATGATGACATGTACGTATTTTATAAGAAAATCCAGTTTTTCTCAAGATGTTTTCATTTTTTCAGTGTACAAAACTCTAAATCGATTTTCCCAAACAAGTAATTTTTCAAGTCGGTGACCAGCCTACGGAAAAAACTACTGAACCGATCGTTTTGAAATTTTGTACACATATTCTACATATATATAGCTCTCTAGCTAGGTTTTTAAAAAAAAAATCCTAACAATTTTACAATAACAAATAGGTCGATTTTTTCGTCAAAAATCGTTATTTTGGCTTCAAAATGGAGCCAAAAATTAACAAAAATTGAATAATTAAAAAAAACTCGACGAGACTGGAGAGATACCGTAATAAACTGAAGAAAGCATTTTGATTTTTTGGTTTCAAATGATCCAGTGATGCTGTAGGCTGGTCACCGCACAAAAACTTTTTTCTAGGCGCCTGCGGAGATCTACAATAAATCCGATGTTTCTCTCTAATTTTGAACAAAATTATTCTAAATATTCTTCACATGTTGTACTTTCATATAATAAAAAGTAAAATAAACCTACAGTGATAATTTTTTCCAAAAAAAATTCATGAAAAAAGGTATTTTTTAGACGAAACAAACCTTACCCTCGCCTTAAAACGTAGTCGCGGTGGACATATGCCAGAAATGCCAAGGAATTTGCAAGCTAATAAAAACAAAAAGTGGCTATTTTAATAATTTATCTGTGTTTTACTTGCTTGAAAAGTTTTATCTAAGGATATTTTTGATAGTTTAAATCTTCAAAATTTTAGCTCGCTTAGCTAGAGTCAGACAGCTACTAAACTACAATATCAGCTTATATTTTATCAGTCACTCGATTTGGCAATCTTCAAAACATTTGACACTAATGTTATATCCAGCACAATAGTATATAGTCGCTCCACTCAAACAATTATCCTCTTTATGATGGTGACGATAATGACGTTAATTACGCAACAAAAGTGTGCTTAGCACATGATGTAGCCAACCAAACCGTGTCAAATTTTAATTGGACTATATGTGTGGTTGTTTTTCTTGGACCGAATGGTAACAAATAAAACCTTTACGGATACAATCAATTCATTCCAAGTTTTCCGCTATTATGATGCTCTTATAACTAATTGCAACCTTCAATTCAGATACTTTTTTTCGGCTGACTCTTCCAAATAACAGTAACACCCTGAATGTTTCCTAATCCAATAAAATAGGATTGAATCTCTCTAGCTTGGATATTGTATTGAAGCATGTTTCCAAATCTGATCAGGGCGAATCGAGGAATGGAAGATATATATAAAAAACATTGAATTTTGCGAACAACAAACAATGGAGAACCTTGTCGTGACCTATGATCAGTTGCCCGGCAGTAACAATTTCAGTTGCAACATGATTAACAATTTTATAGTTGTTATTGTTTCAATGCAATGATAATTTCAATCCGATTATCGATTAGCGAAGTTTGGAAATGCTGTAATTTGCCCTTGTTGTGTCAGCAATGATGGATGCACCTTAACAGAGAAGTATGTTACAAGTGAAAATATGGATTTTCTATCTCTATGACAAAATTTCATACTTGCCAGAATGTTACACAGGATCAGTTGCATAAAATAGTTTTTTAAAAATACCTGCAAGAAAACAAAAAGAAATTATTAGGTAAATTCAACTTTACTGTTACTTAATGAACATGAATCTAATTCAGGTCAGGAATTCATGTTCCATTGAAGACATTTTACACAAACTTTTTTTCACGAAAACTATGTTGCAATGTTCCAATGGTTACAAAATCAAATAACTTCAAATCTACAAGAAATTCGCAACATAAACCCTTCAACGTCGTCACATAAGTGACACAATTTATTATCGTACTATTTCAAAAATTCCATCAATGCTTAAGTTTTCCGCCTAAACAAATAACTTATCATAAGCAACTATTGATTAGTACAGACATATCTACGTAAATTCCCTTTCGGCGCATTATTTCACAAAAGATAAGTGCTTTGTCGTCGCCGATGAATAGTGAAATTTTTTCCAACAAACATCAATTGAAATCGGCAACAGCTACAAATCTATCACTGCTTCTAGCCCATCGAATCGTTATATCAATTTATCTTACATAACTTTTCCACTTGAAATTCACATACACTTCACAAAAGACTTATTTTTTTAATCAAAAATAAACAATGGTCGAATTAAAGACACTCGGGCCACAGCAATTGACTGTCGATGCAACAGCCCAACATTGAGAGTAAACAATTAACATTTCAAAATCGAGAATACATCAAGGTCGTCGCGTATTTGTTTAAGTTGCGTTCCATCGATTGAAAGATGACAAGCCACCCCAGCCCAGCCCGCCTCCACCGGCAGGGATTTAAACAATTTCCAACCATTGAGGATTGACTAATCTCTTGCAATTAACAGTTCATAATAGTTTTAAATGATTTGCCAGGCAGTTATGGCATTTTATATTGAAATGGCTTGTGTTCCTTGTATAGGCATTTTGTTGAGTGAATGTTGACGTGTTTCAAGGAGTTGTAAGGTCATAGATGTTAAACATCTGAAATTATGCATCTGCAAATGCTTACGGCGAAAAAATGTGAGGTCGAGCAATAGACAATGATATTTAATAGCAATTTCAAACAGCATTTGGATAGGAGTTTGAAAGAGTTTGACAATGATTAATAAATGAGCTGATGTTTTTCAAATCAATTAAAAAGAATTTTCACAAGGAAAAAGTTCACGTCGCCTAATGGAGCATAAAGTTATTGTGATATGAAGACTTATTCATCTATGCGAAATTTCGATTTAAAAGTGGAAAATCTGGTGGTATTTGATCCGTTGGACTAAAATAATTTTATTTTATGGGAAAAAGAGCAGAGCTTCTGTCCTATGGATTCAGGTCCTTAATTTTCATATCAAATATGAGATGTGAATAATTTTAGTGCGTTTTTTTTTAGTGAAATTTTCACAAGTCGAAAACCATTCAAACATAGATAACAAGATTTTTGTTCGGGGATGTAGGAAAGATTCTCGTCTTAGTGCATTATTTGTATCTGGAAACGTAAGAAACTCAGAAAGAGTTCCAAAATGGTATGAGATCTTATTTTTAGTAGGAAAAAAAAATTTGTGGCATATTCACAGAGGCCCCAAATTTTTTCCGCTGTTTTAAACATAGCGAAAGCGAAACGGTTTTCTGGACCAAGAAACTTGCAGTCAAAAAATGAATTAATTTATTTGAAATAAAGAAAATACTTTAAAAACTGTTTAAAAAATAAAGAGAGCGAAAAAATGGAAAATAGGGTAGTGTTGACTAATTTCATCGAGAATCATGGGGAGTTGAAATACCAGTTTTTCAGCGCTACTTATGATCAAAAAACAGTGTTAAAATCGTCCTTGGATGGAGAAGAGGATGAAGAATTTTTTAAGCTCATATATTCTTATTTTTTGACAACTAACTTCCCTTTTTTGATAAACACATTTGAATGAATTTTAACAATTCATTTTAACAAATTTAGAAGACTATCTGATAATTTACTGTAGTTTTTTATTAAATTTTTATTAAATTCTTCAGGTAAGCTTTTTTATCTTAATAAAATAAATCACACAAAATATTCACAAAAATCTTTTAGAAATATAATTACACTTATCTTTTTTATATACGAGGGTCGTTCAATAAGTAACGTGACAAAGTGATGTAGGTCAAAAATTGTTGCATAATTCAATACGAAACTTTTAGGATTTCAAGTTGGCATCCTTGTTATTACTTCTGATCAGCTGTTTGGTAAGATTTTGTAAACATAACGTATAATTCACTTAGTTCAAGATGTCAAGTCTGATTGAGAATTACACCGCGGAAGAACAACACGTGCTGTGATTAGATTTTTAGTAGCGGAAGGTGTTAAAGGTAATGGGATCTATGCAAGGATGTTAAAAGTGTATGGGAACAATTTTTTAAACCGTTCGAACATTTACAAGTGGATGGAACAGTTTAAAAGTGGCCGCGAAAGTGTTGGGGATGGGCAGCGAACTGGACAACCGGCCGAAGTTGCAACTTCTATCCTATCTATCCTGAATCTCGCATTGACTTGATAATCCAAGGTTACATACGTATCACTGTTGAACTGATACCAGAAAATATTACTGTAACATGCTGGAAAACGAAGTAAAGCCTGCCATTCTTACTAAACATCGTGGACTTTTGACAAAAGGTGTGATGTTGCTTCACGACAATGCACGGCCGCATACGGTACAGATAACTCAAGGTTGCATTCAAAAACTGGGTTGGGAGATTCTTCTATACCCTCCTTATAGCCCACATTTTGCTCCATCAGATGTCCATATGTTTGGTCCTCTTAAGGAGACGCTACATGGCAAAAAATTTGCATCTAACGAAGAAGTCAAGATTCACGTGCAAACTTCGCTCCAACAGCTACCAAAAGAAATTTATCCCAGTGGCATAAGAAAGTTAGCGGAACGATGGGACAAGTGTTTAAGTTTGGAAGTTTGGGAGGGGAATTGTGTTGAAAAGTAGCCAAAACTTTGTACTGATTGAATAAACGGTTTTTAAACTACAACAATTTGTCTCGTTACTTATTGAATGAACCTCGTAAATATTATTAAAATATTAAAATACACTTTGCTCTTACACATGTTGTTCTTGTAGTAGTTTCGAAAGAGAATCGTTTTGATTTTGGTTTGAATTGTTACATATAAATCAACAATTTTTGATGTACTAAAAACACTACGCGCTCGATATATGATGCTGTTCAGATCGTTTTGCGAGTGGGCCGAATTGATCTAGAAAAAAATTTTCTAGCAACCTTTACACGTAGTTTTGAATTGGAATTTTGTATTTTTTTTTTAAAAAGTGTTTCGGTACCATTCTCTATCCTAGAAAGAATAAGTACAGAAAAATTTATGGCTTGGCTTTAAAAGTTTATCTTTTGCGGGGACAAATTTTAAAATCGAATTTTTTTTAGCAATATTGATAATAATGGGTGGTTTTAACGTCAACGGCAAGTATTTGGAATTTATTGAATACTCTTTAAGTTTATTTTGGAATGAAAACAATGTCATCTATTTTCGTCGATAAATGTGCTGACCGCCAAAGGTTGTTTTTCTTATTTAGGTTTCACTCAAATTATTTGCAGATGCATCCATTCAGAACGCGACAAATTACCCTAAATTTGAATATTTTACAATACCGTTTCACGCAATTATCTCATTTTATTACCTCTCATACACAATACATGCAAGCGTTTCTCTTGCCATTTATTCGGAAAGTTGTTCGGCATATTGTCAACAAAAATAGCAACAATTGCAGTATGAGTGTGTGCTGTTCAAAAAAAAATCATAAACATAGCACAATGCTATTTATCTATAGATGCGGAGCATATGTGAAAAAGATTTGTTGAGGCTATGATGTGGTCATCCTTCTCCTTGGATTCTAATTGAACAGTTTTTTTGTGTTATGCGAGGTGTGAGTGTTGGAAACGGATTGAATAATTCGAACTTTTAGGTGAAAAATAAAGATTTTTAACGATTATGCAGCCTTACGAAAGCAAAATGAATTTCTCTATGTCACTAATTTTTGAAGTTCTTTTGGTCCGATACAAGTATTTTATTTGGGACACTTTTTTCTGAGCGGCATCAATTGAACTCATAAAATTTTGATTACTCCATTCCAAAAGTTACAAAAATATTCATATTCGGTTTCCATCTAAATTTATTCCAAGTTTACAAACTTATATTGTTCACAAGCAAATCGACTACGTATATTTGCTGCTATAAAAACAAACCAATCGATTACAGCCTGATTCTGAAGGGATTTAACCAAACAAAAATGCGACTTGAGGAAATAAACATCTATTAATTTGCAATCAGTTACTTCGTTAAAGTCCGTCCTGGCATGAATCAAATTGATATCTATTGGCTGAATAATAGAGCTTGTCAATTCTATTCACTGGTAAGATTGATATACATATAAGCCCGAAGATTGTATTATACATCATTTCTGTCTACTGTCTGAAGATTATCTAAGTGACGAGAAATGAGATTCATGGTTAGTTACAGCATAATGCATACTGTGGATACTTCCTTGCACATAAATCCACACCAATACGTATCTTTTCCATATATTACATATGATATGCATGCGTGATACACTAATGGGCAGTTATCGCATTGTTAATCATAAAACCTATATAAAAGTACAGCTAACGTACTCTTGATCGTTATCTTTTTTTGCAATGTTGTTTGCTTGCAGTTATTACAAATGGCACGCACTGAATAGATCTTGCATCAAAGATAATGGTCATTACGAAAAGGAAAGCCTTTTAGTAAACGTGTGGATTGTTAACGTGAAAATTTGCATAAATAACAGCGTTCAAATTAGACGCGGAAGTGCCTGTTTTCAGTATGTGGTAGACAATAAGTAATTGATGTATTTAATTTCAAGCATAACCGAAGGATTTTTCAAGTTTACATATTTACTTTAATCGTTAGGGTTTTTTGAAAATTCATAATTTGACACAAACTATCAAGAGTTTTGATGCCATTGGAGACCGACTGGCAAAATTATGGCTCAAAACATAAGAAACTAGACTGTCTAGTCCTGACACTGGAAATATACGCCTGGAAGGTCACAGCTAAGGCGAAATTTGTAAACTAATTGAATCCTTTTCGGCGGTTCCATGGGGCGTGGAGTACAGAAAGAGTGAGCATAGTTGTAGTGCAGTTCAAACATTTCACTGTTACCTCACGTAATGTTCAAGCTGGGTATACTTTATAATATTATTATCATCCCCATGCTCTGAAATTTACCGAAATACGGCGATTCAACCATTACTTTCTTAATTTTGCAGCTATCGCTAAAAAAGCGAATTTCAAGGGATTCAAGACGAATTTCAGGTTTTTAAGCTCTTCGTTTCTGAGATTTTTCAATTTAAAGGTATTGAGAAGATTGGTGGTCTTCTTTCATCCTACATAAATAAAAAAAAAAATTATTCAGCAAAAAAAATCCATATCATTCTTTTCTTACGTGTTTTCCCATCTCCTTTATTTTATCAATTATTTTATTATTTTATTATTAATAAAAAGACATTTTTTATGAAATTAAAAAACTTTTTACGTAAATCAAAATTTTCTACAAAACTACTATTGTCAGGACATAAATAAAGTAAATTGTAAAGGAATTACGTTCGATTTCAATTTTCACGATAATTATACTAACAATTTTTTATCGGAAAAATTGAGAAAACAACTTTAATTTGACTCTCAATCCGTTATTTTTTGACCTATCGCTTTTTATTAGTGCTTATTTTAAAGATCTTATGTATGTTTGTGTGTATGTTTTTCGCGAAAAAGTTACCGTTGTCCGTTGTTTGACGTTGAAAAGTTTAATTTCAGTTTTAACAGAGTACGAGTTCACGTTTGACGAGTCATAACTCGGTTCCTATTGCACCTAAGAAAATAAATTCCTTTCTATTTTCATTTTCTTTGTTTTTAAGGGGTCTGCACTCTTTATCATTTTCAAAAAAAACATTTTTTATTGCATTTTTGGAAAGTGTATATATACAGAAATCTCATATTAAAATTTTATAAAGATCGGAACAGTCTAACTGTATTTTTGGGCAACTTTCACTTTGTCACCTGAGCGCGATTCTTCATTAAAAAAAACTTTAACCGCATTTTTCTCGAAACAATGTTTTTCGGCGCCGCGTTGATGAAATCTCGGGAACTACGGAACCGATTCTCACCAAATTTTCAACAGACATTTTTTATAACTACAGCTATAGCGCGAACAGGGGGTTTTTCAAAATTTTGATTAGAAATGTTTTTTGGCCAAAAACGATGAAAAAAAGCATGTTTTATCGTACATTTTCGAAAAATGTCCGCCATTTTGTCTATTTTGCATAAATCAAAAATCGTCTTATTCGCGCTATAGCTATTAACATATTGAATTTGAAACTATTTGATTTTTTTTTGTTTCAGACCAACCATCTCGAAAATTTCATCTACAGCTCACACCCCTCTCGTTTTTTCGACATTTTCATTAATAAAAACTCACATAAATGAACAAAAAATATTTTTTTGTGTGTTTCAGGAGTGTATTTATTGAGTTTAACCCCTCCTTTATCAATATTTATAATTTAAACCTATCTAAAAAAAACTTATTGAAAATAACCCGTTTTTACACTGCTAGAAAAGGTATACCCCTTAAATACATTATTTTTGTTCCTCATGATTTTTTGAATAAAACACATAGTTTTTGAGTTATTTTTGAAAAATCATTTAAAAACAATCAATTTTTTTGATGAAAAACCGACATGTTTGATCACAAATAACTTAAAAAGTATTGGTTGTACGAAAAATTTACGTAGAACATGTTTTGCTTAGATTTGGACGCTTAATCGATTTTGGCGGTTATTTTGAATATTAAATTTTCCACTCCCGAAAAGGGATGGCATTCACCCCCAGTGGAGAGCGCACATCGGCACTATATAACTTTTGTTTCTTATGGTGTTCCCTAGTTTCAGTCCAAATTTCACATCAATCGGTTTAGACCGAAAGATTTCGGAAGGTAAGTATAAACCGTCAGTGACTGGACTATAGAGAATACTACCAGCGCATTGACAATTTAGTCAAGGAGACAGTTTGAAGCTCTTTATCAAATTCTTTTACATTTGAGTGTGATCTGGCCAACTTTTATCCGACTATGCATGACTATAATTTTTAAGGGCTGTTTTCCATAAAAATATTTTCCACAGATTTCCTAAAGACTGTTTTTGAACTCAGAGCCTAGATTTGATGAATCTCAAACTGTTACAACTGTTGTTGAAACATAACTTAAACCTCTAGTCAACTTTCTAGTTGGAGCAGCATTTTCTGCAACTATTCGCGGTTTATTCTAGCAAAAGTCAAAAACGTATTTATGCAAAATTATTGCTGTTGCGGTCAGCACTCTGGCAAAAAGCCAAACACAAATCGTTTGAAACACGTTCGATGCACCGCATCTTTTGGCACATACCGTAAAAGCAAGTTAGATACGAGGCAATCGAACGTTTTTCCTCGTATTGCAAACTATACCGCATCGATTTATAGCTATAGGTAGGTTCGTAGGTATCTCTTTTCTACGCAGACCATCGGTGAACGTATCGTAAAGTAACTATGGCTTCAAACTAAGATGCTAAGATGCTTTTGTTTACCGCATTCACTTCGACTTCTTCTTCTTGGCCTTATCGCAGCCAGTAAATGTAACGTGCGTTATGCTCGATTCGGAACCCGGTATCAACATTCGATACATAACATACGTATCGAAGTATCTTTTGCGGTTATGTGAAACTACATATTTTATGCGTAACCGTAGATAGCTCCATATGTAGCTAGCCACACATGTGCATTACGTGCTGTATACTTTGTAGATATTTAGATTTTTCTCATTGGGCAGACAACCATCATACCACACAGTTCAATTGCCTCTACTAGATCGCGCCGATCTATACAAGCCCTACTGTGCTGTGTATCGCAATCTCAATAATGTTCGATCATTGCAAAAGAAGATACAACAATACACGGGCACGTATCCAAGATCAGCTTCAGATACTCACATTGCACATCATTTTGAAGCTGGAGCAGCAGCAGCAGCCCCATCAGCAATAGCTGGACGACCACGACGATATGATCCGCCGGCTAGAAGTTGGCAAAAGAATAATAAGATTGATTGCATGATCGTGTCATTATTTAATCGGATTAAATTGAGAATATGACGGTATCTAGGAGCACATACATAGGTTCCATTGCCTATTGTTGTACCTCCACACATGGCCCGTAGTTTTCCTGCTGCTCCCTAATTTGTACGCGGATGGAAATCAATACGATTCACTTGGATCGCCAGAAAATTATCGATTGATCGTGAATTCAATGATCGTGAATATCGCGTACAGGATACACAGATTATCTACAGACGATCGATTTTGATTGATGTGATTGGGTTTGACATATTTTCATTTGTTGGGTATCTAATGAACGTGGACAAGGTCAATATGATTGTTTGATGGCTGATCAAGGCGAAACGTTACGTTTTTGCTGGGCAGTTGGCAAACAGGCAAGCATATCTACGACCGTGATCGATATTTTTGAAAAATCGATTGTGCTTCTTTTACTGGTAGACATTGAATGTAAGATAAAACTTTTGGCGAATTTATGATGGTATTGCCGCCATGAGGTTGATTTGTTTGCAGTGACTATTTACGAGCAATGAGAAGGTTGTTGTTTTGTTTTATTGAAACCTTGAGGGTAGCTAATATGTGGCCAACAACTTGTCGATGATATTTGAATACATAGAATCGTCAAGCCATCACTGATCTTGGCGTAAAACGTGATAGACGGACCTTGAGCTATTTTTATATAAATCGTTTAGCTTTACACAAAAATTAGGAACGTCATTTTCAGTGATTCAAATCACCCGTGGATACAGATGAAGTCGAGAATTTAAGTGCCTTCCCCAGAATTAACTATTAAGACACTGACGTCCCCACGTCTGGGTGACTAATTGTAACAAGCACCAACGCCCCCATAAGCGTACTAGTCAATAGACCATAACAAGTATGGGTATTGCTTTTCCTAATACAGGTACCAGATTCAATTCAAGGCATACTAGGACTTCTTCATAACCCTTGGTTTGGATTTGGACCTATCAATCATCCATGCCGCTTTTTGGGCAACGGCACCCCTGGTGTAAGCGCAACAGCACGCCAATGCACCACAATTCAGAAGGGTAGCCGAATTATTCGGTCCCAAACTGTATTATAATGAAAGTACCCGCTAATGGGTGTACAACCACAACCCCTAAGTTTCAGCCTCCACAGGCTCCTTACCGACACCGGCAGGGACTAGGTCCCTGGGGCCCCGGATCGCTTAGTACCAGTATACCCCTGGTAAGGTTTCGAGGGAGCACAGACACAATCTCTTCAATTGAGCCCCAGTAGCTCCGGATTGATCGCCGCACTTTTAGGTTATTCATCATAGATTCAGAATGCCACCTATCATTCGTCATACCTTTAACTCAGCAGCCTATGTTCACCTGAGAATCAGTCAGAATCCCTCCTTACGGAAAGCGGAGTTACCCGCGGATACAGTAAGATATTCAGATGTTCAATTTTTCATTGGAAGTCAGAATAGCTTCGAAGGCCAATTTCCCACGGCTTGAGAAATCACGCACCACGTCATCTTACGCTAACACGACATGGGAGGGATATGTCTTGTGATATCCTTTCCACGCAAGTTTCAAATTTCAAATCGGATCAGTATTCACCTGTATAATTGGCGCGGCGTGCGATTTTACACACCGTGGGAAACTTGCATAAAAATCTCATACAGAAGTAGGTATATGTATTACGCTGATATGTGCCTTTGTTTTAATGTTGTTTGTTTAGCTGTATATCAATTATTTCAACTACATTGTTTTCGCTAATCAACGGTTATGTGGAATAGGCGGTTTCTTTCACCAATTAGATTTCGATTCAGTGAATCCACCTGAACTTTATAGTTAAATTTTAAAATATACTCTATCCGATTTCTATCTAACCCAACAAATTAACATACTTAATTAGGCTTGATTGCCTGCAATACCATAAGCCCTACCATATCGAAACAGAAGCCCGCAAATATCCCGAAATTGCGCAAGACATTCCACAAACAACGAATCCATTATTTCCTTTTTGGGTAGAAACTCTTTAATTGCTCGCGCTTTGTAGCTGCCATTACGTTGCCGTGCTAACTTTTTGTTTTGCTACCACTTTGGCGGCATTCTCTGCCATTAACGCATCGCATGCCACCGTCATCATCATCATTATCATCATCCATACCACACAAGCACATTGTTGGAACCTACATTTCTGACATTTTAATTAATAATTGCTGTATTGATGATTGCGCAAATTATTATTTTATTGTATATGTACATTCATTCCCACTTTATTGTCCACCAGCTAGGAAAATTCCATTATCTGTTCCCTCCCCCCTACAGTTTGGAACTAGAAACACGGTTACTAATGAGCCCGAGTCAACTTGTTGATAGCCACCGTGGTGAAGTATCTATTTTGCAATCGTATCTAAGTATGTGAGGAAAACGTATCATTATATTTCCTTTTTCGGATTGATTTCAGAATTTTTCTCAGATTGCGATTTTTTTTTTGCAAAATAAATTTATGTTCATTAATTTTCAAAATTAATTTATGATATACAGATATGGTGTTGCAGTTTGTTTAAACGGTTGAATGTAACCATTTTCGGGGCGCTTACGGTGAAATCTACAGTGGAAATTCTCAGATACTAGGTTATGTGTCTGCATCGATCTATCTATCTATCTATGCTTTCCATCTATTGGCGCGGCTGGCTGATGGATATAAATAATTCAGAGATTGCATAACGTTCATTTCAGACGGTAGTTTTGTACAAACATGGTGGCAATTTATCCATTTTCGTCGACAGATTTTGCCCATGCGAAATGTAGCCATTGTATTATTTCGAGATAATTGCCGGGTTGTGCACGAAACGGTGTAGTGTAATTAAGGTGGTACGTATGCCGACCTGGTTGTATGAATTGAAGTAGATTTTTTTTATTCTTGATTTTTGTCATGCTTGATTTTCTTCTTCAAAATTTTTATGCAATTTTTAAAGGAATTTTGAAAATTTGTATTGATTACCTATAATGAATAGTGAATTATGGTGCAAGAATAATAAGAAAATAGTCATACATCAAACGAGATGCTTTTTAAGCTTGCGTAATAATAGACATTTACCTGATAACATGATATTAAATATGCAAAGCAGGCCATTTTTAGTATTTTTTGAAAGTGCATGACATTTCGACATTGCCCAACACTGACGCACTTCACATGTTGGCAGACATGTAGTGCCTAAATCATTGAAAAATATTTAACGGTACCGTTTTAATACCAAATTTAAATGGTTCTTGAAAACTTTAATATTTCCATTACATCAGTGAAAATGTATAAAATGTTAATCTACTCAAGCTTAGTTGTTAAAGCGCTTGCTTCCCAAGCACCGAGTACCAAATTCGAAGCTGCTTGATGTCAAATTTTTTTTAGGAAATGGAATTTGGTCTCAGATACTCAGCTGTAAATGAATAACCGAGTTATATCAGCGTAAATCACTGACATAAGTCAATGATTACTTGAAAGCCTTGGACCAATTTGGGCTGTTGCGCCGTCGATTCGTATCATAAAATGCAATTATTTTTAAGCTATTTCATAATTGGTTCATTAAGTAAAATTTAGGATGCACAACTTTCCAATTTTGATTGCCACTACTGATTCCTTTCAAAAATCTTCAAACGAAAATTCGGGTTCAAAACCAAAACTTTTAAAAGATTTAATTTTGGAGTCCTAAAATCGTGCGCGGTGCCGAATTGGAGGAACTATCTTGTTAATCAGGTTTAAAAGATTAAAAAGTTGTATATACGAAGCACAAAGAAGGTCAAAACATGAGAAACGTTTCATCTTCGCTTCCGATTTTTCATTTCTTGACTATCTTTGGAGTATTTTCTAGCTGCTTCAAAATGTTGATGAAAACAACAAGGATTACAATATTTTCGACTTAAGTTTGCACGAAGCTTAGCAGAGGTAACTGATCAAATGAAAAGAAAGCGAAGGACTTGCTTGAAGACATCATTGAACATGAACATGATTGATTATTCAAAAATCGGTAGGATTTAATTAAATTGCACAGAAGATCCACAAAATATCACAGAAAAGACCAAAGGAAAGATTTCCTAAAGAAAGTAGTTGTTCGATTTTGAATTTAGAAAAAAAAACCTGGCAACGTTTTCAGCACATTTTCACTCGAGGTTTTATAGTCGTACAGAATATTCACATTCTGAAATGATTTCAAAACGTGCCAAATGCTGGAAATTATCATATGTTGATCAGAATGAAATGGTTTGCAGCAAACAGGAAATAGCTACTATATTTTAACGTTTAAGAGACTAAAAAATATTTTTTTTTACATTAAAACATTGTCAAAAGTACATCTTCTACCTAATTCGTACAAAAAAAAATGTTTTTTGTGGATTTTTCGTGACGACACAGTTAAAATCTTTTGATTAAAACTAATGGTACATTCAAGTATGGCATTTGAAGAATATTGTATAAAATTTTCACGAAGAAATATTAAAAAATACGGCAATGGCAGCAATTATTCGGACGTGTCTCGGAAAAAAGTAGAATTGCGGTGCCCCTCATAACTTGGTGCTGGATCATCTGAGATCAAAAAATCAAAGTTCATTCGTTAGAGAATAGTTTTCTCCAGGTAACGCTGGTAGGGTTTTTGAAATTTCAATTTTTCACTTTTTTGGAATTTTCTTTGAGAGGAAAAACGCGGTTTTTTGCGAAAAAAATCTACTAATTTATTATTGTAAAATAAAAATTAACAAATTTGGAAAAAGCTCCCCAGCGTACAGAAAATAGTGTTCAAAATTTCAAAAGGATCGGTGCAGTAGTTTTGAAGTTATGAGGCGCACCGACTTCGAAAACGTGAGTTGTGGGGAAAACGCTTTAAAGTTTTGAACACTAAAAAATCTGGTATAAAACGTTCACAAGCGAATTTTATCAGCTTACCTCACACTCGTCAATTTTGCTCCAATCGACTTGAAATTTTGATACAATATTCTTGAAATATTATGCATTCCCTCCTTAAAACCCAAGCGTTTGGGCATGGTTTGCCAATAATAATTCCCAAAAACACTTATTCAATGATACAAGGATAATTTTTGATAGAAAAGAGTGTCCACTTGAAAATTGTCAAAAATGAAATTCCCTTCTATTTGCTGTAGTCCCTCAAATTGTTTTTAAAGCAAGCTACATCTTAACTGTTCCACCGAATGAAGGCTCAACAATTCACTTTTTGGCTCGTGCGAATGCAGGCCACGAGATCCGCCCCTAGCACAGGAAGCCAACACAGTGTTAGTTTGATTACAAGGGAAATCCTCCTCAGTTCAGACTTACAGGTCTCAATTAATTAGGAGGACACTGCAACTATATTGACATCTCCTCTGCAGCTCGCAAGTTTGCTACCAACTCTGCTTATACAAGTGTTCAGTACTCGGGAAGCTCCAACGATTTACTCAGGTCCCAGTACTCGGATTATATTCCGGCTCTTGCACCTTTCTCCGTTTTCGAGTTATCAGTATACACTGACACAGTTCTACCACCCACTGACCCCTGTTCTGCCACTTTTCTTTTGCGGGAAAAACTGTCAAGAAATTATTGCCAAATTCGAATGTTAAACATTTTACAGAAATTTTTCAGTATTATGTAGTGCTCGTAGGGTATCTACCTACTTTTAGACGCGCAGCATTAGCAGCTGCCTCATCTTTACGGTATGGGCTCAATTCCAATAAATTAAAGATTATTTCTAATACAGCTGTGGTGTGGAGTGAACACGTTTTTTTCAAGTAAGCCATGCTTTTGATCTTAGTCAGCTGAACCATATTGCATTTCATTCTCAATGCCTGCCACTGCACTATAGGTTAGGTTAGGGTTGACCTGACTATAGCTAGCCCCCATTTAGTTCCAAAGAGCGACTTTCAAATAAAGAAGGCTACTATAGTTTTCCTCACTATCTTTCCCAAATTCAATTTCCAGGTGAGCTTATGATCCAATACGAGCCCTAAGTATTCCACCTGATTTGAGAGTGTGAGACTTTCGCCATTATGTATAGGCAGCCTAAAGTCTGACATCTTTCGCCCACTTGTAATAAGACGAGCACCGTCTTAGTAAGATTTATATCAAGGCCACAATTCTTGGCCCACCTACTGATAATATTTGAGGCAAATTGCATCTGTTCAGACACAATGTCGATGAATCTACCGGGGACTATGATGACCACGTCGTCCACGTATGTGACGACCTTGAGAGGTTTCCCTGCCTATTTCAGTATTTCCTGATAGTCAGGTCATCCATGGACGGTGTCACTATTCTTGTTGTAAGTAATGTGTCTATCGAGCCATATATGATACTTAGCGTGAGACACACTAAAAATTCTATGAAATTTAATTTTTTTTATCTTGCTTTCCTTGATTGTTTTTATTTTAAAAATTTAATTATCATTTTTATTACAATGAACATTCAATTCGAGTCAAAATATATTAAAAGAAGAAGTATTTTCTGATTCCTTTTTATGTTAATTTAGATATGAATGTAGTTCAAACCAAAGCACTTGCTTGATTCTGAAAACAGATAATTCAAGTGAAAGTAATATCACCAGTCAAGGCTGTCCACCACCGTATCGAGACAAATCAACTTGTTTAAGACGACATAAGATATCTACTTGGAAACTCATAAAAATTATCTCAGCTTTACCGGCTTCTAATTTAACTTTTTTTGTAAGATGACGCAACTCATGCCGGAATGCAACTATCATTTTGCGACAAACCTGGCGTTGAAAAAGAAAAACATTGAAAATTCATAAATTGGATATTCGATATTTTCGGATATCAACGGCGAACAATCAAATTAAAATCCAATTAACATTAGAAAATTCCAAACTTGTAGGAAAATCCGCGAAATGCAGACATTTTTAATTACCAATGTAAATGATATGCGCAAACATGATTGTTCCGATGAAGAAAGTCATGTTTGTAAGGAAATGCAACCAAAAAAAATGAACAGCAAAAAAACAAACAGAATAACAATGATATGTGTGGCAAGGAAACAGATGGCATCGATAAACGTAACGCTATTTTTATCAGATTGAGGGAAATGTTAACACCGATCCGCGGCAATTTTCAAACTAGATTCGGAAACTTATGGGTGGTATGTTTTTCCCTCAACGAGCGGATGATTATTAATCAGTTCTCTTTGAACAGCAGGCGGCAATAATTGAAAAAAGTATGTCAATCAAATCAATTCCATGGTGTGCGCGAAGGTTAACAGCGGTGGCGGCCACCGCCGCCATGAAGAAGTATCTAAACAAGCTCAGATACATTCCCCATCAATTCGGATTGTTGCGATTAACTTTTCAAAATGCTGGTTTCCTTCGTTTCGCGCTTTTTTTAATTGGCACTGCCCTAGATCAGTTAAATCGTCTGTTTACGGACTATTTGCTGAAAATTTATTCGCGAAAATGAACACATCGCGTAATGTAACTAAATCGGAGTGTACTTTCGATGTGGTTCTATTGAACACCGCTTATGTATTTTCTAAAAAAAATCGGGGCAAACAACGCTGAAGACTTACCAGTCTTTCGGAAGAGAATTGGCAGCAGTTTGCAAACATCCTATCTGTGCTCATGACATTTCCGCAAATTTTACCTTCTATTTATTTGAAATAATCATAGATACGTACTTTGTAGCACCTCCGAACAAGACTGCATTTTGCTACTGTGCTGAGAAATCAGTGAAAATACATTTAACTATATCAATGACCTCCTTCTGTCAAAAATACACTGTTCGTATTTTTTTCGGACCTTTGAAGTGTAATTGAGCCCCGGATGGAAAACAGCATAAAAAGTAGACAGAGTTAATTTCTTCGCAAGAACTTAAAGCACGCACTGTTGGAAATGTTATTTTGATTGGTGGTAAAGAAACGGTAAAAATTGGGCTTTTGTATTTATTGTTCTTTTTCGCTTCTTTTTGGTTAAATATTGAAAATAAATTGTTGATTTATGTGCAAAATATGATTTGGTCTTAGTTGTTTGCTTTTCAGATGGTCCGCAATTAGGATTTATTTCATGTGATTTAGCTTAGGCTTATTTTGAGCGTTTTTCTGGGAAACCAATTTATAAAAACTAAAATTCATGATTTTATTTACATAATGAAAATATAAAAATTCTAAACCGAAACTAGAGGTTGAACAAATACTATCGAAACATCGATAGTTTATTAAGTTTTAAATGGAATTGTAAACATATCGAAATGTTTGTAAATAACACACAAAAGATCTAAGATTTGGAGCAAGGAATGTAGCCTTCGGAATTCATGAATAGGTCATTCCTTAGGGAATAATTGCCGCATACTTTTTGACTAGGTAAAAGAACGCGTTTTGAAAAATCCAGAACGGAAAACAAATCAATGAAATTTGAAGTTACCCTTGGCATATTTAATGCGCATTCGAATCGAATCAGAAGGACATTTAGTGGGAGTTCAAATGAATGACCTGAATCATTGAAAATGATTGTGATTGCTTCCTTTGTTCCACCATTTTTCGAACAGGGTACATTTTTTGAAAGGACACGTGTTAATTGCAAGAGCTCCGAAATGCGAAATTTAGATTAGAGTATCTATTTTCAGAGTCGACCGATACCGGTAGCAACTTTCTACTCACCACCAACACTTGAACTGATATTTCTTTGACGAGTCACAGAACCTTCAAATAAATGAAAACTTGAGGTCGAGAATGCAAACAATTTACACTCAAATTTGGCAGAAAAAATTAGTGGGAGAGTGAAAGCTATGTGTAGAATCGAAAAAAATACGTTGTAGAAGGTCAACGTTGTCCACCATGTTGGATTACCTCAGATATTACATATCCCAAAAATAATCCTACGAAAAAAATATCGACCACTTTGTGTTCAAAACAAAATTGGCTAAATTTTTTACAATTTTTTGTAAGATCTATAATTTTTGAACTTCAGAGCCTCAAATTTTTTGACCTAATTTTTTCGATATATATTTAAAAAAATATAAACTTACCGAGCATCTATTTCAATGACTCATGATGATTATACCCAAAAACAAATTTGGAAATGTACGACTCGTGCACCGAGCGACGAAATTTGGCGCGCTGTATATATCGTAAACTATCAACCCTTCAATGAAATACTCTTAGTAAGTATTATTAATAATTTGGCGTTCATTCATTTTCACACCAGGCTTTTTTGTCGTAAAATTAACAGTTTTCGATCAACGAAACCAATACACTCTCTATCAAACCGGTACTCCCGAGCTAGTATTTTTGTGACTTACAATTACATTGCATATTATCCGCAAAAACTAAATGGAGAAATATGAAACAGAAACTAATGGGGCAAATGCAAAAAATCAGCGCTAAGAACCAAACTTCAGCTGCTATAAATGGAAGCCAGATGTTCCATGTAATGCTTGATGGTAACGTGACACCAAAGCTAGTTCTAGGATCTTGAAATCATCTTCAATGATGATACATATCTTACAAAAACAAGGACAGTAGAGTATGAATCTGAATAAATGCTATAAATGTCCTAATGGTACTTATTTCTAGAGAGGAAAAAATTTGAAACTTTAACAATTTTTAGTTTAAGATAAATTTCATGCGGTTGTCTGGAACGGTTCCAAAAGTCTATGAATTCAACATGCTTTTGGTTGAATTGCTGCTAAGGACCCGTCGAGGCTAATGCCACATAGAAGAAATCTGAAAGTCGACCAAATAAATTATATTACGGCTTTCCAAAAAAAAATTTTGAAGAATAAATTGAAAATGACGCTACATTTGGAAGCGGTAGATGCTTAAATGTGAGTGTGTTGCTATTTTTTGCTGAATTTTGTAGTTGATATTTGTATGATGCTCATCTTGAAATCCAATGAACTATACGAAATAATTTGATATTTTCTCAAAATATTTCCAAACAACATAAATGAGAAATTTAAATAAAATCTCCAAGCTTTATAAATACTAGATCTGCTTTAAAATCATTGCAGTCGCCTTTTGAACTGAAAAAATTCATTGGAAAACCGGCCAATAAAACCCTAAAACGGCGTTTCTCTTATTTCCTGGTTACCATCGAAAAAAATCCCTAAATCTAGGGTGATCTCACATCCCTCATTTGGCATCACTGTTGCTCATCCACATTATGATAAAATTTTCATTGAAATTTCAACCGACAAAATGATTTTCTCAGTTGCATGCAAGTAAAAGACTAAAGCCGCGGTTGTATTCAAGAGCGATCGATAAATATTCAAGTGCGGCTGGCAATACGGGTGGCAATACGGCTGGCGATGCGGCTGGCGATGCAGCTGGCGATGCGGCTGGCGATATGACTCTTTAACTTTAAAATTGCAAGGTTTCAGAAATTTTGCTAAAAAATAACTGACTTTTCTTTCGCTTGCGTTAACGGAAGAAATTACACAATAAGTTATCTGAAGGAACATTTTTAAAACAATTAGGAGTCAGATTTGACAATACTAGGTACAGGTATCCCTCGACTTAGGACGCTTCGACTTACGTCATTTCGACTTACAACGCATGAAAAATTAAGGACCATGCCTCGAGTTACGACGTTTTTTGCTTCGACTTACAACGCAGTTTGAAGCTATTTTTGACTGGGCAAATATGATTTGTATGTGCATGGTGAGAAACGGTGGAATCGAGGAATACCGCAACGACGTGATTGTTCGTCCAGTGTTGACTGGCATTTCCTCAATGAGTAGTACTATCATCACAAAAATAGGCCACCTGCATTGGAAAAGGTGGAAAAAATGCTGTACACATGAATTCTTGATTTGAACCAGAAAAATTAACCAATTTCAACAGCGATCATTCAAGAAAAAGCGAAAAGTTTGTTCTGTGGCCTCATTGATGAAAATGAACCTTTAAATTTCAATGCAATCCGAAGATGGTTTGAAAAATTCAAATCGAGTTATGGTCTATGTGGAGAAGCCGCAAGCGCTGATAGCAAAGAAGCAGGGAGGTTTCGTGCTTCTACATTTAAGAAGATTATCGATGAAGATGGTTAAAGCTCGAAACAAGTTTTCAAAGTTGACGAGGCAGGGCTTTATAGGAAACGTCTACCATCACAAACATTCATAGGCAGGAAGGAAGCTACAACACCAGGATTCAAGGTCTTCAAATGCAGCAAGGGACTTTAAACTCAAATCTCTATTAGTCTATCATTCCGAAAACTCAAGAGCTTTAAAAAATATTTCAAAAGCCAATCTGCCTGTTATTTGAAGCCATAATAAAAAAGCTTGGATGACGTCAGCATTATTCACCAAATGGTTCAAAACTGAATTTTGTCCTGCTGCCAAAGAATATTGTACGAAACAAAACTTATCGCACAAAATTTTGTTGCTAGTCGTTAATGCTCCAGGCCATCCGTCAACTCTCACCGATATTGACGAAAATGTTAAATTGGTCTTCTAGCCGTCAAATACTACTTCCCTGCTGCAACCCATGGACCAAGGCGTGATTGCTACCTTTAAATCATATTATCTACGTCGAACATTCAAACAAATTGTTGAACGTTTGGACGATATTACAGCATTGAATAAAGATAGACGATTATCAATTAAGGAAATCTGGAGGAGTTTTGATATTATCAAGGCTGTCGAAAATATTGGAGCTTCTTGGGAAGAGGTAACTTCTTACACTATAAATAAAGCCTGGCGTAAAGTTTGGTCAGAATCGGGAGAACCTTCTTCTAGTGCCGATATCTTCAACGATTTCGAGGAAATTAACAATGAAATTTTGCAGATTGCCAGGTCTGTAGGCTTCAATGAATTGGATGGAAACGATATTACTGAGCTAATCAATACTCGCGAAAAATCTCTTTCTTATGAGGATTTATTAAATATTTCGCAAGATGACCCGGAATCACCTCGAGAAAAATTAGAGGAAGGAAAACAAAACTTTCCGATTCAAAAATTGTCTGAGTTTTTGCAGCACATTGAAAGGGCTTTGGAGAATTTGGAGGATGATCCAGATACTATTTGAAGAGAGAAGGTGTCATTTGCAATAAATACTAGCATTAAATGTTATAAAGAGTTATACAAATCGAGAAAACTACAGGCGGGCCAATCAGCTTTAACAAAAAAAATTAAGCCCTCAACTTCTCTGGCAGCTTCTTACTTACAGACCACCTCGATTGCGGGAAGTCATGTTGAGTCATCGAGTGATGAAGATTAAATTATAAATACCCACTCATACTGATATATGAAATTTACTTGAAAATATTTTTTTTTATTTTTGTTATACTGAACATGTTTCTTTGCCCTTTTAATTGATTTCATTATATGTTACATGTGCGTGCCGTGTTTATTTGGATTAATAATAAGTTAATAACGTTACAAAATACCACAAAAATGCGTTGATGTATATGATTATTCGACTTACGTCATTTTCGAGTTAGGACGCGTTTTCTCGGAACCAATTAGCGTCTTAAGTCGAGGGATGCCTGTATTGAGAAATTAACAAGCCTAAGGTCAACACTGAATGTTTTTTCCAACCCGATGACGTTTCTTCCCCAAATCAATATATTGTTTAAAATTACTCAAATGGATATTGTCAACCCGATTTCGTACTTTTGAGGACTCGGAAGAATCTTTCTCTTGACTCGTCCATTCTCTTCAATTTCATCAATATTCGAATGCAAAAATTGAAACTTCGCGTCTGCATAATTGCGCTGAACATAAATTCACTGTCTTACAACTAGAAAATGGTGTCAAGACCATTAAAAAAAATACGAAAATGTGAATCGCTGAAAGACATTCAACAGACATCGATTCTATTTGTGATGATTTCATTAGATACTAAGTGAAAACAGCTTCCGTTCAATTACAACAGCGCAAAACCTAACATTTTAATAATCTCTCAGGAATGTTGTTTCAACGATGATGCCAAGTCGGAAATATTTACTACAATTTTACGTTTTAACTTGGGAAAAACTTCAGTAATTCCAGATTTCGATCATTCATTTCAACTGGGAATGATCATCAAATTATAAACATCTCGCGAAAGGTCATCTAAAATTAGTTGGATGGGAATCCTTAACAGAGTGCGGTATGTTTGATAGACCCTGCTTTGTGATTTCAACAAGAAATTACTTACAGTTCTTCTTGCATTGCTTCACTACGAATTAGTACCGATTGCAATGTCAAACTGCATCCGAGCACAGCATAGCAGCACATTGAGATTCTTCATTTTGGTTTTGTTTCTCGAAAATGTTTGTTCGACACATGTATGTACGTGCGATTCACTGCAGCATCATGCACGATGCCAGCACCTACCCTTGAAAGATTACTCAGAACCAATGACTTTGTTTAGGTATTATAAAAGATACTTTGAAATTGAATTGCCCGACGTACGAGTATGTACGTAGATGCACAGCTCTGTTTGGGTTACAAGAATTTCAATAGAAGCTGGCCCAGCCTCGCATCGCTGTTGTGTACAAGATTTGTTTGAAGCACTCAAGGCTAAGTCAGCCAAGTATATTTAGAATGTTTAGAGAAGGGAAGCTTTTATGATCTAGTAGTTATGTTTTGAGTTTCAGTCATGTTTGATTGATGCCGAAAGAATGCGATATTCATCGGCTTGAATGTTGGAAAAGTAAACATCAGTTGAGCAAAATATAAAACAGATATTAAGGATTAATCACGTTTTTCCCGTAGTTTTCAAGTGAAGATCGTATAAGGCACATCTCGACTGTACTGAAAAATAAAAGATAGATCAAAGACCGGTTGCAGTTTTATTTTCTTGTACATCAAATTCGTCACGATCGTTTTGGAAATCCAAAAGTCATGATAGCCTAGCTTCATTTGTTGTGATGATCACAAAGAAAGAAAGAAGGACATCAATGATTTCAGAACATCAATTGTTTTTTGCCTTTTGAATTTTGAGAGCACAAATACAGCCATTTTGCGGAGAGTTAATTCGATTATTCTTGTAGCATTTGTTTAAAAACAAAAGTTCAATGCAGTACAATCTTTTTTGGAACTAACCCAACACGCACTTCTTAATTTGAAGATGATGAGCTACGAGGTGAGGAAGGTAAAACACCAAAAAAACACTCACGTCACGATCGCTAATCCAAGTAACGAAAGCTGCGTAGCCACAACTCATTTTTTGAAATCCTCTTCACGAAGGTCATCTTCATCAAGAGGTTTCTTCGTCATCAATCAATAAGACCCAATAAAAATTGCCTCTTCACAACTCGGTAGTATCTCTTCAAACATTCCTTTCTTCACACTTTTGCCCGAACCTATAAAAAGATAGAAATCTATACAATTGAGCCCAACGCACTTTTCACACAAATGGCGAATGGTCATTTGTTTCTCTCTCGCTCGACAATTTCTTCTTATAAGAGGTTTGATCATTAATCAAAATTCGATTAAGACAAATTGTAGGGAAATTTAATGTGTGTTAATCGTCACTATCTTATGTGAATGTGTGTCTCGATTCGACGACAAAGAAATGGAAATGGACAAATGCTTGGCAACACTATTGTAACAAGCTGCAAACAGGCAAATATAAAACGAAACAAACAAACATTACAATTGGAATAGAATGAAAGTGTAGTGAAAGTCGCATAACTGTTGAATTGCAATCATCACAATCGAAATAAAAACTATAGTAAAGTATCTGTGATTGTTCTAAATACTGTACACAACAGTACGCAATGCGCTCGCGATTTAGTTTGCCGCATAAAAAAGCATAAATTCGAGAAGCTGTGACTAAGCGCTGGTTAAGTTGTTAATTGAAAAGAAAGTCTGTGTTACGAGAATCAGACGAAAAAAGTTTTGAGTTTGAAATAAAATTATGCTGGAAACGATTGGGTCGATTCACACGAATTGAGAGCGTGAATGCAGGCCATGATGTTTTTGGAAGTGATAAAAACTGAAGTCTCAATATCGACAGCCAGTCCTGTGAATTTGTTACTTTAAGATGCACATAATTAATTTAATTAAAGTATGTATAATACAAGTGGCCAGTGCAGGTGGATTGAGTCCATCAACTAGAAAAATGAAATACACATAGATTTGTTTGATCTTTTACATATTGGTTGAATAGTTGGTAATTTAGCCTGGTTTTTGGTATATTCGTAAGCGGTTTTTCAAAATCAAAACCACAAACGGAAGATGAGACTTTAAGGGGGGAAGTACCTTTAGAGGCCCAAAAAAAGGTCTTTTTGCAACTGATTTGTGGGGAAATGGAGACAGTTCTTATAAAATCAGTATAATCTTTATTTTAGGCGATGTTTGAGGTTGGAAAAAAACATATTCTACAAAAGTGAAAGTTGAAAATTAACAAATTATTCAAGGATCTTGAAAGCCATGTCGTCGCTGACGTCGTAAATTGCGTAAGCAATGCTGGCTGCAATTTTCATCCGAAATCAACAAGCCAAACATTTTCTTACTCGAGAGGGTTTTTTAAGTAGATAGACTAAAATATTTGCGAAATTTGAAAATTAACCCTTCAAAACAGGCTCAAAAAAAATTACGATTTTGACGAAAAAATTTTATTTCTGTATTTCTGGAGTCAAAAATAGTCCGAAAATAATTTGTTTTTTTTTTAATCTTCAGTCTATATAGAACAGTTTTTTATGCTCTTTAAAATGGATGCTAGATGATGAAAATCGATTCACTAGTTTTTTTATTGACACTTACGCAATTTTAAAAAACATGGTTTCGAGAAAAGGCCGTTTAAAGTTTGTGGTCAAGAGAAAAAAGCTCGGCGCCAGGCATTTCCGGGATGCATCTCTTCCACAATTTTGAGAATTAGCTTTTGAAACTTTGACATGATATGCTTAGGCGATATATCTATCGATTAAAACAAATCGATTTTTTGAAGTGTCTAAAGGTACTTCCCCCCTTAATTTGGCAAGTTTCCAAGTCAATCGATTCAAACGAAATATCAAATCCGTATTCGCTTTTATGTCCTCATAGTTCCGAAACACACCGATTTTCATTATATCTCCGTTTTAGTTCTACTTTGGCAAATACGGTCTGCACTATAAAAGCGTTACGCGTTTAGTCCTGATATATAGTACCTTTCGATAATTGGGAGATAAAGCGTCATACATAAAAGGCGGTTTGGGGCAGTGTCATCCAAAGGACCAAGAATAAATTTCGCACAGACTGCAATACATACTTAAACTTTTTAAAAAGTCTGGCAATGTAGAGCCAGGAAAAGGTACTAAGAAAGCGACTTGGAAAAGGCAAGATAATACCATCTGTAGCTTGTTTGAGAAGAACCCGACACTTAGTCTCCAAAATGCGAGACAAAAACTGCTGAACACGGGAGTTAGTGTCTCAACAAATACGATTAGGCCGAAATTGCAAGAATCTGGCACCAAAAGTAGAAGTGCAATCGCGAAGCCGTTGGAGACACGAAAAGTATATCGAAAATAAATTAAGTTGGGCAGAGCGAAATGATTGGAGCAACGTTAATTTTACCGATGAATCTTGATTTGTTTTATGTAATTACTGGAGGAGAGGCTGGACAAAAAATGGCGAAAGAATTTTCGACGTACAATAAAACACTCGGCAAAGGTGCACGTTTATGGATGCTTCTCGGTAAGGGGATTCGAGAAGCTAATCATTTTTACGAAAACAACCCTGGATGCTGAATTAATGATCAAACATTATAAAAATGGTTTGCTTAAGGGGTTATATAGGACTTGAAGGGAAAAAACAACTTTTGTAAACAAATGTATTTTAAAAACCAAAAATCTGTTTTATTTAAAATTTGCATGCACAAAAGCTTAGCATTTCAAGAAGTTGTAAAAGGAATTTTAGCTAAAAACATTGAAAATTGTCAATTTTCCTGCAGTTTTCTTCGTCCATCCTTTTTTTGCGGTAGGCAGAATAATTCGGTGCAGGTTCATCTCGAATCAAAAATTCAAAAAAAATTCTTATAGTTTATGCCCTTGGCTCGTACTTGAACGAAAGAATTGAAAAAAATATGAAATTTAAAATTTTGAGATGGATTTGAATGAATTTTCGTACCATATTTTTTAGGATTTTCCCGATTCTCAACGTTTTTAAAATATATTTTTTTTCGTATAAAACAAAAACGAGTCAACCGAATGAAAATCCCTTCGTTCAAGCACGAGTCAATACTATAAAGAGAAACTGTGCAAACTTCCAGCCAAATCAGTCGATTCGTTTTCGAGAAATCATGCCTACTGCACGGAAAAACAAAGTTTCGAGAAAAACGCGTTCAAAGTTTTTTGTTACCACGATTTAATGAATTAAAGTTATTTTTTAGCGACTTACATCGAGTCGTCGATTCCAGGTTCATACAGTAATTCGATCGCCTCATTCGCGATGTACAGAGCATCCTTTTGATTTTGTAATGTTTGATGAAAAAGAAAGGAGCTGATTTTACGCGGTAGAACCGCGCTGCATGCATATAATATGTTAGATAAGGCAGAGCGCACGTACTGACCACGCGGTATTTAAATCTCTATAACTCTGATAATATTGCTAGAATTTACTTCAAATTTGGTGTGAATATTCGTAAAGTACTATACTTTCATATGGAATAAAAAACTTCGATCGATTTTTTGAAAATACAAGACCTGTGTAACCCCTGAGAGTTTATATGGAGCCGGCAACCGCGATTAGATTCTGCAAGAGAACAACGATCCTAAACATCAGACGCGTCTCTGTACCAGCTGGAAAAAAACAGAGACACAAAGTCCACACGCGAACCCGATAGAAAACGTGCAGTCACTAATGATAAATAAACTGAAAGGCAAAAATAAAACTACCACATGGCAGTTCATGCGGGCCCTCAAGAGGATATGGCAAGGTTTTACTATGGAATACGCACAGAAATTGAATCAGATTTGCACATAAATATGTCAGGCAATTATTGATAACAACGAGGATTGGATTCCTTAATGATATAATTGCGAAAAATATATTCACATGTACTTGAAGAAATAAATTTAATTTATACAATTCAGTGCTTTTCATCCTTTTTTGAGACAAGTTTTTGTAAATCGCTGATAACGTTGCAAAAATTTATCCTCCGATATAGTTTGACATCAATTGGTGGTTTTCATTCAAAATGCACTTGCTTTTATCGCGACATAATGGTTTAGTAAATAAGTTAGTCGACAGATTGTTTTTGATTTTTACCTTACTTGCCTGTCTTTCAAGGTTTCCCTGCAAATTTTCACATGAATTTTCCAAAAATAGATATTTTTCGGAAAGCAATCTTCGTTGTACTACGCTTTTGATTGTAATCTACAAAACAATCATGATTTTTTTGCTTCGTGAATGACTTCTAGAAATCGTGACCCATATGTGTGTTTCTTCTTTACAACTGTGAACTTTATTCCTGAACACTAACAGCAGTATCCCTTTCCATTTTATTTCAATCTTCTATTTATAGAGGATACTCTAAACGTCAGGCAGTTCTTTTTCCAATGCCAACATTTCCTGAGAAGTTGATTCGATTTTATTTTTGTCAACCCCCAAAATGTGCTGATTTCATGGTTCCTGTAATTAAAATTACGCATTACCTAGAATCGATAAATCCTTGGATTTACTTGAAATCGTTATTTCCGGAAATTCTAAGTGGGCATTATTTCAATTTATAGACTAATTTTCAATTCATTACTGGCATCAAAATAAAACAAACACCAGGATAAATAATTTAACATCATGGAAAACAACCCGATATAATTGATCCTTTTACATTTAAGGGGGATAGCCACTGTGATGGGTCAAAAAAAATTGTTTTAAATCAAAGTTTATATATTCAAAAATATGTGTACAAAATTGCAAGTCAAAATTTAAAAAATTGACTAAGTTACAATGATTGTAGTGAGAGCAGGTAGGCTGATCAGCTTCTCAGTATCGCATCGAAAAAGTTAATAAAAAAATTAAGAAAGTCAACAAAACCCCTGGAGATGAGGAGGAAGCACCGTCATATGGTCCAGGACTTGATAGTATAATATAGGTATGAAAATTTTAAATTTTTTTATACATGATTTCATTACGAGAGAAATGGACTAAAATATTTAAACGCATTTTTGTCGTAACGATTTTTTTTGAACTGGTCGCATTAATAACTCGAACAATTATTTTTTTGTTCGTCTTAGTAGTGGTTAAGGTTAAGGGTAGCCGATTTGAAATTTTTTGTGTTTTACTATTTTTTAAACTATTTGAAAACCAAAAAAAAAAAACAGTCGGAAAATTAAAATATTGTCAAACGGTCACCATTTTGTGAAAAAATCAAAATAAAAAATAACGGCTACGTACAACGATAACTACATTCATACAGGTTTGTTTTTTTAGAGTACCGGCTTTTAAAAAATCGATGCGACCATGGAGGGGAATTGTTTTTCAGGCGCTACGGCATCGTTTATATTGTTAAAACTATTTAATATTTTTTAATACAAATTTGTGGAAAACTAATTAGATGTGTACTTAATAAAATGAAAAAAACCCAATCCAAAAATTCCTCTATTTACTCGGTCAATTTTTTTTTTAAAAATCACTAATTTTTCGGCCGTCACAGTGGCTATCCTCCTTAATTAACTAACCATAAATCGCTTAAGCCTACTGCTATCAAAGATCCCCGAAAAACTTCAACTCGATTAGATTTAAATTAATTCAGTTGCATTGACCTCGCACTCAAGTTGTGCTAACGAACGCATAAAATGAACCTCGTCAGCGACAGCTCTATCAGCCTGAGTACTAGCTCCAAGTAAAACACAGACACACAAGCTCCATCATCAACCTGTATGTGTACGTAAGTTTCCTTTTTAAATTTGAAAACTTAAAAGTCGATTATGTAAAACCAACCCGTGTGGATTGAATAAAAAGTTGTCGTAAAGTATTCTTTGGTTTGCCTCACGTAAAAACCAAATACTGTTAAGCATAATCAAGAAGGAGCGTCCGCGCAATGTAGGCAGCAAACAGCCCCTTGTTTACAAAAATTATGTGCTGGATATGTCTTGATAGCCATACCCCACCGAAACACCCTCTGGGCAAGTGGGCGTAACAGCGCACCATTGAAAGTAGTAGTGAGCACCCTTTTTTGCAATGCCGAGTATCTACACAACATTTATACATCGCATTTCACATCGACCGTGTGAGTTACATTTATCGCCAATTCATCCGGGTATGATTGAATTTTAGATATATGGCGAGCGTAGTAAAGATTCTCTTAAATGCAAAAAATAAATATTGCACAATTCAAATATTATTTCTAAATAGATCGCACAACAAAGAAATTCCAGCTAAATTGATATCAATCGTTTTGCAATGCTATTAATTGATGTTTATCTCCGATTCCCGAGTGGAATGGCAACAAATGCTTATCAATAATTGCAATTTCTACAATAGATTGTAGTTGGGTTCCTGGCACATCGGCACTGTTTTTATTATCAATTTGCCGTTCAAGTAATGTGTAAACATTTTTGTGATAACAATAACAAATATTCCACTTAATTGAAATGTCACGCGTGCAATGCAGCTGACGTCAGCGGTAAATATAATATTTTTAATAGCGAATGGTGAAAATAATAGAGTTTCCTCTTCATTTTTATCGGAACTTTTTTGAAATGGAATTTTTCATAGGATTGTGGTTGTCTTCGATGCTAAAAAATTATGAATGATGGGATATAACTTTCTAAGTCAGGTTTTAACAATTGCTTTGTTTAGTTTTATGTAAATAGAAAAAGCGTCAATAAATAACTGACACGTTGGCAACTCAATACAGCGAAGTCAACACCTAGAAACAGTTGAAACGACCTTCATACTATCGCAATATCATTTGCTATCTTTCTCGAATTTCTCGCTCCATTTTCGCATGATTTCGTTCCGATTCAGTGATAATGAAGTGTGAATGTTGCGAGTCAACATCTAATTAAATTAAAGTATCTGTAACGTTGCCCCGCAGTTGAGTATCTACAACACTATCATTACATACTTTATTTGGGCGAATCACATCAAGACTAGACCCTGTGTCGGCATATTGTTGTTGAATCGAAGGAAAAGTTTTTCTGCCGACTGGGGTCACCTTGGTTCGGGCAAGTTTTGATTGTACCCAACACAATAGCAGTTATAATAATTATTTCAAGACTAGTGAATGTTCTTTCAGGAATTTCATAAGATTATTCACACCTTTAGTCACTTGCAGACAACTCGACAAAGTCGGACTCCAGTCACAATGAGGGGATTGGTGTTGGCTTAAGATACTGTCGTAAGACGAGATACCCGTATTTGTTTTTCTATTCTAGACACTCTTATCGGCTAGCTGGCTTTTGGGTTGTATGGCATAAGAAGATTAGAATGCGGTACGCAAATACATGACATCTCGAGCCAGGTGGATGACGATAACAATGGAATCCAATCCAACAGTTCGAGTTAATCGTCTGAGAAAGGATATTTGCGAACGGATTTAATGAGGGTCCGACATTGGATAAGCACAGCTAAATTCTCCCAAGATGATAAATATATTAAAGTACATATATATTCTGCTTTTGTTTGGTCGTTCTACTTCATTTTGAAAAGGATATTTTGATTTGAAAATGTTGTACATATTTCATATTAATTCATGCAAAAATTTTTTTTAACAGCAACAAGTTATGAAACAGACAATAAAACCAGCTTAAAATGGCAATAAAATCATTGCTGCTTATGAGACCGTAAAATTTATAAGTTTTTAAATAAGATTAAAGTGTGAAAAACTTATGATATTTATACGAGAGCAAAGTAAGCAACCATTTAAAGCGTTACAGGATTAAGCATTAACACCATTTTCAATTTTAAAAAATATTCTATCAAATAATTTGACTATCAATAGCGAAAATTTCCGGAATATGTAATAGTTTTATACAATCTATTTAGTACTTGAGATTTGTTGATTTTCACAGTATTTTTTTACTAAGAACAGTGGCTTGTTTATCCAATGTAAAGATATAAAAATAAGATATAGAAACATCATACGTACATCACCAGAGTAAAGCTCATCTTATCACATCAAAAATAATGAAATTAAGATATTAAAATTCAGACAGAGTAGAAAATGCTGCGAAGGAGCAGCAACATAAATGATTTATGAGCATCTCCTCGTGTTTAAAAATGTTCAAAGTCAATTAAAAGCAAATTAATCATGGAGAATGGATTGCGACAGGACATTATCAATTAACAAAGCAAGTTTTTTTTAAGAAGGTGATAGTTTTCTACTATTTAACACACAGCAAACCTATCCTGATTATCATGCAGCTACGTTTTCCAATTTTTAGAATTAAACGTTCGAGCCTAGTTTTCGTGTCGGATGGTATAGTCATGTGCAAATAGACGAAAAAAGTCTTCTTTCCAGGATACTGGTCAATGGGGAAGGCGGAGTCTACAACCGTTGAAAGTGGAACCTCAGGTCACTGTTAGATTTGCTTCATGTCACGAAAAAAAGCCTACAAGTTGTTGATTTGAATTTTGCCGTAACATTAACAAAAGTAAATTTAAGTAAAGCGTAACATTACAATTGTTTGAAACTAAGATCAACTGCGAACTTCGTTTTTTAACCCAATTTTTGATGGTTGATTCGTCTGAAGCACAAAATCTTGGAAACATTCAAAAACTTGTACATGTATTTTCCTAGGTCTAAAATATTCATGATTTTACTTTTAAAAATAGTAAAGAAAAAGTGAACGTGAACACAATTTTGACGATATTGCTTTTTTGGAAAAAAAATCACATAAATTTATAAACCCTCCCCGATTTCATGTACTTCAGATCTTGATAAAACACAGTATGTAACACAAAATTGTTTAAATTTTTTGAAAGATTTAATTTGGACAGGCGTAGAGTGATTTCAGAGCATGATTTTTATACAACACAAATATATTTAAATTCAAATTAGTTACGTTAACTTTCAAAGACGTCTTTTTGTAGTTTTTGCATAAATGTTGGCTAAAATATGTAAAATGTCGTTCTTAAATGTCAAAAAGAAACTCACAGTAGTTACAAAGTTATAAACTTTGCTCGACATGCACCAAATTTTTACGCGCGTCTTATTTGCAACTTCATTTTTGATAATTTTGTAAAAGATAACTCAGAAAAAATTGGACGGATCATTTTGAAATTTGGCACAACTTTAGACAACTTAATTAAAATTTGTGTGAACTGAAATTTTTAAATACCCTTTAGGACTATTTTTCGCAATCTAATATTATCATGGAAATTGAGCATTTGCTTTCAAATTCGCATCATTTTTCGGAATTTTGCTATTTTTGGAAAAAAATTAAGCTCACATAGAGCGAGAAATCTTAAAAGTATTTCCAAAGGTAGCTTTAATTTTTCAAATCAATTTAGCAGACATTACGTGGAATGCCGTGGAACGACACAAACATTAACTGCCTCTGACGAAAGAGTCAAGCACCCTCAATTTTTAGTAAAATATGTAACCATGTAAAAAACATTTCAATTATTTGGCGTAAAAAAGTTCGACACAATTGCTTTTAAATTAGTTTGTCTTCTTTTGCCAAAATTTATATTCCCCCTTGATTTGTCGTGAAGAATGAACCTTCAATTTTTTTTTTATTTTCAATAAAATGCTCCTTAAAAAGCATCATTTTGATGATTAAATCAACCAATATATAATTCTTATACCGAAAACTTACCTAAAAAAACTATTTCTATAATCATGTTTCAATTTTTTCATACTTCATTGACTCTGGCTTACCTGGAAATAAAAGAATGAATACATTAACATTCATCCAAAAATTAATTTAATTCAAAATTGTTAATAAATGATCGCTCAAGTCATCTAATTTTATATGAAAACAACTCTAGACATTCTGTCAAAATTTATTAAAGGATTTTTTTAACGTTAGAAAGCTGGGTTGAATAATTTTTTTGTAATAAATATTGCAAAATAATTCCATAATGAACAGCGAGCGATATTTTTTTAGTTATTTAACTTCCCAGTATATGGGAAGTTCTTGTTATCGCCTTGAAAATCGAAATTGAAATTTTCAACGTATCTTCACGTTTTGAGGTCTTTAGACTATATTTAAAGTGTTTTTAAAAAGAGAGATGTATGTGTGTGTGTGTACGTACGTACGTCTGTACGTTCGTGGACAGTTTTTTCTACGAGCATAGCTCACGTAAACAAAGTCGTATCGGCTTCGCTGAGTTGTCAATCGAAGCGCCTTTGCAATCTTAAGAGCTGATTAGTTTTTGCGAAACTTCGGTGGGGGGGGGGGGTTGCTGTTTTGAACTCTTGAAGGTCATTTCTGTTATGCACTATATCTCACGAACCAAACATAGGATTTGCATCGTTAAGGTGTCAATCGCAAGTATTAACATTGCTGTGATTCTATCAAATTTTTGAAAAAATTGGTGGGGCCATTTTTTAATTTATTGAAAGAAGTGCAAAAAATTATGCTTTTTTCCTAAACAATGAACTTTTAATCTGATTTGCGAAACGCAGTAATCAATGTTTATAAAATTTATACACTCCAAACAGTTTTTGTAAAAACACAAGCAAAACTTTTTCTCATGATGATGAAAAAATTAAATTAAAAATAAAAAATCATGACCTTCAAGGTCATTTATGTCATTCACTTATCTCGCGAACCAAATATATTATTTGCATCATTGAGATGTCAATCGGTGCGTATTTACATTTTTGGGATGTTTTAAACTTTATAAAAAATCATTGGAGCCGTTTTTTAATTTAATAAAAGAAAATGCGAAAAATTAGTGTTTTTTTACTAAAAATAAATTTTTAACCTGATTTGCACAACACATTGATAAATGTTCATAAAATTTATAAATTCTTATCAGTTTTTGAAGAGAAGCCAGCAAACCCTTTTTCATAAAAAAACATTCAGAATCATATTTAATCATCCCCCTTACCTACGTAATCAATGGACTCATTCCAATAACTTTAATGAGAGGTACATTATTATTATTTAAAGTATTAGTATTTTCATAATTATTATTGGGTTTAGTAGTTTTAATATTTAAGTAGATATTACTGGAACGTTGACCGTGTGGACCTCAAGGGTCGCACTTCACGGCTTGTTCATTTAAATTTTCACTTTAGGTTGGGGAAAAATTACCAAGCCATCAAAGAACACTGATACTCTCCACTTTTCCTCATTCATAGCTCTTTCAACTACAAAGTCGAAAATTATAGGGTAGTTGGAAAATATCACATGGTCTTGTGTCCAAACAGCAAATCTTATAAAACAGACTAAATATTTTGTCCAAGCAAATCATCTGACCGAGGCGTATGCATTAAAAAAACACCAATCTTATCAAATTACTTTGTGAAAAATCAACAACTAGATTCAGCTCTCATAAACACAGCACCTTCATATGATTTGCATCTCGACCAATGGTAATTAGAATTCCATAAGCCCATAGAGCAGAACGTATACAATTACAAGACTCTCACCTCGAAACATGACAACCGGCGGCGCGGTGGTTATTTGCAATTTTCAGAATGCCGACTAGGTATCAGATATTAATACTTTGACGAGTTTCTACAGACACCTGGTCTGTGAAAGCTAGCAACACTTCAGCAACATCGACGGAACGTTTCAAAGATGTTTGTATCTTTTTTTCTACAGCTACAATCTTTTCGCCAATTCATGTATGCACAGTGGATTGTTTGTCAACGGCACGTTATGACTATGTTATCGGCGTCATAATAATAATAAAAAAATTAGAAATATTAATTTCCATGCACGTAAATAGTATGCTTGATGTTAATTTATCATTATCATGAATTCGGGAGATGTTTTTCTTTGGATTGTTTTATTAAAATCATGCTTAAGGCTGTTGCATTAACAATTGAAATATTCATATTTTCGTGGATACGCCGTAAAAAATTGACCGGCGGCTGCTAGTTTTAGCCGAGAAGGATTGAAAGAAAATTTCAACTGTATCTTCATAAAGTAGAATAATATAGTTTCATGTAAGGTATATTTTCGGTCTATATACAATTAGAAACGCGACCTACTATATGTTGCAGATCACAAATAATAAAAGGTTACGCCGCTATTTGGAATGGTGTTGAAAATTTGGAAGAAACGATCCATAAGACAAGATTTTTCCAAGATTTCGTTTGATGATAACTTTATGCTCAAGCGCATAAGGATATACAGTAGCGGACAAAATTCTTGAAACGTATTTTGCTGCACATCTGGCAACGCCGTATACCTTGTTTTTTTATGAGAAGAAAGAGACAATTACCCATTAAAATGAGATAGATAATATTGAAATTATGTCCTTTGTGCGACGGAGCATAGTCTGGAGTTTTGCGTGTACACTACATGTATCATGTAAAATCATTCCGAATAGAAACAAGGCTCGGAGAGTGTGAGCTTCTGATGGATATCATCAATTGTTCGATTATGTGATCAGAATGAACTGACATTGAAGGAAATTGCTGAAAAGGACCAAACTGAGCAAAGGAGAAGTATTGAAGGTTTATCGTCGGAATAAATCCGACAGTGTCCTGACAGCGTGAGAGGCCTAGGGAAACTGATAAAAGGTAAATAAAAATGTTCGTAGTTTTGTTATAAAGTTCAATATTTGTTTATCCTCATAAAACTGATACCAGACCCCAAAAATGACCCCATACTGACTGCTCTCGAAGTATTGGCTGCATCTGGAGTTACTATTCTAAACGTGCGGACAATTCGTCGTCGTCTGGCGGAATCTGAATTTCACGGGATCCTGCAAAAAATCGTATGTTTCGAAAGCAAACTTTTAAAAAAGACGTTCGCTAAACACCATTTAAACTGGTCACTCGGAGAATGGAATACTCTAGACGGATGAATCAAATTTTAACTTAACGCAGAGTAACGGTATTTGTATATCAGATGACCAATTAATACCCGATTTAATCTCAGATACACTATCGCCACCATTAAACACGAGGCGAGAAACATAATGGTTTAGGGAGCCAAATTGCAATTGTATCGAATTTTTGGATCTATAGATAAAAAAAAGAATCGAGCAATAATGCCAGATGTAATGCTGCCGCTTGCCAGGAAAAATATGCCAGAATCCTGGGAAAAACTGCAAGACATCGATCCAAAACATACGGCAATGTCTGTGGATTCCTGGCCCCTGAAAGCAGATTTTCGGGTAATGGAGTGGCCGTCGCAATCCCAGGACCTCAACCCAATTGAAAACATGTGGAAAGAAATAAAAAGACTTGAATACAACGTTTTTTTCTTGTTGACTCTTCATGACGAAGTCGGAATCATAGTGCTTGTTGTTCTTATGAAAAAGCTTCCAAATCGTTGTCTGCTACTGTATACTGCCAGAAAATGCATTCACGGATGCTAAAGGATCCTAAATCATTGGGAGCCGAAAGCGCTCGTAGTTGACACATGTTAATGGTATTGTCTCTCAAATAGACATGCAAAACAAGCCTTCCCGAAAATTTGGATCTATTTAGATATGATAGGGAGACCAGTTTACCAGGCATAGAAATTGAGAGTATTGGAGTCATAAATGAGCTTATAACTGTTGCATCACCACACCAAAAAATGGATACTGAATATTGCATTTAAGTAAATATCACTGATGGAAATCCGATTCAACTTTCGAGAAAACCGCAGACAAATTGAAGCAATTGGACAATTCATGCATGAATATGAGTACATGCAATTCGAAGTACCACGAAATTTGGCGAAATGGAAGCTGATTACATAAAAGAGATTTTTAAGAGCAATATAAGTGTACATAAACTTTAATTTTCTAGATTGCAGACACTGTTATCTGCCTGAAACGAGGAGCATGACTTTATCGTATAAAACATGAAAAAAACAATAGTATTTGAAATAAAGATAAGCGAAAGAAGTTGGGCAGATATAGAAACAATTGCTCAGAAACAAACAAAATGGAAAAACTTTCTGTAAGCCCAATGCTTGCATTTGGAGTGGATAAGGAAACAAAAAGGATGCTGTTTATAGTTGTTAAATGTATAATGTTGCTTTTTAAATTTGATGATTCGTAAAAAAAAATCTAATACTAGTAAAAAAAATATTTTGAAACTGCTTTCTCTCATCCTAGAGTAGAAGCATTGAGTGATATTTTTCGGAAGAACATTTTAGGCTATGATCATGGAAAACAAAATTCCTCAGCCTTATTAATACGTAGCATATGAAAATATTTGAATTGCCCGTATTTCTTTGGTCTCCTCGATGTGTTGTCTATTTCCCATTACACTATAGAAACGATGTTTCAAAATGATACCAATGATCAAACATTGGTACTCTTTTTAAGAATATGTTCTTCAAAAAAACCGTTTTTTTACGGATTTCGATAGAAAAGTACATACTTCAGTAACGCTCAGTTAAAATTTCATAATGATCTGAGCATTACATCAATATTTATTTCGATATTTTCGAGAGTGCTTCCGAGCGCGTCGGATACACCTGGCGCACTTTAAATGCGTTTTTCTCAAAATCTACTCAAGCGATCTTTTTGAAATTTTTACAGCTTATTCCTAATACGTATAGGTATCGTGTGAATGTCAAACATCTTAATAATTTTTATTTTTTATATTTTTTAAACCCCAAATTAACCAAAAAAAAATTATGATTTTTGGACAACTTTTTTCAAACATACGACATTATTAGTTCACACGATAGCCTGTAACACAAAAAACATAATATTTCTGATTTTCGTGTTTCAGGCAAGTCAGGCAAGTTTTTGTGTTTTGATGACGTCACTATTGTGGTAATACGAGTATGTACATATACATATATTTAAATAATTTTTTTATCAACTTCAAGTCTTTATTTATTGAATGCAAAAGGATTTATACCGGTATATATCACAGGGGCTTCACAATAAATTCGTAAACTTGACCTTTCTTTGGCCTTGCAAAGTAGATATGCCCCTTAAGGTACAAGTCCACTTGGAAGGCGAAAAACGACCTTTTTTCAAGAATTTGTTTCTCAGAATTTTTTTTATATATTAACACAAGTCTTTTTTAAAGTATTATTTCATATTTGAATAATATGTAAGTTTTATTTTTTATTAATTATTCTCTTTTATAAAGGGCGCTGAAATTAAACTCTGAAAAAATCATTACTTCACGGCAGAGAGATAATCTATGGATTGGTAGATCTGAAACAAAAAAATTTTACGGCACTTTAGAAAGTAAAGTCTCTAGCACCGCAATCCACCATTTTTTTTTTTAAAAAAAATCATTTTAAAAAAAAGAGTGGCGGACTTTTGAAAAAAAATGTCAAAAATCGACCATTTTTTCGTAATTTTTTAACGCCAAAATTTTTTTCTTCAATTTTTTTTTATCATATTTTGGTGGATTACGGTGTACTATTCTTTAACAAATGAAACACATTAAAATTTTCGAAAATCGGTTTGGTAAATCTGGAGATTATCTCTATGCCATGTTAAAAAACGTTGTTTTGCAAAAAAAAAACACGTTTAAAAATTTTTGTTCTATTTTGCTGATAAATATTTTTTGTAAAATGAAAAATTAGACAGTCTAAATAAACACTAAGCACAGGTAAAAAAGCCGCAAATGTAATGTGTAAAGGAGAAACCGGTATTTTAGAGAAGGGGAATGAAAGAGACGCTACGCAAAGAGCCGAAAACGTGCACACACTTAAAGTCGCTATTTATATATTAAACTTTCAAAAAGATATTTCTGGAGGCCATTTTTGAAGTCGAAAAATGCAAAAAAAAAATCCATTTTTTGAAATTTAAAAGTGGACTAAACTAGTTACTTGTGACCTATACCCAAATTGTGCAAAGATCCTTTGGAAAGAACTTACTGTAAAGTGGTCCATCTGAGCTTTATTTATAAAATCAACCTGCACTTTTCCTTTTTTGGCTGTTGTAACGACTACCATCGATTATAATTTAAGATGTCAATAAAAACGAAATTTTTACTTGTTAAACTGAGCTCTTGACACAAACAAAATTTCAAAAACAGGAGCCCAGTTTCTCTCGGCAGCTGTCGAACTTTGTCAGTAAGAACACTTCTCAAGGTGGAATCGTAAGCTGTTTTGCACCTATGAAAAATTATTAAAATATTGTTTTCAGGTATGCACACAACGTACATAGATACGCTGGGTATTATTTTACTCATAAACGAGTCCACCGTCCGTTGCGCAAAAAGCCAACTAGAGCATAAATGGGCAGAGTTCTTTAGCACTACTCCACGTTTAATAATAAGAAAAGTTCGCCTTGGTAGCTCGAGTTACTGCTCGTACTATACTTTACACATGTAGTGATTCGTGACGATTTGGAACGCGAGGTGATTGTGTTTGGCAGCACGGATCAATTAAACGATTGCCAGCGAAAGATAGTAGTGCTGAAACTATAAAATATATCGCTAGTATCACATCACATCTCTCTGTCTCGTTGAAATTCATTGGCCAGGATCCATCACTATGCCAAAGTGTTGCCGTATCGTATTCGACCAACATTGAATACCTTCAATTTGCACCGTTCTTTTGTGCCCCCGGAAAGAAATTCTTCGAAAAAGAAGAGAAAAGTTGTTGACCTTACGTGTTTGCCTGATAGACTCAGGGCAAGGCGGATGACTACACTACAATATGCGCCAAGTTGTGGACGGTATCGATGATGTTGAAGAAGATGATTCAACATGAACCAAGCCTTGGAATGAATTGAATTTTGTTCTGAACGTTCTTTCACGGACCATTCTCCATCATCTGGAAAAACCACCAGTGAAACTAATTGGATCGAAGTTGCGATCAGAACCACTTTCTCGGTTCTTGCTTCCAGACTCCTTTTTAAAAGAATGGAGTTGCAGTGAATTTATCTTTTTGGCATTTAGGCTAATCTTCCACTTCTATTATAGGAGTGATAGATTTAAATATTTGTCGCTTTCCTTTCAGGTCAGATGGTAAAATTTAGCGTTGTAAAAACATTTGTATACAATAAATTTTCCATTAATCATCCAAGGAGTGCGCATAACTCATCATCAAAGTTCCGAGAACTCGCATCCAACCCCGCCATATATTTCCAAGGAATCCCACGGGATCGCAGTTAGTTGGTCTGATTATTGGGGTCAATCGTGTTAAGCCTAGAGTTCATCTCGAATTGAGTCAAACGCACTGGAGCTGCTTTATCAGATGATCTCTGTTCTGTTGGTCCATGCACCGCCTTTCCTTCAACTATATATCCAACCATCTACGTATCTGGTTCTTAGGTCCATTTTCTATCATGACTGCTTAGAATGCTAGAACGTTCAGACTAAGAACAAGCTAGCAACCGAACCCAATTGTTGCGGTTTTAATTAAACTCATCTGTTTTTTTTGATGTTGCTGTTCCCTTAAATAGTTTTATTACAGTTGTGCGCGGTAATTTGAGCGCTACAAGCGGGACATAATGGAATGGGCGCTTTGTGCCAACAAATGACAATGACCACATTAACAGAGAAAAAAGCAAAAATTCTTAGCCGAAAGTCATGACAAGCCAAAGTTGTTGGCGACCTCTTGGAATTGCTTCAAGGGAAATGAAACAATTTTTTTTTGGGGAGTTTGAATAAAAAATATGAACAATTAGCGGTGTTTCTTTTGTGTTAGCAAAAATTTAAAAGTTTCGTGTGATGTTGTGGTTTTAATTAACGGCCATAAAAGACGGAGTATATTAATTTCAAGAAGAAGAAAAATATAAAATATAGGCTGACTTATATTGTTTCAACATGCCACAATTCTTTTCAATTTTTTTTCGGTTGTTGTAGACATATTTTAGATTCGTTTTGGGTTGTCTTAGATTCAGATTAAATTATTGGTGTCAGGACTTTGTCTTCAAGTCAAGACAATTTAATTTTCAGCATTAGGACTGACCGTTCTTATTGAGAAGATCGCTTTAATAATTTATTGTGTGTTATAATACACTGTGTTCCTTTGGTTTGTTTTCAGAAATGAGCAACTTTTCATAACCTTAAGGGGGGAAGTACCTTTAGAGGCCGAAAAAAAGGTCTTTTTTGCAACTGATTTTTGGGGAATGGAGACAGTTTTTATTAAATCAGTATAATATTTATTTTAGGCGATGTTTGAGGTTGGAAAAAAAACATATTCTACAAAAGTGAAAGTTGAAAATTAACAAATTTTTCAAGGATCTTTAAAGCCATGTCGTCGCTGACGTCGTAAATTGCGTAAGCGATGCTGGCTGCAATTTTCATCTGAGATCATCAAGCTAAACATTTTCTTACTCGAGAGGGTTTTTTTAGGAGATAGACTAAAATATTTGCGAACTTCGAAAACTAACCCTTCAAAACAGGCTCAACAAAAAAAATTACGATTTTTTCGAAAAAATTTCGTTGTACTTCCAGTCATAAATAGTCCCAAAATAATTTATTTTTTTAATCATTAGTCTATATAGAACAGTTTTTTATGCTCTTTAAAATGAATGCTAGTTTTTTTATTATCACTTACGCAATGTTAAAAAACATGATTTCGAGATAAGGCCGTTTAAAGTTTGTGGTCAAGAGAAAAAGAACTCGGCGCCAGGCACTTCCGGGATGCATATCTTCCACAATTTTGAGAATTAGCTTTTGAAACTTTGACATGATATAGTTAGGCGATATATCTATCGATTAAAACAATTTAAAAAAATTGATTTTAAAAAGTGTTAAAGGTACTTCCCCCCTTAAGTAAGTTGTTGATATATGTATGTGTATCTGCAATGAAGGTTGCCAACATTATTTGAAAGTCTACCGGGAAATAAAATGTTTATAGCATTTGACTGGTTTACATGAAAACTGTAGCGATACTAAAAATGTCTGAATTTAACACATATCACTATACTGAGCATGTTCTACATATTATTTTGGGAACTGGATTATTTAACCAGGAAATCACTCAAAACTAGATTGTCGGAGCTGCGGTGAAGGATTCAGACTATAATATTCAATTACCAGATGACAAAATCTTTCAAAAATAAACCGAGGAAAGGAAGACCGCGAAAGCTGACCGATCGTGAAGTGAGAAGTGAAATCGCAGAAATACAAGATAATCCCTGTATGTCACCGAAGTTACTAACTAAAGGGATCAAGAAGGTGATGGACAAATACAAACATCCAATAACTGTGCGTAGAGTCCTTCATCGCAATGGCTGTTTTAGCAGGACACCGCGGAAAAAGTCATACATGAGTGAAGCAAATGAAGGAAAACGAATTCGAATTTGCAAAACTTAATGAAAGCAAGCAAGATTTTTTTTTGGCATTGCGTCTTGATCAACGACGAGTGAAAGTTTTATATTTTTGGACATGACGGAAGGAAACGAGTGCGGAGAAAATCAAACGAAGGCCTCAAAAATCGTAATTTAATTAGCAGAGTAAAACATGGGGGTGAAGCGTTCTTGTATGGGGGTGTGTCAAAAATTTATTAGTTATCGACGGTTTTATGGATCGTAAGGTATATCTAGATATATTTAAAGCCAATTTAAAGCAACGTGCGCAAAAATTAGGGTTAGGTTCGTCTTGGGTCTTCCAACAAGACAACGACTCCAAACACACGACACCGATAGTAAAAAAAGGTCGATTTTTAATATTCCCAAACAACTCCATTCTCTACCCCGATTTCTAGACTTAAACCCAATCGAACATGTATGGGAACATTTGACGTGTGAAGCACAACACCAAAAAGTATCTAACATATCCCACCTAATGCCCATTATTCATGAAGAATGCCACAAAATTACACCAGAAATCACAAAAAAAAATTGTCAAATGCAAAATCGACTGAAAGCTGTAATTTCTTGATGTTGAAAGTGACTTTCGTAGACCTCCTGGAAAGTTTTTGGATACATGAGCCTCCTCTGCAGGGAATTACACGTCTTAAAAGTAAATCTTTGTTCTTTTTTTTGGAAATTTAGCTTCTTTTGCGGAGGTTCTAAAGTGAGCGAGAGGAGTGAGCCTAGAAAAAGCGTACCGAACGAAAAAGCGAACGGAAGCTTGTCTTAAAATCAAAGTGAGCGCAATACATACGAATGATGTGCAAATTTAAGAGTAGAGCGTCTGGTTCAGTGAGCAGAGCGTCCGACTCTTACTTTCGAGGTAGAGGGTTCAAACTCCACTCCCTCTGTTTGTTTTTTACTTTAAGTTACTTTGTGTGAATAAAAGCAATAAATTTTTTTCATATTTTGTCATATTATATGCGTCCTAGATTTTTGAATTTGTTACATTAATTCCTGAATTTTCCTGCATTTATCTATATACAACTTTTTAATCTTTACATAATCATTTGCAAAACGTAGCTAAACTTCCCACCGGACACTCCTAGAGTACCTTACTGCATTTTTGTAGAAATTTTGTTATTTTTGCTGTATGTTAAGTTGGAGTATTGACATTATATGTAATTTGTTTATTGTTTTCATTACTCTTTAGACTTTTTGTTGGAATCACACTTCAGTTCGATGTTTTTCACAAAAATTGCCGGGGTACCTAGACATGTTCATGACTGTATATTAATGTGTGGTGATATGACACCTGCTTCAATAGCTGCTCTTATTTGTGTATTGAACTGAAGATCCTACTTCTAGGTCAGAGAGTACATTTGCCTATGCTTTGCTCTGTTAAATTTTTTTTTGGCATTTTGTCCAACAAAGTATCGCAAATTTCTATTCAGACCCATTTTTAGCAGCAACTTTAATATGAACCTGACGTCACATTTTCATGCTGCAAAGAGAAAATCTTTCGAAGTGCTTATTTTCATTTAATAACAGGTCGAATATGAGATTCGCAAACATTCGATTCTCTCTCTATCAACAGCATCTTATCGTGAAGTTTTTCTTTTTTACTAACCATTAAAATTATATCCTTTCTCGCGTGATAATCGTTAACCATTGTGGAAAAGCATGGAAAAAACGAAAAGCCCCATTATGTGAAATTGAAGGTCTTTATTATATCAACTGAATTAAATGATTAAAATTAGAGCTGTACCGTTCATACGGACAGCTATTAGCAATCATCTTTATTTAATTATTCGAAACAATAATCGATCGCAAATGGTGCGCTTGAAATAGAGACTTTTTTATAAATATTCATTGCCATCTATAGTCTCATAATTGATTTTCAAGGGACTGGCATGGCTTAGTAGCTTTGTGATGAAACTTGACGTTGCGTTAAATGATTCAAAACCTTATAGATTAAATGCAATGCTCAAAACTTTACAGGCTTTCTTCTCAGATTTGGCTGGCTAATGCGCTCAAATATTTTAGGGGGTGAATACCTTTAACGCCTACTACTTACATGCCAAGTTTTACTCCGATCTAAAACCTCTAGCATTCTCTTTTCACTAAATGGTTAATTTGAAATCTGTTTGAAAACCATGTACGAGAATATTATTACTTTCATAAAGTCGTATGAAAGATCTCAAAGCAAAAATTTAGATAGTCTTCCTGGAAAAAAAACTTGCCCAAATTATGCTATATTCAAGTCCAAGCCCACACACCGGATCAATTAATCAACTAGGACTAAGCGTTCACTGTCGAGCGACTTGGTGAAAGTTCATAACAATCTAAACGAGAATAGAACATTGAAGGCCAATGAAATCAATTGAAATTGAATCAAATCTTAATTCTTCTTACGGGTCGCTTAAAGACTTTTCCTTCAATTTTCAACATCTTCAGTTTGCTGGAAGAAAAAATTCAGAACAAACTTTTTTCCTACCATCCGTTCATTTATCTCAATACATACCTTGACCATTTTGAAGCGCTCTAGGGTTCTCCAGGTCGAACTTAAACGTTCTGACTTGTGAATTGTTCACAACATGGACCAAAAGCCGTAGAGCCACTCTTTGCGGTCTCCAAATCTGGTCTTGTCTTTTTGGTGGAGTGTTTACAGGCCAGTCGAAAAAAGGTTGCAAAAAAATTTCAATCTTAGAGATTGGCGAGAACGAGACGATGTGATGGCACCGAAGACGACGACTAAACACCTAAACAAAAAGATGGAAATTATGATGAGTTTGCTAATTTGCAAGCCGTTCAACGCGAAATACGCTTCGGTACCGTTCCAAGCCCAACACCATTTTTGCTGAATGTGTTGAAAACTTGATAATAGATTGTCGGTTCCGTTACATGGAGATTATGACGAAGACGATAGTTATCGCGCACACAAACACCAGATTTAACAGTCTACCCTGTGTGTTCAGTAAATAGATACATAGATAGATAGACTGGTAGATCGACAGATAAAGAGGCTAATTTATTCAGAATGCAAATCTCAAGATGGTTTCGAGTTGCACTTTACATCGCTTGCCTTCCATAAGTATGTAGATATGAAAAGGTGTTGGCGATTCTGGCTCGGGCCTGGTCTATTTCGCGTGCTCATCAATCATCATACCTTCTACTGTGGGCGGAGTGGAGCCTTAACATTGCGACCTAGAAACGAGGTGAATGGAGGTGGCCGATGGCCCTAAAACCTAGTGCCAGGCTTTCGATTCAAGAAAGTCTAATCTAGGCGAGGGTAATCAATGCTTCGCAATTAGAACTAGGATGGATCAAGTTCTTGATCGTCACATAAGCTATTGCGTCAATACTCGAACTATACAACCAAAATTTGAGAGGCAATTAAGAAGAAAATAGCATACACAATTTAAATTTGTAGTTTCACGGAACATTGCTTTGTTACGTTTGCATTGCCGAGTTCTTTATAAGACATACATAGATCTTATGAATGAAGACTTCAAATGAATGCAGCTGATAAATCCAGCGAAGCTTTTATGGCCAATATTATATGTCGACATATTTCCATCTCAATGTCAACCATTATTTCAATTCGTTTTCTAATAAATTCGAAATCTCTGACATCGAGCTGTCGTTCTTTCAATATCCGAAATTTCAATAGTTTGTTTATTTTCGTCCCAACATTCCACCTAGAAAAGATGCTTCTGCCTCGGCTGCAGATACTACATACATTCCGAAGATGCTACTACTTCTACAAATCTCCTGGGAAGCAACTCAACCGAACCAGGGATGGACGGTGAAATGTTTAACGCGATTCGAACGTGGCCCTGGCCATAAAGAAATGTCAACAGGGGGAGTCGAGATAAAAAAGGCAAAAGATAGTATTAAGAGGACAAGATAAAAATTCGGTTCGAGTTGTGTCTGCAGTGTTGCTGGCTAATATCTTGAAGCAGTGGCGCTCGAGATTAAAATCAGTCAATGACACTGTTGAGATACTGCCACAGGTTGTGCCACCATGACATAACACTTGGACAGATTACGTAAGTAATCTGGAGGAAAGAAATACACATAACCAAGATCCAATGCAGTCGAAGACGGTGCAGCAAATTCAACAATTTGTTGAGAGCAATCATGATGTAAATCTATATTCTGCCAAGGAGCAATGTTGGAAGAAGATTGAAATTTTGAAAAACATTGACTTTTTTACGAAAAATGGGTTGCAAGTTGCATTTAAAATTTATTTCGGTAGCAATTAATCTATTTTATTCAATTTAATATTAAAGCGAATTACGATCAAGTGATAAAAGCTACAGTTCCTTAATTGTAGGCTGTCCTCGTTCCAACACAGTCATAACATAGTTGATGTAGTGTATACTGACTTCAGTAAAGCATTTGAGACTGTCAACTTAAATGTTTTACTTCTGAAGCTAGCTTACTTTGGCCTGTTTGGACCATTACTCTCCTAGCTTGAATCTTACATCAGTTCTCGTTCATGTCGTGTTAGTCTATGTGGAGCACATTCTTCCCTCTTCTATCCTAACTCCGGCGTTCCTGAGAGGTCTATTCTAGACCCTCTCCTTTTCTTACTCAACATAAATGACCATCCCTCTGTTGTAGCGTCTCAGTGTCTTCTGTATGCTGATGACTTAAAAATTTACTGAGTTGTTCGCTCGGATGAGGATTGGAGTCGAACTAAATTTCTCTCCCTTAATATCCAGAAATGTCACAAAATGTCATTCTCCTTGAAGCTCAGTCCAATTGATCGTATATGTACAATACAAGATATTCCACTTACGGCTGTTTTGCAAATAAAAGATCTTAGAGCAATTTTCAAATTTTCAAATTTGAGCCTCACATTGTGGCAAAAGCGGCACGTGTCTCCGGGTTTGTATTTAGGGGTTATACCTATGTGAAGGCTAAAAAACAAGCCTTTTTTCAAGATTTTTTTTCAAGGATTTTGAGAAAAAGCTTTTATAAATAATATATCAATATAAAGGGCAACTTTTCAGGAGTGCAAAAAAAAATTTTTATTTTAAATTTAATACAAAATGGCGGCTGTAGTGCACGTCAAAGTCACTGGTATTTACAAAAGACGTTCCGCGGCCGGACAAGTTTCTCAGCCCCATGTGCATCTGGACCAATAAAATTTTTTTTTCATAAATTTCATGAGTTTTGCTAGTAAAGTACACACGATAATAGTTTAATATCGATTTTTCGCAAAATGGCGACCATTTAACAAAAAAATTGCATTTTCGACCCAAAAAAATGACTTCAATTGTTCGTAACTTTTTTTAAACAAAACCAATCGCTAAAATTGTGAGTACTTTACTAGATAATCGTATCAAGAAGCTACATTTATAACGGCAAGTCATTCGGATGAAAACTGAAAGAGTTTCGTTTCCGGCAAATTTCAAAAATACACTTTCGACTGTCACTGTCAGATGTTTACAGACATTTCTTTCTCCGTCAACCTATACATAGTTAGACCCATCCTTGAATATTGCTCGCAAATATGGTCACCACACTAACAATATTTGGATTCTATGATCAGTACAGTACAAATTGACTCGTTTCCTTATCTTTAAATTGACAATTACATATATGCCGAATGACAAGCGACTTCCCTTGCTACAACCTCTTACTTTGCATTCCCGCAGACTCTTCTTAGATGAGTGGTTTCTGCTTCGGCTTCATCACCATCAATTAAACTCTAACCTTTCTGATTTGTTAGAGTATCAGAATGCCCTGACAGTTCTGATAAAACATATTCAACATTCCATTCGCCTATATTGCAACTTCTTTGAAGCAATATTCTGCAACTTGGTCCGCTTCCTCATTCATTGTCAAGTCGAAAAAGACGCGATAATACTCGTAAACCAAAGAAACTTTAAACTCGTTTTTCTCGAAACATACTTTTATATAAACATAGGCCCGTGCAGTAGTTTACACTCAAGACTAACAGAATTTTTTTAGTACATATTTGGTCAAATATGGATATTTTTCTCAGGATTTACGAGGCGCAATCTGCTTTTTTTGTTTGGCACTGCTCAAGCGATTGGTCGAAACGGCCGGCATTTGGTTTTCTTAACCTTTTTTCAATAATGTGAATCTGAACTTTTAATCTCAATATATATACATTTCAAATTTCAAGTCGATATCTTGCTTTTATATACATTTAAAAAAAATCCTTTTCACGGTTTTAACACAGTACTCTCCCCTTAACATTTAAAGCGTATCTTATCTAATTAATCTTACTTTTTTATGTATTTCTTTTCTTTTTGTTTATTAACTTCCCAGTTCCCTATGGGAAATTATTGTAATGGGGTCGATTTTGCGAATCCCAAATTTTGGCATATCTCCACGTTTTAAGGTCTCTAGAATCCAAATCCATCGTTTTTAGAGAGATGTCTGTGAGTGTGTATGTACGTATGTGCGTATGTGCGTTCGGAATAATTTTTCGTCTCGATTATCTCAAGAACCAAAGATCGGATTGACGCGTAATTACGTAACTTAGAACTGAATGACTTTTCAGCAAAATCGGTTAAGCCGTTTTTTATTTAGGATGAAAAAACGACTAAAAATTGCTTATTTTTAAACTGTTGATACGCACTATTAATTCGTGCAGATACCAAATACCTTTTTAGTAATGTTGTTATTAATGTGCGTTTTAGCAAAATTGTGATCAAATTTGTAAAAAATGTTATTTCAAAAAAAGATTAATTTATAAAATTCCAAACTAATATTATCAGGTTTGGGTGAATGGGAGTAGAGACGCTAATGCAGTTAATAATTGGATAATGTTATAAATAATTTAATATTGTTAATAACAATCAAATAATATTAGTTATAATCTGATATTGTATATATAAAGTCAATTATAATTATTCAGTAACGGTCAAACATTCTTAATAACGAATGATTATTGTAAATAATAAATAAATACCCTCAATAATAGTTGTGGATTCCGAGGCCGAGATGGAGAACGAAGTGGAGGACAAGAAGGATGACGAGGTTGCCGAGGCTTTGGTAGAGGATGACGTGGAGACGTCTTCCTCCACCAAAGCTTTTATGGTTAGATAAAAAATTGATAAAAATAATAAAAGTAATTATATTAATTTAGAACAATAATGTTTAATAATAGTAATTATTAATAAAAGCAAATTATAGCTTTTTATTCACCCCACGGGGAAGTTAGTCGTGTGGGCCTCAAGGGTCGCACTTAGACCACATTTTTTGGCTTGTAATTGGGCTATATTAGTCTGAAAGATGAAATCTTAACAAATACATACATAAATAAATAAATAAAAGGAAAAAATATTGAGATCCTTTTTTTTTGTCGAAAATCGCATGATTTACACACTTTGTTCGTACTGTTTTTTTATGTTAATACTTACCATTTAAAAAATATTTCCGAAAACCCGAGTTGATTTCACTTCTCATCTATTTTTATGAAAATGTTGTATTTCAGCAATTGCTCAAGTTGTTTACAAAGCTCAATTAAGCGCTTATTATTTTAGGTAAATTTATTAAGTTGTTTCTTCGTACGGATTTTATGTTCAGAAATAAAAAAGATGGTTCAATATTCCCTATCCTATCCAAAAAAAAAATCTTCCGCGGGTTTGTATACTTGACTTTGTTAATTTTTATGTGATTCATCTCTGAAACTAACTAGGATAATTATTTCAAGCTGTTTTGCATCGAGAATTTCAATTTTCATGAAGAATGGATTGGTTTCCATATGTAGCGGTTTTGAAATATTTATTCGCACATTGTATGTTAATATATCAACAAATTGAGCTCATTCAGTAAAATTCAAACACGAGGAACCATAGAAACATAGAAATTATTAGAAGTGACATCTATTGATTCAACTATAAATTATATGAAAATCAATGAAAAACAATAAACGTTAACCTTTGATAAACCGTCCTACTTTGTCTCGTATAACTGAAATTAATTATTTTCTAACCCTAAATGCTTCTTAATGGACAGTATCAGCAAAACAATCGCGTCCGTTACAAGTTCATTTATTAATTGAACAAAGAGATTCCCCAGCAACGTCTCACTTTTTTTCCACAGTCATTTAGATAAGATTTAATGGACTCTTTAGTGTTGAGTGGGAAGACCTTATGCAGCTGAATGTCACCCCAACGCTAAATCAGATTTATTGTTATCTGTTGGGAAGATAAAAGTTCCCTTTTTTATTGTTTTGCTATTTCAATAGGCTAAACGAGAGGAACAAAATACATTTTTATGAGTTATTGTTGGCTAAATGAATCTTTTGTTAACAGGTTTTAAATAGATTTACTAATAAAAAAGCTAAATTTGTCATATTTCCGGAAAAGATTGGATTGTTTAACATTGTCTAACTGACAATGGGTTGCAATTTTATATAAATTTTTGATAAAAGAAATATTTTCAATGTGAATACTGAATGAAGTTAAATTTTTATGCGTTAATTAACTCCAAGAACAAATTGATATTTGCAAAATAATTTGATTAGATAGCAAATTTAAATATGCTGGCTGTCGTCGTTTTCTCAAGTTGCTTTAACTTTTCTCCAGGCCGCTTACATTTTTCTCGAACCACTTAAACCTTTCTCAGGTCATTTAAACCTTTTCCCAGGTCAGTTAAACCTTCTCCAAAACCTTTTAAACTTACCATAATTCATTTGAACTTTTCACAAACTATGCGTATCAGTTCTGATTCTGTAGTGAATCGTAAGAATATGTCAGAAATTGTAAGGCATAATGTGAATGATAGAGTTTTTTAATTGTATGGCAGCATTTCACAGTTAAATAAATTCTACCCTAAACGACATATAAAAAATTAAAATGAATTTAACTTTCTCCCAAAGTCTTTGCTCAAACCAGAATCAGAGTATAAAGGATGATTGTAGCTGTAGGTAAAGTAGAAAATATGCTATAAATCGATTCATACTGAGAAAAATTGTTCCATGAAAAACTTGGCAGTAACTTCGTTTAGGAATTACAGTGGTTTTCAGGACAAAAGATTTCGTGCCAACTTTTCATCACTTTTGAAGCTGAGAATACAAAAAAAAATATTCCTCGTCCTCACAATCTGTATAGCTCATTAATGGAGCCGAAAAGAAATACAGGGTGTCTCAAAATAAAGTTTTCATTTCAATTAAGAGCGTTATATGGAAATGTTGGACAATTTTTTGGTGTCAGAACTGCACAACTTTTCTGGCTATAACCAAATAGCATGATTGCAGCAGAACGGGGAAACCTCACACACGTCCAATACAGCCTAGATTACGTGTAATTTTCCCTGTCAAATTGATCTCCACAAGAAGCGACATAAACTGGCCTTCACGCAATCCTCATTTAACTCCTATGTACTTTTTTTCTGTGGGGTTATCTCTATAAATGTCAAGTTATGGATAAATCCGGCTACGACATAGTTTCCGTTGATTGGCGCTGCTACAGCCATTCTTTATACTCTGTTTCTGATTTGCGAAAAGGATTTTTTTCATTTAAGAGAGAATAGAATTGATTTCGGAAAAGAGTGTTTTACATGTGGGAGACGAAATTCGTTTGAGGTAGAGTTGAATTCAATCGTGAAATGCCATATAATTAGAAACTAATCATTAACACCATGCAATACAATCTCTCACGTGATCCTGCGTCATTAGTGCAGTTTAGGTAGAATCGAATACATTATACTCGCATTTGTAGTGGTCTACATGATCTGCGAATAAGTTTAAGTGACTTGAAAGAAAGTTTAAACGATTTGGGAAAGAGTTTGGCTAATGGTTGAAATGACTTGGGCGAAGGTTTTATTGAGCTGGAACACTATATATGTGAAATATGGATGAAGTTTCGAAAAAATGAACTGCAAAAGCTATCCTAGCATTAAATTTTAATTTTTTTCTTCTATTTTACGTAATCGCTATTTTCACATAAAATTTAATAATAGTTCTCACAAAACTAACATATTCCCAGCTTGCAGTCTACAGAAAAAACTATTTCCAAAACCGGAAAATATATTAAAGACAAAATGTATGTATACTTAAAGAAATTTTTATCGCAAATTAAGATCAAATGAATTTCCTCATTTGCATCTGCAACTGACTTAATCAAAAATCAATCTTAACTCCTCCATAAAGGTATGTACAAGCAAATTCGTCAAATTATGGAAGATTTCGACGTTTAATGTTTGAACGAATCCGCAGCCCACTCACCCCCATATTACCACATTTTCGAGCCTCCAAATTAATTCACCAAAACGAGAATTCAACACCGCCTGCGACTTTAATTTAAAAAAAAGCGAGAATAAAAACCAGTGAACCATTCAACAGCGCGACGATGTGTGTAAAGTGAAAGGAAAAATTCAGTTACGAATAGTAAATTGTTTTTTTTTTTAAATAAATTCGAGGTTATTGTTGTTGTTGTTGATGATGGTACTACCACTTACTTCTCTCTTCGTCTACAACGTGCTTGAACGAGTTGCTTACTAGGAGCCCATTATGTTGCCCAGTTCATTCAATTTTCCCTCAAATAGATATCAATGCAATATGAGTTGCCGAAATTTAAGGAAAGAAAGTCTCGACAGCATTTGATGGAAATTTCCTGGAGCTTTTCTCACGGCAGTTTGTGCAAGTGTTGGTCGGTCGAGGCCTGGAAAACCTTGATGCAGAATGGTGCTGTGCTGTGGTGTGCTCTACCAATCGTGCCGCTGGTGGATGAGGTCGGCCCACCGTTGGTGAACAGTTGGAGGAAATTGGCAATAATACGAATTAGATAACGGCCGAGTCGCTTCATCGTGGGGTTACTGAAAATGTGGGGTATTCATTTTTTGAAGACGATCGCCGGATAAATCAAATTGCTGCAATTTGTGATGTGAAGAGAATCGATATGAAATCATTGCTGGCCGTAATGCTGGCAATTACCAATTCGCGTTACTTTGCCTCAAAAGTGTTGCGGACAATTAAAAATCGGCTTGCAAATGGGCAGATTCGAAGCGCCAATCAACAGCAGCTGATCAATGCTATCGGCCGGTCAAACACACGCCACATTAGCCGCAACTTTAATTCGTGGTTCTTTTGCAGAGGCCCATTCTCATGTTTACTTCTTGCCAACTACAGGTAGGAACTACCGTTGCGCGTACTGTAAAGTACCGTACAATGCAAGCGTACACCGCAGCGTATCTTCGGGTACTTACTTCTTGCTTGAGTTGAGTCCATTCTTGGAGCTGTGATGAGTGAGCGTTCCGTCGTCTTGGTCGTCATCTGCCGCGACTTCAGATAGTTCACTACAAGAACCGAAAACAACTGATGACTTTGCATTCAATGACACTTGTGTCCGGTTCATTCGATTCCTTGAAAATCGACGACCTGGCCTAGCATTGGGTACCAGTTTGCGGTGCTCAGCAACCAAGCTACCTTCCTCAATGTCCATTTCTACGAGTCATCCACAGCAAATTGAAATGAAGAGACCTCTTGGAGATTTGTTCTGCTTCGGCCAGTTGCAAGATCATGGTTGGCAGACCAAGACAGTGGTTGCTAGTCTTCTGTTTGGATGTCAAGATTATAGGAAAAGTTTTCCTTGCAGATGATATTCGAAAAATAATGGAGAAATTGGTAATTTCGACCGTCTTTTCCTATGGATGGCTGCAGAATGCTACTAAAACCTTAGTAACACCATTGCTGATGACCTCCAAGCAACATTACGAGTGAGCACCGGATGAATCACAAATCGCCTACGCAGAGTCCAGGTTTGGAGGCAATCCGCGCTAGTGAACAGGGAGTCCAAAATTAGCCGTCTCAAAGCCACCACGAATAACAACCCGTAATAGGATTCTGCATGCTAGCTTCAGCCCGTTGGCGATAGTTACTTTCTTAGGAGCCATAGCCCGCGTCTTGGACGCAACCGCAACGTCCGCCCGGTTAGACTAGTTTTTATTTCGTCTTCGGCTTTAGTCGGGGCGCTTGTGTTGAAGAGCCGGTCTTGGACGCATTTCTCAATTTTATTTGCATTCCATTTGATTTCGGGTTAGATATGTGCAGACGAGACCCAGAACGGGGTAAACTGAATGGTCATGGTATCAGCACAGGTGTGCCGTGGAGTTTGTATTCGCCGAAACTCGTGTGTGTTGCGGACCCATACAATATGCCCGCAGACAGCTTGCAGACGAACAGGCCTGCATACTGTCTTCAAATTTAAGAGGTTTGCCAGGAGTGTTTCTAATGTTTTTATAGACATATTAACTGCAATGCTTACTACACTTTCGTCGTTTTCTTTACTTTCACTATTGGTCTTTTCGAAATTACCAAACATGCATGGTTGAGAGCATAAGCGCGGACATTGTTTTTGTCAAACCTACTGCAGATGTACCACAATGGGGCTAGAAACATGATGGGTCCAATTTAAGTCAAACAAGCTGTTGAAAAATCTCTTGGCTATTTTAATTTTATGTACTGTTTCGTAAGGTATCCAAGCTTGATTGATCCGTCGAATTTTCACTCAACCAAGCTATTCAAAAGGATATATAACACCAAGATATCATTCATAAGATGCAATTTTGCTTAGCAAAGAGTTAACCGCCCGTTGGGAGCAAAGCCTAGTAAGGTTTGCTAGTTCCAAATACGCAAGTGTATATGTAGGTAATTTGTTCGTGGAGTATCGCTAAATAGAGAAATATCAGTTAAACGTGTTCACGCCTTGCATCCGAGTTTTTAACTGATCATTGTTGTTGGTCGCTAGGCAGCGCACCTCCACTAGAGAGGGTGGGTTCATGCGCGTAGCCATCGACTAAAGGTCCACATATATTGCATACCAAATTATCTCCGCAGATTTGGAAATCTGATATTGAAAAATGTATCCAGGAAATTTATATAGGCCTTTTATACTTTCGGTCATCATCATAATCAGTGGCGCAACAGCCCGAATCGGGCCTTAGTCTCCTGCAGTAGATGCCTCCAATTATCTCGATTCAGCGACCACGTATTTCAGTTACCAATTCCTAGCAGCGCTTTGCTGTCTGCCTCAATACTATTCTCCTATCGCTTCCTCGGCATGTCTGGTGGTCGATTTTGGGCTCTACCCAAGGTATATAGACAGAGGAGGTAAACCCATTGGAAAATCGTCATCCTATTTCGCTCGCACATTTCACGCATGCTACGTCATAGATTCAATGACATTAGGGCTGCCAAAGTAACAATTCGGAGACGGCGCATATGGCAAGACAAAATATAACGACTTGCCGCATTTGAATCAGTCGTTCCGAAAACGCTTTCCTCTTTACTAACTAACCAAATAGCTGTGGAACTGGTGGCGGTTCGGATTATTTGATTTTAAACTTCGCTACTTTTGTTTGCTCGACTTTTTTCACGGGGCCACATATCTCCATGCAGATTTATTTTAAACATTCCACCATCATTAGAATTTAATTATCAATTTTTACCCACTCTCATGCTACATATGCACATCATCTATCTTTTCCTTCCAATATGTGTCACTCCACCCAGCAGGAAAATCACATCTTGTTTGCCGCAAAGTGTTGCTGAAATTCCTACTGGGCAATATGTCATAAGTCCTCGAACACACTACGTCATCGCAGCTTCGGAAGAGACTACCTAATCGTCTATATACCTTGGGCTCTACCCTTCAAAGTGCGTCTAGGTAATCGTGCCTCGATTCTGCATTCCACAAGGCCAGCCAACTGCATCTAGTGGAGTTTGAAACGTATGGATCGTCGTATATGTTGTACAGCTCATGGTTGTATCATATACTCCACTCTTTTCCCTCCAGTACTGAGCGGAATATTCTTCTAAAGGTTTCCCTTTCGAAAATGTCAAGGTCAATTTCTGACGCTTTCTTCACAGTCCAGGACACGCAACCATATATCAGCACGAGTCTAATTGTCATTTTGTAGAACCATAGTTTATTGTAGTCTGATTTCAAAATTGAGAGAACAGAGATACTATCGAATACCATACCACATAATCAACCAGTCTGAGGTCTTAAAACGATCATTATTCAACATAAGATACAGGTGATACTGTTTATAGTTTTTTGAAGCCACAAAAACTGTTTCTGAAGAAATTGACTTCTTGATTTCTTGATGCAGCTCGAATTTTCGCACTTTGAAGCTTAAATCGAAACGGAATTATTTTTAGTATAAAACATTCATATTCAATACTAGCTTCCCAATGCGTGCGAAATCACATACCACGTAACATAGTACGGGCAACTTTAAAATTTGTAGTTTTCGACTTGCGTGGATAAGACAAGACGACGCACGATACTACGATCAATATGCCTTTTCAAGCCATGAGCCGACACGGCGAGTAATTTCGCACGCCGTGGGAAACCGATTTGTTGCCTGTTGAAATGTCGTCCATGCTTATTTTTGGCGAAATAGGTAAAAAGTTTTAAATCATGAGAAGACAAAAATCACAGTTCAAGAATGAGTTTTTAACTATTGTGAGAATAATAGATAGTCGTGCAAAGTCTGGGTCGCACAGAAAAGAAAGCAAGTCATTTGGAGATGGAACAAAATTATCAGGCAGAATTATTTTGAATCAATCTTACCTTATCTGTTTGTAAAATTCGTTACTGATTACTGTTACTATTGTGGCCTAAGTGAACCATCTTTTGATAAAGAGGGTTGCCACTTCAACCAACCTATACACTTACTGCCGAACAGGATTAATAAGCGTGGCCCACGCCAGTTTGTACCAATTAAACGAGAACCATCTCGTCAAATTTGATTTCATTCCTTTATAAGACGGAATCTACGATTAAAATGGTTTCATCAACCATGCGTTCTATATTGCCAAAATGAGAGAAACTTTCTTATCTGAAACTGACTTTCCTGAAGGTTAATTTTCTTGTTAAGTGCAAGTGTGCTCTGAAATTTCAAGATTTTATCCAAAAAAAAAACACAAAAAAATCAAATAATGTACATCGAAAATGGCGTGAAAAATGCTAAAGAATATTTACTAAGATAAATACATAATTCTATACGTCATCCAATTTGAACCAAAAACCCGAGGAGTGACGCAAATCTGGCCAATCTCTGGCGGATGCACACCCCACGGCAACCAAAATCAGACTTCCAATCGCGACTACGCTTGTCCTTTGGACCAGCGATTACCGTTACCGCCAACTGTTCTTCGTTGCCGCTCAAAAAAACGTGCTGTCGAAGCTGAAACTGGGTATGTAATTTTTCAAACGATCTAATGGGGGCGATTAATGAAAGTTCGCACTCTTACTAGGTTCCTTTCAAATAAGAACTTAAAATAGCAGATCTCTCCAAACAGACCCCAAGTATGTTCGATATTGTCGCAACGAGAAAAAATATCCAAGAAAGTGAAAAATAGAATCCGATGAAAATGCAAAAATAAAAGATTTACAAAGCTGTCCGTCAATGTGTTCCACAAAGCACCATAAGCATCCTTAGATGAAGTATTCATAATTTTTGGGGTTTTTAGTTAAATTTTGACTACATCGTTATATTTTTGAAACTATGCTACTATGCTAGTAGAAAGCGTAAAGTTCATATTATCAATAGCAACATAGTTGCAATTCAAGGCATTTGAAAAAAAATCGATTTTGAAAACATGTAGATTTTTGCATTTATCCTGTTTTCAATTTTTTCATGTTTGGAGCTTCGATACATTCTATTTGCCGTCCCTGATTTTCATCAATAATAATAATAATCAATTCGGCTTCAATTTACTGAGACTTTAATCCATTCGTTGCCATATTTGAGAAGGTCGGCCAGCTTTCGAATTTTATTGAATTTTCAGGAGTAACTACTTGATTTCTTCGCTCATTTGGCGGTTGTATTGTCAAAAAGTATCAAAAGATGAGCCACTGTGATGATTCAGGATCGCCATGTGATGGTCCTTTGATGTGATGTTCTTTTCCATCGTGACTACGGATTTCCATGGTGAAGAAATCCAGAAAAGAAAAGTAAAAAAAAGGGAAATTATAAGTGAGGAAAAGCCGGCACAATTTTGATGCCACTGGCCAAGGTAAAATTTATATGCCGATTGTAGGCATTACCTGCAGTGCCAAATGATAGGCACAATTCAGGGAAAATCTAAAGAGGATGTGCCGAGTAGGAAAGGCACAAGTAATACTAGCTCGCTAGTTCTCCTCTCACTAAATTAAACACTTATGGCCTAATAAAGTATCTTAAATTATGTATTTCAATAACTTATCACTACTCGTTCCACATGGCACTCACAACCAAAAGGCGATGTCCATGCACGCAAGGAACACGAGGTGATAAGCGCTATCGGTACATTCATGAAGCGATGTATTTATTGGTGATAAATACATCACTTTAATGTTTAAAAGATGTTCTTAAAGGACACCACACCACACCTCCAAACTAAATGTTATTTTTATTCTCATGTTAATATATGCTGTTGAATAAAGTGAATCATACTATGAAGTGCATGTCATTTCAACATTGGCAACAGAGCCATGATTGACATATTGATAGATATGAAGTCAAATTTTCGTTGTATACAATTGATCGTACGATCTGAATGACTGTTGAACATAGTGGGTCTTTTTTTTGAAGTGCGTGTCATTTCAACATTGGCCACAAAGGCGTGATTGACCCATATGTCATAAATGTGTAGCATCAAATTTTCGCAGTATGAAATTAATTGTACGATCTGTTGTCGCTTCTCGGTGTTAGAATTAGCATCTTTTTAGAAGAAGATTATTTCTGAAATTGAAGGTGATATCGTGTAGAAACAAGCCGCGAGGTGCGACCCTTGAGGTCCACACGGTCAACTTCCCAGTAATATCTACATAAACATCAAAACATTACAACAATGAGAGGTAATAGGAACAGGAATGAGTTAATATGAATCATATCGTCTACGGGAGGGTCCATTGATTATGTAAGATTTTTGGTCGATGAGGACAGATTGAATATTCACGCGGATCAATCGGTGGGGGCCTTTTTGGTGTTGAAAAATTTTGTTGGATTTCAAAATTTAAGCAATTTTTTTTAATTAAAAGACTATAAAAACTATTAAAAATCTGCTCAAATTATGCAAATATCTTAAAACTTTGATTTTTTAGAATAAAAGATATAAAGTAATAGCACTCGTATGGACCCTCTTTACATGGTAACTTTGAATGATTTTTTTATTTTTAATTTAGTTTTTTCATAATCATGGAATAAAATTTTGCCGGTTTCTCTCCAAAAACTGATAAGAATGTATACATTTTATAAACTGGATCACTGTGCTGTGCAAACCAAGTTAAAAAATATTTTCTATGAAAAAAACTATAATTTTCCGCATTTTCTTCTATTAAATTAAAAAAACGGCTAAAACGAATTTTTATAATGTTAAAAATTTCACAAAGATGTTAATACACGTCAACTGACACCTTAATGATGCAAATAATATATATGGTTCGTGAGATATAGTGAATGATAAAAATGACCTTGAAAATCATGATGACTTTTAATGATTTTTTATTTTTAATTTATTTTTTTACGTAATCATGAGAAAAAGTTTTGATGATGTTTTTGCGAGTATTGTTTGGAGTACATAAATTTTATAAACATTGATTACTAAGACTTGACAATAAGGTTAAAAATTTATTGTTTTTGAAAAAAACCTAATTTTTTGCACTTTTTTTTTAAAAATTTGAAAACCGCTCCAAGAATTTTTTTGAAAATTTGATAGAATCACACAAACGTCAATACGCGTCAATTGACGTCAAAATCGTACGTTTGGTTCGCGAGATATAGCGCATGACAGAAACGACCTTCAAACGGGCAAAACAGCAAACCCCCCTGACCGAAGTTTTCCAAAAACTAATCAGCTCTTAAAATTGCAAAGACGCTTCGATTGACACCTCAACCAAGTCGATCGGACTTTGTTTACGTGAGTTATGCTCGTAGAAAAAACTGTCCACGAACGTACAGACGTACGTACGTACGTACACACACACACACACACACGTCTCCCTTTCTAAAAACACTTTATATATACTCTATAGACCTCAAAACGTAAAGAAAAGTTGAAAATTTCAATTTCGATTTTCGAGGCGATTACAAGAACTTCCCATATACTGGGAAGTTAATTATGTGTCCCAAAATCAACAAGTGATCTTACAATAGTCAATACATCCGAGAAGATTGACTGTTTAGTGTAGAGTTTGGAGTAGTGGTATAATTTTTTTTGTTCCTGTCAAAATGAAGTTGGTTACAGAGCTACAGTAAATGGTGTGCATTACCTGCGAACTACTTTTCGTGCTAGCTATTAGACGATTTAGAATGGGACCAGCTTTGGTTTCAGCAGGATGGCGATACGTACCACCCCAGCCATGAAACAATCTAAATCTAAAGATTTAAAAGGAATAGACCGACTTATTACAGACACAAACAATCAATAGTGGACTGCGAAATTGGATTAAGAATATGGGTTTGTACCAAGACAGTCGCGGCATCCTCTTAACTGAAACTATTTTCGGAAATAATTGGAAGGTCTTGTGATTAAAGCAACAACCCTCTAAAAATATTCAACTTCGGAGTTTACACGGTAATTTCAAAAGAAATCATTTAACAAATTTGATAATATTTTTATTGACAAACATTTCGGACATTTTTCTCTAATCAATCAGAAATTAAATGAAATTTATAAAAGGATATTGATACACAAATCGGAAAATTGTTAATTAGGTTGATTCGAAGATATTCACCAATTTCTGATATATTAATCTTATCTAATGGATTGCAACTCATAAATTCATATCCCTAACGAACTTAGTTTAGTACCTACTAAACAGATTAGATGACATTCCACGATACTCCTTCAATAGCATATTATATTGGTTTTTTTATCAGTTGCAAATAATGTTTATGTTCTCATTTTCAATAGTCGATATTCCAGGAAATGAGTGCCGTAAGCTACACCAATTAAAAGCTGAATGACATCAATGTAACTAACAACTATCGTTCGGGTGACTAACTTGCCATGAACGTTTTAAATGAGTGTTCCGGATATTATGATAGATTGTCGGTATCGTGCTTACGTAAAATTGAAAATAAAGCATTGAATTTTTAAAGAGCTTTTTTACAGTAAACACTGAAGTTCAGGGAAGATATTTTGTGTTTTTGTACACTCATCGATATAGAAATTATTCCCTTTAAAATTATGATTGTAAAATTTCAATGTTTATGTGTTTGCATGGTGTCATTCATTGTATGACAAGAGCAGCTGCGCCAGAATCTTATCTGTGCTAAGCTATCTTTTCTTTGATTATATATATTTTTTTCAATCATGCATTTCATGCATTTTTGCTAGGTGGCTATTGTTAACATTGCCAATCTTGGTAGTTCTCAATACTGTATACCTGGACTGGTTGCATTTCTTTCACTGCGTGGATGATCCCTTGATAGTTTCTTCTATAAAGCACGCCGCAAATAGAATGGAACATTATTGTTGATGGGTTAAATGACAAGTCCAGACTTCCGTTGAGCGAATATTCTATCATATTTCGTGAAAACGATGAGTTCCTTACAGAAATTTGTTTTTCCTTTGTTTTTTCTTTATTTTTAATTGCATACTTTATTCAAAATGATTGTCGAGCATTTCAAAATGTTTTAATAAGATACGATTACAGCCGTTAATGTTAGGACGAAAAGAACCATTCGGAATCGAGTTCAAAAATATTCGTAACTATTTTTTTAAAACCCTTTTTGGAGGCACAAATATTTTTTTCCCCATCAAACAGATGCCAAACGTTAGGGCCAAATACAAAAAAGAACGATGAAATTTACAAAAAACTGCAAATGAAATTAGTGAGGATGGAAAATTTGACTAAACCCTAGCTAAACAGTTTAATTGTTAGTTTTTCCTCGGTTTTTAAAATTTTATGATACATTTCACTGTCAAAACTTTTGGCTGGTCTCGAATTTCGACTCCATCTACAAAGACGACGTTGATGTAGGCGAGTGCCCTGTATTGTCGACAAAGGCGCGGCATTAAGGGCCAAAGCGTGCTTTGAGACAAGTGCTCAGTCTTTTTAGAAGTTAGCAAATCAATGGATTTGCGCTTGGTGCGTGCTCCACCAGCTTTCGGCAATTAATTTATTTGTCGAGTTCGACAAAACAAATAATTATTTGGCTTTTGGTGCAAACCCTGAGTCAGCCGAATACCTACGAATCTGGCCTGCAAAGGCTTGCTGAATTTGGTATGGAAGTATGTTGAAATTAGTGAACAGCCTGCGAAGAATGGATATCAAAATGTTGGATGGATTGAGAACTTTTTCTTCAATTATTAGATTCATCAACTGTGGAGAGTTTCATGGAAATAACCATACAAATTTTTTTTACGAATAGTGCAAGGAGTCTAGCGTTCACAGAATTGTGAAATTATTACTAAGTACTTGTGCAAAAATCATTTTACACATTAACATAACGACAGCTCTTAGTCGGCAAAAAATTTGATAAGCTTGATAGAAGACTGAACCATTTGTATTATTTACATTTATTTGATAAAGGGAAACTTTATTTTTGCTATGTATGTTAAATTTGAATAGACCAATTTTTTTACTAAAATATTACGATAAGAAAATGTATTTTAGTCAGCAGTTGATAATTGCACAATAATTTTGCATTGTCTTGCTTTTGGATGCTTTCTGCCGAGTAGTGAACATGTTTGCAGATGATGAAAATTTGAGAAATGGATAGCAACAACCCAAAAATTAATTCTTTCAAATAATTATCAAGGGTTTCGATACATACATATATGAAATGGATGGCGAGAACTTTCATCATTATCAAATCTAGAAAATTTCCTTGTCCGAAAATCTATACCGGGAATATAGCTTTTATCGGAACTTTTTGGTTTTCCAAGATAAAAAGTATCCAAAATATTGACCCAAAATTTCAAAATCCGTTTAGTGATATCTGTGCGATGCAGGGAGAGAGGGATAAAATTTTCAAGAAGTGTTTTTTTCTATTTAAATTTCTAAATACGAGTAGTTTCTCATATATGTTTTTTCCTTAATAATTTCAATGTACACATCGATCTCTTTCCAGATTGCTTAATTTCATTATGAAATCAAAAAAAAAAATACCAGTAAGCACCATGTCGATTAATAAAATTATTGTAAAATACTATTCACTATTAATTCCTGTTTCTCAAGAAGTGGAGTTATATATTTCCCTTTCCATGTAGATGGTATGTTGAGAACAAACTGGTTATTTTCCAAATCAAATTGCTTATTTTACGAAGCAAATTGGTGATCTTCTGAATCAAATTGGCACTTTTCTAAAACAAATTGACGCTTTTTAACTGATTGGTATGAGAAAAGGAACTAGGGAACAACCAGGTGCCGAAATACGTATGTGATATCGTAGCAGTAAAAAGTTGTGTATAAAAATAAACAACTTTTTTATTTTCAATTTTAATTGAAATTCATTCATTCATTTTATTTTACAGTTTTTTTATTAAATTAAAAAAAAAACATCTGAGCTGAATTTATTGAAAATTGTCGCAAATCATAGGAACTATAATGCGTATTGATATATAAAACAACCATGCCATGAGAGTAAGTGAAATTAGGTAATATGAATCGTATCAATTACTTATTCTTTATAAATATTCATAAATTATGATTTTCGTATGAATCAAAAAAACTATAAGTTTTTTGTTTAATAAGAAATCTCCAAATCATCCAACCAATCCAAGTATTGATTGCGAAAAGTGCAAACAATTTGACTGAAATGACAGTTTTTTTTAAATTTAAGCAATTTTTATATTTAATTAAAAAATACAGCCAAAATTATAGAAAATCCGTTGAAATCATATAAAAATTAAAATACTTTGATTGGTACCACAACAACACAATCAGATTAAGCAAAATTTAGTAATATTTAGTTTTCATCAAAAAATCATCTGGTTTTTATAACCATTGATTGCTAGAAGTGCAAATCAGGTGAGAAAAAATTATACCTGATTTTTAACACTATTTTTTAATTAAATTAATTTTTTAATTAATTAATTAATTAAATTAAAACTTCCACAACAGAATTTATTCAAAGTTTTCTAGAATCTTCCAAATGCTATTGTGCTTCGATTTTTAGTTTGCGAAATGTAGTGCATGAAAGAGTTGAAAGAATTTATGGGTCAAAACAAAAAAAAACACCAACAGAATCTTACCAAAATCTAATCAGCTCGTGTCATTGCCAATACGATTCGCTGGACACCTCAACGAAGTCGATACGACTTTTGTTTCGAGAGTTACCACCGACTTTTTTTCAAAAACACATCAAATATACTCTAAAGCCCTTAAAATGCAATAGCCCATCAACATCGCCCCGAAAATACGTGTTTATGATTGACGCATTTCGAACTGCCTTGAACCGTTTACATTGCGTTGATATGGTTTCATTTGTCAGATACACATGTTACACAGTTGCGTTCTCATGCCTATATATGTTTAATTGTTTATAAAAGCTATTGCGAATGAAGATATTCTCAGAAATGTCATTATTTGACATTAAAACAAATACATTTGAAGCAGTTCTTTGCATTCATACCTGTTTGAATTCTACTTATTTTTCCTGCAGTTGACAAACTCTTGACCTGCATTTTCTTGACGTATTGTGTCAGAGTGGTGAATTCGAAAATATCAACTAACGACATCTATTACATATGTCAACATCGATTACAACCTGGTTTCGATCCGTGATTTTGTCCAAATTACGTTCTGAAGGCAATTTGGATATATATAGAAAAATACGTAGTTTTGAACTCAATAATGGACAGAACCAAGAATGGAGCCAAAACGATGTGGTTTCGTGGTAGTATAAATAGACTATTACAAGAAAACCAAAACCTAAATTACGACAAACTTAGTTTTCGGTATATTCAAATTTTTTGGGGAAGATAATTCGAATATTTTCACATCTGCCGGGTTTATCGTTCCTGTTGATTTTTAGTTGAACTATTTTGGCTTTGTTATTTGTACTACCCCAGTGACTATATTTTCTTTGTGGGATTTTGTAGGTGTAAAATTTGCTTAGGTGGTATGAAAATGAAATTTTTTTGCCAGGGTTGCTTCTAGGAACAATAAATGATCCCTATCATCAGCTATGATTTTGCACACAACACAACAATTTTTGAATCGAAAACACGAGCATGTGATCGAGGGCTAGGCACGCTGCTTGTTTTGTAGTAAAACCTCATTAATCATAAGCGAACCTGAAAACCATCAGGGTTTTATCCTCAAAACCAGGGAGTGTTCAGGTCTAATATTTTAGGGATTGAATATCGTTAACATATACAAATACAATAAAACCTAATCGGATTTGAGAGTACGAGGTCGTGCCTTCTCCTTGTTAGTCTACTTTAGTTCTGGAACCCTCAATTATCTTTGCATATAATCTTTCCTCCAAAGGGATTGGAATATAAAAATGAGTAAACATGGAGCATTGCTAAGATTTTAATCTCTTTCTAGTTGCACAACAGTTTAGGATCGGATGATTTGCCTTCAAGTCCTTCAGTAAAGTTTCAATTAGAAGTCTTGTCGTCAATACAGGAAAACTGTTCTATTTTGTTTATAAGAAATATTTCTTGAGTTTGTTTCAATCCATGGCTTCGATCACTTCCTAGTTTCGAAATGCAACCCAAACCCCATTCAACCGAGCGTTGACCGACCAGGCCCGCGCTTGCAGTTCACGCGAACACCTGGAGCTGGTCTATTTGTTTACGGACTCTTGTGACACTCCCCTTTGGGAGAACACTTGCGCAACATACGCCAGACCTTGCGGGTGCCGTTGCGCGAGGCCACTTCGTGGACTTTGTCGAAGTGCACTCCACGCTGACCTCTGACGTATGCCGTTGACCGTTGCTCTCGTGGCGGCTCCAAACTGGACGCGGGACCGGTTTGTTGCGACCCAAACAAGTCATTTGCATACACAAACAACGCCGATCCTGATTCGGACCCGCGAGCAAACTGACCCTCCGCGGCACTCACTCGCTACCATTTTCCCACAGGCGCGAGGCGTCTGCAGTAGTGAGAGGTCGCGCAGGTATAGGCGCAGTACAACTGTCCCGAAAAGTTACAGCAGTCAACACAGTAATGCAAATAAATCACACCCTTAACCGCAGAGCCTGGGTGACACCCTCTTGGCGGCGAAAAGGTAATGTGGCTCTAAGTACCTCGTTTCCAGTCTTGTTACGTGCATGCTTGTTTGATTTGCGCAAGACCTCTTGGCGCGGGGACCCACAGGTGACAAAGCACCCAGGGCCCAACTGCGCCCGAGAGCGGTTGTAAAACCGTGCTGACCGTTACGCAAACCCGGGCCTCATTACGAGGAGTAATTTATGGCACCTTGACGGGCGAACAGGTACCCAAATGCGCAAGAGGTAACAGCAAAAAACTGCAATTCCCGTCTGGCTTTTTCCCAGAACTATTCCATAGTTTTTTCTTGTCAATGAGTGCCGTTGGGTCGGGTCGGGTGGGTCAGGCGAGGAAACCAGTTGGCCGATTCCGGGCTATGGGAGAGGCTATGGTCTGCAGATGGTTTTCCTTCAATTGGAAATGTTAAATCCCAAAAAATGCCATTGTGCTCGCAGGGAGCGCAGATTCCTTCTTACCTGGGCGAACCGATGCTGCCTGGGAAACTGCGATCCGCACGTGATTGCGTCGTCCAACAACAACGAACACTGTTCTCTAATTAAAGGTCACCCCACGAATGAGTACGCCAACTTATCCAGACTCGCACAGCATCAGCATTTTCTGTATGTTTTTCCATACATTTTCCACGCACGACATTACACTTTTCACCTGTCACTTTTGTTGTTGTTGGGGCCGCGATGACGTTTCGCCTTTGACAACGTTAGCGACGGCGCACACCTGATTGCCTACGCGACGGGGACGTGGGGAGCACTTCCGTTTATTAGGGAAGTTTTCGACTGGAAAACCGTGAAACACGCGAACACTTTTCCGCGGTGCTTTCGAGCCGCACGGTCCACCAATCCTGGACACGAGTTTGCACAGTTGCAGCGTGAAACGAGACCAAAAATTAGGAAATTCGGGATGGAAGCCGGACTGGCACAATTCGAGCCACAGAAGAAAACGCGAAGGAATCGTCACTGCGCCACGATAGCGTACGAATTGTTGTTCTGCTCCAGAGAACGGCACAAAAACAAATCCAATACAGAATCGACGCCACATATGCTTTCGCCACACTCAGCGACTCTCAGAAAACTGAAAACTCAACGAAAGGTGCAAAGACGACGCACGGCCGCTTGTGCGGCTGCGTTCGCCCTATTCAGCGGACCGTGCCCCGCCGCTGAACGCGTAACCAATCGATTCAGCGCGCTGAACGGCTGAATTTGAAACAGTCCTTCCACCAACCGTGAATTCTACGCGAGCCGGCAAAGTCCAGCGGAAACACTCTGAACGGATTAGCGAAATGTTGCCACCAAAGACACGTTAAATCTACCGAAAAATGTCGTTGTAGCACTGCCAGCTCTGCAAAAAAATATATAAAACATGTAGAGTCAACGCTACATTCTGCTGCAGCATGATAATAGAAGAGTCGGAACCATTATTTTAATAAGATACGGACTGCAATATAAAAAATCCAGTAAAACGGCTTTTGACATCAACCGTGCATTTTGGGCTGGAAGGCAGACTTTTATTATAATGTATGGGCATTTGAATAATTAACTTAAGGGGTTACACCACAGTAGACAGCAAAAATTTAACGTTTTTTTCCCGATTTTTTTTCTAGTGGCAAGAAACGTAACAGTGAGATTCTTTTAAAGGATCTTGTTAAGCATGTTTTGAAGTTTGAAAAAAAATTGTTTATTAAAAAATATTACAAAATGGCTGCTCAACAGTCGTTTCTGTGGGACGGTGTTTTTGAAGGGGCTCCAAAAGTGCACCAAAAATTAATGTGGAACAAAATAATATTTTTTTTCTTAAATTACATTAGTATAGCTATAGAAATACGTAGGGGATTTTGAAAATATTCATTTTTGTTAAATTAGTGAGCAGTTGAATAAAAAAACTCATTTTACTACCAAAAACGGGCACTTATTTGTATCTAAAAAATCGAAATACATATTAACTTATCAAAAATCGGCTACATATTTCTATGCGGAATGTTGTTTTCAGGATGTGATATTAATTTGGAGTGAAAAAATAGAAAATTGTTTGAGTGCCGACTTGGAAAAACGTGTTTCGAGAAAAATGCGTTTAAAGGTTTGACTTTACTTTACATTACGTCTTCTCTCAACATCAAACGACGCTCAACTAACGTATTTTGTGTTTAAAAACCTTGAAAATATTTCTAACAACATCTATTAGTTTATTAGAGAAGTTAGATATCGAATGGTAAGACATAATGCTGTCCCCGACGAGCAGGCGTCGTATTTACCGCAAGTAGTCGTTTCGTAGCAGACGGGAGGGATAGAGAAAGGGCTCAAAATTCCAATGGTAACAATTTTCTCCAGATATAAAACCGTTTGTCTCTTATTCTAGAGGGTTGAGAAAAGAAAAGGGAAAAGTATGACACTCCCGAAACTAAGGCTCCCACAAAAAAATTTGTATGGCAGACTTGTGTAAACTTGAATTTGCCATGCAATGGTACCAATAATATAAAAGTTACAAGCCAAAAACGACACCCCTCATCTTTCGTGCGCAACAACTTCTTGGTGCACACACACATTAGCTCGCAAATTTTATGCCAATTAGTATTTAAAAATAATTTGAAGATGGGATGGATTCTTAAATAAGACAAATTGCCGTTTTTAATGTGATGATTGTCCTCAAAAGACTTTGAAAGCCCTATGATATCCCAAAAAGTCACTTTATGGTGCGGTTCACACGCCGGCAGCATAATTGGTCCTCTCCTTTTCAAATATGAAGACGTAACCAACGTTACCGTTAATATCGATGGCGATGGCAACCGCAAATGATGACAACTTTTTGATTCGCAATATCAGTGCCATTTGTCTGAGGGACCAATGGTTCCAACAGGACGGTGTAACACGCCATACAACGCGTGAAACCATTACTTTATTGAACCGAACTTTGGGTGAGCGAATCATTCCAAGAAATGAACCTGTTAAATGGCCGCCCAAATCATGTGATTTGACCCCATTGGACTATGTTTGTTGGAGGTACGTCAAGTCACTAGTCCTTGCTGACAAACCAGCAACCAGCATTGATGAAATCGTACAAAATTTGACCGACAGGATGGCCTTCCCAAGACGCAGAGTCCGTAATGTGAAAAGTTGGTTATGTGGGTTCTAAATAAACTGCATGAAAAACAGAAACTAAAGCGTTTGGAAGCTTGCTTGGTGTTGCTTAGTTGTCACCAAGCCCATCCATTTTTAAATCGAGTTGTCACTTGTGCTGAGAAATGGATCCAATATGCCAGTCGCAAACGTTCATCACAGTGGTTATACAGGGTTGGATTGCCAGAATACACTCCAAAGTGTAATATTCATCGAAAGAAGTTGATGGTGAGGGTTTGGTGGTTTAGCGTAGGTGTTACCCATTTTGAGTTCCTGAATCCTGGCTAAAAGATCACATCAGCAATACACTGCAACCAAATGGACGAAATGGTGCAAAAATTTGAAGAATGCAGCCTAGATTGGTCAACAGATTGACTCCTATTTTACTGAATGATAACGCTAGACCACACGCTGCACAAGTGGCTCTGGCAAAACTACAGGAATTGGAGTTGGGACTCCTTCATCATCCTCCATACTCACCAGACCTAGCACCCACTGACTACCACTTTTTCCGAAATTTGGACAACTTTTTAACAGGAAAACAATTTAATTCCGGGAATGCTGCAAAGCATGCTTAGCAGGAATTCGTTGCCTAACATCCGCCAGGGTTTTATACCACCGACCTAAACAACCTAAATGACAAAGAGTATATGGGTGCATACTTTGATGAATAAAATAATTCTTTATATACAATGGGTAAAAAAAAGTTAAGGCACGACGCACCCAGCGAGAAAAGCTTTAACTTTTCAGTGATATTTTTATCGAGAATGTTTTTATTTTCACATTATATCAGGAGATTGGAAGGTATACTTCAGTAACATACCAAAAAAACACCAATCACACAACAATTTTTAAATATAATAAAAAATGGTTCACCATCGAGTGAAAAAAAGTTAAGGCACGATAAAGTTTTATCTGAAATTATTTGATTTGTTTTAGATTTATTTCCTTTAAATTTTAGACACTTACTCACTATTAATATTTTGTGGACTTTGCTTGCATTCTTTTGACTTTCTGGAGGCGTTTCGGCATCGATTTGACCATCGTTTTGCAAACGGCTTGTGAAATATTTTCCCATTCTTCAATAGTGGCTGTTTTTAGTTAGTTTTTATTTTTTACTTTACGAATCGCAACTTTGTTTTTTAGGTGGTACCATAGATGCTCTATGGAGTTTAGAACTGAGGACTGAGCAGGTGTTTCAATCACAGCCCAAAGTCGGCATTGCTCCGAGGTATGTTTGAGATCGTTATCCTGGAACAGGCCAAAAGAGTTTAAAATCCCCATCTTTTCAGCACTTTGTCAAATATTCCTTTTGAGGATATTTAGATAGTAATGTTGATCCATCCTGCCATTTATAATTTCTTAGTTTCCAGATCTAGAAGCCCCCATACAACCCCATAGAATAATGTTCCCACAGCCATGTTTTACTTAAGGGGATTCGTATGCTTGAAATTGAACTTAGTATTCGGTTTTCTCGAAACATACCGCCTTTCATCAGATCCAAACAGATTAATTTTTGTTTCGTCAACAAAAATCACCCTTTTCCAGAAGGACTTTTTTTGCGTACTCTCTCGCGAAACGTAATGTTAACATGAATTTTTTTGCGCTAATGTACGGTTTTCGTTGGCAAACCCTGCCTTTAAAGCCCGACTTTTTTTCTTTTTTGAAGCGTTTTTTTACTTCATTGCGTAAAAATGGGGCATTTAATCTGGGATCCTTTGTAATTTCTTTCACAATCAATTTCTCTTCTCGCTCAGTTAGCAGTTTTCGCCTTCCTGATCGAAGTTTTGTTTCGAATGATTTTGTTTTTTTATATGCTAATACAACGTTTCTAAAAGTGTATTTTGATTTTTTCAAACTAAAACACCAATTTTAGCATATGACTTTCCTGTTTGCCTGTTTGAAATTATAGTTCAGATAATTTCCCGAACTACGACACTTAATGGTATTCTCTTGGCACTCATTATTTACGCACTGTTAAAATTTATTTTCCTTGATCATTGACTCAACTCAAATGACAGATATTTTTTGTAGCGAAAATTCCATCCATAAATTATTTGCAGAGTGCCTTAACTTTTTTAGCATTGTTTCTGATTGGAAAAGTATTTTTCCCCTATTTTTAATAATTGTATACCTTTCAATCTCCTGATATAATGTAAAAAATAAAAGCATTCTTTTTAAAATATCACTGAAAAGTTAAAAATTTTGTCGCTGGGTGTACCGTGCCTTAACTTTTTTTATGTACTTTTTTATGTATGTAAGTTTTCAATAAACTTTGCTATTTTTCTACAAATTTCATCGTTGACTGCTCAAAATATCTGATGTCTTTCGCTGAGAAACACAATTGCTGGTCCGATTTTTGTGACTGCCGCATAATTTTCCAAGTAGCGCTGTTCTGTTCTTTTTCCTTATAATTTTTTTGTTTTGCAGTTATATTAACACATTTGCTCTCTGGCACAAGGTATTTGTATCTGCGTGGAAAACCACGCGAATCCACGTTGCTGCATTATGCATATACGTACGTATGGCAGCATTGCGAGCCAGAAACATGACCCAATCATTGAATGCGATACATTTCCGGGGAACACCTCAAGGAAATGATATCTAGAAATGCTGCCTATCCATCTATGTTTTGTATCTGCAATCTGCACCTCTAATGACCGTTACACCATCTTTTCGCGATTAAATGGCGAGTGGCGGGAAAAACAGTGGCAACAACAGCTTGACGGAACACATTTCACCTGTGGCGCTCGCTATAAATCGTTTCGGTGGCCAAATCTAAGGTAATTTCCCGTAATCATATTTCATTAGAGGCAATTATTTAACAGTGGTCGCGTTTGCCAGCCGAGACAAACCACCGGTGCTTCGTGAATGTAACTTAATAATGAATTCAGCATTTGAGAAAAATAGATGTAATGCAAAATATCTTGCGATTTCATGATTCCATGGGAGCCCTACCAATAATGGACCGCAAATGAGAATTGTGCGAAAGTGAAAGTTTTCGATGTGCGCAATCGCGAAACTTATAAATTAATTGGATTTATTAAGTCTTTTAGTGGATTTCAATCGGGATCAATTCGATCAAATCATGCTTGCTGTACAAATGAGAAACGCAAACGAATTCAGAATCCTTTACCTATGTTTGATTGACCAAAGCTAATGTTGAACAATGGGACATACTATAGGATATTTTTCAGCGCCATAGAACTTTTTAAACAAATAAAACACAGATTCAAATCCAATTTTTTGGGTATTATTTGTTTGCAAATTTTATGGCATTTAGTGTTTTAAAATAATTACTGGCATATGACCACGATTAGAAACCTTCCAGAAAACGGTGTAGTTCAATTTTTTTTTTAAATCCAAATTATTATAAGGACAAGATTTCTTATTTTAGAAGTAAAATCATAAAAACCCTCCAAATTCAAAAACTTCTGAGATTGAAATCTAAAATATTGTCATAAGATCTTAGCGTCCCCAAAAAAGGACTTTTGCACTGTTAATTGCGCCATAATTTGAATGTTTCTCGAAACCTCTAAACAGCTGCCGTAGGCCTGGAAGTTGACGACATCAACTGATCTACTTCTAGACCAGGGCGGACCTGTGTTCAGTTGGCCGTTAAGAGGCGCTCGCTGATTTTTGCAGGAAAATTTGTGAAATAACTCGTATAATAATAATTGAACTATGCTGCCTCTCAAAAAAGTCGGGAACATTAGAAATAAAACATAAAATGTTAAAAAAAAATTGAAAAAAAATCGTGTTTTTCCTGCTTGTCCCACTCGTAACTTTAAAACGGTTCATTTCAGAGCAAAGTTGTGCGAGAATGAAAGTTGTGTGATAAAATTTTCTACAAGATAAAATTATTTTAAAATTCTAAAACATTAAACCCTTGCCGCAAAATAGCAATAATTAAAAACAAAAATTGGAAAAAAACCGTTTCTTATTCAATTTTTTTTTGCCATTTCAAATAAATTCAGGACTTTCATAGTTTGCCTAAAAAAATTTCACAATAGAATGAAACAGCACACAAGCTTTCATCATAATTGAATCGGTAGATTTCACATAATAGCTGGGAAATCAAAATTTATTGAAAAAAAATCAATTTTTTTAAATATTGCAAGTCAGAAACTAAAGACCATAAAAGTTTGATTTTTTTACATATAGAAGCGCATTTCACGCATTGAATGCATTTTACAAAATTAAAATCATCATTAAAATCGCGATCTCGGGATTTTTATAAAATTATAAATACTTTTTTTTGAATATCTCGGTAACCATTAATTTAAATTAAATTCATAAAAATGCGCTTCTTATACGCTTATGTTCATTAGTTCCTGAAATACAACCGGTCAAAGGTGACGGGCATTTGCAACGAATTTAAAAGAAAGTTATTGAAAAAGCATTTTCTCGGTGATTTTCACCTTTTTTAAGAGCGGATGTAACTCAAACAGAGAAGCCTAAAGATCACATTACCAAATCCCGAAGACGCTTTTATAATGTTATAAATAAATGAAATAATTTATAACAAAATAAAACCACATATTTTTCCTATGTTGAAGGATTTTTTTTAGAAAAACTTCCCAAACATATACTGTTCAATGTACTCAATGCAATTATTGTCATATTAACGCTGTATAATTATTAAAACAACATTTGGTTGAATAAATTAAGAAAAATATTCTTTTTTCTATATGTAATTTTTTTTCCAAATATCTAAGGTTTCTAGTTTCTGACTTGCAATATTTCAAAAAAAATTGAATTTTTTTCAATAAATTTTGATTGTCAAGCTGTTATGTGAAATCTACTGATTCGATTGTGATGAAATCTTGTGTGCTTTTTTATTCTATTATAAAGATTTTTTAGGCAAACTATGAAAGTCCTGAATTTATTTGAAATGGTAAAAGAAAATTAAATAAGAAACGGTTTTTTTCTCATTTTTTTAAAATTATTGCTGTTTTGCGGTAAGGGTTAAATGTTTTAGAACTTTAAACTAATTCTATCTTGTAGAAAATTTTATCACTTATCACTTTCATTCTCACTCTGAAATGAACCGTTTTAAAGTTAGGAGTGAGACAAGCAAGAAAAAACGATTTTTTTAAAACAATTTAAACATTTTGATTTTTTTTTCAAATGTTCCCGACTTTTTTGAGAGGGAGTATAGATCAATTATTGTTATACGAATTATTCCACAAATTTTCCTGCAAAAATCAGTGTGCTCCCTCTCAACAGTCAACTGAAAACAGATCCGCCCTGGTCTAATACATATGTATAAGGAGTTGCTAAATATATGTACCTACACGAAATAGTACTAGTTTACGTTGAAATTAAAAATTTGTTTCTTGAATCTATTAGTTACATCCTTGCGTAAAGTACGATCATTTTTGTTCAAGTCTGTTTGTAGGAATAGTTTTGAGAAAACATACATATTTCTTTGAATGTCTGCAATTGTTAAATCTGAATTGCATTGTTTGCCATTTAGAAAGTCTACCGTGTAGTATCAATGCAAAATATGTATAAATAATGAGCCTCGATGAAAACGCAAGAAACTTTTGACATAGGATCGGATTTAAGGTTTGACTAATTTTGGTAAGAAAAACAATTAAATGTTGAAATTAAATAAAAAGACTTTATCCTGTGACGGATACATCATCAATTTCACGGAATAAAATCAAATGGGTGAACTCTCGTAAGTCTCGTTTTTATTATTTACAACAATCAATAAATTTTCCAGCTCTGCGACAATCGCATCATAACAAAACCCTCACTCCACCATGCTGAGTGAAAACAAATGAATGTTTATAAACAAATCGACTTTGTAATAATATTAATCGGCACGAAGTCTAAGTGAGCACGTCGTGGATTTAATAATTACGATCATCACAATCGCGTCACTTAAAATAATAATTGATCAGACCCAATGCGTTTCCTATGGACATTAGCGATTCAACTCCGGTCTTTAATTAACCGAACAGTTGTTTATTATCATCGGGAACGAAGCACACACACACACATTCGATCGATAGTATCAATTAAAAAAACAACGATCTAATCGATTGACCTGCTTATTTGAATAATGACTATCTACTTTGTTGATGGTCTTTCTGTTCCTCTCAGCAAACATATTAGAAAAATTAATGCCTGTGTGGAATGAGGAGGGTACATTTCACCACAGTCTGTATTTATTAAATTATATTATGGTGGTTGGTTAAGTGATTCAACAGTAGTGAAACGGCCATTGCGGGCGAAGAATAGGAAGTGGAAAGTTGGAAGTGGTGAGAATCTCGGCCACTGATGCCTCCAAGGAGTGAGAGCATAAAATCTGAATTATTGATGATTTTTCATTTAAAAATAACTACATTTATGAATGTTATCAGTTATATTCGATTCACATAGAACATAGAGTTAGGATTCATGAAAGTCTGGACCTCAATTACATGCATCACCGTATATAACGTATGCTGAGCTAAGGAGCTGGTTTTCATGGGACAGTCTTCAGCATAGCCCATTTGCATCGAAATTTCTTTATAACGAATCTTCAAGAGACGAAAAAGTCGTTTCGTCATGGAGAGTTTCCAGTGTAATGGGATTGAATACTTCTAGATGTCTAGTTTGTATATTTTCGAAGGATATCACTGTATACCATCTCTTTAATAAAATAAAACATCAATGGAAAAATCTGCTCTAGATTTTGCGCAAATACATTTGTTTCATTTTCTCAAAAAATAACAGTCAATGATTTTTAAACAAAAATTTTCACTTTACATTTTTCATGCAGATCTTCTAATCCATCAAGAATTATAAAAACTTTATGAGGTATCTCTGCCATTGTTTGAGCTATGTTTCAAATGCGTTTGGGTAGCATGAGCTTCGGTAGCTTTATTATTTAGGTACTTCTTCAATGTATCTATCAGAAGGCAACGTTCTCATTATTAAGCCTCCTGACGGATTTTCTATTGCTACGAAATTTTCAAAAGTAACAGAATAGTCCGAAGCATCACTAGTGAATTTGCCGAAATCTTTCCTACTAGACGACATATGAGGGTCGATCAAAAAGTTCCGGGACTTATTTTATAAAACTTTATTGGTATTAGCTATGAGCTACAAAGCATTATCCTTTTCAAAGTGCTTTTCCTGTGAGTTTCTACATTTTTCTATTGCAGCAAAACCCTCTGGAATTCCTTTTTCGGAATAATGCTCAACTCCTTCGACGATTTCTGTTGTATGGGGTCTACATCGTCAAACCTCCGTCTTTTCAAGGGTCTTTTCATTTTTGGAAACAAAAAGAAGTCCATTGGGGCCAGATTTGCTGGTCATTGCATTTTTTACGCAAAATTCATGAATAAGGAGTGAAAAATGAACAGGCGCGATTTCATGATGTCAGCCTCCACTTTCCAACTTGCCGAAAGCTCAGGCCTTTTCCTCTTCACTGATTTACGCAATTTTTAAGGGGTTTGAAGATACTGAAAACGAGTAATTGTTCCACGTCTTACAAGAAATTCGTGGTAGACAACACCTTTCTAGGCATAGCAAACGGTTATGACTTTCACATTGAATTTAATCTGCCGCGCTTATTTGAGTCTTTGGGATGTTTGAGACGTCCATTGCGAAGATTGAGATTTTGCTTCCAGTATGATCCAAAATGAAAAACCTTGCAAATACCTCTTGCATATTTTAGGTTCTTTTCTTGGATCAATTGTGTTTTAAACCCTTTCCGGAATTCGAGATTGATGAAAATATTTCAGGTTCATTGATTGAAGCCGGAAAATAATATTTGTAGTAAGAAAGTTCAATTTGATTGCTATTATGTATGTTAGTTTTTGTCACTGAAGCATCAAACGCCCGGTTTATCGGTCTCACTTGAAACACGTTAAGTTATGTTACACGGACCCTTGTATGAAACATTTTTCGAGTATATCTGAGTATATCCAAGTGTCTCCAAGTGTACCCCAGTATCTCTGAGCGCTTCCGAGTGTCTTTGAGTGTTTCCAAATGTTTCTGAGTGTCTGCTAGTGTTTGCAAGTGTCTCCGAGTGTCTCCTAGTGTTTCCAAGTGTCTCGTAGTGTCTTCAAGTGTATCCAAGTGTCTCCGATAATCTTTGAGTGCATAAAACACTGTTTTTGAGTGCGTGAAGCATTTGCTAACTGCGAGTGTCACGTAAAGTAGACGCAGCCAATGCACCAAATCCTCAAATCTACGCATGCGTAAAGCAACTTAACACAGCTGACTCCTGGATCATATTGTCTGCTCGAAAGCCACCACGCCTTTGATGCTTGTGTGACTAAAAATAGAATTTGTCATTCGTGCGTTTCGCGTCATGTTAAACTCGTGTGAAACTTCGTACTCGTTACAATCGGGGCTTCAGACACTCTTTCTTTATTTGTCATCACTCCGTGAGATTTTAATTTTAAAAAAACAGAGTTCTTTTTAGTAGGTATTTAAAGACATAAGGGATCTCCGAAAATTGCATTATTTTTGAATACAATTACAAAATTTTTTGAATATGTTACAAAAAATTTAAATTGATTTTAATCCTCTTAAGCGAAATCAAGTTAAAATTTCCAATGTTAATTTAGTGTCAAAAATCTGTTACAGTATTTATTTCTAACTTTCTGAAATTAAAATTTAGATAGTAAAAATTAAGATACCAAAAATTAAGAAAGATAGAAAACAATATCTTAATGATAGTAAAAATTTCTCAGATACGTATGTAGTTGGGTCAGGTGTCCTTGGAATACTTTTGGCTAAATGAAAAAACCTTCTGTGCAGACAAGCTCTGAACGTATGCAGTATATAGTTCACTTGATAGTTTAATCTTTATTTTCACTGCAGAAGTTTGTCTTAATATTTGTAAAAAAGTTCGAGTCATGTCTGAAGAAATCGTTCTTTTTGCCGGATCATACTATCAGCAACCAAGATACTTGTATCTGAAAACTTTGCGAAATAAACCGATAGAGTAGCTTGTCCTATATCGTGACGGGACATCTCGATTTGGTGGCCATCGACGTAATTAATGCAAACACATGTCCATTGAACCTTTCGACGTGGGTCAGAAAACGATGACATTACCATCGAAGGTGGTCGCGAAATCGTTAGCAGTCACAAATGTAATAATGCGGCGACATAAGAAGTACATACCACTCGCAAATGCGTTCCAGCATCATAATCGAAGGCACTACTCCACGACTATCTAATATGCAAAAATGCAATTGTATCTAATGTTGTACACGGTCATACAAGGATTGTTACGAAATTGCACAAACGCGATGAGAATTATGTTTTCTGTTTCATTTCAGTTTCAATTTGCGTGATATCCGCGTGTCAGGAAAATTATACGTTTGTATGCGATACGTTTAGATAATTGCGAAATTGTCGTTGATGCAATGCAACCAACCCACTTTGAAATTAACGAACGCCAGATTTGCACAAAAGGAATAGTACGGGGGCTGTCGACTGCTGCTGAATACTAAATAGTACAATGCCCAGTAATTGTTGTCGTATGGCCATGCGAGCTAAAGATAATTAGTTTCTAGATTAAATCTGCAAAGTTTAGTTTCTCATAAGGGTGTTTAGCGGCTGGATTGAAATCACTATTTTATTCTTTGTGGGTCTATGGGTTTCATGTTCAACGAGGAGTCTTTGGGCTGGAAGTATGAAGTATCCTACGCAGTCCGGGTCCTCTAAACCGCAAGATAGTCTAACTGAGGCGCTAATTTCTCAATTTGAATTTTTTCCTGATTGTTCGAAAGATAGATAGAGAGATTTTTAATCCACGACCTTGTACTTCTATCGCTCTCATAGATGAACAATAGATCATATACAAAACCGTCATTCTCAGTGCATGAGGCTTGCAAGCACGTTAATTTCTAACGGTCATATAAGTACCATTTATATCTATCTTTTATACAAAACTACCACTTCGGACTGTATTATCAGTTGCATTATATGAGATCGGGCGGGTTGCCTGATTATGCAATTCAATGAGATTAAGGTGAGGATACGAAAGTTACGGGCTGGTGGCCAGTAACTTCATGCTAGTAGTTAGCAAGCTGGCTGGCTGGCTGGCTAAGTAATTCGATGCGGATGGAAATGTAGGTGCGCTGCATACCTTCTGTGAATTGTAACATCACACTCATGCTCTCAAATAACAGTCGAGAAACTGTTGTGATACAATGTATGATTGAGGATGGAAAGTGTTATGTAGATATCGATGTTTCTAGTTTTGAAAATATCAGAAAAATCATTCATTTCATTCTTTGGATTAGTTTTCTGATTAAATTTTGTTGTTGATATAAGATTTTTAATATTATGGAAAATCGTTAGCAGATTCATTTCTGCTGAATCAATTGAAAAAAGTGCCCAATAAAACAAACAAACATTTCAACTTGCTTCAGTACAAATATTTTGTTAGTAAAAATAAAATAGATTCAATAATGTGGCAACACATCATAGACCTGGGCGAATCTGTAAAAAACGGCTACATTTGGCCGTTGAGAGGGGCACATTGATTTTTGCAGGAAAATTTGTAGGATAACTCGTATAACAATTATTGACTTATCGTCCCTTTGTCGGGAACATTGAAGAAAATCGAAATATTTAAAAAAAAAATAGAAAAATGTTTTTTTTTGACTTTTCTTCCTCCTAACTTTCAAACGCTTCATTTTAGAGTAAAGTTTTGCGGGAATAAAAGTTGCGTAATAGAATTTTCTACAAGAAAGGATTCGTTGAAATTTTTAATACATCTAACCCTTGCCGCAAAATAGCAATAAGTATAAAAAAGGGAAAAAAACCTTTTTTATTCAATTTTTTCTACCACTCAGAATGCATTTAAAACCTTCGCCTAGAAAATTTTTATAGTCTCACTAAACAGCACATAAATTATATAAGGTTGAAATTAAAGAGGGAGGAGGCTCAAAGGAGCCATGCTTCCATCAACAGAATCCGCAGCCGCTCGGCACTTTTTTAAAGTTTATTACAAAGTTGAGCAAAAACTCCTGAGGCCACCCTAGCAATCCGATTTGTAAAATGCATTCGATAGGTAAGTGCTCTTTTTTATGTGAAAAAAAAATTCAAACTTCTATAAGCTTAAGTTTCTGACTTGCAAGCTTTCAAAAATTTAGAATTTTTTTAAATAAATTTAGGTTGCCCAATTTTTATGCGGAATCTACTGAATGGATTTTGATGAAAATTAGTGTGCTGTTTAATTACACTATAAAAAATTCCTAGACGAAATATGAAGGTCCTAAATACATTTTAAGTGGTAAAAAAATTAAATAAAAAGTGGTTTTGATATTCTATTCTTTCCTACGGAATTGTATTAAGAGTAATTTCGAGACAGTTGTAGATAGGGTTGATGGTAATTTAAAGTATTTTATATTTCCTCAAATACGTATTTCGGTTGCTACTTGCAACCTTGTTCAGTGTCTTTTGTCGTGTACAAAACACTGAAGAAGGTTGCAAGTAGCAACCGAAATACGTATTTGAGGAAATACAAAATATTTTGGTAAAATTTTTCAATAATCTTAAAACACCACCAAAAGACGCTCAAAACACCCAAATAATTTAAAGTAAATATTGTGTTAACCATCCAAAAGTAGGATCTTATAGAGGAAGTTTGTGAGGCTTCTAAGGTACTTGTATATTTCTTGGATAATCTATGATGCTGCACCGAAAACTCGACAGATTTTATCGGTATGTCAGTTTTCTCTAGAACAGAGATAAAATATCATGCGTATTTTAATCAATGCTGATTTTGATTGGAATTCAGACGCAAACTGAACAAATTAAGATAAAAAAAACACCATTTGTTTTTATTAAGTTTTGTAAGGGCATACTTAGGACTATAATATTTGAATCCACTTCAACCAATCTGTGGTTTGAAATTTTGTTTAATATATTTTGTAGTCGTTTTCTTATTTCAATTCTAACTTCATGTACTATAAATGAAATTCGATAGATACATTGAGTATTTTCTGGTCACATGGTTTATAGAAATTCTCTATAATAATGCCTGGTGCATTTTATCTCAGTATTAATTAAGATGTTGATGAAAATTGATGAATAAGATAGTTATATGTACCGAAAACGAACTTATTTTATAGAAGAATATCAAGTTATGGTAGAATGGTTCCATGCCAAGCCATCTACAGAAAAAAGCGTCAAAAATTGCTTAAAATATAATTTAGTATTACAACCGATTATTTTCTGTTTTTGGCATGCTTAAGAACGTCTTATTAAATTTCACACAAACGTCATACATCGCTGTGAGTGAAAGAAGTCAAAATGATAGGCTTAAATCGAATTTACAACAAATAAAATTTATGAAGTATCGATCATGTGTTCATCCCTGCTAAAGGTATCTTTCTGCTATACAACCATCTTTCAGATTTCACACAGTAGTCGTTTTGTACCTGAGCGCATCGAATCGATCCGAAATATGCTAGGAATCTCGACTAGGTATTAATTTAAAAAAGAATGTAAAAAAATAATCGGTTCTTATGATTACAGTTACAAGATACGAGTAGAATAGAGATGTGAGTAATCTGTGCAAACTGACAGAGGAAAAGATAAACCGATCGTAGATAGCCTGAGGCGCGTGAAGGGCGTTCCTAGATGGTCCGGTACCTGAGCCGGACAACTCTTTGAAGCGCGGTGAAAAATCGAAGACATCCAACACCTCTTTGCCTTGGACACTGCAAAACATGACGATAGACCATTATTCCATGGCTCACTGTTTATCTCGCACAATCTTTGCATCCGAAGATCTTGATACGAGTATCTTTCTATCGAACGTTAGCACGTTTTATAGGTCAGCGTCGGCGTCGGCGGCAGTAGTAGTAATTATGTATATTAAAGTAAGAGCTGAACATTCTACTCGAAGCGTCTGGGGGCTCTTTGGATAGATTTAGCAGGAAAAAAGTAAGTACGACTATGTCATCTACTTCGTTCCAGACGACGATTGCGCATCTAGAGCTTTTAATTATATAAATCTGCTAAGTTTTGACTACACGAGACAATTATGAATGGATTACTAAGTGATTCAGAATAATTTGCAGGTGAAATTCTTAACCAGTACCTGCATCACTAGTTGGGAGCTGTTAGTCGTTTATATGTTACAGTCTAGTATGTGTTTGATTGTAATTACATCTTGGATTGACGTCCATCCTTAATTGAATATGATTCTTAATACTTATTTTGAAAATTAGATGAATTGATAGATTTATGATTTTTTTAATAACGTCGCTATTTTCTTGCTGCTTCTTTTCAAAAGACAATTGAATTTAATCGACTTAAGGGGAGAAACCGCATTGCGAGGTCTATTTTCACGCTTTTTTCGTGATGTTTTTAAGGGGAAGAAATGGTTAGAACTAATTGAAATTGATAGGTTATTTTACTCATATTTCATCATCCGAATTCGTAAAGTTAGAAGCTGTTTTTCATGGAGCGCCGGCGTCCAAATCTCTCATTGCCGTGCATGCTGGAGTCCACAACTTTAATGTGAAAGCAATCGAAGAAAATTTTTCATATTATCTATATTCATAATTCCTAGATGAACCAGATTTTGAGTGAAAATTTGTGACGCGTTTAAAAAAATTGAATTTTTTTCGTGCTTTTGTCTAACGCTAATTTAATATGAATTCAGAAAATCTTTGGCTTTTGAAGATTGGTCAAAAATTCGCTGAAATACAATGCATGCAAGCCGGAAAAACGCGTTTCGAGGAAAACGCATATAAAAACAAATTACAAAAACTGAGTATTGAGGTAGCTTGTATATTACTCCTATATACACAGGGATATCAGCGCAACAAAGCATACAAAGTAAGATAGATCCATAGAAAGACAGCTGCGTGGTCCCGCCCAGCTTGTCCGCGATCGCTCCATTCAATAGGCAGTGCGGTATACTCGAGCGCGCTTCGTTTCTTCCCCCGAAAATATAAGAAGGACTTCGAATATCGATCTCAAACTTTTTGAGCATACACTTGAATAGTTAAACTTTCGATTTCTGCAATAAAAAAGTCATTTATTTTGAACCGTTTAATGTGATTTCCCCCTTAAGTAAGATGAGCAACTACTAAGCACGCACACTCGAGAAACTATTCCAGCATGTGTACACTTTTCCCCGAAACTAATGGCCAAAATGAAATGCAATTTTGACGATCTTTTCAAAAATTTAATTTTATTATTTCAAGCAGAGAGAATTTTTCCAGAGTTAGAATTTTTCATATGGCAACTACCTAAAATGGAGAAAAATTTGAACTTATTTTTAAGTTAGAAATTTCCTTTTGGTAATTATTTAATATATTCAAAAAACCGTCTAGTTTATTTGATTTAATAACTCTAGTTTATATATACAAAAAGTTATGAGCTCATTGATTAATAGGGTGTCAAGAAATATACTATTATATCCGAAAATCTACTTTCGTCCATATTTTCTGGTCGTACTGCCAATTTTAATTGATTTTTGTTACTTGATTCAAAATATCTCCTTCAGGACCAACTTTCGAAGTAAGTTACAAGTACAATCAGCTCCACTAAACTCAAAACCAAACATGTAATCAACAGGAAATAATTCATAAACATATAGTCTGAACTATTAATCTAACTAAAAGGACACTAAAACTTACAGATTTGGTACTATTCCTTATACCGATTCTGATCGTCTGGGAAGTACTATGTACTGAAATTTAAATACGGAGAATTGCTAAAAATTGATGGAGAGAGTGATTGAAGGAGACGGAGGTGGTTTTATTCGGTAAAAATCCGGCATGCCGGAGCTGATCGGTATCCTTTGAAGATTTCCACCTCGCAACGTCGAAAAAAATTGACTTTCTATCATTTTGTGAAACGTAAATAAAAAGGGTTTTTCCTATTTTTGGTATATTGAATAAAAATAAAATTTCTGTAATCATTAGTTAAACTTCCTTAGGCTGGCTTTTTTCGTTTTCGTTTCTTGCTCGTTGTATTTGATTTTGATTTTCCTTTCTACGATTCACTGCAACATGTCAGCTTTTAAAAAGACAACAAAAGTATTTACTGGTAGTACATATGATGGAATTTCTTCGAAGTTAATTGCTGCCGCTTCTTCATCTTTCTCTTTTTTTGAGCTAAGATTTGTATTTATTTTCATATGTTGGTATCGTCTCTCCTCAATTGAGATTATTATTTTTTCGTGCAAAGCAAAGCAGATTGAAATCAGGTTAAACTCAAGTTCCCTTCGAATATTCAAATTATAATCCAGCTACAAACTATTCCAAAATCATGTTTTTTTTAATACCTGCAAGAGATAAAGTGACAAAACTATTATTATGAAGCAGAACAAAATCTTCCAAAATTATAAAAATTGCATGTCACAACTTCATTTGGGTGCATTGAATGTTATGTCTTTTTCTACGATAGAATTTGATATGTCTAGAGGACATAAGTATAAAAGAACAATGATCTACAATATTAAATAATTTAATAAAAACCTCTGAACCAAGCACTACTGCTTGGTATTAAAGTATCCTTTTTGCAATCACAGGGCTTATGGCTAGCACAGTCTTTTGCTCGCAATTTAATGAGGAGCGAAAATCGCATCAATAATAAAGGTTCTTAGATGAAATTATTAACTTTGATAAGAATGTACGAGGGAATGTCACCGAAAATGGGAAATTTTAATACATAATATGAATTTGTTACATGAGAAAAATGTAAAAATGATATTTTATTTCCAGAGAAAAATTTCATTCTTGTTTAGGTTACACGGGAAGCAGACATTTATATTTCAGTTTCGTATTTGTCTTTTTAGGTTCCAAGAAATAAAATTCAAAAAGCAGCGGCAAGCTTTTTAGTAAAGTGTGAAAAAAAGTAAAATATTTTGATATATATTTTGGGTATTTAAGTTGTCCTATTTAGTCCAAAAGTGCAAACGCTTTAAAATTATTTAGTAAAAATCGATGCAGCCTAAACTGCGGTTGATTTCTTTTGAATATTTTGTGCCAAAGACTGGAAGTCCATTTAAATCCAAGCCAAAAGATCATGTCATATCATCTTACAATTGACCAGAAAGAATTCTTTTCAAAATTTTCATATTTATCTTCTTTATCTTCAGATGTTTGTATGTATACTATCTTTCTTTGAAAATTATTCCAAGAATGTTTTGTTTTATGAAACATTTCTATCTTCTTAAAGAATTGGAGCATTAAGATTTATGCATCTGTACTCGGCAGCATTGCAGGAAAAAAGCTGAAGGATTTTTTCTTGGCACTATATTTTTAAATCAAAAAATGATCTGAGTTTCTCGTTGTGTGTCTTAATTAATTTAAAGAAAAACAGTTAATTTTTAACCAATAAACCACAACTTTAATTTTAATTACTAACATATATATTTCGGGACACAGTTAGTCCCTTCTTCAGTGTTGTTAAAACTGATATCAGTTTTGTGTTGTGTTGTTAAAACTGATAGCAGTTTTAACAACACTGAAGAAGGGACTAACTGTGTCCCGAAATATATATGTTAATAATTAAAATTAAAGTTGTGGTTTATTGGTTAAAAATTAACTGTTTTTCTTTAAATTAACTATATTTTTGTTTGGCTATTGTCCGACAGATTAAGCCCTTTTGTAGATTCCAATTTCGAAATGACTATGGTCATGATAGATAGTAGGAATTTTTAAAGCAATTTTATCTTTTATATAATAAAATCAATCAAAATTCAATCCGAAATGGATTGTAAGGTCATTCTACCTTAAATCGTTTCAGTAGCGCTCGTCCTCATCCTTGAAGTGTAAAAAATTAATAGACTGTCTCGTCCTCATTGTCTTGCGGCCTATTTAATTCCTACTCGGACTACTTAACAAACATGCCGTCATGCTGTTATACAGTTAATTACCACACAACTATTGCTCACTTAATCCTTTTGTCATCGTTTCAGGACACAATTAAAAATTATTACGGCTGGTAAGTAGTATTATAGTAATTAAAATTTATTTGGTTTATATTTACGATTGGATCTGATGTTGGAATGTTGTGTCTGGTGGAAAAGTGGCATTTTGTTTTGCCTGTTGTGATACTCTAATTGATTTTGGCTAAGAAGTTTACATCCAGGATTAAGGCGAATGCAGGAGTCAAGATGATTTGAAAGTTTTCTTAATGATTGTTGTTGTTGTTGTTTTGAAAGTGGATTAGATAAATGTTTATAAAGTGAACTTGAACTGTTGTGCTTTGACATAGAACTCGGTTTTCAACTAGATTACTAGTATTTGTTTGAGTTTTAATGGAACAGTAATAATCCAAATTTAGTACCTATTCGAAAATGTTTTCAAATGTTAAATGCATGCAGTCATGTATTTGATTCCCACTACTATTTTTCCCTGTCAATTTTCATAGCTACAATAATCAAAAATGTTACTTTATTTTACCTAACTAGTATATTTAAACTTATAGCCTTTTTACACTGCCACAAAACTAAATAGTTTTGGTTCCATTCGTGATTTTGACCATCATCGGATTCAAAACTACGTATTTTTCATGCATTTCGAAACTACATCTGGAACGTAATTTGGTCAAAATCACGAATCAAAACAAGCTGGCACCTAGGAAATGGGGTTCTAGAGTTAGCGTTCCTCTTTTGGATAGTGCTGGGCATTTGCAAAGAATATTTTGAACCGTTTCTTCCTCTTCTTCCGATCGGCTGCTCCGGCAGAGGTCATTGAAGGAAAGGAGAGGGATCGTCCAGTTGTTCTGCGTACCTGCAGATTAGACAGTGCCCCGTCAGAACAGATATGATGAAACTTCGTGCTTTACGAAACGTGTTGAAGAGTTGCTTTGTACGTATGGGGTTCAGCGCGATCTAAATTTGCTTCATTGTTCTACAGGTTTCTTCCAGTAGTCTGGCTTTGTTTGCAGCCTCTTTATAATGCTGGATGGCTGATCTGGGTTGTAAGTGTATAGTCCTGCAGTACAGTGCCAACCCTTGCTAGGGCATTTGCTTCGTAATTCCCAGGTGTATCTCTATACCCCGCGATTTATCATTCAATCGTGTGAGACATTTCATTATAATTTTGCATGTGGTATACACGTTGGATATTAATTCGATAGCAGCTTGACTGTCAAAAAAAATGTTTAAATTTGATATAGAAATTTTCTGGTATTTCATTCAGTCTACTGCTTTTTATATGGAAATGACTCCTGCCGAGTATGTTTGGGACTTACCTTTTTTGAAATTGAACAAAATGCAAAGACAAGGACACATCAGTAACGCGAGAAACAAATCAATGAATTTGATATATGACATATAGCTATCCCTGCCAGAAAAGAAATAATGTGAAATAACTTATTGGCTTTCTTTCCAGTGTAAATAGAATGCAAACATAAAAATTTTATCAATTTCAAAAATTGGTCACCTAAAAGTGACACTGAGAATTACCTGGTTAAAGATACGAGTTCGAAGAGCACGTTTATCCTTCAGCTATGAGTTTGAACTTGAAGAAAAGGGAGCGGACTATTAACTTCATAACCATCTAAATTATGTTTCTATTCGCTACACTCGAGCGTCATTATTTGTCTAGTTTTGCTTGAAATGGGAAGCATTTTTGCTTTAATGGAAACAACTCAATAAATTAAAACAAAAATACATTTATTACCATATTGAGCCCTAGAAAATAACTTTTTCGTAACTTCGATATTTCTAGAAAACTTTTGTCCGAAAGAGAATGCTTTCATTTTCGATTAATCTATGAATTCACAAAAAGTGATTGTATTGATTCGCAAGACACTGACACACAAAGGGCTACGTGGAAACCATTCCACCTGTGTAATCTGTTCCACCCTTGTAATCCATGAAAAACGATGGATCTGGATAAAGTCACATAGACCACTGGATTGTTTGTAAAGACATCCATCAGAGGACATCATCGGAACTATTACTAGAATATTAGAAGTCGACATATTCTTGTGAGAAAGACAATTTTTGAAGAGTTCTCGAGACTTTGTTATTTTTTAAATATACGTGAGTTTTAGAAGACCACAAAGTTGTGAATCCTTTGTTGGATATCCATACATACCCAAGTAATATTACCAGAAAATGTGTTTTGAAATTAATAAATCAAGGAGAAATTTTTTGACTTTGGTTACAAAATCTAAAAGAAATAAGCTCGTGAACTAAATTATAACATTAGAAATATTTCTTCGACTTGAAAGAAGAAAACAGTTTCTATATTTCAAGGATACGTGAGACGCTTTATTTTTATTTGGTTTAATTTTTACTTGCTGATCAAAAAAAAGCCAGTACAAATGTAACTTTGCTTACCGTTGAACTATTTGATTAGGCTGGAACAAATTTCATCCTTTCAAAAGTTAGTTTTTATGGGCCCAATGCTGCTAATGCTGATTTATCATCAAAGCACCTCTGCAGATATTACCACCTTCATAATAAATTTACCATAAAAAAAACCATTATCCTTTACTACTAAAAAATAATGACATTTTACCACAAATTTCTTGAATAGTTGCATACATCGTGCGCATCCTACATCTCATAACTCAGTCTGTCTGCCAACACAATATCACACTCCCAACTCATCTCCTGCTCAAGGAAGCTAAAAGGACGAAAAGTATCGATCAACGTATATAAACCATAAATTTCATCCATTTTATAGCCGTAATCAAATCCTTTTAATCTTGTCAGTATCATCCCAGCTAAGCAACTTCTTAAAATCTCTCACCAAATAAATTCACCATAAATCGTGTGCTATCATTTTCGTTAATCTTTTGGCATTTTTCGAATTGAAGCGAGCAGTAGTGAATGTTTAGGGTGGATGGGAATGGAATGGAAAATCCAATAGCATATACAAAAAGACATCCTGGATGAAACTTAATTTGAGTCCTACCTGTTTTCATTAGTATATGGCTAGAGCAAATATGGGCTTGTACCGAAGCATACTTGTGGTCGACACTTTAGTTTATTTGTTCCAGAAAATGTTTCGTGTGTAACATGTTGTAAGGGACACAATTCCAGCTAGGTTGCCGTTATATATGTTTTTCAGATAGTATTGTTTGTATTTTCCTATTATGCTTATCTATTTAATCCAATGTGTTCATGGTGCTGTAACGAAGCATATAAATTTCGTGCATTTATGAGCTTTTTTCCAAGATTATTTTCAAATTGGAACTCTCTTTTCACTGGTTATGCATATACTAATGCATGCGTTATACGCAAGGATTAATCTTTATGCATCGTTTATACAAAAATACTACTAATACTTACTACTAATCATCTAAGACTCAGTTCATTCACTAGTTGTTCACGAGAAATATAATATCATTGATTTGACTACAAGTAAATTCTTTTGTTTAAATTTTAGCAAATATAACACTGACATCAATTTGCAACAAAATAAATTTTACATTATTGCAAGGTAACGCTCATGATTAATAATAACAGTCACAAATTATTCACTTTGAAAAAAGTACGGGCTCTACAGCCAAAAACCGCATCACACTCATAAAGGAACATTTTACTTACCCAATTGGTATCTCCCGAATTTCGGAAATTTTGCTCATTTTCAATCTGAAAATGAGAGCTAGATGATAAATAGAACATATTGAACAAAATCGTGCTAAAATATATTTTTGATAGTAAATTATTCTGATTTCAAACAAATTGCGCCACTATCTGCCCGATCTGTCAACGACAACAATATGAAACAGAAACATCACATGCCTTTGACAACTAGCAAACATGGCGGCTGTGACAATAGAAAGTTTTATCACTCTTATTAGATAAGATTTTATGAAATACCTGTAAAATAATATAATGTACGATTTTTCAGTTTACTTTTTCTGCCACAAGCCAAACGAACCATTACTATAAATGGCAACACTTTCATTTCGTAAACTATTGTTAATATGGCCGGAAAATACTGCTGTTATACTATGAAATATATCCTTCAATTTTCTGGAGATTTAGTTCCGTTCGTAATTTCTGACTGATTAGAAACAGCACAATAAACGGTTGGTTTGTGCGAGTATAATTAAATTGATGACATTATTGTTTTTAGGACAAAGTCGTAAAATATTTACTTTGGGTTGATTGAAAATAATGTCTGAGGTTTTTGTGTGGCTTACGGAAACGTGTCAATGAATTACAGTTGACGAAAGTATGCTCCTTAAATAATCTGAATGAAATCGAACATTTTTTTTCAGTTTAGTTTGATTTATAAATGTTGCTGTTAATGTTATGTCTATGTTTTATTGGTTTTATAGGTTTAAAATTGTTAATAACTGAAGCAAATCTAAACAAAATTTGCAATTAAAATTAAGGATAGTTCATTAGAAAAGATTTTTGTATCATAGTATATTTTAGTGTGTTAATGTCGAAACATCTAATTCCATCTAATTCTGTGATTTTAATTTCACCAAACTCAAGACTCATGCTTGCCGTTGATATGCTTTTAGTTTTTCAAGAAATACCGAACCTCTTGTTTCACTTGTTTTTGATTTGCCTCTGTTGGTTGAGCTGGCTATTTTATTGTGTAAAATTGATGATGAATATTAATCAAAGTTGCATTTATTTTAATTCTATATATAAATAACTTTGATGCTGGCTCAAAGTTTATATTGATGTGGATGGGTTCCTTTATCCTGAATTTCTTTTTATATTCATAAATAGGATGTGTTCTATAAGTATTGCGACTAAGTCCAGAAAAAAAGATTTATTGAACTGATCGGTACAAATGATTAAAATTCTCCGAAATAACATCCTTATGCATCTATGCACTTTTGGAGACGAAATTTCTATGGCTGGGAGGCGTCTTGAAAAATCGGCTCTGAAATGTCCTTCATGGCAGGCGATACGATCACTCTGCCGGTTGAGGTAAGAAAATAGAGAAAGTCTAGTGGTGCCACTTAGGGGCTAAAGGAAAGCTGGAGAATCACTGTCACATTGATCTGGAACAGGTAGTCTATAGTGAGGAAGGTGATGTGCCTCCACGAGCTCCTGATACGGGCGACTCATTTTTTAACCTTTTGACGACTGCCACGTAAGAGAAAGTATTTACAGATGTCCCGAGCGGTACGAATGATGATGTACAATAAATAATCCGGATGTGAAAAAAGACAATGAGCGTTGCTTTTGTTCAAGACTTATTCATGCAAGCTTTCTTGGGGCAGAGGGAAGATGTTGTGTACCACTTGGTTTCGGGATCGTATTCAAAATTCAAGATCTCATCACCAGTTATCAATGTCTCAAAAAAATTACAATCTTGAAACAAGTGACAAAAGAGTGCTCGATTGGTTTCCTGATCGTTGTTGAAAACTATCTTAACAAGCTTTGCGCAGACTTCCTCATCTGTAAATCTTTTATCACAATCTGGTGAACGATTTGAACAAATTTACACTGTTTGCTATTAAACTGTGATTCAGGGGGACGGTCAGAACTTAGGCAATCTCGCACACGCTAACCACGTTCATCGACGCGGAACCTTGATGGACGTCATCCCTAAAGGATTTGTGCCACCTGAAAACTTCTGATTTTTGAAGGGAATCATCCCCGTAGTCCTGAATCATTGAATAAGTCTTCAAAGGTAATTTGTCAAGTTTCATATAAAATTCAATTGCATAGCGCTGCTCGAGAGAATCCTTCATCGTGCGCTGGAACATGAAGCCAGACAGAAGCGAATGGAAAAGATCGTCCTTTACGCTCCGAATCTCAAAGATAACTGCCGAATAGTTTTTCTAGAACTTTCACTTTTTTCGCCAAGTAGATACATTACTTTTTAAACGAGCTGCGGACATATAATTAAAAAAAACTTGAAGCTTACTAGAAAAAAAACAATTTATCAATGAATCCTTCGATATAATTCATTCCCACTAGGTTAGTTTTTCACCTGATTTATTGATGACAATTGAGAGGGTCAAAGCGTTGGTGGATGCTTACTCTAAAAGGACGACATGACAATGAAGTCTTAGAAAATCGAAGATTTTCAGCGGACACGTTATTTTGTGAGATTTTTTATAAACAAAATGTTCCCGAAAATCACTTAACCGCAGAAAACATTGGAACATGATTGGATCAAATAAATAAAGCAACTTCTCAAAAAGATTTAAATGATAATTTGTACACGAAGCTCAGCATTGAGTGTTATTTTTGAAGTACTTTTCAAAAAACTGGAAATTGATTGAATTTCGTCATCAATTTATATATTCTAAGGCAGAACAATTGCTTAGAAAAAGTTTTCATTAACGCCAATAAGAAAATCAAACCAGCAACATCCTTTAATATGTCCACACTTTAGTACTAAATTCAATGTCACGTTCAAAAATTTCTCTATTGTATATTCTGGAAAAAGGTCTAATACCCTAAATACAATTTATGGCGTTTAGCATTCTAAGTGCCATGCTTCCATTATTTTAATTTTGTTTATTCGTTGGCCGGCCAACTAATTAACGCGAATTTTCTTTTCGTCCTAGACGAAGCCCGCGACGACAAACTCAAGTCAAATGACGCACAAACTGAATGTGAGTTTCCCAATAAAGGCAAATGTTGAGAGTCAAAGAAACAGCGGATGCTAAAATGTACTTGTGAAAATGTTCACTAATGGAGATTTCAACTAATGGACAGGACCGAGAAATGGCTTAATATTCGCGATGCAACAAAAGGATCAAGTGTGGAGCCTTGCCTGTGAGTATATTTGTATTGTGCTGGAATCGTTCCTTTTGTTTCAGTCTGTTTATTCAGAAGCTTGTCTAGACAAAACATTGTGGTGCATGAATGAAAAAGGGAAAATATTTAATGGTGTGGATATATTAAATCCTCAAAATGAGGTGACGCTTGTGGAAGAATGTAGGTTGGAATTCATATTTGGGCTTCTTGGTAAAGCCTCACTCGGGAATATTTATGAATTTTAATAAGATATCGATGATTTGATGAAGTCGATTATCTATGCTGCATGTTTCACAACACACATTACAAATGCTTAGCAGTTAGTCACACCAAAATCAAAATTTTGAAAAAATATATAAAAAATTAGCATCGATTCATATGTATTACAAAAATAAAAAAAGATATTTTGAATCAAAACAAGCTTTCTTAGATACATCCTAAGAAAAGTAATACAAACCATTTCGATTTTTTTTAAAGACTTAAAACATTTTTCGTGAGATATTCTGCTCAAAAATTGTTGTAAAATGTTCTCGTCACAATTTGAAACTTTACTGAAAATAAATCTTTGTTAATTTTTCTGACGGTAGAATCCGTTTACATAGGGATATTATCAATTTCGTTAAAAATATTCTACTATCTGATTATTGCCTTCATATTTATGGCTGCTGAAAATCGCAATGAAATCAGCGCTTTTTCAGGATACAATTTTTTCTACAATTTTTCAAATAATAATATCATATAAAATAACAAAATATAAATAGTTTTATTTCATTTCTTGGTAAATACTCCCTGGTAATTATTTATATTTCTTCAAATTGTATACCTATAGTTATTATTCCATCAGCCAATTCCTGCGTAAAGCATTAGAATGCTAACTTTATTGCTGTGCGTAATCCTCACTAAGTAACTGTAGAGGACCTTTCTTTTCAGTAAGGTTATAAGGAAAATCCCGAGAGTCAGGATATGGTCAGTGTTATTCGAAAATTTTCTTGTTGCAACGTTGAGAAAGAAGCATGAAATTTGTATTAATTTAGATAATTTTTCACTACGTAACTGAAAAGGAACTTCCTTTTTAGTGCGATTATAAAGGGCATTCCAACACGCAGAATATGATTGGTAATTTTTGTAATTTTTTCTTCTTGCAACCATGAAAAAAGATACTGGAAAATTGTATTAATTTAGTTAAGTCTATTTATTAACTTCACAATATCAGGAAAATTCCTGTAATCGCGGTGAAAATTCAAATTGAAATTAAACATTTCTGTACGTTTTAAGGTGATGTGATCACCATGAAGTTGATAATTGAAGCGTAATAGAATTTGCATGGTTCTATCAAATTTTGAATAAGCCTTAACCGTTTTTTCATTCCATAAAAAACCAGGGCAAAAAATAAGTTTTTTTATAACTTTTTTTCACCTAATTTGCATTTTAAGCAACCATTGCTTATAAAAACCAGATATTCTAAACGGTTCTCATAAAAAAATGAATAAAACTTTGTTTCATGATTATAACAAAAATTAATCTAAAAAGAAAAAAACCGTAAGAAGTTGATACGACCTAAAACATGACCTATTTTTTCTTATTCTAAGAAAATTGTTGTTCTGTGCATCTAAGCGTTTTAACATTTGTATGATTTCAGTCGATTTTTTATAATATTTAACGCCCATTTTTTATATTAACAAAAATAAACTGCTTGAAATTTTTGGAAAAAATTGAAATATTTTTTTCAATCGTAATTAAAATTGCGCTTTGGAAGATAAACAAAAATATGAAAATATTTTATTAACCAAAACACCATTTTTTACGATTGCAAAACATAGTCGTACAAAAACAAAATGTTTTCTGAGTTTCCCAAAAGGGGATAGTCACCGCCGCGAGCCGTTTATTTCAAAAATGCCATTTTCACGAGACTTATCCCCCTGTTTGTGATGCAATAACTCTCGCCAGTGGACAGTGATTAAAACAAACAATACCGCAAACGGCTTGTGCCAAAATTGATTTAGAAAAAATTTCAAACGTGTGAAAACAAAGATAGTGTGATGCTCGAAAGTTGATCCTTGCTTTTTGGGTGTCGATTTTTGTTTGTACCTTTTTTTATATAAGTCAGTTTATCATGGGTTAGAACCTCATAGTCTAGTCAACAATTTTCGTCTTCTAGTGTGCTTTTGGTTAGCGACTTGCTAACATTATTATTGCACATTAATGGAGAAACGCGGATACAAATAATAAAATAGTTGAAATATAACGAGCTTAACCCATCAACAAGCCTAACCGTGGTCGTGCTGTCTGGTGGCGGATGGTAAATGACAGCACAGAGGATGCCATCCGACACCCCAAAACCACACTTCCCATTTTTTTATATTGACAGCATGGGAAATTAACGTATGCACAAGAAACTGGAAACTTAATTTTACACAAGTTTGTCATATACAAATTTTTGGTGGGAGCTATGGTTTTCGAAATATGGTGATGTCTCACGTTTTTTCTTTTCAAGATGGCGCCCATGGGGTTTTAGCTGCTACTTCAGAATCTGGGACTTAAGCTCACAGCGAAACACTAAGTATTGCGAATAAATCTGCCCATAAGCCTAAAACGCGCGGTTGACTTCATTTTCAGGACCATTTGATTGGACGATAAATATTATTGGAGATTTGTCCGTGTGAACCTCAAGCGTCGCTCCTCCCGGCTTGATTCTGCATGGTTGGATGTGCAAATAGTAATTTAAAATTAATTTTTTTAGTATACTGATTGTGTTCAATCACTCACAACTAGGTCCAATACTAAAACATTTCCTAATCAATTAAGATATTCTATTAATCTGTATTATGTTCATCTGTTTCGATTTGTAAGTGACCACTTTTAAATCATAGAAATCTAAACTGAGCCAATAAAACAATATCCTAGTCATGAAGACATACTCTTATTATTTCTGCTATTGACTTTTCTCTCGATTGTTTCAGCTACCAAAGAAACTGGAAAATAGTCATCATCTGAGCTGACTCAATTTCCAAAGAGTTTGACCCTATTCAATATTTTGCTGCCGTCTCCTTGATGTTTGTCGATTTGTCGTTTGTAAACAATTTACCATTGATATTTTGCAGAATATCTATGAAACCCTATACGATACCACAAAAGAGGAAGATGAACAAATTGTGTGGTCAAATTGAACAGTACCACAAGATAGAGACACTGTGACTCATCATGCATCGACAGACAGTGCAAGCAAAATATAGATTGGAAGAAATGCTTGACAGCAGCTTGCAGTTTAGAGATCATCAAAATGTGTGTTAGATTTTTATTAGTATTACAATATTGATGAATCAATGTTCCTGTGATTTTTTCAGGTATGTTATTAAATATTCTGTTGAATTACATTCTCTATACAGTCTTCTTGCTGAGAAAAGTAAGTTCGTTTATTATCTTTTTGCGTGCTTCGTGGCAGCTTTAGAATGAAGGTTGCACATTCTGGTTCAATTTCATGTTTTAACTCACACACGCTGTATTGTCTTCACGTAGTACCGCAAACAATTTATTCTGTATAAATCAGAATAGCTTATTAATTCCAGGAATCTTTTGCATCAAAATATCGTTTCTACTATAGACGAATATGAACTTCATCGATTCTACCAACGATATATCGGTCACATAGTTTTCGCTTCATCAACTTTCTTCAGCTTATCATTACATATCCATGCATGCCATTACATCCGATCAAACGTTCGCATGATTGATTTTCTTGTTTCTTAGAATATCCTTTTTCTGCAAGAAAGTTTTCCTGAGGGAGGAATTTTCAAACACTACCCCAACTTTCTAGGAAATGTGTAATCGTCCATTTTCAGTGCCCGTCCATACAATCTAGAATATATGTATTGTTAATATTCGAATATTTTTTTAGCATTTGTACGTAACTGTTCTGCAATAAAATGAATTTATTATAGATTTTTTTTTATTGATTTGACCCAAATGTGATGCCATGACGGAGTGAGATTTGATTCCATAATCTTGGGCTTTATAGTTGAATCTTTAATGTACAGCTGCAGTATTAGAATGTTGGGCTTTAATATTTGAATTAATAAAATTTGAAGAGGGTTTAGAATGATATCAAATCAATCAATTTAAAGCTGATTTATGCGTTGATTTAAATATGAAATGCAATTTAGAATTTACCTGTGTAGCATTTTAATTTATTAAAGTCGTTAAAAAAGCATATTCTATTTATCTACGGGTTTTATTTATCATGGTCTGTATTCAAAGTGCTTGGATTGAAATAAATACTGAAATTATAGGAAAAACAATTTGTTTTCTAGGATTGTCTGCTTTTCAAAAATGAACTCCCTTGATTTTAATGGCAGCAAATACTTTGGATTTAAGAAATAACACTTGTATATGATTGGGACTATATTCCGCAAAGTCAATTTGTTGAGTCAATAATTAGGGGTAATATCTGTTTTTTTTTCGCCACAAAACAGTCTCAATAATAATATTTATAAGCTTCTTTCATAGTTTTTTGAAACAAGAGTAAAAGCTGAATTCTGATTGCTTCGAAATTATATATTGGGCCACTCGTTGTCATACAACATTCAATTTTTTTTTGTCCACAGAACTTATTACAGACGGTCAAAATAGTTGGCTACAGATTTAGTTAGTTACTACAGAAAAGTAATTTTGGATGATATGATGGTAAAGCTGAAAAATTGGCTAGTCAGAATTTTTGAAATTTCGTATAAAAAAATGACTTTCCAATAACAATCGCATTTTTCTTAGATGAACAAATTAAAAGCGAATTTTTCGTCAAAAATTCTTGTTTAACCCTTTGACGACCATAAGGTTTTGAGAGCTTATTTGGTGAGTGTAATGATAAATAATAGTTAATAAAGCATAAAATGGAAGGTTTTCAAGGATAAAGAAAAAAAAATCAGTTGGTTTTTTTATAAATTGATGGGACATATGTGTCCCTATGGTCGTTGAGGGTAAATTTTTACTTAAAACTCATGATAATCTTTTAGTAAATTATTTATTATGAGAAGTTTTAAAGCTAACTTTTGTAGTATATAATTTAAAAAAGCAGTCCTGTGGCATATCTTACAAAATAGATAAACTGACACTCTTAAACCAATAAAATCAACCGTGATATTCAGCAAAACAATTCCTTTGGTTGTTGAAACATAAGGGGACTTTACATATGGGGCAAGTGTTATTTGTACGGTTTTCTTGCTTTCCTTTGGCGCATATTTTTATCTGGTGGGGCAGATTTCGGGAGATGTTTTCGGTTGCTTCGAACAGTTCCGCAAGCTTTAATATTCCTACCAATAAGGTCGTATTGCAGCCTAGGTGAGTTGAAAAAATTGTCAATATAAATTTCGCAACCCAGGCCTATCAGCTTCGTTCTTAATTGCAACACGATAGACTCACCTAGTCCATATCCAGTCCCACCATTGCCTTTCTCCGTATATAAATCAAACTCGTACAAAAAGCCTGTTGTCGCATCACATCGGCACCACAGTTTGAATCCCCATTTTACGGGCTTATATTTTATGAATTGCTTCATTGCATTATGTCCTTCGAATTTAACCAAATGTTCATCGATAGATTGTGTTTTGGAATTGCTGAGGGCGTTTTGGAATGCTTTGTTCAGGTGGTTCATTATATGTCGTATTTTATACGCTCTATGATAATCCGAGCTATTGACTTCTCTTTTATTTTCATTGTCACAGAAATACAAATTCCTGAGTGTTTCTTCGAAGCGTTGCCTTGGCATAACATTTGAAATGAAAGGTGCTGCCATGTCAGGTTTCGTAGACCAGTAATCTCTCAGCGATGGCAAAACATGATAGCCCATCACTAAATTCATTCCAAGAAATGCTTTCATTTCGTCACCTTGAACTGCGAATTCTCGCCCATTTTAATGAGCATATTTTACAGACTGTAATGCTATATATTGAACTAAATGTTCAAAGTTAGTAGTGAAGTTGAAAATTCCAAAGGGAGCCATTGAAGCATTTTCATTTTCTGGAAAGATTCGTACTTTCCCGTATTCGTATTCCACATCAGAAAATATATTTGGTATGCAATTGTGGCTCCATTTGAAAACAGGTTACTAGTGTGGTGTTCCTCTATGGCGGTTTCTGCTGCTGACGTTGAATGATCAGGTGATTTCTCTCGTAGCTGAGATGTTGGGCCCTCAATCTCCAATAATTGCACGCCTTCATCATCGTCCTGCGACAAAAATCTTTGATCTTCTTCGTCCAGTTGTAATGCACCTTCATCATCACTGTTGTCAGCCATCAATATTTGGCGAATTTCATCATCAGTGAGATAGAAAACTGCACGCCCCTTCCGCAACATAATCTTCAACATAAAAAATAATAAATTGTCGGCAGAGCTCAAAATACTAAAAGTTTCAATCATTAACTTTACCTGATATATAATTTCTGTTAACGACCGTAGGGACACTGGCGTCCCTTTATTATTTTTCGAAAAATTAGAAGATATACAAAACATAAGTTTTCCACAATAGTATGAAATAATTATTTACAGTACAAATAACAATTATCACAACCTAAACTAAGTTTTGAAGTTCTTTTGCTACTTTAAAAAAATAAACAAAAAAGTTCTTTATGACGTGTGTCTTCCTTGAACTTTCCAATGACCACTAAAGCCGACAACTTGTTGCCTTTAAAAATGGCGGTCGTGGCCTTTAGTGCTGTACATCGTCATTTTGATTCCAAATTTTAAAAATATATTTTCGTTGATTTCAATATTTGATTGATAAATACCTGAAAGAATTTATCGATTTCGTTTTTAATCTTGTTAAAACAAATCCAGGAAAACCCCTATTTGTAGCCGTCCAACGTATATTGTTCCTTAAGGCGGGAAATATAAATAACGGTCATCCAAAAACTCATCTTTTTTGTGACGGAAAATGGTAGGTCTCATAAGTATGTCGGTAAAGTTTGATACCAAAAATTCGTGATCATTCTAAACTAATTGGATCCAAGCGAGAATCACCTCACTCACCGCTTGATTAAAACACATATAAGATTTCAGATAATTTTTTTTTCTAAATGTAGTTTTGAGAAATAAGTAAAACTACATTTTGTAAGTTTTCAGAAAGAAAAGAAGTTGACCGATCATGCTTAAAGTATACATGCAGTTCAACAACAATATAATCTTGAATCTCTACATACTTGTTTGTGAGAATTACTCCTAAAAAGTACTTTTTTGTTGCAAAAATATCCTAAAATTTTGCGAAAAATCTGTAGTTTTTTTCTGTAGTTTCCTATTTTTTTAAATTTTCAATTTTTTCAATGTTTCATTGGTATAAGTTCACCATTTTGATACTTGAAAAGTTGAAATTGTTACCTCATTTTCCAGATCAATATTCAATACTATACTTTCCATGAATACCGCGCCATAATGTCACCAATTTTCAATATTTGTGAACGAAACAAATTATTTAAAGAGCATAATTGAGTAACGAGATATACTGCAAACTTTAGTTAAGTTTTTTACAAAAAAAATATTCATCAAAATATGCTATTTTTCCGGCGACTGTATTTTCTCATTGAAGGTTTATGTACATAACTTTTACTATGAACTTATCAATTTGAATCAGACTAGAAGGCTCATCAATTTACAAAAAGAAAGTCTAGTTAGACGCAGGTAAATTTAAAAACATCATGAGCAAACTATCATTCCGAAAATCCAAAAAAAAAGTTTTTAAACTATGATCTAAATGCACGTAAATGGTAAAATGCATAGTAAAATCGACAATGGTCTATTTTTGAAAGAAAAAATAATAAATATTTTGCTAGGCCATAGTAGGGCGGGCCCAGGTAGTGAAATTCGCACCTGGCGAGCTCTAATGAAACATGTTTTTCTTCCGGGAATAGTGTGGCTGCCCGAGAGATTATTTGCACTCGGTAGGTCGTTATTGCTTTTCTTACGCGCTTATTCGGAATTTTCAAGTTTCGATTGGGATAAACTAGAGGAAATTAGTCCTCTTGAGTAAGCCTTGAACGGGTTCTTGTCTCGTGTGGTGTGCGAGAATTTTCTTCGAGTAAAGAAACGTATGAGGTATAGCCTTAAAAGTTTGATGATTTGATTTTTGTGTGTGGTTTTTTGCCGTTATTGGTTACTGAGCATTAAGATGAATCTCTTGAAATGGGTTTTTGGGGCCAAACATAGAGTCACACAACAACGACATTGCACGCCAAACTGAGTTGGCCAGCCAGCAGCCATCGCACCTCTAGGTAGGTAGAGGCCGAACCCGAATTAGTTTGCACGACAAAAGAGCTCGTTGCTTCGTCTTCGAGACTGAGCGTCCATTAGGTCAACGAGACAAACGTCTTATACAAAATTTATGAACTTTTCAAAATTTTCAAATTCAAAATTCGTTGCATTCTTTTACGTTCACCTTAAACATTGATATTTCAGATCTAGATAATAGACATATGATAAGGGATTACAATCCCGGGATCCCGCCTCTTTTTTACTCCCGAAAGTTTCGGGACCGATTTCCTACAATCCCGGGATTTTTGGGATTATTAAGTCCATGCTCGCTAATAAATTAAAATCGCATTTGCTAGAGCACTTAGAAAGTCGCCAACGAACTGAATTATCGGGCGTTTTGAGTTATCTGCCTTGGCGTGGTAATGATAACTTAGACGCAGCAGTATCGCCCGAAATAAACGATTTTTTTTCCAATTCCCAGCAGCACAACAATTTTAAGGCAGATAGTCTCATTAATGGAAAGAACCATTATGAAAGTAGTAAGGAGGCAAACACTTTGGGAATCGAACCCACAGGAACAAGCAAAATTGAGCTAACACTCAAAGAAAAGCTTCAGTTTGAAATAGAAAACAGTATGAAAATGACACCTGAAATAAATAAAAACACTGATTTACCTAAAATAGTTAAAAAAGAGATGAACCTATATCAGATATCCTCTAGTTCCATTCGAGGATGTAATTTGGAGGAAAATTACAAGTATTTATTTTCGATTCCTCCAACTTCAATTGAGCCCGAACGTGCCTTTTCTGCGGCTGCATATATTTGTAATAATTTGAGGAGCAGGCTCGGTGATGAAACATTGGACGCATTATTATTTCTCCGTTATCGTTTTCGAAACTCTAAATAATCTTTTTACTGGGCTATTGATTTGCATTATTTTAATTTATTTGAAGTAGATTGAAGTCTAAAATAATTTTTGTAGATCATGTATTACAGATGTCAAGTCACAACGATTTATCTAATCAAAAATTATGTTTGTTGGTTTTTTAAAATTTAATTGTATGTTTGATTAACAATGTACGACAAATAATGTTAAACGATTAACAATTGAATACGGAATTACTAATTTAATAAAATATCGATTTGATTTCTACTAAAACTGTTTTTATTTGCCTCTTGTTTTTTTCATAATGCAGTCTTCAATCCCGGGGTAATACCGGGATTCCGGGATAGGCAATGAAAAATCCCGAAATCCCGGGATTAGAAATAAGAGTCGGTATTGGATTCTCTACATTTGATGGATCAAAAGATCGATTACGCTTTCTGAAATCATCAAAACAGACGTTCTTTCTATTATATGATGAGCGATTCTTTAAAAAAACAAATATTCTTCAAACAATTTTTGAAAATAAGTTTTCAACATAACACTAGGAGTACAATGTCACCAACAACACATAGTGAACTTAAACAAATTGAAGCAATCATGCTAACTACTTCGTGGTTATTATTCATAAATAACGCTTCAATAACACTACCTTGATCGATTTGAAATTTTAGAAAGTTTTTTATACATTTGTTCACGTTACAGTTGCATTATTAACATAAAACGACAATTCATCAAAACTCGTGATCAACATACAGCGTCTCCGAAGTACTCACTACGCGATCCTTACGATCGCGAAACGAAATGAAATGTGTGTGACCGAAATCGTTGCTGTAATTTAAAAAAGTCATTACATGCATGCATTATCTTATTGCTACCTCATGAATACTTAAATCTCAATTTATTTAAAATCATCCAGCGCCAACCCAAACTCCAAAATACATTCCGTACATACATAATGTGCTGGGTCAGTTGTCACTTATTTACTTTCACAATTTCAGCTACTGCGCGAAGTAATTTAAATTTATGTAACGCAACGTAGAAACTGTGGACTAGTGAGTTTCCTGATGTCTTTCATGGTGTAATGCTACTGTTTCAGAGACTTTAGCACTCCAAACTGCATATTTCGAGTTTCGCGCAGTTTGGTAGATGTGTATCGACGAAATTAATGCAAAAAAGATGCGTTTTTGTTAATCATCTTCAACCATCTGCAAATTTTCTATCAATCATATCCGAAGTTACTCAAACTCTTGGGGACATAATACCACTCGAAGCACCAACAAATCGTGTATCTTTAACTACCTTTATTGTGGGTCAAAAGGCGAGAATTTAACCATGCGCCTCCAACAGCTCAATGTGTATTCACCTGTTGACAATCAACTGATGGTATCTTAATACGCGACGTCCGAAAGATGGTTTCAGCAACTTGCACTTCCCAGTGGTAATTATCGTTGCTCAATACGATTTTCATCAGCTCCGCGATCAAATAGCAGCATTGTCCGGCGCGAAAAATCTTCAAATCGCTTCCAAATCAAAATGATATTTCACAGCGATTGTGTCCTCATTTTCCTCACATTTAGTCAGATTGCGATCTAAACTCAGCGACAAGCAGAGATTTGGAACGATGGAAAAGGTGACAATTTACGTGGAGGAATTTTCGCCTCAAACACAATGGGTATTATTGCAACGAAAGACGATAGCACAGATAAAGTTTGAAATTAGGAGACTTTGAACCCACCACCAAATGTTTCCGCACACCTCTGCTTTTCCAACGGGTGAGGAACGAAAGTAGAAATGATACAATCTAATCAGCTAATGGCAAATATTTGCACTGAAGATGTCACGGTCATTACATTCAGATATTTCGTAAAATTGTAGGAAACACTTCGGCACAAACGAAAGTTATCCAAAGTGATACCAATTTGTGGGGTAGTAACCTTTTCTCGTCATCTAGGTCATAAATTTGTTGAAGTGTGCTAAGTAGCCTAAGGCTGAATTCCAGCAAAAGATGGAATGAAGTCTCCTTAAAATGAAAGAATCTGTTCTTAATGAACAAATTTATAAATAATTAAAAGAAAATTGAACTTGTTCGTAACAACATCCTTTTACTTTTACCCTTCGCATTGCATACTTTTACTTCTGAATTTCAATTTCCTTTCCGAAATCACGAAGCGGCCAGATTAAATAGAACTGTTCTCCTTTAAGTAATTATGTGGTTAATTTATTGCGTTCACCCTTCCTTCATGAAGCATCCTGCTTCCTCGAAATAAAGGTGAAATAGGAGCAAATTCATTTTAATTAAGGCGAATAAACGTTTTTCTTCTTGTCGGGAATACATCTTGAGTAAACACCTGAATTACGAGGCAGAATTTATTATGCGATTTGAAGTGTTGTTCTGTGCACTTGTGGTCTCCTCAATTGCGATAATTTAATAGAAATGGCGAAGATATTACCTTTTAAAGTCTTGGAGGTATTTAGGTCACGGTTTTGTTCTGAACGGATTAATAACTTTCAACTGAATTTGTTGAAATTGGATCGATATTAATTCATGCTTTGTAGCTGAGAGGAATTCACTGCAGGATAGATAGATTAGTAGGTTTGGAATGTTTCGATCAAGCTGGACATAATTGAGACTCGATTTGATCAGACACAAGAGTATGGCAACAATAAATTTAATTCCTTTACGATGTAGTAAAATTAGACATCATATCTATAAAAAAAATCTGGGAAAGCGAAATTACATAATATTTTTTGAAAAGCTCCCACCGATCCGAGTGGCTGTTCAAATTACATATTGGGACAAAGATGGAGACGCAGATTTCCGTGAATATCTCGCAAAATATCTTGCTAATCAAATTTGTAGCATTTGAAAATTTTGTAAGAGTAACCGTTTTTGACATAATACGAGGGTGGGGTGAAAAGTTTCCGGCCTGACCCAGAAAAACGATGTTTTCAAATTTTTTTTTTTTTGTTTTATTTTTCAACATAATCTCCATCAACACCGATGCATTTCTCATAACGGTGTTCTAATTTAGTTATACCAGTTTTAAACGTAGATTCGTCAAGCTGCTCAAAATACTGATTTACAGCTTCGTTAACTTCTTCGTTGCTCTTAAATCTTTTACCGCCAAGCCATTTTTTGAGGTAAGGAAACAGGTAATAGTCGCTGAGGGCTAAGTCTGGGGAGTAGGGAGGATGCGGCATCAATTCAAACTTGAATTCGTGAATTTTGGACATGACAACAATCGAGGAATGCGCTGGTGCGTTATCGTGATGAAACAAAAAAAATCTTCGCCAAATAAGGTCGTTTAATTTGCACCTCGTGCTTCAAACGTTGCAATAACTTTGCGTAGTATTGACCAGTGATAGTCTTACCCTTTTCAAGGTAATCAATGTATATAATTCCTCTCGCATCCCAAAAAGCAGTAGCCATAACCTTGTTTGCCGATAAAATTGTTTTTGCCTTCTTTGGGGGTGGTTTCCCTTCTCCAACCCACTGTTTTGACTGTTCTTTATTTTCAGGAGTGTAGTGGTGGATCCAAGTCTCATCAACAACTTTGAATCGACGTGAAAATTCTTTGGATTACGCCTATACAGCGCCAAATTGTCGGTAGAAATGTTTTTTTCGAATCAGTTCTTGGTCGAGCGTTAGCAAACGCGGCACCCACCTTGCACACAGCTTTTCCATGCTCAAATGGTTGTGCAAAATATTTCGCACACATTCAGCTGATATCCTACAGGTCTCAGCTATCTTATGCACTTTTAACCTGCGGTCTTCCAACACTATTTGATGGATTTTCTCAATCATTTCTGAAGTTGTGACCTCAACGGGCCGTCCTGAGCGAGGCTCGTCAGAGGTGCTCACACGACCCATTTTAAATTAAGAAACCCACTGCTGGGAGGAGTCTCCTAGTGTTGAATCTATCTCTTTTTTATTTGTTTTGTTGTAAAACCTTTCAAATAGAAGTATTTGATGACAGCACGTTTCTCCAATTTTTCCATTTCCACGAAAACAACGGAAGCGTCTCGCGCAATGTGCTCTCAAACGCAAACTAACGTAGCGATTAGGCTAAAACTGTACATACAAGCTCGGCAGGATTGGTACTATAGGACGCCTAGACCTAGTGGCGCCATCTCTTGGTCGGGCCGGAAACTTTTCACCAACCTCGTAAGATATACAAAATTTTAGAATATGTTTATCATATGATTTACTAAAAATTTGCACTAATTTTTTATCAATTTAGAACACGTTTTAGAACAATATCTACAAAAGTATTGAAAACATTAGGCATAATACTAATTATACTTTAAATAGTAATAATAAGAATTCAGTACAGTAATAGGCCAGGGCGGATCTGTAAAAAACGACTACATTTGGCCGTTGAAAGGGGGCACACTGATTTTTGCGGAAAAAGTTGTGGAATAACTCGTATAACAATAATTGACTTATGTTTCGGGAACATTGAAAAAAAATCTAGATGTTAAAAAAAAATTATGAATAATCGTTTTTTCCCTACATTTCTCACTCTTAACTTTAAAACAGTTCATTTTAGGTCAAAGTTGAGTGGGAATAAAAGTTGCCTAATAAAACTTTCTATACGATGGGATAGAATATCTTAAAATATTTAACCCTTGCCGCAAAATTGCAATAAATTTAAGAAACAGGGAGAAAATAGCCTTTTTTTATTTAATATTTTTTACCACTTGGAGTGCACTTAGGACCTTTATGTTTCGCCCAATTTTTTTTACAATATCATAAAATAGCAAACAAATTTATTGTAGTTTTGCGGCAAGGGGTAAATGTTTTAAGATATTTAACTAATTTTATCTCGTAGAAAATTTTATTAGGCTGCTTTTATTGCTGCCCAACTTTGACCTAAAATGAACCTTTTTGAAGTTAGGAGTGAGAAAAGTAGGAAAAATACGATTTTTTTAAAAAAATTTAACATTCCGATTTTTTTTAATATTCCCGTCTCTTTTGAGTTCAATTATTGTTATACGAGTTATTCCACAACTTTACTTACTCTTTTTAACTTTTAAAACAGATCCGCCCTGGTCTATAAGTGGAATGTGTTAATATAAATAATATCATCATTGAAAGGATTCAGCAAGGCTTTTAGTGGGTGGAGGTCGGATTGAAATTTTGCGCGGATCAATTAGAAGGGAGACAGGTTACAAACCCTTTTTTGAATAGCTTGTTATTTTCATATCAATGTTTGAAGAGCAAAAGGGTGTAGCGAAAATGTTGGCAAAATTGAGATCCCACGATTATTGAATGCAGTTTTGACTTCTATGCCGGCTGAAGATATGTCCATGGATACTGCATAGATATTGAATCAGCATTATTTCATCATATTAAATTAAAAAGACTAACAATCATTTCTGATTCTGCAATTGATCTTTAAAAAAGCTTTTAATATGTAGCCAATTATTGCTGTTGAATTATATGTAAAATATATAAAATGAAAGATGAAAGAAGAAGCGGTTGAAATCTTACGAACCCGCAAAAACTAAACAACTGATCTACTATTAACTAAGAATTTTCGTTTAATGAGAACTTTTTCCAGCATCTTATTTTGAAGTATTGACTACCATTGTATCTGTACTATTAAGCCACTTTATTATAAAACACTAATAATCATTTCTTATTTTGAAGTTGATCATAAATCAATATGTAACATTTCTTTATCTGATTATATGTGAAACCAATAAAATATTACGTAAGAAAGAGGACGAAGTAAGTGAAATCTTTAAAAAAACCGTCAATAAATGAACTCAAAAATTTGACAAATGATCGTTACGTAATCAACGAAGGATGAACCTTTTTCATCATAAATATCAATGGTTTATTGCTTTTATGTGAATATTTATTGGAATTATTAAAAATCTGTGATTGTTAATTTGATGAGAACTCAAAACATTTGATTTCGAAAAGCAATGATTAGGCGAAGTCAAATGAGAAAGTTTTTTTGGGAATATGATTAAATTTAAGTTTTTCTATTAAAAAATAACGTCTGCAATGAATTTTTAGAAATGATAATACGCATTGATCGATACCACAACCACATCATTAAAGTAAATAAGAAATCAAGTAATACCAATCTTATCAACCGTTGCTCATTATAAATATCAATGGTATTTGTTTTTTAATCATGAAAAGCTATGATTTTTGTTTTATAACGAGCCTTTAAAATTCCTAATCTTTCAAAGCGTTGAATACCAAAAACAAAAAATTGATTGAAAAAAATTTAAATTGTTTTTTTTAAATCATAAGCAATGTTTTCATTGAAATGAAAAAAACGTCTGTACTAAAATTATTGAAAACTTGCTTAAATCATACAAATATTAACACACTTTGATTGAAATGACAAACATGTCATTAGAATAAGCGAAGTTAGTTAAAATTTATAACTTGCATGCCATCTTTATTCATGGTGACTGTTAATTGTTTATTAGTTTTGTTTGCATTTTTTTTTAATTATCAAAAAACTCACAATTTTAAATTATTAACAACTCTATGCAGCATATGAATTTTTAATGCATTGATTGCCAGAAGCTTAGTTTTTAAAAAAATGTTATGTGTGTGAATACAACGAAGCAACACTCATGATGCCATGGAGTCTTTGAAGGTTGTTTACATTAATAATCATCGGCACTTAAAATCTTCGTTGTTTTTCCAGTGGAATGATGTTCAAATGCGGTGTCGATTTTCTCAACATGAAACAGTTTTTGGTCCAGAAATTAAATATCTTCCCATTTATGATCTTATTGAATAGAAAAATTAATTGATAAAAAAATCATTGTGAGTTTCTGAAAGAAGATTAAATTTACAGCTTGAGTTTGAACAAAAGCATCTACTATCGAAGTTTTAATTTATATACCGCAACGCCTTGGATATATGTACACTTTGAGCAAATTTATGAGTCATAAAATAGTATCAACTTGAAGAAAATACCACGCAAACTACTCATCTAAGCTGCAAATCAGACTTTAATGTGCATGTACATCCATATTTAAGATGACCCTTGATTCGAAGCTCTACAGATTTATAAATTTTAAGCCATAAAACTTATGCAACAACTCTTCTTGTGCTGATTGACAAAACGTGTTCAATTTGAACAAGCAGTAGCGATTGTTTACTGACGCTTGACTCACCTGTATTTGAGCACATCCAAATGTGACTAAACACGCTTAACTTTTATTGGACAATAACTTCACTGCTGCATAATACCTATTTCAGATGGTCACCTTCTCACAAAAGCTACAGAATTGACAATTTTATGTAGTATTGGTAATAGAGTTGTTTTTCGTAATACAAATGTGTATTTTCACTTTTTCTTTGATTTTGTTTTCAAATCCAGCTTACTCAAGTGACGAAAAGATACATAGGTATCTTTTTTTATTTCAAGAGTGTTAACAGATTTAGAGTCTTAGCGTAGCAGGCGTCGTGACTCTTTTAGTAGTCAATACCAAAATCGGTGACTAAAATTGCATGCGATTACCTCGAAATGGTTGAAATTTTTTTTTTTGGGTTTAAGCTAACACTTTTGAGGAACGCGTTCATGGTCTGTTAGATTTTTGCAAGATATTCATTTATTCATTGTTATTTACTTAACAGTCTAAGCCAAGAACAAAGTGATACAATTATTAAAGTAAGAAAGAAGAAGATAAAAATTAAGGCAAGAGTGTATATATATATATATAAATTATAAATAGAGATGAAAAGTTATAAGAATTAAACGGCATACAGACGACCAACCTGGTTGTCAACTAAGTCGTCAACCTGGTTGAGGTTGAGACTACAGGCTGAACAACCGAATCGTCAACTTGAACGTCAACATCACTTTGTCGAAAATTTCATGGTGAGAGGACGTCTGCTCAGATTATGTACGGTAGATAATTTTCATATGCTTTGTTCAAAATGAGTGATGAAATATTTTTCTCATATTTTATTATTGATGAACTATGTGAAGAAGGGATTTTCTTTACAAAAATCGATCGATTTGCACAGTTTCGCTATTGAAACTTAACGACGTGCACTCGACAAATTCTTGACTCGAAATGATGTTGACGTTGATGTCTGCCAACATGGCCCTAGACGGCAAAACTTGTTTGTCAACATTAAGCCCCTCCCACAAAAATCACGAACATTTGATTTTACTTCAACCTCAACTTCAACATGAACTTCAACCGTCAACATGCCTACAGACGTTCAACATTGATACCAACATGGCAAGTTGACGACTTAGTTGACAACCAGGTTGGTCGTCTGTATGGCCTTTTAAACATACAAAGTACAAATGGAGATGAACAATTATGACAAAAGAGAAGGTCGCAGTGGGAAGTGGATTGTTTAATAATAGTTCAGCGATTCATCGCAGCAAATAAGTTTATCTTAAAAATAAGAAACGATTGGGGAAGGACCAATCTCTCTCTCTCAATCTTGGCGAATGAAAGTATAAGTTGGTGCCGCCAAACCGAACTTTGAAAAGGTCGATTGAACGGGCAGATCTTCAAGAAGAACCAGTGGTGCAAATAGGGACCAACAAGATGGCCTTTCTAAGACCCAGTCACGGTATTCATATGCAAAAATTATTTTAAAATACTAAACTTCATAAAATTTGTAGGGTGCCAAAGCCAAAAAATTAGCCACTTTAATAATTAATCAGTATTTTGTTTCTTAAAAAAGTTGTATGCCTCTAAAAACACGCTATTTCTTGTCCGTTTCAATCAGATAAGGTAAGGATCTTGCAGGATGGCTGCTGCTTTTCCGATAATTTCGTTTTAATATCTTAGTTAAGCGTTTTACAAAAATGCCGGGTATAGAAGAAACGACTAAATATTGGGTAGAGAATAGATTGAAATCAAAAATTACTTGTTTATTGAAATAATAATTATGCCATTTGTTACAATATAAATTTCGTACTGCAATTGATCAACTTAGAAGCACACAAAAACTAATTAGCAAATCTACATGGCAAAAATTAAAAATATTAACCAATGGAAACAACAGGTCGGTATACGAGATTGTCCCAGCATGCATATCAGTTCATTCTCAGGTCCATAATAATCATCTGATTACTTTTTTGAGAAATCGTTCATGATGGAAAATTCTATATTTCCACTCTCAATGACGATGACTTACATTTTAATTTTTTTTTTGAAAGTGACATTTCGAAAAACATACTTTTGCTACATTATTTAAGAGTGTCGAAAAACTTACGCATCTAACAGAAACAATTAATTTAACATATCCACAATATTCTTGAAGACTTTTTAGTTTCAAATCAGGATTATAAAAGAGGTTTGTAACGCTTTTTTTATGAAAATAAGTAAAGTATCTTTTTTTGAATGGAAAAAACCAAAGAACTAGACAGTGAAGTACAAAATTTGTAAATTAAAATGTTCTTTCTTTCTACGAAAAACTTTATGAAGTTAACTTCATTTTTACCAAATTATGGAGTTACTGGAAAATCTTATCAAAATTTCGGTAGATTTTATGCAAATATGTATCAAGCTGGACATAGTTATGAAGGGATGGATCTGCATGTGAAAAGTTTCGAATGAAGTTTTAGTTATATTAAAAAGATCATGTTTATTTCAAAGTTTGTGTTTGAGGCTTTTATTTGCTTCGATTTTTCACTTGGTTACTTTTCCAGTGCTCTAATGTGTTCAGTTTTAAGTTGAAAATAGCTGTTTACTATGAATTTGCGGTTATCTATACTCATTTCAGAATCCCACAATCCCTGAATTCCAGAATCCCACAATGCTTGAAAACCTCAATCCCAATTCTAGAGTGCCTAGTTTTTCACACCCAAAATGATTTACTTGTTAAATATCACTTATATTTCAAATTAAACAAAAAATTGAACCGAATATTCCTACAGAACAACAGTGGCGAGGGGTGAAAAATTACTGTGGGTAAGCCGATGATTTTCTAGCATCAGTTTTACAGCTGATTCGCAAGCCGGGAACGCTACCGGCTTTTTGATTTGTTTCCATATCCTATCGAGAAAAACCGAGCTGCCATTCCAACAAACGGAAGTTGAATGCCCATGGCACCTTAAATTATTGATGAATTCGAGACTCGGAAAGCTTTGTTGCAACTCTTACAGATGTTGATCGGTTTGCTGGCTATTATGGAACTATGAAGATGTGTAGAATGAACAGAATGGAGTATGATGGAATAAACACTGAGATCAAGTGGAACGATTGTGCATGTTTACAGTGATGCATGCGAGTAAATAAGCACTTCATTCCCTTATAAAACTGAAGTGTTCATTTTTGGAACATATTTGGAAAGGGAAGCCAATGGGAATCGGCTTATATGAACGCCTCGCCACTGCAGAATAATAGGATCTTCAAATTGTAGTTTGAAATGCCGCCAAATAATTGAATTTAAATTTTTAAAAGTCAGATAATGTCCAATAAATTTATGTATTTCCCATTGGCAACCAATGGCATAAGTATAATTTACCGACAGAAATTAATCTAGATAATAAAGAAATAATTGGGACTATACTCGAGAAATGTATTGTGGTTTAGGAGTGTAGAGTAAAAATGAGGATACTTCATAGCCAATCTAAAGGCAAGGAAACCCTTGATTCGTTATGTTTTAAAATAAATTCAACTAGGATGTTTTCTCATAGCGTCATTTTTCATTGCTAGGTAAAATATGTTCTCATGCATTGTTTCAACATAATATTTTCTCACCACTTTTAAAATGTGGTCTACTTTATGGGATCTCACAAGGAAACTTCGGCATAACCTTTGTGAACATATTTTTTGGTAATAATCAGCAAACTCTTTTGCTTCTTTGGCTATCCGTTCAAAATCTTTTCTGTGTCTCAAACATCAACTATTTTGCAAATACGCGGCCAGTGTAGCATAATCTATCTTTCTTAGTTACATCTTCATTTTAGTATGGAATTCGCGAATGGCAAACATGCTATGAATTATTTTTATTTCAATTAGTTCAAGTATTTTTGACATGTCTCAGACAAAAATAAATAGGTAATATCAAAGTGATTCAGTTCACGATTCAGGTAATACTATATGCATGTGATTTGCAATCTTCATAATAAAAATAGTTTAGCAATGTTATGAGATGTTACTGCGCCACCAATAAGGCAGGTGAATGAACACACGAAAGCTCATTTCAACTGTATCTATATTCAATTCAATTGTTTGTACGAGTTTGTAATCACGTTTGGAAGTATAAAATCTTTCGTGAATATAAATATCAAACTTTCTGGACAATCTTATGGAGGGTTAGGGAGTGATTTAAACAATGATTTATGAGGCGGGTTGATTTCACAGAATACTATACTGCTATGAAAAAAAGGACGCAAACATTACAAGTCAAAACAGTTGCTCAGCACGGCAGTGTTCAGGATTGAATGTTCTAGGCGATATATGAAAGGAAAGATATTCCAGGATCAAGGAACTTAACTACAGTAATATATTTATGAACAAATGTCAACTCATGCCATTTACTTCTTCTGATTAATTTACAACAATAAAACATGTGAAAAAACATAATGGTTCACCGAAAAACAATGCTAAAATGCCTTCACAAATTTTTTCCAAACACTGTTGAGTAATTTTTAGGAATTATTTCATTGTGAGAAATTTTCAAGTGAAGATTTTCCCAATTTCTGTTCATGAAAACTACATTGAAGCACAATATTTTTCCGTAGTGTAGGTATTTGGTAAATGTTTTCAAATTGATAAGCTTGGAAATATTTCTTGCAAATGAAACTATCAATTTGAATCGAAAAATTTGATTGTAAAATCTGTAACATTTTAAAAATTCTCGATAAAATTTTTGTTACCTATAAATTTATCTGTGAAAATTTTTCGTCTGTGTCCACAATACTTCGTGCAAGTTTTCTGCACTATCCACGTTATATTTTAATGATATTTATTTTAAATTTTTGCTCATGTGCTGCTGTTCTTGTGTTAAATTTGGTGGTAAAAATACGAGGCAACGAACCGAACATGTCTTATGCTCGCATGAACATATGAAATGTTCGCACGAAATTATGTCATGTTCGCGCGATCACATGGGATGTTCGCACGAACATATGGAATGTTTGCACAAATCTATGTCATGTTCGCACGTACATATGGGATGTTCGCGCGATCATATGAGATTTTCGCACGAACATATGTCATGTTCGCACGAACATAAAACATGTTCGCACGAATATATGGAATATTCGCGTGAACATGTGAGACGCTCGCACGATCATAGTGGATGTTCGCACGGAAATATTTCATGTTCGCACGAACATATGAAATGTTTGCACGAACTTATGGAATATTCACGTGAACACTTGACATGTTCGCGCGAAAATATGAAATGTTCGCACTATACTATGGGATATTCGTAAGAAAATATGGAATGTTCGCGCCAACATATGTTCGCACGAATATATGGGATGTTGGTGAACATTCCAGAGAAGAGAATACTCCATACATTTTCTGTCTATTGAACACAACTGCGTTATTTGCTGTCAAGCTAACTAACTTCGGCGGATTTGTGGAAGTGATTTATTTCCAAGGACTGAACGTCCTAAAAAGCCCAGAAACTAGTAGAAAAGTCAGTGGCTAATGAAATACAAATTGTATTGGAATTTTATTTACTGGGCTAGAAAGAAAACGAGAACTTTGAATGCCGCGATTTTTTCATGCAATTGTTGACCATTTAAACAGGCCTTAGATTAGAGAGTTTAAGTACAGAGCTCATGGAAGGTAAGCCACATACGTCATACCTTTTTTGGTAATGATTTGCCTGAAACTATTTGTTGATACCTTTATCTCATATTGTTTTATGAACTTAAAATTTAAATACCATTTCAAAAATGTTTTTAACTGCTCTTCCAAATATATACAAATGTATCCTTCCTTTCTTTTTCCCATTCATTTACACATCCGATATTTATCAAAACCAAACGGAATAATTTGAACCCACAAGAATAATCCTACCAAACACTCATACATCTTCTATCTTAACTGGTGTCAAGGACAGCTCACAACAGGATACATTTCCACTTATCCCATATTCTTCACATAATAAATAACTTGCCAATGAGCCCGTTGGGAACCGTGTGGGAAAGCTGTAAATCTTTTCGTCAAATTCCCAGCCGAGAAAGTGGAGAAAGTAATTTTCAGCCGCACCTACGGAAGTGAACGTAAAAGTATCCCAAAAACTTTCAAGTAGTAAACTATATAATGATGTAAATGCTTTGCCGCATTGTCTTCAGGACTTGTGGTGTGAACCACGAAAGTAGGAGGGTAACGAAGTAATTTAGGTTATTTCGTATCTGAGGAAACAGATTCGTACGCAGTAGGAAGATCGTGTTGTTTCACGATCGGTTTTAAATCCTGTTTCAATTGTTTTCGAGCTGCGGTATTATGAATGGAATCATTCGTAAGAGCTATTGCTACAAATTGAATTCACAGAAAATGGGCTCTATATTATCGCGAAATAGTTTTCTTTTCGCTTTCATTTAATTCCCCTGAATGACGCGAAAAATCTCTGAAATAGAAAGAAAGGATTCAAAAATATACGGAAAAAGTTTGTCAACAAAAATCTTTTATCATACTTTGGAGTTGTTTTATTAAGTTAAATGAAATGTGACTTGGTGTGTGACCTGAACATACGCTGAGGAGTAGTTCTTATGGAACAAATTCAAGTTGAATGATTTTCAAATTTAGTTCTACGATAGCTCTGTAGTTTTTAAAAACGGCAGGACGTCAGCAATTAAATTCCAAGGACTCATATTTGATGTATAAATCAATAAAAGTCAAAATAAAAACAGAGAAAACACTATATATATACTATTCAAAAATTATAGAATATGTTATTCACAATTGCTAACTATGCCCGATATCATTTTAACTTATTTCATGATAATAATAATAATAATAACAATTTTATGATACTCATAACATAAAACGCGAATTTTTTCGATCAAAACGACCAAGATAAAACAATTTAAATACAGATAAATTTGTAGGTAAAGAAGTAATTTCATGATATAATATGTTGGTGAAATATCACCAAATAAAGTTACTAATACTATCCTCAAGGCTAGGGTGAAATATAATCCGATTTTTCTTACAAATTTATCCCTCAATAGGTTTCTTTTTATGAACCACATAAATTCTCATATAAATCAAATAATAGTCGCAAGAATATTTTTGAATTGGCAACATAGTTTTTGTAAGATCTCTTTTCTTCTTTCATCCTCGAAAAAAACTTTGAAGTGGATGTATTTCGATTCCACGAAGCGAAAAGGCATCAAAAACTGTCTAAATATTTTCTACTGCAAAATATAAAAAGGACTTTAGTTGAAATTACGACACAATTATTTCCGCAAAACTGGATCGGTATAAAATTCATCGGAGATGTCCTAGCATTTTGATTAAAATTCTTATAAATTTTTCATGGTTTATAAACAAATTCGGATTAAAACAGCAAATATTTTTTTCCAATGCACGTACAAATTGTACACAACATTTTATTGTCACATAGATTTACAAAAATAACATCGTTCTGGCCAAGAAGATATTATCATAGTTAAATTATTTTCAATATAAAGAAATTGAGCATATCATTCACATTACAATATTTATCCATTGGTTGCACAACAATTACAATAGTGTTGATAATAATAATTAAACATGTTCCATCGCATTCATTAGTTACTTGGAGTAACGTTAAGTCGTTTCGTAAAATACAGTGTTTTGTTTTTAAAAAAAAAACTTTCGATGCACATCCCCTCGACTAGCCTAGCAAAATTTTCACTTTTCAAGACCTTAATGCTAAAAATTCGAATGGCTTTTAAAAACACTTCCAGTTACATTAACACTTTGTGTATAATTGTTGTAAATGGGGTTTTCGTATCAAAGTTTTTGTGACAATGATTGACACTCAGACGTATGTTAGCCCCTCCAGTGGCTGTTATTGGCCGTTTGGTAGAGGAGTGGAATGATTTTTCCCTGAGACTCATCTGCAAGAGGTACAACATTATTAGACGTTGGGCATTTGGCATCGCTTTGAATAACTGTGGCCTGGTTACCGGGATTTGAGTTCCCTGATCCTTCAGTGCGACGTCTCGACGTAAACTTATGCCAGCCTCTAAGCAGGACTTGGTTTCGGTATTTTGGAGTTGTAAACGTGTAAAGCAACGGGTTCACAGCTGAATTCAGAGGTAGAATAAATACTACCAGCCAGGCGTACGTGTCGTCTAAAAAGTATGATTTATAAATCTTATTTTCTCTGATCGAAAAATGAGTATTAATACCAGAAATATCGTAGCTCATAAATGCCCAAATCTTCATGGCAATAATTGGTGCCCAGCAACTGACATCAGTCAGGACAATGAAGAAAAACCGCACCGCGAACTCGCAATCCAGCATGGCGAGTGGCGTCTTGCTCCTGGTCCTCCATATCGAAAACAGCAGCGCAGTATATAGTAGGGCAATCATAATCAGTAGAAACAAGTTAAGTCCCAGAAATAAAAACGCAGAGTACTCCCAGCCGACCGGATAGCGCTCTTGAATATGTAACGGAAAGCACGTTCCGGAATAAGCTCCATAAAACCGGGTGCTGGACCGCCAAAGGATTACCGGCGCTACAGCTATCGTTCCTCCCACCATCCAAATGGACAGTAAACAGAAGCACACGTTCCTCGAATTCAATCGGCGGTGTCCACCGAATGGGTCGGCAATTAGCAGGAATCGCTCCAGCGACATGAATGCCAAAATCAACATTGACACCTCGGAAGATGTTACTGCAAGCACGCCCACGGCGGCACAGCTCCAGGATGTGATCCAGTCGAGTGCAAACTCGTGATAGTGACTGCGAAAGCGCGCGTCCTGGACGCCAATAACAAACAAATAGAAGCCCATGAGGATATCAGACACCGCCAAATTCCTTATGACCATGGTCACGGCACGATTTTCGTCGCGATATATGAATCGACCCCACAGCACCAGGATGTTGCCGAGGAAGGTTAATCCGGACATAAGCCACGTGGAGTAGCGTAGAACAGGCTTAGTAAGCAGGTCCTCCAACGAGGACACACCATCGCTGTTAGGCTTACATACCGGGACGTGTGGCGTCATCGAGCAGAAATAGAATTTGTCATAGACGACATATTCCAAGGCTGGAATACTACCCACGACGCGGAAGTCTATGTTGCCGGATTCGATGCCATTCAGGTTTAAATAGGACACGTTTGTCGAGCCGACCAGATCCTTGTCTATGATGAGCTGCGTCTGGCCGAGATACCTGGAAGAATCGAATAAATTAGCATCGTTTATGAAATGTTTTGGGAGGGTATTTAAGGATTCACTGGGGATAAGCTGGCTTTCGGAGGGGTGCATTTTGAAGAGCGTGTAAATAGGTGAATAATGGATGATGTTTTGGATTGTATTTACAGATGAAAGCTAAAGTGGGTTGAATGAATGCATGATAATTGAGAATGAAGCTACTGTTGGACGAAAACAAGAGTTTAGTAATATGGAGGCAATTTTTAGAATGACTATTTTGGTTTGCTTAGAAGGATCTACTTTTCGTTTAGCCTAGTTTTAGGATCATTTTCAATAATGGGTGCGTTCAAAGCTAGTTGATTTCATACTTTCTAAGCATAATACGCTACTACTCTTTTTGTGTTTCGAAGTGACAATGAATCAGGAAGCAGCCAATTACAAAGAATGTAAATGTGCAGAAAAAATATTTTAAATGTTTCTGTTTGATCGACTAATCTTCGTTGGGTGTAAATTTTTTCCAAAAACTAATGCTTGGTGAACTAAAAACAAATTAAAAAACTAAGTTTAGAGATTTCCAAACATTGTCGTATTAGTTTGTGACTAAGAAGATTACCAACTTAAAAAATCATCATCAAACACGAAAAATATTAGAAAGAACATTTATCAAAGATGTGAATCTTTAAAATTTCCAAAAATATTAAAATCTACTTAAGGATATTCAAAACAAAACAAAACAAAAACAAAATTTTTTTTCAATTCGTTTTAAGCGTCAGTGCGAAAGTTATCTGAATTTTAGATTTGAATTAAATGAATCTTCCAACTTATGTATCTCAAATAAATTTTTAACAATTGTAAATATGAAGAATTTATTGGAAATCTTGCGTATTCTTTGAAGTTTGCATTTGAAAGCTTCAGACAGCTTGGTTTAGCAAACCAAAAAGCAGAAGAAACTTTGCTAGTCAAGAATAAGAGTGCTGACAGAAACAATTGTCTAGGGCTAAAGAAGAAAGTAAACTCCAACTCCTGAGACGCATTTGTTGAATCAATCCAAGCAGTTTCTTTTTTCATTATGAATATTCCGAAGCCCACTAAAAACAAAAGTTTATCGATTACATTCGTTAGCTCTACAAAGAATCATCAAATTTGAGAACCTAACCGAAAAACTGCTTGTTTGAATGAATTCACAATTGCTCTTCATTGTCGAGTTCTTCAAAAACTGTTATTGCTTTCCTTCGAATAACAGTCCTTTTACCTGCCAGCAAACATTCAATAATATTCCAAGTGCATTCAACCAAGCTTAGCTATCTCTTGTACTATTTAATGAAGCTGAAGAAAAGTTTGCAGCGAGGTATCCTACGACGGACTGGGTATTTGCATTGCCATCAAGGACACGCTCAACCCCTGTGATATTCTTAATCCTGTTGATTCCACAATACTTACAGTGCATCTAACCACTTCATATTGACAAATGCTTGACCGGATAGCTGCTTCAGAGGGTTGCTGTTGAGGCGCCTGTAACGAAGAGCAAAGCAAACGAAACTTATTAGAAAAATAATCATTTTCACAATATACACTCCGTCGCTCGCTGTTGCTCCTTCTCCTGTTGCTGGAGTCAACTCAAGCGGATAATTTTCCTCGCTACATCAATGAACGGGAAAATAAACAAGAAATGTCGCAGGGTAGTAACTAGTACCGGATGTCAATACACCAATACCATACTGGCAGGGTGAAACCACAGAACAGGTTCACTGAACGTATAATGTCGTAGTGGTGTATTCAAAAAGTTCATTGGCAAAAAGCGGTCGTAGGGAATCTTTCGGAACATTAAAAAAGTTGTCCTCTTCATAAGAGTCATCTCAAAGACTTGTTAAAAAATGATTACCAAGGACGAAGTGGATATAAAACAGGACAAAGCATGATAAAATAGCAACTGTATGCAGTGTGGCAGGACATAAAATCTGTGACTGTGCACAACTAAATTCCAAAGAACTTACTCTATCGTCTTTGCACTTGAATGACTTCGTAATTTAAATAATCTGCAGGACTTCCATTTGAATAATGTTGCTGTGAAATTGGGTAGGGTGTGCAGTGTGGAAAGGTGGCCACTTGTTAGTGAGAGAGAGGTGGTATTGCAGAAAATTGATACTTCATCGACAGTAAATAATGGAGTATGAAATTTGTGCGAGATTTGGAAGGTGATTGACTCATTTTCTTTGCACATTTGATTTTTTCGAATGAATAAATATTGATGTATTCGTGAATGTTAAGTCTATAAGATATCAGGTATATTTCAATTGATGATTAAATAGTAAGCAAAGGTCTATTTGCTAATTTTTTCCGACTATTTTTGCAAGAGATCGGAGATGAAATTTTCATGTGTGTTTCTTATTCCGAAATGATTCCGTTGCCACGCAATTTTCGGTTGATAAATATGATCCTTTGCTTGCAATTTTATGAAACCAACGTGTCTTCAAGCATTCGTTTACACATCTTCTCTTTAATATCACAGGACTTTTTGCAGATGCTTTCAACATCAATTTAGCTGAACAAGCTCAGCTTGCAAGAATATTGAACTGTGAGGATTTGACCACGAGGCATTAACTTTATTTACACGACAATCATCACCACATTCGTCAATCTGCAAAAGGACATCAGCTAGGCTGATAGTAGGCTCGTGACACTCTGATGGGTTTTCGATTAGGTGAATTTACGAAACCAGGAAAAGCCGAGGGCAATCAAGTGGAAAGCCTCAAGCAGCATGCCGACATGTTCGTTTTCCCATCGCACAAAACACATGATTGCCTCCAATGCATTATCCTCGCTTTCCTAAATGGCTGGTCTTATTCCCCACGATGGTCTGTCTCGCCCTTCGGAAGGAACTTGCCAGCCTATTTGACATGGCACTCCGGCAATGGGAAAACTCATCCTGAATTGAACCTTATTTTCACCAGCTTTAGCATTGCACGAACGTGTCATTGAGTTTATTGGCGATAAATTTATTAAACAAAACTTAATCCTTGGCTGAGTAGCATCGCCGACGTAATTAATTCCGGGCAATTTGTTTGAAACGTGTCGACAACTAGTGTCATAATATCGACTTTTATTTGCGTAAAGGTTTTAATCCTTGCTCAAAGCCTGGTCATTTCTACACCCCTTGTCCTTAACGACTGCAGTCAGGCTATTCGCTCGATGACGTGTCGAAGATGGTCATTCATCCTCCTTCGCAGATCGTTGGCCAGAAATCTATTTTGCTGATTGTGTTAAAATGCTATTTATCCTTGACGAGGTGACATGAACAACCATTTTTCGATAAGCCAGCCACGATTTTTTCTTGGATATGTTGACATTGGAAAGCGACGCTGATAGTGTGTAAGGATCTTCTGTTTGTTCGGATTTCCCAAACAAGATTCTAGTCATTGGACGTGGACAAGTTGATTGGTGGCAATTAGGGAAGCTTAGGGTCTTGTTTGTTTGGTTTGCTTGCCAAAGAGCTTGGCGTATTTTCAGACGATTCTGGCGGTTGGCTTAGTGGAAACAGTTTTAATGGACAAAAAGATGTGGTTTCAAGCGTTTAATAATTTCGTAGCTGCTAATGAGTGAATAAATAAAATTATTTTCAAAGAACTAGATAATGTTTCGTAAGACACTTAATTTTTGAGCTTATATTTAATGGAGGTTTTTATCAGGGTGTCTGAACGAATTTGCGATCAGCTAATGAGCTTACAGGATATTTAAATTTGAAATTTACTTCAAATTGAATACCACAAATAATCTATTTCATACCAATTTTATTCAAGGCTAGACTAGCAGAAAAATATTTAAAGATGAACTTGAACATTTTTTTAGTATTACTGAGTTACAAAAGTCTATTTTCCATTTTAGTACTTCAAACGCTAAAAAAGACTGTACTTATTAAATGATTCAATCCAAGAATTAAGAACAAATAATGCTTTCGTTTTCGTCTGTAACCTGTTTTCAAATTGTTGATAGTGTGTAGAATAATTTAGTCTTTTTCACACATATTCTTTTGAACATTGTTTAAAATTTGACGATGTTTGATGAATAGTAGCTGACAATGAGATGTAATAATTATTTGATAATTTATTGTATTCAAAAGTTTATGCAGTTTAGTCTTACTAAACTGTTCTTAACACGTTTCATTAGCTTAATATTATTTTAGCCATATTTTTTGTACATATAACCATGATGAATGCTGTAATGATTATTCTTTAGATATGATTTTCTATTTAATGGAAATCTTTGGTTTGGTAAATGAGAAAAAAATACCAACAAATTTTCGTCCCCACTGTCAAACTGATGAAAGGGAAAGATTTTGTTAGACAAATGCTGACTGAAATTTAAAACATAGATTTAAAAATACAATACAATACAATAATATTTACTCCTTCCCTTTAAATCGTACGTACCATTTTTGCGGAGTTGATTTTTATTATCATATTCCTGAACTCAATATCGATCGAACAACTCTTGGTTTCTTCGTAGTTCATAAGTTTGGGAATGTGTGAATAATTGAATTGTTTAAAAAGGATTTTCCACCCTTTATTAATATGAATAATATGTGAAGCAATTGGAGATAAAAATTCAAACTTTCGACGAAAGCAATGATTCATATATACGAGCAATGTTGTCTTGTCTCAACACTTGGCAGATCCTAGGACCTTCTGTCTATGCAAGATGACCAAAAATCATAGTCGTTATCTTCAAATTGCTCCAATGTGAACGTGTTATAAAACTTACGTTTCAAAAACTTCATGGATGTTCAGTTAAGGGACATAGGAATAACCGTTGAATATCGTTCAGACGAGTTTGTTCCGAAAATTAAAAGGCTAATGAGCCAGCTTAGTTCAGCGAAAATGCGGCAATGGTTCGCTATCTTTAGTTTATTTCCTTGTTCATCACGCGAGATACACGAAATTGCCACAAGTTGCTCAATCAAATAAATACCAAAAAAATCAATCCCCTTAATGACTCAAAGCTATACTTTCTACGTTACTCTGCAAACTTATTTTTGGTACAAAATGACTTTATTTTTTGCGATACAAAGCCATCTCAAGAGCATAATTTTGAACACGTGCCTCATATTCTATCTCTAAGTTAAAACTGATCCCTCAGAGTGCCTTCCATTTTCGCTAGTTGACTGAATTCAACTGGAATCATTAGGTATAAGTGATGCTGCCTACAATTTTCTTTCCACGACTTACCGCGTGCGATACCGCATGATATGCATAGTTTGAGTCTTAATAGAGTAGAAAAAAATCATTTCTAAAGACTTTAGTTCTTACGATGGCAACTAGTAATGATACAATATTCAAACTTTTGGCAAATATAAACGCTAAATTAAACCTGTAGACAAGTTTTCAATTTCTTGTTTCTGATTATTTCCATATAAATTACATTTTTATTCCTTGCTCATGGTATTACCATTCGACTAAGACTTATTTCTAACTATACTCTTTATAATTATATCAAAAAAATTCATACCACATTTTTATTATTTTCAGAACACATGCAAAATTATGTCTTGCTCGAAATTATTTCTCTGCAGATATCCGCCAGAAAAAAGTCAAGCCAGATAGAAAAATCAAAAGATATAGACACCTTTCTTACGTAAATAATTCTGATTTTGCCGTTTGGTGTGGCCACTATCTACTTTCGAGACATAACGTTTATGTCTCTTGGATGCCTGCTTTTTTTCCTTCTGGTTTGTGTAGCTTCTTTCATATTAGATATCTTTGCAAAACATTTGATGGTCATTCCAAAACTGTCTGTTTCACATCACACACCGTCCATCTCACAACATTTGATTCGGTCCTTAATTGCGTATTGGGACAAGTGATTTGGCAACAAAAAATAAAGCCATCATTTGTTTATGGAACGACGTTCAATTTTGGCTGACACATATCCACAATAAGACTTCGGAGATCAGTACCTGTTGCGTAACCCTTGTGGCCACAAATACCTGAGTTTGTGCCACACAATATTAAGAATATTTGTAACCTTACTGTTGACTCTCATGCAATTTTCAGGTCGGTTCTCGCTCTCACAAAATTACAAACTGAAAGGACAGAACGTGCGATTTTTTTATTAAAATGCGCACGAAAGAAAATCTCGAGAAAAATATTTCTAAATTTTCTAAGCTGGATCCAGATTCCATACGATTTTTTTTGAACCCGAAAAACCTTATTTATAGTGGCATAGTGGTTCGTGGCATCACGCAAGTATCTCATCAGCACGTACCGCTACCACCACTGTCTGACTGACGGCGATCATTTCGAAAACCCAGTGAAAGCAAATGCTGTGAAGTCACGCTTCCACTTGGAAGGTATGACCACTAATTGTGGCAACTGGCTTGTTAAGCAGACACGTAAAATTTAATTAATTAATTTATTAAAGAATGATGATGCTTTTAAAATAAACTTTCAATAGCATTCTATAACTTAAACGAACATCAACTTATCTGTAGGCTTAGTCAATCACTGTACTTCATTTATGTAACTATTCGTTGATATTTAAAACAAAAATTGTAATGTTTTGCAGGGAGCTTAGTTAAGAAGCAACGTTAAAAACAACAAATGATTTTTTTTAAATATTAGTAATTACACTTTTGAATATGAAAAGAGTTTATAATTTTCCAAAAACCACGAAAAATATTCAGATTAAATGTTATCATGTGAGGACTTCTAACTTTTAAATAAAATTGAGAAATCAACCATTAAACCGAAATTGAAGATACTTAAGTTAAGTAAAGAATCCAATCGCTTTTTTGGTTTTTCGATTCATTCGTCTTCTCATATTCTAACAAATCAAATTATGCTGGTGATTTTATCAAAAATGCTGTCCTGTAGCAATTCAACGAAAGTAAAAAAAACGATAAGCTCAAGAAATAGCGAGAAACTTTGCTTCCAGCCAGAACCATTCCTTCACAATGAATTATTGTCACTATGCGTATTTCTTCCAGAAACTTTCTCCAATGATTCTAGACACCCTCTAGACAAACGGAAATAGCATGCATACAACTAGCAACAAAACAAGGACATACAACAATCATAGTGAAAAATAAGTACGACCAAACAATTGGATTAACACTCATAATTTATTCCTGTTTTTCCTCTCCATAAAATACTTACAATTCCCGTAGATTGTGAAGCTCAAAAAAAGCCCGAGGGTGTATTGTCCTGATCCGGTTGTAAGCCAAACTCCTTTATGTCCGCAACCCGTTGAAGACGCAATGTATGTTTGACATGGCAACGCAACGAGAAAAAGAATCAAATTATGATTAATATTTTTTTCCAGTTTGTCGTTTTGCTGTTTATATTCGACTAGAGTGCCGAGAGACGACATCCTTCGTCAGAACTAGATTAAAGGAATGCGGTGATAGTTAACGACAAATAAGAATAAGGATACCGATACGCTATCCTTCGGGACAGGTCTACAGAGAATCTGCTCTCTATTATAGAAGCACAAATGGATTGACTAGTGAGTTCGAGGACATGCGAGTGTGTGGCAAGCAAGGAAAGTGATTTATCGAAAAGATTCCGCCAAGAGAAGAACTGATTTCTATTTATCGTTCGCTATAAACTAGAATGGATATCTCCGGGGAGGTTTGCTCCTGATGGTGTTGTTTTCGCTAGAGTCTACTGACTTTTCTTTCAACTTCAAGACAAGTTGCACATTATTTTTAATGATATTTGTTTCTCGCCAAGTCGTAATTGATTCGAGGCGAGGATACACTTGAAATGCTAGGACTGCTGTGTAGTCATTCTGTTGGGATAATTGTCGACAAATGCGTTGTCGTTTTATAGACTCACAAGTTTTATTGTACGAATTCGCGTTGCATGCAAGCAAGTTATGTTGAAGTTAAGTGAAATTAAAAACCTATCCGATAGACATAAATGCAATCGTAAAGTATCTTTATTAGTCTGTTTCGAAACTTTTTATAGATAACTGTTCGTTTGACAAGAAGCTATTGAAGGGATTGATATAAATCGGATATCCTGCGAAATTGAAATTGTGATTTTGGAAAAGACATTGCCGGAAAGAATCGGTGAGCCGTGCATGGCCTTAGACACAAGTCAACTTTTTGTAAGTTATTTTATTTTGAAAATCAATTTCAGATGTGAATTTTTGCTGAGAGCGGTAGTAGTGTGACTGACATCTATTTCATATAAAGACGCGAAAATCTGAGAATTTTTCTTGGATGTTAGGTCCAAATGATTTGATTACAATCAATGCAAATTTTATAATAAAGAGTTTCTCAGACTGTTTATGCTATAGAATTTTTTCATATATTTTACACAATTAACTACAGTTAAATTTAAGTTGTAGTTTTTCAAACTACAAAATCTTAGTTTATAATATTTTAATATATCGTCGCCACCACACCAAAACCACGAATCTGCAAAATCAACATTCGGCAGAAATGATGGAACTTATGATTGTTCAGGAGAAATCAATGTTGTTATTATATAACAATAATAATAATACTGCTCGTAAAACATCCTCTAGTACATAGGCGATTTTCACTTGTTATAGAAGCAACGATATGTACTTCGACCTATGCTTCATGGACTCTTTCATTTGAATTTTCCACGATTATGAGATCTGTTTGCCGAACAGTGAAGTATCTGGTTTCAATTTTATCTAAGATTTTTTAAAGTCAAACTATTATCAATATGAATTAAAATCAGCGCAACAATTTGAAACAACAATTCCAAAAATATTTTGGTTTGAAACCGAGACTAGCCTACTAGACCTACAATCGCTTTTGCGCAATCAATTGTCGAAATATTCAATTAAAATGCTGATTTAAATGAAAGCGCGACATTCTTTTAGGATATGAATAAGAGACGAACCCTGAATTTCTAAGTATGAAATCAGGGCTTGAATATCTAGATGAAACTCACCACGAGCCACAATCAAGCTAACTTTTAAATGATTTGAATACTTTACGAGTAGTTCAAGGATTGCATCACAGAAAAAGATTCCTTAACCGTTTCAGTTGTATAGTGGTTACGCTATGATACCATATGATACTGGTCAGTTTGACTCGATCGGTTTTAATTAATAATTAATTAAACGTGGTGATAATTTTCCCTACCTTGGATTCACTTTTTCATTCCGAGAGTTCTACTCGTATGTGATTAGCGGCTCGCAATTTCAAAGAAGCTGTCTAAATCCTTTTAAATTGTGCTGTTTCAAATGAGATGTAGATACGTCACAAAACAATGCAAGATTTTTACCATAGAACTTGCCTCATAAGTTTTCACTGAAATTGAGTGGTTTCACGAAGTAACCGCAATGAAAAAGGGGCAAAAATCTTGAACTAGTTGCACGGTCACCTTCAAAGAAATTGAGAGGAAATCAGTTGGTCGATTTGTTTTAAATTGAAAATAATATTTCCGCTTCAATTTGACTAGTTTCCGAATCAAATAAACAGGCTTCCAATTCAGTTGAGCTAAGAAATTTATTCATTTGTCCAGAAATCTATGAAATTGATTTGGAAATTTGCTTATTTGATTCGAAAATGAGTGAAGTTGAGGCAGAGATGCTTTAAGTTTAGATATCGACTCTCTCGCTTTGGTTATATTATTTAGGTTAGAAACTTTTACCACGACAAATTGAGCTAGATGAAGTGAAAGGGCAAAGCGAATATCACCTAACTCTGGCATACCCGAGATTTGCCATCGAAAAATTAGCATTGTCTTAGAAACAAGGGAAAAAATACGTTTCGAAATACGTTTTGCTGTAGCTTCTTGGTGAGGCTAGATGGAATGAAAATTTGTGAATGAATTTCTGAACTAATTTTCTCTTGACATTATAGAAAACATATTCTTAAAACGAAAAAAGAGGTGGTTAATCATGAAATCAAGGTTTTTTTTACGAGGTATAGGCTATGTAGAAATAGAGTATTAAATTACAAAAGTTCTTATTAAAAATATTGCAATTTTTGCTGAATAATATATTTACTTGCGCTACATCAGAAACTTCAGAAAAGATGTGTCACCATTTTTTTTATAAACAGAAAAATGAAACGGAGCATTTTGTATTCGAGATAATATGCTTGTTTGTTTGAAATATATAGAATTTTCCTTATAAGTTAGAATCATTATCTTGCAGAAGGTGAATCTGTATTCAGATGAACTCAATCTGGGATGTTATAGTTAGCTCCATGACATGCCACATCTAAATCCTAAAATTTACATTTATAATATATATGTACCCTTTACATATTCACAATAGCTAAATCTTTTTAATGAGATTAGAAATCAAAAATTCGAAGTCATTTAAGCTAGAAATAGTTAGAGAGTTGGTAGAAACAGAAGCAGGAAAAAAATACTAAGAGGAAAAGTACAATAAAAACTGTAAGTTTTCGCGTTGAAATACCTCCGGGGAAGAGGTACGATTCCACAGCCTATATATTAGCTAGTATACAGAAAATCCTGTTGATTTGTTCAATACTACTTTTTGCTAATGTTTTTGAAAAATTCTTGCGCTTGATTCAGGGCACAAATGTTAAAAAGCGATGAGACTCAATAAATCCATGAAAAATTTCTATGGGTTACCTTTTTTCTGGGTGATTGCCGATTCTTTGATCCTTATGATATTACTAAAAATTTCTCCACAGTTAGTGAAGCTTCTAAACCAGGTCGGATTAATAATGGCAGCTTCGTCACATTTTGTGAGAAAATTTGAATATTTCAGGCGTTGTTTTTAAGGTTTCTTTGCGGATCCTTCCATTTTTAAATGAAGTGATCTGTGTTTTCGTCTCTTTATTCCAAAGTCATGTTGATAAGTGTCTTGGACATGAAGAAATTAACATTTTTTGGAAAGGCAAAAAACAACGGATCCCATGTATAATATTATTATTATTATAAATTTTTCACTTAAAAATGGTGGCAATAAGAGTAAAAAGTTTATTACTCATTTTGCTTAAAACCACTGGTACATTTCTTTTTTAAATTTTAGGAGAAGAAAATTGCAGTTTAATACAGTGAACAAAAAGTTTCTTTATATCAAGTCAGCACAAATTTAGAAAAGTATCAAAAAACTGAATATGTAAAGAATTGGTGCAAAAACTCCAAAAAAATCGGTTGGAATCTTCTTTAAAATGAATTCAAAACCGATGCTTAGTTTTTATACTATTTGGAATTTTTTTCATACAGTGCAATCATTTTCTCACAGAGAACATTGGACATTCAAGTGGGGAAATTTTAAATCCAATCAATATGACGAAAATCATTTACATGATATGCTACAGCTTTATTGAAGATATGCACTACGCACCGTCTATAATTTTCAGCTCATTTTCTTTTATTTGACTCAATTCAAAGGAATATAAGCTGTAAACAGATCGTTTTCCTGGACATCTCGTGGCTCAGTTTCTTTGGAAGTGTGAACATTATCACAAAAAGGACATTTCAAACAGGCTGCCAGAACGTAAAATAGATTATAATACATATTACAGCGAAACATTTTACCGACGCCAGACACTTATTGCACTCGTGGCTGCCTGAAGTACATAATTTCAATCGTGGCGAGTTAAATACACAGCCAGCAACTTTTGTGAGCGAATCTGTTAAAGTTTTACGATAAACCCATTCGCTACATATGTGCACACATGCTTCAAGAACAATTTTCTACAGATTCCACTGTCCTATCTCACAAAATTGACTACGATTCAGCAGACGGAGTACACGAAATGCTGGAATAGTATCAGTTGAACCGAAAAATAAGAATAGAATAAGACAAAAATCCTGGAATCGGTTGTGATAAATTCAATCCACTCTAAATTACACACGTTCAATGTCGTTAATCAACAACTTATCTATGTAATACTTACAGCAAGTGCAATTCGTTCAAGCGCACAAATAGTCTTTCAGACACCTCAGCAATTTCATTGTAGTCCAACGTCCTTTCGATTGGTGACACCAAAGAAATGAAGAAAGCACGTGAATGAAAGGTTACAAATGGCAAATCGTTTTAAAACTACACTGAATATTTGCACACATGCAGAACTCGAGGACTTGGCTATGTTATAGTGATTCCAGTGTCTTTTGCATGCTCTTCAATAGGTTTAGTGCTCGTTAAATTTGCAAAGTAAGGATTTGATTATTTCATAATGATATTTTATCTTTACTGTATTACTAATGGAGGATAATATCATAAGTTGGTGGATAACATCATGAGTAATGCACCCTTGCATGCTCAAACGACTGCAAAACTTCGATTGATGCCCCTCAAAAACAATATCTTACAAAAATACTCACAATTCACTGAGATTTTTCATCAATGGAAATTCTTCGTTCTTCAATGATAAATGGTTCTGCGAGAGATTCAGCCAAGTTAGATTGTTCAAGTCCTTGAGCGCTCGCAATGGGAACTTGTGCAATCTATTCGAATCGACAAACAGCCACTCTAGAGATGACAGTCCTTTGAACACTCCTGTCGACAACTTATGGATTCGATTGAAGCTCAAATAGAGCATCTGTAGACGATCGAGTCCTGAGAAAATTCCTGATGGCAAACTTGATATGTTGTTACTCTTTAAGTTACTGTTGTTTCGTTCCGCCATCGTCAATGCCAGTATGATTGCAAAACCAAATCCAAGGAAGGAAGACAAAGGTTGCGTTACCGTTGGTAGTTGAAAAGAAAATTAAATGTTAATTTCGGTGTCCTGATTTTTAAAATTGAATTTTATAATTGATTTATGCATGGCGAAGGGACTTACAGTAGAACTAGGTTAAATCCTTGGAACGAGTCTTTGCGTAGTGTTAAGTTATTTTCTACTATATGTAAGTGAGTAACCTGTAGAAGAAATGTTTAATTGTAAAGTTTAGAAAGGAGTCTGAGTGTTTTATGCTTTTTTTAAATCTTGAATGATGAAGTTTTCATCTTAACATACTTCATTACTTATAATTGGCAGTTGGGTGAAACCAGAATCGCTGCATGATAGCATCGAAAAATACACACATTTGCAAATTTTCGGATATGTCTTAATATCTGAAAATATTCATTGAACAAGTCTTATTAACACCATTCTCAAAAGAGTCATAAATGAAAACAGAAAGAACATCAAAACAAATTTGTATATTTGACCTACCACACTTGAAGCTTTCATTTTCACTATCATCCTCGCTATCATCACCACCAGTCTGATTCCTCCTGGACACTGTTTTCCTAATGATCTTCAACATGAGCGCCTTGCTTCCGTGGAACATACCACATTCAACTGGCTGTTCGTCCTGACCATCAGCACAATCCCGACGGTCATCGCAGACTTGACGTTGCGGAACGCAAACGGTCCCATTGTCACAGGCAAATGTTCCTTTCGGACATGGTCCTGTTGGTAAACAGATAAAAACATAAAGCGAGCATTATTGACGTGCCAGGCTCCATCCATTTTTCACTTTGCGAAACTATAATCCTGTCAAGGCACTCATGCAGAAAAATAGCATAACAAACAGAGCCTCGTGCCGGCCTACTGCTCGTAACAAGTGTTACTGGGTCGGGTGTGGAGGCACTTTTCCCTCATGGCTGTTGGATTTATTGTCTTTCTGAATGCTGCCAATTGTTACTTCAAGAATTGTGATATTATTTTCCGCGATTTGTGATTCTATTATTGTGAATAAAGGATATTATTCTTCGTCCTCAAATATAACTAGAAGTCCATTTCGGATCACAAACCTTCAAAAATATCTGAACCTACCATAATAGAATACACTATCAGGACGAAGTTGAGAAAAATATGGCGAGGGTGTCCACGTCCTTGCTAGGACCGGTTCCTCAGCCACAAAATAAACAGTTTGTATTTCTGCTGTTCGCTTTGGTATTGTCCTTTTGCATGCCTATAGGCGGCGTAGAATGACTCCCAATGAAGTGGAAAATTCTTGGGTCAGTGCCGTTCACATGAAAACTAATGTTAAGTCAGTCAAGTGGCTTACAAGAAAGTTTACTTTTACTTTTAAGGATGACCTAATTTGTATGGAATCGTCCCTTTAGATTTAGTGTCAATAAAGTCCTTCTGGGCTCTACACCGGTATGCAAACAAACTTTTCAGTCGTATGTACATGGAAAATGTTCTTGCATGGATATCGAATGTTATCCTGGCGTCGGTGCTGGTTGAATTTAAACTGGTACGCATGTGTATTTAGAAAAGATTTACACTGGATTAGGTGCCACACACGTGGCATTACTAAGCACGTATTGACTGACAGGATATGAGATACACATGTGAGCGCAGCACGTACATCAACATCAGTTTGATTCCGGGACAACTGGTAGTGATGGAAAACATTGGTGAAAGGATTTGAAATGATGAAAACGAATCACTAAACACTCGAAATTTACAATTGAATTGAATATTAAGAATAGCAAAAGATTGAGTTAGCAAGAAATAAAATTGAGGTTATTTAAGCAGAAATAGTTTTCAAAATAATCAAATGTGAATTTTGACGTGGAAGTTGGAGTTTAGCCACTCTTTGATTATTTTGGAATTAACAGGTAACGCTTTTTATTACACAAAATATCACTGACAACAGTTAAGGCTTAGGCTGCCCGTCCGATTCCAAATCGGTTTCGGTTTGTTTGTTTTAAGAATGAACGTCATAGCGGCGCGACCTTTTCTTATTTTGCATGTTATCTATATGAGAACCGGGCGACCCTGCGTCCACGTCCGATTCGATCAATAACGCCGGTTTTACGACCCGTCTGGTTCATAATGACCCGGGTCGACGTTCCGATTCATAATCATAACGAAGGCGCTTCCTTCTCGCTCATTTACACGCTTCCGCCATAAGATCGGATGACACCCGGCTCCACGGCCGGTTTTCAGAAACCGATTTTCTGTATGCGCATGCGTTGTGGTCATTCGTTAAAAGGCAGTGAACGGAGAAGGCCATGAAGCAGGTGATAACGGCAGTAGGAAATAATCCGGTAATATGGAGTATTGCGGAGAAAGATTACCACAACAGGGAATTGAATGATGCGGCGTGGGACAATGTTTGCCGAGAAGTGTTCCTTAATGCCAGAATTCATCCATTTTAGGATTTTAGCACTGACACCATCAATAACACAAGACAGACGCTTTCACGATGAGCACCGACACGAGAATGAACACTAAACAAACAATTTGATTCAAGGGTCTCGCACGTTCTTATTTCAGATTTGGAATCGGACGTGGAGCCTGACGCCCGTCGTTCTTATTGTTTACGCATTCCAAACAATAATCGGTTTGGAATCGGACGTGGAGCCCGGGCCTAAACCTTCAACTTTATAACGATCATGAATTAACCTTCTTGGTTGAAATTTTCTTGAGAGATTTACACAATCAAACTAGACTCTCCAGGGTAGTCGTTTGAATGGGAAGGTATAAGATTCTTCTATCATCTTCTCAAGCTCAAACTTCGACATGGAGATCAGGCCTGAAATTTTTTCTGATAAATTTCCAGATATCCTCTGATGCTTAATCTGTTCTTCAGCTATTCTTTCAAAGAGTCCAATGGGCTCATCAAAGCTTTCTAAAGAGTGTTTTTTAGGAATATATGTATAATATAATTTTTAATAGGAATATCTGCCATTGCACTTTCCCAGTTTTGCTGTTATTTCGACATTATGTTTCATATACATCGAAAATTATCATGAAAAACGTCTAAAAAGGGTGCAAATTTATTTCCAAAATTCGTGTTCTGTGCGTCAAACTTGTAGTGCAACTCGTCCAATATATGATTCTCATATTCGTTCATCTGAGCAGCTCATATGCAATGTGATGAAAAGATTTATGTACACGTATACTCAATTGGATGGTGTTCATCCAACACGAGCTAGTACAGTGAGTTCCGAGACAGCTATCGCTGCTGTAGAGAGTAGTTGTTGATGCGACGCCGATCTCAATAACTTGACCTCTGTTCGTCAAGTACATGGGAAATTTTGAGAAAGTATCCTGGCATGAAGCCTAATATTATAGTGCAGCAATCGGAGCCATTGAACCATCATTTGCGTCGTAAGTTCGCTGAATAGGCTGAGAATGATTTGGAAGTTGAGCTGCATTTTCAGGACCCAATCATTTTCAACGATGAGGCTCATTTTTGGCTTAATGGGTTCTTAAATAAGCAAATTTGCCGTTTTTGTTGCGAGAATAGTCTTTAAGAAGCTTTGAAATCTCCACTACATTCCGAAAAGTGTAAAATTCGACCGACACGATAGCTTTCCTAAGACGCAGTCGTGATGGCCTTATGCCAGATATTATTTAAAAACACTAAATACTTTGAAATTTGCAAGCTAATAAAGCCAAAAAATGACCATTCCAATTTTATATTTGTGTTTTATTTGTTTGAAAAGGTCTATGCCTTAAAAAACACCCTACAGTTTCATTTAGTTATATTATATTGTCTACATAAGCTCAATACACCTCAGAACACGTAAGAATTCCAGCTTCTCTCCCATCAAATTTTTTTGCTGATTTTTCCTGTATATGTTCTTTTTGATTATCAATAATTCTCTTGTTATGGAGGAACGAAGTTCATAATGTATATATACTCATTGCCTTTCGTCAGAAGAAATTTCTTTACTGGTCCTCAAAAATCGTTTCAATTTTTTGTTTTTACAAGATGATTATTTGCTTGAAATTTGAACGCAATTTTTTGTGTTGCTGGACATGAATATTTAAGTCGCCAAATGTAAATAAGAAAAATTTTATGGCAGAAGGTCCTTTGTGTTGAAAATAAAAAAAATGATTGCGAATCTTTAGATTAAATAATGCGCTTAACTTTAGGATACAGTGTCTTATGTGAAATGAGGGCAATTCACGCTGACGAGCTGCTTTTAAATGGTATGATTCCATCAATGATAATTTTTCGCTAAATTTTGACTTAACTGTTTATGTCCTGCAAGGCAAAATTCAACCACAAAGCTTTATTTTTATCGACTATCATGAGCTGCATTAATACTTTCAAGATGATTCTTGTCTATTTATTGCCAATATAATTTCAGTTACCTTAATAAAAGGAAGATACATGAAAGCCCGTCTGTTTTTCCTCATGTACTCGTCCAACGAAAATTCTCAAAATAAACTATGCTGACTGGCATCGAAGAAAGATTTTGAATGTTCTCACCAGGACTAGACACAGCATCACGTCAGTTCACAGTAGATTTATCCTGGTTTGTAAGGAACTTGTCAACACTTCCAGAGGACGATATATCTACTCCCCATAAAATCCATGTCAATAAAGATTAATTGTCCTGGCCTTAAGACTATTCAAATAGAAAGCCGATAAACCCACCGCATTGTCATATAAGACTTTGAGTAAGTTCAAGTGAGAATAGAATCTATTTAATACGCTGTTCTTTATCTTAGCACCACGTCAACAGCTTCACGTAATAAATGTTAGAATATCAGATAAGTTGACGGTGACGATGAAATTAGATTTCGATGAATCGAACCATATTGAAAAAATCAAATAATGCAGCCTGGCGTTACGTCCATATCTGCAATGTGAGGTTGCTAATGGGAAAAAGGGATTCAAAAAGCTATAAAACATTCTTGCTGTGATTCCAATGTAGGCGTGAGCCGTAAATGAAAGAGTACTGGCATTGTTGCATTATTAAAACAATCTCCATTGCTGAAAGGATGAAACGAACTTCCAATAATAGTTCTGATTATTAGTTTCAAAATATTTCACGAATTTAGACTAGATTCTCAAAAAATGATCACTTTTCGAATCAATTTTGGAATGCTTCCAAAGCAAACTGTTTTGCAACATTTTGAAGTTCGCCAAGGTCATAACCCAGTGTGGTAGAAGATCTTGTTTGCTTTTTGGCAGTTTTTTAACTTGATGAGCTAATCATATCGCTGAAAAAATATTTTACTGATGTTATTCTGCGAAGAAAGGATGCATACCAACCACATTAGATCTTATCATTACTGAAACGAAAACAATTGACTTAAATGCTCGTTCGTTTCATCAACCTTGGAAGATAAACTATCAAAACAGGAGCGAAATTCAAGTGCTTCCGTAACCAACAATGAACAACCGTATCAACTTTCATTTAGTCCCGAAAAATAAAGGATAGCAAGCGGATGGGAAGCATTTTGATGAAATCTCTTCCGTGACATGCTCGCTTGTCGAGTTGCAGGATACGTTCTGAAAAGTGTTAGCAAGGATAGTGAATTTTACTATCAGCAAGGATGTTTTGGAAGTAGGACATTCCCATTAATTACTTCTGTCATATACTCGAGAAAATTTATTAGTTTGCGTATATATTCATTAATCTTGACATCTGAATTGGGGATGAAGTCAAGTCCACAATGGGAAAGGCGAAAACAATTAGGGAATGAATGGAAGACGACCAGACAGGAGGAAGTTGATGAGCCAGAGTCCAGAGTTTGTACAGTTCATGTTTGGTATGTGTGTAAAGTTGGGCTTTTTGCTATGCATTAAACGCCGACTAAATTGCGAATGCACAGAAAACTTATCAACGGAGTCTAGGAAATGTTTGTAAGTATGTTTTAGTTCTTATGTTAGAATAAATTACACTTTTAAAGGTAATCTGCAAAATGCTATACATAGCATCTAATACATAGATTCTTAAAAAATAAATCTTAAGTGATATTTAATAGTGGTTTACTAAAAATATATTTAGAAAAGCTCCTTGCAACCTCATCGAGTAATTTTTGAATCCTAAATTACTGTGAAAATATTTCTTTTTCATTTTTCACCGATCAATGAACGTCTGTTAGACACGTGATCCAATTTCCAACCTGGAATTGATGCAAATATTCTCTTGTACGATTTTTTTTATTTTGTAACGAGCAAATGGAAATTCTGTGGAAAACTAGAAAAACCAATCGAGGAGTGCATTGATGATATGAATTACTGAGAAATATTGGAATCATACTTTTTTGTCATTGATATCTCACACCTGTTGGAAGCCAACATATTACACATTTTTTATGAAAAATTAGTATTAAAATCATTGGTTGAAAAATATAACTTTTGTAGAAAAATACAAAATTGAACTTTTTTTGAGCTGATATTATGTTATGTTATTTTTGAAAAATATAAGCTTAGAAGTCAAATGAACATTTGTCTTTTCAAACTGCTTTTAATAACTTTTTTCCAGTTTCGTCATTGTCAGTTTTGCCATTTTAAGAGATTTGTGGACTAAACATGGTTCGTATGTATCCATGTATCCATGAATTTTTCGTTCTAACATTTGTGCAAAGCTCGTCAAAATTAAACAGTGATGGTCTCGATAAGCAAAACAGCGGACTTTTGAGTTACATTTGATTTATTGAAAGATTTGGATTATTGAAGCAAATTTTGACAATGTGTAGAATAACAACCATAAATAGCTTTCTAGAGATTTTGCCATCACAAAAATCGAACCAATAGAAAATTAATTCATACATTTTAAACTATATTTCAGTTTTAAAATGTATATACTGATTCCAGTCACTCATTTTTTCGCGGGAATTCTATCAGAAAGTTGTTTTGTTGCTCCGGCTAAAAGCTAACACAGATGCATCATGTTTATTTCTTTCGGTGGTGAAAAACTAACTTTGCTGATCTGGCTCTTTCGCCCACCTCCCTCTTCACCTCCTCGCCCGTTGAAAACTTGTTCCCACCCATGTGCACCTTAAGGGAAGTGAAGAGATGGAAATCTGAAGGGGCCAGGTCAGGGGAACACGGGGGATGGTTCAAAACGTCCCTTCCAAAAGAATCCAGGAATTGCTTTGTGACGTTGGCCGTGTGAGGTCTGGCATTGTCGTGCAGCAGGCAGACTCCCTTCGTCAGCATGCTCATCCATTATTCTGAATCGCCCTTTTCAATTTTTTTAGCGTCTCACAGTATCTTGCCGCGGTGATGGTCTCCCTGTGAGCCAGATAACGTCAATCTGCGATCGTCACGGACCGCAATCTCAATTTTTTCCACAAGTTCAATCACAATTGAAGGTCTTCCGCTCCTCTGATCGTCATGCACGGAAGTACGGCCATTTTTAAACTCGCGACACCAATTGTACACACTCGTACGATTAATAGCTCTATTACCGTAAACAGTTTTCACCTCATTATAAATTTCTTCCGGAGCTTTTCCCTTCGCAACGAGGTAGCGAATGACGGCGCTAATTTCGCACTTGGTGGGAGATACGATCGATATTTTTCGAGAGAGATGTTAATGCGTCAAGAGTTTTCAACACACTAACTTCGGATTGGTCTCGTTTTGAAGGAGAAGGGTCAGGCTACGCGGCAGTGTTGCCAACATGTCGAAAAAGTATTCCCTACAGCTGTGAGAGTACCAGTACACTTACTTTCTGGACGTGCCTCGTACATACAAGACGTTGTATGCTTTTCTGATTTTCAAAGCTTGTTCGTTCTGTGTATCATGACGTAATAGTGATCGAGAAATTCCATACTGGAACTTCAAGAACACTGTTGTAAATCGGATTTTCTATATTCTCTACTTGAAGGGTATTCTTACCAAGAAAATTTATTTTGAATGTTTCAATGGAGGAATCGCTGAAGTCTCACGGGCCATAGAAAAGGACATCATGGACCACATGTGACCCACCGGTCGCCAGTTGAACAGCGCTGTAATAAAGTATAGTACTCAAAGGTATCCTGTGATTTTTACCGCAACGTACTGACAACCAAGCCGCGAGATGAAACTCTTGAAATTCACATGAATAGCTTCCCAGTAATATCTACATAAATATTATAAATATTGAAAATAAAATGATAATATAAAATGTAATATTTTAAATAATAATAACGATAAGAACTTTATGTAAGTGGAATGAGTTAATATTCATCTTCGGGACCTTCCGTCTATTGATAACGTAAGGCTTACGCAATACGCAATGAGTGGGGCTAAATTTTTACATGAAGCGATCAGAAAAAAGGCGGGCTACTAACCCTTTTTTATGTAAGCAGCTATTTTAATATCGAGGTTTGAAAGGCGAAAGGGTAAATTTTTGCAAAGTTGAGATTAAAAGATTATTGATTGCATTTTTGCCAACTGAACTAGATTTTGCCGATTGATGGCCATTTGTGGCAGTTACGTTCAAATTGTACAACATTGTATTTTTGCTATTTCGTCATTGGATAATAGTAAGACTAATAATCGGTTCTTATTTTGCAATTCATCTGGACAACCTGTAACATACAAATCAGTGCAAAATTAAAACATTGTCCCTTCTCACTAAACAATTGTGCGATGGGTTGGAAATATAGCTAACTATTTAGTTGACAAAATATCGGACAAAGTAATGAATTGTTCATATTTTTCAATCGAATTGAATGACGGTAAAAGCGGCTCATATTTTTGAGGATGGTTAGTTGATTTGTTGTAGTGGCAGCCCTCTTTTCTGAAGAGATGGCCGGAACATGCTCATTTTGGTACCCCAAGAAGATTAGAATGGCACTAGAACCTACCCACGAGACGAAAAGAACCATTTGGATTCTCTTATGAAGCTGGCTATGCACCTAATATATAAATAAGCTAATTCCTATTCTAGAAGACGGAGCCTAGAGTTTGCATTCGTCTAGCGATCAGTGCTAGGTATTGAAAGGAAAATTTTGGACTATTTCTTCCTCTTCTTCCGATCACCAGCTCACGCAGAAGTCGTTGATGGGAAGATGACACGTTCTGCGTGGTCCGGAAGCCGAAAGAATATTTTAAGACATGGATGGAGACATGGAATATACTACAGCCAACTATTTTTGACCCACCAGTACAGGTGTCGACCGATTTTTACACCTCACCCCTTTCGTTGGACCAATCATCCCTGCTTGGGATGATTGACTTGAAACTGTGATGGAAGCAGGGAATCAGAACTCAATAATGGTATTTCCATTCAAGGAGGTTTTCATAAATGCACAACCATTGTAACTGACGACTCGGTGGACTGCTAAATTGAAATGGTATTCATTGTCAGAAGTCTTCGTGGTACTATTTACCATTGTGTTCATTGTGGAAATACATTTTTAAAAATAGGGTAAATGTTGAATTTCATTTTTAAATGTTAGAGTATCAGTAGGGTAATGGCTAACCAAGCTATTTATAAATTACATTGGCCCAGACTCCCAAAGAAGGTGAACGGCGCTGCTTTAGAGTGTCTATTAGACTGAAATTAGAGATACTTGAAGTGATCTGGGTGTGCACTTCTTAATTGCCATTGAAAATATGGTCTTATTGAACATTTTTCACAAGATGTAGGAAGACTAACTAAGAATATTTGATGATTTAATTTTCCCTTGAAATTTAGACTTCAGAACTAAAACGCAAATTACTCGCTTTCAAATCTAGCTGCAAATATTTCACGGGATGGAATACTGAAAATATGAATTATCGATAATATGAATTACCAAGCTATAACCTTATTTTGAAATTCTGAAACTGAATGGTTATTGATTTTTTCATGAGGAAATTCCTTGCGTGTGATATCTTTTCCGGAAATTACTCACGTTTTCATAACATAACATATCTATTTATTGTAGTCCCTTTTCATTATGGACTAAAAGTGATATCCTAGCGAAAGCTTTTGGATCATTGCCATAAAATCTTCATTCAATATTCAAGCCTAATGCCTCTCATAAATTTTATGGACTATTATCAAAACGCCATGAAAATCTATATTTATCTTATCACGCCTTAAGAAGTGCCAACATTTTTCTTCTGAATCGTACTTATCGTAGCCAATCCAATAAACACAAATAAAATTGCTTTTAACGCCATTGAACAGAATTTTCATCTTAATTAAAGGATATTCTCGCTATTGCATGTGAATTAGCTTGAAAACTCACAAGTTACTCTCAATTAGCCCCACTTAATGGATAATGCTAATTTATAAAATTAATCATACTCTACAAAGTATAATTATTTCCTCAAGCAAACACGTTGAGCGTCATCAATCTTTCAGATATTTCTTATCGCTCTTTGCCACATTGCATTCCTTCTTGTCGGCGGCAGTAGGTGGTGGGCTTTTCAATTTCCCGTTGTTTTCTTTACCGCGCGCTACATGAAAATGTTTTTCGCGTCAGCAATAAAAAAAGAGAATTTCCCTAAAAGTCTGATACACTCGGAATGTCTTCAAAAAGCTTAAACTTTTATGGAACACTTAAATTTTCGGTCAAGTCAATTGCTTAACGTCTTCATTGAAACTGGAATGGTCGTTTTGTTGTCATGTCTATCAGACTTTGGTTTGGTGGATTGGAAAATAAAGGACCTCAACATAGAATCGGTTACGGAATAGAAGATAAGAAGGCGGTAGTAATACTATTTATGGTTGTAATGTTCGTTTTGTAACACCAAGAAGGAATGTAAACCAGCTAGCTAATCGTTGCGAATAGTGTTTAGGAAGAAAGAGGATATGCTTTTCCACGCAGTATATTTCACGAAAAATGGAAGATACTTAGAACTCAATGGTATATTTAGATTATGATATTAACCATAGATTATACTGGAAATTTAAATTTAAATATTGAATGAAAAGCAATATTAAAATATTTTGAAAAATATTAATAAAAGAAATTCTTTCAAAGATTATCACAAAGATCTTTCGCAATTGAAATCATCTAGTTCCTCTATCTTTCTGAAAAATTTCACATCTTTTTCTCTAAGAAGCTTTTGCAATTGCATCGTTTGCAAGACATCTGGTCAAAACGATAAGAAAGGATTGTTAAGAAACTGAAGAAAATGTAAAATATTGGAGAAATTCAGGAACAATGTGTGTCTATTGTTTCTAAGCACAAATCAAATCTCAAATTGTGGAAACTCCTTGATGTCTAAGTTTCTGCATAAAAAAACCTTTTTAAAACTCAGATCATAAAAGGTTTCATTTGAATCTTTACGAAAGCTTTAATGCGAATCGGACCAGATTCAACATAATGTTGCTTTTGATAGTTTGGTGTTACTTTTTGGCAGTACGCGAACTGACGGTATGTTACGTTCGCAACGCAGCACGGCCGATCGAGTAAAAAAAACATGCCCAGAATAATCCTCGAGGATTATTCAAAAGGAACCACCTTACATCGTAGAAAAACATAGTGAACCCAGCTTCCTTTAAAACGACACTAAAAAATATCTCCTCCAGGACCAACATTCGAAGTAAGTTCCAAGTGCAATCAGCACTACTGAAGTCAAAGCCAAACATGTAATCAACAGCAAATAATTCATAAAACTATAGTCTGACCTCTTAATCTAACTAAAAGGACACTAAAACTTATAAATTTGGTACTATCCCTTATACCGATTCTTATCGTCTGGGAAGTACTATGTACTGAAATTTTTAAGTACGAAGAATTACTAAATTTGATGGAGAGAGTGGTTGAAGGAAAAGGAGGTGGTTTTAGTTGGTAGAAATCCGGCATGCCGGGAGGCAGGAGCTGATGGGTATCTTTTGAAGATTTCCATCTCCAAACGTTTAAAAAAAAATTAAATATGCTCAACACACTTTAGACAAGTCACTAAAAATGTTTTTGATTATATTGGAATTGCTTGGAACTTGATTTTTTTTAAATTAAAGATTTTGGATTACACAAGATTTGTTCAGTATTGAATTTGTTTTTTATGGTTACGAATATTGAATCGTACAAATACTAGAAGTTAAACTAGAAATAGGAGCTCAAGTATTGTCACGGAAGGAGTGCTGCAGCATTAAGTTGCGGTAAGCCCTATACTTTTTAACCGTGCACCAGCCTAACCAAGTGGGTATCACACCCTGTATTATGCATGATTACCTTCATCAGTCTGGGGAATATCCTGGTCAGTGGTTCTATTCCAGATGACAAAAGATTGGCAATAATTCCCGCGGTGTTCGAGGTCCTGGCATCATCGTCGAAGCGAATTGCAATGGCGTTAAGAGCGCGATTGTGATCGTCCCCATATAATAGGATTACTTCAATTATGCTGCACAAGGAACCATAAATAAATAAATTGCTAATATCAGAATGCGAAACGAAATGGATTTCTGAGCTTCATATAAGGAATCATCGTCCGACAATAGTGCGCAGCGGAACCCTGCAAGGTGGTGGAACGCGGCTCTTTTTTGAAATTGGCGGTAACCATTGAAGACGGAAATTTTTGTGATTTAAAGCCCTTTTGATGTACTTGGTATTTTTGGAAGAGTAAGCAGAGTTCCGACGCTCTCGGAATTCGACGTGAACCAAGGAAATTTTCACTAATTGTAGACGTAATGGCAAAATATAAGTTGTAAGTGTGTTGAAGAATATCTCATCTAACTAGCCTAGTTAGGCGTATCGAGACAAAAAAACTTAAATTTTGTAAATAACTGCTTCCTTATATTAATTTGAAAAATTAACTTGTAGAGTTTGTTGGCGAAGCTCCCTGGTTTTCTTTCTTATTTAAAATCTGATGGTTGGTCGATGAAAAGTCCACGTAAACATTGTTACTCATTAATTGCTATAACATATTTTTCGACTAAGCCAGATAAAAGAGGTTTTTTTTTGTTTGCATTCATTAATATGCCCAACAAGAAAAAAACAAAGGTATACACCTTTAGTGAAAAGGGAATCCCCAACTGGTTTTGTTGCGTGTCGTCGTCGTCGTCGTCGTGACATGGAGGTGGGCATTGCAGCCCTAGCACTGCGACCTGCTGGTCGATTGTACTATCCTCATATTTTTCCTTTCTGGAGTTAATGCTTATGTCTTGAATCTTCCGGATGAGATGATGAACCTCATCAGGTCGTCCAAGGCTAAGGTATGGAACTCCTTGTCTCCTATTTGAGGCATGCCAAGGGCTCTATATCTGTGTCTGGAGAACGCGGGACAGTAGCCCACATAATGTGCCGCTGTTTCCTCGTCCTCCTCACATCTAGTGCACCATGCATCGTCCACTATTTGCAGAAGAGCTTGGTGACTTCTCAGGCGTCCGTGGCCTGTAATCACTTCTGTGAGATTTTTCAGTCTGACTCTATTTAGTTTTAGACAGTATTTTGCGACTTCAGGTCGTAGGTTTGGCAGAAAAAGCTTTGTCTGTCTGCATGTTGGTAGGTTGAGCCATCGTCTTCGATGTTCTTCCCTGAGTGTCTCATTGATCTTTTTTGAGATTAGATTTATGTTCGTTGGCAGAACAGGCTCAGGCCCAACCGGTGTGATCTCTGCTCCCTTCTTAGCCAGTTTGTCTGCCTCTTCATTACCTATAATGGCCACATGTGCTGGGACCCAGGTAACTGAGACCCTGTTTCTCTGGCTCAGCTTTTTGAGGCTGTTCTGGGCACACTCCACAATTGACGTTTTCACATTGTGGGAGCCCAGGGCCTTGATAGCGGCCTGACTGTCTGAACAGATTTTTATCTGTTTGTTTTGTATTCTTCTGTCTTGTAAGAGGTCCGCGGCTTCGGCTATGGCGTGGACTTCAGCTTGAAAGATGTTTGTTTTTGTACCCAGAGGTATCGATATTTGAGCCTCATGTGGTCCAGGGCGTATATATATTCCCGCCCCAGCCCCGACGCTCATTACTGATCCGTCTGTGTACACTATGATATCAGCGGGCCTGTGAGAAAGGTGACCGAACTTAGTCCAATCATTCCTATCAGTCAAACTCGTTGTGAAATTTTTTCCAAAGAAGAGCCTTGGGATTATGTAGTCGTTGGGCAGATCAAGGAGTGAGTCCACTTTTAAACTCTTTAAAAGTTTGAGGTGTCCCTCAGTCCAGCCACCGTCTTTCACCATCCCGGTTCTCCTTAGGCGTGCCATCGTCTTTGCGGCATGTTGCTTCACTGATAAGTCCAGTGGCAGCATGTCCATGATCACGTTGAGTGCTTCCGTGGGAGTGGTTCGCACCGCTCCAGTAGCACTCACTAGTGCTAGTCGCTGCACCGAGCCTAGCTGACTTTTTGTAGTATCTAGGTCTGACCGTTTCCACCACACTATGCTTCCATAGTGTATGACCGGTCTTATGCAGGCTTTGTATAGCCATATCACATTTCGAGGTGAGAGTCCCCAGGTTTTACCCATGGAGCCTCTACATGCCCAGAAAATGTTTTTGGCTTTTCTTGTTTTTTCATCAACATGCTCTTTCCAGGTAAGTTTCGTGTCTAGGGTTACGCCCAGGTACTTGACTTTTTTTGAGAGTTGGAGCTCCACGCCATCTAAAGTAGGTAGCGTGTATGCATCCCACACTCGCTTCCTGGTGAACATGGTGAGTTCTGTCTTGGCTGGGTTTACCGCCAGCCCGTTTCTTCTACACCATTGGTGCGTGATTTTAAGTCCTTCTTTCATCCTGTCACACACTGTGCCGGCAAACTTGCCTTTGCATAATATGACAAGGTCATCGGCATAGCCGATGGCAAGAAAGCCTTGTTGGTTAAGTTCTGTCACTAATGAGTTCATTTGTAAACACCACAGGAGAGGGGAAGTACGCCTCCTTGTGGGCACCCTTTTGTTGGGGCTACTGTTATACTGGTGTCCCCCAGTGACGCTGTTATTTTTCGTTCAGCGAGGAGAGCGGTCAGCCAGCCCGTTATCGTGCCGCTTATCCCATGTCTCTCTGCTGCAGATGTCATTCCACCAAATGGGGAGTTGTCAAAGGCACCTTCTATGTCTAGGAAAGCTCCCAAAGAGAAGAGTCCGTCGTTAAGGCCCCGCTCGATCCCGTGAACGAGCTCATGCAGAGCCGTCTCCGTAGACTTTCCCTTTCTATAGGCATGCTGACCCGGATGCAAGGGCCTCTCTATTAGTGCTGTGTTTTTCACGTGGACGTCCACCAGTCGTTCCAGTGTTTTCAGCACGAAAGATGTGAGGCTTATGGGTCGATAGCTTTTCGCTATCTGGTAAGTGGTTCTCCCAATCTTTGGTATGAATACCACCCTTACCCTCCTCCATAATTCTGGTATATATTTTAGGGCCAAACTGGCCCTGTATATATTGCACAGATGGTTGGTGATGAAAGCCATTCCTTCCTTCAGCAGGATGGGATAAATTCCATCCTCGCCAGGTGCTTTGTAGCTGTCGAAAGTTCCAATTGCCCATTGGAGCCTCTCTACAGTCACCACCTCGGCGGCTTGATTCCAATCCATTTGAGACGGTACGTTCGGATGAACGGTGTTTCCTCCGGAGGGAGTTATGCTACCGGGGAAGTGCGTTTTAAGCAAGAGGTTTAACGTCTCTTCACTTGTGGTGGTGAACTTCCCGTTTTCGTCCTTAAGGAGCCCGGGGTTATTGCTCGGTCCCCTTGTGAGGATCTTCTTAACTCTGGCGGTCTCCCGGCATGAGTTTATTTCTTCACAGAATTTCTTCCATGAGTTCCTTTTCGCCTCCGCAAGAGCCTTGTGATAGTCTCTTTTGGATTGCTTGTACGCCTCCCAGGTGATTTCACTTCGAGCTTTACAGGCCCGGTTGAACGCCTTATTAGCGTTTTTCTTAAGCCTGGCTAGTCTTGGTGTCCACCATGGGGTGTTTCCCAGTGTAGTCCTTTTTAGTGGGTAGTGGGCCTCAAAAGAGGCCCTCAATACCTCGACTAAGTTCCCGACAGCTTCTTCGAGCTGCTTTGTTGCGTGTACTCTCCTAATAAGATTGAGACTATTTTCTTATCCATATATATATTTTTGGAAAGTTAGCTGCTAACCAGGGCAGGACTAAATATAATTGTGCAGGGGTCAATTCTATTAAATGCATTCAATGTTTTTTGGAGAGTGATTCCATGCTTAACTACGTTGCACGTTTCGTAAAAGGCTGATGACCATTTTTTTTCAACTAAGAGTTCTTTCGAAGTTTCAGTTCAAAATTAATTCCTGGATACTTAATCAAACTATAAACACACTAAACCATGAGTTATCATTTTGCATTGGAGATTTCTTCATATAAATATCGCAATATCAAATCGAAACAATAAAAACAAATATACACTTTCCTCTTTTCCAATTCAGAGCAAATCTGCCACCACTCTCACTTTCTCAACATTGTCGCCAATTTATTCCAAAATAACTTTTCATTTCAGATCGGTGTATGTGTATGTGACAATCGGCAAACATACAAAAACAAAAACAAAATAGGAAAGTTACGGAAAACTTCATCCGACGTTGTTGCCCATTTTCACAGCTGGAAAGAAAGCCCAATTCATTACTGCCAAAAGAAAACTGAACGGAAAAGTAGAACCGAAAGGCAAACAAAATGATTCACTGAGAGTTGTTATGTTTTTGATTATCCAAATTAATTTAACGCTGCTTGAGAAAGATTGGAACGTTTTCTATAGATTAGCAGGAGTGTGGTCTAAGCGAGTATCGATTTCCTTGTGGAAAAATATGCGACGTTACTTGACCTCATTCAGAATTAAAGAGGCGACCTTTTTTTAAACGTTAAACGGATGGTTGTAGGTATGTGTTTTTTTAATGGAGAGTATACGTGTCTATAATCCATAAGGACAAGTGTTTTTCAAATATTGTTAAAAGATTTTCATCGCTGATAGTGAGACAAAAGCTTGGGAAAATTTTGAATGTAAAACATAAACGGTCTACAAAATTTAATTCTTTCGAAAACATTATTTTAGTAGCTCATTCACACTGCCTTAAAAATACGTATTTATGATTAACGCATTTTGAAATACATGGCATCGTTTAAATTTCACTGAGATGTTGTCGTTGTAGTTTTGTCGGATAAACATGATCAACAGTTGCGGTTTCAAGATAATGGATGCCCTAATATTTTTGAAAGCCGAAATAAGATAATGTCATTGTTTCTCTTGAAAACCAAAGAAAAGGTCGAAAAAATTATAGTTGAAGCAGTTCTTTGCATTCTCGCCTGTGTGAATTCGATTTATTTTTCCTGCAGTAAACAATCTCTTGTCAGGAGCACGGCATTTTCTAGACATATTGTGTCAAGGGTGGTGAATATGAAAATATCAACAAGCGACATTTATCGCATATTGCAACTTTGATTACAACCGTGTTGTGATTCATGATTTTGTGCAAATTACGTTGTCGAGGTAATTTGGATATGTATGGAACAATATGTAGTTTTGAACCCAATAATGGTCAAAATCATGAATGGAGCCAAAACAAACTTCATTGGTTTAGCAGTGGTAGCTTAAATAGGCTATAAGTGAAATTTTAATACAGAACCACAATAAGCACCTCGTGTTCTGGTCTAGCGGAAATGAAGCCAATCAAATATTTAGAAAGACCATGGTAAAGTATTCAGCGATTTGCTTTAAGATATATGAGCCCAAGAAGAAGAGACAATATGTCTGACAAAAAGATATTGGGTCAACTATTTTAGATGCACACTGAAGAATCGTCTGAAGAAGTTCAAAGACCATTTACATTGCCACAAAAACACTTGATTATGATTTAGGCACCTCAGAATATTTCAAAGCATTTACGTTGCATAGAAATGCTTTTGTTTACTTAACAGATGTGTTCTTAAAATGTTATTAATTAAAACTGGCTTCATAAAATATAAGAAATTTTTTTATTAAAAAGTTGTAATGTATTCAAACAAACTTTTGTTGCAATCAATACGTTTTAATTGCATTACATAGGTAGTTCAAAAGTATAGTATAGTCACATATATTGCTATACGTAACATTGATTGCAAACATGTTTTTGTCATGATTTTGTTCAAATAATCTTTCCAAGATGTTTTTGAAACGTTTGGATACTCATATGGGTTGGTTCTCGAGAATTCTCAAAACCACAAACAGTGTGAAAAATATTTGTTACTATGCCGCAACAAATAGTTTATTAAATTTCTTATAATATGTATATAAATCTAATGACCTCATGCTTATACTAAGTGTTTATACCAAATATCGTAAATTCCAAAATGCGAAAAATATTCAGTATAAGAAAGATTCATAAAAATTATTAAAATCGACGAAATTATCGTCAAATACTTACACTCCGCGACAAAAAGATACGACACCCCTGAAATTTTTCTGATTCTCTGAACTAATGAGCCATGTTATAAAATTCGTTTACCTGTTGAAAAGGACCTTTACTAAGAAATCTATATCAGTGCTCCTTTCACCAATCGATTCATTTTTCCAAGAATTTTTCTACATTAATTGAAAAACTGGTGCGACAAAAACATACGACAGGGCAAGAAATTTTAAATTAAACCAAGGATGTGTGAAAAAGAAATAGAAAGTATTTATTTAATTAATAATGTGTGTTTTTTCCCTTGTTTTTTTATTACTTCTAACATGCGGCTAGGTAAAGATTTATATAGACTTTTCATATATTTTCGAGGAAGTAACGCCCAAGCAGTTGTAATTGCTTTTTCCAACTCTACTACTGTTTCATACTGCTTGTTACCTCGATATACTTCCCGTGCTAATTGTCCCCAAACATTTTCAATGATGTTGAGGTCTGGTGATCTTGCCGGCCATTCGAGGACGCTTATTTTTTTGGCGACGAAAAAATCTTCTACTGCACGTGCTGTGTGTACTGCTGCATTATCTTGTTGGAAAATATAATTTCTTCCAGAAAATCTCTCCGCATTCGGTATTTCTTCCTCCAATAATTTAATGTATTCTTTGCTGTTCATTTTCCCCTTTATAAACCGTATATTCGTTTTTCCGTTGTAGCTAATAGCAGCCCAAATCATTACTCCACCACCTCCCATTTGTCTTCGTTTATTATGAAGTTCCTCTTTCCGTAAATCGTGGAAATAATAACTCCATCCATCTGGCCCATCCAATGTAAATCTCTTTTCATCAGAAAAAAGCACTTGTCTCCACCGCTTTTTCCATCTAAGGTGTCCTTGTGCAAACTTCATTCTGTTCGCTATGTGTTGTTTGGTAAGCGGAGGTTTTCTTTTTAGTTTTTTCCGCTTAAGATGCTGTGCGTTTTGTATTACGCGTTGCACGTTTCGTATATTTGTCTGCACACCCGCCTTTTCTGCTATTTGTCTCGCAGTTCCAGTTGAATTTGACGCGACTCTTAAAATTGCACGTGAATCCCGATCATTAATGGCTCGAGGCCTTCCAGAACTTTTCTTCTTTCCATAATTTTCGGGGTCTTGAAGTAAAGTTGCGATAGCAGTCCTACTTCTATTTAATGTTTTTGCTATATTAGCAATACTCATATTATCACTTCTTAATTTTATAATAGTTTGTATTTCACTGCAAGTAAATTTTTTACCGCGACCCATTTTAATCAAATATTTAGCACAGAAAGAATTATTAATGCTCAAAACACTGCAAAAAGATGTAATTCACAGAATAAATACTGAACACACTTGTAAACCTGTTGAATATTTGACCACCAGATATTGAATGCACCAGCTACCTCCCCTGTCGTATCTTTTTGTCGCACCAGTTTTTCAATTAATGTAGAAAAATTCTTGGAAAAATGAATCGATTGGTGAAAGGAGCACTGATATAGATTTCTTAGTAAAGGTCCGAAACGAATTTTACAACATGGCTCATTAGTTCAGAGAATCGGAAGAATTTCAGGGGTGTCGTATCTTTTTGTCGCGGAGTGTACATACTGTTGATAAAACCCTTTTAAATGTTGAAGGCAATATGTTTTATATGAATTTCTGCGTTTTTAATTCATTAAATATGTTGCAAGAATATTATATGGGCCATTTGCAGGCAACAAATATTTATCTGCATATTATTTTCAGACAATACGTTAACATGTAGCTATATTTTCTACATACATTTACAATTGCGGTATTAACAGCGTAGAAGCCTTCCGAAAAATCATCCTAAACACAATTTTATAATGTACTAATAACGCTTGGAATAATTCAATTTTTATTTCTACTGCTACACGGCATATCATATCCATGAATTCTTAATGTCTCGTTAAAATCACTTCCCAATGAGCTTTCGCGCTCCTGCTCCACTTAAATGTGTTAGGCCTGAGCCAAAATTGAAATCGTTTTCAAAATGCAATTTAACAAATCATGACCGCATTAGTGCTGATACAAGCCAAACATTCCATCCAGCCAAACTTGCATTAACGCTTGGCCTCCCAAACTCCCAAAGGATCAGCTTGACGCATTAATCCTTCAGTGACCTCGAAACCTCTCAAACTTTATCGCCATTTTATGTATGCGAATTCTGGCACATAGTCCTTAAGGGTCTCTGACGGTAACAGGCTATCACCATACATTTATCTGGTGAAGGATAAAATCTTTATGGGTTGATATACAACGAACCATGTTTTTTTATGATTGTAATATATTATTAATGTGAACATCACACTTCAGTATTTGTAAATATGTATATATTTGGCATAGAGTGAATAATTTATTTTTGTCAATACTTTTGATGATTACCATCACCATCCTTGAATTGTTTGTTGCAATCGGACGAACATGAATGCGTGGAAGCAATATAGCGCGTATTTCGCATACGTGGACATAAAATGCAGAATAGAAGAAACTTTTCTTTCAGTTGATGGAAATTTCGTCCAGACAGGCGGTCAGACGACAAATTGCAATAAGTCTTTTTGATATACCATATGTTAAAAGACACTCATGGATAGGGTAAGTGAGCAAAATGTATGTTTCTACTTCAGGGATAAATTTGACCTTATCGTGAGTAAAGCTGATTTGAAGAACATTTTGATTTCATCAGTTCTACACTAAAATTTTTGCTGGTAATAATGTTTGAACGCTTCCTGATTCGTCAATCAAAACAGTTTCAATTTCGAATTCAATCGAGAATATGAAATAAATCGTCCCATTTTATGTAAACAATTCATGTTATTAATTCATCAAGTTTTCCCACAATCAAGGCACTTTCACTTCTACAACCTTGCCCACTATTACAGAAATTGGTAACTTCCGAAAGGGAGATCTAAAAACAGGAAGGACTTTAATCAATTTCCGTAGGTGACATCAAATTAAATTATGAGTGCTGCAAAATATTGGGATACTTTTCTAATAACCAACTTGCATCAAGCATTGGCATTTGTCCAAAGTATGATTGGAGTTTCCGGGAAACATAAATTAGTTTTCGTCATTGTTTCCTTCCATGCTCCAAGCATTATTGAAATTTTTACTGAAAACACAGCCAATTTCCTTTTACACGATTTTCAAGTAAGTTTCAAAGTGGTTTTGATACTAACGTCTTCAAAATGCAGCTCGAAAACTAAAATGGAAATGGTAAAATGGCAAAATTTGACCTTTAAATAATTTTAGTAAATACTTGAATTTTGAATTTAAGCTTACATTGATCTTAAGTTGCAGATATTTTTAAATATGAACATATATCCACATCAAGAGTGAGACAACTGCTTCCGGACATAACGGCTTTATCATTTAGCTGTATAGTACACACATTCCCTAGACACAATTCCCTTACCCAAATGGAGCTATTTAATATTTGAGAGGACATAGCGCTTAAAATCGTTACGATGTTTTCATCAAAACATATCCTTTTTTTAGCACAAGTGTGACATACTTTTCCGGTGAAAATTTTGTTCGCGACAAACAGAAGTCTGAACGTTAATTTCAAAAGGGAAAAGCAATGGCATTCAATGAAGATATAAATTGATTTCGAGCTGAACTGACTAATGGGGGTTGAAATAAGTTCGTCAAGAGTTTTGCGGTACGATGAGTAGTTTTTGGAGGATTCAAGAGTATTCATTTAAACGCATCTATTAAAAGGAGTAGAGTAGAGTATCCGTTAAAGAATTCAAGAACTATTTACTAGCCAGTTTTGAGAGCCGTCGTGCATAATTTCCCTACATTATTTTACAAGCCGTGTCATACCGATTATAGCCCATTCCACATTCTCTGCTCAAGAACCAGTATTTTGTGTGACTCGCGGCGTCACATAACAACCCGTTTCATACACTCTAATCACGTGGTGCATGCCGTAACAATCAGTTCCACACCATCTATGGAAATGAGTATCAAAACAAATACGCATTAAATTTGAATGTGAATCAACCAATGCCAAAGAAAAGCTTCGCAAAAAAAATATTCTAGTGTAGCGGTGAGATTTGAATCGTAGCTACCATGAATGGTATGTAGGCGCTCGTTTTTAACATGACCATACGCTAGTGATACGACCCCAAAAACATTTTCAACGATAAATGCATTCTGTAATTTATCTGAAATCCAATATAAGTACAAAAGAATATTTTATAATGCCTAGTAAAAAAATCTATATTTTCATTTTTTTAATAATATTGCTGCGGCCTGCGACCCTGGACGCAGCATGGCAAATTTAGCGAAGGATATGTGCGTTGCGCGGTCAACAATCGGTTTGGCAGTGCATGAGGACCTTGGCTACAAATCCTTTGTCTTGAGGCAACGCCAATTGCTGACAGAAAAAATAAGTCTGACCGAAAACTGAAATCTCAGGCATTGTTGAATGACTTGAGACACGATAGTGCTGGACTTCTGAGACTCTTTTCGGACGAAAAGAATTTTATCCAGGACAGAAAAGTGAATCGTCAAAATGACAGATGGCTTCGTCAAGATCCTTCAGAAGTTCCTATCGTCGTGCATACCGAATTCCCAGCATCAGTCATGGTTCTGGGAGTCATAAGTAGCGTAGGGGATGTTATGCCGCCGCATTTCTTCGAAGAAGGCCCCAAAATCAACACCGACGTTTACATTAACGTTCTGGAGACTGTTGCGAAGCCTTGGATGGACAAAGTGGCTGCTGGAAGAGATTACGTGTATCAGCAAGACTCAGCGTCCGCTCACAAAGCAAGGAAAACTCAAGCGTGGTTCCACAGCAATGTGCCCTACCAATGGTCACCCGATGTATCGCCACCGTCTAGCCCAGATTGCAACACTCTTGATTATTACTCGAAGAGAAGGTCATTGCAAAACTCCACAACACCAAAGACGTACTACGAGGGCGTATTACGGAGGTAATGACCAACATTGGCAAGGAGGAGATAAAACGTGCGTGTAGCCGATTCCGAGGCAGACTTGAACGAATTGTAGAAATAATTTTGTTTCTGAACATGTCTCTCACAATTGTACCAAGTTGTGTTCAAAATAAATCATTATTTTCTGAGCTATAAGGGTTTCGGTACTTGCATTCCATTTTCCGGATTTACCTCGGCAACCCTGTATATACAAAATATTAAAAGTTTCGATAAAGGATAGCTCTATGATACAGTCTTGGCGAAACAGAAGTGCTAGGGTGGGAAGCAGGGATTATTTTTTTACTCAATTACACATGCCAGGGTTAGCAGATAACCCATAATCCTAGCTTTTTTACACTTTCTATAAAAGTAATATGAATAGAGTTCGGCAATCGAAAATTTTTTAATCATAAAAATAAGAAGATAGTTTTCTAGTTTAGTTTCCTAAGAATTTACAACATTTATTGGTGTGTACAATTTTTTTTGTTTGCGATAGTAACCTACGAAAAATCCTTCGCCGTTCTAAACTATTCTGACGATATAATATTTTTTCGAAATTTTCATAATATATTTGCAAAAATATTTTGCCATTGAATTTTTGTTTAAATGTTTATGCTTAACAATTGCTTACTTTGAAAAAAACATTACTACCAAAAATGCCATCTTGAAAACTCATGGAACTGTTTCAGTCCATTTTCGCAATTTTTCTGATTTTAGTTGACACAAAAAAATATGTCTTATGAAAGAATAGAATTGGTTTAACGATAAAATGGTTTTTATTTATTTGAAGATGACACTTACACGGGATGATATATCTGCTGCTTTCGCTCGTAATATGGAAAATAAAAATTTGTCTTAAAATCAGACGCAACGCTAGCTATACGAAAGTTGAACATTATATTGAAAATGCAATAGTTGAAACTCTCTGGAAAACAACAGTAGTATCTTAACTTTCAAACTGAAAAAATGCGACAAATTACACTTAAAATATATTTTAAAAACGACGCAATTTTGTTAAAAACGTTTGATGAAATTTTTTCAGAGAAATTTGATGAAAAAATGTCGAAATTTTCACGTAGAAAATCAAGTTTTCATTTCAAGAAACTGACAAAAAGAAAGAGAAGAAATATCATGACGAAATTTTGCAAAATTTTGACTGAATTTGCCAAGAATTTAAGGAACAGAACTGTGAAAAATGATATGATAGGAAACTCCGTGAAATAATTCCTGTTTTTTAAAGAGACCTACAAAAAAGGAAGGAAGTAGCATCTTGAAGTTTCTCAAGTTTCGATTGAAATTGCCAAGGAGCCAAGGAAAAGAAATGTTCAAACATAATATGCTAAGAAACACATAATTTCAATCGAACGTTTATCCGAAATTTTCTTAATAATTCACACCAAACTACACGAGACTTTCAGTCCTTTTTTGTGACGAGTAAATCTATGAAGTATTTTAGGTTTAAACTGTATCATAATATACAATCCCAGTCTTTTTTAATCAACAAAAAATATAATTTCATATTACTTTACTTTGTTTGCATCATATTACTTTATTTTGTTTGTAAGGATTGTATGTATTTTAAAAATATTATTGATTTCTAGGGGTAAACAGAAAACTTAGTGTTGACCCCAATTAAAGCTATACATATTTCCTTTAACTTGCATACTCATTTTTGGATTGGAGCTGCTGGATTCATCATCCCCACCGTCCTACAGATCCCAACTCATTATAGCACCATCATCATTGACATTTAATTTTCTCATCCCCATGAAAACCATCTCGCCTGGCCTTGCTAAAAAGCACCACCAAATTACAGAGAATTAGTAGCGCATTAAATTGAAAATGCCACCAAAGGAAATCCTGCCTATGTACTTTCTATTAATTTATGGCTTGAAGAAAATAACAATCCAAAGGCTCTGATCGGAAACATTCCGACACACATTACTTTGAAATATGAGCCTTGAAAAGGATGTGAAATACAATTCAGATGGAGGCAGTAGCAGTAGCGAAGAAAATGATGGCATTAACAGTAGCCACACAAAATGGCAAAGCAGTTCATTCAGCTGGATATTAATTTATTGAATGGTGGACTAACGTTCTACCCTATTGAAGGATGATGCACGCTTTTGTTGATGACAGGCTTGGAATTGATAAAAATCTGGGTGGACATCTATAATCTGAAATATAGTTGCTAGTATTGGGACTGAGCAGATATGATAACTGTATTATCCTTTTTGGAAAGTGTATTTTGTATTGAGGTGACTGTCAGCCATTAGTAAAAATTTAGGTGGACAATTTTAAATAGATCTTTTGACATGTCACTGCTCTTAAAACATATTATTCCGCCTTTTAACCATGTTGTTTTGAATTTGAATGTAGGTGTTAGGTCTGAAATTGATTGATTGATTTGCTCGAAAGACAAATAAAAAAACCTCCCAAAACAATTTCTCGTATTTGATGCAATCTCAATTCATTCCAAACCAAAAACATACTTTCCAAATTCCGTTTAATACAATTCTCACATATTTTTCCACCTCAAACTTATGCTCAATAAATTTTTCAAATCTCTTAAAGCACTCGAAACCCATCGTAAACGTTTGCCATTACTATGAAGCTTAAAATGGCAGGTGCTGTTCCTTCTTGTTTTGATTAAATCTCAAGGATACCATCCGAATCCTGAATTTTTCCAATGATATCGCTACCACCTCTTGTTTAGCTCTGATAAATTTGCAGAAAACACAAATTTCACGAAAAGATAACCGAAAAAACACTGCTGTTTTTTGTCTTCGACAAAACATCAAGATTAAGGTTCAACGAGCCTAATCGCCACTAACCACTCCTTTTGTAAGGACGACGAAAAATTCTCGGGAAGCGTTATCGTAACTTAGGAACTCGTTGAAAATTTAAATTTTATGAATTTTATGGAAAAATTAAATGAAAGCACGCGATACTTTATTGTTTTCCATTGTGAAATTGGGCAGAAAGTGAGAGTAGAAAATAAAGGTTGGTTGGCTGATTGGATAGATACACTTTGAGATAGGATACTTTATCGAATGGTGGGTCATCAAAAAAAGGATCTTTAATGGAATTTGTGTCAGCTATTTGATGAAGTGAACGTCGGACACTGATGAGCCATGAGGATTATTCTTAACGTATTTCTTGAAAATTACTCGGGCCGTTCATATAGATAATCAATCAATTTGAATTGAAATCAAGAAAGTAAAATCGATTGGGTTCATAGATGCTCTGGCGCAAGGATAACAGCAGGAAAAGTTTAATTCATCTTGGGTTAGCTCTGATGAATAAACAAAAACGCAATGGAATGGTTGATGGGCGTTTTGAAAGTAAAGCTGTCTAATAACTTCTTCAGTCAAGGAAGACAATTGAAATGTTTTTAGAATGGGAATATTATCTTCAGTTCAAATATTAAATCGTATACAGCGTCGATTATTTTGCGCAAGAAATGATTTGAAACGCACGTAAAACAAAATCAACTTTACTGAATAGCTAAGAAATTCTTTAAAAAATTTTTGAAATAGAAAGCAATTGTTAAACTGTAAACATTTTTAACAACTATAAGTCTAGTTGAGCATTTTATGGAAAGAAAATTAGAAACAAATCGAGGCATCTTTTTTTCAGAATATTCCAATATTTTTATAAGCATTTAAAAAATTTGACTGATTTTGCAATCATCTAGTTTAAGTAGGAGTATTAATTGAATTCCAAGCCAAGGAGTACAAGCTAAGCAAAAATTTGAGATAGGAAATTGTGTTCGTACTTCTTTATGAGTTGCGCTCAAAAACTACTTAATAGAAAAAGCTTCATAGCTTATTACAAATAACTCTCTATATTCCATTCATGAATGTCAAACAGATGGTATCAAAAATTCAAAAAAGGTAGGTTTGGCTACAAGGGTGCTGAATGATACGGTTTCCACTTCACTTAGGCCGTTTTTGGTACATTGTGCCCTTCTTATTTCTTATCTTGATTTCTCAAGAAAACCCAGGATTTGGTTTATTCTAATAGTAAGTAGCTCACTCAGTTCCGCGAAAAAGAATGCCTCTAAATGGTAATGCCTCGAAGCAAATAGCAGCACTGAAGGTGTTCTACTAAATACGTCTCCTCTTGGTCACCGCAGTTCCGACGTAGATCTTTAGCTGGGAGCCCAATTCTCCTTGAGTGTTCACCGAAAGCCACATAAACCCACAGTCAACGCATAAGATTTCTCGTTGAAGCTCAAAAATGATAACATGATGTGAAATTGCAAGGATTGAGGAGCTTTTTATGAAATTAATTTCAAAAAATTACGTTGGCAGTAACATCAATTTCAACTAAAGGATAGTTTTATATTGAATTTCTCTGGCGACGATATGTTATTAAAACAACATGTCAAACAACAAAATTTAAAACCAATAGCTGGACAACTGCTCAAAAATGTAACACGTTTGAGCAATACGCACTAAACTATTCGCTATGTTTTTTATTGACAAAACCATCCACCTAAAAGTGAGCTTGATCACGAATTGAATGAAGTTCACGACACATTGTTCGAATTGTGCAAAAAATTTGATTACAATTCACGACTATATGTGAGCTCTGCGATGGCTTGTCAAGCAATACGGAAAACAAATATCATGGTACTTTGACAGGTCACAAATAAACATGGCGGCTGTGAATATCCAAAGCTGTAGCAGGCGAGGTGTAAAAAGCATTTTAAGATACTTTGAAAATATAAAATTTGATTGCTATGCTGCTGTCTTTTTTAATTGAATATATCTGTATATCGATTTCATTTATGTTATAGTTTATTGGAAATAAATATTAACTAAATTTAAGAGAATGTATAATTCCGTACATATCTCACCATTACGCAAGCCAAAAGTTTCTTAACGAATAATATATGATGACACTGTTAAATCGTTTTTCTTTGTGAGAAGGCTTACGATTAGTCTAAGTAAAACTATTATATATGAAAAACAAAATTGTTTACGATAATGACAAATTGAAAAATTTCAGATACAATGATTTTAGCTGGTGAGATGTGTATCGCAACTGTGTATGTGTATGCAATCGCTTTTGCTTTTAGTATGTTATGAATATTATTCATCGGTTTTTTTAAAGACAAATCTTCATTATTGTGTGTAACTTGTTTTCGTTCATAGATACATCAACTGTTATTTCTAAATCACTAGTAAAATTTTTAGGCATGAACTACTATCTTATTAATAATAATTATTAATTAGTTTGACTATTACTATTCTCAAGTGTCGCTACAAACCGTTATTTTAAGAAACTCCCAAATGAGTCACGCTTCCTTCTAATCACAACTCGATTAACTGCACACACTCAAAAGATTCGTCGTGCAGACAAAGAACACTTTATTCACGTCAACCTAAGGGACTTGGAGACCCGAAGAAGCATCAACCAACCAACCAAACAGCTATCTACCATCCAACCAGGCTTCGGTGGTAGCAGCCAAATAATGACTTTGTGAAGAAAACCACCACTAGAAAAGTGATAAGTTTGTTCTCGTGGGGATGGAACATCTTGTGAAGAGCTTGAAAACACTTTATTATCCTTGTTGATGATGGTGTGGCGGCCAAATGCAGACAATATACGATGATAACATGAGATGCTTCATAAAATGGCCTGTAACAGTGATTCGAAACCAATTTGAATGGAAATTCACGTAGAACATAACCGTTTACCAGATTTTCAGTAAGTAGTGTAAGCTGCAATTTGATCCTTTGTGGTAAATTATACGAATTTCATGTTTTCCGAGTGAAATGTTTTGAAAGTCACTTAATATTGAAAATCATAGTGAGGTGCATTTTATTGTTGGCTTCCGTTTCATCGCAAGATTGGAGCTTTTTAAAGTATAGAATATTTTTCAATAGATATAGTAAGAAACACGAAAAATTAAACGTTGAGTGCAAGATTTTTTCTAATCCGCCGTAGATTTTGATTGATGATTGATGATGCATTGAAAAATTTAAACTAAAATCATAGATTGCCAGCAAAATTTATAGATATTACTGGTTAAAGTTCATTAACTTTTCTAGATTGCCAACCACTGATCGTACGTCAATTTTCTATTCCATCACTCACCACTGAAATCTATCTGCTTCTCCAAATACTTGAGCCAAGCCATCAATAATGCACTAAGAAAGGAATCCATAATAGTGATAGTGACATATCTAAGCACCAGGAAGGTGGATGAACGCTGAAGCAGTCAATTCCGAAATAATCCTAGCCCAAATTCAATATATGTACGTAACCGCAACATGTGTATGCCGGACGGAAATTAAAAATAAATACGACAACATTCTATCGAATCCTTTCACCCCGGGACTGTAACGATTTGATTTGTTATCTGATCCCGAGCCACATCCTTTTTTGCTTGCTTCCAATAATTCACTGTGGGACTTGACGTTCACAAGACGGGAATCTAAGGAACAAGCCTAGCTTTCCCGTTGTGTTGATGTTTGTTCAACTGGCTCTTAGCCCATCTCCGGGTCTATAAGCTTTTATCGCTATCCCGGAAAGATGATATCTCACTCAAAATACATTCATTGCTTCAGTCGCACTAGTTTCCACTAACAGTCCGAGATAATATCGCAGGATGTTAAATGGCAAGAAAAAAAGTCCTAATGTAAAATGCATTTATAGTTCTCATGATTGTATAGTATGTGGCGAAGAGGATGCCAGCTTTTTTTTCCTGGATGGTTTGCCGTTATTGGGAGCAGAGTGAATAAAATGGATTCAAGAAACTCGGGAACGCAAAGTTCTTGCAATCGATTGGGCTGTAACTCGAGATATAAAATTCAGTATAATGTCCGACAGTTTTACTTTATTTTTATTGTTTGCAAGGCATTGCCTCTTTGTCTTCAGGGAATTGTTATTTTCGCACGACATTGAAATTCATAAAAGGCGAAAAATTCAATTGAAGGCTATTTTTGGGTACGAAAAGTTTACTAGGAAGTTGAAAGGATATTTCCGGCAAATGCACATTGTTTTTTATATGCCGATAGCTAACAAAAAAGACAATAAACTAGTTTAGTTGCTATTTTCCATGAATTCTTTAAAAATAAAACATGATAGTCCTTTTGATTTCATCTTTGAATAGAGTATAATAAAAGCAAATGTAAACGCAAACCGTTCCTCTCAAAAAAATGAAAGGAAAGAATACAAATTTTTTAAATCTCCTTAAATTAAATAATAATTAATAAAATTCTTTGAAATTGTTCTACTATCTAAATAAAGTAAAAATCTTTTAGACACAGAATAGTCACACATAAATTCGGTGTTTCGATAAAATCCACGTTGAAAATAACCCGAAATAGTCTTCACATAAATGCTTTTCTATAGGCAACATCGAATCTCTTGAAATCTGAACCTTTGGAAATCTATAATCACTACGCGAAATGGTATGCTATCAAAAGATATGAAGGCGATCTTTTTAAAAATGAATTCATAACAAAATCTATGAAAGAATATCCAAAGGAGGGTGTCACATTTATTCGTTTATGCTAAAAATGGTCAGAACTAGAACGAAGGTTTAGCAACAAAGTTGTGTTGAAATATCCATTAATATCCTGTTAATTTGATTTTTCCGGCAGGAAAATAAGAAAACGGGAAAAACTGCTAACTTTATTTCAATGTTTTTTTGATTTTTGGAAAGCCTGCAATTTAATTTTGTCGGATTATTGTTTGTGATAAGATTTATAGATACAATAACAGGTAATAAACCTCACAAAAACGATTACTGTCTTAAGAAAGATTCGACAATAGAATATTACCATAACTATTGCCTGTAAGTCTGTATCAAAATAGTTAATTTTTTTGTTAAAATAATGGAGTATAAAATTAATGTAGAAATTGTCTGTTATTTGCATTCATAAGATAAATATATTTTTGAAAAAGTATTATCAAAAATAAGACGCCTAAGGATGTTTTATTTTTTTTTTTCATTCAATTTTCAAGAGAAAAGCTATCCACCTATTAGGACAATCTCCACTCCAACCCTTACCGTGTGTCCTTATGCCCCTTTTAATGTGGTATTATCTCTTTTTACTAGGTTGAAGATGCTTTGAATGCATTCACAGATCAGCATTGACCCATATGTACAGGTGTTCAGAGTCTGTTGCCTGGATATAGGATTGTCTATAGCATGTACTCGCTGAAATCCTTATCCAATACTTGGCTTGAAATAAAGATTTAGGGCTTACGTTTTCGTTTAAAATAATGTTGTCCAAGGATAGTGTTCGATCATTTAAATCCTGGTATAGAATATGCTGCCATTTTGAACCCATCAGTAAACTGAGAATTCTTCTTCCAGCTCAGGATAAAGTGTTTGATTATTTCGTATTTTGATTTTAAGTTCGGTATGTTATGATATTTAGAAATTACTTGGAAGACAGCTTCATCTAGAACTCAGTTTTGAGTATTTGTTTTTCAATTATTCAAACGTACCATTCATAGTCAATTTGTTTGGACAATCTTCAGCTTCTGAATCAAATATGAAAGATATTTGATGCATTTAACTTCAAATAAAACTACATGAACATTTTTTAACAAAAAGGATTGAAACATAGTTCTCAAAGATTTCCAGGCTCTTGAAAGATGAACTCTGTGAAGGAATAAATAAGCCATAAATATTTTAGATAGAGTTTAAGTTTTCAAAGTTCTCCGAATTTTTTTGTTGTTTATAAAATATTTATTGTTCAACGATTTTATGGTTTCATTTTCGTAGATATACTTTCGAGCACAATTTGATTGAAGAAGAATGTAAATTAAACATTTTTTGTCCTTGTTTTGTGATTCGTTTTTGCATTGAAATTTGAATAATATGTTCGGATCGTACCAATCATGCGATTAAAACAGTTGCGAATTTAGATTTCGAAATCTATTTAGAGTTGAATTTTTATAAAATTTTGATAAAACATTTATCTGACACAGCAACTCTTGCATAAAATGTGGCTCCAAAAAAATATTGCATTATTGATTTTTACGAATACCTTGCTGTATAAAAACAGCACAATACACCTCCAAGTAATAAATACGAATGATGAACTCCTTAGAAAATCTTAAGAAAATTCATTGTGATGGGACATAAAATAGACAGAAAATTATTCTCAAGGATAAACTAAATCTGAATCATGCGTGATTATGATTGATTACTTGCTTTTTTTAACTGCAAAATTTTAAGTAATTTTATTTAAGTATAAGCCTTTGGAAATATATATCTTTTAATTTTTCGAGTCTTAAAAATTATCTTCATTTTCAGAGGAATGTAAAGATTAGTTTTCGTTTAATTAGTTTGTGTGAAGAATTGAATTCTTGATGCATTCAACCCGTTTGAAAGCATAAAAAACGAACATAAATCACATAGAATTGTAGCAACGAAATGATTAAACTTTTTATGTAAAGTTCTACTAAAAATTGTTCTTTCCATCTATATTATCTGATTGTCTCCTCATACTTTACTTTTGAACACCAGCTTAGCAAAAATATATCCTTAATTTTTGCACTACTTATGTGGTACACTATTTATGCTATTCGTCTCATAAATTAGGCAGCCCGCTTATGTGAAATCATTAAAATGTACAAAATTAATTAGAATTCCTATGAAAGAATTTTGCTTTTATTTTACTATCTCCAAAGACATTTAAAACGTGCTATATTATGCTTTGGATGCCATAAATGGAGATGATTGTACATATTTTAGAATATATCTTTATTCGTTCCGCTGTTTATTTGGTGTTTAAAAGAGAAATATGATAGTTATCACTGCAATTCCAATTTATCATAAACAAAAAAAATATTTGAAAATTGTAGAAACAGCTATGAATATATTTTGAAACTACTATCAGTATTCATCTAGCGACTTTCTTTGATACTGAAACCAGAATTCATTGAAAGTTTGCAGACACTTTGTCTCCTAAGATACGAATTATCATATCTCAATTTTTCAACTTATTCAAGAGACGTCTCTAAGATTTTTTTTTGAAAATTCATACGTTGATGTGACGCTATACTGAAAGTGATTTAGGTTTACTTAATTCATTAACTGTAATGATCTCAGAATTTTTGGTATGTGGAAGTATAAGTTCAATAATTAATATTGACTTGTAGTTCAATTTTTGAAATTTTTGAGATACGTTGCTATGTGTTTTAGACGATGAATTGCTGTGAAAAATCCTAATGCTACCGTTATAAACAAACGAAATTATTACTAAACGTATTACATTTCTTCAAAGACGGCTACAATCTACCATCGATTGAAAACTAATTGACTCATTAAATTTATAGAGGCGCAACAGCAGAAAGAAACGACTTCCATAAATTCAGGACAACAACTTCTTTAAGCAACAGGACACATCTTTCAGGCATAAAAAGAAAGATATAAATTGACACTCATTACACCTACTGCGATTTGTTTATTCCTCATCATTGGGGTGTGATTTACGAACCATCTCGTGAAATGTGTATTTGTAGTGAGTGTGCAGTGACTCGTATCGGATCCTTTAACGGCCAATTGAAAATCGATGGCGGGAAATGTTGTGAACAATATAACGTAAGCCTGGAAGAAAACATATTAGCCTAGGACTGAAGATAATGGTAAGCATTGACGAGGTTACTTGGATGAAATTCGTGAATTACGACCAATTATATGACTGCAATAAATCCAGTGTAAATTACACCAGATTTTTTCTTCTTTGTGGAAAAAGAGAGAGAAATCGGGACTATTGAAGTAGAATAGGAATAAAGTGATGAAATAAATTTTGTGAATTTTATTGTATTGTGCTTCTTATCTCATCAATAAAACAGGATTCCATATTGATGAAAATGCGGCTGCTTTCTTTTTGAGTAGGAAGTGAAAGGTTCAATGGGAGGTTACTTTCATTTAACATTTATATGTTAAAACATTTCCGTGGGAGTTTACACAATTTGTTGTTTTTTGGGATCAACTTTTGAAATGAAAAAAATAGAGAACATTCTGAAACAAGCCGATTGGTCCAAACAAGCCGGTTGGTCCAAACAAGCCGTGACGTGGACACGAATAACTTCCCAGGAGGACCTTCAATACTAGAAATATTAAACATAATAAAAATAATAATGAAAACAATAATACTCTAATAATAAGAAAAAATGATAAAAACTCAGTACAGAAGTGAAATGAGTTTACTATAAATCGCATCACTTTAAGGAGCGTCCGTTGATTAGGTCAGGTTTTTGGTGGGAGTGATGTTCTGATGTTCGCAAATCGCTGAAGGAAGGGGATGGTTGTTACAAAAGGGGATGGTTGTTACAAAATCTGTTTACGAAAGTCGATATTTTCACGTCGAAATTTGAGATACAAAAGAGCCCCGACGAAAATTTTGTTGGCATTAAATTTGAAATGCAACTTTTGAATGCAACTTTTATTTCTGCAAATTTGTTGTAAATACTCTTGAAGTACTATACTTTCATATGAAATAAAAAACTTTCATCGATTTTTTGAAAATACAAGACCCATGTAAGACCCTTAACACCTCAACAAGAAAATTCAACGTTTCGTTCGCAAAATATAGTGCACGACAGAAATGATTTTGGATGGGTCAAAACAAAGAACCATTCGACGGAAGTTTACGAATATCAAATCAGTTTGTAATATTGCAAATACGCTTCAATTGACACCCCAAAAAAATTATTACGACTTTTTCTTCGCGAGTTATTGTTGTAGTGAAATGACCACCCATGAATGTACGTACGTACGTATATTATCATACAGACTTCTTTCCAAAAACTCTTTTAATATACTCTAAAGACCCTCGGACGTAAATGCATGTTGAAAATTTCAATTTTCAATGTTGATATTGTTTATCATCTAGAACTTTATACATTTATGTTAATATTTTACAATTTATTCGAAACAAACTAAGTTCAGAGGTATACTTCTAAAATCACTTGAACAACAAACAGCAAACCATGGACCACAATAGTTTGTATCAGATTTTTGGTTCATTTTCGTTCTTTTTTTGATTTTTAGTTTTTACTGACCTATAAAATGATCACATAGCCCTTTTCACAATATAGACAAGCTTTCTGTAAATAATTTTAAATTCAACTGTTACGCTAAAAATTAATCATTGACTTAACTAAAATTAAAGCGAAGTATTATCACGATCAGCACTGTGAGCATATACACAAATTGAGAGTACCTTACTATTTATTTTGTAATTTATTACTAGCCACTTTTTGAAATTTGAGAACAAACATACAAATTTCAAATGAAAACGTTATTAAATTTTAATTTACATGCAAACTTTTTCATAAATTTAATTCCGACTAAAATTTAACGGTAAAGTTTTCTCATCAAAAATTCATGCACGTTTATTGTGAATTCATCTCATAGATTGGATCTTTTCAATATCATCACCAACTTGCACTTCAACATCAACGAAAACTTTAATTTACATATTCTGTGAAAACAGACTATTTGATTATTTCAGGTTAGAGCGTTGACGAATAATTGGTAAATATTTTCCCATCAAAAAGGAAATTTTTCTCTCAGTAATTTTTGAAAATATTCAGAATGTATTGTCAGATATTTACTTTGGTAATAAATATAAATGTGTCAACTTTATTGAGATATGAAAAATTTATGATACATAGCAGATTGTAAAAAATGTGAGAAAAAGAGGCTGTATGGAGCAGGAATAGTTGATCAGTCTAAGTATAAATTTCCTATGAAAAATCTGTTGATAAATCTTTGAACGCACCTCTCATATTCTAATTTTTAATTGATTGGTGAGAAGCGGACACGAAATGTTAGTAATCTGATATCAGGCTATACTAGTAACACGTTATTCAACATATTGATAATTATGGTATGCCTTAAATTTTTTAGGTTTTGTAAATATATTTTAATTTTTTCAATAACTTTTATTAATAATATCTGTTTTTCAACAACAAAAAGAAACACGATTTTAGTAAAAACTAAATCCACTCGTCCACCATTTTGTTTTTTAATTAGTATAAATATTTAATTCTACATAAGAAAATAAAAAGTCTATGAAATAAAATACATTTTTTTTGTTTCATATCAGTAAAAGCAGAGATGTACTTTCCACCACCCACCTGCCTTATATTCGTCAACTTTGACCCAAAAAAAACAAAAACAAAGTCTTTTTACATTGACTAAAAACAATTGCTTGATATTGTTTAAAATGAAAATAAAAACATATGAAAATATTGGAAAGATAGGACCTAATTTATTTTATTTCGAAAAAAAACTCACAAAATAATCTTAAAACTGTAGACGTTTCTTCACAATATTGCCTTAAAGCATATTTTAACTCAAAAAATTCTATCAGGAAACAAAACTTTCTATTTGTTTAAAAGATTTTTTCCAATTTCAAATAGAAATAATCGAATGAACCTTCTCTCTTATTTAACTTAGTAAATCAATTGAAATTGTGTACAATGGCACTGGACTGCAATTTAAAACCACAATAGCAAATCTTTCTAAATCCTTACAACTCAAATTTTAACATTTAAATCGTTAAACTTGGACTCCCTAGTAAAAAATCGTCGTCAAAATAAGGAACTATCAAAAATAAAATTGGATTGTATTGTATTTTCTGTTAAATTTTTATTAAAAAAATTTTCACCCAAAATATCAGAGAAGAAAGTTAACCAAAAAATATTAAATTTTAAAAATCATAGCAATAACAATCTGAATTTCTAGATAGATAGATTCATACCAGAAAGTTGGCAATGTTTTAAAGAAATGCTTCAGTACAATCAAACAAATGATAGATTTTTTTTTTTAAATTACAAATACAAATACAATTTTTTATATAATACTCGAATCAAATAAAGAGAGAAAATTATGAAGAAAAATCAAGAATAACAATTGTTAATACAGAAAACGAATAATAATAACCACAGTTATTCAAGCACAAACGTGAACATTTCATTTCGTTTGAAAAATGTCGACACGTTCTTCACCCTAATTTCAGTTCATCGAATATTTCCTTGCATTTTGTCTTTTCTACCTGAATTTTGTTCCATATACGAAAAATAATAAAATAAAATTTCAAATTGTGTCAAGGTCACAAAAATTGTACAAAAGAAACTTTGACCGTGAAAACAAATTTTGCGCCCAACGTGGGTCAATGAAAACCTAAAATGAACAAAAACCAACAATAAAACGAAGAGTAACGTTAGTTTCTAATAAAATTCGGTGCGAATTTACTCCAAGGCACATTCCAATGCGGTTTCTGAATAATCACTTCTGTTTCCTTCTACTCTTTTCTTTTGAGATATCTTATGCAATTACTCGAAAAAACAATTTTGTGGTAATGGAACATTTTTCATAAAAAATCAAAAGATTCATTTCAATAAAATCTTTGAATATGTCTAGAAGGATCATATTCTACACTAAAAGTATGAAATACAAAAGAAGACTTATCTCATTCATTGATATGTCTCATTCCCACTCGTCTATTAGCTAAATATTTGCATAGGGTCTTATTCAAATCAAAAGTAGATTTTTATATATCACCCATTTCTTGCGAAATCCACATGATCAAATCTTCAATGTATTCATTACATGTGAACTATGAAGCAAACAAAAACATCGCGAAAATAGATTCACTACGTGACAAATCTACCGAAAAACTGAAAACTTTCATTGATTTCCTCGAAAAACACGCACCTCACGTTGCCGACACTACGGATGGCGTCTTAGTTTGTATGCCAGCAGACCCAAATATTACTTAACTTCGTTGACTGAATTTTAAATATACCCATGATCCCTCGGATAGGCTCACAATAAGGTGATATATTAGGAATCACAGCATTCTTGCTGTCCTGTAAAAACACGTAGATATCCTGCAAAATTTGAACACTGACATAGGTGAACTCTTAGCACGGATGCTATTAAATCCAAGTTTTGCTTACATCAGAAACATCTTCATTATCCATAGTTGGCAACAAGTCAATAAAGTTACATGGTGACTAATGGAGCCTATCCTGATGCTTTTACTACAATTTATCTTTGTGATTCAAATGAAATGATAAAAAAAGCACACAGAAGAAATTTGCGATAAACAAAGGTCGTATCCCCATGAATCAAACATTTGTCCCTCATCACTACAGTCCGCATTGTGTGCATATATGTTTTTCAATATGTGGAGCTATGTTGTCGCATATGTAGCAGAATGTCTTCACTAGCAGCTTGGACATATTCAAAACTAAATACACATTCAACCACACATTTGTAATCTATTTGGCAAATAGTTTCCAATTTGTTGAAATAAAAGTGCCATTAAAGTGATTGCACGACCAGCGACAAGTGACTGACTTTACTCCAGATCCCGACCACACGCAAATTACTGAAAGTATCTATCATGTTCAATGGTTTGGACTAAATACTTGAGATTCCCATGCATATATGTTGGTAGGTCCTCGTGCGAGCCGGCTAAGATTTTCTATACACGGTGAATCTTGAAAAGATTGCGAACGAAACACGTTAGGCAAGCATACGTACCCAGACTCATATAAAATGTTAATCCTGACACTAGAAGCACTATCGAGATGAGAAGTGCTCCGATTAGGATGCTCCGCTTGAAACTCATCGTGTCGCGTAGCACAATACACGAAGACAGACGTTACTGTATCCAACCTCGCAATCTGACGAGAGATAAAAGAACAACACAGCATCACAACAATATCATATCCTCGAGTCTCACATTCGCACAACACTAAGCTCCCACCATGACCACAAAAACATCATGTAAGACCAACCGTGAAACGAAGGACATAAGAAACTGCTCTGCCACCGTTTTTGCGTTAAACACTCGAAACTTTCACTTTTGTTTTTCGAGATTCGACAAGGATAACGAAAAGCTAGTGGGTAGCGTACTATGGCTGTGGATCGTACGAGAACAACACTGAATCCTTTCACGATACGAGAACTGCGAGCGTCTCACTCAAGCTGTAGACGTACAAGTCCACATGATGGAAGGAATAGCGAGTAACTTCGTCCTAGCAACCTTCCAGGACCATGTTCAGCATCCAACTGAAGCGAAAGATTCCTTCGACAAGGTTCTTATAAAGGCAAGCAACTACGTCAGCCGTCAGCGTGTTACTACGTTGCATAGCAAACGTGGACCAGGACTAAATACTCAGACACCATCTCACAATACATGATTTAACAGTTGATTCCCCGGCGGGGTGGCAATTTTTGGGTTGGTTTGGATGCAAATTTAGCGCGAATGGCAATAGGATGCAGTCGTTGATACAGAATATATTTAATTGAAGGATTATTTCAACAGGTGCTGGGCTTAACTCTCTAGTTTTGAACGGGTAGTATATGCCAGATGTTACAAATAGAATAGACTTCAACTGAATTTTATGTTGAGTGTCTTTAGTGGTTATTTAATTATATATTGTTCAATTATCCAGGATTGGACTACTGTCTAATTCATTAATGTGTTTAACTTGTAACTTGCACTCAATGTTTTAGAAATGTGTACTTTATTTTGAAATAACTCATTTATTGCTTACGTAAATTCCCAGAAAAAAATGAAATCTCTGATTGAAATGGCAGTAAAGTGTAAAAATTGTTTAGTTTCTAAAAAATTATTTCGGGCAAATCATGAGGATTTTTCTTCACATCCCTTTATTTTCATCCTTCCAGCGGCTGTACGGCTTGGTAGAAAATTAAGGAACGTTTATAATTTCCATCGTATTGTCGTTTGTATTACAATATTAAAATTATTTTATTTTGCGTTAGCTGGAATGCAATTTTATATAAATATGGTCGTATGTATGACAAACTAGCGAATTTAAAAAATTCGATTTTTTAGACCGCATTTCACTGTGGTAAAGTATTCAATCTGTAAACGATTTCATGATTGGACTCTACTCTCTGATTGATTCTCAGTAAACCTTATTTGCAACAAGGAAGATGTGAGTTAAAGGCATGATGGAAAACAAGGTATATCATATATTCCACTGGTTTTTAATGATGATTAACCTTAAAAACGACGATTGATCCGGAGCTTGGCAACGGAACTCAATTGAAGTGACGCTGCTTGCTTGTGGTCAGGTTTTGTGATTGTCCACGAAATTTGACCAGGGACATATTGGTACCAAAGAAGCCGGAGCCCCAGTGACTTAGCCCTGCCGGCATCGGTGAGGAACCTATTTGGTGGCAACTTCATACCTGTGGTTATACCCAAACGGGTACATTCATATCGAATGCAGTTTGAAACCGGTGGCTATTCAGCAATCCTTCTGAATTGTGGTACATTTCGTGTGCTATTGGTTCTTTCAACAGGGGAGCTGCAGTCCAAAGTGTACAAAAGATATGAAGGGGTCCGTGAAAGCTCTGGATCAAACTTGTACTTAAACTCCAAAAAGCAGTGCTTATACTTGTTATGAGTTACTGACTAGTAAGTGTTTAGGCGTCCTGGTGCGAGCTTTTCATAACCCGTGCCTAAGAAACTGTGGTATTATGGTCATTTATATCAGATAAGCACGTTAACCCAACAATGTACGTATCTATAAACATAACACTTATGAGAAAAAAATTTAGTTTAGCTCGTAGAAAAGTCTTTATTGAATTTCATTCATATGCAACAAAAGTATTAATTAATTAAACTTTTACACTTTGTCTAGTTTGCGACACACTAAATGATATATATGAGGAGAGGCTGAAAAGTGTTGAGTCTACCCATCTTTAAGTGTCACTTATGTCTCGATTGTGAATACCCTCAGTAGTATTAATACCGAGTTTCATGACATTAGCATCACAGCGCTTTTAGTAATTGAACCGTAAACATCGCCATGTCTGAGTCATGCGTGCATTGTACGAAGTTGAAGTACAGAGCTGTCATAATATTCTACGCAAAGAAGAACTAAACGTCGACGAAATATTTGAAGTGATGTCTACAATTTATGGGGAGTCTAGACCTTTATTTGCTATCATTAAACGTTGGAGCGGAGAACTCAAGCATGGCAGGAAGTCGCTAAAAAATTCTCCCCAAGTCAGGACGTCCAAACACTGTCGTTACCGATGAAAATATTGAAAAAGCAAAGAAAAACTTGTTCTAAAAGATCAGGAAATCTAATTGTGGCAGATCTGCCAAGCCAAAAGCATTACCAAGTAATGAATCGGTGACATTTTGCATAATCATTTGCACATAGCAAAGGTATAGCCGCGACTGGTGCCAAAAATACTCACTCTGCTGGAGAAACAGTGTCGGGTCACAACTTTGTAGGGGTTTTTGACATCTGGACGTTTTTTCTCACCTTGTCACTGTTGATAAAACATGGATCCGACAGGAAGATTCAGAGTCAGAATAGGAAACAATGCAATGGTTAGAAAAGGGAGAAAAGCTACTACGAAAATTCAAAATGGAAAGATCGGGATCACTGTTTTTTGGGATTGTGAAGGGAATCTGTTCATCGACTATCTTCTTAAAAACAATAATCAACGAGGACTATTACACCACATTGTCGACAAAAGCACGTCAAGGGTTGTTGAGAAAAGGAGAGGCAAACTGGCGGAAGGAGTTCTGTTTTTGCAGTAAATTGCACCCGTGTACACTTAGCGAGTTGCAAGGCGTGCCCAGGTGAAGACAGGGTGTGAAGAAATCAACCACCCATCATAGAGTACAAACATAGCCCCCAGCGATTATTTCCTACTTTTTTATTTGAAGAAAGACCGCCGAGGACGAATATTTTCGAATGACGAAGGAATGGTAGCACCAGTAGACGAGCATTTGGAAAACTAAGATAGCGAATAGAATTTTCCATTGGTTTAAAATTCGTTTATACCAAAAGAAGTAAGCGCATTAAAGTAGAGGGAGATCACATTGAAAAAGAATTACATTTCTAACTGCATTTTGAATATTCTTCTCTACTCAAAAATTTTCAGCTTTTCCTCGTATATTGAGATTGCCTAAAATCAAAAACGTTAAAAATATACTTGAAAACTTAACCGTTTAATCCCTAGTTAGATAAATCAAATCATCCTTCACGTATCAGTAGATTTTTCAAACTACTTCTAAACGAATTTTGTGTTTAATCTGAAACGGCTTTGGAGTCCTGCCAGATTCTCGGCTCATGTATGCATGCATGCTCTTGGTAAGTCTTCAAACTTTTTTTTATTATTTCTGATCGAGAATGTTCTATTAATCATTATCTACACATAACAAATACTTGAATATTCAGCCGATTTTTGACCATATGCCATATGATCCATATGCTGAAATTAAACAAAATTTGATCTTCATTTGATATATTAAATGTGATGCTAGAAATGAAATTGTAAAAGATGATGAATCAAAAGAAAAACTGATGGAATCAATAGAGGATTTTCGGAAGTAATGGCATTCAGATTTTTTTTCAAAATTTTGATGGATGAGTGATTCAGATCAGTCTAGAATGACTAGTGGTCTCAGTTATCATAGATCATATGATAGTTAAACATACTTCTTGTTAATTTACGTTCAATGGATTTGAAGAGAAAATTTGCTAGTTGTTAAAAAACACTGTCTAAAAACACATAGCTGGCGAAAATTATGGTGGTGTATATTTCACTTGAATAATTGGAAAATAAAATACGAATGCTAATTCAAAAAATGGACAATTTAAAGACAAATTTAAACCGTCTTTATTTTTTTCAACGAAACCGCCGAATGGGACAAAGGTCATACAAAATTGACTCCTGATAGCTTGAAATATCCTAACGAAACAGAAATCAAGCTGATAGCATTGCAGCAGCAGAAATTCCTGAAATTAGGTTAAAAACAATATACATGTTAGGAATTTTTAATTTTCCCCATTATAGAATACTTTTTCATCCGTGACTTGTTTCAATGGCATTTCCATTTCAGTAAAAGCATCTGTTTATATTTCCGAGGTTAATGCGATTCGTGCTTAGATATATTCTATAGAATGTTACCGAAAAAAAGGACGATGTAATGAGAATTATTTTGAGAAATTGTTTTTCATGATTTGTATTGCCGATGAGTAGTAATTTGTTTTGTAGTGATGCAAGTTTAAACATTATAAATTAAGCAATACATTTCAGGATATTTTCTACTAAAATGAAATGGAAAAGTCAATGTTTTTAGCGCATTAAAAAATATATTGTTGAAATTTGGTTTTCGAACAGTTTTAGTTGTTAAATTATTTGTTTCTGAATGTTTCATAAATAGATTTTAAATTTTAAATTAAATACAATGATTTCTTACTACAAATTATTTACTTCGAGCACATTGAATATTTTTCTCTCTGATGATTAACTTTTAAATCGTTCAATGGATACCCGTTATATTTATATGTATTTTTTCCAAAAAGGATGAATCAAAACAATGCCATACTCTCAAAATTAAATCTGTTAACTTTGTATATACCCTAGTAAAATTGAACTAGAACAGAACAAAATTTTAAAAAAACTCCAAGCAATCTAGATTTTGGAAAAATCTTTATTTAGATGTCGTAAATATATCCTGTAGATTACTTTGCATTTAGCACATTTCGATCAGGAAGAGTGAAAGCAGGTGAACATTAATTTTTTATAAAGTTTTGGAAAGCTATCAATTTAACAACAAAAATAATTATTGTCATAAGATCTTCACGCTCACATAAGGAACGTTAACATTATAAACTGCACCATGATTTGGAATCCTTTCGAAACCTCTGGAAGCTTGAGCTAGCATGAAAATTAAAAATATCAACTAACATACTTCTAGGAGCTTCCAGAATGTAAAACTGAGAGTCTGCTGTCTCAATTTAGGTGATGCCAGAGACCTATTCTATTCTTGTATATTCGGAAAAAATGTCCCCTTCTATGACGACACTATATATAAGAGGAAAGTTTCAACGGAAAGGTCAGTCAGTTTTTGGACGTAAGAGTGTGCATTAGTTGCAAGAGCGAGACAGGGTTACGACCACAGTATTGAAAAGTGTTAGGCATAGCATTTGCCAAGGAATAAAAGTTCGATGTTTAAAAAAGGTGGTATTGTTTTCTGGAGTTCTATCAGATTTCTAAGGCCGATATGCTTTGTCTTATAATTTCAAGATAGCTCAGGCATCACTGATCAGCCTGGAAGGGTCAGTAGCTGTAGTACGGCTATGGTATGGTAGAGTAAGGCGGGAGATAAGGTCATAGACAGGAGAGTAGAATTTAATGAGAGAAAATTCACAACCAAGACTATCAAAAGAAGAAGCCCAGTTCACCAATTTGCGTTCCTCCGACAAAGCAATGAAGTTCACTACCAAAATTTTCTCCTCCGAAACCACAATAGTCTGCAATTTGGTCCGTTTCCGTACTCACTCTACATCTAAAAACATAATATAAAGCGTATCTTATGTAATTAGTTTTACTTTGTTATATATTTCTTTGCTTTTTTGTTTAATTTGTCTTGTAATTGGGCTATATTATTCTGTAAGATGATTTCTTTTTTACAGTTAATAGGGGTTAATTTCAATTATATTTGGATTACAATTAGATTAACTGGCGGTGTATAAGTTAAATTAATGTGTCTACGAAAGTTTGATTTAAAGTCTTTAATTGCTTTTTCTTCAGTAGCACATATGGGTGATGGAAGCGAAATATGTGGGTATCCAGATTCTGGAGTTGTAAGCTTTATCATTTTCGCGGAATTTTATTTGATTGTTGGTGAACACAAAAATTCGAAAAGGAGTACTTAAGATTACCACGAGCTCTTCGTAGCATCAAACTCAAATTCAATTTATAGCACTTAACGGATTCAGCCTGGAGAATAAAATTATACGCTTTAAAAACCCGTATTTAGCTTCGTTTGTTATTTTATAACCAGCAATTCATTTTTCTAGAATATCTAATTTGAATTTGAAACGCAAAAAGACGTTACGTATTAATTCCAATTCGATTTGAATGTTAATGCTCTTTCCTATTCCATCTAAAAGCGGAACCATGCGACACAATGTTGATCAACATTGGTCAGCTGTTTGGGCGGAGCTATATGGAAATCTTGCACAGCGCATGTCCAACGAAACAAACGGCAACGAAACGCTTTCGCTTTTGACGTTGACATTTCCCAAAAACTTGTCAAACTTCAACACTTTGACGTTTACCCTTTGGTTGCGGAGATTTTCTTTTCGGTTCTATTTTCGGTTCCTCCAGAGTTTATAAATCGGCGAAATTCCACGCTCGTGGTCATTCCGATTAGTCGTGGCGTGTGTTTGTTTACTATCCATCCGAAATGGTCCACGGTGAGGCGATATTCACCTGTTCGCAGTGATTTCGTTGACATGGTTCTATCCTAACCTGAAATTCAAGGTAGCAAAATTTGGTTGCGCAGTGCCACGAAATTGTTCGGGTAAATTCTATTTACGTCGTTGTTGGTGTGGCCTGAGGTGTTGTGCTCGAAGATGCCAGGTAAAGTTGGCGTGAAGATAAAAGCGGGCCGCTCGCTGCCTGTCATGGACCGTGGCAGCGACACGACGGACGCCTACGTGGAGATCAAGCTGGGCAGTGTCACCCAAAAAACGGACGTCTGCCGCAAAAGCCTCAACCCGCAATGGAACACGGACTGGTGAGTCGCCACCCCGTCACTCGACTACCCTAATCGGCTTAATCTATTTTTATCGCACCTGGCGGATTGCCCGGCTGCACCACCAACAACAACAACCAAAGGTGAATTGGCTGTTGTCGATAACGGAGCACTTGCGGGCGCCACTCGAGGGGCGAAACTCATTAATCTTCCAGCAAATGCTAATTGCTCAATTCGCGCCACAGTGTAAACAGTTCGACAGATTTCCATCGAGCCTGGGAAATCTGGTTCGGCATTAAGTGGGCGTCATAAGGCGCGGGGTCTGCTCGCACTGTTTGCTTTCTTTGCGAATTTCTGGCCGATTGTGTTCATTAAACCGCCAGCGTGTCGATTAAAGCAATTGTTGTTTACAGCTGGACTGGCCATCAATCTCCACGGACGCCGATTCCTTCGGGAGTGCCCAACTGCTAAGCGGAAGGAAGTCGGGGCGCAGTTCCAACCCCTTGCACTACTTGTCGCACAATTTGTGTGGCTCAGATCATTGAGTAGTAAACTTCTCTCCATTCTTTCACGTGTAGAATAATCGAACATATAGTTTCTCGGCAACCTGTCTGACAATGAGAGTCCTAATTAGAAGCAAGCATCTCGAATTTAATGCTCGCATGTCTTACAATAGGCCTCGAACCAGCGAAAATAAGATCGCATGAGTGTAAACATATTAACAGATGCGCAAAGCTTAAATGTATTTTGATTGGAACCTGTAAAGCAATTAATTTACGCAAATAGTGGCTGAGTTGTTGCTGTTGTTGGAGCTTGCCTTCAACACCGCCAAATATAGATATGTGCAAATAATTGTATTTCCGTTAAGCGAAACGCTTATCAAGTTGCATAACACGTTTCCACATATGATAAGTCAAATATGTACCTTGCGGTGTGCGTGAACAAGTGATTTAATTTTTGTTAGCAATACAAACAAAGATTATGTTTTAGAAGCTTTCATTGTCATTTTCAATGTTATGTACTGATTGAAATCGATTCGTTTATTAGTATCTTTTCTACCTAATTTAATTTTAGCTTCAGAATCATTTAAAGTAATAAGATAATTTGAGGAAAACAGTTAATTTTAACCAATAAAACCACAACTTTAATTTTAATTATAAACATATATATATTTCGGGACACAGTTAGTCCCTTCTTCAGTGTTATTAAAACAGAAATTGAAGAAAACCTTAATACCTAGTTCTTAAATATCTATAACGTCCTTAAAGTTTCAAGCGTCGCTAATCAATTATTAAGTTTTTACAGTTGGCATCCGTTCAACAATGAGTTTCTTGTATAATTTGCATATATAAATGATCGAACAATTTGCTGATTTCTAAAAATAAATGTTTTTGCAGTTCAACATTGCTGATTTACCTTGAACTAATTACATCCACGAATATTCAAAAGAACAGTACTCACCGGTGATCAAACACACGACGACGACAATTATTCAAAAAGAAAAACAATACCCCGACGGGAATCGAACACACGACCCCTTGATCGCGAGCTTGTAATGCTGCTACCTACACTGCACCGCTTCTGCCAACTGTAAAAACTTAATAATTGATTAGCGACGCTTGAAACTTTAAGGACGTTTTCCTCAAAAAACGGAGGAATGTTGCGCTCTAATATTTTAAGGATCGAATATCCTTGACGTCTTCTACTTATGTGCCAAATTTCGTCCAAATCTGAGATTCCATAACCTGAGCCTCTCCTAATAAGTTCCATTTCTTTTCATCAGAAAATATAACCTAGAAATGAAATCTTGCACTTAAACAATGAAAAACTATGAAAGCCAGTGTTTCTTACATAAGACCAATCTGTAGCCACGTTGTTTTTTGAGAATTCCAGACGAGCTTTCTTTTGGCGATCTAATAGTCGTGGAGCAGTCTTCATTTTACCTGTTAGGATTACGTCAAATCGTTCTCCAAACCGTTGTTTTTGACACCTTTGTTTGGTCAAGTGCTGCCAATTTATTACAAATTAGTGTAGAATTTCTTGCTGCTCCTCTCGACCCGCGCAGACATATTTTTTCCCTTTTGCTTCGTTTTCCCATATAAATCCGGATCTTTTAAAAAGTTTTGAATTACACGACGACTGCGAGCAAGTTTTCTTGATATTTCACTTATGTTCAAACCACCATCTTTGAACGCTAAAATTTTCTACGTCATTTAATGACACACCACGCGGCATTTTAAATAATAAGCATATCGCGAAACCCTCTTGCAAACAACAACCAAACTGATTCGCTATGCCGATTTCTAACTGCACTAATCATCACCAATAAAGCTTTATTTTCTTCGAAACTTCCTCTGGGTTATTTCCAAGAACTACAGGAAAAATAACGGTAATGAGAAATGATTTACAGAACGACCATTGCACAGACTTTCTCAATCTTTTCCATATTAAATTTGGGGCAAAAATAATTTTAAGGCGAAGATAATTTGAAGTTATTAGGTGGGTTATAAATATGAAACAGAGTGTAGTTACAACTCGATTCCGTTCAAATGATAGTTTCGAAAAGTGCGCAAATTGTGTCTAGTATCTCAGCCGGATATAAATTCTCTGTACGTCGCAAATACATCAAGACGAAGATTTCAGGTCACCGCCGCCGTTAATGCGATCTTCATTCTGCCCATTGCAGAGTCGTTCTTCGTCATAGTGGCACTCCATTGCCAGCGACAAGACAAAACAGCCGCAGTATCTGCCGAGGTATAACTAGAGCCAATCAGAGAAACCGAACACGAAGAACAAAAATCGCCCAGCTGATGAGTGCCGGCAATCGTCATAATACCGTGTGGTATAGAAAAATGGAACGAGTCCGGTGAACTCGCCGGCAGCAAAGGCAGAAAACGGGTTAGCGGATATAAAAGCAAGTGATGCGGGCGGAAGGCTCCTCTTTTGTTTGGTTGGTTTTGACGGACACGTTTTTCTCGAATTTAGTATTTTTAAAGTCCATGGGCACTGTATCTCAAAAACCACTCAACCGATCCTAGTGAAATTTTGTGCAGGCTTTCTCCGCATTATTCGTATTATTATTTTTTACAATAACAATTGTGCTGAATTTTAACTTTTTTTCCTAAAATTTCATTTTTTTGACTTCTAAATGATGCCAAAAATTGAAGACGAAAAATTAAAAATAATATTATTACCTAGAAAAACTTATAAACTAACAAAATCTGTTTGATTTTTTTTTTGATTTTAGATGATCTAGTGTCGAGTTCTGATGTCCACCGGAAAATCCGATTTTCCGATGCTCATTTTTCAATATTTTGCTCTGAAAATTTTACAGTATAGTCTTGAAACAATACTCAATATGTGAACTATACTTAGAAATAAAGAAATTCAATAGTTTTCCTTAAAAAATAATAAAAATATGCTTAAAACCCGACTTTCAGACCTCCTCCCCTTAAGGGCCCTATGCCGTCAGGACTTCTGAACAAACCGATTTTCCCTTTCAGAGCTCCTTTTAATCGAGGCAACAAAAAAATGTAGAGAGTCATGTGAGAGCTGTATGAACGAGTAAAGTATGGGTCCTGGCGAGGAAATCGTTGACAATAAAGGTACTGTGGCTAGCCATGTTATCGTGATTAAGTTTTCATGTGCCCTTCATGTCACTTCGGCAGCACGCGACCCTTCTTTAAAGCTTTTCCTTAGTAAAAAGCGGCGTTCACAGTGGTCCCGATAGGTACGAATTTGTGGTGAACAATGCTTCGGACATCAAAGTAGGTAATGAACATGGTTTTGATCCTGGATTTGCTCATGCGTGCCTTTTTGGGCCGGAGAGACGGTAGGGTGTACCACTCTCAATTCTGCCGTTTTGTGTGATTCGAAAATCCATGGCTCATCATCGGTGACAACTGAGTTTAAAAAATTAGGATCCTTTTTTTTACACATTTTCAAGAGTTGGCACCGGAGCACTCGTATGTCTTTTTGTCGCGTCGGTCAACACTTTTGGGACTAGTTTGGCGCACACCTTTTTCATGTTCAAATCTTCCGTTACAATGCGATAAACAGTTGTTTTCGTCATCTGAAGAGTTTCTGCTATCTATTGAAGGCTCAATCGTAGGTCAGATTTTCGTCAATTCGGGAGGTCGATGGACGTCTACTGCGGGGTTCGTCGGCGACATCCTCTCGCCCTTCCTTGAACGAGTTGTGCCATCGGTAAACTTGTGATTTGGACAAGCTATCATACTCAAAGGCCTGCTGAACTAATAGAAACGTTTTGCTGGCAGACTTCCCCAGTTTAACGCAAAATAGCGTATCGTTGCTGCGTAGAACGATCCATCGCGCCGTGTTACATTAAGCTCAAAACGAGCTTCACAGAAAACACGTCCTGACTTTCTAGCTTCTCGGAGCCGACTGAGGATGGGTGCGTTATGAAGCTTACACATCCTGTACCTAGCCCCGAGGTTTATTTAACGTGTGATACAGGACATGGAAGGTTCTTAAATACTCTGATAGAAGAGAAAATTGCACTGGGGTTGATTTAAATTTCTTTCTTTCTTTATATTTCTTGAGGAAGAAATGTCGCACCGTTCACCATTACCAAAGCTATAAAATCTGACAAATGTTGCTACTTTCTATCATAAACTGCCAGTGCTTACAGCTTAAAAAGTCTAAAGGTTCCATAAGATTTGTAAGCCTTGTGTGCTTAGTCTTATGTAGGGATCATTTGTTTACAGACTCCCCTACTTTCGTAATGGCATTGAAAGCTGCTTCGTACTTTTTAAGAAATAATATACATTTATACGTCCGAAAAATAGATGAAACCGTATCCAATAAAATCAACCGATGAAAAAAGTATGGGTAGTATTATTGCTTCCTTTATTCAGCTCTGAAGAATATAATTTTAAATTACAGTTTAAATGCTTCAAATGACTAGTGTCTAGATTTAAACCCTTATTTGTACCATTTTACACAAACCAATAAAAAAATTTGCCATTTTTGATTTTTAAGAGTATCTCTTAAAATTAAATTTTTGCGTTTTTCACACCTCTAATTATTTATCATGTGTGTCACGTAATATCTTTCATCACACGGACCTATTATACGATCATAAATTGATATTCAAACGGAAAACTAGTAGTTCGCTATTTTGAAGCGAAAAATATATAAATATAAATATAAAATTTTAGCATTTCATGTTCGGACGGTCGCAAGATTTATTTATTGCCAATTTATTATCGATTATCACACTCAATATTAGTTTGGCTAAATTTTTCTGTGTTTCAATTTCGAACTGGCATAATTCTAGAGAACAAATTATTCCGTTCCACAGATATTAAAATTACACTGGGGTGTGAACCAAAACTAATAAAAACACAATTTTATTAGCACTAAAATAAACTACATAGTTACAATGCACAAGACAAATGCAAGAAAACATCTTAGATTAATAATGAAATGAAAGACTATAAAGCTAGACCGTAAATTCTTGAAATGCTCAGATGTTTTTCATATGAAACAATTTGTAGTCTATTAGTAAAAAAAAATGTTGTTTGCAATTCGAAAAAAATTCCAATTATAGACTACAGACAAATAATATTGGCAAGTGTTTGTAAATTTAAGAAGGCACTTCTAAATATAACGATCGGATATGTAAATTTTGCTTTCATTTTTTCGGATTAATTACACAAATACAAAAAAATTCAGAGCAAACAATTTTTATAGCTGAATTTCCTGACTTTCTCAGTAGAGGTAAGTGATTGCAGTAATATCAACAAAACTATAATGTTTGGAAGGCATACGTAATGTTTACACAGTGAAATGTTTGTGTTCAAACGTTGCTAAAGCTATTTCAGCCTATGCTAGCGCCAATACGTCTATTTGGTAACACACTTGCCCAAGAGTTTCAATCATCTGAAAACTACCACAGAATATGTTCTAGTGTCTCATGCCTGATAAAGTCGGAGCTCCGGAGTTTTTGACAGGTATTCAGGAGACAGTTACTTCTTAGATGCAAGAATGACGAGATCTATGTTCTCTCTTATGAGACTCACAATTTATTCTGATTTCAAATATTCAGATCTGTTGAAAATTTAGATTATTTAAAATATTCCACAAACATCATGAAGTCTTCCACTTTCCCTGCATTAAGGTTTGAAGAGCCAAGCTAAAATCCACTTGGCCCGCTTAAAAAACCTTGGAACCTTTAAGAGCAATTTCAGTTTTAATTTTTTGATGGATCGATTCTCAGTAAATTCCGCTTTTAGACGAAGTCTCAAAGTGGTGAGAAACCACATTAGCTATTCAAATCTTTCGCCGGCAAGTGATTATTTCAAAAGGGGGACGGTCCCAACACTTTCTCCAGGTTGGTGATCGTTTCATGTGCTGGCATTCAAGTGGCACAACTAAAGTAGGTTTTGTGCAATCTCACGAGGCCTTGTTAGAGATTAGAATCTTGTATCACGAATGCCGGGGGCTAATAAGAAGGCTTCTTCCGGCTTCCGTGGAGATTCTTAAGTATATGTAAACCTAGTGATCATAGTAAAATACTTGTATCCGTAACAACTCTTCTAACGCATCAATCCATTTTATAGGTTCCGATTCGAATTAGACGATGCAGAACTGCAAGATGAACCACTGCAAATTCGTCTCATGGATCACGACACGTATTCAGCGAACGATGCTATTGGCAAAGTCAATATAAGTTTGAATCCACTTTGTCTGCAAAACTCGTACCCTGCAGGTCATGCAAAAGGAGTCGTGATGTCCGGATGGATACCAGTATTTGATACGATGCACGGAATACGGGGCGAAGTCAATATCATAGTCAAAGTTGATTTGTTCTCGGACGCCAATAAGTTTCGGCAAAGCTCGTGTGGAGTGCAGTTTTTTCACTGTAAGTCAAAATAGTTTAATTGATCCAGCTGAAAATTGTTTAACGATATGCATACTTTTGTAGCGCCGAATATCCCCGATGGATATCGAGCTCAAGTCGTACACGGATTTGTTGAAGAGCTTGTGGTGAATGATGATCCAGAATATCAGTGGATTGATAAAATTCGCACGCCACGCGCATCCAACGAAGCCAGACAAGTAGTGTTTTTGCAACTTTCAGGACAGGTGCGAGCTTATATTAAAGTTAAGTGTTAATTGAATTTCCTACTTCTAACTGTTCTTCAAGGTGCAACGAAAAATTGGCCTTAAGGCAATCAATTTGGGAGCAAACGCAGTGATCGGCTATACCCAATGTTTCGATTTAGAGGGAGATGTTGGTGTTGTAGCTCGGGGAATTGGAACAGCCGTAACGTTGGTGAAATTACAAGATATCCAACAGCAACAAATCCAGGATAATGCCCTTATCGAAGAGTAAGTTTCGAATATTGTTATTTCTCCACCTTTAACTGACTCAAATGAACTATTGATAAATTTCGCCACTATCCCATCCTATGTACAATCAAAAACCATTGCAATCCGCCATGTTCCGCCTATAAAATTGTGTGTGTGTTTGTGCTGCTGACAAACAATGTGTGCAAATACACTGTAAATTACATATTGTTTTGAATATTCTTGTGTATTTTCGCTGGTATTCTATACTTTCTAATTTTCTGCAACAACACTTGTTGTTTTGCTGATTGTTTTGTTGTTATTTGAACTAATTTCTACAAAACAACTTTTCTATTGATTTTTTTCTCGTTGTATACATTGTTATAATACAAATCGATTTATGAAAAATATTAATATACTATGTTTATCGTTATTAATTACATCGCAAACACTTCCGATTTTTATTTGAATCATTTTCGCACCAAAGACCGGTTGTTGAATACTTACGTTCCATAGAAAGCGGAAAGAGAATGGGGTCTGTTAGTAAATTTGATGCAGATACCAGTAGTAATTCGTCTAATGATATTGTCAGCAGAATTTTGGGTCTTGATAGCAGTGAAAAGATTCCAACGAATATTATTCTAAATAAAAAGCGACATGAAAACGAAAAGACCATCAAAGAAATAAATGAAAATCAAGAAATGAAAGATATGCAATCTCTGTTTGATCAGGAGGATCAAAGAAATGCTAAGCCCAAACGTTATTTCCGACAACGCGTTCAGAATATAAAGCAATCATCGAAAAATATCTTCGGGGACAAACTCAAACGATTGAAATCGAAAAAATCAGAAGAACAGACTGAAAATGCATCTCTCAACAGTTCTTACTCGGATATATCGCGGTCGATAACATCTTTGCAGGACATCAAAGGTTTGTTGCCGTTCAAAAAGAGCAGGCCCGTCATCAATAGATCAACGAGTGAAGGATGTGGAATGGCCACACTTATTGTTAGTTCGATAATTCGTGGTCCTAGTTTACAATCGATTTCTGAAGGGCACGATGAAAAATCTCTATCAACGGATCGAAAGGATCATGTTAAATCTGAATCGCTCAGTGCCTTATCGTCGCCGAGATTAACTCTTTCCTGTAAGAAACTCAAAGATGGGCAGGTATCAGAGGCGTCCCTTTCAACTACATCTATATCATCATCGGCAAGCGAAGAGGAAGAAGAATTATGCTCAGATGCTGGCTCAGAAATGACAGCTGCGAATGAAATTGTAATTGTCGATGCAGACACAGTAAGCATAGTAGTTAAAACCGTTTTAACTCATGTTGATACCGACGAGGAAGAAAATGATTGGATTCAGCCAGGCACAACGCACGATCCTGGTAGTCAACGACATCTGGATGATTTATCCGATTCAAATTGCAAACTTCATCGCATTGGGTCGAAAATTTCCTCGGAAAATGATAGTGATATTCCAGTGAACGCGGAAGCGTTAGAAACAGTTGATCAAGATGCGGCTGCCTGGATTGAACCAGGCTCAACAACCGATGAGCCAGAGGTGGACGGGGGAGGACGACGTGGTTCGTTATTGCATGATCTCAAAGAAAATATTACCGAAAAAATTCATTCGCTGCAGGTTAGTTGTTGTGAAGTGCCCAATAATATTTTGATGATTATGTCTGTAGTTTTAATGGTTCCCAAGTGCTCAATTCTATCATGTGTTCATTTCAAATAGTGTTTTGCGGTCGATATTTGCTTCAATTGCACAATAATATACGAAAGTAACTCATATTCTAATGTATGATTATTTTTCAAACAGAAAATAATCTAGATATCAAAACAAAACAGAATTTTGAGCTATTTTGAGAACAATATAGTTGTCTTGAAGCTTTAATTACATATTTCATTTCAAGTTTCATTCTAAAATTAATTTCCGTTAAAACATTTACTTATAAAGTTTCAGGCGAAGAAGTTTTTTTAATCAATATACGAGCATAAAAAACAAAAAAATGCGATGCAATTTGAATTATGCAAATAATTCTACAGAATTCAAAACAAAGTTAATTTTTTTTCAAGATTGGCACGTTAGTATATTCGCCTCTATGGCTTTTTGCGCTTGTTGAAAACCATTAAAACTATCGATTCACAATCACGACAAAATAATCATGATCATATTTATACGTCCGTAGAAAAAAGGCTAAAGTGTCCCCGAAAAAAATTGTTAGCACTTGATCGTATTCATCATCTCATTGGTTGCGCCCTCTGACTAATGGTAGTGTTTGTGTTTCTTCCGTTTCTTTTGTTTTGGGAGCAGTCTCTTATGAGATTACCTGTTCGTTTCCAGGAGCATATCCGTATGCCACATTTGATGGAGGGCAAACATAAACCGCATCCACACAGTTTGCTGGAAACAGCAATGGAGACAATGTTAATCGAAAAGGCAAACATCTTAGGTGTAGAACCGACCGCAGATCACGATCAAGATATGGAAGCCGAGAAAACGAGCTCATCAAAATTGGAAACACCTCTAGCGTCGCCAGACAAATCTAAGTCTAAACCTAAAACGCCTCATGTTTCGCCAACTAAATCCACTCGCGCTTCAATAAAGCGGTTTAACTTCTCTTTGTGTCGAAAAAAGAAGAAAGACGGTGAGCTTAAAAACGATACAGGCCTCATTGGAAGTGCAATGCAAGCGATGCTGTTGGAACAAGCAAACATAGTTGAAGAATTTGTGGAAAATCCAGATAAATTGCTTCCGTTCGATTCGAATAGTGAAGCAGGGTCAATCACAGAAATTTCTAGTGGTTATCAAATTCCAAGAACTTCAACGACAACGACAATCCCAAAAGCACATTATTCCGATTCGAATGTTTCGAAAGGGATATTTAATACTGCACCTTTGGCTGAAGCGGAATCATCAGCAGTGGATCGGTTCACAATACCGTCCATATCATTTACACATATGCAATCCCCAACACACAGTAATACCACATATTATTCATCTGAGCCGCAATTGTTTAGGAACATAGATAGCACTCCTGCTAAAATAGATGGGACGCCATTCATTTCACTGACTAATCTGAAACAGATGGCAGACACGATAGGCGATCCATCTGTACAGCTTGAAAATCATGCAGTAGCTACTAATTCCAGGCCTTCTTCTATCAATGTCACTGCACCATCATCATCCGAATCCTCTCCTTATTTCACTCCCCTGATGTCTCCGGATGCTTGTGCTTCAATGCCCGCTTCGCCTTTAGACATGCATCCCTCACCAGTAGACCATTATAGCCGCTCTTCATGTGTACAAGATAGCAATTTAAAAAACGCTAGAAATACTATCAAATCATCATCTTACACAAATTTAAGTACTAACAAGCCAATGCTTGCCCCATCTCCTTTCCTTAAAAATAATAGATCAGAACTAGCATCATTAACGGCGAGTCCGCGAGCAGGTGTGCAAGCGCTAGATACGGCAAAGAATCCTCTAGATGGTGCACCTTTCCCAACAACTCATGCCCGTACCGAGTCAGTAGGTAGTAAATCGGCCGCAACATCAATGCAAAGTCCAGCAAAAACTTGCAATAACTTTAACTCCACAACCAATAACAACAACAGTAACAATGCAAAAAAGGAAAACAGTGAAATATATCGACGGTCGTCCGACTCTGACTTAAGTGTCACGCCAAAAGGTGAGTTTGTACATGTATATGTATTCTGTATAAATTAAATGATCTTATAACAAGCACAGGGCACCTTGTGAATCTTTTCAAGGATATAAAATTAATCGTTTGTAAGTTCCATTCTGAGTTTATTTTAGTTGAGGATTTCGGTTTATTGGTAGCTCCTTTATAACATACAATCTGCACACTTTCTAGGTATTTTATTTAACGTTTTCATTTAGCCATTTAAGATTATTTTCGAAAACAGAAATCGTTGAAACATAGGCCAAATCTCTTTGCAATCATTTGCTTAGTTCCTCGTTTTCGTACAGCATGGGATCTATTCCAGCGGTCTCATTATCGTTCTTACATTTTTTACCTTTGAGATGTTCTGTTGTCAAGGGAAAAAAGTCGTTAGGATCAGATCTGAAAAATAAAGTGGGTCTATTTCGCAAATAGCAATAATACTTTTCACTCGAACCACTCACCACTCGAACTGTGCATTATTTCTCATAATACAGTTTGCCGGTAAGCATCATTTGAATAAGATCTCTGTAATCTCAGCTAGATGTCTAATGGTCTTTTGTAACCAGATTTTGAACTTTTTAGACGCCTTCATTGAGCTTCAGCAAGTGAGATTTTTGAAATTTTTACCCAGATTGAATTTCGTTTATCGTGAATTTCGTTTTATCGCTTTAAAAGCATTATTTACGATCATAATCAGTGATTCTCTGGCTATTTTATTGATCTTTTGGCTACTCTGCTCGCTTCTTATTTCATATTTTATGACGTTAAAGTTTCCTGAGAAAACGTTCTTGCTAGGGCTCAATTACACATTCTTTGCCTTCAGTTAAAAAATGGCAATTAATGAGCCACGCGTTGCAAAGCTTCCCTTGCACTTGGATCGCTCTCCTCCTCGTGCTGACAAAGTTTGATGTTAAGACTTTATTTAAATCGTTTGTCAAGCGAAACGAAAAACTCTGCTTCCAGTAGATTTGCCAACGACGACTACCGTACTCATCCGCAAGCAATTCGTCCACCAATACTCTGAACCTTATTTGGGAACATGTTCGCAACGCATCTGTGTTGGACAGGTTGCTATTGTTGAAATTGTAAAAATGTTAAAAGTTCATTGTAAAATCTTGTGTACCTAAATCAATTTGTCAAATAACATTTGTGAAAACTTTCAACCTACACAATAATTTAAATAGTCCTCACCTAATCTTTCTTTAAAAATATTTATCTCTTAAACAGTATCCTAATCATAGTCTTAACACTGAATCGTTTAACATTGTACCAATAATAAATTTTAAATCAATAAATCGCATGTTTCCAGTATTGGGCCGCAAAAGTGAGTACAAATAGACATTGACGCTGCTTGGACGGATGTAAAAGTGATGAATGCCAGTTTTTATATAAAATTTGATAAGATTGCAATGAAACAGAGAACAAAACGTAAAACGCACGGTGTCAGACAAACATTGTTTTTTTAAAATCTAATACTAGTTTTAAATTCGGTGTAATAAAATGATTGGTGTTCTCTTTAATTTATTTGTACATGTTTTGCGTGTAAAGCATTTGAAATTTGCATCTTTTTCTGTTTATCGTGAATTCTTGTCGATTGTAAAGAATATCTATGGGCATTTTGTTGTACAAAATTTTGAAATTAATATTAACTGCAACTGGTCAAAATATTAACTACAATTCAAGTTTTCATCTTATTGTAAATTGTGTTTTAAACATTTTAATATAACTTACTCATATTGATTAAGACTAATGATGAATGTCTCTTTTCTATCTAGATTGTTCTCATAAAATCTATTGAATCGCTTAATAGACATTTGAAATGATCTCTTCCTTTCTCTCGAATTTCATCTCGAAGAAATTTGAGATAAAAAGTCTTGCTTCGATAAGATTGCAATAGGTTGAAGGACTGCAAATATGTTTGTGATTGTTTCAATTGTATCCTAAGCATGGAGACAATAAAATCGACAGGGGACTAAAAATCAAAAAGCACTTTACTACAAATTTATTTCCATCTAAAACATGCTAACATATTTTTCTTTTGAGAGCAAAGTCTTCTTCTTGATAGGTGCAACTAACACGCTTCATATTAATATAGTCGACTTAAATTCTCACCACTATACAAGTAATGCAACAAATTAACTTATTCGAGAAACACATCAAAACATTTGTAAACATATTTCCTGCGAATAAACTGAACTTATTGTGTATATCTTTTCTTAATAAATGGAGTTAAATGTTTCTGCACATCTGTCCAATTTCGTATCCGTGAATATTAATTTGTCTGTACATGTCCATTATTGTAAATACTAATAAATATGAGCCTGTGAATACTAAAATTAATGCAACATCGTGTTTTTAATTTAGTCTTTCCAATTGTTATTATATATGAATCCATTTCGAATTCAGGAAACTCCATTTGCGTTGCAAGCGATCGCCTGATAACTGCTACAGCATTAATGCGTCTCAGTGGAACGACCAAGAATTTCAGCAATCAAGAAAACCTCGACATGCTCGAGTATCCATTTCTGACCATGACCAAATACCCATCAGGATTTATCGTGCATATAGGTACGCTTGCCAGGTTTCAAAAGCGTCGCAATCAAATGTATGTTTTTCTAATAAACAACTATTGCAGGTGCCACCGTAGCTGCTAGATCTGTGAAGTTATTAGAACGTGTGCCGAACCCGGACGAGCCAGAGGTGCGCGACTCTTGGTGGAAGGAATTAAGGATGGAGGTTCGATCGCATGCACGATCGCTGGGGTGTAATGTTGTTCTAGGCTACACGGAAGTAACCGCCATATCGTACGTATATATCAGATAAATATTTAATCATAATATGATGACAAAATATGGGTTAAACTTAAGAGGCTAAGACGTGCAAGAGATACAATGTCTTTAAGGTAGTTCTCTACAAAGACTATGTAAAAATGTATGCCTGAATCATGATGATTGTGATCCCTCACTCGCTCTAGTACTAATTCTTCACATATTTTCCCCACACAATCGTTCGCATACGGCAACAAATTGAACCTATTATGAAACAGATTTTTACGTAATATAAATTAGCTAAGTGAGTTTCTAAATCCATTGAACTTATAAATTTTCAAGTCTGATAATGCAATAGCTAATCACTTCTAGCACATACCATTTAACATAATTTTTTGAAGCGGTTTTGTATTACATTATATGAAATTTTAATTGGCTAATTCAATCCAATTCGGCGTATTCATTATTTTGTCGCAAACTCAAAGCTCTTCCTCGACATTCTAGTGATGAGGTATGCGTACTGTCTGCTACTGGTACCGCTGCTGTAATTAATATGGCATATAATAGCGATCCAATTCAAATGGATGGACAATCGTCGTCGAAGAAAGATTTGATGGTATCATCATTAGAAGAATGCCGCAATAGTATTAAAATACAAGACAAAAACGAGTTAAATGGCTCTAAAGAATGTTCCACGTCGCTTGGTAGTGGCCCGAAGGGCACTATCTCAACATCATGCCTGTATAATTTTCGGTGTTTCATGTGTCACGTGCCATATAGTCAATCGTCAGTCCCTTTCAATGTGAAAATGAAAAAGTGTGCTGTTTGCAAACGTGGCAAAGTGCCAGACGTCCTCCTCGCAACAATTGAAATTCCCGAGTGTCTTCTCGTGACCGGGCGTGGTTGTTTCATACAAGCTCAAGTAGTGCGTGCCAAAAAGGATCTTCGAGCGGAATCGAATGCCAAAGAGATATCCGATGGATTGCCGTTTCTTGAGTACGAATTGCATAGGTTGTTGATTAACAAGTTAAAAGTGAAGGGCATGAATGCAATATTTGGCTTGAAGACGCAAGTGGCGGTGGGCGAGAAATTAATGGCTTTAATTGCAACTGGAACTGCAGTTTATCTATCTGCGCTTCCGCCGCCATCCTGTCCGAAAATCATCGCTGGAAATTCGTGGACGGATACGACGAAGCTAAATGAATTGCAAAAATCACTGCTGGAGACGTTCGAAAGAAATCGCGAAATCTATCAGCTGAAATGTATAGATCCCGACTTGCAGAATGGCAAGCAATCAGACACTGACGATTCTGAAGACGAAATGCCCGAGATGGACTTGGCGACAGGCGGAAAAGATGCTTGCATTCTCGAAATCGACGATATTGAAGACTTGGAGATTATAACGTTGCTGATGGAGCCCATACCCGCTGACGGATTCTATGTGGTGAATACACAGAAAATTCCGGGTCTGCAGGAACTCGACGTAGTGAAAAATTTACAAATGTTCACACAAGTGTGGCGGGCAAAATTGATGCTCGGACACGGTATTGGACATTTTCCAAAACATTTTAACAGGTAATATTCAATTTGGTAAAAATTGTTATGCTCTACTCACGGTCGTATATATTTCTTATTGCAGAATTCTACAAACAATTTATTTTAAGCTTAGAACATTGATACCGTGTGCAATATGTGATCTTAGTTTTAAAATGGAGCTTCCTGACGGTGTAAGTAATATCGTCAATGTTAAATGCTCGATTAGAAATACAAAATGTAGGCGAAAGTCAATAAAAAATTTAATGTTCCTTTTGTGTGCTGAAGAATGAAGACGTAGATTTCATAATTCAATGTTCACTTTTTTACGCAGGATGAAATCCAATTACTAGTAACCGGAATGGCTTTAGGCCTGGGCGAACCGTCTAACCTAAATAGGGCGCGAAGGAAAACAATTTCTGGGGGAAATGGTGCAATGAATGACAATACTACAACAGCAACATTTGGTGGCAATATAGTAAACAAGCAATCCGATGAAGAGCTCATCTTTAGTTTAGATGACGACCAAACAATGGCTAATGAGCAACCATTGCCACCTTCAACGCCAATACCCACACCAACTCCTACACCACCAGTAGCCCCGCCACAATTCACTTCCAACTTTGGCACACATTCACTGCGATTGCGAAAAACGTCGCCATGTCGAACGGCAAGTTTTAATCCTCAGCTTCGATATTCACGACATGTAAGAGAATTTATACAATCTAGAAAATATGTGTGTGTTCACCTCATATATTACAGCTTCCGATCCACGATCGATATGGTGTTGATGTGACGCCATTGAGCTACGTAGCCGGCGGTCGAATTGAAAAGTATTTAGGCAATTTGAATTTCTTCTTCATCAGAGAGAGCACATCGGTGCGGGAGAATGGAGGTATTAGTGGCTTTGTACACGGCTTCATAACAGAGGTTTGCTAAAATTGACAAAACTTATTATTGTTGGTGTGAGTTGCACAGCTTTTCATTTAGATTCTAGCTGTTGTACGTGCTCATGTCTTGGCGTTAGGTGGCAATGCAATGGTAGCGTTTTACATGACCGAACTACTTTTGGTCGACAATCAGCACAAAAATCAGGCGAGTATTCTATTTCCTAAATTAAGCATATCGTATTTGTCTCACACAACTGGTATCATTATTTTGCTTAATCTTGATAAGGTTTACTTTGTGCTGGAAGGATTTGTTCAGATAATTTTTCTTAGTAGTCCAAAATATCGGCAAATTATTTAGATTTTAAATTAGGTTTCTTGATCTGTATTCCGCATTATTAATTGAACACTATCTTAAAAATGGATCCGCATCAATATAGCATAGTTTTCACAGCATTTCAATTTGGTGCCTAAATTTATTCCAATCAAAGTCGCAACAGAGCTAAATCACTCGTATTACAAATTCTTCCATAAAAAGATTCTTAAACAGTGCCTAAATTGACACCTGATCTGATCCCTTCTATCTTTCCAAGCAGTTCGCTGCAGCAACTATGTATTCTTCTTTGTGGTGCTACAGCTCGCACCGAATCTTGACGACGCCTACATTAATTTCGTTGATATCGTTCGCCAGTTTCTCAAAAGTGTTTTGACATCTGCGTCGATAGCGTCCTCCCAACGCTTTCTCAATTTTCCGACTGACTCCAATACGTGTCCCTTATAGCAATTGAATACCCACTCGTATTTCATTTGTTGTAGATGGCTAGTACATTGCAGTCGACAAAGCTGCACTATTGTCGAAATATTCTGGCTCATCGTGTTGCTTAGAATTTGCCATCCATCCACATCCACCAAGTATTCCGAACAAGAACTTCCTTTCGAATGTGTTTATCATTTTTTCTGATAAATAAGTTCAGCTGCACGTTTGTATCTGTAACATAGCAGAGGGTACATTCTTCGATTTGATGAAGAAAAAAACCCAAAAATTCAGTTTGTTGCGTACGTAGGATTTTTTTTATGTTGCATATTTCAATTGTTATTAACAATTTTCGAGCGTTTTTTTACATTTTTTTCTTCAAAATGACGCCATTTTGTCAAAAGTCAATTTAAAACAAAAATCCTACGTACTTCTCTGACTGTTATTATGCTTTATTGGCAATTATTTGGTTGATAACCATAACCTTAACATTTCAGGAGAAAATGGTCCGGCCGCGAAGCCATGAAAAAATAAGGCGTTTCTGGAGAAATGCTAGGGAGCCGCCATTTTGTTTTTAAAGTTCTAAAAAAATCAAAGAGGATGTCAAATACTTGTACAGTATAGATCTTTTTACCAAACTTCAATATGTTGTTTGGTTTTTGAGAAACAAATTCCCAAAAAATTGCTTCTTTTTTTACCTCTACACTGGTGTTCCCCCTTAAGCTGATCAGTCTGGTTTGCATCGATTTGCAGATTAGCCCCAAGATAGGTAAAGCTATCTACCTTTTTGAAGTTGTATCCCCCCCTTCGTGTAGCGTTTTGTCAAATTGGCGTCATTTTCCTTTGTTTGGTTTTTTGTCTTCATTTAAATTCCCTTGCTACTTTCGTGGCTTCCTTTGCAGCCAGAAAAGAGCGTGACATAGAGCTAATATCGTCCGTGAATTTGATAAGCAGCGTTTCTCTGGTTTCAATTGCGATTGTTCTAACCGCATATTAGACTGTTCGCTTACGCACCATTGGGTGCAATTTTCATCCTGCTCCAATCTGGTTCGATTTTTAAATGTTTCCGATAACCCATACTTTGAAGGTAGTCTCCCTCATAACCATTTTCGTTAGTCGGATTTTTTTTCGTGAGCTGCCAAATTCAAGCATGATTTTGTGCAGTACTGAACAAGCTGCAACCCGCTTAATATTCACAAATATTTAACATACAACGCATTTAATTGCATGAAAATGGCTTGGGCTATGACGATAAAGCCTATTTTCTTCAACATATTTTTTGATTAGCTAAAATCATAAATGCTCAGTAAATTTAAAACAAGCTGTCAAGTAGGTTGACTTGGCGTCCTATTGAAATTTTGAGGAATCCTCTCTGCCAAGTGTTTTTATAATTTCTATTGTTATCCAATGCAATGCTAGTAATTTTCATTCAGGTTGAAAAATTATTCATCTGTCGAATCTCAATATAAATTGCTATTAAAAATATTAATAATAAAACTACCTTTTCAAATTTTAACCCCCTTTTCATAAACATTGATATCAAACCTTCAAATATTTAACATTTCAATGATCACTGTTATCATTTAAACAAACATTTCATCTTGCATTTTCGATTCATCCAATCGTCTAGTCCGAACAGATCACAATTTTAAAGAAACATTTATTTTCCAGGGACAATGTCTAATCAGTATCGGTGGCGATGCTGTTCATGTCTCGTATTATGCCAACGATTGATACTTAAAATTAAGAGGAATTTAGCGTTCGTTTTATACATCGCGGCCAAAAAGTGTTCTCTAGTAGAACCGATTATTTTGTTACAGATAAACTTAATCAAAATTTAGCTACAATTGTAAGTAGTCGGTCGTGTTTTTTTTGTTGGTTTTGCATGACCCAATTGATATTCTCTAAAAAAAATTCGGATATGTTTGATGTTAGTATTCAAAATTTGTACTTAATATTAAATTTTTGTTTGAATATCGATATTTGTATAATCTTGATACTAGTTTTACGGCAACAAGTTTTTTGTTCAAATCTTATTCAAAAAAAATATTTCAATATTATCTAAAACAGTATAAACTAAATGCTACGAGCTTAGATCCTACCAACAAACTTTGTCAACCTCATATAATGTACGAACACTAAATCGAAAATGTTTGAAACAACTGAACTACTGTGTGCCTAGCACACTTAAAAATTCAATCGAAAGCAAAAAAGAAAGTCTATTTATTCACTCACCTGAAAGAAATAACCCAAACTATAGAAACATGATTAAAATGATAAAAAATGCTAAATAAGTTGAAATGGACCACAAAAAGTGTTATATTTTTTAAATGTAAATGAACTGGTGACCGAAATGAAATTAGTATTTTTACGATTGAGTCAGTATGGTAAACTAATGCAATTAAATAGACTTCTGAAAATAGAAACACAATAAGACAGCGTAGAACAATTGGCGTGTAAATAGACTTATGTATGTAAACGGATTATATGCTCCTAATTGTGTTTGTGATGAGAATAGTAATAAATATTCAAAACGCATCACATTATTGAAAAAAAAAACGTTTGTGAAAAATAAAAAATGTTGTCGCGATTAAAAATCAGAATTTTAGACTTGGACTTCTTTAATCGTTACAAGCATTATCTTTGATTTGTGGATAGGAACATCATTATATAGTGCTGTTTTTCGTTCCCTACTTCAGAAAGTGCTAGCCACAATTCTTTTCGTTTAATAATAATTGAACCATTGACAAATCGTATTTTTATTGACATTCAATCTCTCAAATGGTGCCATCTTAGAGTTTTGAACTATGCTGATCCCGAGATACGAAAATAGACCTTTAACAAAACCGATGATATTGAATCAAACAAAAAGTCTGTGACCAGATTACGATGTAACGTCCCGTTTTTATAACCTAGTACAAAAAGGCATGTTGAGGGAAACTATGTTTACGATTTGTTTCGTTGTCGTTCGAATAAGTTTTGAAATCTTCGATACATAAAAGGTCTTGAAAACTTTAATGCTTTCAGTTCAGGGACGAGGCATAGTCATAGTCATAGTTAAATATCGACTATACAAATTTAGTCCACCTGTCGAAGACTAGAGAGGTGGTGACTGCTCAGTTTGGCGTGATTGCCATCACAGTTCGTCTTCTCTAGTCTTCGCCCTTACTCATTTCTTGTGAAGAATGCACGAATAAACGAGATTATCCAATAAAACGAATATAAAAAGGCAATCATCATCAAAACTCAAGCCTGTGTTTTCTACTTTACGCTTCGACATAAGCCGTGTCCATACCAACTGTTCAGTTACGATGCAAAATCGTACCGGGATTAGTCAACTCTTATTCCGATAAACTGACAAGAAAGAAAAACGAGATAAAAACGTGCGAGCAAATAAACTTCTATTATGGCCGGATATTCACCTTGAACTATTTGGTTTTAGTCGAGGCTCTGCATGCATAGTTGCTACTGCCTGAGCCCACCCAGCTGTGGACTACATCGTGCGAGTTCGCATAATATGCACAGTCAGTCCCTCTATTTTTGAAGGGATTATAAACACTCCAGAATTTATGTATTCAATTATTGGCTGAAAAACCGCACGGACTTTTATTTATAACCGCATCCACCAAAACGTTTGAACGTCCTAACACCACATTCTATTTGTTCAGCAACAACTATTTCGGACAGTTCATTTGCATTCCCTCGGGACTAGTTTTTATAATAGTCAATGCCGGCTTCACCCGCATTGAAAAATGATCCTTTAATTCTCCAACCGAAAATCTATGCATGTTTTAGAATACTCGTTTCTCTCATGAATCCTACGGAGATTTTCCAAGCTTCATATTCGAAAATTATCCATAAAGATTGAAAAAGGGCTCGTAAACTTAGTTGATTTTTCCGTTTACACGATGGTCCGATTCGAACTGAATTTGAATTGACGAGCTGTCTTGATTTTCAACTAGCTTTATTATATATAGCCTGAACCGTGCCTTGACCTTCAGAGCTTAAAAGTGTGCCATTTGCAAAGCTCTTAAACCTAGATAATGAACTTCTCTCGTACAATCTAAATGCCCAGTAAGGCACTTTAAGTCTTTGATATTCTTATTGAAAAAACAATTACAGCTTAACATGGCCTATGCATGCGAAGCTGTGTCTCTCATCAGACACGACCACGAGTGCTGAAAAAAATTAATTTTTGCATAATTTCTACTAAATCGTGATTGTACTTGATTAGATTCAAGAAATTCGTCTTTACTCTTTGCGAAGCGTTGATCCTGAAAAGGACCATTGTCTTTATTCTTTGCATTTGCATTTCTACTAAATTATGAATGTCCTTGATTCGTATTTTTTCTATCAGAAATTCGTTTTTACTCTTTGCGAAAATTTGGTCCTGAAAAGGTCCATTCTACTCTTTGGAATTGCTTTCGCATTTCATTTTGCGTAAATTTTGCAGTAAACAACAAAATTTTAAATTTAACGAACTGTAAATAATCGCAATCGCGCGCAAATTTTGTGTTATGATCTTGCGATGTTCAACGACTTTATTTTCAATTAGTTTGTGAATTGATATGGCAGCCCTCGTTCGTATTATGACGTTTCAATTGAAAGTTAAATTTTGAAAATTGGCGAAGGATTTAACGATGGTAAGTACCATTTTGGCCAATTTTTTCGTCCTTGTCGACGCAAGTGCACAACTTAAGTTGTGCTGCAGTGTTGTCCCTTATCAACATACATGGCATACATGCGCGTGTTGTCTTTAAACGCAAACATAAACAACCCCTAACCCCAAATTGGTTGTGTTCGGTGTGCGTTGTCCTTTGTCCTTTGACGCGACGCGAGTTTCGGTTGCACTTAGCGATCGCGATACTTCGTACATAGCGACATCAGGCGGTGTTTGAGAAACATCAGGCGGTACGCGACACAGCTACCGCTTGCTCTTTCGATAGCGTAAGAGAGATCAGGCGGTAATCCTGCCTGCTCAGTATTTCGCGATGAACTGAGCAGGCGGTACTCGAGCCAGCAACCGCCTGCTCAGTTCATCGCGAAATACTGAGCAGGCGGTAGATTTCTCGATTACCGCCTGATCTCTCTTACGCTATCGAAAGAGCAAGCGGTAGCTGTGTCGCGTACCGCCTGATGTTTCTCAAACGCTGCCGCTACACTCAGAGGAATAATTACTGGAATTTAACCAAAATTGAACTATATGTTAATAGATTTTTACTTATTTTCGATCCAAAAACGATCAAACGATCATTGAAGAAAAAGGGATTAAGTAACGTAAAACTATGTAAAAATTTCCTTCATTTAAGAAACTTTCCTTTAGATCAAATTATATATCCTATTTACTTTTATCAAGGAAGTAAGGAGCAATTTATTTGGTTTAAATCAAATTTTTAACACATTTTTCATATTCTTTTTTTTTCGATAATAGAAAATGAATTCGATAATATGAATATTTGCCGAAGAATGTGATATACTTTACTTGTTCATGATGATATGTTGTAAGTAAGTAAACAATAAAAGACATGCTATTATCTAATCCTCGCTAACCCGGCAAACAGAATATTTATTGAATGAAACATTTGGACATCATATATATCAGAATTGTTGTGTGTGTGTGCGTATAAAATATGATTTGTTTGAATAAATTCCAATTTTTTTCTGGTACTTTACAAACTAAGAACTAGCCTAGGTCTTCCATCCGACATATGCAGACCACCGAGTTTTAACTACTGAAATTTATTTACAATCATCGGTAATGGTGCGCCAGCCCAAATCGGGGCTTAGCTTCCTGTAGAAAATGCCTGTAATTATCTCGGTTCAGCGACCACGTCTTCCCGTTCCATATTCCTAACAGCGCTCTGCTGTTCGCGCCAATACTGCCATCCCATCGCTTTCTCGGTTTGCTAAATGATCGGTTTTCCTGGGCTCGAGAAATTCGTACTCATCTACAATATGTCTTCTTAACTAACACAGGAATTCGAATTCAGGATGTGTTTCCATAAAAGTTTCACGACTACCATGGCAACTCCAAGGAGCTCGGTAATTTCATGGATTTCCCATTGGAGATGTAGTCAAGTATCATCTGTTTTCCTGTAGACTCCGATGCAAGCACGAAGGATGCGTCTCTCGAAGACTTTTAACTTATGTCAGAGTTTTATAGCACGTCTGCTTGACGTCGGCATGAATATGGTTGACAACGTGAACACGCTTCTTGCTCGCTCGAGCATGATATTAACATGCTGGGTGAAGTACAGATGCTGATCCAGGTCCAAACCTTGATATTTCACGGAAGTTTTGTGAAGGACACACTCCGTACTTCCATGATCTGAATTTTTCTTTCCAACTGCGCCTCAAGTCTTGATTGTCCCATTTTATGGTTTGTGGAACCAAAACTGTTTTGCAATTTGACACGTTGATCTTCATCCGGTGGTTTGTGTAAAATTGGATGTCCAACTGCCGACGTTATGAATAATAGGTAGACTTTATTTTTTGGGCTTTTCAGAGTGAAGATGCAGATCCTGTAAGTACCAGCATTCACTGCAAATTACTTCTTGAAATTGCTGAAAACAAAGCCAAATTTGTGTTCTCCAGTTTTCGACACTGCTTCTTCACACTGACAATAATCTTGGCAGACTTAATTAAAAATCCATCACCGCAACGGTAGCCTGAAATTTCTTGACTACGCTTCGAATAGAGAATATTTCCAGTTGACTTGACGTTCAAAATTTTTGTATGTTCGACAATAAGGACGCGGTGTTTAATTTTTTAACGGAAATTAAAAGCTGCAAACGCTAAAATAAAAATAATGTTGGTGGCAGGGTCTATGGCACAAAATAACATTGTCAACGAAGGCCCCGGCGAGATTCGAACTCACGATCTCCTGTTTACTAGACAGGCGCTTTAACCAACTAAGCCACGGCGCCGCGACAGTGGTGCGACAGTGTTAGTATAAGTACAAACGTTGCATAATAACAGTTATTCACATGTTTAAAAAAGCTTTAAGTTAAAGCTCTTCCAAGAATTCGTTAAATGACAGTTAATTCGTCATTCTTCTTCGTACACTAACGTAGAAGACATGCTAAACTCGTGATGTCTTGCACTAAAATTTTCGTTTTAATTCCGCATTACTGCGATCCGAGCTGTTGCCAGTGACAATGCACATTACGTTGATGTACTCGTGTTGCTGCATCAGAAAATATGTGAAATGCAGTTTACCTGCAGCTAGACATGTGGCTACCTCCGATTGACGATTATACGCACCATAAAAATCAGGATCGAATCTTGAATGCCCCGAAAAGATCAACAATCAATAGAGTCAATTTTGGCATTGCCACAGCTTACCTCAAGCGAGTGAGTATTTATAGTTATTTAACCAGACTATACTAAACATATCAAAATTATCTCTAAACTTCACAGTTAAATTCTATTAGCATTTATTTCATTAGACGTTGTGTAAGGTTTAACGTAACGATGATATGTACCACTATAACCGCGTTGTGTTGATTCAGATGTGTTTCTGATGCCATCATTACTGAATCATTGCTTTAAAGCGAAATTGTATGGCAGCCAAAAGACAGGCACAATCGAGGTTGTGATATGTATGCAAGTATTGAAATTCTCTATGGGAAAATATAAATGTGAATAGAATAATTTAAAATTTGTGGCATGTACAGTTTTCAGTGCCACCTGCAATGACGATAGCAAAAGATGGTTATGCCGAAACCCGGGATTGAACCGGGGACCTTTAGATCTTCAGTCTAACGCTCTCCCAACTGAGCTATTTCGGCGGCGTAAACATCGTTACTGGAGCTTTTACACAAATGGTATAAAATACATTCAGGAATTTAGTTTTAAAATAATCGCACATTTATTTTCAACCGATTTTAATCGGAGCTGACACAAAAATAATTATTATTTCAATGCACGATAAAGAGGGCTGGAATAAATAAATAGAGATTTATCGTTCTAAGTTATTTTGCAATTTAAATTAAAACTGCTAAAAACAATGTGCTCATCGCAAAGGAGCATTCATATTAGTCACAATGGGCTGTTAAATATTTAAATGCTCAAGTTACAACAAAACATTACACGTATGTATAACATTAACTTGATTTTTGTGAAGCATTGTCATGTAAATTTCTGAACAGGCTAACCTATTTACATCATATTGTTTTTGTTATTTTTTCAAAAATACAATGACCACTCGCCGTCAACTTACATATCCTTGGCTACTCAAATCTAAATAATTTTACTATATGCCACTCGATGATAGATGTCGCCACTGGTTCCAGTTTGTGGCGACTATGTAGCGACACCAGCACATCTGGTAGACAAAGTTAGCGATGTGAATAGCGTAAGGACATAAAATGTAATCTCTCTCTCGATCAACGGCAGCCATCGCGACCGCACGCCTTTTTCGATCATCCGCGAAATTCGATTTAGATTTAATATTATTGTAAATTTAATAAAGTATTTCAAACGAGCAATTCGCGATCTTTCAATATTGCAAGGAACTCAAGAGTTTCCACAAGTTTTAGTTTTTCGCGCGAGATTCAATTCAGAAAATAATTTTTTGTTCACTTTCGTAAGAACTCTTTCATTTTTCAGGATCAAAAGTATTATAAGTGTTGACTCAAGATAATTATTGTCCAGTAATTTTCGTTTGATGCATGCATAGAAAGACTAGAAAATAAATTTGGAAACTTTATTATTTATTTCTATTGATTCTGAATAGTCCTTGAAACACGTTTGAAGGGCGCGGCAAATAACGGTCAGAGTCCATTTTTTTATCAAAATCAAGGTTTTGGCGCCATCTTTTAATCCATCTTTGAATAAATAGTTTCATAATTTCAGGGCCTATAGTAAATAAAAGTCCTAGTACTGAAGTTTTTAAAAGTTTTGCAGAGGTGGTTCCGCTCAAGAGCGATTAGGTTCCGAACCGCCACCCAGCGAAAAAGATAAAACATTTAATCCGTACCCACCTTTCCTTCCATGTTCCATTTCTTAAAGATTGTGATAGATTGTGAGAAAAAACGTTACATTTGAAACTTGGACATCGGTTTTAGGTGCCCGCTATGTCCCAAAAATTTCAATATCCAGGATCATCAGGATTTTGATGATAAATAACGAAAAACCAAAATGGGTATATAACAAATATAAATATAAATATTTTAGATAGTATACTTCATCACAAAAATGTAAAAATAGAAAGAAATCACACGCAAAGAGATTGGTACCCAAGGAAAACGCTCTAAAGAGTTCTTACAATGGGAAAATTCCAATAAAACCAGCCAAACTGAAGGATTTGACAAAATTTTTGGTCAATCCAGAGACAGAAACATTGTAAGAAAATTTAAGCACTGATGGAAATGATATAGAACCATACGTTGAGTCATAAATGATCCTCCAATTGCCTAAAAATAAAGATCAGGGTCCAGACCCAATTTTCCTGAGCGCAATTTCGTAGTAAAAAATTGACAAAAATCGTTCATAATTTGTTATTTATTAAATAAATATTTGTTCTTTATTCTCATACCTAACTTTTTTATATTCGCCTCAACCACTAACACTGGAACTTGAAACTTCAATTCAGATGTTCTGGCGAATTAAGAATAATGCACATTGATCGTTCTGTGCTGTTGCCCTTCGTTTTCCATAATTAAATTTAATTTGCAGACATCGAATCCTTCTCCATGTCCTCATATGCAAAGGAATATTCATTCGTCAATTTTTAAAATCACAAAAAATTAAATCCGCAAAATCGTATGACTTTTTAAAGTAGGTACAGCGATTAAACAAAATTATTCTTCTAATGATAAGAAAGTTTAACTACAAATAATGACATGTAAGCTCACGTGATGGTTAAAAGATCTAAAAATATTATCAATTTTTTTACTACCCGATTAATCACATTTAATAACGAAACTAATGACACCACTGAATTAGTTCCAGTACTGATAGCTGCAGGCAAGTGTGGTTTCAGCATAATTTATAACAATGAATTGCGTGCATATTTGGGATAAACATTGATACCATTGTCGATCGATAATATTTAAATATTTAGGAGTCCTTATTGTGATAAAAGTGGGTAGATTAGACACAATTCTGCGCAGGTATCCAGGCATTATTTGGATCACGTGAGATAATTTACCGAAAGCCAACCTCAGTATAATTCCAGTTTTCTCTAGAAAGCACTTTAAGGATTATGACCAATTGCTGATGATGATTGATTTATTGAACACTCGGTCATATCGATTAGCATTCGTGGTATTGTTTATGCAGTTGATTGTTTGCTGCTTGAAGAGCTAGCGTGGTATTGTTTATCACACGAACAATTACTGATAATAATGGATTCCAATCAATGTAGGAAGTTTATTATGAAAAAAATACAAATCATCCTTAGTATCTATTTTGAAATGTTTTCACAGAAATCGTGATATGATTCTGAAAGTATTTACGCACCAGTTGCATTTGCACAGTTTGAAGCTTATATGTTTGAAGATTGATGTACTCAAGATATTATAGGGTGTTTCTAGAGACATAGAACTGAAACAAATAAAACATATAAATTATTAAAACGGCATATTTTCATTATTTTAAATATCATGGCATTCGTTGTCTAAAAATAATTTCTTACATACGACTACCGCGTCTTGGGAAGGCCATCCTGTCGGTCCAATTTTGCACCATTTTTTCCAGCATAGCCGGCCTTATTTCGCCAATGACGCGTCGAATGTTGGCTCTAGAATCATCAATACATAGTTGCTGGTTTGTCAGCATAGACAAGTGCTTTGACGTAGCCCCCAAAAAAGTTGTCCAATGGGGTCAAATCACATGATCTGGGCAGCCAGTTGCCAGGTCTATTTCTTCAGATGATTCATTAACCAAAGATTCCGACCAATAAATTAATGGCTTTATGGCATGTTGCGCCATCCTGTTGAAACCGTTTGTCCCTCAGACATTTGGCATTGATTTAAGAATCAAAAAGTTACGGATATTTTGTCGGTAGCGATCGTCATTTGTCAGGCTTTTGAAAAAGAAAGGACCAATTATGCCGCCGGTATGCAAACCGCACCTTACAGTGACTTTTTTTTGGATATAATGAGGTTTTCAAAGTCTCTTGAGTATTATCCTCACACCAAAAACGGCAATTTTGCTTATTTCCGAACCCATAGCCCATTAAGCAAGACATGAGCCTCATCGCTAAAAATGTTTTGACGGTGAAAATGCGGTTAAACTTCTCAGCACATTCTGCATTGCACTGCAGTAGTTGGATCTTATAGAGCTTTAGTCAAAGATCTTTCCTCAAAGTTTTCTATATAGTGGCGTTGAATCGATAAATTTAGATCCTTTGCCATACTACCCTCTACAGCAGCTATAGTTGGTTCGGTACGCCCTGTACGAGCTCGTGTTGGAAGAAGATTGTCCAATAGAGTATACGCGGACATAAATCACTCCAACGTATTGCGTATGAGCTGCTCAGGTGGACTCTATAAGTTTGACGCGCAGAACGCGAAGTTCAGATGTCAGCTATGTCTCCAGACAGCTAGAGTCGGAAATCTGCTCCGGCATTGGCCACTAGCTGAGAGCCTGATCATCCTTATATGTTCACCGAAAGCCACATGACCTATAAGCAAACCCACAAGATACTTAGTTGAAGTTCTGTCCAAAGCTAACAGACCAAGAGTGTGTTTCGAATCGTATTTGAGCCACATAAGCCTAGCAGTGCAGTGTCCAAATTTCTCCAGTGCCTTAATGCTAGCTTGGAGGTCAATACCTTTCATATCCTGCTTTAGTATTGTTCTATTTGCTATTTAGAGAAATTTTCCTCAACTCACACTTACAGGTCTCAACTAATTTCCTCAATAGAAATATGACTGAATTTTGAAAGGGACATGAAACGTTACAGAAGGACTTTTTGTTACATCTTTGAACAAGAAATCTTTCAAAAATTTGTCCTTAACCCAGTCAAATGGGCTAAAGTATTTGTTGTGGCATTTTCAAAAGTGTGTGCGCTTCAGTAACTTATTTCGTAACCATACTGTATTCATTCAGTTAAATTTTTTCGGTATGGCCTTCCGAAAATATGTTCCTGATTCGTGCCAATCAAAAAGCTTACATGAACAGGAGAATTCCCATTTTCATTTATTCAAAACTGTCGGGGAAAGAATTTTGTTCCGGGTAAATAAAAGCTCATATTTCGAAACTGTGTGGGGGGCTGATTATAAATTGTGAATATAAGAAATAAAAATTGCTATTCTTCACATTATTTTTTTCCAAATCCACCTATATTTATTCGCAACTCATAAATATCTGATTTACACGTCAAATGGATATGATATTTCGAAATGTTTTGGCCTAAAATCGTTCATGGTACGAAAACTGCACTGTGTCCATTACAGTTTCTACTTTGGGCAAATTTAAATTTAGAAAGTCTTATTCGAAGTTTCAGTCAAATCTACAATCCAAAAAAGGCAAATCGAAGTTCTCTTCGCTGAATTGGATGCAAGAAGTCATCATATTATCAATTCTGTAGGTATAAAAGCTATTGATAAAATATCTTTACTCACTCTTTCTCACATTTAAAAATATTTTTAATTTCTTATGAAACTTGGAATAATACAGAAAATTTTATTCAAATTGTTACAAAGAGAGAGATAAGAGGCAAACTATTCAACTGCAACAGTACTTGAATTTATGTGAAGCACAGATGAAACACATTCAAAGTAAACAAAAATTTTCATAGAGAACATAGCCCCACCGTTTAAACCACCTAAAACCGGGAACTTTATTTTATTAATTTGATTCCTTCAAATTCTGATTTTTAAGCTCAGATCAATTGACTTTCTTCCGATATTCCCTGGCAGCTCTTCCCAAATAAGGATAATGATAAATTCAAAATATACTGCTTGTAATCACAATTTAAATATATTGACTTTAAGTTACATATTTACATGTTATAGATTTTCATTATATATTGGCATTTTCCATCTTTCTTAGTTACTGGTTATAGATATTGACGAAATTTGTTTGATAAACATCTAGAATACGAGACAAATGCATGCCACAAATCAAATTACGAAAAAAAAGAACACACACCACCAATGAAATTCTTTGAAATTAATACAAGGGTGCTTTTTATTTCAGAGAAATCATATCATTTTTTTTTACATAAGAGAGACATTTTAACTGTATTGGATGCGTCTCAATTAACATCTATATTAATGATGGTATATCTAAATTTTATAAATAAATTTGTTTGGTTTTGCATCATATTCACACATTAATAACAATGGCAACGTATAGAGTAGGAATACTGGCAAGACATTCGATTTATGTATGCTTTTACTGTATTATCAAATTCAATAATTAACTGCACGTTTATGGGGATTATTTGTTACATAAAGATAGCTTATATATGTGTTTTTGCTCCCCTTCTGGGCAAAATATATGCAAATTGTATGTATATATGTATGTTTTTAGTAATTAGGCTCAGTCAATCAGCAATCAGCTTAGTCTTTCTTCATTTTTCAGTGGTATTTGATATAGTGTATGAATTGGTAATGATTCGTTTGCAATAAATAGTTTGTTGGTTGAGATTTTCGAAGAGATTTAACGTCGTCGTCGTCCGAATCGCAAGAAAACATGGTCAGCATCCGTTCGCTTATCAGGTTGTCCCATTAAATCGTCAGTTTTGTAGACCAGTGCTGAAATAAATTGAAGAAATTTATATTTACTTTATACACATTTTATTTTGAAGATAATGACTGAAAATTTGTTACATAGAGAAAGACTTATCAGACAAACAGTAGGAAATAAATTCCAAGTCTAGACAAGTCTCCCTAAACTGGAATTTTTCGAAATCGAAATTCAATGTTAAAGATATTAAAGACACATATTTGGAACATTATTTTTTAAGAATACTAGTCTAAAATACACAATGCCGTGTATTGTTCCGCATGTGCAATACGCACTACTGTCAAACTAATTAATCCTTAAATCAAACACTCTAAACATCTTGCACAATAGTTTCACGAGAAGGTTGAAAAATTCAAACGAAAAACGTCTGATTTTAGTTAAAAAGTGAAACACTATTCCGTAAAACGTAAACGAGAAACATATTTATCTAATTTTGAGTAAAAGCGAATAAGGAAAGTATCTTTAAAGATACAAAAAGTTTCCCATACCGGGAATCGAACCCGGGCCTTCTGGGTGAAAGCCAGATATCCTAGCCACTAGACCATATGGGCTATACCACCTTCAGTGCCAATTAACAATTTGTACAAGGAATGTCATCCAAACGGCATATTTACTGTTATTTTAATTTTTTAACGTCTACCTTAGTCAGTTTTTAACGAATCAGAAGACAGTCTAAGCTAGTTCGGGATTTAAAAAATGTGGATTTAAATTCAGCCGATACATAGCAAACACCAGATACTCTCAAAACAGATGCTAGAAAATTATTAGGAATATTTTATGAGCATATAATGCATCTTCGCAGACGTTCAGTGAGCGTTCGATAGTATATGTAGATCCAAATATACTCTAAAAACTATATTTACTTTTAAAATAGCTACCAAACTATTTCAGACGACTAAATTAACAATGAACACTGATTGTGAGCCACAAATTAAAATTCATGTTGATATGTCTTAAAGCTTCAAACCAACTCGAGTCTAAAACAGGATCTCACAATTATGTTTATTAGCATGGTCCTGGAATATGCCATCAGAAAAATATCGATAAACAACATGGAAATTCTACTGTTTACTCAACATCAATTCAAAATTATGCAACTGTTTAACAGTTACGGCTCTGGTGTCTACTATATGCTACAACTATTCAACACCATGACATTTATGGCTAGATATGATGGGCGTAACCCCAGTTTATTAGATTTTGCCAAATCAGCTATGAGACCGGAAGAAGAGGGTTGATTCTAGAAACATGGGATCATCCTATAATCAAATGAGAGTTTTATTCGATTACAACAATTTTTAACTATCCAATTTTCGAACAATCATTTTTTAGTATAATTTACATATCTAAATTAGCGAACAGCTAGCTGATTTCTGAAGAAAAAATGTGTTTATAGTTGAACATTTTGAATTTCCCATAAAACTTATAACATTCACAATTTTTATCAAAAAAAGCCGATCGGGAATCGGACACACGACCCTGTAATCGAGGGTTAAGCGCGCTGCGCTCTACACTGCACTGCCTGATATAAAAACTTACTAATTCATAAAATTCGTATAAACGCTTTTTTTCTCGAAATCCAGTGGGTGTTGCAGCGTAATATTTTAGGGATTGAATGTCCTTGACGACTTCTACTTATGTGCCAAATTTCATCCCGATCTGAGAGGACGAGGTCGGGCCTTGTTCATGTTAGATTAATGGGGTTGGACTATTTTCAAAATGACTTGTATATATTCTCAAAATTTTTGAACTTTTTCCACAACATTTAAGCTTACCATTTACCTCAAATATGTTTCAAAATTAGTTTAGTTAGATTTAATTTTAATTTATGAGAAAGAAATAACCCCATAAGAAAAGGTTTTAATCAACTAGTAAAAAGTCCAAAACATTTGAGAAAGGTCTAAATCAATTAGGGAATGCTATATACACCAATCAGACTGGATATGACGACAGAAATTTTTATCATGTTGTCAGTATCCACAACGACTCCGTTCTCGGTTTAAATTTACAAATTTGACACTACCGTCCAAGGACGAAACAGATGGATTAATGCGCTACAAACATGATGAGTGCAATGCTTAGATGAGTCGTATGCACTTTTTGACGAACCATAGTAGTATTGAATTGATCCTGGTGTTGCCGCGTAAATTTCGATTGACGACAATAGGGAGTAGACCTAAGCCCGAGCAAGTAGTAACAAACGTTAAGAGTACTCAGTGTCTTCTTCATTCAAAAAGACACTATTTGATGTATTCTCACTCTCATATTTAAAATGAACTCGGCAAGTTAAAAGTTGAATAGTATCTCAGTTCACAGTTTTTGATAGCTTCATTATGCCTCATAGTTTGTTTTACGGAGAAAAATGAGCATCCTCAAAATTTTTGCATTTTTGTGAAAACTAAACCAAGCTCCTCCTCCTTCTGTACCAATTTACATATAAACGTAGAAAACTAATGACATTGTTCAGTTAAATTTTCTCTAATTTTCGTACCATTATAAGGAATATTGTTTTAAATTTTTCCAAACTAACCTGATGCTTCATTTTGAATGTATGCATTTAAAGCGCTCGACAATTTATTTGAACTTTCCAGAGCCACACAAACTTTTCGAATATGCGGCGGCATATTTTCCACAAATCCTGGCTCGCACACGGCCGGAATGCTCGCTGCCATACTACCAACGGTCAGGACGATAACCAAAGCAAGGACAATGGTGCCTACTAATTGTGATGAAGACATTCTGTAATGAAAAGAAAACAAAACATCAATAAGCTGAGTGTTATCAAGTCAAGACATGATGCTAGAAGCTTATCGCCTACATTTGCGTATATTTATAAGCGTAAAACCACTTTATTACGATCGCAAAAGAATCCAATTAATTTGTTCTTAATTTTCGCGCTCCGTCGCGCCAAAACAATTGACAGGTTTAGTTAATACTTTGGCTTGCTACGGAAAATTAAATGAATCGTGCGTTTTTTTCCCTTGTGCTGCGATATAAGTTTCCCATGAAAACGGGTCGGGTAAGATGAGTCCTTAATTAAAATTTAATTAAATGTCAAAATGCTGATGATCGTATGCCGTTGCCTATGTTCAGCCACCTACGCTATAGGACATGAATTGTTTAAACTGATTTTCTCCTAAAAAGGTTTAACTGGTGCGGTGATGAAATTGAGGTTTGGAATGTTCACAACCTAAGAAATGTCCTTAAGATTTTTTTTTTTAAAATAAGTGACATAAATGTATACATATATGTATATACCCTGTACTCATTTCAAATTTATCACACTAACATTTTAAAAGAAGAAATTAATTTTGCGATTGTGGCTACCAAATGATACTGTTTTTCCCAAAAATTGTTGTTGGCCGAAATTTTCAAAATTTCATTAAACAGATAAGTATGAAAATAACAATGATTTTTCCTCAATATTGAAAGAAAAAAGAATGCAACAATTTAATCAGGATATCTTGCAAAGTAAAGGCGAAATTATGAAAAGTTTCAGTGAATAATTTTTATATTTGAAAAAATCTATTTGACCACAGTTTTTCACTGAACGAAAGTAATTTCATGTTTTACACTCATTTATTATTTGTAGTGTGATTTCATTCAAACCAAAGTCGATAAAAGTACGTATTAAAATCAATCAAAGTTCATGTATGCGATCGAATAAAATTAAGCTAGACGATACTACACAAACAAAAATTGAATTGAAACAAATAAAGAATACAAAAATTGTGCTTGTATGAGTGCATTTTTTATGAAAATTATTTATGTAAACTGTGGTTGCAGCAACCAAATAAATTAATTTAAAAAACTTGGCATAAAACTTCAATTCAAAATGTATAGTACTTGCTTTAAAGCTACTCTTATTTTGGTGTTGTTTGGATTCAATATTATTATTTGGGGATTTAACGATCCTGCAAAACTTTTCTTTTTATTCATTACTTCAGGTAAAATACATTCATTAATACATATGTATACAATAATCTTGAAACTAATACTGATTCTGTGAATATTTTTGGAGAGTAAATATAAAGCTACGACCCATTATTTATTGACATTATCCAGGAGAATATTTTACACCGTAGAAAAAATATCGACTAATGTGTGGGTCATATTATGAAGAAAACATAAACGTCTCTTCAGAAAAATATTATGATTTTTTATGAATGCGGTAGGCGTATGACATGTCATCCGAAATCAGAATAGAATATACTTCGTTAAGATAAAGTAAACATTCATCCACAATTTAATTATGTAAATAGTAGATGGATTAGTTCAGCATATTTCTGTTAAATATTTTGCTTGAATTCAATGGACAAAAATATAAAACTGCTATAATACGAGGTTGCATGAAATGTAAGACAGACGTGGAAAAAAGATTTGTCTTCAATTTTTTCCAACATTCATATCTTATTTCTATACATAATCTCAACTTTTGTTTGCAAATTGTGCCCACCAGAAAGGCACTAAAGAATGAAAAAGGAGTGTAAGCCCAGTCACATATGTTTTGTCTTAAAAGCAATATCAATCTAGAGTGATACACACTACCTCAAGGAGCTAGCAAAAGAATGTGCCCTTCATTATAAACCAATCAAAGACACCCAAAAAGAATTTCAATGAGAAACATGCTTTTAGAATTTGAACAGGAACTTTTTCCTTAAAAAGACAAAATTCGAATTCACGAGATGTTGCTCCTACAGATTAGGATGTGTTCTTTTCGTGTCTACTTTCATGTGAAGCTGCAACGATGCAACCAAATCGCATAGTGTGGCACAAAATTAATCACCTTCACATTTTCACATAACAAATATCACAGCGCTACATTATTTGCCATGACCAAGAAATTGGTTTACCGAAAATTTCGACACAAAAACCATTTAATATCGATGAACTTTTCTATTCCGGGAAATAAAATTTATACGAAAGAGTCATGTTGAATATTTAATGGAAAAACAATACAACAACAACAGCTTCGTCATGTTTTCTCTTCTTCCAAATAAGAAATCAAACCCACCAAGCATTAAATAATTAAAACGATACTTTATTGAAACTTACTTCCGCCCTCTAAAACTTCTAGGCAACTTTTCTAGTCCCTAAATATTTTTAGCTTGTAAAATCCAAACGCCTAGCTTACTTTGCAAAAACGATTCTATTGCATAAAGGAATGTAAATGATATGATTCGAAGCCAAGTATTGGACAACGGCCCCTATTAAAATGGAAACTTCCAAAATTTCAAAGATCAATCGTTGCTTGTAGGCAGCATTTTTCCAAGCAATTTAAATTTCAAAAGATACAAACTTCAACAGATGTTTTCTAATACTTTTAGCTTTTCTTTCAATTCTTTAGCCAAGCCCTTAACAACTCATACTTTACCTGCAAGAATACGTATTTACGTTGTTAAGAATTTTTCAAGATTTAGTATTTATTTGATTCCGCGAAATAGCGAAATAATACAAATATTAGCCAAGTTATATATTTTTCTTCCGATTTCCTCCATTTGATTCATTTCCCATGTACTGTTACAGCCCAGCTTCCAGATAAAGGTATCCTTTTGTTTCATGTCATCGATGTTCAAAAATAAATAAAAGTCCTACAGATTCCTTCGGGCTAAGCGTGGCCTCACTCATAAGCTGCCAATATAACTTACATGGCTGTAGATAGAAGCCCAGAGGACGGAAGTAAATAATACAGATCCTTTAAGTGTTTGAAAATAAAAACCATTTTTGAAGTGGCACGTGAAGAATCACTAAACCAATATTGTATCGAATTCGGCATTAATACCAATACAATTAATAAACAAGCCTTGAGGTGCGACTCTTGATGTCCACACTAACAACTTTCCAGTGATATCCACATTACTCTCAAAAACAATAGTAAAAATAATAATGATCATGAGATTGTAATGTAACGGAATGACCGTAAGTGGAATGTGTCTGTTTTTATATGAATATTTTTTGAAATAATAGCAAACTATATTTTTTTGTTTGATAAGTACTGTTTAAAGCACCCGATTTTCTAATGAAACTTTTTATTAAATTTAATTTGTTACACTTTTTTATTAAATTGAAAATAAACAGCTGCACGAAATTTTCTTAAAAAATCATCAAATCTTACAAATGATAATACCCTATCATACATACTACAACCACATCATTAGAGTAATAGGCATTTTACACTCCCTCGAAAACACGTAATTATGATTGACTCATTTAAAAAGCATCGGATCGTTTACATTACACTGAGATGGTTTCGTTTGTCAGATATACATATTCAACAGTTGCCGTTTCAAGATAATTGATGCCTAAATATTTATAAAAGCTCTTTTGGAAGAAAAAAAAACTCAAAAATGTCATTGTTTCTCTTGAAAATCAAAGCAAAAGTCGATGAAAATACATTTGAAGCAGTTCTTTGCATTCATTCGATTTATTTTTCTTGCAGTTAACGAATTGTTGTTAGGAGCACTACAATTGCTTGACATATTGTGTGAAACAGGGTGGTGCATTCAACTAGCGATATCTATTTGCATATTGCAACATCAACTATAACTTTGTTTTAATTTGTGATTTTGTCTAAATAACGTTCTGATGGTAATTTGGAAATGTATAAAAAAATACATAACTTTAAACCCGATAATGATCAAAGTCACGACTGAAGCCAAAACTATGTTGTTTCATGGTAATGTAAATAGGCTCTAAGTAAAATTAAATCTATCTGAATATCTATAACGATATTTTTTTCAATTATGAAAAAACTATTTTTTTTAAATTACGAAAGACTATTGCATTTTTTTAATTATTGATTGACAGGAGCACAAATTTAATTTCAAAATTTTTTTTTCACGAAAAGTAATTAAAAATACAAGAAAAGACACTTGTTTCCTTTATCATACGATTTCGATTTTATTATTACCAAATGTACATTTCGGACATTAGTTGTGTCCTTCTTCAGTGTATTACTGTGTCTGAAGAATTAATTAATTATTACCTCCTATAATTGGATCATCCCGCAATAACTTTATGACCCCTACAGGATCGGTTTAATAAGATCCGAGAAACCGTTCCCAAGATCCTGGTTCAGACGTTTCGACTCGAGGGCTCTCACAATCAAATCGTTCACCATTGATTTTGCAGTTGTTTTACTGAATTAAATTTTTTGAAAACTTGACGTACTCAATAAAAACACGTCTCAATTGATATTTCAACGAGTTCATGAGATATCATGCGTGACAGAAATACCTTGAATGTGTCATAGCAAAAAAAACTTTCGAACCGATTCTTATCATAATCTAATCAGCTCAATTCATTGCAAAGACGCTATGATTGACATCTGAACCAAGTAAATACGATTTTGCCGTCGTGAGATATCGTTCTAGGAAGAAAATGCCACACACGTACGTATGAACACACACACATACATAGTTCTTTCTAAAAATACTTTTCAAATATTTCCTAAGATTTTAAAATATAAAGATATGTTGAAAATTTCGATTTCGATTTTCGGACCAATTACAATAACTTTCTTATATACGATACTAGGACGTGAATAAACAATGAGCATTAGTTCGACTTAAAGATGGTCGCTATGCAAGTCATAATTTTCAGTAAAAATGGTTCGTTTTCTTTTATTATGATAAACTTGAATATTGACACAGCCTTAGATACCATTACATTCTTAATTTGTACATCTCTTATGCACTAAAAAACTGATCCACAAGTCTGTAAGCAGTATTTTCCAAGGACGAGATAGAATAGCCATATTTTCTTTCCGACGGTGTCCAAGCTTTTAAATTACTCGCAAACATGCAAATACACATCAAAGACATGTAAATTCAATGAATGTCTGAGACATTTTTGATGCAGTTTGAAATGGAGAATATTTTACGTTTTGGCTTCTACAGGTAATTCTGAAATAACAAAACTAGGTGCGGGTAGCAGAAAATGAAAGACTAGAATGCTCCGCCTACGTGAGCAATTAGGAAAAGTAAATATTATTATAAACCGGGATACGAAGAGCGATATGAAACTAAATATAATCAAAGAATGTGTGAAACAACCGTCATCGTCATAAATAGGAATTCACAAAACATCGCCACCAAATTTGGGTAAAACCGATATTTTTCATCAAGAAAAAATAAATACATGATTTTACAATTGAACTTCTTGAAATTATCGACCAGAATAATGTTTAAAGTATAAGGTGCCTAGAATCAAATTTATTCGATTTTTAAATTAGCCCATACATATACTCAATTGTGATAAATTGCAGACGATATTTGATAAAATGTATGAAATGAAAAATACCTAGAAATTTCTCAAAGATGCCTTTCGAAAAAAATTACAAAGGAGAGTACATGTGGTTAATATCTGGATATGGATTTCAAGAGCTATATGTGGATTAATATACTATATGTTCTCAGTGGGCGAGCAATGAAATTGTGAGTCGAACATCAGGACAATCACTTATATGTTCATTTAAAATGGATTCCTTTTGAAAGGAATGTACTCACGAAATAGAATTGGTTTGATATTTGACATGATTCAGATCCAATTTGAATGAGCAATATACTTGGAATCATTTAACATTGATTTTTTTCCAAACCAAGATGATTTTCATGATTTGATTATTTTTACTCACTAGGCTCAGGTTATGGAATCTCAGATTTGGACGAAATTTGGCACATAGGTAGAAGACGTCAAGGATATTCGATCCTTAAAATGTTAGAGCGCAACACTCCTCCGTTTTTGAGAAAAATGTCCTTAAAGTTTTTAGCGTCGCTAATGGATTATTAAATTTTTACATCTGGCAGAAGCGGTGCAGTGTAGGTAGCAGAACTACTAGCTCGCGATCATGGGGTCGTGTGTTCGATTCCCGTCGGGGTATTGATTTTCTTTTTGAATAATTGTCGTCGTCGTTTGTTCGATCACCGGTGGGTACTGTTCTTTTCAATATTCGTGGATGTAATTATTTTAAGGTAAATCAGCAATGTTCAACGGCAAAAAGCAATAAACCAGGGTGACGCCCATTGTATCGAGTCATAAATGTTATGGTGGTCAATTATTCAACACCATAGCATTCATGGTCACGTTGGGCGCCACCCTGGGTTATTGCTTTTTGCCGACTTGGCTTTGAGGCACGAAGAGGAAGCATGGTTGATTCGAGAAACAAAGGATGATCTTACCATTAGCTATGATTTTGCTTCAATTACAACAGTTTTTAAGACACTATCCGTTCAACAATGAGTTTCTTGTATAATTTGCATATTTAAATGATCGATCAATTTGCTGATTTGTCAAAATAAATGTTTTTGCAGTTCAACATTGCTGATTTACCTTGAACTAATTACATCCACGAATATTCAAAAGAACAGTACCCACCAGTGATCGAACACACGACGACGACAATTATTCAAAAAGAAAAACAATACCCCGACGGGAATCGAACACACGACCCCTTGATCGCGAGCTTGTAATGCTGCTACCTGCACTGCACCGCTTCTGCCAACTGTAAAAACTTAATAATTGATTAGCGACGCTTGAAACTTTAAGGACGTTTTCCTCAAAAAACGGAGGAGTGTTGCGCTCTAATATTTTAAGGATCGAATACCCTTGACGTCTTCTACTTATGTGCCAAATTTCGTCCAAATCTGAGATTCCATAACCTGAGCCTCTCCTAGTCAGATAATTATGGTAGGCGTGCGGCGAAGAAAAAGATTAAACCGTGAAAAATAAGTATATTTTTTGAATTCAAGCTGCATTAAGCTGGATCTTTTGTTTCAGCGAGGCTGGTATCCTTATTATTTTAGCCATATGTGCTTTTTACTTCTATTTGAAGCATTTTTACAGATATTGTTAAATGCTTCAGAAGCATTTTTACAGATATGATTAAATGCTTCAGAATCATTTCAATAGAAAAGTGGAAAATTATAAATGTTAGATGATAATTTTTTACAACTGAAATCAACGTTTGAAAAATTATGGTAAAATCAATTTAGATAGAAAACTTTCCCGATTCAGTGAATACTGCATAAATAATATAGTACATAGGGTAGATTGTTCTTGTCTTGGTACATTGCAAATAGAAATGTTTATAACTAAACACAGTGCCGGATTAAGGGGAGGGCTAAGGGGGCTACAGCCCCGGGCCCCACTTACTCCAGGGGCCCCGCACGCCTTTGGAATAGCCAAAGTAACCCAAGTAACTCAAGTAACTTCAAGCGACCCAGCTAGAGCAATTTTTTACAACTTTTAATCTACAAACCCAAGTAACCGAATCGATCCAAGTTGATTCAATTGTTTGGGTCATTGCGCATGCTTTGGAAGTAAGCTAATCGACCCAACTCAATTAACTAATCGTAAGAAACTGAATCAGTGAGAAAAATGTAGACTTCGTCCAGGCTGTTGCAGCACCGGGGTACGGCCGACGCCTATTCACTTGTTTTTCAAGCCCTTGTTTTGCTAGTGTCATAATAAGTATAACTTTAAAAAATATAGGGAAATTTTTTTTCAACGTTGGGAGGAGGAAATCTTCAAAAGATACCGATCAGCTCCTGCCTCTCAGTATGCCGGATTTTTACCGACTAAAACCACCTCCGTTTCCTTCAATCACTTTCTCCATCAATTTTTAGCAATTCTTATTTAAATTTCAGTACATAGTACTTCCCAGACGATAAGAAATCGGTATAAGGGATAGTACCAAATTTGTAAATTTTAGTATTCTTTTAGTTAAATTAATCATTGAGACTATATGTTCATAAATTATTTTATGTTAACTACATGTTTGGCTTTGACTTTAGTGGAGGTGATTGTACTTGTAGTTTCCTTCGAATGTTGATCCTTAAGGAGGTATTTTTTTAGTGTCGTTTTAAAGGAAGTTGGGTTCGCTATGTTTTTAATTTTGTCCGGTAGTGTATTGTAAAAGTTACCTGGTTTGTTGAAGGGGTCTTCTTTTAGCCGATCAGTTTGGCAAATGCGATAGCTATATTATTAATGTTTCTCATTTGGTAAGTGTTTCCCCCCTAAATTTTATCTAATTTCACGGTGGTGTTTTCATTACGGTGTAAATTCTTGTGTATGAATTTAGCTCTTTCCATGGAAATCATGCCTTGCAAATTCAATTCTTGGGCTGTTTTGAAAACTTCGCTCGTTGAAGTGGGCATAAGGAGATTGTAAATGGTTTTATACGCCTTCGTTACTAGTCTGGAGATGATTAAGAGGGTACCTTTAGAAGTTTGACTCCAATTCAAGATGCCGTAAGAAATTTTGGAAAGGAGATGCACAATAACACTTTGGATTTTTTTTGAAAGAAGTAGAAGCGACGAAGCAGTCCAATGAAGACAGCCAGTTTTTTCCTTAGCTCATTTATGTGTGGAGTCCATGTTAGTTTCTCGTCTATTAGAAGTGCTAAATATTTCATTTGTTCCACTCTCTGGAGAGTCGTGTGATTGATTTTTACGTGTTTTACGTCCGTCTTGTTATTTTGTTTGAAAATGATATATTTTGTTTTCCACGCGTTTATTGCCAATCGGGTTTGTAGAAGCCAATACCAATACTTGTCCAGGTAAACGCGCGATAAGTTAAGTAACTCGAGTTAACTGGGTGAAATGAAACTGAGTAAATGATTCGTTCGATTTTATTTTCAAAAATATTAATTCCATTTGCTGACGGTAAAGTCTGATTCAAATAATTTGTTTCTATTATGTCAATACTTGAGTGCTCCTATTTAATGTTTTAATAAAGTGGTCGTATTGCCACTATATTTGTATGAATCTGAACACTGTTTGCACTTAGCATGTCCATTCACTGACGATTCAAATACATCCTAAACATCGGATTTCCTTTTAGGTCATTTTTAGTCAAAAATGATTGGCAAACTTCGCGCCATCTCAGTGTCTGTCATTCAGCTGCCGTGCTAGGACGGGAGTATTCAAATCGAGTTAAAGAGAATTCAACTCGAGTTGACTCGATCTAAGCCCAAGTCGAGTTAACTCGAGTTAGAACATCGAGTTGACACATCACTACTTTATCTGGGTCTGATAAATTTAGAGTAGAGTCTTTTTATTTAATTATAGATAAATTGGTGGTTGAATTGAAGAAAAGGAGCGAGGCCTACGCTTATATAAATAGAATTTCCGTTTTTTTTACAACGGTTATTATCGATAGAAGACGACGAACTACGGATTAAAACGGATGAGCTAGTTAAAATTTACGATAGGGATTTAGATGGAAATTTATTGGGTGAATTTAGGCAGTTCATTCCTTTACTGAAAGATCAACCGGAAAATAGATTCACCAGCTCAGACTCCTTTAAAATTAATAGAAATATTCTCGATCCATAAAAGGTATTAGATTGGATTGTTAATTTTGATATGCAACAAATTTTTTCAAGTGTTTTCGTAGCCTTTAGATTATTATTAACGATTCCGATCGCTAACTGCGAAACGGAGGCGTTTTCTGTCTTAAAACGCGTGAAGAATATGTATAGATCTACAATGACTGATTATAGATTGTCGTCGCTGAATTGAAATCAAGAAAAAAGTATTTTTAATTGTTAATTTGTTTTAATAAAAATTATTTGTTCTATTCATGCAACGTAAAAATTGTTTTATTTTTTTTACTTTCGTTCCTCTATGCTACTGATTTACTTAGGATGTTTATCTGCTTTCAAGCTCTCTTTCCTACTGGACTACAAGGGTTAGGATAGGTTACGTGGGTTACTTAATGTTCTTGGGATGCTGCTGCGTAATCATAGGGCCCCATTTTACTTTTAGCCCCAGGCCCCACGAAGGCTTAATCCGGCACTGACTAAACAATAACATGAAAATTTGAGCTCCGTTTTATGAAGGATCCAAATTTCAAGAAGTCTAATATTTTACTTTTAATGAAATTTCCTTATGCAAAATTAAATACAAAATGCAAAATTCAGCAAAATTATTAAAATCTATCGAAATTATTTCGTTTGTGACGAACTTTTATTTGAAATTGTGAATTAATTTTTAGTTAATAGTATCACTTCCACATAGGACATTATTGAATATCTGCTTGACTGATTTCCTACACATAACATGGTCATGGATTTCAAGACTGGTATATTATCCACGATACAAAGAAATTTTAATATGATGTGTACATACTATATGATTCATGCAAATTTCTACATCAATTCGTAACGATATACTGCTGTCCATAGTCTATGTATAACTAGGCATTATACTTCGAGTAAAAATTGGTCTATCAATTCTCAACGACCGGTCGCTGAATATAATATTTCTTAAATATCCTTTGTATATCCTTTGCTCTTCTTAACAGGTGAATTTGCATGAATGCTTCGCATTGATCGCAATTAATTTTCTCTTGAATCTGGTTTTAAAGTTTTATTTTTCAACCTCGAGTTTTCCCACTATCTATTGTATACACCGTAGTCGAGTCGTTCATAACTTTACTGTGAACATATTCCCCCAACCTTTTTTCAGGTCAGATGAACATATACATTTATCTTGTATCACACTGACATCCATGAACTTTGATTTCCCAAAAGTCATCTGTGTTTTGTCCACTTCACAAAGATCTCACCAAGCATGAAAAAGATTGAACTGTTCTGTTACCACTCATATTGAAGAAAACCACAGACGATATGTTTTCATTGGTGAGCATTCGCTCTATTCTCAGCCCACACGATACCCTGAAAGTACCATTTCTAGGAAAACTGCACCATCAACTTTGTTTGAAAAAGGAATTCATATTTTCATATGGATGTAACAGATATTATCGACATTATGTGTGTATAATCATTATATATGAGTTTGTTCCAAAGATATTCTCTTGAATTGCCATTGTATTTCTGCTACCCAATAAAATGTTACAAAAAAAAAATTTCCGTGTCCTTTAAATAGTAAAATATATATAAAACCTGAAAAAATATCAAATTCACCTTGAAAATGCTATCAACGGTGAATATTTTCGATCGATCAATAGAATTTCATGGAGAATCAGGACAATGGTGCAGTTAAACGGAATCCTAAAGATGTACGAAATATGCATTTTAAATTTTGTAAAAGCATTTCAACAAATTTGCTTGAAATATGAACTCTTGTTCGTGGAGTATCTAAGATTTAGCTTAAGATACAAGTTTCGAAAGTTCGTTGATAAAAAGGTAAAGTTATAATGTATGCATTGACGTTCCACTTGTGTGATACAGCTTCAAATAAAGAGTATTGACTATCCAGTAGCAGCAAAGAATAATGTTATTAATATGAATGAGATATGAAGTTTTCTGAAAGAATTTCTACGCAAAATGTAATAAAGGAGTACAATAAGTCCGTACGATACTATTGAGTTTAAACAAAAACAAATTTAAATTGCTATTTAAAAGTATCTAATCAAAACAATTGGAAAATTAAAATAAAAAGCACATATGAGGAGTGATTTTTCAACAGGGCTTATTTCCGTGTTAAACAAAATTTCAGTAATGACAAAAACCTTTAAGAGCTGTTTAGCTGTTTAGGTGGAAATTTGCCGTTTTGTATGAAACTGTGATTTTTAATCACGAGTTTTTCCTGGAAAAATGTCCTCTTTGTAATGGATTTGAGAATAGACGATACATTTAAGCATGATAATGGCGATGGCATTATTGGGTTCGTTCGAAGTAGTAAGTGGAAATAAGCCCTTTTGAATAATCACTCCTCATATTATTTTATATTTATTATTAAAGTTATTAAATAGATGATCCATATTGAAATTGTAAGACTTCTTAGCAATAATAATTAACCTTTTGACGTTAGATCATAAGTTCATAGAAATTTAAAAATAAACAGTATTGTACTTATTTCTAAGATAACTAATGAAACGTTTATTTACAGTTATTTGTCTATCAGGAATAATTTCGAATGAGAGCCATTTAACTTGACTTAACTTTAACTTTTACTTCAATTTACTTCATTGACGCTATTACATCCCATTATTGTCTTCAACTTTGATTTTCTATGGTTTTGTTTTTCATGTAACTATGAACGATACTTAATAAGTCGTTTGTCAATTTATCATTCATCGGTTTCTTTGAAAATTTCATAGAAATATCCATTGTTTCTGTGTGTATCTCTAAAGCCATCAAAGAATTCAGAATAATTAAGTGCATCATCTTTTGTCGTTTATAGAGTTTTCTTTGAAAATTGTATGCCATTACCAGTGGCGGCTCGTGGGAGTTAAGTATGGTGGGGCTACTGGTACGAATTTTTCTATCACCAATATAAGTTCTTATGTGAGTTTCCACTCAACCCAAGTGGTACTACATGTTAACCGCGTTGACCGATTTTAAGTGATCGGTTTCCCCAAAAGTAGATTCGCTGGCAATCAAAGAAATATTACTATTATCGTGTTTTGAATAACATTTAAAGCTTTAATAAAAATTCAGTGCACACTGAATAAAAAAAATGTTTAAAAACATTTGAATTCTTCCAAAAAAACAACTTTAGGCCTAAAAAATACCAAACACTACAAACACTACGAAGGCACACTAAGTACTAATACCATGCACTACACTGATGAGACTACTTTTGCATTAACAGTCATCACCTTCACTCCCTCGACCCGTCGTAAAAAATGTTGCTCATGCCTGCTCAAAAGTATTATCCAGATCATGCCAAGACTAAACGTTGTCGAAGCACTGAACGGGCTGCATATGATTAGCCCGTCCACGATGTATACACATGTTATTTCAAACACACCAACTCCCGCCGCTTCAGCATAGAATTCACGCATACACTCAAATCGAAATACTCTTTTTCGGGGCTAAATCAATGTAGCCCCTTCCTCATAGTAAAGGTGGAAAATTGTCAAAGAGAAAATAAGTTTGAATTTTACTCTCAGCTTACTCGGTGCAGGCACAACGAAGCGAGCCGAAGAGAAAAACAAATTGTTCTACAGTGCGTGCTAAGAAGACTATGTGAATGTAAACTACAGCATGGGCGAAAAAAATGCTACATTGTATTTTGAAATGAAATTATGAAAACTATATTGAAATCTATAATGATATTTTATTACATTTGCACTAATATAGGCTCATCAATAAGTGGTGGGGCTGAGCCCCACTAGCCTCAAAGGTAGAGCCGCCACTGGCCATTACGTTAGTAAAGATCGAAATACATATATTTATGTTCAAAAATATTTGACTTTTCATATATATGTATTTATGTATTTAGTTACAACTTATCCGATGAGAATTACACAAGAAGGAAGTGTTGTTACAAAAACAGTAGTTTCTCATCAAAAAACATCGAAAAAAGCAACATTTTGAACTGCATTATTTATTATTATTAACAGGTGAGTCATTTGTCAATTTCTTTCTAAAGTGCGTAATCTTACGACATTGTCAAGAGTAATGTGGTAAAATTTTAAATCATTATCCGCATAATAAGGAAGCTCATTGTTGTCAAAGTGGTAAAAGAATTGATTAGTGCGAAAAACTAGGCTTGGTGAGCGTGGTAGAAATCGTTTTGGATACGTTAGTTAGTCATCGTGCTGCCGCGATTTGATACCGTTGGGCTAGTTTTTATGGAGTGATGTTGAGGTTTTTTTTAGTTCAACGAAGCACAAACGCACTTGAGGAAGACATCAATGGAGTTATTTCTGACATAGAGCCACAAAAAATCGGTAATATACTATAACCCTATAAGTATATATAAAATTTCAGGTAAAAGAGAGTTAATGCCAAGCAAGTCGCCGAAGCCATGAATATAAATTATTTCGGAATTGAATGGTGTGTTTTATAGAATGTAGCAAGAATTATTTAAAAAAAATTCAACGATGTAAAAATGTCAAAAAAATAAATTTTAGATTTTTTTAAATGTAGCACTCAAATTTCTGTCAATTCAAAAATTAGAAAAAATATAATTGTCTTGTTTTTAAAACTACTCACGTTCAAACAATATAAAACATTTATTTATTTTATTTTCTTATAAAAAGTTGATTTTTTACAGATGATTACGAAATTTTTTTTAAAATTTCAAGTGACACATGATAAATAGAAGGAATTTTTGTGGATATAAATGAACACTTCACACAAGAAACAAATAACCCATTGATATCATCCAAAAGTCAATTTAAATATATTAACAAATTGCTGATACATACAACGCAATTTTTAAAAGTCTTATGACGTTTCCAATAGTTTGAGAAATATTCAGAATATAGATGTTATCATGTAAATTGTTGAAAATTTCTCAACAATTTAGCATTGAAACATTGAAAAATATCATAAACAACCCAGTGAAGAGAGAGAGAGAGATAAACCCTTGCGTCGCTGAATAAATCAAGTAATAATTGTTTTGAAATTTCAAAGAAGTAAACAAATTATTAAAATTTTGTGTATCACATTTGTTGATAAAATAACTTATCAAAACAGTAAAGCATCTACCTACGCATAGTTTCAAAGTTAACAATTTACAATCAATCGGTTTTCATATGAAATTGATTCCTGATTGTTGGTTATTTCAATTGAAACTCAATCTTCAATAGCAGAGTTTAGCACTTCATTAATTAAAGCCAGTCCACGCTATTTTATCCATCTTCATTTCCTTAAATTCAAACTTATTCTTAGTTTTGGTTATCTCGCGCATCTTCACTGCTTTCTTTGTCATCTCCTGTTTTTATACACTCCCTGTTATATAGGAAAAACTTAAGAATATAATGAGATCAGTTTCCTGGTACTTATTTACCTAAGATTTTTGACTATCCTTATACTAAAATCGATGTCCTTTTTCATTCTTAACCTTTAAGACTTGCAAGGATTAGTGATAAATGAACCTTTTAATTTCAACCGGGAAATATCCTCACTTAAAACGCTTCCCGTTGCAATAAAGAAATATATATATATATATATATATATATATATATATATATATATATATATATATATATTATATTATTTTATATTATTTTTCTTGGCTGACAACATTTAAATCCCTTACCTCAGCACAGTTCACAATCCATCGATAGAAATTAATCCAAGTACAAACAACGATCCTTTCTCTATCAGTTGGACTATTTGCATAAGGAACTTGATAGCATCACTCGATATGCATTTTGATTGCACGTGTTTCCAAGCTCCACGAACTTAATATAATCGTAAAACTGAATGGCAAATAGAGTCTTCCTATCGTATTGAGTCACTATCGCGACCTTGCCTCCTACCTTCACAAGAATATGTAGCCAGTAATCAATCCAAACATCCTCTTTGATAAAATTGGTCACGTTGAATTTTCATTATTACCGGATTGTAAAGGAAGTGTGCTTCGAGGTCGCGTATAAAGTGATAAGATGTCAGCTTTCTTCATGGAATATTTTCCCTGAATTTTCTTAGGATTTATTAACATGTCTTTGTCTTGAAGGAATAATTTCCAGTGAAGAGTTTCATCTTTCCAAGAGAGACTCATATAAAAATATCCTTCATTCTATTTTTTGTCGTTGTTTCTCCACCAACAGAAACTCCACTTAAAAAATGGAAAGGTGATATTACCCGATAATGTTGCAGATGAGAAAATCATCGCCTAGAGGAAATGCGCAAATACGAATCTGTATATCGCGTTTCAAATGATTCTTCATAGAAAATATGCGAAATAAATCCTGTGAATTCTGTCTGATTGCTACGTTCAATCCACGCTCAATTGTCATTTGAAGTCATCAGCATTTTTTATCCGATAAATTCCAGGAGATCCATACTTTCCATTTGTAGATAGTTGTAGAAAGAGACGCAAAGGTTTTCTATTTACCCAACCTTATTTCTAACACAGTTGGATTTTCTAATTGGATATTTGATATTGCCGGGAATTGGAAAGGAAGCAACAGAAGAGTGTTTTCAGTAACATTGATCCTTCAAGTTTATTTGTAATGTTAAAAACATCATTAGTGATTGTAAGAATATTTTCAGCAACATGAAAATCATATTTTGGTTTGGACGACCTTAATGTGATTGTGAGAAAAATTTAGAATATCCATTTTGTAGATCAATGCTCAAGACGGGGCCATCTTAAAATTAACGAATTTAAGATTGATCAATGCATGATCAATTGAGCTAGCAAATAAAATAAGCAGCCGTTAAAGGATCCAACAAAATTTTATAAAAGAAATCAATTTTAATGGATAGAGTGGAAATAATTTTCAATCGGGATTAAGGAAGATTGCATCCATTTTTTGAAATTATGGGTCAATTTGCCTGAAAGCTGGCTAAGCTTATGCCTTAATGAAATGTGCGGTCTCTGTTCGAAGATAGTATAAAGAAAATTTTAGTCAAAAAATTGATTCAACACGGCGACGATTTTAGAAAATGGCCACTGTTCAATTAATTCAAATTTTCTCAAATATACATACCCGTGCAACAATCCAAATACTTTTCTGCTTATTCTCCTTTATGTATACAAATGCGAAATCAAACTGCTCGATTGAAAAGATGACATGGATATATTACTTTTATTTTAGATAAAGACATACAGTGGATTGGCTTTTGATGGTTGCCTTTCATGTTCAGATTATCGTCATTTTGGATATAGTCGTGCTTTTATTTACTTATACAATTCAATGTTACTCAAATGTATTTAAGGACTTGAAAATCAAAAGAGTCTTTGTGCCAAAAGTTCCATTCCGAAGAAAGTGATAAAGCTTATATATCTTCATGGTAATTGTGAGTTTCACGCGCTGAACGCCTACTCTCATTTTCACATAGGTAGACTAGCCATTTTTTCACCATCACAAAGGTCCTACCCATGTTTGTTCATTCCATACAGTCACACATCATCGGGTAACATTTTGCATATGGAATTTAGACCCAAAACTATCCATTAAGGTTGAACCCAATGTCAACTTATTAGCACTGTAGAAACTAACAACTCTCAATTTTTTTAAATAATCCATTTTGATTATTACAGGAACTGGCTTCAAAATAGTTTTGACCCCACTTACTCCCAAAAAAAGCAATTTGGTATTTAGATACTTTTGGTTTACAAGTCTTCTTCTAGGTGCGTCATTGGTAAGCACTGAAAATTGCTTACCAATGACGTACCTAGAATATTTAGTTGCTTCTTTGATTCACTACAATATTGTAGGCTCTATTTCAATTATGGGGCCATACTTATTTCAAATTTCTCAACCAATTTTAAAATTTTGTTCGGAATGTAAAACATGTCACACTTAATTTGGTTAAGAAGTTTTCAGCAAATTTCAATTATCGAACCTGGTGTAAATTACTTTGCTTAGATAGTTTGCTTTTCACACTTGTTCTGATTTTTTATATGAACTTATTTTGATTGCAAAGAAACAAAAGAAGTTTGGATTATGTGAAGATGTTAAAAATTTTGAAATCAAAGAACATGTTAACGCCATATTGTAATCATACATGATACTAAAGAGATCCTACTGAAAATCATCTTGACCTTTTGAACATTGCTCTTTAGAAGTTCTTCCTATTATTTTAACAGATCTTATAAAAACACAAAGCACAAGCAAACGAGCCGTTGGGCTTAATTCTAAGCTATATATAAATTGAAACCCACACCCTGCAGCCATTTCGAATGGCATATGCATAAATTGTTCCCTTAAACTTCCAATAAAAATGGCTTGAAATAAAGGGGATTATATGAAAGTTAGTTGACGTTATCCCAAAATATACAATATATGACCGAAAAAAGCTTGAAGTCACTCACATATCTTCCAGCCTATCTTTTCTTTCTTTAAAAACCACAAACGGTCCGTACACATTTATTGGCAACATATCGTGTGTAGTCTATTCATACATATTCAGTAGGGGAGAGCGGGGCTGAAAGTGCCGGGGGTAAGTTGTTCCGATGCAAATATCTAAAAAACAAAAAGAGATATCAATATGTTTGTACTATGTCCGGCACTCTGGCACTCTATCACATGTGTGGCGCCTATTTGAGTTGCACTAGAGACGCGGACCTAGTGGCAGTGAGTGTACCGTTCCTTCAGCATCACGTGAGTAAATATTTTTTCGAGCATACTTTTTGGTCTCAAGCAAGCATTTTTGGTATTAAGGATACAGGAAATTTACTAATCTGTTTGTAATTTATCCGGAAACATTAATCTATGCAATTTTACCGCTCTGCACAGCATGTTTTTTTTAGCATACGATAAAAAGTAAATGTATTTGAAACGGGGTTAAAAGTGCCTTTCAATCGGGGTCAATTGTGCCGCGGCACAACTAACCTTTTAGACCCTATATTGTTTTGTTTGATAGAATGAGAACATACAAGAGGAAAACACAAAGGGGAACTACTTCCCAGGATCTTCTCCAAATGGCTGCTGATGCGGTCATTAAGGACGGGCGCAAATTAAAAACCGTTGCACGTCAATTAGAAATTTGTTACACAACGGTATGTGAAGAAAGTAAATAGTGGACTTATTGGACTATTTCAATTTACGAAATACCAGACGTAGTAAAATACACTTCCGCCCTTGGCAGCAACACCCATCAATATTTCGATCGTGTTTAAAAATATTAATATTTGGCCCTATGATGCGGCTGTTTTTACAGAGGAAGACTTTGCATCGTCTTTCGTCACCGATCGCCCCATGCCGGATAATCAACCCTTACAAAAGATCAATAATTCACTGGTCCTTCAAACAAGGACATCCGAAGATCTACTCGTATATGAGTCAAATTATACGGTTCACTGAGTTGAGTCTTGTCGGTCAATAATTCACCCTGGTCCTCAGCTACGCCGATGCAGTGTTGACTGTATAAATGAAACGTGTTCTTCAGATGTTCAGCAATCAATCAATGTAGACTGTGGAAATGAGCCAGGTCCATCAGGTTATCAGCAACAAGAGTCACGCCAATACAGTCCAGAGCAAAAGGCCAAAAATTATGAACGGCACAACCGACCTCGGCTCCGGCTCAACTTGCCCCAGCGTGGGGTCAGTAGTGCCTTACGACCGCTGTTTAAAAAAATAATTCTCAAAACAAAACAATTCCAAAAGCACAAAAACTGGGTATAAATTTATAATGCAGATTAAATTCTACCTAAGATAAAATAGAACTATTAACCGTAGCATTCGCCTTATCTGATTTATTTAAGGTTTTGTTAAAATCGGCACTTTCAGCCCCGCTCTCCCCTACTGGGATCGTTTCAATAAGAAAACGAATTCAATCCTTTGGTAAACTCAATTTGCATGATTAAGTTTTAGTCTTTACCAGGATTTTCTTTAATGCTTTGAAAATATTATCTTTTATTTCGGTGAAAGTAGCCCGGATGTCGTCGTGTGCGCGAAATATATCAAAAGATTTAACTTTTGTTACGTAATTGTATCTTTTATTTTTGATTGAATGTAAGTTTCAGTGGGAGGAAATAAATTTTCAAGGTTTCTCTTTCATAAGTAAAATTTTGCGTTGAAAAGGACAGGTCAAGCTATTTATATAAGCTCAGCACATTTACATGATAGCACATTAAGAGGAAATTTTTGCGGTGTTTAAAAACACATCGAGGAATTCCGTTGCGTGAATCTTCGCAGAAGCCAAAATCGTCTTCACTTTGTTGAATTTGAAACAATGTAAGTGTGCCAGCTGTGAGCTTATTCAAATTAAATAACAATACTGAAGGTCGGAAGTGGAATAGCAGAATCAATAAAATAATGCCAAACGAAACGGAGGCGATTGTGTGGGTTGAATTTTCAACATGAGAAAAAGCTTGAATTTCCCAAAACATTTCGTCCGACAATAAACCTCAAGTGCGATTTGGTCGACTTGTGTTCGAGTACGAGCGCCAAACTGCGCAATTTTCTAATTTGATTACGGCCCGAAGGGTTTTATTGCGGCGAAAGCAACCACTTCTTGTAGATTACACTCATTGGAAAAGCGACGGAATAACAAATGGCCATTTATTGGAGTTGCTTCACAACGCGAAATATTTAGAGTTTCATTGTGGTAGACATACTAGTCCATGCAATATGTGTCTGTCACCTTCAATTTGTATTTATGATAAAGGTATAATTAAATCTGTTATCGGTTCGTGCGAAACAAATACGAGACTTTCAGGGAAATTAAAAATCAATTTAGGCGGAAAACCTACAAGCACACAGAACATACGAACCAGATATGGTAATAGGCATGAATTTAGATGTAAAGATAGTACGGAGATATCCAAAGTACAATTATTATGCATAGGTAATAGAAATTGGTTAAAACGGTAAAAAAACTTTCAGTGAACTTCTTCAATTTTTTGTTGAAAGAAGATAAATTGATCAGATTGAGATTTTATTTGGGCAGACGAGATAATATTCACTGTAGTTCTGATTATGTAACGTATAATGGATACAACCACTTTGTTTTTTCTTCTGAATATTATAATAAAATCATTATTCTGGAATTAAAAGCTGCAAATTCGTTTCGTCTCGGGTATAGAAATTGAATAGCAAATCATAATTTTGTTTGCAATGCTGTATCATCAAATCAAATAGAATATGCTTGTATTTACAAAATAAATATTCATTTAATTAATATCAATGGCAATTGAGGGACGTAAAGCGTTAGCTGATGCTACCACTAAAAATACTACAGGACAATACAGTATTGAAAAACCCTAATTCTCGAGCAGATACGTAATTAAAAACACATAAAAAATTTAAAATTCCTTTATTTACGCAAATATTTTACCAAACAACCCCTTGTAGGCGACTCGACAATGGCGTTATAATTCTCCTGCATCTTTTCACATGTATACCCATGGTTGGTTGGTTGGTTGTAGTGGCAGCCCCCTTTGTCAAAAGGCGGCTCACTTAGGCCAAGATAGGCCCATTGTGATACCACATTTTAATAGGGAGCGGCACTAAAACCTGTTGGGTGACGAGAACCATTTCGATTCTCGTATGAATCCGGCGACGCAGCTAATGTTCAAATCAGCTACTTCCGTGAGGCTGTCCAGGAAGGGTGAGCCTAAGGTTTTCATGCGTTTCCTGGACAGTGCTGGGCATTCACACAGAAAATGTTGGATCGTTTCCTCCTCCTCCTCCGATCTGCAGCTGCGGCAGAAATCGTGGAAAGGGACACCCAGTCTTTCTGCGTGTCTGCCAATGAGACAATGTCCCGTCAGTACGGATACGATGAAACTTAATGTTTCACGGCTCGTGTTGAGGAGCTGCTTGGTGCGCTTTGAGCTCAATGCGTGCCAAGTTTGCCTGGTTGTCCTGCAGGTTTCTTCCAGCAGCCAGGCCCTGTTCGCAGCCTCTATATAATACTGCTTGAAACTTAGCTTGACGGAGGCCAACGGATGGCCGACTTGGGGTGTTAGTGTATAATCCTGGAGCTCAGTGCCAGCTCTAGCTAGGGCATCAGCTTCGCAGTTCCCAGGTATATCACTGTGACCCGGCACCCAGCAGATAGTCACTTCACAGTGAAGCGACATCGCGTTCAGTAGTGTGCGACATTCCATTACAATTTTGGATGAGGTATACACGTTGGATAATGATTGGATAGCAGCTTGACTGTCGGAGAAAATGTTGAGATTTCTTATAGAAATTTTCTGATTTCTCAGCCAGTCCACTGCCTTATGTATTGCGATGACCTCTGCCTGAAAGACACTGCAGTGATCTGGTAGCCGGAAGGATAGTCTCAGACCTAGCTGTTCAGAATAAACACCACAGCCAACTTTTCCATCCATTTTTGATCCATCAGTGTAGATGTCGACCGATTCCTGTGTCCTATTTCCTTCCATGATCCAGTCATCTCTGCTAGGGATGACGGACTTGAAACTGTGGTGGAAGCAGGGAATCGGAGGAGTGAGGTCTACTTTCCCTGGCGTTGGTCCATCCCTCCTTAATATGGTGGAGTGGCCGATATTCCCATCACGCCAGAGATTTAGAGCTTTCAATCGAATAGCAGAGCACTTGGCCTGCTGTCTCGTTAGGAGCTCCGTCGGGAGCCAATTTAATAGCATAAACAATGCTTTTGTCGGGGTAGTGCGCATAGCCCCGGTGATTGCAATAGCTGCAGTCCTCCTGACCCTGTTAACCAGGTTCGCGTTTGATGTTTTTGCCATTGCTGGCCACCAAATAACCACACCATACAGAAGGATTGGTTCCACTATCGCTGTATAGAGCCATGATACAGTTTTGGGTTTCAGTCCCCATCTTTTCCCAATAGCTCTTTTGCAGCAGTAGATTGCGCATGCCGCTTTACGCGCTCTTTCCGTATACCCATGCTTTTTTCACCTCTTCGAACAAGTGGTCGATGTTTCTAAACGTCCACCACCAAACTAGGAGAAACATCCCAAAAGATTGATAGAGCCATCCATCCATGCTTAACAGCAGTTGTAGCTATGTAGCAACGTTCGAATTCCTTACTTTTGGTCATCTTACATATCTCCTGCCATTAGGGTCAATGCGTTTCATTTTTTGTTTCGTTGCTTCAATAGATTTGCTTCCGATTAGTTGCCGCTACCATGGACTTCGTGCTGGCTATCTCACCATGTATTCCGGCTTCAACAATACGTTTTGTGACAGTTCTCACCGAAATGTCGCTTCTTTCCTCAAAAAGTTGGTGATAAATTTCGATAGCTGATCGTTTTGAGCTCCTTTTTGATGTGCGGTTAATTTTTCTATCCATATTTTGAGTTGCCTTTCGGGCTCATTTAAACCTGGGAATATTTTTGACAGTCCTACGACTTTGTACGTGTTTCAGTGCTCCGTAAACTAATTTAATAGAAAACTCTAGGCGGCTGGCAATTTGTCGATAAAACAAGCCTTACTCTCTCAAGTCTAAAATCTTTTATCTAAGTAGGAAGGTTCAACTCTTAGCCTTTTCCATCGCTATTGAAATGAAAAACACTTTTTAAGACTTCGAAAATCACTTTTAAACTGCAAAGAAGGCAACTGGCTTTTTCAAACTGATCATAATGAATTTGCATGTCATTTTATTTATAGTAAAATAAAGTGTTTCTAATTACGTCTCCGCTCAGGACTTTGTTATCCTGTCGTTCTTATAAAAGTATCATCGGTAAACTCTTTGCCCACTCAATTGTCATTGAATCAGGTAAAAACAAACCTAAGGTGTAGGAGTTATATCGTAGGATTCATTGAATACTGGAGTGTTTCGTAGTAACCTACAAGTATTTCTAATTATAATTTCCGTCGTTGCAAATGAATACATTTTATGAGGCTCACACTAATAAATAAGTCTGGTTCGTTTACGCACCACCAGGCAGAAATGGGTTACTTTAAATTTACAAATAAGAAATGCGAGTAAGATAGCATATTTTATGTTTCAAATATATTTAAAGTAATATTTGAAGAAATGAGTTGTCTTAATATACAAGTCAAAAGGCGACCTTATTTTAATTTTCATCACGGAATTTTACAAAACATACGCTTAAACTTAATATTACAAAAGGTTATATCTAATAAATCGATCTCATCTTAATTAGATATCCATAATCATAATTGAAATACGAAATATCGACATGCATAGAAAAAGTAAAATTAGGATACATACTTTCGATCACTAACTCAAAGCAATGCGTAATTATTTTCCTGTACAATCGTTCGTCTAAAATACATGGAAAGGACCTAGCTGATTGATACATTCCTACCCATTTACACTATCTCACTATCTTTACCTTAATCTGACTTTAATTAAATTCCATTTTACCTCGTTTATCAATGCGACAATATCTTGGGCTTATTGTCTACTATACAACAAACCATTTACGATAATCCTACTTAATATGCTTCTAATTCCATGTAATTGTTGATCCTGATTACTTCCATAACGTACTTAGTCAATGACTTTTTTCATCCCTCACCAACTGACGAAAAGACATAACAATTGCTTCGTGACGAAGCACTAATGATTAGAAGGAAGGCAAAGTAAACCTAGAGATTTTTTTTTACTTTCATCTCTGGAGGTGATGCCAGGATATTAAAAGTTTCCCGTTTTGCGTGGTGGCCAGCGTCATTTCAAATAAAGGATATTAAATTATAGCTGAGAATGATATTGCAGATTGTTTGATTCCATACTGAACTTTATTAATGATTTTCCGAGCCTGGGAAGGCTAATTCAGTCCAATTCTTATTGTAGATTAATACGCAATTAAGCCATATGCAATTGAAAATATAGATACTTTGCCCAAAATTTATAATAATTATCATTTAGAAGGAAGGAGCTTATAAACCGATCAGCGATAAATTCAATTTTCTTTGTATATAAATAAACCGATTTCAGCAGCAACGCCTACGATGTATATAAAATTGTATTCTAAATATGAAGTCCTTAAGAGCTTGCTATAGATTTTTTCGGAGAAGTCAACATCATTCAAATATTCCCTCCTCTAAACACAATCGCGATTTATTTTAACGTATACTTAGATCTATTTTTACTATTTTGTTAAAAGGAGCGACGAGTCTCATCAAAATATGAGCTGCCCTTAAAACTCAGAACTCAGCGCTCAGAAATATATGGTTTCGAGAGTCCTTGATCTTTGGAAAGAAATCAAAAGTAGGAACGTCTCAAAGGCAAAATATGTAATTCCTATGCTTAAATAGAGCCTTTTTCAACCTTTTCAAGTTTGTAAGCCTTCTTGACGTACATGTAAAAAAATATTGAATGATAAGAATTCCTTTTGACTTTGTAAATTAATGGAAAATAGACAAGGAATTTCATCATGAATCTTCAAATCAAAATGTTTCAATTAATGTGTTCACCCACTGTTTTGAAAGAAAGATTTAGTTTGTTTCTAGAGTTTCATACAAGGTAAAATGAGCCTAAAGAATAGATATTTAGGTATTTAGGTACAAGGCAACGAATTTCTCTCAGTTTTCCATTGCTACACTAAACCCTAGGGCTGAGTTGAAAGTGAAAATAAAGGTGCAAAGTTGGTGTAAAATGGAGCATCAATCAATCAAAAAAGTCTATTAAACGATTTGATATATCGATGTCATGTTTTGCAAACCATTAAATTTATTCAAAAATAAAAAGAATAATTTAATGTGTATTTAATATGGCTCTATCATCGCAATTACAATGCGAAATAACTACCAACATTTTGGGAAGACCATTTTTCTTGAAATTTAACAAAGTCAGGCTTAAGCTTACAGGGCTAGATTACAAGACTATTTTATTGAATTGCAGAATAAAAAACCCGGTCGATTATCTTGAAAATGACACGATTTTTAATGGTTCCACACATCAAAATTATTTAAGCCAGCAAGGATAATGGGCGAGCAACATTTCAAATGGAAGGTTTCTTGCAGCAAACCAATGGCACACCAAGTTTATCAGGTAGATGTTGGAATAGCTAGTGTGTTTTCAAACTAGCTTCAAATTTCTTGATTATATGATATTTTGTAGTCTAAACTAACTATAAAAAAAAACTTGCATCTATTTGAGACAAAATGCTCAAAATAATGGAACAAATCCACCAATATTTACAATAGATATTTCAAAAATTATTCAAGTGGATGACTTTAACCTGTTTCGGTAGCAAAGAAAGGTATTTGAAGCATAATATTTTCAAACAATTTAGATTTTTCTATCGTCTAATTTTCAACGAATGGCGAGTATCATTCGTTGAAAATTAGAAGATAGAAAAATCGCATAATTTTAAAAAGTACTTAGACTTAAATCTCATAATCTTAAAAAGTACTTAGATCATGAAAAATATATACATTTACTTTTTTAACTGCTTTCCTTATTCATAATGATTGTTTGTGGATCAAAACTTGTATGTTTTTCATGGCACTGTGCTATAAAATTCCTCTTACTCTTTGAATAACATTGAATTCAATTTTAACAAGAAAAAACTTAGAAGAAACTACTTTTATAACGACATGGAAACTATCTAAGTTTCCGAAATTTTTTGGTTGGTTCAATTTTTGGAATTCTCTTTGGTAGCTATTATTGTAACTTTTTTGTTTTAATTATTTGAAAAATTTTAATTGCACAAGATTTTGCAAATAATTCTAGGCCGTAAGATAATTTTGTGGGTTTAATTTAGCAAGTTTTTTGTGCTGCAAAGTAATACTTATTCAACATTATATTATTTGCTTATACAATTTTTTTGCTATTGATCTACAATTAGAAAGTAAAAAAGGATTATTTTAATGCTAATTGTAGTTTATTAAGAGTCTTAAATGCACAATTTTTTGTGGTATCACAGGTAATTTTTATAAATATTCATCTGGTCCTGAAACATGTTGAACTGTTAACTTGAAAGTTAACAAAATATAGACAACAGAAGCAAAAGTGCATTTCATTAGAATAAGAGTAAGCATTTTCCGCCAATTTCAGCGGCAACTTAATTGCCTTGAATTGTCTACACAAATTTTGTTGAAATCTTCCTAATTACAGCGAACGTGGAGCATTTCTACCCGAAAATGTTTCCAAAAATTTAATAATAGACGCCAATGAATTTTTAAAATAATTTTCTTGTAAAGCTTGACTCCTTATCAGTTGAGGATTGAATACAAACTCAAAATTAGGTTATTTCTTGAAATCCAGACAAACTTTCCATGTTCAGTTAAGCCATCCCCCAATTGTCTTGGCTCGTACAGTTAATGTGGCGATTTAATTAAAATGCCTTGAAAATGTGCTAATTATGTCCCCGACAGGACGACAACAGGAGAATATCAAGAACAATATCGAATCTTTGCATGTACGTATTTTTAGCACTTTCAAAACATTTTTGTTTTGTTTCTTGTTTCCACAAGTTTACAACGAGGAAAACTTTTAATTGTACTCGAGAAATTGGGGGTTACATTGACTGCATGATAAGTTTATCTTGAAAAGTTAACACGAATTTGCCATTGCGTAGGTTGATACCAATTTGAAAATACTGTCCAGATTGGACTTGAAAAGCAAATCAAAGTTTTCCAATAACTATAACTCTACCAGCAACAATTGGGGTTAACACCAATTAAAAGTTATATACATATTTGGATTTTTCGTCAGGGAGAAATAAAATAAATAAATTTTTTTCAGGGAGAAATAATTAACAATTCGTTTATGCAGTCAACATTTCTGTTACTGCAACATGATCTGAATACGCAACTTTATGAACAAGAACATTAAACTCGAAAAAATAATGTTTCTTGAAAATATTGTTATTTCGTGCGTATTTAATATTGCAGAAAAATTGTAAAGAAAATTTTTTTGGATATTATTTTGTGGAAAATAAATTCCTCGTATTCTTTTCATCACTTTGTACTTTCCTTTAAGTTGTATTAAAAAATTAAGCATTTCAATATCAATATGCTACAGAATACTTTATTTTTCGTTTATACTGTTTCGAACTTTTTTCAGTACTTTTCAAGCAGAAATTTCCACTCAATGAACTTTTAATTTCTAAAAAAAATCAAAGAAATTTTCCGCAGGATTTGTTCTTTAAATTGTTATCCATAGGTTTGCCGTGTAAAAGCTCTTACGAACTTTTTTCAATAAAATGAAACTTCATTCCTAAAATTTACCAAAGATGTGTCTATTAGGCATATGACAGAGTATGAAAATCAAATGAATGAATATGGGATCGACGCCAATTTCGACTATTTAGAAGATTACTTTTAACACAACATCCTTCCTGGCTTCCATCAAAAAATGTGCTAAGAACCGCATTGTAGTCTTTTCAAATTACTAATATGAACACTTGAAAAAAACTCGATCGGGAGATATTTTGTAATGATTTCGACATTGAACATGCCCCAAAGAGCATGTGGACATTTTAATATATCTTTTAAAGCTTGTAATATTTTATTAGAACTTTTTTCATTATTTTCCTTCGTCTTTGTCACTCGGTAGGAATGCGGCTGACAATATTTTTCAAAACTGTCTCGCACCTGTCTTATTTAGAACTATCAATATACAATATATGTATGTTCATATAAAATTTCAACTACATACTTGTGAAATTAGACAGATAGCTAGAAAAACAGACAAGCATACGGAATCTGGGGAAACTTAGAGTTAGAGTTCGTTATGAAACTTAAAATTATAAATAGAAAATCATAATTTATTGTGGTAATATTTTCAGTTTAATATATATAATATATATGTATATGATTTGTTGATAATGATTTTATTACGATTTAATGATAAAAATTTTTAGTTTTCTTTAATTAAAGAAAGGTGTTTAAATGTCCGAAAAATATTTTTTTACCTAAAAATGTTCCCCAATTTTAAAAATAAGGTTCCTTAACTCTCATTTATTTTCAATTGATTCATATTCGAAAAAGGGTTTGCTTTCTAATAGGCTTACATGTTTGTGTAATTTTGCACGAGCACAATATTCAAAAAGATGCTTGATTCTTATATATATTGATTGGAATTATAAATTAATTTTTACTCTTATTGTATTCGAAAATGATTTCCATTCGTCATTCCAATTCAAAAGTGAATGTTCCATCACATTTGCATTAATGGCAAGAATATCGTAATTAGGTTCACTTTAGACCCACTAATCCATTCCAATCGAATTTTGGTCAGTATTTTGAAATGAAATTTTGATCAGCATTAAAATGCCTGACCGAACTTTATTCAGCGATAGTAATATTAATTTGCTGAAAACTTATAAATAGTGATTTCGTAAAAAAGAGAATTCATCAAAACTATTATAAATAGAACGATAAATTCTGTAGGAAAGAGAATTTGCAGCTATTGTGCAGAAATATTGTTTAGAACTAATGATTTTATGGTTTCATGTAATTTCAACAGACTTTTTGTTTACGCTGTAGAGAATCAAGCAAATTAAATCGTAGAGAATATGCTCGAACAAATTTTTCTGGAAAATGCAAATAAAAGTATTTGTGGGCAGCATTGAAGTATTTTTCTGAATCTCCATTTGGCTTTTCGTTATAACTCCATAAGCTGGGAATTCACCTAAGCAACATCAAGCCTGAGCGGGTGCACTATGACGTATGATAGTAAAGTTCCATTTAATTTAATTTGCTGTTCGAACCTGGTTGTAGCGAAACCAAGTTTTCGTTAAAATCAAGATAAAATTAAGTTAAATTCTCAAACCCGAAAATTGGCAAGTTACTTCAAGATAAGTTGATATCTTACATAGGTAAAATATAGCTTCTTATCGAGCCGCCTTTGATTAAATATTTTGAGTTTTTTATGATATGTGTACACCTTTAGGTATGCTGGAGACTTTTCGATATTCTAGAAGTAGGGTGTTTTTGTTAGAGATATAAAAAATAAAAGCATTTGTAGCACTGTAATTTTGCCATAATGTTTCATTTACTTTAGAAAATTAAAATGCAATGACTTACACCTGAACAATGCAACAAAATAGTGGAAATTCATTTCCAGAATTCTCGTTCACTGCGCTAATTTATGATGCTAATAATCGTCCATCTGAGCAGCTCATACGCCATACGATGGAATGATTCATGTCCACGTATACTCTATTGGGCACTGTTCATCCAACACGAACTCGTATAGTGCGTACTGACGCAAGTATCGCTGCTGTGAAGGGTAGTGTGTCAGAGGATCCAAATTTATCGATTCCACGCCATTCAAAATTTTCAGAAAAGATCTTGGATTAAAGCCCCGATCAAACGAGTGAATCAATTGAAACCATTCGATCATCGTTTGCGTCGTACGTTTGGTGAATGAGCAGAGAATGAATTGAAAGTTAAGCTGCATTTTTATCGTCAAATCAGTTCCAGCGACTAGGCTCCTTTCTGGTTTCATAGGTTCTGGATTTGTAAATAAGCAATATTGCCGTTTTTGGAGTAAGGATAATTCTAAAAAGACTTTGGAAGCCCAATTACATCCGCAAAATGTTACTCAATTGATCAGTTTGCATGCTGGCGGCATTATTGGTTTTCGCATCCTTAAGACGGAACGAACGTTTCCGTTACTGGTGATATATGCCAAAATGTATTTTCAAACACTGAATGCAATAAAATTTGCGAGCTAATTAAGCTAAATCATTGACCATTGTTATGATTTATCTGGGTTCTATTTGTCTGAAAAGTTTTATGCTTCTAAAAACACTTTATACGTTATATAAAGTTTAGCCTTTCATCAGGTCACTTTTGGTTCATTATTTTTAGTTATTTTTCAGATATTTTTTTAGGTATTCTGGATATTTTATAGTATTCTGGATACTTTTGGCATTATTTGAAGCTTTGTTAAAAGCTGAAACCAACCGAGAAAATCCTTAAATATCTGCCTGGTTGCCTCCCCATTTTTTCATAAAGTTTTCATCAGGGGCCAATTCTTCCCTTCATCTTTATGTGAGTAAATACGTTCCTGTGTCTATCAATTTATCTAACTTTCTGTCGGGGTAACACGGTTACTCACGTTTAAAAGAGTAAAGTCATGCGATTTTAGCAGACGTTAAAGATGAAAAAGTTTGACAAAAAATGAAATAATTTCGAATTAAAATAAATTTTGCGAGTAGTTTTCAAAGAAGGACGATAAGACAGGTTCTTTGCACTGAAGAAAAACTAAACGTATTTCAGGAACCATTGTTTTTGTAAGATTCATGATTATATATTGGTACATATCAAGCAAAGAAAATCAGCTTTCCTTAACACCCTTGGGTTGTAAAATACCAACAAATTGTGCTGGTACATTTTAAATATGAAACAAATTCATGATTTTTATAATTATGGCGGTTCTTCGGAAATTTTTACACTTCTTACCATGGAGTCTACAGCATGCTACTTTTATTAATTATGCAAGTGTTGAATATTGGGCATACGTATCATACTTAACAGGTTTGAAGAAAACTGATGCTTACTTCATCTAATTTACACAATGCTTAGGATGTACCTCACAATATCATTAATTTCTGCATATTCTTTTAAATTTGAATATTTCTATGAGCTCTCATCATAAATAACACAGCACAGTTTGAAGTAATTAATCTAGGCACACACCTTCTCCAAGTAGACACAATGTAATAAAAATTAATTACGAACATTTATTCACAGTTTATATCCAGCTTTCCATTTAGTATTTCTTACCCATATTAAATGAGGTGTCACAGTGTCACTACTACACCAAAGTCTTCATTATGAAAAATAGTCCTGACCATTCACATCCCCGCAAAACAGCTCGAAAATCAATCATTCCTTAAATTGATCTATGTGAGCAAACAGCCGATATTTATTAGAAAATTCTCATTCTGAATGCTGTCATTTAATTGTCTTTGATATGAATTACGCAGAATTCCCAAGACAATTTTCTGGTTTGATGACGAAGTCCATAGTATAGTAAATAAACGTGGGGTGACTATCCACACACGCAAAATTTCACGCTAGATGGACTCCGTAATCAGAAAAGGCCTGACGTAACCTGAATGGTGGAATTGTATTTTATTAATGTCTGAAAAAGGTTCTTGAACTTCACTGAACTTTTTCATGCCAATATATTTGCATAGCTGGAGGAAACTATATTCTGTGAAAAACCAAAGTGATGTTGAAGCCATAAAAGCGGTATATCGAAATACATTAGGCTCAAAGAAATCGTTATGTAATCCCATTAAAACGAAAAAGTAGCCTAACTCTTAGCACCTTAAAGCATGAAGTCAGCTGAATAATCGTGCAAGATGCCATAACGCTTCTAAAAGAATACTGCAAAATATGAAAAAATTAGCAACCATTGCGAAAACTTCTCGAATAAACGTGATTTTATTGTTTGTGAATTTTCTTTTGGTAACAGTTTTTTTATCAACAATGCCACAGAAGCATGAAAAAACTTCATTATAACAAAAAATAAGGAATTGTATGTATCCGCAAATTTTCAAGTAATGCCAAAAATAGTTTCACCATTGATTGTTCTAGTGAAATTCATTAACATGAATCAAGTATGTACTTTACATTGTTAATCAAATTCTTCGTCAAGTAGTTCCACCCCCAAAAGATGAAGTTCATTCCGAGTATTTGATTATCCTGACTTTAGTGTGGGCTTTTAATACATTTTTTTTACAATAAGTGTAGTAAAACGCTCTTTCATGGTGTGACCTCAAATGTTAGTTTCATTCATTCATGATGGAATCAAATAAGAATGATATAGCGCGTTGGTGAAACCATCTATGCCATTGACTTCATTCAATTTGGGTGAAAGAATCGAAGAAAGACATTCATTCTGGGAACTTCTTAGCAGCTGTAAATGAGTCTGTAGTACTTTGTGGGAAATAGCATAATAGTTTCTAAAAGATGTCTTCTCTAGCATTTTGTATGATCTAAAATCTGTTACCAGTAAATATGTCTATAATAAGGATTTATTTGACATTCTTTCGGGCTGATTGAGTTGAGTAAAAGTTGAAAAGGTAGAGCTCTACAAATCGATCGCCTGTACTCATACCTAAGTAGTACCCAAAGTAATGAGACAGTAAAAATATAAAATGCTTATGAATATTGTACTTATCTGAAAATTTGCGATTGACTAAATTTTACAACAAGAGGAGCAGAGAAGATGGTTCACGGCATACAAATATTTTCGGTTGGTTTTTTGAAAACCCCCTACAATCTTATCATCTCAACACAATGTGGCAGTTGGTTTTGCGTACACGTGTGCTTCCCTGCTTGACTCTTCACTCTCCTCTCTCCTTCTTTAAACTGAGTCCGTGTCAAATTTTTGTTAACCATCTATCGGATACATTCCTAACTTCATTTTCAGTGCAAAATACTTGTATGGCGTGAACCTTCTGTGTAATTCTCTCTTGTCTGACAGAAATCACTGATTGCTATTTGACACCACATGCAGCACGGCCAGCATGGCTATGTTCCCCATAAGTCAGAGCAACGAAAAGAAATAACGATAAACAGGATTTCGTGTTATGAGTCCACAATACTCAAGTCTATGCACATTTTTTTTCTCGATGAATTTGATATTTGTGTTGCGTAAGAATTAGAACAGGTCGACTAGAGTCAATTATCAGCATAATGAATTTTGATTTCAAATTAGGGCCCGAAAAATAATGAATTTTATAGTAGACAATTTAATATCTACGAAAATTTTATGAATACTAACTGAAATTGGAGTAAACAGAAAGCCTATATTTAGTCTTTAATCTGTTTCTAATATATGTTAATTACAGAAGAAGAAAAAGAAAATACTGATAAAATATGGCTGATACTTGTATGGTATCACGGTTAGATCGCTTTTGATGGTAAATTGGGTTTGCGAAAAAATATTTGCATAATTCTCAATTCCGTTTGTGAAATGTGAATAGAATTAGCTTAAAGAAGTTTATCTCTCAGGCAAGAACAGCAAATCTATTTTTTATTCTGTACAACCACATATTTCTGAACCTATAATATATAAAATAAAAACGGACAATCTTGAAACAAAAGTATGAGCACATTTTTTCACGAAAACAGACAAACGCCAGCAAATCAGCGTCGAAAAATCGACAAAATGCTTTTTAATAGCTCAGAAAAGAAGAGGTGGAGCTAAATTGAAAATTGGACGGGGTGGTCTTCAAATAAAAAAAAAGATGAAAAACTCACATTCGTATTTCTCAAAGAATTCATGTACTAAACGTATTTGGTAGCTTTTCCACACCTAACCAGGGTTTTCAAATTGGTGGGTAGTCTAACTCAAACATGATTTTAACAATGTATTGACATTCTATAAACGAATTATGAGCATTTTTTAGTGAAAAATTTATTGTTGTTTGTTTCTTTTTCAGTGATATTTTGCGAAAAAAAATATTTATTATATAATAAACTTGTGCACCGTCTTAAAAATCAAATTTGTTGCTGTTGAAGCACCAGCGACCTCCGCGCAAAAAACGTCTGCAGCTGAGATCTTCTCGTTATTTATTTATAATATAAAGAATAAACACTTAAAACATTTTTTTTTGGTTTACCTAATCTGAAGAAATGAATGAATACAAAAATTAACGTTATTTTCAACACTTTTGATTAATGTAACTGGCCTGAGAACGTCTTAACATGGCGATTCAAGAATCCAACTTTTCTTGCACTATGATTTGAGGCCAAGAGATGAAAAAAAATTATTATCTTCAGTGAAATTATGGAATCAGCTATAGTTTCTTAGTTATCGCTTCTGAATCCTCACATAGTCGAAAATTCATGACACCGAGAATTTTAAGAAACATTGCTGCCAGATTTTCATGGGATACATCCTTGTATAGACCTTTATATCAGTTAGTTCTATCGAGAGTTTTTTAATTGATTTTTTAAATCGGGACTGCATTCACCCTTCTACTATTCGTGTCCTTAAAAGGGAAGAACACCCATAAAAACCATATGGGCGAATTTTCAAAATTAAGGATGCCTAATATATTTTTCAATTATCATTGTTCTTTTTTTTAGAAAAATGAGCCATACTTTCCGGTGCAATTCTTGGCCATATTAATCCTACACCTCTGCAATATTTTCGATATGAGAGTCATTATTCATTGCATCTACAAACTACGTATCAACAAATATTTAATTCTCAATTTAAAAAAACAACACAGAAAACGCACTTTCAAATTTATCACAAATGCCACTGAATTTGAATGCAATCACGTACCAAACTCAAAAACGTGCTTGACATATTCATTTGATTCGTACGCGTATTAAAATTGAATTTCACGCAATTCCATGAAATACAGCTACTAAAATAGAGGAATAAAAGTAATACGGATGAAGCCAATTTATTTTTCAAAAAAAAGAGAAAAATTGTATATTGTTCTACCTATGCGAAAAGTATCTTTGATTTGCCATGGATACATCCGATTGCCCGATTAATTGCTCGAGGTAATTAGCACAGAAAAGGATTTGTTTTGACGTCAAGCGTATTCAATAATGTTTTGGTGTAGGCAGATCAAACTCAGTGTTATTTAATAATGGAATTAAATCGAACGGCTACGAGTTGTATTAAATAAATTTAAAATGTGTATATACTTTATTGCCGCATATTTTTCAAGGGATTTAATTTGTTGATACATCTCTTTATGTATTTAAAAGTTAAATATTTCAAGTTGCGTAATCGAAGGTAGTATAAAATACGAAAGTTCTAAGACTAATCCGTTTTCTCCTATTCCGACTATTGCGACTTTAATTGTGACAAAGAATCAAAAGGAATTGAATCAAAGGTAAAAAATTAACGCATATCTTTCGAATTAATTCCAAAATTCTTGAAAGACATGAACCAGCAACTGATCCCATTTTGCTTATATACAATATATTTACAAAAACCATGTGAAAAAGTAATTAGAAATCAAACAGTGCAACTTTAGATCTCAAAAAAAATTTAAGTTATACTTGCCTTTCATTTCTTTGACAAATATATTACAGTGTGCGAATAAATTGCTTAAAAAGTTGGCTCATTTATTTGTGTTTGCTTTCTAGTTGAAACAACAAAAACAAATTCTGAATTGAAAATCACGAAAGATTTAGAGAGTACGAAGCCCTTCATGGTGTGTTTTAGATAGAAAAAGATTTCTAATTTTATTTGCTATCGTATAGTAAGATGATTTTTCGATTTATAATATTGCTCAACTACCCTCTGCTTACAATACTTGTTAAATTTTGGAGACTTACATTGGTGTACATCCTTACGGATATGGCTACTTGAACTTCGCAAATCGCTGCCTTATCAGATTTACTGAATCTTTATGAGAAACCATGTTTCGAACAAACGTTGTCTTTCCGGTAAGAAATACACATATGTACATATTTAGTAACGAATAATCCACGTGCGGATCATATGTCCTTTTAAAGTTTCTTATCAAAAAGAAGCTTTCCTCTGTTCTTAAATTTCTTGCTTAAGTTGAGAAGCAACTTTCTATTGTGTCACCCAAGCTCCTTCAGACACATCTATGTGTATTTGACAACATTCAGCGTTGCAGCTAAAATTTGGAAGTCCTGTTTTGCTCACTTCATAAATAAAGAACATTTAGTTAAGAGTAAAAAATTTCACACCATTTCAAATGCTGCATCAAAAAACAAAAAAATTTGATGTGCTCTTTTTTTATCATGATTGAATTAAGTAATAGCATATTTTTAATGTCCTTATACGAACAAAGTATGACATTTTCAGAAATTCCATACTTTATTCGAATTTTTTTATAAATGTAAAGGTGAACGATTCTATAAGATAAATAGTTTCATTAGATTGAGATATTAGATATTAAAATTCAAAATTTAGTTCCTAATTAATACTTAGCTGCTCTACTTCTCAAAAATAACGTACCTTCGACGCTGGAGCACCTCATACCCCAAATACAAAAATGCTCACTACTAGTTAGTAACATTCAATCATCTTTGAACTGTACTTTATTTTGAATAGAAATATCGGTTTTTGAAAAAAATTATGAAAACATTTGTAAAAAATTTAAAATTCTTAGAAATATAAAAAAATATGTTTTTAAAAAAAATTGTAATTTTCTTGAAGTGAATCAATAGTTTTCAAGTGACCATTCGAAGACTGGTTCAACTCTTGTTAGGAGAGTCCATTAATACTATTTTCAAAAAGAGTTTGGGGTTGTTTTTTGACCTCATGCGGCAGTAAATGATTAACTAGAGATAAATAAATGCATTTGAAGCTTTGAATTATATCGAATTGAAGACACATATCAAATCAACAACTACGATGTAGCTTTGATGGATACAAATCTTCGTTCTTATAGTATAAAAATATTATAGGTATATAGAAGCCTCGTCTTTATTCTCATTTTATGCTTGGAATCAATTGACCAAAAATACAGCTCAATATTCAGCAGATAACGTAAAAAATCTACAGATTCAAAAAAGAGAATAATTAGGTTTCCAGTCGCATGAGATCTCATTTTATTTGCTCTGCAGCGAAATTATTTGGTAAAAAGGATTAAAAACCAAATTTTTCTCGAAATAACATTTGATTTTAATGAAACTAAAGTGGGAAATTCTGTATCATAATTTAAACGGAGAATTTGTAGTTATCATAGTGTAACAAAACTATATTCTCACCACAAATAAAGATTTTCGATAGAATTTGTCATGGCTTTACAAAAACAAAGAGATAGAAGATAATTCTTGAAATGAATGGAAGCTTAGTCAAAAAATGACATTTATGAAGCTCTATTGCTCAAATTTATATTTAAAATATTGTATTTTATAGAAAGGTTCCAGCTGAAAATCATATGAAAAGGCACTTGAAAATATGGTTTGAAAATTGAAGGCAACATAAGTAAAATCTATACAAAATGAATAGTAAGTTCATACAAAGTGTCGTGAAAGTTTCGCCGATTCAATTATTGAAAATAAATTATAGGTATGCATTTTTCGCGATGCTAATTGCTGAAGTACTTACCTTTTTTGATTACTGACAGAGAAATAAGAAGTTATAAAATCACAAGATACCGGCAAACGTTTCCTTCCTTTGTCTTGTTACTAAGTACGAATCTAATCTGCCCCGACTAGTTTTTAACTAGCTTCAATATTTTTCAGCTGAACTATCAAAAAAAAAATTTGCCGAATTTTTAGATTCAATACAATTTTCCCTTTAAAGGAAATGTGTCAACGACCATACATCACCGCAACAAAAAAAAACAAATGAAAATGTGAGCAAATTGAAAAGTTGAAAAATATGTCTTCCATGAGAATCTAGGAAAGGATTGAACTTCAGAATGGGACATTAATAGTTCACTGTGAAAAGGATGAATGTCGGTCAATTCTCCAAAAAATCGTGGGAAATAAGGAACAGAGAAGCTATTAGTTATTTTTTCAGCTTTGAAAATATGAACAAGTTAACTGAATGAAAGTAAGCCTAGGATAAGAACACGAAGCATATGGAAACGTTATACATGTCTTCCGAGCTCATCAATAAGAGGATAAGACAAGTCGATATGAACGAACTAGCAATGTATCCAGTCCAAGGATTGAGAATAAAATTACTTGCGAAAAAAATATTAAAGTCAGCTTAAATTTTGCTGGAAGTTTGGAATTTGCTGCTTACGTTCCAAGCAGACAAGTGTGTTAATAAAATATTTTCTACTGATAAGTCATAGATTATTTTGTACTTCAAACAAAACAGACAAACCCTCACCATTAGGATGAAAGTTCTAACACAAATATCCGCCAAAATAATTTTAAAAGCCAGAGGAGCTAATGGAACTGGTAGACATGAGAAAAGTAGATTTCATTTACTGAGCAATAAATCAACATAACTAAAATATGCAAAGAATATGAATTTTAACGAAAAATTTATTCACTTATTTCAATTTATAAGAAATTGAAAGCAAAAAATAATTTTATGTTTTCTGGGGGTATTTATTCATTGGAGTTTTCTCCTTTCGCACAATTTATAGCACAACCATTATCCTGACGATAAAATGTCTTACGTAAATCCAAAAGAACGTAATTACAAACGCACATTTATATAAATGAGCGTTGTTAGTTTTTAACTTTACAGCTTAGTATGTCTTTAAGATCAAAAATATTCTAATCGGAATTTTCCAGTTTCAATTAAATTGCTCATCAAAGATAGCAATGACAGACATTTTTGCGCCACTCTGTGTATTCCTGGCAAATGACTTACATTAAGCGCTGATCAAGATGTAGATACTCCAATAAAACATTAAAAATTATGTAAAATCAATTAGAACCGATTGTTTTCAAAAAAACAATTGGATTCTAAGGTGAGGGTATCAACCTGAGCCTGTCTTCAAGCGGGACTATATTTATTATTTTGATCTTTATTTGCTTCATTGCCTACGCTTTTAGGTATTTACTATTTAAAGAGAATGGAGGAAACGATATATTTTATCTATTAATAAATTGAAAATATTGTTTTTATTTTTTCATATGTATTTTTAAAAAAAAATTACTTGTTTTATCTGTGAGGGCTTATTTAAATAAAATCAAACAACAAAATTGAAAGTTTCAGATAAAAAATCAGCAAGCAACAGGCATGCAAATTCAATTTTCCAATCATAATATATGATACAAAATTTTGTTTAGCATATGCTCTAAAGATATAAGACAGAAAAAATGCACCTTCGATTGAATAGTGAATATCAAGTAAAAAAATGCACGGAGTCAATTGAAAAAATAGAAACTAGCTCTTGGCTTGCTGATAAAAAAATTCAATTCGAAAGAAATTTAAATAGTTATCCACTAGCTTCCTGTAACAAACAGTTTGAAACATCATTCTTTTAAAAAAAACCACAACTCCATAAAAAAATTAAATTTCCGCATGATGTACTAGTGGAAAATTTAAAAAATTAATAAGTTTTACGAAATATGCACTAAACTTTTTATAGTGTATTATCAACTATGAAATTACTCGAGCCAGGAATATATCATATTGATGGGCAAAGAATTATAAACCGTTTTTAACATTGCAATAAGATACTTAAAAAATTTGCAATAATTATCATAAAAACTATAAACCCGGGTTCTTGACAAATGCACTGAAAATTGTTGATGTCTTTTATTCCACAAGAAGATATGCTGTGAAATAAGACTACAAAAAAATCCTTACTTGTCCTTTTGTATTTATTAAAATCTCATTTAAGTTATAAATAAAATATATTGACCGTAAAATTGGAATCTATTTGAACGCGTAAAATTTATAGTTTATGAACCAACAATTAACCTGAACTCATCATTAAATTCATGTACTTCAAACTATTTTATTAGCTGCTTTGAATATTGAGGATATGAATGATGGGCGTCATCATTTTTAATATCAAACACCTCCAGTTCCAAAGGCCAGAACGTAGAATCATTTAAAATTAAAGTAAATTTATAAAAAGGTGGTGTGTTTAAAATGCACAACACTTTGCAATGAGAAATACGCTGACTTACAACCATATGTTTAAAAAAGTTAAAAGTTTCAATGTGAAAATGTCAGCCAGTGAATGAAATTTATCTACAATGATTTCAAAACATATTGTTATAAATTTTATAAGCATTTGTATACACAATTTTCGCTGCACTCTATAAAAGCAAGGAAACACCATCATCTTCATTTTTATTTAAGAAAACCTCACGACTAGAATCTTAACTAGTTGTTTTAAAAGCAATATGCATTAACATTCGAAAATGTTCTAACCCTAATTTAAAAAATTTTGAGCTCAACGCATGAAAATGTAACAACAACTAAAACATTTTAATTTAATAATACGTTCCGTTATTTTTACTTTTGTTTTCATGAATAAACAATTTAAGTTTGTCGAAAAATTTAATTCAGTGCAGATTCAATTGCTACTTTAAGTTGAAATATATGAATGTTATATTACATTTTCATGGTCCGCAACATTGTTAACTTTATGATTAAAATATTTTTCACTTCATTTTATGCATGTTTGAACAAATAACCATGAAACATTACACACCTTAAAACTTTCCTGTATATCCTTTGGCACCAATGAGCAACAGAAATTCCAGTGGACACTACCGAACACCCGATCAAAATTCAAACACCAGCGAACTTGTTGAGGCAACAAACTGTTGCTTGCCACTAACTTCTTTTATATCGTGAGCTTGTCACGTATCAAAGCGAAACCTGTTGTGTGTCCTTTCGCCAGCTATCACTTGTTCTTATATAGAGGAAGGAAAGCTTACCATCGAGTTCCACCCCGTCGTGGCAATATTTTCGATTGGGCGGTCTACGAAACTCGCTTATATCAGCTTACGCATGCCCGACGCAACAGAGTGCCATCCACCCTCACCCACCAGAAGCTCCCCTACAAGGCCCGCGGGTGTTTGTTTCGCGGGCATTTTCTTACGCATCAGACACTCCACAAGGGAAATGTTTATAACAATTGGAGTCTGCACGTAAAAGTTCAACAATGCCACCGTCTGTTGAATTCACACATTCATTTCGGCTGTTCATTGATACGACTAGTGAACCGTTTCAAGGACGACGGCGAGGGTTGTTTTAAACAAATCACCGCAGGCAGGATTATCAGAGGGGTGTAACGAAAAGTAATGAATTTTCATTTTTTCACGGGACAAACGATAATGATTGTTACTATCATTTGGGATTTTGAGATTAGTTCTACTGTTCGCATTGGAAAGGATTCCATATGGACGTATCTGTTCTAAAACAGTTTCAAAACGGACTGTTGGAAATACTGGAAGATGTGTTTATGAGATGTGCGAGCCGAACAACCAACAATATGTAACTGGCATCATGATAATGTGCCATAATTTGAAAAAATCTCGACACACGATATCCAACATATTCTGTCTGAAAGACATCCTCACTTTTGATCTATCCGCCTAAAACACGAGGATTTCCAAAAGAATAATGCCATCTAATTTCTATCTTCCAGATCCACTCTCACGTGTATTAACACGTAAATTAGCTTTAATCTATAAAAGGCAACCCCATTCCAACAACGATATTGAAATAATTATAACTTTCCAGGAGGATTTTCTTTCAAATGGGATAATTTCTTTTCGACAAACGTGCGTGAGAGTTTTATTAAATGCTAATTATGAAACGATTTCATACACTTGTTTCTATATCTCGAGAAAGTATCAAAAACATCTCGGTTTCATTTGCTGATGATTCTAAAAATAAAATCTTTCATTTGAAACTCAAGATAAGCGTGTAATTACATCATACTATTTTTTAGAAAAATGAATTGTAATTGTATGCGTGAGAAAGTTCTACTTAATTGTAAATCAAATGTCATCACATTTTCCATTAGAGTTCTTTTAAATCTAATAGAAATTTGTGAAAATAATTTTCAGTTTACATTTTTGAAATTAAGTCAAACTGTGATTACATCCTTTGAAGGTTTAATTGAATTCACGAATTAGAAACCTATTTCATTGTATTTGAAATCAAGGTAATTTAAAGTACACGATTTTATTGACCAAAATGAACCTTATAGGCAATTTTCCCAAAAAAGGTTAGTTTTCGAGATATGAACGGTTCGTCTAGACCTCATCAAACTAAGTCTTTATTAATAATTATTATTGTGATATCTTTATTATGTTTTCTGGTAGGATATATTATAGCGTATGTTTTAGCGGCATATAACCTTTGCAACAAATGAAACATAGATAAGCCATTTTTTGCTTTATTTTCCTAATATATGTATATATATATATATATATATATATATATATATGTATATATATATATATATATTCCTAAAATTTGAAAGTTATTTGACCAGTTCTGAAATCAGCTTCATGTGATCAGCTTTTTTTATAAGCAAACAATTGACATTAACTTCTTTAGATCAGTATAATTTTGGTTGAACTGGTCTTCGTCTGATGAGGTCCAGACGAACCGTTTATATCTCGAAAGCTAACCTTTTTTGGGAAAACTGCCTATAATGAGGTATCACAATATATAGTAAAATATATTTAAATACATTAAAATGTAGAAAAGATACATGAAAAGTTCAAGATAAAATATCTCTGACCAGAGCTCTTGCTGCTATTATTACTAAATTTATGAGAAATATTGTTTATCTTTGCCATACCAAAGTTCACAAATGGTAATATATTGAAACGAAACATAATCGCTGGTTTGCTCTCAAGTCTTTAAGTCGCATTAATTTGATTGGAAAACAGAAATCATTCTTAAAGGTTGTTCAAACCATTTTCAAGATTCAAATAAATAACGTTAACTGGCAGCTCCATTTAATAAGCTGATCGGATATTTATTTAAATAATAGTATTGTCTGTCGTGTAACGCCCACGGGCTCATTAAATGGCTATTAAAGTAATCAAACACAATGAGCTTACGTCATAGTAGATTGTCCTTTGGAACACATCCTCCTCAACCTTCGTGTAGCTGGAACACCGAAAAAGTCCTTTTTGATATTAGTTTTAGCTGGAAGGTAATCTCTAATAGATACTAATACTTTAGGTAACAATATAACCATATCTACGATGAATGCCTGGACAAAGTAGAAAGCTTCATTGCAAAGTTGGGTTGAATTAATCCGCATCACTTTGTTTGGCTGAAGAAAACATAGTATGGGTTGGAAATTTTTAAAAATTGTTGCGTCATACATGATCCATGCATGGTTTTTTTCGCCTACGAGACAGTTAACCGGGAACAATAATCACTCAGGACAACATGATTATGACGTCGTTTGGCTTCATAAATTTTTCCCCTATTGTCACATAATTTTCTTTGATAAAGCTGCAAATTTATCTTATCTTCCTATGTCTATCGTGTAATTAATCGGATGTAATTATGGCCTGATTGGATTAAGGCGAACAATAAAATTGTTGAAAAGGTAGTAGTTATGTTGATAATACTAATTTGTTGGGTTTGATATGGAACTTGATGTTCTGAGAGAAATACAAGCAGAAGGATGACTTCAAACTGATAATATGAAGGCATCATATGCTATATTTGTAAATATAATAATAAATTTTAACATTTAAGAAAATCATTAGAAGGCTTAGAGAAATTTTGAAAAAGCTTTCTCAATTCATATGATTCATTCATTGAATGCATTTTAAATTTAACAAGGCAAACTGAATTAACATATTATGCAGAATGTTCTGTTGTGATTATAATGGACAATTACCAACACCATTTAGTTAATTATGGACTATTTATTTTTCCATCCATCCTCAAAATTATGCAATAAGAAACTGAAATTCAAGTCTCACAGGAGAAACTCTGTTTCTCATGTTTCTTTTATATAAAAGAGTAGGAAAAGTACACATAATTTTCTTAAAAATTACAAAAAGCATGACAATTTAAATGTAGGTAGTTGAAAAAGTTCCTTTTAAGATAAAAAAAAATCTGTACAATGCTAGGTATACAGTTTCCCGGAAAATCGGTAAGTTGAAAATTCTTTTTATTTATTTTACTGTAATTGTTTAAATAATGATAATCCAAAAAAATCAAATTAAAATGCTTTTGAATTCACTCACAAAATTTATCTAAAGAATTTTTCGATATTTTTATTTGCTCTTGAATTATACGCAATTTTCCAAGTACCATTTTGGAACATCATCATTTTTGAAGTTTTTATTTCTGTTGTAGTTTTTAAGCAATCATATTTAGAAAAATATGCTTCATATAAAAGTTGAAGTATGGCGACATGATTTTGAATTTTCATCAATATTTTAATTTTTCATGGAAATATTAGCTATTTTCCACGTAAACCTTCAGTAGAAAGTTTTTGTACATTTGTTGGCTATAAAAAAATCAAGAATAAAAATAAAAAAATTATTATTAATCTAAAAAAATATTTGATTTTTTTTTTGTATCTGTATTTTTCTCAGAGATACATACAATTTTCTAAACGTACGCGGTTGGGCCGCATAAATGTAAGTAATTTTTTTATGAATATTATAATTTATTTAATAACCTAAAATATTGTTTTAAATTTTTACTAATACCTAAATTTTTCGTGGAAATATTAGCGATTATCTACGTAAAAAGTTATTGTTTACAATTGTTTGCTATAAAACAATACCTTCTCTTTTCTGCCTACCCCATCTGTGCAACAATTTGTAGCACAAACGTTTCTATAAATATTCACAACGTTTTAGGTGATAATGTTTATATCGAAAAAAAGTTATATTTTCTAAAAATTTACACATTTTTGTATGAATTAAAAATAATTCAAAATTATTTAAATGTAATTAACATTTAGAAAAAAAACTGTATAATACCCTGAAAAGTATATTTTTTGAAGTATTTATGAATACGTTTTCATTAAAATATATTACTTTTTTAAAAAGATAAATGAATTCTAAAAAATGTAAGTAAAATTCAGCAAGTAAAAAAACAAGAACTCCAACAAACTATTGTTTTTCTCCTTTAATATTAATCCCTTTTTTGTAACAACAATGTTACATAAACATTGAAAATATTAAATCCAAAAAGAATTTTCGCTCCCATAATTATTAAATAAATATTAATGGAAATAGGTTATTGTCTTTTTAGGAGTTATTTTTTCATAAATAGAAAGATTTAACAATTAGATAACTTATTTTTTCAAACAAGAAAATATATTCATTTGAAAGTTGAATTCTTCCTCTACGTTTTAGATGACTTTGCTTATTCTTTCCGAGTAGTACAGACCCCAAATGAGTGATTCTAAAATCGAGCGATAAAAAAATCGATTTACTGGACGTGCGCTTGTCGTTTGACCTCGAATAAAATTAATCGTATCTCGTGAAGAAATTTATTTACAGGAAAACTTTTCAAAAAACAATTATGAATAAATTCATCAGCTACAAATTTTGATTTGAACATTTTTTGTATTTTCATTATTTAAACAAATATATAGTTTAAAAAACTAACTAACTAAACTTTCACTCAGCGATTTTCCGGAAAATGGCGTACCTAGCAGTGTAAAGATATTTTATCTTATAGTCAACCCTTTCAACTACCTACATTTTAATATTCTTTCATTTTATATTTTTTGCGATGTTAAATGTCTTGATTTACTAAGCTGAAATAATTGATTCTGAAAAAGGGCCAATTTGATTTGGATTTTCTCGTTTGAATTTGAAAATCATCAATTTGTTTCGGAAAAAAACTTAAACTGAAGATGATATACTATACTAAATAATGAACCATTGGTGCGACATTGATTCTGATGAATCAGAAATCGATATTAAGGAACTGGCTGGGTTGTATTATTTTTTTCAACTCTGTAGCTTATGATAAGAAGATTTATTATATTTTTTACATATTATGATGGGAAAATGCAATCAACTGTTGTTTTATTACTTGCATATCGATGGCTTACTTTGAAAATGAACTAAGCGCTTTTTATTTGTGTACATTTCTGAACTTACTACCATCTTTATTATTCCTGAAGGATATAAACCGTTAACTTAGGTAAAAGTCAAAAAATTGAAAAGTCCAAAGCGTGCTCAAAATGCGTTTTGAACTATCTCATTGTCAAAGATTATCAATTTTTTCAATTTTTCTACGGATGAGAATATTTTTTTTTTAAATTTTAAGGAAAACAGCAATTGATGACAAGAAAGCAAGGCTAGAAAATGAATCTAATCAATAAAATCAATCGTGTCTATTTGAAGATCGTCAACAGTTTGTGATTTGTCCTGCAAATAAACCAATGTCGTAGAATGGAAGGATCGATTCCAATAAAAAACCAGCATCACCAGACGTTTGGCATGATTCAGAGTAAATTTTAATAACTTCAACAGGTTGCCTGGTTTGATATCTCTTCATGATATCTTATCGGGCAATATTGCATACAAATAGCAAATAACAATCAATGAACATATATGATTACCAATCACGTTGAAAACATTTGTAATATAGGTATGTGTATTTGTATCATTGGTTCGCTAGCCTACCGATTTAAGAACTAACATTTAATTGTAAACCTTGCCATAACATTATTTTTCTATGATTCGAATCACAATGGAAAATAATTCGTTTGAACCCGTCAGTAGAGCTTCGTCGAATTGTATCCCATAAATTGTGGTATGAATCAGAAAACATTTCAAACATCATTATTATTTAAATCCTTATTGCTATATACAATCAAAAAAAAATTATAACTCAACTATTTACTAGGCAACCATTTGCTTAGCAACTTTCGAACCAACAATTGGATCTGGTGCTAACATAGCATATCCTAATTCTTGCAATGCACGCCTAATATCTATGAAAACAGAAGCATCTTCAATAGTGGCTGGCAAAATTACTGTTTTGTTTGCCGCAAAGTCAGCCATAGCTTTCCTCATGGTTTTTCCTAAAGCACCGGGAAAAATATTAGTTGGTTTCAGATTCGAAAGGATCAAATCGAGCAAGTGTTTACCTGACCGTGTTCGCGGCAAGGCGGTCACTTCAGCTACCAAACGGAATGCGGCAATCGGTCCGATGATATTTCGCACAATTTCAATTATTTCTACAGATACTTTGGGCGATGGTTTATCACATCCTGCCGAAACATATCAAAAATATGATTATTTATGATATTCAAGGATGTCACTGTTCTGTGAATTACCTTGCTTCGCAACATACAAACACAAAGGCACTTGTCCTTTTGTGGCTTCTGGCACTCCAAAGACTGCTGCATCTGCTATATCGGGATGTCGAAGAGCAGCATCTTCTAAGCTCGACGTCGAGATCCTGTGACCGGCTACATTGATAACATCGTCATCTCTTGCTGTTACATATACATATCCGTTAGTATCTTTGTAGCCAGCATCCATTGTATCGTAGTATCCCTGTTTGATGATATATTTTTTTTTGTTTTCACCGAAACAAGTTAATATTTCAAGAAGGTTTATAAACAGAAATACGCAATTACCGGGTATTTGTGAAAGTATAACTTTTTGAATAGCTCCTCATTTTGGAAGAGTGTTGACATTGTTCCTGGCGGCAAAGGTAGTTTGCAAACGATACGTCCAAGTTCGCAAGGCTCAGCTTCTCTTCCGTCGGGTCGCAATATCTGAACTGTAATCACAAAATATTTATAAACCAAATGCGACAATGATTTTTCAATTTTACCGTCGTATCCAACAAACGGTAGACCAGTTGTATATTTTGGTAAATTAAGACTGGGCTTAAGTCCTAAGCTGGTGGCCGTGATTGCTGATCCTGTCTCGGTTTGCCACCAATGATTCAAGACCGGAACATTGAAGGTTTCCTCGACCCACGTTTTCGTTTCCAAATCGCAATGTTCGCCAGCCACAAATATAGTACGCAAGGACTTCAACGAGTATTTATTACGATATTTATGATCGGGATCAGCACGACGAATAACACGAAATGCAGTAGGTACAGAGAATACGGCGTTAATTTTATGCTGATCAATTAACCTGAAATAGTGAGAAAGAAAGATATATTTTTACTATTAAGATTTTATAGATATTCTATGGAATAGTGCCAAGTTTGGTATTTTATGATCTTGATATCTCCATAAGTGAAATGTAATCCTATTGAATCGGAAAATATTCTATGTACATCATGGTATATTTGAAGCTTATTTACACTGTCACGAATCTACATAGTTCTGACTCCACTCATGGGTTTGACGATTATTTGGTTCAAAACTACGTAATTTTCCATACATTTCTAAATTACTTGCAGAACGTAATTTGAACAAAATCACGGATCAAAACAATGTTGTAATCGATGTTGCAATATGCAATAGATGTCGCTAGTTGATATTTTCGAGATTAATGTCCTGTTTCACAAAATGAGAATCAAGGAAATGCGGCACTCCTAACAAAAGTTTGTCCACTGCAACATAAATAAATCAAATTCAAGCAAACGTGAATGAAAAAAAAAACTGCTACAAAAATATTTTCATCGACTATTCCTTCAGGTTCCAAGGCAAATAATGACTTTTCGGAGCGTATCTTTATTCATAAGAGCTTTTATAAATATTTAGACATCCATATTTCAAGGCCGGAACTGTTAAAAATGTGTATCTGACACACAAAACCATCTCAGTTCAATGTAAACGGTCCAATGAATTTCGAAATACGTCAATCATAAATACGCATTTTCGTGGCTATTATTATATTTTAATTCAGATAATAGGCAAAATTTTGCTCGAATAAGATTTGGAAACTCAGCAGCGCAAGTCATAAAGCTAAACAAAAATCCGATAAGTGATGGATGGTCTCAACTTCTAAGATATCTTTTTTTACCTCGAGGTAACTGATTTTTAACTTCCCAGTATATGGGAAGTTCTTGTAATCGCCTCGAAAATCGAAATTGAAATTTTCAACATTTCTTTACGTTTTGAGGTCTATAGAGTATATATAAAGTGTTTTTAGAAAGGGAGATGTATGTGTGTGTGTGTGTACGTACGTACGTACGTTCGTGGACACTTTTTTCTACGAGCATAACTCACGTAAACAAAGTTGCATCGACTTAGTTGAGGTGTCAATCGAAGCGTCTTTGCAATCTTAAGAGCTGATTAGTTTTTGGGACACTTCGGTCGGGGGGTTTGCTGTTTCGTCCCTTTGAAGGTCATTTATGTCTTGCATTATATCTCGCGAACCAAACAACCGATTTGCATGGTTAAGGTGTCAATCGACGCGTATTAGCAATTGTGTGAATCTATCAAATTTTGGAAAAAATTTTTGGAGCCGTTTTTTAATTTAAGGAAAAAAAGTGCAAAAAATTAGGGGTTTTTTTATAAACAATAAATTTTCAACCTGACTTACGGAAGACAGTATTCAATTTTTATAAAATTTATATATTTCAAGCAGTGTTTGTGAAAATAACATCAAAACTTTTTCGCATGATTACGTAAAAAATTGAATAAAAAATAAAAAATTAATAACAGGCATCATGATTTTCAAGGTCATTTCCGTCATGCGTTATACATATCTCGTGAACCAAACATACGATTTGCATGATTAACGTGTCAATCGACGCGTATTAGCATTTTTTGTGAATCTATCAAATTTTAAAAAAACTCGTTTCAGCCGTTTTTTATTTTAAGAAAAACAAAGTGCAAAAATTAAGGTTTTTTTATAAACAATAAATTTTCAACCTGATTTACGAAAGACAGTATTCAATTTTTATAAAATTTATACATTTCAAGCAGTGTTTGTAAAAACAACATCAAAAGCTTTTCTCATGAATACGTAAAAAATTAAATAAAAAATAAAAAATCATTAACAGTAATCGTGATCTTCAAGGACTTTTGTGTATTGTATTATATCTCGTTAAACAAACAAAAAATTTGCATAGTTCAGGTGTCAATTAATGCGTATTAATATCCGTATAAATCTGTCAAATTTTGGATAAAATCGTTCGAGCTGTTTTTTAATTTAAGGAAAAAAAGTGCAAAAAATTAGGTTTTTTTCATAAAAAATAAATTTTTAACCTGATTTGCGAAATATAGTAATAAGTGTTTGCAAAATTTATATACTTCAAAACAGTTTGTAGAAACACAATCAAAACTTTTTCTCTTTATTACGTAAAAAATTAAATAAAAAATAAAAAATCATTATAAGTCATCATGATTTTCAAGGTCATTTTTATCATTCACTATATCTCACAAACCAGATATAACAATTGCATCATTATGGTGTCAATTGACGTGTATTAATATCTTTGTGAAATTTTTAATATTTTAAAAATTCGTTCCAGCCGTTTTTTGAATTTAATAGAAGAAAATGCGAAAAATTGTGGTTTTTTTCATAAAAAATATTTTTTTAACTTGATTTGCACAGAACAGTGATACCAGTTTATAAAATTTATACAATCTTATCAATTTTTGAAGAGAAACCAGCAAAAAGGTTTTCCATGATTATGAAACAACTAAATAAAAAACAAAAAATCATTCAAAGTTACCATGTAAAGAGGGTTCATACGAATGATATTACTTTATATCTTTTATTATAAGGAAATTGTTTTAAATTCAATCCAAGTTTTATAATATTTGCATAATTTGAGCAGATTTTTAAGAGTTTTTAGAGTCTTTTAATTAAAAAAACTGCTTAAATTTTGAAAACCAACAAAATTTCAATCAAATTTGCATTTGCGGTATCAACGTTTTGAATGGTAAAATGTTTTGTAGTCAATACTTTGCAAGATCATATGCTTTGAAAAGCTTTCATCGAATAAAAAATTGTAGTTTTTAGTAGATTCATTCTTTGGTAATCGTAAGATTTCAATAACCATCATCTTTGTAATAAATTTTACTTTTTTCGTGCAATTGAACCTATTTTTGACTGCACGTACAAAATTTTTCAAGACCAAAAAGACCCCCAACGATTGATCCGCGTGAATAATCAATCTGTCCTCATCGACCAAAAACCTTACGTAGTCAATGGACCTTTCCGTAGACGATATGATTCATATTAACTCATTCCTATGAATACCTCTCATTGTTATTACTTAAAGAAGTATTATTTTCAAAATTATTATTGTGTTTAATGTTGTTGATGTTTATGTAGATATTACTGGGAAGTTGACCGTGTGGACCTCAAGGGGCGCACCTCGCGGCTTGTTTTTAGTCATTGAAACAGGATTTGATCTCCAGCAAAATACCATATATATGGTATTTTGAGAATAATGTTGTCAATTATTTCTGGTTGCAATGATATATAACATTCAAATCATTACGTGGGAGCAGCATTTTCTGATTCGAAAGAAGTGTTTTAGCGGTTTTTATCTAAAATTCATTGATTCTCAAAGCGCCAAATGGCCTATAAGCAAACTTCTAAGCTTAGAATATAATAAAGCATATTCTTTAAAAAAAATATGAATATGTTTCTTTACAGAATACAAATCCGCATGTCACTAAATTGAACAAAAGCTATCAATAATGTAAATTTGACAAAGCAGTCAACATTCTCACCCTTTTATCCAATTGCTTTCGCTGCGTACTTCTATTTAGCTAGCAATTTAGCATGAATAGACCTACAAGCCAGCTGAGGGTCATTGTCCTGTTTATTCGCGTAAAATACGAATCCGGAATAGAGAATATGAGCAACATCAAGGTGTAATCACGAAAGCTTCGACGCATATCACGCGTAAAAGAACTTCAAATAAAAAGATTCCGTGTGGGATACACACATATTATAGTCATCAATTAAATTAATCGACTTGCATATGTATATTTCTGTGTTAAAAATTGATTAGATATTGAATTTCCAAGCAGCATATCCAGTGGTTTTATAATAGGCTTTTCCTAACTATTCAACTGATCTGGCATTAAAGTTAGCGTCAAAATGTCCATCATAGCTTTCTATTGGTTTCATTTTGAATAGGCTTTCATGTTTAGAAAACCCTTTAAAAACACCTTTGAGTGTGTTTAGCACAAATAACAAGCCGTGAGGTGCGACCCATGAGGTCCACACGGTCAACTTCCCAGTAATATCTACATATGTAGATATTAAAAATATTAAACACAATAATAGTTATGGAAATAATACTACTTCAAATAATAAAAATGTACCTCTCATAAAATTTATTGGAATGATTTAATATTAATCATAACATCTACGCGAGCGTCAATTGATTACGTAAAGATTTTCGTGGATTGGTTTGATTGATTATTCACGCGGATCAATCGGAGGGGGGACAGGTTACAAAGCAGTTTTTTTAATTAAAGTTAAAACATGGTGCTGTGAAGACTATTGAAAATCTGCTCAAATTTTGCAAATATTAATAAACTTTGATTGACTATACAAAAATGTCTTTAGAATAAGAGATTTAAAGTATAATGACTCGAATGAACCCTTTTTATATGGTGACTTTGAATGATTTTATATTTTTAATTTAATTTTTTTTGTAATCATGAGAAAAGTTTTTGCTGGTTTCTCTACAAAAATTGATAAAAGTTTACAAATTCTATAAACATTTATTAATACGATGTGAAAATCAGGTTAAAAATGATTTTTTTTATAAAAAAAACACTACTTTTCCAATTTTTTTTTAATAAATAAAAAAAACGCTTTAACGATTTTTTTAAAATAAAAAAAAATCATAAATATGATAATACGCGTCGATTGACACCTTAATGATCGGAAGATTATATTTGGTTCTCGAGATATAATGAATGACGTAAATGACCTTGAACGTTTAATGATTTTTATTTTTTATTTAATTTTTTTCGTAATCATGAAATAAAATTTGCTGGTTTTTTCACAAAAACTATTTGGAGTATATAAATTATATAAACATTGATTACTTAGGTGTGAAAATCAGGTTAAAAATTTTGTGATTTTGAAAAAAACCTAATTTTTTGCACTTTTTTTAAAAAAATTAAAAAACGGCTCCTAGAATTTTTTCAAAATTTGACAGAATCATAAAAATGTTAATACCCGTCGATTGACACCTTAATATTGAAAATCGCATGTTTGGTTCGTGAGATATAGCGCATAACATGGTTGACCTTCAAGGGGTGAAAACAGCAAACCCCCCCGACCGAAGTTTTCCAAAAACTAATCAACTCTTAAGATTGCAAAGACGCTTTGATTGACACCTCAACGAAGTCGATACGACTTTGTTTACGTGAGTTATGCTCGTAGAAAAACTGTCTGCGAACGCACGTACGTACGTACATACACACACACACACATACATACTTCTTTCTAAAAACACTTTATATATACTCTATAGACCTCAAAACGTAAAGAAAAGTTGAAAATTTCAATTTCGATTTTCGAGGCGATTACAAGAACTTCCCATATACTGGGAAGTTAAAAATTCAACTTTGAAGGATCTTTCTCATCGAATTATAAAAATGTTTCAAATATCCTAGTCGTTTGGATCACACATATTGATGGCGTCCTCATTTTACCTAATAAATTCCTAAAGCTCGCAACAAATTCACTTTTTATTTATTTGGAAGTCAAAATAAGGTTTGAATGGTGAAATTTCGTTCACTTAATACCACTCCGTTTATCTGATAAAGTAAACACATCTTACAAACGTTGAAAATAGGTGGTTGAGTCCGAATTCAAGTGCTACGGAAAGAATGTTGCAAAAAAATTAAAGCTGCTATCGTTTTAGAAACGAATGATTTCTTCCTACACTAACTTATTTTTTAAAATAAAAGTTCCATTAGTATATTATTTTGGAATTCAAACCAAAGGAATCCAACCAGAACAATCCCTAAAAATAATCTCAATGTGTTTGTTTGTTTCAATAAAACAATTTAGTGGCTTTGTATCAATAGACTAAATATTTGCAGTATAAATATAAAACTCATATAGAAACTTCTATTAAATCAAACTAAAAACCACAATCAATGTAATCAATTAATTAATCGACCGTCTGGGTTCATTTGTCAAGCAATTTATCCAATCGTTGAGTGAGAATAAACACCCTCAACTTAAAGCCTTATTATAAAACAAAAGCTTCCTTTTGTATTTCCACTACATACTACCTTCTACCAATCGTCTAGTCATGAGTTGCTCATATCGCGGTGATTGCTTTTTGCCTATTAAATATTTCACAAAATATTACATCACGTCCACAAAAGTGGAAGTTTGAACCCCGACAGGCACATGTATGGAAATGCATAGAAAAAATACTTATTCAACTCACTGATTGATTCCAATTGATTCATTTCAATATTTGATTGAATTTTGGCAAACGAAAAGTGAATAAATATTTTGTGAGCCTAGAAAAAAATCCGACGGTATTTGTAAATGTTTTTATTTTTTTCTGTCTGATGGCCTATTTTTGTTAATGAACCGTCACCTTCATGCATTCAACAATTATTGGACATTTTGTTCAATAAATCAATTCTTATTTGTTACCTGAAATACTGTCCCGGATCCGGCGTTCTGTCCGGCTTTCCCTCATACATAACACTTGTTGCTCCGAACAGCAGAGGGCCATAACAAATATATGAGTGGCCTACAACCCATCCTAAATCGGAAGCATTCCACCACACATCGCCGGGTTGCATGCCATAAATGGTGTCCATTGTATACATCAGAGTCACTAAATGGCCGCCCGTGGGTCTTTGGACTCCTTTCGGACTACCAGTCGTTCCTGACGTATACAATATGTACAAGGGATCATTCGCTTCAACAGGAACACAATCAGCTCTTTCGCCGAATGCCATTACATGGTCCCAAAGAATATCGGTTTTGGGGTCCAACTCCGATGTCACTATACAATGTCTTTGGAACACTACACTACGCACGGGCTTCCACGTGGACATTTCAAGTGCATCATGCAAGATGTCCAAATAGTGGATAACCTTTCCTGGTTCCAGACCACAATTGGCAGCAATCACCACAGTTGGTTTGGCATGTTCGATCCTTGTGCACAGTTCACTCGCAGCAAACCCTGAAGAAATGGAAAAGATTCTTGAGGGTTGTTCTTTTAAACTTGTTCCGCTACAACTTTGATCGCAAGCAAGCAAAGCCCGCTTGTATAATTATATACACCATTCGATCATTTTCGAATGCATGAAGTTCAAGGGTCGATTGTAAATAATTTCAGAGTCTACTCGCGTATTGAATTCATGCATTTCAATTAGTTGGTGAAGTGTTTCATTCAACAAAGTTAAGATAAAGAATTATAGCTACTAGATTTTCGATTTGATACAAATGGACAGACTATGGATAACGAAACCTGATTTTTCGAAGAATACTAACTTTACAAAACCACAATCCTTACCTCCAAAGACAACGGAATGAACAGCTCCAAGTCGGACTGTAGCAAGCATTGCTACTATCGCTTCAGGAATCAAAGGCATATAAATTATAACGCGATCGCCCTTTCGAACGCCAAGTTTCTGCAACCCTCCAGCCAAGCTTGCGACCTGCGAAATTAACCATCATTTTTTTTATATTATTCATATTGAATTTAAACAAAAGATATTCTACCTTATCATACAATTGCTTATAGGTGACCTTCCGCACGGTGTTCGTCATTGGACTATCATGAATTAAGGCTATCTGCTCTCCTTTTCCTGCGATCACATGTCGGTCGACGGCATTGTAGCATGCGTTCAAGTAACCCCCGGAAAACCAATTTGTGAAAGGTGGATTTTTGTTGTCCAAAACCCTATCCCATAGTTTGGTCCAATGCAGGCGTTTGGCAATTTCCCCGTAAAATTCTTCGGGCTGCTCAATCGATTGCAAATAGTTTTCAACGAAAGTTTCACTATGAATGGCTGTATTCTGAAGCCAATCTGTATGATCGAATTGATGGTTTTGAATAAATCAGAATTGTTTATTAGAAGTGATTGATAAAAATAAAACAAACAGAAAATAAGAAAGAAAAGTCACAATTATCAGTACCTAACTTACTGAAAGAATCATTACATTTTTCTGACTATAATGACGATAATTTTAGAAGAACTTTCTCTTGTTTGAACGTTTTCTGTCCTAATGTTTTGTATGTTTACCTACCATATCATTTTTTTTCTTTAAGAAAAATTTCAATCGATCGAAAAATTTGAGCATTTTCATAGGGAAGAAAAATTTTGAAAACGAATTTCATACTATTTTCGAACCACTGCCCACAATTTTGTAACTAGTCAAAATATGTCTTTAATAAAATTTGAAGTTAATTTGCAATTAAACAAAATTCAAATATAACTAGAAAAATTCTTATTTTTACGACCAATATAACATTGTAGATTAAAATCAAGTATAAGTTGTACTAAACAGTTTGCAACTATTGATCACACAAAAGTATTCCATTACTTTAATGTCGATAATGGAAATGATGCAATATTCGATCCATAATCTAAATTAGTTGTGACTTTATTTGCCATATTGTTCAAAATTAACAGCGCAAGTCACATTTCAAATATTATTTTATCTAGGATCATGGAACATTCCAGTTTAATTTACTTTAGTTAAACTTTGCAATTTTATTTTTGTTTAAGAAATAATACTTTCTTATCTTGGCCTAGGCCTATTTTCCTCCGAAAACCATTTTAAGTTTGACAAAAAGGAATTTATTGTATGCTAAGGATATGCTTTTTGTGAATGCTCGTTAAATTTAATACATTTTCGACCGCGAATTGTAGATCGCTACTAACCTCAAATAATATGAAACTATGATCAGGACTCGTTTGGATGGGAGGGAGGTGGAAATATTGAAAATTTCAGATGTGCTCTGAACTTACGTTTCAAAAGAAACCCTTTAGAATATTTAAAGCATGTTAGCAGTTTGATAATTTAATCGCAAATAGCTTTTCAGCCATATTTAGGATGGAAAAAACATCCCATCCCTCAATGAATTTTAATGATGGTGATTTTCAAGCATCTTTTGATTGAATTTCTTGAAAATCTATTAACAATTAAGTATGAATCCACAAATGCATTTGTGATGTAAATTGTCAATTGTTCACAGCCAAGTAGTGTGAAATAAAACATAGAAATAAGCCTTGAAAAGCGATCTTTGTACGCTTAAATCGAATTACAGGACTTACACTGTTGATTAAAGTACAAAAATCGAGCAGTATCTTAAAATCAAGAAGGAATAAAGCCAAAATAAAATTTATAGATTATATGCTCTTAGTTGGTCGTTGCAATTACATATGTATTGCCTCTGAAATTTCAAACTAGAGTTTTTTTCGTGATTAAATATCTTTTAATAAGATTAAAATTCACTAAGCTTTTCTATTTTTCAAAATAAGTCGACTGTTTTCAACTACGTTTTTCCCATGTTTTAACTACTAGAAAATATTAATTGATTATTTATTGATTTACGATAGTCTAATTGATTTTGGGCCACTTTAAAGCGAAATTAATTGGCATAAGTTGTCTCTGAATCACTTAATTGAAATATTTTAGCTTATTGAAATTTAATTGAAAAGAATTTATTCTTATTTATAAGAAGAGTGTCCAAAAAAGAATATATATAAATTTGCATTTTGCTTAAATTCAAGCCTTTGAAAAAATCATATCCTTAGAAAAAATTTGTACGAAATGAGAACCAACAATGTGGTTTAATAAAGTACTACGGAAACACTCCTTAAGGTATGAGAACATTCATAAAATATATTTGTTTTGTTATTGATATCTGTATTCATTATTTATCTGAAGGTATTTTCTAAAACGAACTCTTATTCAGATAATTTTTTCACTCACAGATAGGCTTCACTAAGTCAATAAAAGAGTTGAAGGAAATTGGAAATTGGCTTACGTAATACTTTCATTAAATTCATTTGGGCAACAGTTGCACAGAACTACAAAAAAATAAACTTTACCATGTTTGCTGTGTTATAGAATAAACGAAAGCTAAGACTGAAGTTCAGTTATGTAAACTTTGGATAAAAAATCGAAAAAATTATAACGGATGTGTTCTTTCTTATTGAAATTTGAAAGACGTTTTTTAATTAAATGGTCTTTAATCTAAAGTTTTGAACGCTTCATCAAGAACTACGTGATTAAGTTTTTTTTAAATGATGTATCAACTTTTCTGTCAACATTTATATACTAGACTTGATTAATTAAAACATATTGGTGATTGTTTCAATTGCGAATAAAACATATACTTGGAAAATATTTCATTGTTTCAAATCGTTCGTAAAATTTTTGTCAAAATATTCTAATTCCATGTAGTAATGAATTATTTTTTTGAACTAAAATGCCTTTGCTTGGGATAATAAGATATTACGCTGATGAATCAAAAGACTTACTGCGATCACCATTTCTTCTTGTATGTATCCATTTTTCTTGACCATTTATTCCAGAGTATTTGTAGGACATTATATGCTGGTTACAGATGTTTTATATCAATTTTATATTTCTATGTTAACGGATCATCAACTCACTAATCACAAATTACACTCGTGTTTTACAAGGAAAAGATGTTTGTTCAAACACGTTTTTTCCAAAAATTTCCAACACTTTTAAAAATGATCTAAGTAATTTTCCAGAAGAAGCACTGATTTAACTTTACCATATAAGTATCCGCACAAGACTGATTTACGGTTTCCAAGTGAATTCAGCCGTTTTCCCCCAAAAAAGGTATTGAATATTCAAATTTTATTCTGGACGATCGAAAACGAAAATCGTTGACTATTTTCGTTGAACGTTTCGTCGTTCGGCATTCACCAAATTAGGGCACATTGGTGAAAATTGTGGACACGTTTCTATTCCGTTGTCTTGACGGACGTAGTTTGAACGCAAACTCTTTTATGGGTAAATTTGCACAAAACCCTACATTTAGACGCATACACACTCAAATTACAAATCAACCTTTTATTCAAAAATAAAACAACATATATGGTTAACTATGTAAACTTAATAGGGCCTTAGGAAGACGGTTTGAATGTTCTATATTCAGTTATTTTCGAAAGCATTACACACATACTGACACTTGTGGTAAAGCGTGTTGCTGGTAAAACTTTGGCAAATATAAAGGTCTTTTTGTTTACAAAATAACCAAGAAAATTAAACTGATAATATAAATTAAATTTCATTTGATGCCTTGCCATCAATTATACTAAAGTAGAAATAAAATTAATTCAATTGGCTAAGGTCAATCTAATAAAATTAGGATAATTTGATCGTTACATCGAACAGTTTCTCGAATTGCGTCAAATGGAAGCATTGACTAGCCAAGCTATTTGAATTTTCATTGCTGATTTGAAAATCTTTGACGCGATTCCGAAGAAATTTTATTCCAAACAGGAACAGTTTCAACAGAAAACAAGGCTCAAAGTTTCAATTCTTTGAATAGTGTGGTATCATTATTCTAAGACTAAGACGGGTTAGTATATTTTCTCTGTTGATAAAAAACTAATTCTATTTGAATTGTTCCTCAGTATTCTGGCTGCAAATGTTTCCATCGTGGAAAAATTCTACGCTCACCCAAGACTAAACTGTCACCATTGAAATTTTTTTTACCGATATGAAAATTATTTTTCCGAACTCTTTTGCCTGTTTATGTGCCATTTTTTCAACATTTTTGTCACGAAAATCACCAGCTGTGATTTCAGCATAGGGGAAATTATGGATTTTCCGGAGATATGATTGTTGAAAATATAGAATAAAATTATGTTTATTCAAAATCAAAAATAACTCATTTTCGAGAATTAATTTTTTTAAAAAAATATTCTGATTTTTTTTTGTTCGTTTTGCTTTTAATTTTTTATAACTGTGTGACTTATACTCTCATTTTGATGCCCAAAAACCCTGCAAGCTTTTTCGATGATCATTTTTCTTGGTATCTTTTTTTCATCGCGATGATGTCCTGATGGAGTCTCTCTCCTCTCCGTCATCACTTACAGCACCTAAGTTTCCGGAAAAAAGTCTAGTTGTGAATCAAGAAAATGAATCTTCAAAGATATGTTACATCTTAACCCGTAACCGGAATCGCTATTATTCAAATATAGACACAAGTAATACTCCAATGGGTTATAGTTGTATTAAAACAAGTCTAATTTAACTGCACGCGTTTCGAAATTATACGGTTTATTTTTTCTTGTCGGGTCCAAATGGACCCACGATTCCGGTTAAGGGTTAAGGGTTAAGGGTTAAGGGGGGAAACTACTGTAGGATTTTCAAAAAATCAAAAAAAAAATTGTTGCTCTAAAGTATACCTTATCATCATAAAAATCATCTAGCAAAGTTTGATATAGTAGAAAAATCTCAAAGTGTTCGAAATTTTAAATAAGCGCGGCGCCTCTCAGTGCTCTTTCGGAGCGCAATTCGAGCGTATCCCTGCGCATTTCCCCGCGCGCTGGTGTTTTTGAAATTTAGAACATCAAATCTTTCAAAAATGTACACGTGCTCCATTAGTTGAACGTAAGCAGGGAACGCTGAAGTACGTATTTTGCAGACTAGAGGTATATCAAATTTATTCGTGATTTTTCAATAACTTAAACTTTAAACGAGCTTATCTCGGAACAACATTTTTCAAACTGGCCTGACTCCTTTTTCAAACAATTTTTGTTTGATTTACTTGAAATTTTTACAGTATGTTCAAAACTAGTGTCTGCATGGAAGTACGTAGGATTTGTTTTAATGTTGCATATTTCAATTGTTATTAACAATTTTCGAGCGTTTTTTTTACATTTTTTTTTCAAAATGACGCCATTTGGTCAAAAATCGATTTAAAAAAATCCTACATTATTGGCTGGCTGTTATTATGATTCATCGGCAATTATTTGTTTGATAAACATAACCTCAACATTTCAAGAGAAAACGGTCCGGCCGCGAAGCCATGAAAAAATAACGCAGTTCTGGAGAAATGCTAGGTGAGCCGCCATTTTGTTTTTTAAAGTTCTGAAAAAATTCAAAGAGGATGTCAAATACTTGTACAATATAGCTCTTTTTACCAAATTTCGATATGTTGTTTGGTTTTTGAGAAAAAAATTGTCAAAAAATGACTTTTTATACCTCTACAGTGGTGTTCCCCCTTAACGCTTTATAATTCCTGTAGCAGCTTAGAAACCAATTCCTGATACTTAGTTTGCAGACTTTGTGTTTCCGAAAAAAACTGCCACCGCGAATGTAAGATCATGGTCAACAACCGAGCTGATAACTTGACATAGAAGCAAGATTTTCATTTGAAATTTTCGTGAAAATTAGTTAAAATATAGTGTGGGAACATGCTTTTATATACAAAATAAAATACTTAATAAAACAGTCCGTAAAAACTCATAAAAGCTGTCTATTTATCACGCACCTGACTAGCCGAAACCCCCATAAGATTCATGGCCAGTTTATGTTTTGATCTTTTCCCACAAAATATCCCAAGGCTTTCCATAGCTTCTTTCCGAATATCTGAACATATCAAATAACTTAACTATATTTAAATCGAAGGACAAATAAATTATGGCTTATTTATATTCCTCTTATGCCTACGTTAGCTGCACTAAAATTACATCGTCGTCATACAAATTCGTAAGAAAGAAAATTGTTTATAGTTTTCTTCGCCCCACTCGCAAATTTCGTCTCTCAAGGACATAAAATATCGGCAAGCTTGGTCTTACTATAAGGACAGGATTCCGCCACGAATACCAAATCAAATCACAAATCATTAATCAGGATCTACCCTCAATCGAGTATCTACTGGGATGCTAATAATCACAAGTTGTAGCTGGAAGGTAATTTGTTTCGCGACGCTGCTGATCTGAAGAGTTAATCTTACTTTCAATGCGTAGAACGTTGTACGCTCGTATTGTAGCGCGGGAATAATTTTTGTGAGTCCTTCCCGGTGTGCAACGTGCAGCGAATTCCAAGGACGATAGTCGAATATCATACTTCTTGGATATCTCCAATGCCAAATTCATGAGGCGAGTAAACGTGGAATAGGGAGACAGGCAAAGTAGTCGTAAGTAGGTAGAATGTAGTCAACCTACTCAGTATTTGATTCAACTTATATGGCCATGTACTTTGTTCTTTTATACGATTAATTACTGATAATATACAAAAATTAGGACTCCTAGGAACAAACAGCAAGTGTTAGTATGCACGTGCTGAGAATTCACAAATAAATAGTCTATTTCTTCCTTTGTATTGTTTTCCACTTTTCATAAAGATAAGTAGACGTTATGAAATTTGCTACACATTTTCACGAGGTGCTCCTACATGTGGCAAATTAAGTTAACAAGTATATGTATAGCAGACGAAAAGCACAAGAATGTAATTGCGTTAATGTTGCTGGCTCTAATTCCTTTGATAACGAGCTAATGAAGAGATGTGGTGCAAAGTCAAAGGGATATTAATAAGTCCAGCGACATTTGGATGGATTTAAAAAAAATTAGAAGATAAAGGTTCTATATATCTACATGTAATGGTGGACTCTTCTCGATCTAAGGTGTATTATTTACTTTTCGGTGTTGAAAAGCTTACATTTTAAAATGTAAAATGTCTTAACTTGAAGTTGGGTTTGATGTCATCTTTTACTATTTTTAATCATGCGAATGTTTTGATATAAACAAGTCCAATCCAAACAAATCGGTCAGATAATTTTTTTCGAACTGAAAATCATTGCATCAATACATTCAAATGATTAAAATTGATAAAAGTTTACTATACTAATTGATTCAATTTGTTTTGAAAATATAACATTTTAAATGTAAGCTTCTCAGTTGACAATTGAAATTCAAACTTTTATTTTAAGCATTGTTAAAAATGTATTCATATTCAAGCCTTTATGTGAAACAGGGCTTGATCATTCAGCAAGTTTATGAGTAATGAAAAATAGCTTCTCTAAAAATATATGCTTGTGCAAACAACAGGAACAGGAAGCATCCTTTATTGGTTTTATAAGTGAAGGGTATTATAGAGACATAGAAGTCTTCAAACAAATAAAACACAGATAAATTATTCAAATGATAATTTTTTCTGGCTTTAAAAGCTGGTATTTAGTGTTTTAAGATAATTTCTGGCATATGACCACCGTGACTGCGTCTTAAGAAGGCCATCATATCGGTCCAATTTGTACCATTTTTCTAGCGTAGCCGACCTTATTTTGTCAATAACGTCGAATGTTGGCTTCTAAGCAATCAATAGTTGCTGGTTTATCAGCATAGATAAATGATTTGACGTAGGGGAAAGCGGAGCTACCCCGTACATCGAGGTAATGCCGTACACCTCATTTTGCCGCTACGTTTTGAAAATATATGAGTTTAGTCGGTGCTGACGCCGTGCGGAAGTTACTGTAAACTCAACAGACTGAGTTAGTTCATCCTCTATGTACGGTACACGTTCAGTTATAGAAAGTCTTGTTTTGTTGGTTTTACTTACTATTTTTGATCTTCACTAATTTAGAGGTAAGTGGAAAGCTTTTACGTATAAATTGGTGGCTTTTAAACTATAAAAATCGACATTTCTCAAGATAAGTTTGACATTACAACGAAAACCTGTTGACAACAAAGTTGGAAGGTTATGTTATAAATTTACTACGAGCTCAGGTTGGGGCAACGTCGTACAAAAGTGTACGGCATTGCTCCAAATGGTTTTTTATGACATTTTACTTCTGAATTACTTTGCTTTCGTAAAGACTAGACGACAGTGATTCTTTATTTCAGATGGTCGGTTTCTGTGTTGTTCGTGCTCTGGATGGATGCACGAGACGTGCAGTGCTGCTGAGTCTGCATAAAACTTTATCTGGGATTTTTGTACAAAAAATTATAAATAATTACTTCTGTAAATGATGTTCTTTCTCAAAATAATAAAGTGACTTTTCTGTATAGCCTGATGGTTTATTTCTTGTAATAATTCCCTGCTTTTACAATATGTGTGGTTGTACGGTATTACCCCATCTGTTGTACGGAGTTGCCCCGACACTCGATATAATCTCGTAAAATGTAGTTTTTTCTTAAAAATTTATTTTAAAAAATCTGAAGTAAAAAATTAAGTATTTGTAAAGAAAGTTGTAGAAAAATAACTAAATTAAGTATCAGTAGTAAAAATATTATTCTTATCGCCATTTTAAGGGAGAAATAAACAAACTGGCGTAAGTGTACGCCATTACCCCGCTTTCCCCTACCTTCACAATAAATAGCCCGCAGGAGTCAAATCATATGATTTGGGCGGCTAGTTCACAAGTCCATTTCTTGAGATGATTCGCTCACCAAAGGTTCAGCCCAATAAAGTAATGGTCTCACGTGCTATATGTCATGTTGTACCATTCTGCTGAAACCATTTGTCCCTCAGACGCTTGGCATTGATGTTGGGAATCAATAAATAACGAATCATTTGTTGCTATTGATCGGTAACGTTGCTTTTGTCTTTAAATTTAAAAAAAGGACCAACTATGACGCTAGTATGCAAATTGTATCATACATTGACATTTTCGGCATGAAAGGGGGTTTTCAAAGACTCTTAAGGATTATACTCGCACAAAAAACGGCAATCTTGCTCTTTGCGAACTTATTAGGCCAGACATGAGCTCCATCGGTGAAAATGATTTGATGGTAAAAATGCGGTTCAACATCCAACTCATTCTCAGCCCATTCACCGAACGAACGACTCAAACGATGGTCCAATGGCTTCAACTGCTGTACTAATTGGATCTTATAGGGGTTAAGTTCAAGATCTTTTCCTCAAAATTTTCCATGAAGTGGACGGACAGAGGCCAAATTGTTGAGAATAACGCGGAATCGATAAATTTGGATCCTACAGCAGCGAAAGCTGCCTCGGTACGCATTGTTCGAACTCGTGTTGTATGAACATTGTCCAATTGAGTGTGACAGATAACACCCGATATTTTATGTTTCCCATGTACACCACAAGTTGAAATAATGCTTGGCATAGTTTTTGGAAGTAAAAATTTAAATCAGGATTACTTAAGTTGTTTTCATAATTTATATAAGTTTTTATAAAAGTAAATCATTTATTAGAAGCATGTCTTCAGTGCCCGAACAGTAAAGTTTCATCAAGCACTAGTCTTCGGTTCAACTCATCAAAATAATTTTCACCGTTCGTAATAGTTGGTCCCAAATCGAGACTTAAACACTCAATCAGAATCAAACTTAATGAGAATAAAGGCAAATTGTTCCTAAAAGTAGTAACAATTAACTTCAAAAGTGCATTTTGCCAACATCAACTTCTAAAAACTGATACAGTTTTGTAAGACACTCTACCAACTCGGAAAGAATCTTTTTTTACAGTATATTTTTCTCAACCATGTGGCATCTTTATTTTGTTTCTTTTTCTGGTCCCAGCTTACGACTTTGTTAACCTGCATATTCACTGAAGTGCTGGGTCTAACAATGATCATCGTCAAATACAAATTTTTCCAAGGCTCCTCTGTAAATAAAAGGAGCTTATGGCTCAGTTGGCGGCAAATGGTATTACATATACACATGTGAAGCCTTCGCTTAAAAAGTCCAAAGAAAACTGTAGTCCATTCTTAATGTTGGACAAGCCAGTCTTCGCGGCTTTTTTGTCGAAATAGAGACGTGACCTTGTCGATTGTTAATAGTTTCGTTTCTTCCTATGTACAACTTTCTAAGCATCCCTCTCTTAAATTCTTAAGCTCCTCAAATACCCTAACTTTCTCTAAATCTTCTTAAAACTAGCTAGAGTTTTATTAGTAATTGATTTCATCTTCACAAAATACTACGTGTATTTGTTTTTAAAAAAAGAAAAACTTCCTTTTAATTTTGTGTATCTTTATTTGGATTCGTAATCGATTTTCGACCGTAATCGTTCGGTCTTCCTCAGCAATTTATCACTGAGGAGCTAGAGCTCTCTAGATTTTTTTCGCATTTAATTTTCGGTGGTGGTCCGAATAACGTTAATATTTATTTCTAATTTTGCCGATAGCACTGAAAATATATCTTCAATTTCATTTTAGGATGAATTCGACCACTTATGGTAGAATTTTTTAAAGTTTTGTCGATTTTTCAATGGCTGCTACCCAAACCAGGGATTGATAAGGTTTGAAGTTCTTCGCTTCTTCTACATATCAGCTTTCAATGAAAAATAAACAAATTTCTTATCTGAAGTACCAAAACAATCGTAAGTTTTTACGAAGAAGAAATGCTTCTTAAGGGTTACTTACACTTTTAGAGAAATTTTTCACGTAAATTAAATCATTGCCCCATATTTATGTTAATATACATATATCTAAAAAAAATTTTGTTTCTTTACATAAGTCTATTATAAAAATATTTTATTATTGCATCTGCCCAACTTGAAAATTCTATGTTTCCATGCAAAGTGAAATATTTAAACCGTATCAGTATTAATACGGCTATGATCAAAAAAATATTGATTCATGATTCAATATATTTCCGTACAAATTGAATTGATATTTTATTAACGTTTCTAAATTAAAATGTCATTCATTGTGATATAAAACTTGCACCCAAGACTTGACATGTGTATGAAATAAAGAGGGCGTCTATAATGGAATATGGAAATGATTGCAAATTGTCCATTGAACAGTAGCAACAACAAAAACTGTATTGAAAACTAACCATAGATTCATCGGTGGACTAACAATGAACGGAAAATAATTTTAAATTGAACTTGACTTTGGCTTGATAGTCATTGTAGTAGAGGTTGATAGAAAAGGACGCTTAATATATAATATGGTCGTTATTTGCACGCACTCACATCAACCAATAGATGGCTATAATGCATGGAAATGCGTATTTTTTCTGTGATAATTTTTTTCATTGAAACGCAATAAATAAAGTCAAAAAGTTAGGTGAATCTATAGGATTTTGATGATAGCTAGAATTATATTGGCGGATCATATAAGAAAGAAATATTGGCAAATGTTTCTAAAATGATGTCTAATCACAAAATAAAACTTTATATCCAACGATTTTCCTGTACCAGTATGCGAAAAATAGTTTTGTCAAACTTCAGTCCTGACAGTATATGTAGTTCCAAAATAGAAGCAAATAAATAAATATTATCATGACACAACAATCAACATTATGTATTGCAATTTTAGAGACATAATTTTTTTTAAATATTTTCATCATTACATAAACTTATGGAATTTTCGCGAGATAGTTTGCCGCAACAAATACTATTCAAACGGATTTTTGTCGAAAGATTAGATTTATAAAAATTATTTTGTGAAATTTTAATTACTTCCTGCAAAACAGTTTCTAGATTTTTCACAAAAATCCATTTAAATAAACTTTCAACTTTACTTTTCCCACCGTTATCTTAAATATTTTTTTTGCCAAAACTTTAATTTTTGAGGGCTGTTTTCTTCAAATGTTTAATAAAAAAGGCTCTTCCAAAGAGTTCAAGGATTCGTTGCTCATTTCTGCACAAAACAATTCTTGGTAGTTTTGAATTTATTTTGCCTTGTAACATAGTTTGTCGCCGTAGTTTTCATACACTGAACAATTTGTTAATGATATTAGACCAGGGCGGATCTGTTTTCAGTTGGCTGTTGAGAATTTGAATTTTGCAGTAAATGTTGTGGAATAACTTGTATAAAAATAATTGACTTATCTTCCCTCTCAAAAAAGTCGGGAATATTAATAAATAAATCAAAATATTTAAAAATTATATAAAAAAAAATCGATTTTTTCATTCCTTTCTCACTTCTAAATTTAAAACGATTCGTTTTAGAGCAAAGTCGTGAGGAAACAAAAGTTGCGTAACTAAATTTTCTATAACAGATGATGGTTAAAATTTTTAAAAAAAATTATCCTTGCCGCAAAATAGTAACCAATGTAAAAAAAGAAAAAAGCCTTTTTTATTTAATTTTCTTTACCACCTAGAATGCATTCAGGACCTTCATAATTAATTAAATTATCAGTATGGTTAACCATGCTTTCACTAACTGAATCCGCAACCGCTCAGGACTGTTTTAGAGTTTTTTTCCTCACAACTTTGCTCTGAAATGAATCGTTTTAAAGTTAAAAATGAGAAAAGTATGAAAAAATCGAGTTTTTTTTAATAATTTTCAAACATTTCGATTTGTTTATCAATAATCCCGACTTTTTGAGAGGGAGGATATGTCAATTATTGTTATACAAGTTATTCTACAACTTTCACTGCAAAAATCAGTGTGCCCCTTGTCAACAGCCAAATGTAGTTGTTTTTTCAGATCCGCCCTGGTCTATAATTACTTTTAGATATCTTTTCAACTTAAATTTTGGATTGAGAGACTTTACTTTACTGTTTAGAACTGTTTTACATTAATTTACAATTAATAGTTCCTGGTGAAAAATATACACAAATGCATATGTATATCGATTTGCATATTTTTTTGTAGATCCTACAGTTTAGCCTGTGCACTGATCTAATGCAAACCTTTAAATTTAAATAGTTCTCGGATTTGTAATTCTTGAAAATTGTTAAGTAATTGCAAACGGCACTTGTGTTGTTTGTTATATAAGCTGTTTTGAATGTTGCCTATTTTAGTTGTTTTCGTATAAAATTCCTTTTCCTTGTTCTAAGTCCATAATTATGGATGTTTTTATTATGATGTGCTTCTTGTGAAGTCTCAGGCTGCGATAAAACAAATATATTTAGTAGCCCTATTGAAAAAACTAAAGACTGCTTGATATTTTGATCCTCATGTTAAGAAGGTTAAAAATTGCTCTATTTCTTTTGGATCAAAAACATCTACTATAAGAGTTGACGCAGAGCCTCCAAATTCACTTTATTTTGTATATATCGTGGGTATTGTGTTTAAAATTCCATAATTAACACTATCTGGTGGTTATCACCAAATCTCTCTTGTGATAAATACTAAATCTAGTAGAAATAGAACTATATATAATAGTAGAAATCTCATACAGAAATAGGTGATTCAATTTCAAGATAGCCTAATAAAAACAATGGTTCTTCGAACATATAAAAACATTCTTTAAGAAAAATTACAGACTGGGATCCAAAAAGTAACCAGTGTCCTCTAGTCCGGCATTTTGAAGTCATCGTCAATAAGCTTGTAGGCGATTGCTTCGACATGATTTTCACATTCTGGGTAAACTGCAGGTCCTCCTGGGTGAGGTACAAGTGATATGTACACCCTTATCGGTTGCTTCAACATGATATGAGGATTCTGGGTGAAGTACAGGCGCTAATGCAGTTACTGTGCGTTGATTATCATCCACCAGTTGTTCGTGTATATCAGAATGTCGTTAAACATGCTTGATGTTCCTATTGAAACATCGAGGCTTTCTTGTGTGACGCGTTGGCAGCAAAAGCTACCAAATATATGTACATATCTGGTGTAACTGACGATAGTCAAATAAATTCAGAATGTGGCTGATGTAGATCGAGAACAACGTCGATGCCAATGATTGTACCCTGTTGCAGATCACTCAACATCTTGAAGTCGCTTGTTGTTATCAGATTTCCGCCTTTAATGACAATACGATTTGCCATACAAAATACAAGAGACTGCAAATCGTGGCGATGAGTTGTTGCGGTAATTTGGCATGAAAGACCCTGTTGGTCGATTCCTCAAGCTATGTCCTGTTTTTTAGTCTTCAACGTAATTTTAATTATGGACGAATGAGTAGTACAGAAGCAAAACTGTCAATTTATTTTCTGAGATGCACGTGTAATGCTTGCTTTGGCAAAACATTCGACACTGTGTTGACGTTTGGAGTTGCTTAGATAGTTTAGTTTAGTTTAATAATGCTTTATTGATCTTTTTGTGTGGCTTACAATGAACAAATTCTTAAAGCTAGAATTAACATTAATTTATAAACTAAATGGCCAGTAGGGCACTCAAAGTTTTTACATCTTTATTGTTTACACATAATATATACATCTTATTTGCTAATGGCATCATCTTATTATTAATTGAAAAATTAAAAAAAAAAAACAATTAAAACATCGCACTTAATCTAACCTATCTACCTTAAACTAATTAGGTTTGTGTCTGCCTGCAGACACTCCCCCATAAATACTAAAACTAACTTACAAACTAATTGTGAGCCCATGTCTGCCAGCAGACATAGACCCACAATGTAATTTACTTACTTAAATCTATTTATAATATGTCCTTAGAACTAACATCATAATCTTAATAGTAAATATTTACAAGTCATTGACAATGCAGGTTTGAACTATGTCGGACTCCAATATTATGGCTGTAGCCAGTAGTAACGGAAACGGTCGCGGTCATCCCGATCAACGCCAAATCTCGCGGTTGAATATCGCCATCGCTCGTTCGATCCGCTCGGATCCAAGTCCGTGACGCATTCTATCCTCTTGTCTGTTGCCCGCCTATATACATGGTATATAATCGGGCAACCGAGAGAGTCTGAAATGTATCCGTTCCCGTCCAGGTAAACGAACGCTTCGGGGGGAACGAAGCCCGTGGTGAGACAATGCTCAAAATAAATATCGTTGGAATAATATGGCTGCCAAACCCAGGGGTTCTCGCGTAAGGATGCGGATCTCGCGACGTGCTTCCGGGTCAGTCCCACTACCACCGTGTCCACTCTCGGGACCTCAGCGATGTCGTAGATCTCCTGATTGGATACATGGTGCAGGTATCCTGTCTCAGCTTTTCTGTACACTCCAATGCAAGCTCGAAGGATCCGTCTCTCGAAGACTCTTAGCTTCTCCATTGTGCTGGGACTCTGGTTATACCAAATCGGACATCCATATGTCAGAATCGGTCTGACCAGAGTCTTGTAGCACGTCAGCTTAACATCGGGATCGATGTGTTTGGAGAAGAAGAGCCGTCGCAGAGACATGAACATCCTTCGCGCCCGCTCCAGCATGATATCTACATGATGGTAGAGGTACAGGTGCTGATCCAGGTACACACCTAGGTATCGCACGCACGTGCCGTGAGGGACACGCTCAGCGCTCGCCTCGCCCTCGTTCGCCATGATGTGGAAATCTCTCCAACAGCGCTTCAGGTCTCGATTGGCGTGCTGCAGGGTACGGCGAAACAAAATTGTTTCGCATTTCTGCGCATTAATCTTCATCCGCCAATTGTTCGTGAAGAACTGGATGTCGTTGAACATCCCTTGAAGTTCCTTCTGAACGACTGACGCTTTTGCGTCCGCCGTGTAGGCTATGAGGTCGTCGGCAAAAGCTACCAACGACCTTTTCGGTGACCGATTAAAGTCAAACGTGTTCAGAAGTGGGCTGATGAAGATGGAGAACAGCGTGGGTGCAGTAACTGTACCCTGCTGCAAGCCATTCAAGACCTTAAAATCGCAAGTTGTGGTAAGATTTCCGTCTGTTATGACAAATGATTTGCCATACAACAGACTACACATCATGGCGACGAGTTGTCGAGGGAAATTGAGCTTAAGGAGCCTGAAAATCAGCCCATCCAGCCACACGGAGTCGAAAGCCTTCTCCATATCGATGAGACACGCTCCGACGCATTCTCCGCCGTTGAGCTTCCAACACACATCCGATGTGACCTTGGCTATCGCATGCACTGTCGAATGGCCAGTTCGGAATCCAAACTGGCAATTCGCCATCAAATTATTAGAATTGTGATATGTGTCGATGATATGATAATTATTAGAGCTTTTCAATTTTTATAAAGCTCTCAAACAACGTAAAAATATTTTCAAAAAATCGAATCTGGTGTTGCTGCATATCAAGTGAGGAGGTGTAGTAAATTTTTTATTTTTAAGCATAGTTTTAAGATTTTTTTAGCAATATGATAAAGGTTAGTTCATTTATTGAAAGAAAATACCAAAGTACATATATTATACAGTATCCAGTAATTTTTTTATTGAGAAATGAGCCATCCAAATAGACGTCTCAAAAAATAAGTAAATTGCCGTGAGAAACATAACTAACAGCTGGATCATCTGAACCGAAAAAAAACGAAAAAGATTCTGCTAATTAATGAGTTTCTTGAGTTGACGCTGTCGATTTTTTTCATTTATTTTGTATATATCATTGTTGGTATAATTCTGAAGCCAAAATAAAACGAAAAAAAAATATTTTCGGAATTTTGGTTTTTAATCGGAAAAATTCCTATTTAAAAAAATTTAAGTCTTAAAATAAAATATCAGCATTACCTTGCAAAATTTTAACAGAATAAGTGTTTAAAATTTAAAAATGATCGGCTCGTTATTTTTTGAGTTTCGTGTCTCACCGACTTTAAAACCAAAAAGTCTCAGAAAATGTGTTTGAGATTTTTTCTTGTAAAAACAGTGAACTTTTTCTTTACACACACATAACCGTTAATACCGGGTGCATCAAGTGTATGGCTATCAGCAAGGTTGTCTCAAGCATCTTTTTGTTGTTGTCTTCGATCGGGCTGAACAATTATATAACGCTTTCATGCTAAAAAAACACACCACCAGTCTACCCGCTGATATAGATCTTCTTCGATGAGCCTAGGCTTATACAATAAAAATCAATATCCTAATCAAATTTGTATATATGTCAATTATATATGTATACGTACACCCCTAAGTCACATGTTCTTAAGTTTTAACATAGCCTATCTATAAGATTTTGAACTCGTAGAATAAGTAGCCCTAGTCGTAGATTCAGTAGGTTTTTCTCTTCTGCTGCCCAATTTTTTCCTCAAACAACACTCGCGCCCAAGGGCAACTGATCCTTAACTAAGATTAAATAAATTTAACTATAGATGTAAAGGCATGCTGCCTAACCACTAATCTAAGAAGAAACAGCATTGTACTACAAATACTTCTGCAATAAATGGTTTATTATTATTATTTATTATATTATCATCATCAGAATCAGGTAAAATACGCGCCCAAAGCGAATGAGTTATATCGAAAAATGCATTGAAAAATTGTTTTTTTAGGAAGCTGCAAGTGTTTCTAATTATATGTCTGTAGCTGTAGATATCTACATTCCTGCTAGAGAAATCAAGGCGTGCTGTAAACCGTATTAATATATTTTTATCATACACATTCACTCAATATATGATTTATATCGGAAAAAATATATATAATGTACTGTAGAGAGGTGATTGAGCATGAATTCTTAATTCAAATCTGAAACGAACCGCTAAAGAACAGATTCGATTTTCGATATATAAGCAACATGTGCCTAATTAAATTTTAGTCCCCTTTAAAGTCTCCACCGTCACTTCCCTATTAAAAAGGCAATTTTAAACCTTTCAAAACTAGTCGATGCATTTCGAATCTTAGAACAATCTCTTGATATTTATTTTTTGAATAATCTATATCAAATGCAGCTGCAACTTTAGCTAGAAATGGTTTTCTCCATAATACCTTTCTCTAAAACACTTCCCGCCACCACAACGCTCTCGCAGCATTAATGTATATACAATTCCAGCATACAGTGATTTTCAAAATATTATGCTAATTTTATACATAATTTTACATTGAAATGCGATGTGATCTGATTTTCAAAAGAAAAATCCTTATTTAGTTCCGATTGTTAAAGTTACTATTATTGACTTTCTATTTTTCGAAACAGATATTTATCGTTATTTATTATATTCTAAAGATTTTTTTTGAAAGAAATACAATGGCGGTACCACTAGAAGCAGAAGACTTTCAAATGTATTTGGCATTTGACTGAAAACTTTGCGAAATATGAATAACAAATTGTCGTGAGCAGAAATATGAATGCGTGCAGAAAATATTTTAACATAATCATTTGATATTTAGAAATCAAGCCATAATTTTCATGTTAAAATTTTTGGAGTATTTCCTAAGAGTGCTTAAAACTAGCTTTCTAATTAGATGAGCCGTGAAGACTCTCTATCAACTAGATTCGTAATATTCTAATTATTATTTAGCAATAAAAAGTGAGAAAGAAGTATGGGACCATCAGTTATATTTACTCACTTTAAGGGATGAATGTGTTATGAACTTATTTTTCGAGTAATACAATTTTTAAATGGTTTTCTATTTGATAATAAACAACTTTTAGTATTTATTGTTTAATTACAGTTAATGAGTAATATTGTGCAAAACTTTTAACATCAGCTGCTTTTAAAATAAACGACATAAACGACTCAAAAGCATAGACTACGGCGTTCTAGCCTGAAAAAGGGATGCAAATCGTCCTCGTGGTATATTTTTCAAGCCACTCCGCTGCATAGCATTGCTCATACCGTTCACTGTTGCCCAAGTATATACCATGTTTTAAATTTTTGTATAAATAAAACTTTCAGATTATTTTTCAAAACCTACTCAATAATGTGAGTATGTATGTATGTGAGTCAAAGGATCATCCAGATCAGAATCTGAAGTAACAAGAGTACTTGTCTCAAGTCTTTGACGTCAATCCTTTAGGAGAAGTGAAAAGTTATATTAATAATACCATTTTATCATTGTAATTCTTAAAATGTTTACACAAAAAACATCGATCAAACAATAAAATATTTCACATATTACGATTAAATTGATTTCAAATTTCGTTGTCTATGAATTCTCAATGTTTTTTTTTGATATTCTCTGTTAAAATATTAAACATTATCAGAAGCATATGCCAATGGATGCTGTCCAAAGGTAGCTCGACGATTACATTCTTTAACGGGCTATTTTTGAAAATAAACCTAATTATTCTAAAAGTTTTGAAACTGCTCATATAATTGGAGATTTTCCATAATTTTTCTTTCCAAAAAGAAAATACAATTGTTTCGTGTATCATCCACCTTCAGAAATTCTACATTTAGCCGAGCTGAGATTATTGAATGTAATATCATAGAAAGAACATAAGAAAAAATCCAAATTAACAGTGGGCGAAATGCTCAACATGAAAATTTAGAATCATGTCGTTTACCGACTCGAAAGCCAATCTCGCGCCACATAAACAAAACACGAAATGGTTCTTAACCAAACAATGCTGGTTGGGTTGGTGGACCTAGGGTGGCGGTCTCGCGGGCTTGCTAAGATCTTTGCCATGATACATATTGTCGCATGTGAAAATCTCGAAGCGTTTCAGATTCCAGCAATAAAATTGGGATTGATGTTTACGTTCCCGTTGCCGATAAGCGAAACACAATATGTGGCTGCGCGGGTGTTTGTAAACAAGTGCACTCACAATTTCCGAGACGGCGATCATCGCGAAGGGCTGCGCAATCGATCGCGATTCAGTCGTCAACATCGCGAGTGAAAGCCGACAAGTAGTGCGTGTGATCTTGTGTCAAGATCAAGAGGATTAGTTTATATTTTTACTTTTATCCGATGCCGAAGAAGGCGACACCTAAGGTAAGACAATCTTGTACCTTTTCTCTCTTTTTTCAATCTCCACTTTTACGATTTAAAGTCCTTGTTAGTAAACAACAAAGAAATTATTACCTTTTTTCCTATTTTTGTAGAAAACAACTCCACCAAAGGACGCGAAAGGGAAAGCTGCAAAACGGAAAGCTGTGAAGGGAAAGGCTGCGAAGCCGGTGCCCCAGAAGGAGGAAGTAGAGGTGAGTGAATTCTAATATATAACATAGACATATTACAACTTCAATTTATTGCAACTTTAATTTATTCCGAACTTGCATCACTTTGAATTTTATCTTAGACTGCCCTGCGACTACAATCAGATATCTTATTTATAAGTACTTATTGTTTATGTTAAATGATCTTATTCTCAATTTGTATCATGCACTGAAAGTAATTTGATGTCGGTGTCAATGAGTTGGATACAGATCATCAAATTATGATATTATTTATGCAAGCGACAATTAGTTTCGCGAAATCAATTAATTCCTAATGATTTCGTTTCAATCAATCCAATTCTGTCATCACTGAGCATAATGGCTTTGATTGTTTATATCAAATGGAATTGGAATAATAGATGAGTCATATCAACATTAATAATTACATGACTCATAAACTTTGTGGAAGGAATGGTAATAGAGATGTACGTGGTTTAGGAATAGGGGAAAATGATGTTGTGATATCAGAATCGGTTACAGGTGTAGTATTTGATATTGCAGGTGTAACTCGCGCTGATTTTTACAGGAAAAGTTGTGGACTCATTCGTATAACAATAATTGATTAAACTTAAATTCATGATTACCGAGATACTCAACTTGTTCATCAGCAAAAAATGTTTATAATTTCCAAAAACTCCTGAGGCCGCCTTAACAATTCGATTTTAGGTTTGTAAAATGCATTCAATACATTCAAGACAAGATCTATATAAATGATATGAAATCGTTGTTCAAAACGACAACAGTTTGTTTCGTGGAAAAGTGACGGTTTTTTTCCATTTTAAAATTAAAGTCAAGTGCGTGGAGCAATGTGTTTTGGTTTTTTTTAGACTCACAGCAATTTGAAAGTGGATAAATTTTTTTATTGCTGAAAACATTTGGTTAGAAATCCATAGCTTTGCTAGATTTTATGTGGAGTGTTTAATTGTAATAGGCCTGACCGCAATTGACGTTCGAACCCGGGAGTCGACCTGGAATAGTACTGACAGCTATGCTCAATTTGATAAGCCTGCAAATCTATGCTCGAGACCCTGTCCAGCACCAAAGTCTGGAAGTGCACCCACCCATTAGTATTAATTATCATAACAATGGAAATATATGTGACGTTATGTTTGTATTATATTGTTCAGACCAGTTGAAATACTGAAAATTGTGTCCTGCTTATATCGAGTAGTTGCCATTAACGAGGGGCTCATAACGAGTTCCTACTGAATGTGTATATATATTACATATATTCTAGCGAATGAATGAAGCGTACATTCGCTAAATGTTAGGTGTTCCGTGGCAACTCAGATATGTAGCTTCCCTGTATAGACATACATTAACGCAATAATAACTTTTCAGCCAAAAGCCAAGGTCTGCAAAAGATGCGGCAAATCCGATCATGCGCGCGCCAGTAGCACCAAGTGCAAGATGCGGATTCTAAGTCAAAAGCTGATAAATGACGGTGGCATAGCAAAGGAGACATTCACAGTGAAATGTGGACTCCGAAAATTTATAAAAGACACCATTTTGTACGACAAGATACAAAAAGACGTCGAGTGCGTGTCTAAGATGATGGTCGAAGCATCTATCCTGCTCAATTACGCGATCAACAAAGAGCCTCAGAAGTACTGTGGCTTCACAAAGGAACCAGATTTCCTGCCACAGTTCTATCAAGTTAAAGATAACTCGAAGGTGACCAATGAGCGAATTGACGCAGACTATGCCGCCATTCGCAGCCACAGCAACATTCCCTTGCACGAGGGCAGGCTGCGCACGGCCTTGGTGCAAGAAGCGGCGAAGCAATTGCAGACGAATTTTAAGAACAACGTGAGCACGCACATGTACCGCAGGGTACAGAGATACTTCGAGCATGCGTACAGCTCCAAATCGCGTGCAGAAGTGCATCAGATTTTGGATGCATTGTTCCAAAACGCACCAAACCCCTGCGAGGAAATCAAAGAATTTCGGACGAAATTCGGCTGCGGAGACCTCAACTTCATGCGCACGAAGGAAGAATGGTGGAAGTTCATCCCATTCCTCCGCAGCCTGCAGCTGTTCTTTTCGTCTGTAGAGATAAAAAGCTTCGTCCTGGTGCCACGGTTCAGCTTTGGTCGCAAACACCTACTGTACACTACGAGTGCGTGGTGGGAGCTGCTAAAAAGTGTTGGGATAAACGTGGAACGAACGGCGGCTGCTGCGAATTGGACGGATTATTTCCACTTGGAAAAATTTCTGTCCACTTCGAAGCAGGTGACCTTCGCTGGTTCCATTTCCACAAACGGAATCGACGTGTCCATCCACTTGCGGCGGCCAAAGCGACAGGCATCAATCGACGAAAAGGCCGCGTTTGATCGGATACAGCGCGAGTTCCGCGAGATAGGTTATTCGAAGGTGTGCGGCATCGATCCGGGGCTCCGGTGCATGGTGGGTATGGTGACCCTACACCAGGATCAGAGCATTTCGAATTTCCTGCTGCCCAACAAAACATTCCGCCACGGAGCAGGAGCGATGCACCGCGCTCGCATCTTTAAGAGACTGACTGCACGCGCTGCCGCCAACTTCAACAAGGGGGCGACGGCGTATTCGGCTAAAGGATGCGACTACACGGCATACACCTCGTTCCACCTCTCCCACTTCAACGACATGCAAGCCCTATATGCCCGGAGGCAGGTGGCGAAGCTGAAGTGGGAGCACCACATGAAAACGCGAAGCGCCGTCGACCGACTCGCCAATCAGATCGTGGCGACTGCGGACAGCGGCAAGACGCTCATAGCCTTCGGAGACGGCCAGATCTCCTGGTTCATCAAGGGCTATGCGCGGTTGCCGCAGAAGGGGCTGCTGGCGGCCCTCCGCAGACGGCGCAAGGAATGCGACGTGGTGATGGTGGACGAGTTCAGGACCACGACGCTGTGCTCCTTCTGCCTGCACCGATGCAAGTTGGCCAAATCGCCGCACCGGTCCGAAGTGTGCGGGAACTGCCACCGGACGTGGAATAGGGACATCAACGGCGCGAACAACATCCTGAAGAAGCTGTTGTATCGCCTCCTGCAACACCCACTCCCCCTCGAATTCCAAAGAGTTGCAAACGTATCCTGAATCCCACACTTCCCTCCGAAACCTCCTTGGCAAGCAATTCCCACACGGCACAGCTTCTTCACGCGCCGTTGAGCCAGCATGCAGCACTTGCGCAGAGGTAATTTAGCTTTGCTCCTGTTATGGTACATTTGCTCAAGTTAGCTTCGTTGCAGCTCGCAGCATCAGGAGCCCAGGAGCGTCCCCGATCGTGGTCCGGCCGTCGAAGGTGCCTGACAGCATTCTTGCAAAGGTAATTTCATTGAATTGCAACCAATTTGAAAAACAATCACATGCTTCCCTGCATTATAGGTGGCAGCGTCCAACAACAGCGTGCAGCCCTCCGTGCCATAGAAAGCGTCGACTTCCCTTAACCACCGGTAAGGCGCTCCATTCTAACAACGACATCTTTGGCAATTTCTTTTGTTTTCCTTTCAGCGCCCCATCATGACGTCGGACCTTGCTCGTCACACCAACAGCGTGACTGGAGCAACAACGAAGACAGCGACTGCAACGGCGGTCCAACAGTTTAGTAACTAAGATAGCTTTAGAGTAGGCTAGGGTAGGATAGATAGCATGTAGGAATAGCTTTAAGTCAGCCAAGGCGGGTGCTCTGCCGTCGGGTCTGCGAGGAAAGTCGCGCCGTCCCGACCGCCAAGGTGATTGCATATGTGCCCACATTGCCTTTGGTTTGGCGTCGGGACATCAGCGCGGCACACAACATCCCTCGTGGAGACCCTTCGAGGCTCAGCTGCACCCGCCTTCGCACCCAGACTGCGGCTGCTAGCTCGCCCAAAAGGCCAGGGATGCGGCCGCAGTGGCACGCTGTAGTGCCAGTAATGCGGCGCCCCTGCTATCAAGTCAAGGACCTTCTGTCGCGCCTTGATTGCAGGTGGTCGATCGTTTTATCTCCACCTAATACACGGGCAAATAGCTCAGTTGGGAGAGCGTTAGACTGAAGATCTAAAGGTCCCCGGTTCAATCCCGGGTTTCGGCATCATCGTTTTTGGTATTTTGGAATATTCACTTTAATTTACAAATCATACATTTTTGCAACACCTATAAATCAAATAAATAATCATTGATTAAAGGTAGCAAATATTGCTTCTGCTCACACTTGCTTTATTTCACAAAACACTTCCTAAACGAACACTCTACATAATTTCAAGTGCTAAGAACTCATGTTTGTGGTGCAACTTCTACTTTTAGTACTGATTTCTTGAACGCTTTTGCGCTATAATCCAGCAACACTGTAATTCCTTTAAAAATTTATGAGCATGTACAATTAATAATGAAAATATTCTGCATGTCATTTGTTTGTTTTGGCATAAAAATGGAGGAAGTAGCGAAGTTCGACAGGAATACTGGATTTCGTTCCACATTTTTTTCAAATTTAATACGTAGCACTGAAATTATTTACAGTAATTGATTTTATACAAAAGCCACTTGTATGTCTAAAACCGACTCGCGCTTTCCAATGTCACATGGTAGTGAGGGAAATCGCGGCTAATCTAATAATCCCTTACGTCCTCAACCTTCCACTGTTAAACTCTGCATAAGCTGATCCAAGCTCGACCGTTTTGCTATTGCTGATAATTATGGAGACACCGAGTATTCATACCGAACTCAAAGTCATTTTCACGTCAAAACTATAAGATACTAATTGTTTTTACTAGATTTTAGCAGGAAACGCAAGTCAAATATTTACAACTTTCGCAGAGGTAAGATATGAGCATTTCTTTTTGATTGAAAAATAAAAGGATTGACTTTTTACTTTAATTTATTTAATATAAAACATTTGCTGTAAAAAAATCATTTTTTATTCTTTTTTGTCTTCTTTTTCTTCGACTTGCTTTCTTCCTCATTAGCCAATTGACGCTTTGGAGCTTCTTGAGTCTGCTTCGCCTTTTTCTTAGTCGATTTCGTCTCCTGTGATTCAACCTCTATTGGTTCAATACTGAAACCTTGAATATAGGGTTTGACCAGTTCAAATACCAACTTTTCACGTTGCACATTTGTTGAGTCCAAGCTCAGCCGAACGACCACTGGATCGAACGAATGGAAAACAATCTTACCGCATTGTTGTGTATGTTCCTGTCAATTGAAAATGAAATTAATATATAACTAATTATTGATTCTTTTCGCTTACGTCTTTATTATAAACAAAGATCGGCGCTCCAGGCTTATGTCTGCTATTGTCCTTGGGAATATTCAAATAAATCGTTCCTTCCAATCCGAATTTCGGTACTAGAATTTGCAATGCATTTTTGCGCACGAACAGAACATATCTTCGAAAATGAAATGAAAAAGAATTATGAATTAAACAAGCATTTATAATTAATCAAAGCTTACCCTTCTTCCTCTTGGGTTTTACCGCGGAAAAATAGATGCGTGTTGAGAGCAACTGATGCGCGGCCAGCATATTGTGCCATTCGATTTCTATAATTCAAATTGTTGCACAAATCCGAGTTGCGGTGTTTGTCCAACAATTCGGCATATGTGCTATCGGCACCAATTGACGCAGCCAACAATCGGTGCACTATTATGTCTGCATACCTATGAAATGCATAAATATGTACATTAATGCAACAGGAGCGGTTTAGCAGATAAAAATATGCGCGATGAAATTCCTCGTGAAGCAGATCAAAACATAAATGAAATAGTTAAACAGATTATATCTTACTTATTAAATATTAAATCGACTAAAGTTATTTGGTTTTTATATAAATTTTGCATCAAAAGTAAGAGAGCTTTGTCGTCATTGTTTCTCCAGGAGATTTTTGGATATATACATAAACATATTTCGATATTAAAACACTCTCAGAGGTGGATGTGTTTCTAAATTTACCCACTTCCTAATCGTAAGCCTTTAAACGCATTCGAAATGTCCGTTCATTGTGCACGCTCCGCAAACAATTACGAATAATAGTTCAAAAATCATTGTCCCATAGCATACCTTCTAATCGGCGATGTAAAATGTGTATAAATCGGTGCTGCCAAGCCATAATGAAAGTATTCGGCATTTTGTATTGTACCGCTAATGAAATAAACAGCTTGCATCATACATCTTGTCGCCAATATTCTCAGCATTGTATTGAAATACGGATTGTCCTTTTTAACGGCAGCATCCAAAGAAATTGCCAAATTTTTGCCACAATCCGTTTTGATTTCGAATCCACGATTCTCGCCTGCTTTTATTAAAGGCTCGAAATTTGTTTGCGGCGGATGGGGATGGCGACGCAGCATTGCACACTCCGGGAATTCCCGTTCAATATGTTCAGCGACGGAAACATTGGCTAACAACATGAACTCTTCAACCATTGAATTGGTTTCGCGCATTTTTTTCGCCTCAACATCGATGGGATCGTGAGTTTCACTGTCGACTTGAAAACGAATTTCGGGCGACGCTAAGATAAGAGCGCTGAAGTGGAAAAACGAGAATTATGTCCGGAAAGAATTTTTTTATAACAAACTGCAAAACTTGGCTTCCCATCAGTCAGTAATTTTCATAACGAAACTCTTACCCACTATCAATTCTACGCTTCTTCATTATTTTCGCCAGCTTATTCAAATTTCGCAACGACTTGGCTATCTCATGATTTTGATTTGGATCATCGATTATCAACTGAGCTTGCTCGTAAGTCATTGCACTTTTCGATTTGATCACACTCTTGTGATAACGAGTTTCCAATATGTTCGCTTCATCGTCCATTTCCCACACACAAGAGAACGCAAACCGCTCCACCCCACCAAGCAAGGAGCAAAGATTCGAACTCAACAATTCCGGTACCATGTCAATACGCTTATCCACCAAATACACAGTGGTGGCACGCATAGAAGCCTCCTTGTCCAGAGCAGTACTCGGTCGTATGAAATGACTTACATCGGCTATATGCACGCCGACTTCAAGACGACCATTGGGCAGATCCCGACAGTGCAATGCATCGTCGATATCTGTACATCCAGGCGGATCGACCGAACAAATATTCAAGTTGCGTAAATCTTTTCTCTTGGCGTAATCCTGTAAAGGAAAATTTCTGTTTTTAGTTTGAATAAAAGAGAAAATAACTAAGTTAAGTATTTTAAAATTTCAACAAATGAATATTGACTATAAAGTTCAATACCAGAACTTCAACGAATGATTAGTTCATATTGTGTAAAGAGTATTCTTTTAATCTCATGCTTATTGTGAAAATTAGAGGGTATGATCGTTTGCGTTACTACTGAGCGTTTATTTAAATTGATAACAACTTGGGCATAAACTTGTTTCTATGGGAATTCGGAAAAATTTTCAATTATTATTTTCAGAAAAAATATTCATGTTAATTCATGTTAAATGTTATGCCTTTCTCCGATTCTATTAAATTGGTGATAAACAACGTTTTGCTTACCGCCGTTAAAATATGTCGGGAAGAAAAATATGTAAGGGCTACAAATATGTCCTGACTATGCGAGAAACAGAGGCAACCGGAATGTAGGTTTGGAATGCGCCAATTTCAAAATGCACAAGAGAACATTTCTGCGGTAACTCAGGTTTTAACATGGTATTGCGCGTGCCACAGATATAGAGCAGAATAAGCGCAAAAGATCATTTCATACGTGGTTTTTCTTTCGTTTTACATGAAATAGGTTAGCTTTTGAATTATTTTAAACCTTAAGATTTAGCTAATTATCGGCGCAAGCGCCAAAGATAATGGCAAGCAGAAGCTGCCTATATTTCTAATACAGCGCAAGCGCCGCAATGAACAAACACAATAAAGAAAGGATGCCGATGTAGGCAGTCCAAGTTCTTGTACGAATGTTAATTTATTTATCCACCATCGCTTCTTTTATACAAAATTTTTAGCCTGCTTCGTATTTTCTCAAGGTACCGATGCATATAGTTACATTAAATCTATAATCTATGTTCATTCTTTAATGCTAACACATATGGTTGCAATAATTTGCCGTAACTCCTATGACCCATGACACATTTCAAGGATTCAAACGCCTTACAGGTGGTCACCAAAGGAGCGCCGTGTCCATTTGACACTTTTCAACCACAATTGGGTTGGCCTAGCTCTGTATGTAGCTCATACTAATTGACCCTTCTAATTTATGTGTTTATGTTGTTCGTGGATACATTTTGGTCCACGCATGAACGGGCATGCGTGGCATAATACAAATGAGTGCAGTTTAACATGTGGTTCCACTACGTACATATAGCTGATGAACATCACATCGCCCGAATGACAAAGAAGCATAGTGACACTCGAACAATAGCGGCTTTTCTTTACATTTTAGTATCTATTTTCTCTGATAAAAGGCAACTATTTGATCCTAGTCTACGACCACGGGTTTATATGCTCAACCAAATGACAAACGAATTGCTGCAATTGCATGAAACCCCTAAGCAAAGGGCGAAAAAACGATCGTTTTATCAGTCAAAAAAATGATAACGTTTTAAAGTAAAGATATCAATTTATTATAAATAACTTGGTTTAAATTTCTGCTGTCATATAATCACCGAAAGAAATATTTGACAATGCCTTATCACTTTCGGAGCAAGCCACTTTACTACCCGTTTTACAACTTTGACATCCATCACGCTCATCCGTAGATATCAACGTCGTTTGATTGTTACAATTAATTTTGCTATGATTACAAAAGTTATCCGCGAAAAAGGCTTTATGTTGACCTGTAACAAAAAATTCACAGCAAATAAACTAGTATATCAGAAACGATTGTCGTTACTCTTTGCTATTAATTCATAAAGCTTTCGTCGATGATTTTCTACATCGCATTTAACCGCAATAATATTCATTTGTATTTGCTTCATAAAATCCTTAGCTGTTTTTATTTGATTGTGAGTGTGCACCAGTTCTCCAACATTTCGTCTTAATCGTCGCTGTAAAATGCTAAGCAAAATGCTAATTTTAGAACTACTTCTTTCCTTGTTAGAATAAATCATTTTCGTACAGATGAATATTTCCGGCAAGCCCATTAGTGAGCATAGCTTGAAACTTATCAATGAACTCATCGAACTGATCAGAAAATTTGTTCAAATCATGCATTGAGTTTTCCATAATAAGGTCTTGCTCCGTTTCCTGCAAAGAATCCGTGATAGAATCGACTCCTTTTCCAATTTTGCATGAGGGTTTCGATTCAAATTCTACATCTTTTCTTTTAGAATATGTTTCCGATTTCGAAAATTGACTTGATTGGTTATTGTCATTAGTAATCATGTTTTTTTTTCGTTTTGAACCACTTCTGTTTTGACGAGATTTTATCAATTTGTAAACGATATCAATCTGTTTAATTGATGTCAAGAATATTTTACAAAAATTGGTTGACCTATTTACATGAACTAATTTAGTTTTGACGGAAAAACTCGAATCGTGACGTTCACGTCGTTTTCAATAAAGTAACTGACTTCGATCTAATCACATTGTGCTAAGGGTTTAAGTTATTTTGAATTTGCCCGTTCGAGGGGAGCATCAGCTAACCCAAAAATTTCATTTCTATCAGACACCGTTTCAAAAACTTGGTCGAATTATTTTTAAACAAAAACTTTTATGTAGCTAATTTTTTTGCTATATTACGAGGGAAGGAGAGAAAATATTTCAGACGATCTCTACAAGGAAGGGATTGGAAATAAGTAAAACTCAGTTGGACCGATCCTAGCTTCACCTTAAGGGAGGACGGTTAAAAAAATCGATTTTTTGAACCGTTCTCCCTTGATCTCTACGTTCTTAATTGAAATTGAACTGAGAATGTATTGGAATAGAAAATAGTAGTTGTAAAGTTTTCGAGCGTGCAATTCATGCAATTTATTTGAAAAATCAACTGAGATGATATTAACTTGAAATATAGTTCCTAACTATAAATCAACAAATGCCAGGACTGGCGCTTTTTAAAAGGGAGATTCTTTTGTCATTAGGAGGCGAAAATTCTCAAAAGATACCGTTCAGCTCCTGCTTCCCGACATATCGGATTTTTACCGAATAAAAACCATCCTCTCGTTCTACTAACTATCCTCGTCATCTCTTTTTCTTGCATCGTCCGTGCTTTATATAAGATGCCAAGCACATTCAACAACGATGGATAACGGTGCACAGGATAGTAGATATAGTTTCTAAACACATTGAATAGAACACATATATACTAATGGACGCTAGAATGTGAATGTAGATTTGGAAAAGATTATAGGAAATCAGGAATATCATTTAGAGATTGGATCCTCGGAAGATTTAATGTGCACTGGAAGGTGATGAAAAAGTAATAAATTTGGGAAAAAATAAGAGAATACTTATGAAAACGATTTTAAAAATATTTTACTGAATATTTCGCATATATCGTGAGACAAAAGTCATATTAGAATATGATTTCAGGGAGCTGTCATAAGACTAAAAAGGTAAGAAGAAATCGGATATGATCAGCCTTATTTCACTCTTTGCATTTTTTTCGCAGATTTGAGAAGCATAGAAAGAACAATTTGGTATCATATCGTCAGTATTATTTAGTAATAGTGTTTGAGACTACAGATGCGCAGATTATCCATTCTGCAATGTTCTTTCTAAATGCCTGGAATTAGTGGATAAAATTGGCGTCAAAGTTTAGAACTGAGAGACAGCATTATCTCATCGCATGATGATAAATAGTAACGAATTAACGGAGGGAACATTCCTATAACATCAGCTTTGTGAAAGTGAAGCGCGAGTTGCATCAAGGAGAAGAAAAAAATATTGAACAATCGATATGTAAAGGCATTATTACTTCTAGCATGGTTGGTTGGCTGGTTAGTTGTAGTCAAAGGGCGGCTCACTTAGGCCAAGATAGGCCCATTGTGATACCACATTCTTACTTCTAGCATACGATTTAAAATTTCAGTTATAAATAGTATGAATTCGATTGTTAAATTTCAACAAGTTTCAAAGAATAGCAATTTAAACAAAATTGAAGGCTAAATGCATTAAATTGATGGGTTTCCCGGCTTTCTCCAATATTTATTTTCATTGGCAGGTGCAAATTTAAAATTATTTTATTCAAAAATCTACTTACCTCATCTGTAATAATCCAAGGTAATTCCGGCAAGCAAGCCAACACTTCTTCCGACCATTTACTATGCGGTACATCATGCTCCAGTAGCAACACCTCATTTTCTGTATCCTTATCGCCAAGCGGTCCCAGGGCCCGGACAAAATGTCCAGATGGATATCGCGAGTGACGAGGCCAACTATCAATAGCCACCACAATTCTTTGCATCTTTAAATTTTCAGCTTGTCGCGTTTCGATGCGAACTTTTGGAATTTTACGTTCGGCCGGAACGAAAATATGTCTAGTCGATCCTTTCACCAGATTCATTTGTAGTATGCCACAATATTGTCGCCATTTGCGCCTAATAATTCCAACAATTACCCCCGTGGGTGTTTTTTCAATGCCAACTTTAGCTGGTATGATTTCCGATTCCTCCTCGAGAACATCGCCTGGATCATTTTCATCGTCCTGCAAGATAATTTCACTTGGTGCTGACCATTGATCTTCAGGTAGAATACGAATTGCCACTACATCGCCGTCCACGGCACGATTTAGGCTTTCACGGCCTTGTACCAATACCTGCAATCATATTTTTTTCAAAATTTCAAAAATCACCGAGTGGCGCAAAAATCATACATGATTTCCAATAAAAAACTCTATGTGTTGATTATCTGAACAAACAGAAATTCGAAAAGTTTTGCTAATCAATTTTTTCGGAACGATTTCTCAAATTTCTTATGAAAAAATACTTACAAACTTCTCCATGCCGTCCACATTCACAGACCCTTCCAAGTAATTTTCACGCGAGGACATAAAGCTACCCTGCTGGAATATTCCCGCCTTAATTCCTTCGTGGATTTCTGATGGAGTAAGATGTGGCGGAAACAATGCATTTTTCGAGGACTCTCCCTCAAAAGTCTTTTGCGACAACTTATCCTGCAGTAGTGGATGATTGACCAACGTTTTCACGTAGTCGTTAACCGAACATGCTAGAATACCATTCTTTAGGGCCAGCTCAAGGTTTTTGGCATCGTTGCTCAACAACACGACACGCAATCGCTGTTTCTTCGGCACATTCGATTGACTTCCTAGCAAATGATCATCATACCATTTTGTCGCAGTTCGAATAGCACGATCGTTTCGATCGTTGGCCGATTCGCCAGGCTTCCGTTCGACATAAGTGTCCCTGCAATCGAAGAGGATTATTACATCCCATTATGTTTTGTTCAAGTGGATTTCACATACTTGTGGTGCTCGTTCACGAAAACGTAGCAATGACGTGGACTTCGACCGACAATGTCGCGAAATTTCTTATAGACGGCTGAACTTTTGTGTTTGACCTCGTCAAGGACGGTCGATAAAATAATCATGTTGCATAGCGCGTCCTCTTCGAAAATGTCGATCTGATCGAGAATGACATTGGTGTCGGGCACGAGGTAGTGCGGGAAGTTGAATAATGTGCTTTCTGTTTTAGGATTTGACACCAACACCAGATCGTTTCCACTTTGCATTGAAACAGGACAGTTTTTACAGATTTCCGATGAGCAGATGATATCATCGCGCAAGTAGTGTTCACGGACAATCTGAAAGAAGGACATTTGAATGATCTTAATTTTTCTTTTGACAAGAGCTTCAATGGATTTTGAATCAAAATGGACAACTCGTGGTTGAAACGAGCATTGTATATTTAATTTGGGCTTTTTAGATTGCATGTTAATTTGATTTTGTGCAATTTTGTTTCAATATTGACGAGGTTGGAACCGATGTAAAATTATACAGCTGTAGTAGTTTCAATTGACGATTATGATCTTCTGGGTGGTGCAAAAGATTCTCTTTTTTATATTTTTGATGTAAATTCAAACGAAACTAGAAATGTTAGATTTTAGTGCGCTCTGTTACTGCAAAGACGGAATTAACTTCAAAATGAATAGCAATATTATTTATAATCTCAGTATACTTCCATATGGTTCGTCACAAGAAGATTTTGTTACGTTCGCCACGCAACGTGGTCGACTCACAAACCCATAAGGGCAAAATATGAGACTGCCCTGTCCTTGAAGACTGCAAACCATCGTGCGGGTAAACGCTGCATTTTGAAAATTGATGTTACGTTCGCCACTTCACCCAACTAAGTTATTAATGAATTATATTGTAGGGAGTAGATCAATTTAGGCTAGAGGTTTGAATTATATAAATATATAGGAGATGTAGGTATGTTAAGGATATTGGATTAGATAGCTAAGTAGGTAGTAGGGTTTTTACGGAGAGTGTTCCTGATCGTGCGCGCGAAAGCTGCGAAATTTAAATATCAATAGCAAAATGCATTACAGTCAACGTCACAGACCCTGCAGATAAGTTGCCAGCAATCACAACAACAAACAACGCTCACACAATCGCCGCAACAGATTCAAATCCAGGCTCCTCGCGGTCTACGATACGCCAATGGAGTCTACTATGCGCATATGATACCCACAACCATTTGCACTTGCAATTCACCATGGTTAACGACTGCCACGAATATTTCACCAGCACTCCAACCACATCCCACAAGCAGCAGTCACAGCATCGCCCTCCGCCCCGAGGTGCAACGCTCTGGCCAAACCCCCACGAAGCTTAAATCGCCAGCTGACGTGCGTCGACCAAAACCGGTCCCAAAGCTAGGAAAGCTTCGATGAGGTCAGCAAACTCGGCGGACCGTTGACCGCCTATGCAGCGACAACAGGATTGGGGGGATCCCTTAAATATCGCGGGCAGAACAGCCGGCGGGACGAATTGGGTGCGAAGCTTGAGCTGTTCGGTGCTGCTCTGAAACGGGGAAGCAACTACAAGGAAGACGTCGACGACGTAGCTGTTCGGTGGTGGACTAGCCTTTGGAAGAAAATTGAACTGGAGCTCGACGACGAGCATAAGGAGGACGGCGGACAACAGGCGGCGAAAGTAGGTTTAAAGAGACGAAGGAAAAATTGTAAGTAGGAATAAGTATAGACAGGGATAGCTAGGTTTTTAAGAAATTGAAAAAAATAGCGCCTTAAGAATAAAGGAAGTGGGTTAACTGTGTGAAGTGACGAAGTGGAAATCGCGTTTCCAGCTCTTGTGTCCATTGGTTTCAAGCTAGCTATTCGGTCGGTGGTTTTGAGTCGCCGCGAATCCTGTTCCCGTTTCCGGATTCGCGGACAGGGCAGTCCCGGCGCAGAAACGGGTGGCAACCCTTAAAAAAATATCCCCACACCCCTCTTCGCGGGCTTGAGCCGGTGGGACTTTCCAAACCGTGGCCAGGATCGGCTGCGGTGTAGTGGTGAACGTTACAGGAATTAATGTTGTAACATGATATCAAATTAGAAGATTGCACTTTTGTGTGTGATCATATTTTATTGAACCATAAGAAGAAACGCTGAAAAATGTTCAAAAACCAAGAATCCACTTTAATATTTTATGTATGGTCTTCTTTTTGCGAACTATGTCATCAAAATCTTTGGAGCCTCCGGAATTCGATTCCTTTCATTACGAAGGATTAAATTGAGAGCGTTGGTAATTTGATATTTTCCAGTGCACATTTTGGTTTTCGAAGTACCCGCAACATTTTCTTTAATTAATTTAAAATCATCAACGCAAAGACCATCGGGACCTGACAGTATGGTATCGTAGCGAATCAATTGTTTCAATTAGTTCCTCTTTACTACTGTTGTTATTGTTAACTGAAAATATGAAAATCTTGTTCGAATGATTTAGTTTGCAGGCACTGGATTGGACCGAATTGTCAAAGGGATGTACTAAAAGTGACGTCTTCAAATATTTACTAAGCCGCCGGCGTTTCAATGCACTTAAATACTTTAGGCATATATAAGTTAAGGCATAATTAAGTAGCAGTAAATTAATATATAAAACACAGCACCGGTTTAAACGACATGTCTTACAAAAGCACATCAGAACGCACAAGCATAACCTAAAATTTTGGGCGCACAGGAATTACCTTCAGAATGTTTCCGCGCTTGGTTTTACGCATGAAAACCCTTTCGGTGAGCATTATGACCAATGTTTTCGCGATATTAATGGTCTGTAAAACGTATTTATAGGATGCACTCGACAACCTGTTTCATTTTAAATTCGTACAAACAACTTCTAACCACGAATTTGACTGATACAATATGTCATTGTCACACAGTGCTGCCAATTCTACACAAAACAAAGGCGCCAAAAATGGAAAATGTGGGGGCTGAAATGTATACTGGTGCGATTTTTTCGGGTTGAAAAATATTATGTAAAGCTTTAAATGTTTTAAATAAATTTGTTATAAAACAAAAAGTTTGTAAACATTATTGCACTTTATAGTTCAATTACAATATTATATTATAACAAATCACATAATAATTTTATATAGAATAAAAGAGAATAGCACATTCTGCACGATTTCAAATTTCAATTAAAACGCATAAGAATTCAATCATGGGGTCTAAGCAAAACTTTTATTAAAACGGAGTAAATTTTCAAAAAAAATATTTATTTCAACAACGATTCATCAATGATACATGAAAACTTGACCCTGACAAATGTATAGTGGCACAACTATAAAAATTAAATATTGGGGTAGTTGCCTAATTTTTTTAATGCTACTCCAATTGAAAATGAATGCAAAACTATTATGCATATTATGCATAAGAATACAAATATTTGGCAATGAAAAGTTACGAAACGACTATCTTAAAGTTGAATTGATTTTGTGATCTTATAATTGCCAACTGAAAACAATTATTTTTGAGTTGTACCACTAAAGAAGTCAGGGAACGATATGCTAGTAAACGAAATCACGATATTTTAAAATTGAAGAGCTCAGAGCAAGAATCGGGTATTTCTCGTCATTTCTTAAATGGCCACCATTTGAAATTGTTGAATGGTTTGTAAAAGTATGTAAGACTTGAATGTATAAAATTGATAACATTAGAAATTGGAATTAATATTTCTGCATGCCCGGACATAAGGGGCCATCTATACATTACGTAACGCAATTTTTGAAGTATTGAACTCCCCTCCTCTCCCAAGTAACATTTTCAAAAACACGCCCTTATATCACGTAACAAATTCATCGCATCCAGACACAGACTTTTAAATATTTTAATCACAAAATATTAACAGAGTTTTACTTTTTTTGCGTCTAGCGTCTGCTGACACCTTGTGGCGTGGCAAACAAGTTTAAAATTAAACTTTATGATTTGTTGTTATAAAGAAAAATTATTTAAATATATATTAAATTTTGTTACATAGCAATTTGTAAACCTTCCTCCCTCTATGTAACACTTACGAACATTTTCAAATACCCCCTTCTCATTTGAAGTGTAATGTAATATATGGATAGCCCCCAATATGTGACGAGGACGAGAATTTTTAGAATATTGAAATTTTTTTATTATACCATAATGTGGGAGAGTAATGGAGACACTCGGTTCTTTCACCCAGCCCTTCAATATCTCAATGACTGTTAAATAAAAAATTAAAGTGTGCTTTTTCTCTTACAATACATAAAAAATATATAATCTGTCATTTCAAACGTTTTCATAGGTTTTCATTGTGTCTATCTTTCGTAATATACTATTGGAAAGGGAGAAACTATTGCAGCATGCCCCATTAGTTTACAAACCAAAACGAATAATTAGAATGGATTCTATTATAGTTAAAAACATCCTGTTTCTTGTTTTGTTTTTTACCAAATTCGTTTGTCTAAAAATTTGTTCAATATCTGCATTAAAATCAAAAAAGAAAAGAGGGATTCCATGCGCAAGCGGCGCACGACGTTTTCGACTAGGCAAAAAGAGTTTACGTAAATTTAGAGTTGTAAATGATTGAATGGATGGGAAATAGGGCTTGGTATCCAAAAATTATAGGCAGGGGTCAGAAATATGTTTTGAGGATTACTTTTGGTCCGAAAGAGCTAAATTTGCATCACTTTTGTCACATTTTGGTTTTAATGAATGCTACTGCTGCCTAGTTGGAAATCAGTATGACATTTTGCAGCGATGTTTGGATGTCAGCCCTATCCGTACTGTACAACAGTTCGTTTGTGCGAAAAGAATTTTACAGCCTGACGTCATTCCTGTCAAATTGGCCGAGTCCGTCGAGAACGAAGAGTTACGGCGACGAACCGTGAAATCCTAATTAAGTTCGGTGGATTTTCAACCGTTTGTGCTTGCACCGTTAACCGCGTGTGTTTGTTATTCAGGATCTGGCGGATTGCACGCACTTTGTGTGGCTTCCGCGGTAGAAACGCAACGTGAAAAAATAGTGGAATCTCGCAGGCTGGAATTAAGGTGTGTAGATGTGTTTGTGTGAGTTTGACACGGGCGTAGTGTAGGCTCGGGAAACAAATGAATGAATTGCGATGGTGTTGGTGTACTACGGCGACTGCCAGTCCGCATCCCATGGCGGAATGTCAAAATTGACTGTGTTTAATTGTTAAGGACTCGATGAGTTGATTTCCACTGTTTTCCCGTTGTTCGTGAGCGGATTGTGTATTTGCGGTGAGTGCTGTGACCGGGCGCACTTGTGCCGAACGTCCAAATAGTTCAAAAATCTTCAAGAGTGTTTTCCGGGCCGAAGCGCTACGTCCCGGCCTCAGGTGTTGAAGTCCCCCGAAGTGGCTGCAGTTCCTACAAATCAAGTCTACTTCAATTCACGACAGGTGCGTAGAGGAGCCCCGTCTGCATATCATGCTTTGTTCCACAGCCAGCTAGGATGATTTTCATTCGGTTACATAACTGCTAGACCGTAAACAAATTCGGTGGAAGCCACAGTAGCCGCGATGGAGTGCTTTCAGGCTGCGGGCGTGTCTGTCCCCACTTGGCTGTCGAAAGACTCCTGTGACATTAACTTGTTTAGGATAATTACCCCGCACTTAGCGACATCCACTCTGTTATAGGCGTTCGCGGCCAGCGAAGCCAACCGGGTCATGGCACACTTGTGCAGCCAATTAAGTGACTGCGCTTCCTCCGCCGCAACAGCGACTGTGGGATTGGCTTCGTTGCCCACCAAGCTCCCGCGGCGAAGGATGTTGCACAAGATTTTATTAAAAATGGCTTTATTGGTCTTTTTGATTTTTAACAATTAACAAAATTCTTAAGCCTACGAATTATCCTCTAACTTAAAAAAACTAAATGGCCACTAGGGCACTCAAAGTTTATTCGTTCTCATAGTTTAATAATTAAATATATACATCTCATTCTTACTTTGGTCAAAACAATCGTTTAAACAATTGAAAAAACATAAAAAAAAACAATTGAATAATCATAACTTAACCTAACCTACTTAATTCTAAACTAACCTATATGGATTTGTGTCTGCCTGCCGACACTCCTCCGAATAAACTTAATACTAGCTTACAGACTAAGTGTGAGTCCATGTCTGCCAGCGGACATAGACCCACGTTGTAAAAGTACTTAACTCTATTGACAGAAGTCCTTAAAACTAACATCGTTTGTTAATACTAGGTATATTTACAATTCATTTCAGGCCTGAACCATGTCGGACACTAATATTATTCTTTCAACCACCAATAGCGATAACGGTCGCGGTCACTTCGATCAACGTCAAACCTCGCGAATGAGTAACGCCACAGCGCGCTCGATCTGCTCGAATCCATTTCAGCAACGTACTCTATTTTCTTGTCGGTTGCCCGCCTATATACATGGTATATAATCGGGCAACCAAGAGAATCAAGAATGTATCCATTCCCGTCCAGATACACGAATGCTTCGGGGGGGATGAAGCCCGTAGTGAGACATTGCTCGAAGTAAACATCGTTTGGATAGTATGGCTGCCAAACCCAGGGGTTCTCACGCAAGGACGCGGACCTGACGACGTGATTCCGGATCAATCTCACGACTACTGTGTCGACTCTCGGTACCTCAGCGATGTCATAGATCTCCTGATTGGAGACGTGGTGCAAGTAGCCTGTCTCAGCTTTTCTGTACACTCCGATGCAGGCACGAAGGATCCGTCTCTCGAAGACTCTTAGCTTCTCCATTGTGCTGGGACTCTGGTTATACCAAATCGGACATCCATATGTCAGAATCGGTCTGACCAGAGTCTTATAGCAAGTCAACTTGACATCAGCGTCGATGTGTTTGGAGAAGAAGAGCCGTCGCAGAGACATGAACATCCTTCGCGCCCGCTCCAACATGATATCTACATGGTGGTAGAGGTACAGGTGCTGATCCAGGTACACACCTAGGTATCGCACGCACGTGCCGTGAGGGACACGCTCAGCGCTCGCCTCGCCCTCGTTCGCCGTGATGTGGAAATCTCTCCAACAACGCTTCAGGTCTCGATTGGCGTGCTGCAGGGTACGGCGAAACAAAATTGTTTCGCATTTCTGCGCATTTATCTTCATCCGCCAATTGTTCGTGAAGAACTGAATGTCGTTGAACATCCCTTGAAGTTCCTTCTGAACGACTGACGCTTTTGCGTCCGCCGTGTAGGCTATGAGGTCGTCGGCAAAAGCTACCAACGACCTTTTCGGTGACCGATTAAAGTCAAACGTGTTCAGAAGGGGGCTGATGAAGATCGAGAACAGCGTGGGTGCAGTAACTGTACCCTGCTGCAAGCCATTCAAGACCTTGAAATCGCGAGTTGTGGTAAGCTTTCCGTCTGTTATGACAAATGATTTGCCATACAACATACTGTACATCGTGGCGACGAGTTGTCGAGGGAAATTGAGCTTAAGGAGCCTGAAAATCAGCCCATCCAGCCACACGGAGTCAAAAGCCTTCTCCATATCGATGAGACACGCTCCGACGCATTCTCCGCCGTTGATCCTCCAACACACGTCCGACGTGACCTTAGCTATCGCATGGATGGTCGAGTGGCCAGTTCTAAAGCCGAACTGGCAATTCGCTATCAGGTCGTTCCTTCTGAGATGCACATTTAGTGCTCGATTGAGCACCACCTCAAACACCTTGCTGACATTCGGCAGCAAACTGATTGGGCGGTAGCTCTTCGCGCTGGAAGCGGCCTTGCCTTTCTTCAAAATCGGAAAGACTTTGGCTCGCTTCCACCTCTCAGGAAAGTACGATCTGTTCAACATATTGTTGAACAAGATGCAATAACTTCGGATTGCGACGTCGGGCATGTGTCGAATAACAACATTGGGAATGCCATCGAGGCCTGATGATCTCTTGGTGTTTACCGATCTGAATATGATGAGTAAGTCATCATAAGAGATGAAGTATTCGTCCAAGACATCATCCGGTATCGAGTCGGCCTGAAGTGTGTCATCGAAATGGAGAAGTGGCGTGCCGTTCAGGCTTGCCTTGAAGTCAGAAACCTTGGCTTCGACGACTTCGGAGAGTCGTTTGCTCCCACGTTCCGGGTGTGGCTGATGGACCGATTCAAAATGGGCTCCGATCAGCTCCAGCTTCTGAGCATCATCACTCACAACGCAGTTGCCTTGCGCGTCCACAACCGCTGCTTGCGTGTCGATTCCTGCACCAGCCAGGAGATCCAATTCATCTGCCGATACGTTGAGATTCGGTACGGTAGCGCGAGATTTTTTCCGAAACAGGCTGTTGACCTGCGCGTACATCTGGTCCGGATCCTTGTGCGAGATGCCCCGCAGTTTATCCGACCATTGGCTGTTGACCTCGTTCCTGTATTTCTGTCGGACTAAATTCCGGACATTCCTCAGGAGCGATTTCAACAATCCTAAAGTCGGATGGTTGTAGTCCTGGAATCGCCGATAAATCGTGTTGATGCGCGTTAGAAGGAGGCTTTTCAACTTTTTCAGTCGTTTGATGACTGGGGTATCGTATCCCTCCATGTTGTTCCGAGGCTTGATCTTCGGCACCACTCGTTCCATAGTGTCCAGCGTCAGATTGTCCAACTTTGAGAGATAGCTCTCTATCTCCTCAATAGTCAGATTTCTGTCAGTAGGCACCATGCAGCGCGGGTTATCACCTGAAGGAGGGCATTCCTTCAGATACTCCCGATCAAACCTCGTTTGGAATTTCTTCCAATCCGTTTTCTTGAGATTCAACCTGTGACCTCCAGCTTGCGCCGGAAGGAGGAAAACCTCATCTTTCTCATGCTGCACTTCCATTACGATAGCGTTATGATCGCTATCATAAGGAATGTTGCACAAGATTGTCTGGGCAACTATGGCAGCTCCGAATCCAGTGGTGGTTCTCCTCAGATCAAGATTATCGCCGCAGAATGTCCAACGGTCATTCCGAATCTCGAATCAAGAGCTTCTTCGAAACTAGATAGGAATACAATAAATAATTCAGTAGCTTACTTTCGAAACTTAGCAATACTTACTTAGCACAATACAGCTATGAGAAATTATGAACAAACTGATATCTCTGGGCCATAGAGGACTCTTAACCAGTGTCTGACCGAAGGTACATTTTTGACCAGCGCTAGAGCCGATTGTTTAACTTTTGCTATAGCTTTTAGCCGAGGTGCCAATCATGCTTACAATTCTTAAAACACTGACTAAAGAGTATTCATTTATTGTATTATTGTTTAGTATTGTTTTATGCGTTATTAGCTAGGGATGCCTCGATACCCCTTTTTTCCGATACGATACCGATACTCTTATAAAAATATCGGCGCTACCGATACGCTTATTGAATTCAAAAATGTAGATAAAATAAATGAAACACAAGTCAGGTTAATTTTTAAAAAATTAATATAAAAAATATAGACAGGTTGAGATTTGTTAATAGTTTTAATACGGAGAATTACTAAATTTTGATGGAGAGAGTGATTGAAGGAAACGGAGGTGGTTTTAGTCGGTAGAAACCCGGCATGCCGAGAGGCAGGAGCTGATCGGTATCTTTTAAAGATTTCCACCTCCCAACGTTGAAAAACATAAATAATTGAAATAAACATTGATAATTTTTTTGTTTAAAAAACAAAGTATTCTTAAGTTTTGCGGAGAAAGGCGATTTCGCAAGTCTTTTTGAATAAGACCTGCGGTGGAAAATAATCTTTCAGATGTGACAGAACTTATTTGGAAACTAAAGTACTTCTGCGCCATTTTTTCATGTTTGGGTGTAAGACATCATTGCGCCAGAGAACGAACGGATCTGCATCTCTCGATATACTATATTAGGAGACCTTAGGTATCTCTCGACTCCTTCTTTGATAGAATTACAGCTCAGAGTAGACAGACGCTCATCTTCCTCGGATTCTCTAATAATATTTTCACAAACGCTCCAAAGCCCACCATTCGTAGGCATCTCAGAACTTACAGTTACAGTACTAGATGGAGGTGTGACCGTGTTTGACATAGTTTCAGAATGTAGTACTACATTAAGATCAAGTAACTGAACAAGACGCCTTTTCGCCGTAGTAATAGAAGACTGTAATTGAAATATTAGTGCTTTGTAACGAGGATCAAGCGTTGTGGCTAAGCAATATGTTTCTTCATTTTCCAAACCACCAAATTTCTCATTAAGAGCTGTTCGATTGCGATGAATTATTCCCTTTCTGTCGACGGACTTTTTGTGTTTTCTAATATAATTTGTGTTTTGAAGTTGACATGACTACTATTTAGATTTACTTTATTTGAATCAAACGACTAGTTATAAATGATATACACACACAAACTAATTACGACATGATATTCTTAATTTTATTTGCATGGAAAAATACTACGCGCGTCAACAGTCAACCTAGCGAAACAAGAGACTGAATAAAGGGCGGGGATTTTCCGAGCATAGTTATTCGAGACTCGTTTGCAACGAAATAGACCGGCCGTTGAATCGGCCATTAAAATATCGCCGATACCGATTTATCGGCAAACCCGAAGTATCGCCGATATATCGGTATCGGATGTATTCCTATTATTAACCCATTCAGACCTGATTGTTTTATATTACATTTTGCTCATTCGAATAGTATTGTTTCTTAGCGAATAATATATACATACGTCGTTTCAAGTATTCTGTCAAAATGTCGTGTTTTTGATAATTATGCTACATGCATAATGATGTCCAATTCTGCTCAAGCGTTGCAAAAAATCAATGAAAACAGTCAAAAAAAGAAAATTAAGTTTTGTTCATCTTCATATAACATTGAATTAATCATAATTCACCATAAAAACGAAAATATGGAATAGTCCTCTTTTATAGTCCATTGGTATGAAGACTGACATAACAGTTTCTCTTTTATTTATACATAAATGCGCCTGAAATTTGTTACAATAGGAGATAAAATTTGTTATTGCATTTTTTGCAACGTTTTCCTTCCGGGTTTCCATTTTAATGTGGTAAATGGCTTAGTGCATCATTTTGCGTGTCGGGTAGTGGTCGAGCTTCTTGTTTAGGTCTTGCAGTTTTTTTGGCGGTGGGTTCGAGTGTGCTTCTTAGACATCCCCTCTTTTTGTTAGAAGTTTTCTTCCCAACCGTTCAACGGCAGTCGACAAACTGAAGACGAAACTGTTTATTTTTTCGGAATGAACAGCTTCTCTTAATGTTTTCGATACTCAAACCAACTGTTTGCCAGTGCGAGATTCACTGCATGATATACCATATGCGTAATGTCCATCTCCGGAAACCTATGTAAATCCGGTATAGTTCAATCATTTGATCCAAAAGGTCGACACCACCCATTGAATGGTTGTAAAGTCGAACAATTTCTGGACGCTTGACGTTTCCGTATTGTTTTAGACCTTTGTCTCACCTAGCAACTTCGTCTGTATGACCAACCCCCATAAAGTTTGAAGCCAAACAAACGACGGTCGCCTTAGCGACAGGGCTAAGAATAACAGGTAAGCAAAGCTCGGGAAGATACGTTATCCTCACTGCCGAGTAGTGCAAGCAATTATCTGGATTTGATTTTTCTGGACAATATTGCCGGAGTGTATAATGACCATTGAAGAGGATGATCTCCTTATTAACACGGAGCTGGTGGCAATCGTTGATAATATGAAATGTAGTTACCAACTATTCGAAGCAGAAAAAATAGAGCTGAGCTTGGATGTTGCTTTATACATACAATATCATCATGTCTGCAATTGATATGTTGTATTTGGGATGCTCTACAGATAATAAATTAACGGACGGCTACATTTTTTTTTATAATATGTATCACAAAAATGCTATAACAAGAAAATTCATCAAGTCATCTCATCGTCGATTTAGTTGAGATGATTTGATATAAAGCACACAGACAGATTTCTGATTAAAGCTATAATTCTAGAGAAAAAATATTAAAATTTTCTATTTTCTACATTATTACTGCAAAAATAAATATATATTATTATTATTGTTATTAATTGCATTTATTATTATATTATATACGAAATGAATATGATTGAATCGCTTATTTTCAGAAGAAAATGCGTCCACATATATACCAAATTTATTTTTTCCCTTGTTTTTTTTATATAATAGGGATGTTTTTCTACGTAAGTTCTAATATAAACTGTAGAAAGGCCGTATTGTTAAAGTTAATCTAATATGACAACATTATTTTGAGTCTTTTGAACAAGTACAATTATCATAAATAATGTTTTTTGAAGGAGATGAAAAATAAACGATTCAATTGTACTATGAAACTCTGCACTATACTCATTCATCGTTTTAGATCAACTACTTCTTTCCCTTCAGCCGAAGCATTGGTCTTTGCATATTGCAATTTTCAAGGATGTCTATTAGTTTTATCTTTTTCCTTCTGTTGCTTTAATAGGCTTTCAGGATCTATTTTTTGGAGCGTTCACTATCTAATTTTGATCTATATGCCAGTAAACCAATTTAATACAACTTAACAGCATTCAAGACATTTATATTAGTGAATGTGTAGCTTTAAGGGGGATAGCCACTGTGACGGCCGAAAAATTAGTGATTTTTAAATTTTTTTTTTGACCGAGTAAGTAGAGGAATTTTTGGATCGGTTTTATTTTATTTTATTAAGAACACATCTAATAATTTTTCCACAAATTTGTATTAAAAAATATTAAATAGTTTTAACAATATAAACGATGCCGTAGCGCCTGAAAAAAAATTCCCCCTCCATGGTCGCATCGATTTTTTAAAAGCCGGTACTCTAAAAAAAACAAAAAAATTTTTTTTTGTTTTCTGTATGAATGTAGTTATCGTTGTACGTAGCCGTTATTTTTTATTTTGATTTTTCACAAAATGGTGACCGATTGACAATATTTTAATTTTTTCGACTGTTATTTTTGGTTTTCAAATAGTTTAAAAAATAGTAAAAAAACAAAAATTTTCAAATCGGCTACGCTTAACCTTAACCACTACTAAGACGAACAAAACAAAAACAAAAAATTAGGCATCGGTTAATAATTGTTCGAGTTATTGATGCGACCAGTTCAAAAAAAGTCGTTACGAGAAAAATGCGTTTAAAGATTTTAGTCCATTTCTCTCGTAATGAAATCATGTATAAAAAAAATTTTAAACTTTCATACCTATATTAAACTATCGAGACCTGGACCATATGACGGTTCTTCCTCTTCATCTCCAGGGGTCTTGTTGACTTTCTTAATTTTTTTATTAACTTTTTCGATGCGATACTGAGCAGCTGATCGGCCTACCTGCTCTCACTACAATCATTGTAACTTATAGTTAGTCAATTTTTGAAATTTTGATTTGCAATTTTGTACACATATTTTTGAACATATAAACTTTGATTTAAAACAAATTTTTATTATTTTTTTGACCCATCACAGTGGCTATCCCCCTTAAGCATCGAATTTTCGACTTTTACTTAAGGGGGTAGTACCGGTTAGAATGCTAAAAAACAACCTAATTTTCAATATTTTTTCCAACTCCTTTATTGTATATAAATTTTAAAACTTGCATGGGTAAAAAACACACATTTTGAAGATTACAAAAAAATATTTTTTTAATTTTTTAAATTTTTCTACTAATTTATAAGAGTGCCCAAGGTTGATGTCTCGAAGAATGCCGGCTCGTGGTGTGGTAATTTACTACAATATTTCGAAAATATTATCAAAAAAAAATAGCGGTTTGAATTTTTTTTTCGAAAAATCACTTTGTTTCGCTTGCCAAATTTTTTGAGATTGATTTTTGGCCGATATTGTGGTAGATTACCACACAAGATACTTGAATAAAGTAGCACACTCTATTTTTGATCCAAATCGGTTCAGCAAATCTGGAGAATAAGTGTCGGCAGTTGGAAAAACGTCATTTCGAGAAAAACGCATTTAAACTTTCGATTACCGAAAATATCGCTTGAAAAACGAAAAAGGCGTGCGCACTCAAACTGCCGTAACTTCTTTATTTTTGAAAATATCTTAATAAAATTTTGGAACGTGATTTCTGAAGGAAATTGATTTTTCAAAATTATAACCGGTTTTATTATCCCCTTAAAGAAATATGTCCACCGTTAAAACACAGATATGAAATTTTAAAATTGAAACACAAGCATGAACAACGCCATTCAAGGCGTGCTGGCATAAATGAAAAATACTATGCTAATTTTATTTCGTCTACGTGAGTGGATTTTCAATTGGATTGCTGAAATGAAACTACCATACACACAAGCTGAAAATGTCCCAAGCAAATATGTATATCAAAATTGCCTCAATCAAATCTCTGTTTCCCATGACACTGGCACTCGCAACAATTTCTATTCAGTCTGTTTGTTCAGTCACGGACAGAATGCATTTGTCGTGAATTAATGTCATTGTCCTTAATGGAAAGATTCTTTTGCGAACATTTGTTGCTTTGACGGTGCCCATTCTGATCGTATTGAAAACACCTGTAGCAGTCGATAAAATATTTTTGTCTTGAATTTGCAACACGGGGATTTTGTTATCAGTACTTTTAACTGATTTTTAAAATGTTTCTTTAAAACATTAAAAACAGAAAGGGATATTGTCGTATAATATAATATATATTTTCAATGATACAATATTAAAATAGATGTCTGGCTGTCGGTTCATAACAATAATGCATTGTATATTATATTAATACAGTTTCGTATATGTGAAGCGCACTGATCCACATACGAAGCATCCAGTTGCATCCAACCGAGTTGATTGCATGAACTCATAAAACTTAATTGCGGAAATTTCTTAATAGATTTCGACAAGAAAGTAAAACGTGTTTTCCTTTTCAAATCCGTTCAATACTTACATTTTTCGCCGTGGATAAGCTGAAAATTGCCATTTACACAGATTCGCGCGAATCTTGTTGTAATTGTGAAGAGCTCGGGTTGTAGTGTGACTGTCGATTGTAATTTGCTAAATTGATCGAATCACGTTTAATTGAAATAAACGATGTAAGGCTGTAGAAGCTAAGCCGCGAATAGAAGCGTGGATCGGTGAAGGTGTTTGGTTGCAAATAAGCTCATTAGTATGCATCACGCCTTATCTTTATAATCTAAGTTAATTAGAATGTGTGTAGAAAAAATCACGTCTAAAATTAGCGTCTTCTTGCTAATAAACAAAATTTTTTTGTCATGAAATGATACAGACATTATTCTTATTCTTACTTTGCTCTGTCGTTGGAGGCGTAAAAAAGAAAATAAAAATTTGCTCTCTTACAATAGTTGGTCCATGCAAAGCGAATAGTAAATAACTTAGCTAGACAGATAGAATTCATCATTTCATGCGTAAGTAGTTTCAAATTATCTTATGTCATCCCGAAGTCATCAGCAATTTTAAACGCTTGTGCGAATAATTTTATTCTGAGATAGTGTTTCAATTCTTGTATCCATACCATAAACTTCTCATTGCGGCATCATCAATAAACCGAAAGTGGCACATTTTGCATTGCAAACTAATATGCAAGGTTAAACTTTAGGAAAATTTCAAAAGGAAGTTTACGTACGACAGTTTTAAAATTGGAAAATTATTTGAAAATTCTTGCAATTTTGCGGAAATTGCTCAACTACAATAAAAGAACTTGATAATATTTTTTAAGTCGTATATATTTTTTGAATAACATCCAAGTTTGTCGGTCTATTTTGAAAAATCGTGAAAAAACTCACTAATTGAAACTGGGTTCAAGTAATATTCCTTATCACCATCACTTGTAAGTTTATCTTTTATCCATCTTCGAACTCATAATTTTTCTTTGATGCAAAAGATGTACTAAAATTTTCCAGCTGAAGCCACCTACCATTGACGCTTGAACCGTATCAAGATTTAATATCTATCTGAAATTTATTGCTAGCTTGTTATGTTTCATGTTTGACAAAATTTGTAGCAAAATAAATAATCAGCAACTTATTTTTAGCCCCATTCTTTATTAGACTAGGGCGAACTGTAGAAAAACGATTACATTTGGCCGTTGGGAGGGGGAACGCTGGTTTTTGCAAGAAAAGTTGTGAAATAAATCGTATAACAATAATGGATTTATAGTATGCTCTCTCTGAAAAAGGTGGAGAACATTAAAAAAATCGAAATGTTTAAAAATTTTAAAAAAAATCGTGTTTTTCCTGCTTGTCTCACTCCTAACTTTAAAACGGTTCATTCCAAAGCCAAGTTGCGTGAAAATGAAAGTTGCGTGATAAAATTTTCTTCAAGATGGATTGGTTTAAAATTCTAAAACATTTAACCCTTGCCGCAAAAAAGCAATCATTGAAAAAAATGGGAAGAAAGGCGTTTCTTATTCAATTTTTTTCACCATTTCAAATAAACTTAGGACCTTCATAGGTCGCCTTAAAAAAATTTATAATAGAATAAAACAGCACACAAATTTTCATCAATATCGTATCAGTAGATTTCACATAACAGCTTGACAATCAAAATTTATTGAAAACAATTCAACAATTTTTGAAGTCTTGCAAGCCAGAAACTAAAGATCACATAGGTTTGAATTTTTTTTAAAATAGAAGCGCACTTTACGCATTGAATGCATTTTACAAAACTAAAATCGGATTATTAAGGTGACCTCAGGTTTTTTTTTTGAAATTATAAACATTTGTTTTGCTAATAAACAAATTGAATATCTCGATAACCATTAATTTAAATTGGGAAGTGTGGTTTCGGGGTGACAGACGGCATCCTCTGCAGGTGCTGTCATTTACCATCCGCCACCAGACAGCACGACCACGGTTAGGCTTCTTGATGGATTAAGCTCATTATATGTACTTTAACTATATTTATTATTTGTATCCGCGAAGTATAACGACTGTCAAGTTTCGTATATTATGCACACGTAGCAATTCCATACATATTAGGGTTTTAATGTGTAATAATAGTGTTAGCAGAGTTGCGAACCAATAAAAAAAGCACACTAGTGGGCAGGAGTTTGTCGACTAGAAGGGGAGGTTCGAAAACCCTAATATGTACGGCATTAATTTAAATTAAATTCAAAAAAATACGTGAGAAAGAACTTTAAAGTACCAGTCTTTAAAAAAATATTGAATTATGTTTATTAGTTCCTGAGATACAACCGGTCAAAGGTGACGGGCATTTGCAACGTATTTAAAAAAAAGTTATAAAAAAATCATTTTCTCGGCTAGTAGTGGAGCGATTTTCACCTTTTTTATGAGCTGATGTAACTCGAACAGAGAAGCTTAAATATCGCATTACCAAATTCCGAAAACGCTTTTATTATGTTATAAATGAATTAATTTATTTATAACAAAATAAAACCATATGTTTTTTCCTATGTTTAAGGAATTTTTTCTAAAAAAACTTCCCAAACATATACTGTTCAATGCACTCAATGCAATTATTGTCATATTAACGCTGTTTAATTATTTAAACAACATTTGTTTAAACAAATTAAGAAAAAATTCTTTTTTCAATTGATTTTTTTACGATATAAGTATGTTATAATAAAAATAAGAATGCATAAAATTCTTCAAGGTAACATGCGATGAGATTTTGGAAAGACCCGTTAGTAACAGTAGAGCATTTTCTACGATCCAATTCTTGAAATAATTGTTTTTACAGCCTAGCTAAATGAATTCCATCGATTTCAAAGGACTTAAGTGTTGAATATCAATTGCTGTCTTGCTCCTTCGAGCTCTCAAATAAACAGTTTCATGCCAGCAGTTCTCGTATTCATATTTTCGCGGTTGAAAATGTGATATATTATAAAATGTTCAAGAAAATCGACCAAAATAATTGACTGAAAACAAGAAGTGAAGTTCTGAACTATATTTATTTAGCTTTTCTTAATTTCATCTGAAAATTTTGTTAGAATATCGACTTTGATGTCATATTTTTCTTTGAATTTGGCTGATGAAAATTCCTATTTTTCTGTTGATATTTTTCAGTTCTCCAATTACATTTCTTCTTAGATTCTGAAATCATTTTAATTAGAAATTATTCTGTTGAATGCTTCGATTTTTCTTTTGATTATTGGTTGAAGCTTCACAAGCAAAAACATTTTTCAATATTGTGATGGGATTAACACCATTTTCATTTCCACGTTAATTTTCATGCTCATTTAAATTCTCAATTAAAAATCTGCAGACAAAAGATATGAGATTCATCTTGATAACGTGTTTGAAGGCCAAAGTCGTTCATATTGTATATTGTACATATATATAAGCCAAGACCATACTACACCACTTAAATAATTTTTAGATAACAGTCTGTATGGCTACATAAAATACAAATACACTTCCTACGCGTCTTATCACTAGTACAACTGTGTATAATCATTTTTTTCTGGTGTATCTTTTTAGGTTTACAGTATATCCGATGACGCCCTTCCGTCCAGCAGATGAAAATGGAATCGTTCACGGTTGCCATTGATACAGTATCAACGGCAAAATTGAATCGAATTGTCTATAACGTCCAAGGAACAGAATTCGTCTGTTATGTGTGTTTTTGGTGGAAAAACATTCGTCTTGATTGATTTTTTCTAAATAGTGACAAAATCGTTGAAAATGTGAGTGAGTGAGTGAATATGTAGTTTTGTATTAATAAATAATATAATGATTTATTAGTGTAACTGAAAATCTATAATGAAAACATTATACAGACTTTGTCGTTAAAAACGGTCTAAAAATTAATCGGTATTGTCGCTGATTTGTTAGTAGGTATCTAGTAGGTTTTCTAATCGTAAAAATAATATAGAATTGCGCCCAAATCAATAGTTCTGACTGTGATAAAAATTAGAAATCCAGAACTATTGAGCTTAAACAAATACTAAATGTGATGGAAGAAGTTGAAAAGCAGCTTTAAAATATCTATGTTGGGCGACACGTTTTGAATCTCGAAATCCAACGAAACGAGTGAATTTAATTCACTCGACAATCTGGACAATATGACGGTGGATTTTAATGACTATTTTTGGGTAAGTAAATGTTTTTTAAACTTTCAGCACTTGAAATACGAACAAAACATGAATTGGCATGAAGATGTTGCGACGAAATTTTTGGTGCATTGATAACAAAGTAGGTCTAGATATGCAAGTTAAATCATCTCATTGGAACGGCGGGAAAGTAAGCAGGATAATTTGATTTCCAATGCTGATGCTGAGGAGAATCAGTACCAGCATACATAAAACATTTATACTATCTAAACTCGATTGTTATAACCCCCTAGTTTCTGTTTTCTATAAGAGCTTAGTGAACCGTATCATGAATTGTATTCGATTTAATTTATTCCGTTTTGTTGTTGCTACTTAACAAAAACCAATTCAGCCAGATATCTGCTTTAGTAGTCGCTAGCGTAAAGAGTTTGAGATACATCGGAAACTGTTCCGCGTGTGCAATAAGCGAAAATATAATTGATTTCTGGGCGTATAGCTAATTTGTCGCCACTTATCTTTCGTCATGGTATTTACATGTTCTATACTATTACTTATTGAATAACAATCCATCGAATATTATCTCATTTGTATGCATAGGGCGAGAAAAATAATGGTTATGATGTACTTTATCACAATATGAAATATGGACTTGTTGCCAGCAAGGAACTAACAGATTTTCTCCGCGAGAAATGTAATATCGAAGAACACAACTCCAAGTTTACAACAAAGTTGGCGAACAAGGCGGGCTCCGGAACAACTAATGGCACTTTTGCACCAGTTTGGACGATCCTACGCACTTCGGCCGAACGTTTGTCCACGCTACATCTACAAATGGTACAAAAAATCTCGGAACTTGTGAAAGATGTGACAAAATATGCCGAAGAGTTGCATAAAAAGCATAAATCGGTGAAAGAAGAAGAATCGGGAACATTAGACGCGGTCCAAGCTATGCAAACCTCAACAGTTGCTGTGCAAAAAGCAAAAGATTTATATAATAGTCGATTGCAAGAGCTTGAAAAATTGAAAAAAGACAATGGATCGCCGAAGGATATGGAGAAGGCAGAAACGAAACTGCGTAAACATCAAGATGAATATAAGAATCTTGTAGACAAACATAATCCTGTCAAGGCAGAGTTTGAACGAAGAATGACCGCCACGTGTAAGGTATATACACTAAGAGTGTTATATTCAGTATAACTTGATTTTATTTGCGCATTCTATATTGCAGCGTTTTCAAGAAATTGAAGAAGCGCATCTACGCCAAATGAAGGAATTTCTATCAACTTACCTTGAATTGTTACAAAACAATCATGATATGGTTGGACAGGTATGTAAATAAAAAATGAATATTTAGTATTTAATCGATAATTGGCCAAACTATTTACATAACTCAATTGAAGAAATATATACGTGATTATTTAAGTAAGCTTTCTTGAATATTAAACTGTTAAACTAACATTCTAAGAGATAACTCTACAGTTACAACCGTCAAAAATGTGTTGCATCGAGATTCATCACTCACTTTCCACTTTGAAAAAATGTCTTCGCCTATCCAATGCCTTCTTTGTTCAAAGCGGCCTCAAGTTTTTATGAATACTATCCTCAAACATTGCATTCCTTGAGTCATGTAGATTTACAACAAAATCCGTTTTCAAGCTGCTAAGAATATTTTTTCTTCAGATAGTAAACGCATCAATAATTTATTGCCTATAAGCCTCTTTAATAATCGAATTTTGACCCATCGGTCGCAATATAGCTGTACATTAGCGGACAAAAACAGCTTTAACATTTGGATTGAAATCTTGCTCATTTTATATTGGATATGTAGGACAATTTGCAACAAACAAGAAATCTTGTGTATGATTTTTTTTTTGCTAAATATTTCATGAATCGTGGAATAAAGAATGTTGTAACCCATTCTTTAGAAATTATTTGGGGTAATCCTCTTCCTTCGCTTAATATTCAATAGGGTACTTTTTAAGGCTTTGAGGATTACCTGATTTACCAAAAACAAGAAACATCAACTCATCAGTTCCGACTGCGTTAAAACAAGATATTAATTCATATCTGTTTCTGAAAATATTCCCGTAAAAAGTAAACTTTTTGTTTTCATTAACCTGTTTCATTATGTAATTGGAATAAATTGCCAAAACGCTTCATTTTCGTTGTATAATAGACTTGTTATTCCGACTAATTCATTCCGTATACTAAATTCAGAAATGTATTTTTATATAGTACAACCGTTTCTAAATCGCTCGATTCTTTCTATACTTGCGCAACCATCCAGAATTGGCCAGAAATGCATTTCTTTCCAAGTGTTTGGAGCTCTTATTATCTTCATCGTAGAAATTAGAGGGCTGTTCATGCAGCCATTGGACCAAATTTCCACCGCGCGGTCTTCATCGTATGTGACTCAAAAAAGTGGCAGTTACATGACAAAAAGAAACTAAAGGATAGATTTTTCAATGTTTCCCAGACAATTCTGTTCAATTTCTTCATCATATTTTTGTTTCTTAAGTCGTATTAATTATAACTACATCCACAATACACATTTTAGTTGAAAATTGAGAAAAGGTAAGGAGCTGTGTGACCGTATATGCCACGGACAACAGTTTGTCTTTAACCTCTGCCAAGGAAAAGTAAGAAGATTGTTTACTTTCTTGCGTAAATTTTACATTTTACGTCTCCTTTTTACTATGCTATGTTGCACAAAGTGTGATGTAAAAAGAGATAAAAAGGATTAAACGAGTAAAATTTTAAACTTTAGCTAAAAAAATTTAAAGTTCTGGGTCTACTCTTCTAGCGCCAAGAGAAAAACTAACTTGAAAATCAACTTGCTGACGAAAAACAGTTGCTATAATCTTTCCTTTATTATGATTTGGCGTTAAGTGAGTAGATGATCAATTTTAGGCCTTTTAACTTCAAAAATATTTACGGCTTTAAAACTTTCTTAAATGCATCAGGTTACCTTTATTTTGCTGGTTTTTATTAAGCGTTTAACATTTTAAATCTTCTGCCAAAGATGAAAATAGATTTCCCCTGTAAAATTCAGTGTTTATTCTGGAAAAGTAGGATAACTCAAGTACATGGTTTTTTAAATTGGCTTAATATAGTTCAATAGATTATATCGCTTAATTATTTGGAACGTTCAATTCAGAGGGCGTCTCAAGCGTCCGCTAGTGTGCAGCCCAGGGACAGTGAATGTTCTGAGGTGTTCTTACCTTATGAGAACGGACATATGATTTGTTAATTCCGCACATCATCTAAAGAATTGTTCTTTCTCTAAGCGCTTAATATGTTAAGTAGCCATTAAAATTTTGTAAACTAATCTAGTTGTGCATTTATAGACCTACTTTTCAGCTGTTTTTCCGGTTATATTGATAATATTGTCTTTAATTTTCTTTTCAAAAATATTCAGGTTCATTCCGATTTCAAGCGTCAATTTCTAGAAATGACTGTTGATAAGCTATTGGAACAATTCGTCCTCAATAAATATACAGGATTGGAAAAGCCAGGTAAGTGTTTGATTTAGTTTCTTAACGTATGCAAATATTTGAACCCTTTACCATAATATTCAAATAAATTTATAAGCCACATCAGCCAATCAAAATTTAATTTCCCAAATATACGAAACCTTGCAATAATGATCGCAAATAAATTGGTATACGATATTAGGCAGTTATATGATAACAATATTTAAATTTTTTAGTTTGTTAATGTGACTTTCAATAACTTTCGTTAACAATGCTAATAATGACAAAATGCAAACAAGCGCTGAATGTTGAAGCTTTCGTTGTGAAAATTGTCGATCGAAATTTTGATAGTCGTTTGTTGTTTTATTTTTTGGCAAAAATGCTAAATATAATATGGAATGTGAATGACATTAGAACGCAATTAGAGCTGAGCGAAACTGAAGAAAAATAAAAAAGAAAAAAACTAAACTAAGAATCGAACGAAAGCTTGTAATTTATTAGTTGCATTTTTACTAGCAGAGCGCATGGCTGATTTATTGATTTATTTATTGGTTTTGAACTGATATTTTTTTGGTTTAATATTGAATAATTTGTTATTATTTTAATTTATTTGAAATATGACACGAAAAATTATAAGCGATTTAGTTTACATTTTTTTTTTGTTTGAAACGAATCAAAAACTCAAAAAGCGCTGCTTTAAGCTGTCTTCTGATTATATTGCGTAAATTGAAGCAATTCGAAATAAGTATTATTAAAATATGATATATATTCTGGCTGAAAATTTAGTGTTGTATACAATATTAATTAACAATATTTTTTTACTACAATATTTTATGTTTTCTCTCTCTCTCATTCGTGTGTATTTTAAATGCATTCCGTTTTAACACACGTCGCTTTTTCGAACCATAAAATGGAAACGAAAACAATACTTTTAAAGAAATAACTGAGCTTGAACTAATTAAGTTGCCATCAACACCGAGCTCTTCCCATCATAGTCAAAATCAGTCACAAACTAACAAATCATCCAACGTCAACAATTCAAGTAATATATCATCGGTAAATCAACAACCAAGTGGCGGATTATTTAGTAGTTCATCAACAACACCGAGTGTCTCATCATCGCTTTCGGTAACTAATAGTGGAACTCGTGCAACTTCTCCAGATCCAATGCAAATGGCTCAGGCGGCTACAACTACAACGGCGACGACAAACACCACAAAGCGTGAATTGAATTTGCGCAGCTGGTTCACATCAAGCATTCCATCGGCATCGAGCCGAACTGAAAAGCGCTCCGAAACTCCAGCTAACGTATCAACTACCGCCGAAAACAACTCGCAGGACATTCAAGGCTCATTTATATCCCCTGCATTGAGCCAGTTGTCCGAACAGACAACGTCGTCGACGCCAAGTATGGATTTGTTTTCTTTAATCTGATTCCTAATGCTCTTTGTCTAGTCTACTTGCTTTATTAAAGGGGAACAGATATCTGCGGGACATTTCATATGTTTGCAAACATATACAAAACATCACATTTTCTCATTTTCTGTCAATCTGTTTGTTTGCATTTTATTTCAAGATGAGCTTGAGAAAGTAGAATAACATAATATTGCTAGAACTTATCTCTACATTCAAGGAATAAAAAGTATGTTAACCAACCATTTCATTTAATATCTGGCCTTTCAATTCTTCGTTGATTTTTTGAATTTCGTGTCGAAAGGCATGCTTCGCAAATAAAAAATAATCAAGTATCATTAGCAAACTTCCGCTATAGCTGAATGCAATCAATCATACATTATGTAATTAAATTAATGAATTTTTAAAAGCTCCCTAGCTTACTTACTTATGTTATTCTACTTTTTACCGTCATTTTGTCAATTTATGTAACACTGTTTTGTAAAATGTCTACCCTCACCACAGAATTTGTTTCCTCTTCTTTATTCCTGTTTTGTGTGTACATTATTTTTTCATCGATTTAACAATATATAACTTATTTAACTAATTTAATTTACTGGTGCTTTCGTATTAAAATGTACATTTTTGTAAAATTACAAATAAACAAAATTTGGGGATTGCGATGAAACGAAATGAAAACTGACAACAAAATCAATTAAATGTAAAGAACATGGTCAACAGGAGTCAAATGAGCAACATACTCAGCAACAACAGCAGCAGTCACAGGCACAGCCGCAACAACAGCAACAACAAAAATCTTCCCGCCGCACTACTTCCCTCCTAAATCTCTTCATGTCTAATTCTCAGGGTATGAAAGATTGCCTACACATTTAAACGAATAAAACATATCAATCATTTACATATTTATGTAGCAAAAATTTAAAATGTACATCCGTTACAGACTCATTGATTGGAGTGTCAAGTGCATAATCTTTTCTGGAGCTGAATATTGCAAGCTTAGCTCTCATAGTCAATCCTAAATTAAAACATATAAATGCCTTGGTATATGTGTCGAGCTTTCATCAATTAAAACTATCCTGACAATCATTGAAATAATCAACCCCAGAAAGATTATCGCTTAATCAAGAAAATTCTAATTCGAGAAAAAAAACTATCTTTCGAGCAAAAGAAAAATGAACTTAAAATTGAATCTGAAATCACACATTTGTATCTGTTCATTGAATCTTATTTTCAACGATTAACTCCTGTTTCGTAACATTCATTTTGATTGACTTGTAATAATTATTAATGTTTTCAACAGTTTATGTTTCTTTAAAATGCTTTTTCCGACTATATTTTATTGTTGGCATACGTCATACGTCATCTATATTAACACAATTCTCTCTATAAAAAAATATAAAATTAAAACATTATAGACATTTAATCGCGCTCTACAATAATTATAAGAATCAATTAATGATTGTTCTTTGGTGACGTTTAGTTGTAACTAAATTGTATGAATTTGTTGATTTATTTATGCTGAAACGTTGATCCGTTTTTAAACATATGTTTGTCCTAAATTCCAACCTTGTGTTATGATAACTTCACATCAATGTCACTCTTATTCTTTCGTTTGATAATCACATTAGACCAGGTGAAAAGACAACAGCATTAAAAAAGTTAAAAATGCAGTGAAAATATGGTAAATGAGATGTTTATGAGAAATTTCTTTATTTGAAAATAGCCTATTTTTGTTACTTTTTACCTTGATGAGATGTTTCACGAGTATGTGCTAATTTTCAGCTCAATGTAAATTTATCTTTATATTTTTTCGTCTATTTTCAATTGATAATTAGTATTATGTAGACTGCAAGGTACACTTCATATCCATATTAATATGTCGTTTAATTATGTACTTTCGCGAGGTGAACACGAAGATATATTGGGGGTCGTTCTTCGTCATATTCCGTTTGATTGGCGTCTTTTTACTGGTTTAAGCCATGTCTTTGGTCTTCTTTTTATTGACCCGTAACTCAACTTTGTTCGCTACAGACTTTAGGTGCACTTCTTTAGCACTTTGAATTGATCGCGTCATGATATTGACACTATCAGCATACGCTACTGTTTAAGTAGATTTTCAGCAGTATTTCCACGATTCTCACCCCTTAAAACAAAAATATATGTGTTCGTTCTTGAGTTTCCTTCAAGGTAATTTTATCTATGCTTAAGTCTCCGTAAAAACTAAAGGTTGTATTTTCATAATATCCGTTCATTTGCTTATGTCTTTTCCACTTTATCATTCTTTAATTTTTGCTGAGAGATTATAACAGATGCGCTTCGGAAAATGTGATATGAACTTTTTCAAAGAAGAATCGAATTGTATCTCAATCAAAATTTTAAAAAAATCTGTGGGTTCTTATTAATTGTGCCTCTTTACACCATCAATCAGTTTCAATTTAGTTTGATTCCTATGAATCAAAGGCAGCTCTATAGTGTGATACACTAACTAATTACTATTTAATCTAGTCTCTAAAAATTACTTACGAGTTTACTTACTCGTAAAATACAGTCTGAACTGCGATTTAAATTAATCATGTGGTAAATATCTTCAAGTGTCTCCTTTGCTTCAATCTGAATTTCACAAATAGAAACTCTTTCAATTTCATTCATTTATTCCATCATCAATTAAACTTCTTACTACACTAGCTGAATGAGTTATCGCGCTCATGACTACATGTGTGATAATCTTCAAAGCGCATTACAGTAGACGAAGTGAATCATCTTCGGAGACAGTTCTTTAGGGTGGAATTTATCTGCTCCCCTCCTTGATTAAATGGTATGCGATGGTTTCCGTTGAAGATTCATCAGTTATGGAAAATGTGTGGCTAATTCAAGCTGTATTTTAGTTTTTTTGAACATCTAGTAAGGTTTCTTGAAAGTTAATTAATGCAGTAACAAAACGATTAAGTGCGACTTAATTGTTTAGACATCATGGAAAATGTTATGAATATTGGTAAGCTTTGTTTGTTTGATAAATTGAATTTTGTTTGATAATATGCTTATCAATTGTGTCGCATTTCAATTATTGCAGAAAACAATAACTAATTGTTTCTATTTTTTTTCAAAAATGTTCATAGTACATTCAAAGAGAAAAAGTATACAAAAAAAAACGAAAAATTAATAGAAGTTCATTTGAAGTTGTCTGTTTAAATGTTTACCTTCATTTTTGCACTGAAACTTGAGTGAACTGCCACCTATCTATTTTATTTCGAAGTTTCATTGTTCCTTGATTAAAAACCAAAGTGTAAAAATGTGAATAACATTCTTATCATTCCTTAGAAATTATAAATGAATAGAATTCAGTATGACGGTCTGCTCGTGACGAGCTTTATTAAGAATTTCTTCAAAATATAGACATTTTATCTTCTTTTGTATTCTGTTCTCGTATTACGTGTAATTTTTTTCCTCAAGGCAGAAATTGAGAAGAGACGTTAGAATTGTTATGGAGAATAGTTTTGGGGAAGAATTTTTAACGTAAGAATTGCCTAATGCCAGCAAAAAAATCATATAAAAATTTATTGTTAACTCTTTTCGTCACGAAAATGACCAGGAAAAAAGTACCATACGTCACAAAAACAATCATTCTTTAGAAATAACATTGTTGTTTTGCTTATATAGTAGTGTAAAGACAAAGAGTACGAGTAAAAGATTTGATATAAAATAAAATATAAAAATATTGTAATGCAAAAATAATTGCTGGAAAGCAAGTGATACATCTAGAGTACAACCGTTCTTAACATTTAGGTGGGTGTTACAATACGTGACGAAAAGATTATAGTGAAAAGAGTTAACAGGTTAGCTGCTATCGGAGCCACCGATGGTACTCACTATATGATAGCCACTGTGTCGTGAGACATACCGGTGACCTAAGTTACTGACTAATTGACTGCCACGATTAGGAATAACACTAAGTTAATTTTTTGGCTCTAATTTGTCGATAACATGATAAAATTCATAATGGAGACTGGGATTAGCGTTCAGCGCTTTAAACCGAATTTGAATTAATACCAGATGAGGTCACCCATGGTCTCTCCCAATCAATGTTGATCAGACATAATTTTTTCTCTTTTTGTTTTCTGTTCACAAATCTTTAAATTGACGCTATCACAAATATGTTGGCCAATTTTTTAAAATAAATATGTCTCTTGGTTTTTGCCATTGATTTAGAGTTATAATTGTTTTCGCAGTTATTCACATTTCGTCAAGATATTTTTGATATAGTAGGTCTTTATTTTTTAAAGAATGCGTTTGAGTTCAAATTATTTCAAAAAATACCGTAGACATTTCGAAAGAATCGTTATTCTCACTATTTATGTTTGGTGGCAATTTTTGAAAATAAAAATACGTATAGTTTTTTTTTGTTGTTGTGAAATTATGCCCGTAATCATGTCAAAATACTTTGTTTGAACTTTATTTAATTTTTGTTGTTTGTTTCCGCAACAATATTGGAAATTGATTATTTTGTGCAGTTGGTGTCTGCCTTCATTTCTTTTTTCGGATAGTAGTTGTTTTTAAATGCAACATAATATAGAATTTATGAGTTTTTGAAATTAATATTACAAAATTTATGTGCAACAATTTTTCAGGTTTTTTTCATAAAAAAAATTCCGGAACATGGCACTGAAATATATTCAATTCCAAATATCTCTTTATTATTGCTATAGCTGCTACTGTCGTAGCTCACCTATTAAGATGGGGTTTTAGTAAATTTTATTCATTAATTATCATCCACAAGGATAACCACAACAGCTCTTTATGAGATTATTACAGCTGCAAAATGTTACCGAGTGCTATGCAATTTAAAAAATAGTATCGTTAAGCGTTTCTTTTCAATCTTGTTTTAAAAAATATTTTTTGTTGATGTTATTAAAACATCTTGAAGGTCTGTGCTTAAACTGGCTATTTTAAATGACCAAATCATTTTTCAATAAGAAAACAAATATGTTGATTGTGTAAAAATATGCCGTAAAACTATCAACGCGACGATGTTTAATTTTTTTTGGAAGGAGATATTCTCTGCTACGAACACCAAACAGTGGCTTATTTAATAAGATTGCTACCCTCTGTTTGAAGAATAACCAATTGTTTGATTTGTATATTTAGACACTGTATTTTTAATGATGCTACACTGTTACGCTTCTTAAATACCAATGCCCAACTTATTTCTCTCCCTTTTTCTGTAGTATGTTCATTGTTGTTCTTAAACTGATAATCAAAAATTCAAAACTACCTGTAACGACGTTCAGCAAAAATAAATCAACATTCATGGAAAGTATCACAGCTACCTATAAACATCTATTTTCTCCGATAAATTACATATATCTATATACCTTTTATGATTTCACGTTCTTTAAAATCAATTGATTACCATTTCAAAATTATTAAGTTTATATATATATATATATATATACTTATGTATATTTCAACTCCAAATCTCACCTAAATAGACAAATACAAAAACGGATAAATAAATTCAAAAGACAATCTTTTTCAATTCCATCGAATTAAAAAAATATTTTACAGGAAGCCGAGATAGTCGCGAATCGCCTTCAATTGAAGCGCTATCAGCTCCAACAAGTCCCAGTGAACAATCTTCAAATCAAAATACAAATGCACAAATTGGACGAAATCCTTTATTAAGAGGATCAAAATGTAATTTATTATTTTGTTTCCGTGTTTATATACTCAGTTCAAGGGTTGATAAACACGTTGAAGCTGTTTTTCACTTAAATATTTAACATTCTAATTGGATCTTTGAAATATTTAATTGTAAAATGAAGTAATGATTGTTTTTCCCTCCATTATTTGCCAATTAAAATATTATTGAGTGCATAAAATTTTGTAGATTGATTTTATTTTCTTATTCATAATTAAGTTGGTGTTATGCGATTTGATCAAATTCATATTTATGCAAATTTTTACGTTTTAATAATGTAGTAGTAGTAGTGTTTATCAATTGATGGATAATTTTTTGTAATTTTTTTACGAATTCAACGTAAAATTTAAAGGACAGGTAACACCGAGTGAAATTGTGATAAATACAGCTTGTTTGATCACTGCATGGTTTCAAGTTGTAGTGAGCTCATTTTGGTGTCCACTTAAAAAAAATCAATACCAAATCGAAAACCATAAAAGATTTTTATTCCCATCATTTTAAGATTGAAAATTTCCGAAGGTGTTTGAATAATATGATTTTTGTGCATATTTCGCTTCGAAATTTCTCTGTGAAAGCAAAGTCCATGCTTGTATATTAGGAAGTCTTGAAGTCCAAATTTATACAATTCTTTCCTCGCAAAAATTTCGATTTGCATGAATATTATTAATTTTCTTGGTATTCTGACTTACATTCTCGAAATTAACGATCTATTTCATCTTTTTGCTCGATGTTTGCATTGATAGAATCCTTTGAACTTTTGCTTGTATACTGTCATTTTTCGTCTACACCAGAAGGCTCGGACATCCGTTCAAATAATCAATTGTTGCTTGATAAGTGCAAACTATTTCCTTTCGGGCTTTGTGTTCAAAAACAAATATGCATTTTATCTAGGACTTGCAGGTTTTTTCAGTGACTTAATAAGGTTTATGGTGAGTCGACTTCCAATTAAATATTTTACTTATTTTTTATATCTTATTTCCCTCTTCAGTCCTTTCCATATACGCTTTGCTCACTCGGAAGTTTTACCTATCTTGAAATTAAAAGACCAGCAACTCGTAGCTTTAAATCATTAAAACTTCTGAAACATATGCTGACTCCGAGTTTCTGCTAAATTTGAAATCAAAAGTACTACGCACAGTCGCTTCACTTATATCGAACTTTCCTTTATTCCCAGCCAAACCAAGTCGGTTTGCTATTATATCAATTTCCTCAAGTCTTCCTCTACCATAGTTGTGTCGTTTCGTAAAGCGATAAAAAAAATTCCAGATATGAAAAGATGTGCGAAATATTCACCGATTTCATTTTTTAAACTTATACCGTCTTCTCAAGGCCTCTAAATTCGCGCGCCATGCCAAGCCGCACCATTTTTGTTCGGGCGATCATGCACCTGTATTTCAAGTTTCCGACGTGTGTGGATAAGGCACGCGCCACTACTAGCTTTACCATTTCCCAGTTGTGGAAGTTGTCCCAGTTGATGAAAGCTAGCTAACATTTTTCTATTGCTGAAATCCTATTCGCCTTCCAGTGCTTCTAATTATCGTCTTCCTAAACTTCTCGGTAAAACATCATCAACAATAAATTTTACCAAGCTTTGTAGGTTGTACCCTGTGCAGTATGGTTTCGTTTCAAATCGCTCAAACAATATCTTCGAACTCACTTAGATGGACGGGAAAATCTCGACAATCAATATTATGTTGGCATAGTGAGCGCTGATTTCAGTAAGGCCTTTGATACTATCAACCAGAATGCTCTTTATCAAAAACTAGATCATTTTGATCTGTTTGGTCCAGTGCTCTCTTCGCTTGCATCATTCATCAGCACTCGTTCTTGTCATCGTAACATAGCCCTTGCCTTTTCATCCTACTTCTGGTGTTCCTTGAGGCTCTGTCCTTAGTGTACTTCTTTTCCTAGTTTGCATCAATGACTTTTCCTCTACCGTCCCAGGAGACATGATGCTCTTCAAATGAACTAAATCAATTTTCTTTGTATTAACATTCAAAAATACCAGAAAATGTCCTTTAAACCCAGTTCAATTGTGTTCATCAACACATGTTTTCCAATTTCAAGATATTGCAGTGGCTTTCTATCCGAAATTGAAATTTGAATTTTAAATGTTGACAAAATTTACATCCGGTGTTCAATCTGCGGCAGCCTTTCGTTTTTTTTAATATTAGTCTTTCAAAATATTTGATCGATATTATATTCCTCCTTTTCGTACAAAAATGATGTAAACCTTTTGGGAACCCATTTATTACAATCTTAAAAAATGATTAAAATTAATTTTTTTTGAATGCGTTGAATTTATATCAAATCGTCCAGCAATTCCAACGTCATAAGTAAACAGTTTTTACTGTATATATTTTAGAGGGCTTAGAATTGGTCCCACGGAAACTTATTGACTCCGTGAAACGTACACGTAGAAATAATATACGCACAATCTATACTCAAATTTAACGTTTTTTTGGTGCTGTGTTTTGTTTGAAGAGTAGTGTTCACAAATAAGTGTAGTCGCTTTCATTAATATGTCGTTCAGTTTTCCATATATCACCTCTGCACACATTTTAATAAAAATACTCCATATTTAGTCTTGCGCCATTCTTGGTTTTATGCATTGTCTTATTTACACATAAGTCTGCTGATCCTTCATTCCTATAATAAATAGTGGGCGGGAAGTTTTTTGTATGTATGTAATTGTTTCCTTTGATTCTATCTACAAGCACATTTTATTTAAAAAATATTATACATAAATGGAAATTGCTGTTCGTTTTCAAATTTTCCAATAATATTTATATATAAGTGAACAAGTTTTTGACTTTTGAATAACAAAACTTATAATATGATGATTTGATGCTTTATAAAATTGCTGAATTTGGCTTGGTTGTAATTCAGTTGAATGGTTTTAGAACATTTTATATTTATTTACCAGCACAGTAACTAAGAATTTTTATAACTACCATGTACATTTTAATGAGCATTTCAACAGAGACATTAGAAAAATGCATGATTTTTGTTGTATTTCAATTTTACATTATTAAAATTCATTTGATTTGAAATATTTAAACAAAAGTAGCTGTTGAAATGTTATTCTGGTCATTTGCAATATCTATTACTTCTTTTATTAAAAGCTACAGGTTAATATCCTTTTAAAATCTCGCACATGGAAAATTTGGGAGCTTAAATTATTAAAATATATACATATATCAATACGTTTAATTTCTTGTAAATGTGTATATTTCATTGTCATTAGTTCTTACTTTTATCTTCTTTCATTTCAAGGTAGGTTGGTTGATGGTCTTATTGTTTCTTCTTATTTCACACATCTCGAAACATTGACATTTTCGTAGAGAATGCTTTTAAAAAATTGCTATGAGTGCGGCATTGAATTTGAAATGAATTGAGCACTGGATTGTAGTTCGAAGTGCTTTAAATACAATTTACTCTGAATGAAGTATTTTCAGATATTGAAAAAGCGTTGAAAGCTATATCTGATACGAAATAAATTTATTGTACAAACAATTTTGTGTTTAACAGCAAATTTAATGTGCTGTTTTTCATAGATCCATTTCTTTGGTGCAAAATATAATCCTTATCATTTCGAATGCAAGAGAAATTGCGTCATCACTAATCTTTTCAATTGATTTATTCACAAACCGTACCTTCGAAATTCGAATTCATTACTCAGTAAACTGATTTTTATCCTTCTCATCAGGATTATTCGTTCTTTATCGTTACCTGATCATTAAAATTCAATTAAGCGCTCATAGCATTTAGCACCGGCTAGAAGGCACGTAGTTTATAAACTTACAAATAAAAATAGTTTCAGGAATACTTCGTAGTCGACGTGACAAAGCCAAAACGAAAAAATCAAAGAAAAAGAAGGATTCCGAAACAGTGAACAATAAAGATGAGAAATTAGTTGTGTAAGTTGAAATCGTCTCCTTCCGGAATGAGGTCACCTTATTTGAAATGAAAAATTTATTTCAATAGAGAAGAAAAGGAAGAACCACCGAAAGTGGAATCAAGTCCAACAACAATCGTACAAAGGACAGCAACACCCCAAATTCCTAGTGGTGTTGCGCCAACAGCAACACCTGATGTTGATGAAGACGGATATAGTATACAACCGGCCAAAGAAAGTGCTTGGGAGCAGCATACTCACGAAAAAGGTTAATTTTTAAATTGGACGAAGTTGATTTTGACATGAAGAATTAATTTTATTTTTGAATTTTCATGCAGGAAGCTTCTACTCTAGCTCAGATTCAGACTCGGAAAATGAACGGCCTGATAAGAAAATCCATGTAGAGATTAAACCGCTCAATAATGGTTCGGCTCCTATATCGGCTAGTGTGGATGAATTGAGAGCAACTGTAGGGAACATATCTCTTTCGCCGATTGGTATTCTTTCTGTAAGATTTGTTTTTAACAACTTGATTTTGTTAAATGAATCTTTTGCATATTTGTTCAAAGTGTTGTGGAGCAAGTGAAGTTATAATTAATTAAAATGTTAGTAGCGCAAAATTATGTTAGTAAACTTTCGGAAATATTTTGAATAGAGCTGTAAAAGTAACGAAAAAATATGTACCCGTATGTATTCGTTACTTGAAGCAAAAGTACTCGTTACAAAAGTTTCGTTACTTTCGTTACTTTCGAACCGTATGGAACTAGTGCGTACATACTGGTTAGGTTAACAGCATCATCAAATACTCATTTTTTATTTATTTTCCCAATATAATAATTCTTTGCTTCAATGCCAAACTTCAAAGAATTTGATTAGATTTTTCAAAGAATGAATTCTTAAATTTTTCATATAGTAAATTTTAATGTCCAAAATGGTATACTTGAATCAATTTTTTTTAATTTTACGTCATAGAATATCTTCAACAATGAGCTTCCATTAAGAAATAAGGGCCACACTACCTATAGTTTTTGAAAAAATATTGCCTTCGAGCACACTTACGTACGAAGAATTGATTGTGCTGTTCCGCACAACTGTGCTGTTCCGCACAACTGTGCTGTTCCGTACAACTGTACTATTCCGCACAACTGTGCTGTTTCGCACAACTGTGCTGTTTCGTACAACTGTACTGTTTCGCACAACTGTGCTGTTCCGCACAAATCGTATTTCCATCGTTTGAGTCGTAATCATGCGGAAGTAACGAAAGTAACGAAACGAGTAACGAAATGTATTCGAAAGTAACGATTCGACATTTCGAACCAGGCGATGTACCCGTTACTAAGTAACGAGTACATGCGGTTTGTCACAGCTCTAATTTTGAATGTAGTCAAACGTCCAATAAATATGATCTTCGACGTTCATCATTGAAACGTTAGATCCGTTATTACCGCTAGAGCTCTGTTCAAAGTTCTAGGCTTCGGATTAGGTAACACATATACTTGCAATTCTATAAATGCTATTTTAAAAAAGAGATCAAATCCAAATCTGTGCTCAAATCAAACATCAATTGCTCCAAAACTTCAATAAAAACCACACTCAATGTCTATAAAAATTAACGTTATTTATTTTTCTACATTTCATGTTTGAACTCTAAATCGCTCGTCATTTGTGTGTTTCATCTAAAACGCTACCATTTGAATGTTGTATGCATTGATTTAATTTTGCTGATAACACAATTATTTTCTTATTTCTAAATTCAAAAAAAACGACAACAAATTTAACATGAATGCTTTTCCATCTGCAATTAATATGTTTGTCATCTCGACACAATTCACATTTAAAATTAATTTAAAAACTACTGTACTGTTTGCGCACTATCACGTTGTGTTGTTAATGTCATGTGACTATATTGTTCAAATGCTAACAATACGCTTGGATAAAAAAAAATTACGAACAATAATGAAAATTAGAATCGTCGCGGATCCAATGTCGATCATAATGAAATTCTTATGAAACGTTCTCAATCGGTTTCGCAACAAATTGGCGATAAACCAAGTAATGATCTGCTGGGATTAAATTTATTCCAACAGCATAGCCAACACATACAATCTTCAAGTGTGTCGAATAGCCATGCAAACAGTTTATCGCAGCAGCAAAGTCCAGGTGCATCGAATGCATCAACGCCAACAGCTGTGCATCCATACGCACCACTACAATCACCAACACTTTCTGTTTCGAATACTTCCAGGTGAGTGAAAAGATCAATATTAATTTGATATCTGAATTTGGTTCTGATTAATTTTGTTCGCTAGGTATGCTGATTTGAACGACATATTTTCTGAAATCTCAGAGCTAAGTGCCTCCGCCCCGGCGTCGGCGAGCGCTTTATCGAAGAGTACTCGTCAAATTCCTACTCCTACTTCAGCTAGCAGTATAGCGATTCCAAGACCGCCATCGAGGCGTTCAGAGGCTGCCATACGGGGACGAATAAGTCCATCGTCCATCTCCCGGGCGGACAGTGTGGGAAGCGTGGAGTTTCGCACAGTCGTTGGAATCGGATCATCGCGAGGACCGTCGCCTCTTACTATCGGTATGACGGACACAATACCACTAGCCGTTGCATTCCATGAAATGATTCACGCCTATTTCAGGTAATTACATTGTGTTCTATATAATTTACGAGTAATAACTACTGATTAACCAATTTTTAATTCGTACAATTCGCAGAGGAAGTGACGAGTCAAGGTGTCAGGTGAAAATGTCGGGCGATATGATGCTTTCATTTCCAGCTGGCATTGTTGGTGTATTGGCCAACAATCCAAGTCCAGCAAAACTAGGATTTCGAATTAAGAATCTACAGAATCTCGAAAACGTAATACCAAATAAGCAGTTAGTTCAAATGTAAGTTTACTTACTCTCCTATCCTTTTGAACGCTATTAAGTCAATCATATTGCGAAAACTCAATGGAATCAGAAAACTATGTAGGATTCATTGTAACTACATCAACAATCGAGATTCGTGCAGACATTGCTTCCAGCTGTCGTTTTCTAATTTGCGGATCTAAATAGCGATTTGCTTACTACAGCCACTGAGACGGTCTCAACGTTGGTATGTGCTTCCTCTGATGTGTCTGAGAGTACTTTAATAAGCCATGCGCTCTACGTATTTTGCCTATCTGTATATCTTCGATACCGCTAGTTCGTCAAAAAGTGCATACAAGTCATGGTTGTAATAAATTCCCCGATCGGTCCTTCTCGGCCCTACTTTGCAGAACTCAAAAATATAAATTGCCTTTTCGGAGGCCTGTGCCAGTGTCCACGCTTTACATTCGTGCATTAATATCAGTCTGGAAATCGTTTCGTTGAATCGTTTTGTATATCTACAAATTTGTTGAACATAATTTTTCGAAGAGCTGAAAAGTTCATTTTATTGGCGATATTAATGCTTCGTTCGATCTCGCGATTTTCTTTACCGTATTTAACAAGGAAAACACTAAGGCGAACGAGTCAAAATTTTCAAAGCTGTCAATCGTCTTTTGTCGTGTTCGGGTCATGAGTTTAATTTTCCTATTATTGATCTTCAACTCGGCATCCTTAATCGCTGACACAATATCCATTAATACTTCTTTGGCGTGTGAAATTGGCCTTACCATGATATTGATATCATCAGCATACACTACTATTAGGATAGACTTAAACTGCAGGGCTCTCGCGTTATGTATAATCATTTTTTAAGGTGCCTACAACTGTTTTCATTACTAGTAGTATATTTGACCAAACCCCGACCATTATTGTTAGTATTGTCTTGGAAACTATGCTCTTTGTGGCTCATCCTGATAGCCTCTTGTCTAGCTTCTGGGTTAAAGCTTCCTTGCAGGATTTTAAAGCCTTTTGAAGGCATTGAATCGAAATTCTTTCTAGGATGTGATAAGAGTTCATTTTTACAGAGTGCTTATTTTTGTCTTCAGTTAACTGATATAAATTTGAAGCAAATATTTTTTTTGGATTACTGTTGAGAAAATCTTGAATACTATTAATGCATGTTTTTTCTCTTCATTAGTGATAAATTACAATCAACCAGCTTTAGTTCACTCCTAGAGTTTAACATGTCGGCATTGACCGCTTTATTACGACGCCAATCGGAACAAAATCCAAACGCTTCATACTTCAATGTCGACATTCTTAAATACCAAATCAAATCGAAACCGGGAGCATCGTCATGTCCATTACAGTTGGTTAGCTATTGGAAATGCGAACTAGCGCACACGGCACTCAAAGTCGACTACAAATACAATATTCATGCCATGGCAGCACCATCACCTTTACTCAATGTTACAATTTCAGTGCCAGTGGATGGTAGCGTTCGAAATGTCCAATCGAAACCCCATTCAGCATGGTAGGGATATTCAGGCAATAATTATACTGTTATTAAAAATTTCGTATTATTTCTAGGTTGGGTGAATCGAATCGATTGGTGTGGAATTTCACAGATATATCACAGCATTCAGAGGGCAACGGCGTCGGGACACTGCGCGCTCGACTAGAAGTAGGCAACGGTCCATCGAATCCCGCCAAATTGAGTGCACAATTCAATTGTGAAGGCACTACATTGTCAGGGGTGGAGTTTGAGCTTGTCGGTAGCGGATATCGTCTTTCATTGGTGAAGCGACGATTTGTTTCTGGTATGACTATTATAATTTTCCTATATTTGTTTTTTTTTAAGTTATTTTAAGTCTTATTAAAATAAATAATGAATTTCGGGGATTGGGAAGTCATTAATGGTGCTTTTTGATAAATCACCACAAGGTCGCGCATTTTTTTTGTGGTCGACGTTGACCAAACTGATTACGAAGCTTCAGTTAAAAACTAGAATAAGTGGGTGCAAATTAAATTGTAAAAAATGATGTATTGCTAATTTTATTAAAAAGAAATAACGGTCAAAATACTGTGCTATGCTTGAACAACACAACTCAGCAAGCGTGCTAGAAATCAGAAAAGATGGAACTTGAAATTCTGCCGTTTTACAGTCAAAACCAATCTAAGATATATGAATCTCATCCAGAATTCGGCCAAAAAAGAAGCATTGCTATCTAAAATATTTTATGTAATGTATGTATGCTGTTTTCGATCCATTGTCCAAGGCTTTAAAATGATCTATAGAGTTTGTTGCACAATAGCAATGTTCCTATTGTAGTGCGTACTTGTAGAGCAATTTATACGTTTAAATCTGCATTCATCTTAATGACATCAGACTTCACTCTAAAAACGGCCACTGTTGAAAAATATATGTTAGCAAAGTTGCTTATCAAAAAAGCACAAGAGACCATTCAGAATGTTCTTGTTAAAAAATAAAGACAGTTCATTATCATACCTATTTTAACCCTATTGTACAACGAGTGATTTGTCCACGCAAAATGTGTATTTGCTATGAATATTTCTTACAATAGTTTCTTTGAAACGAAAGACTTGACCCGAACGCTGAAGACCGTGCGTGCGAGCAATATCAACTCTTTTGTTGCGATGGATTATTCTACGGGATAGATTTCGTGGTGAGGTCCGCCGTAGTGAAGGGATTAATCAAAACAAATAGAAAACATGTACTTTCGACTCGATAATATTCTCTTCTTAAAATAGTTTTATTAAACGATAGAAAAGAATCATTGCATTTATTCGAGGCGGTAGTGTATACAAAAAATCAAAAATTGCCTTTCAGAAACATACACACTGATCGGTCACGAACGTATTATATTAATTTATATTAATATTATTTATATTAATATTATATATAAATATATATAAATTTATATATAATATTATATTAATTTAACTTTATTGTAAATTTATTGAAAATTGTTGCCGATCAATTCACAAAACTATTTTTTTCTGTTCCTTTTTCCTAACAAATGCAATTTTTGCCCTACCAAATTATTCTGTGTACTTATTATTATATTATATTAGCATCATTCAATTTACAGGCAAATATATCTGCGAAGGTGACGGTATACGAAGTACAGCAACACCAACTCCACCATCGGTCGGCTCGTCGAGCCCTTTCTCAGCCAAATCCGGATAGGTTGGCTCGCCAAGCTTTTAGTAGTTGTGGGACACATCCGATCATACGTTACAACCCTACCGCAATATACACTTTTATCTACTTTGGATAATAGAACTAATAACCGAATTAAACGCTGTTCGAAACCAAACACATTTCAACACTAGTGCAAATTAAGGATGAACAATGTAAAACTTGTGACCATAATACTAAAAGCTGAAGAATTTATATAGCAATTGCGCGGATTAGTTACGTAAGAAAACATTTAAAGCAACATTAAAAAAAGGAAATAGAAACGGATTCTATCGGCAGGCAGACAGAAGAAGGAGGTAATTTTGAAGGCAATGTGAATGATAGAATCATATATGAATAATATGCTTTGCTTGCAATGATCCGTATCTTTTTTGTACAGCTATATACAAAACTAAGTAGTTTTCACTATTGAAATAAAAAGAAATATGATGTTGCAACAGTATAGAAAATAAAATTAATCATATGTTTATTTGTTTAATGTTATTCTTGAGGAGGTACATACATATATTGTTTGTACTCAACTCAATCTCCACTGCGAAATAGTTTTTATTATTTCATTTTTTTTTATCACGAAGCAATAAGTTGTGACACGAAAATAGATCGACAATCGATAATTGGCTGGCTTCCGTTGCTACTACGAGTTCTGAAATGTATACGTGTCGATAAATGCAAAGATATTTAAGACATTATCCTTTAAAATCATCAGTTTATAGTATCTGCGTATTTTAAGAACTCCACAGGCCTAAAAATTCAAAGTCGCAGATTGGATTTTGTTGTCAATTAAACACTTTAGTCAATTTACAATTCTCCATTCAAAAGATCGAATTTCAGACATGTTAAATGCATCGTTCGTCAACCATTGAATTATCTTTGAAACATTTATTCGGGTCGTGTCACACATCCATTACAGCTAACTCAAATTTTTGGAGATTTACTAAGACGCTAGCCACAGATTCACTTAAATACAATGCTTTGACCGTTCACCCCGAACCGAATAAATCATTTATCAAACATTCGCAAGCATTCTTATGAAAGCGACTAACCTAAAACTAAAAAAAATTAACTAAATGAAAAGTGAGTTTTGTCAATAAAAAACGTATTTATACGTTGTGTATCAATAGTATTTAATAGTTAGCTTTTTAAGTATGGCGTTACTGCAACCAATGTTATATTTTCCAAATGAAGAATAAATAATAAAAATGAATTTATTAAAGCAAACCGAGCGAGCATTTATAAATGAGGATATCAAGGATCGTGAATTGCCAGAGATCGAATATATGTTAATTTTGTTTAATGAGTAAATATAATTTTTTTGTAAATATGATAATGGTATTGATCATTGATGGGTTTTATTAGGGCAATCGATGTTTTACAGTCCACCTAGGCCATTCACACGTTCTGAACATTATATTCAATGGAGGTAGTTTATTGACCATCTGTCGAGTGTCTTCCTGATTTCAATGCATTTGGTTTGTGGAAAGACGACAATACATATACATTCTAAAAACTTGGTTCTTTCAAATGAGATTTAAACTTTTTACAATGTATCAGTGTTCGAAGTTTTTCCTCGGTATGCTGAGTTTTCCTTCTCAGCAGTTCAGTCCAGACCGTAATTTTGATTAATTCGAATTCGTATATAATTCTTAGTTTTCATCAGTCCTTTGAACTTTGAAATATCTAAGTTTCATTGTACTAAGTTTGCGCTTTATAACATTCACTGCGGATGATGCTATTAGGTGGCATCCTCAGCTCTTCTTCTGTGTTGGTGGCGCCATTTGGTGTCATCGATCGTTTTACCATATACTACGTGCGGACTAAGTCCTGATGCATTGCAATTGTACATGTACGCACGTTTGTGAAAAAAGAAAGAAGGAAAGAAGTGAAACCCCGTTGGATACGTTGGCAGTGATTAAAATTTTTGAAAGAGGTGCAAACGTTTTAACACTATCATTTATTTATCGAGCCTACAGCATTTTTTTGCTTGAAAATAATTTTAGGCAGGAAATTCGCCATACAATACAGTTCTCATGGTTGGATTGAACTTTCCTGAATAGTCTAAGAAACTTTGGTCTAATTTCGGCCCAATTCTTCTTCATCATCCCGAAAGTAATTATCGAGAAGGAAATGGAAGGCAAAAGAAAACTGAAAGATACTTATTATTTTATTAACAGTTTCAATCAACTTGATTTTATTTTTAGCTGTATGTTCTCAGCTAAGACTATGATGTGTATGACCCTTTCCTTCGAAAGTATATGTGCATCTGTTACTTTGAATGCGTTTTAGAAGCGTATTGTTGGCTGTAAGTAGGCTTTTCCTGTTCAGCACTTAATTGAAACTAGATTATTTTTCACCGTTGTTATGCTGAAATTTTCAACAGATATCTTAGCTCCGGGGGTTGTGAGAAAAGGGCGGAACTGGCTTGTTCGTTGCTAGTAGTATCGATTGAAAACTACCATGGACGATCATCAGGGAAACGTTGAGAGGACTCAATGAACGCAAAAAGTTAATTGCTGTAAGAAAATTTCATGCTCACAGCAAGTGCAGTTTTTTGAACAAGACGGTATTCTCGATAATTCCTTCATCTATAGGAAATCTGAAATATTTGCCAATATTTTGCTCATAGTTTATTGAATGGAGTCTCAAAACTGTTTTTCAATGTTGAGAGGTGGATTTTTTTAAAAAAAAAAACATCTGTTCTTTTCCACTATTCAACATGCTGGATTTATTTTCCTCTTTGGGAAGTAGAAACCTTCCAAAGATACCGTTCAGGTCCTGTCGCTCAGCATGTCGGATTTCTACCGACTCAAGTTACCACCGTTCCTTTCACATTACTCTCTCTATCGATTTTTGTTGATTGTTCATTTTTGGTTTTAGCGTATAGTCCTTCCAGACGATGGGAATTGGTATACGGAAGAGATAGCACCCAATCCGTGAGGTTTAGAACGATTCAGGATTTACATATATAATTTGGTTTCATATTTACAATATTTAACGTTCTCGAACCATTTTCTTTTTTCCATCTCTTTTTATTCATCGTTCATTGTTTACATAAATGCTTATTTATTTCCCACATAATAAATGAGGAGTGTCCGGTCAAAACTGGCGATTTACATTTTTGGTCGATTCCGTGTTTTCGATTGATGCTCTAATACTTGAATTCTTTTCATTTTCAGAAATAAACCTTATCAAAACTATTCATTTATAGGTTAAAAAGCAGTACAAAAATATCAATTTTGATCAAAAGTTCCTATTTACCAATGAAAAATATTATCTTTTGTTAAGAATATGAAATCCGCACCTTAATGGTCTGTGACAAGAAACTGGATTGTTTTGTTGCCGGTTTTTATGCCGTTTGCTATGGTATATCATCATCAATGGCGCACCAGCCCAAATCGAGCCTTGGCCTCCCGAAGACACTGCCTCCAACTGTCTCGGTCCAGCGACCGCGTCCTCCAATTAGCGAATCCCAGCAAGGATTCGCTGTCGTTGTCAACTGCATCCTCCCATCGTTTGCGTGGTTTTCCTGGTGGGCGGCTTCCTGTTGCTCGGCCTTTCATGGAGCGTTTGGGAATTTGCCCGTCATCCATACGCTCCACATGGCCAGCCCACTGAAGTCGTAGCAGTTTCGTCAGAATCGATACCGGTGGCTCGTCATAAAGAGCGTACAACTCATGGTTGTACCGGATTCGCCAGTCCGGTCCGTCCTTCACGGGCCCCAGAATACGTCTCAAAATGCGGCGTTCGAAGACGTCAATCCTTTTTTCTGAGGCTTGAGTCAAAGTCCATGTTTCACATCCGTAAATCAATACAGGACGGATGATCGTTTTATAGACGCGCAGCTTATTTTTTTTGCTATGGTATATAATGTTTACTTATTCTCACGTTCATTAGCGTAACAAAGAATTTGGTTTTTGAGGCAAAATTTGGACAAAAAATTTCCATCAAAACAGGCTATTTACAAATTGATCCAAAACAAATATGTCTTTTTAATAGAGTCCTCATCAAAAGTGTTTATTTACAGGTTTATTTTTCATTTTTTAAATAACAGGCATTGATTAAAAAAATCGATTCATCATGATTATCAGGCAACTACTACTGATACAACTACAGCAGAAATGTTATCGTAATTTTGAATATTTTAATGTTATAAATTTTTTCCAGTTTCTGTAAATTGTGTTTTAACGTAAATAGACAGTTTTGAACAGACACTCCTTAAATATCGGTATAAGGAATATTACAAAAAATTTTGCGTATTCCAACGGGCGTTGCCATTTTTTCAAATCCAAAAATTTATTCACAACGACATAGGTCCATGGACTTTATCGTACGCAAACGTCAAACAATCGTCAACTCTCCACACTCAGGCAACTGTCACACAATTGGACAAATAACGATAACCTCACAAGTGTCCAATTGGTTCTTAATAGTTTATTTCTAAAATATCTTCCAAAATATTTAACTAAATTCTTTGTGTCTTCGATTTTCAAGTGAACCATAAAATGGCACTTCGTTTGACCCGTTTAATTCAAACCCCAGTTTTGACTAGGGTGAGTATTTCAAAGTGTATTTTGCAATGAAAATATCTTCTCAAAGAAAATTACATAATTGATTTTGGTCGCATTTAATGGTTTCTATTTTATTTTTAATTCTAGGGTTATCCTCTCGTTGTCGGCAAGGAGAAGGTCGAAGAGAAAGCACATTCGAAGAGTGCCCTGCAAAAGAAAGCGGTAAGTGGAAACATTTAGGATCGATTGGTTTAACCAAGAAATAGTTAAGGCTTGTTTACTTCTCTAGGGGTCTGTGCATTTAAATTCGCAAATAATTTACTACGCAAAAAGTCGTATAAAATTTCAAAAGGTTTAAAAACAAGTATTTCCGTTACAACTAAGCGTTCGTTGCCACACGCCGTTGGTAAATTACGAATGTATTCTGAACGAATCCTCAGGTTAGACTGACCATTCGGGCTCAGTTTATTGGTGTCGAAAATCAAAGCTAACCAATGCCTAAAAAAGACGGCACTTCTAACTAGGCTCGGGCTGGAATCTGAATCTGGTCCAGGTTATTTGGCAATGGTCATTCTTTTAGTTTACCTAAGTTGCAAGTTGGTCAACTATCTCCGAAGACGCTGAATTTTTTGGTAATCTATTTTCAGATTATTTCGTTTACCATAAGAACTCCGACTTCCATTGACTACACTGCAGTTAAGGTTTTGAGCAGGCATGTTTTTTTTATAGCTTGGAGAAGTGAAAATCTTCATTGTAAGAAAGTTTCATCCTGTTAATCTATAAAAGTGGCACACATTGGATGGCCTTTTACTGCCCTAAAAAGAAACCCGTCGAGTATTTCGATTCATTCGGAAAATATCCAGACAACAAATACTTTAAAAAATGCCTTCGTAACAATGGAAAAGTATTTGTAAATAGTAAGCAGCGGTTACACGGTGTCTTCTCAACAACTTGTGGACTATTGTTGCGTCTTCAGTAGTAAGGACCATGCTTTCCCATCTTTTAATTCAGACGTGCGTGACTATCAATACGGAAGTATAGAGAAAAACCAGACACGCCCCCTGTATAAATAGATGGGAAAGCGTGGTCAATTCAAGCAAAAAATTTTGTTCTTTTTATGCCGCCTATCAATCATGACGTCGCAATCTAACTTCACATCTGTTTCTATCGCTTCCACCATGAAATAATTCAGACTATCAAAAATAAGTTTTAAGACTTGAGATAATTTTTATGAAGAGATTCGCCCGAAATTTCGTCTAGCAAGATTGATGCGTGGATTGCACGTGGACAATCAACGTTTGGTAATAGCTGCGGTTCATTCTTTGCAGCCACCGTTACGTCCGCAAGCAACAAATAACGATTCGAGTCCATTTTGGAGTGCGGTCTATGTGAAGCAGTATAACATTGACAAGACTCGAGAAACGAGACAATATTGCGTACCCAATTAAAAAATACATGTATACGGCTAATATTTTCAATTGCATTTGTTTACTTGATAGCATAAAATAAAACACCTTACATTTATTAAAAAAACTAGAGAACAAAACTAAAATGTAAGATAATCTACATAAGTTCTGTTTTTTTTTTGTTTATAATTGGAGTCAATGAAGAGAGCCTTCATCACTGTAATCATCCAAAATGAAAGTTTCACCACAATATCCACTAAAAAATTAGATGTTTAAAAAATGTTAATGTTTTGTTCACTGCCACTGACGAATTTCCCAAAAAAATATATTCTTCCCTGTATTCGAAAAAATTGATTAGACGATGCTAACTGACGAGCAGCATGCTGACACTTACTAGGACCTAAAATAGTCAGTAATCGAGCCAATGCCGAGTTCGGTATAATCGAAAACTTAGACACACTTGTGCCGTTCGCCACGCAACGTGGTCGATCCAAAAACCCATAAAGGCAAAATATGGGACTGCCCTGTCCTTGAAGACTCCAAACCATCGTGCGGGTAAACGCGGTCTTTTGAAAATTGATAATGTTACGTTCGCCACTTTACCCAACCAAGTTATTAATGAATTATATTGTAGGGAGTAGGTCAATTTAGGCTAGAGGTTTGAATTATATAAATATATAGGAGATGTAGGTATGTTAAGGATATTGGATTAGATAGCTAAGAAGGTAGTAGGGTTTTTATGGAGAGTGTTCCTGATCGTGCGCGCGAAGGCTGCGTAATTTAAGTATCATCAACAGCAAAATGCATTACAGTCAACGTCACAGACCCTGCAGATAAGTTGCCAGCAATCACAACAACAAACAACGCTCACACAATCGCCGCAACAGATCCAAATCCAGGCTCCGCCCGGTCTACGATACGCCAATGGAGTCTACTACGCGTCTGTGATGCCCACAACCATTTGCACTTGCAATTCACCATGGTTAACGACTGCCACGATTATTTCACTAGCACTCCAACCACATCCCACAAGCAGCAGCCACAGCATCCCCCCGCCCCGAGGTGCAACGCCCAGCCCATCGCACGAAGCTTAAATCGCCAGCTGACGTGCGTCGACAAAACCGGTCCCAAAGTCAGGAGGTCAGCAAACTCGGTGGACCGTTGACCGTCGATGCAGCAAACGGGATCGGGGGATCGCATAAATATCGCCGGGAGAACAGCTGACGGAATCTTTTTGGGTGCGAGTCTTGAACGGTGCGGTGCTGAGTTTCGTGTGAAGCTGGGTTTTTTGTTTGGAAGCGGTTCTTGTGCGTATCGCAAGGAAGGCAAGAAGTTGGAGTGGTTGTGTGAAGCGAATTAAAAAGGAAGACGTCGACGAAGCTAGCGGAGAAGCGGAAACGCCGCACAACGAAAGGAGTCGCGGAAAGCAGCCTTCAGAATAAGTTAAGGCCGAACAAGAATTGAAAATAGAATTAAATATATATAGATAGGGATAGATTGGTAGGTTTGAAATTGAAAAAATAAATAGTGCCTTAAGAATAAAAAAAGTGTGTTAACTGTGTGAAGTGGCGAAGCGGAAATCGTGTTTTCGGCTCTTGTGTGCGTCTGTCCCAAATTTTCTATTCGGCCGGTTTGGTTTTGGGTCGTCGCGAATCCTGTTCCCGTTTCCGGATTCGCGGACAGGGCGCAGAAACCGCGTTTTAAAATATGTTCCCACCCTCTTCGCGGGTTTAAGCCGGGTGGGATGGCCCAAACCGTGGCCAGGATCGGCTCCGGTGTAGTAGCGAACATTACAGGAATTAAAGGTGTACCACACTCAGAGGCCAGCAACACAGCCATCTAATAGCTCTCACTCACATATTCTTTTACAAAAAAAGACGATCGCGCGGCTACTGCAAATTTTCAGCATTGTTCCTATAATCAAAAAAAAAATTAATTTTGAATTTGCCTGATTCCGAGCAAGATGAGGCGACGGGTCATGCAAACCGAAGTCCAATGACTGTTTTGAGGGAGGTGTTGTCTGGCGCGTTAGTTGTATTTAAATCCTTGCGACTTTTTGCTGTGGAGCTATCTTAACGAAGCTGAGTTCTCTAAGCATTGAAACAGTATTAGACCAGACCGAGTAGCTTACATACTACGATATATATTCCAAGGAATCATGCGAAACTGTTGGATCTAGTCTAACAATAAATTTCTATTCAAGTTTTTAATGTACCTTCAATGATAGTGCCTCAATCAGTAGAAAATATCCAAATCAGAATACATCACGCTGTATCGGAAAAAACGTCAACCATCATCTGAATATAGACGCTGCAAACAGAGCCTGGCTGCTGGAAGAAGCCTGCAGCACAACCAGGCAAACTTGGCACGCACTAAGCTCCAAACGCACCAAGCAGCTCCTCAACACGAGCCTTGAAACATTAAGTTTCATCGTATCCGTACTGACGGAGCATTGTCTCATTGGCAGACATGCAGAAAGACTGGGTGCCCTTTCCACGATTTCTGCCGCAGCTGCAAATCGAAGGCTGAGGAGGAAACTATTCAATATTTTCTGTGCGAATGCTCAGCACTATCCAGGAGAAACCCTAAATATCAATGAAGAAATTTTTGTTGGGAGAGAGTCAGAAAAGCGACTCACTAGGGCAAATGTAAATATCGATCGAGATTGGAACAATGTTAATTTTAAGGATGAAGCTTCTGTTCAAGGTTACATTGCCTCATGACGGGCCTGGCCCCACCCCACCAACAGATTGTTTCAACGGACTGTTAAACATCCAGTGAAAATGCATATTTGAAGGCGATGGGAATTGGAAATTTGTATCTGTTTACCTACAACTTGAATGCAGAGAAAAAGCTGGAGATATACAAGAGATCTCCGCTAATACCAATTAGTCGTTTGTACATCGATCATAATGAAATCTGGCTCCTTTTAGAGGATAACGATCCTAAATATTGCAGCAAGTTGTGCACGCTGTGCTAATGTGTTGTGGCGATAGTTGCGATAAGCATCACCAAGTTCGTAGCGTGTTACCATATGATCAGCAAATCTGACTTAATTTGATCGCCACATTATCATAATTATTATTTTAAGTATTATTATTATCAATATTTATGCAGATATTACTGAAAATTTGTTTATGTCGACCTCAACATTTGCACCTCGCCGCTTGTTTTAACACTGCTATACAACAGCGTTGCTTAGCCTGAAACGCCTTTTATAGGCAAGACCTCCATGTCTAATGGTGTGCAATGAATTTTTAAATGTCACATCCCAGATTTTCAATTGGGGTGATATCTGAAAAGTGTGGTGTCCACTTCATTACTATTTGCATATCGATGTTTTGCTAGACCATCAATTTCAACTGCATTTCACGCTTAGCATATAAGGTCGTTATCATTTTCCAAAATATCATAGTACACGTGCTGATTCTTTATCCCACGTAGAAGTTTAATGATCCCCCACTAAAATACTAACAACATGCCCAAACAGTCTCAACAGTCCAACTCATGGTTGCCCAAATCCAGTCCAACGAGCATGGTGCGTTAAAGCACTAAACATCCACAGACCTGCGGATGCCAATGGTTAAAAATGTCAGCAAAATTTAATGAATCTTGCATTAGAAAACTTCTTCTAATTTTCTTCCAAGAAATTTGTTAAATGTCTATAGAAAAAAATCGCCGGCTAAAAAGCAATGTATTTTTAGTGTGAACTTCTGCGAATAATCCACTTTGCTTATCGACTGCTGAATTTCATTCTGAATCATTTTAGAAGATGCTATGAGATTATCCATTGAAGAGCGAACAATAAATCGATCATCTTGTTTTACATTGTTACGTTTTCGTCCTTGTGGTTTTGATTTTTCAACACAGTTCAGTACTTTCATAATTGTTGAAACAACACATACAACAGTTTTTTGGGTTGCTATATACGATTTCCCCATTTGATGTATTTTACATATCAAATCTATTTTTTTTGGATTGGTATACTTCTCTCATTCCATCATGATTAAATGTGAAGTTCACAATTTGAAATTAATCAATAACAACTAACATTTTGTATACTTTTACTTCTTATCAATCTATTTTTCGCGTTTCCTTTTATTATGAACATAACTTTAAGCATCCACTGACACTAAATTGAATGTGCCCTGATTTCACCTATGTTACCGTTTCCCTTTTGTCGTTTTTTTATTATTAGGTAACGTGAAAAATCACCATCGTGAGCTTGACGAAATTTTCTGTGCATTTTTTCCTATGTTAGGTTTATATTCTACACTCCATTTGTCAACCAGACAATTCATTTTAATTATTCTGCTTTTAACTGTAACAAAACTTCCTCTACATAGGCTCCTTTTCCGCGGTCTCTTATCGTATCAAATACAAACTTTCCGAAAATTAAAAAAAAAACTTCACGCGAGTTTCTGTCTCCAGAAAATAACATATAATATAATAATACTTTTAAACGTTAACGTTTCCTAATCCCACAAACCGAACATATATATTGAATGGTGCGAATTCCGTAAATTAATATGTTTTAATTTCAGAATAAAAATGACATTCTAAAATTTTTTAAAAGTAGTATTGAATTATAGTGCATTAGTGTGCACAAATATAATTTCTAATTTCAATCAATAAACTGTTATTAGAAAATCATATAAATCTTAAATTCTCAATCTGCAAGTTTTTATTAATATGATTAACTTTTTTGGACTTATAAACGAAGGGAGACATATGGGTAAGATTAAAATAGTGACCAAATTCATACCCAAAATGTTTTAATCATGATAAATAATAGTTTTGAATAGCAGATGAATACTTTTATAACACTTACATAGTTTCATTTTCTAAATAGAAGTTGCAGTTTTTGGTTGTATTAGATTCACTACTTGATATAAAAGTTTCAACCATTAACTTTTGCATTTTAAAAAATGTAGAGACATTTTCCTGATTTTCGTCTTTTTTTACGGGATATAAGATGGATATCAAATAATTGGCATTTACTTTTAAAGGAAATTCAGCTTTCAAACATGTATATTGGGTGAAATTTATTATTAACGTTATGATTTAGAATTTTAAATGTTACCATTTTCGATACATTGTAATTTTCATATGTTTAGTAGTTCAACATGTAATACTTCTTTGTAATAGCGGCCTTTATCAAAAACATTACGATTATACGTAGTTCTGGTTCAACGTAGAAAATTGCCATCATTTTCCTTTGATTTCAAATCAAATTAAAGCTCACCGATTAAAATTCATAGTTGACTTTAGCTGATTGCTGTTCGTTCACCTTGTGCGATACATAATTACTATGCGTTAGTAGTTTCAATTTAATTTAGTCATTGATTCATAAAATTGGATTTCGATCATAACTTTTAATTGAAATGAATATTTCAACAGACAAAAATCCCCCTTGCCCAATATGGGGGACGAAATGCGGTGACCATGCTCCCAGGTGGTGGTATCGGTCCTGAACTAATGAAGTACGTCCGCGATGTATTCCAGTTTGCCGGGGTGCCAATCGATTTCGAAGTTATTGACATTGATCCTACGACGGAGGGAAATGACGACTTAGAGTATGCCATCACGTCCATTAAACGAAATGGCGTTGCCATTAAGGGCAATATCGAAACAAAGTCCGAGGATCTAGGAGCTGTTTCGAGAAATGTGGCGCTACGAAATGAGCTCGATTTATATGTAAGTGTGCTCCACTGTAAATCATATCCGGGCATAGTAACACGGCATCCTAATATCGATGTCGTTATTGTACGACAAAATACAGAGGGTGAATATGCCATGCTGGAGCATGAGAGTGTTCCGGGTGTGGTGGAAAGCATGAAAGTCGTTACGGATGAGAATGCCGAGCGTGTGGCACGTTTTGCCTTTGAATTTGCAAAGAACAACGGCCGTAAGAAGGTAACGACTATTCATAAGGCCAACATCATGAAATTGTCGGACGGATTGTTTTTGGAAGTGTCGAAACGCGTTGCCAAAGAATATCCGGATTTGAAGCACGATAATATGATTATTGATAATTGTTGTATGCAACTTGTCTCGAATCCTTATCAGGTAATGGAAATATATTCTGCTGTGTAAGCGCTACATTAATATTTATTATTGTTTGTTTGTCGTTACAGTTCGATGTAATGAACATGACCAATTTGTATGGTACAATCGTTTCAAACGTGCTGTGCGGCCTCACAGGAGGCGCAGGACTATATTCAGGCCGCAATTATGGAGATCATGTAAGTAGGATTTGTGTGTATCAATGTTGGAATCGTTTCGTGAGAAGTTGCTATTATCTTGAGCAATAAGAATGAAAACAAGTTAAACTTGATCGATGTTTCGGTTGTATCGTGGCAGAGAATCACTCACATTGATAGATAGTAGTAGTAGTCGAATCGAAAATGATTTTTATTGAAGTAGAATTTTCAATTTGAATAAGTAAATCTGTTATAAGATTTTTTGCTAAAAGATTAATCTGTGCAAAAAGGGTGTGCTTACATACACACAAATAAGGTAGGCTTCAGGGCATGTTTGCGTTATTTCTCTGTCAAATCGTTAACGATGATACAGCTTACTTCTCATAAACACTATTTTTGCATTCACATAAACATTATTTTTTACATTCATAACTGATTTTCCACCTTATTCTTGTAGTGTGATTTAGTTAAAAAAAAGGTGAAACGAAAATATAAAGATTTATCTTAACAATGGCCATGTAATTGATATGAGCAGAAAACAAACAAACAAACGTGAGTGCGTTAGTAAATTTTTTGGTGAGCTATTTCCGAAAAATAGCAAACAACGACATAGTGAACATATTCAAAATTTCTGTACACAAATTGTTGTGTATGCGCGAAAAACTTAAAAGTAAAATTGTTGATGATGCACTTCCGTTCATGCAGGAGTGTAGGAAGGGAACTTCAAACAGTGGACCGATATTAAAGCAGCACTCCGATCGGAGTGAATTCGATGCAAAAGATGAATGGCTTGTACGGTTGAAATATAGATATGGATTTCATTTTTTAAATTTTAGTGAAGCGAAATTATCTGCTGACCCAACTTTGGCAACATTTTCCAAGAAAAAAGTTTGAATTCAACCCATCTGCATCATGACTACTTAATTTACCATGTTGTTTTCAACTGACGCTTGGCCCTTAACACTGCGCGTGATTGTATATCGTTAGAATCCATTGAGGCAACTAAATTTTATATTAAATTATAAAATTAAGTTATTTATTAAATTTGGATTTAGATAGAAACTACTTACTTTTTGACGGCAGTTATTAAAATCTACTTAACAATTGATAAAAGCTACATTTGTTAAGCATGCAATGAAAACAGCTCAAATGCCTGCAGTTTGACATTCCTAGGTCGGTGATAAAAGAAAATCGCGATTAACGGAATAGTGCGCTCTCAGTGATAGTAAATGACCGTCATGCGTGGAATTTTGCACTTACGGATGCAAATGAGTTAAGTATAAAAAATTTGTATTCGAACAAGTGTGCAACATGGACAAAACAGGTGTTAGCTTCAAAACGCTTTCTAAAAAGACATTAAATGCCTGAAGAAAAAACATTCGCGAGTCGCTCACATTTTTGAATAGAAAATCTGCCATGGTTACTCGAACATTTGATCTTGGCAGTTTTGCCTGTGTATGAAAAGGCTCAAAAGCAGCGCTGAGTAAAGCTTATTACTTTAAAGAATCGTTAAAAAATGAGCCAGTTCCAAATATTGGATGACAATTAAAGAGCCAGAACCTGCCCTTAAAAGCTGTAATGATCCACTACTATGTCTACATTTATCCTGGAAGTATTGATTGGTAATATGATATAGTCATTATTTACTCCAAATGCTATCAGGTTGCTTCAGCCCGAAAGCCAAGGGGCCATTGAGAGACCCGAGAAAAGATAAATAATAAAGTTTCTTTCTGAAATTATTATGCATACTGAAAAATCGAATGCTGTCCTTATAACCACTAAATAAACTATAAATATGAAAGATGTTTTCTATGTGTAGGCTGCAGCTTTTGCAGAAATACCTTACACAGTTGGAAAATGTGTAAAAAGTTGTAGCTGAAGCTAGAGAATTGTTGAATTGTCGACTGAGACAAAAGACAACTCAGCTTTGCTTAGTGATATGAAATTACTACTTGAAAACTCGAATATAATGATGTAGAAGAATGTCCTGGACAACTGTATCATAAAATTTGACGGTTGAAAAAATCATCATCGCAACTTTGCACATCCAACTGGAACGCAAAAAGGATCTTGAAGATAAACAAAACGCAAAAATGTATCATCAAGAGAAATATGCATTTGAAGTTGACACGATATATTGCAAAAAGCATTTCCTGTTGATGTTCTGTTCGTGAACAAATGATGTAATTGAAATCTTTGCAAGTTGAGACAAAAAAAGATCACCGATATTGTGCAAACAGTTTACACACACACACACACATATATATATATATATATATATATATATATATATATATGTATGTATATATATATATATACATATACACACATATATATACGAGGGGTGATCAAAAAGTAAAAGACGGTGATGACAGTTACAAAAATAATTTATTTTTGTACATAGTCTCCTAACAAGGCAATATATTTAGTCCATCTTTTTTCTAAACCCAGGATTCCCCGAGAATTTTTTTTTGTCTTGACCATCCTAAAACGTCTCAACAGCGGCCATCACTTCACTATTGTCTTCAAATTTCTTGCCTCGGAGGCGTTGCTTGAGACGAAGAAAGAGGTAGAAGTCACTGGGAGCTAGATCTGGCGAATAGGGTGGGTGTTCCAGCAGTTCGAATCCCGTTTCTTGAATGGCAGCCATCGCAACTGCGGCTTTGTGAGCCGGAGCGATGTCTTGGTGAAACAGCACTCCAGCTCGCAGTTTGCCGCGTCTTTTTGCCTTAATGACTTCCCGCAATCTTCGTATTTGGTCCGCGTAGTAAGTGCCCGAAATAGTGGCTCCCTTTTGCAAATATTTCACCATAATTATTCCTTCAGCGTCCCAAAAAACGGACGCCATAACCTTTCCCGCCAAACTTGACACTTTGAACTTCTTCGGTGTTGGTGAGGAGGCTCGCTTCCAAGGCATCGATTGTTGTTTGGTTTCAGGATCAAAATGGTGGATCCAGGTCTCGTCCATAGTCACGAAACGTGACAGAAATTTATTCCGATATGCTTGGAACTTTTGGAGAATTCACCCTTGAAATATCGACTCGTTTTTTCTTGTGCTCGTCGGTTACCATTCGCGGTACCCAACGCGCAGAGACCTTTTTTATCTGCAATTCGTCCACAAGGATTGTTCGAACGCTACCGTATGAGATCCCCGTGACCTCAGCTACATGTCTGACGGTCACTCTTCGATATGCCAACACAACATCTTCGACCTTTTTCACGTTATCTGCAGTGTGGCACGTCCTTCGCGGTGTTCATCTTCAGTGGATGTTCTTCCCAGCTTAAACTCCTTGGCCAGGCGTGCAACTGTGGAATATAGAGGAGCAGAGTTCCCCAATGTTTCCTCTAAGTCGCTGTGTATGTCTTTGGTAGACATTTTTTTCAAACAGAGGTACTTAATGACTGCTCTAATTTCGTTTTTCTCCATTTTGATGTTATCTTTTCGCCGGTTCGTATTCAACTGAATGTCCCTCCCGTGAATCGTAGTCTATTTATATGATTTTTTCATGCTGACTTAGTGAGTCTATAAGCAAGCGAAAAAAAATTTTGTTCGATTTTTATGCGGACTAATAATAACCGTTTCTCATTACTTTTTGATTACCACTCGTATATATATCGACGCTTGAAAAGCAAAAAGACATAAGCGACAATTGGAAAGCTTTATAGTAGATCGGTTTCAAGATGGCAAGTGCCATGGAATGTGAACGTTTGTAAAACAGAACGTTTGGAAATATTTGACGTATCTGCCACAAAATTAGTCCCAACATAAAAAAATGAATCGATGCAGAAACGAAAACTTCATTCAAAAATCATAAGATTTCAATTTCCTATTGCCTTTCAAACATCGGTGTGTATTTATGTTATATATTGATTTGTATTTTTTTTAAATAAATAAATAAATAATTCAAATATATAGAGCTCCTATTTTATTATATACCTATAGTATATATGTCTATATATACATAAGAGTACTTGTGTAATTTTCCCCACTCAATAATACCGTTAAATCAGATTATATTTTTTAATCTTGTCGTATGCTCGGTTAAAAGTGCGTCCATTGAATATTGCTACATCCAACAAGTTTAGAGTCTCGGTCAAAATTTGTTATTATCATTAGTTTAGAGTTTCGGTCAACTTTGAATTGAGGATTTCCCTTCAATTCACGACAACTGCTTCCTTCTCCCATCGATTTACATTAGAATACATAGTACTTCTCAGTCGTGACTAAATGATTTGGTATTATACTATGATCGCGAACGTGTTATAACGATGTAATCTGCGCGAACAAAATTAGATTCGGCAACTGTAAATTTAATTTTGCTTAAAATTCTATAAACACTAGTGAACTAGTCTCAATTCAATTTCACAGTATGCAATTTTTGAGCCTGGCACACGTAACACAGGAACAGCCATCGCTGGCAAAAATATCGCTAATCCAATTGCCATGTTGAGCGCTTCGGTGGACATGCTAAATCATTTGGGACATTCCCAACATGCCCAGGTCATTTCCGAGGCTGTCTATAAGACCATTGCTGAGGATAATATACGCACACCAGGTAAATTAATTGAATTTTTGAATATAAATGATAATGAAAATTTAAAAATATGGAGGAAAATATATCAATTATCGAAATGCAATGTAATTTTTGATTTAAATCGATGCAATGAAATAAATCATTGATAATATGTTAAACAATGTTGAGTGCAATCTAGCATTTCATGGGAACTGATTGTTTGTCTTTTTAAATAAATAAGATTATTTTGTTGCCATTCTTCACGCCGAATTTGAACGTTTCTCCATTTATCATGATGGTACCCGTTCAAGTTTTGGAAACGAAAATCCTCCATTTCGTGCTAGCAGAGCTGCTTAATTACATATATGTAAATGGAGGTTTTAACCATAAAAAAATTGAAGGATGATTTGTAAAAATTACACTTCTTTCTTATTTTGATTACGATAACGCAATTTTGATTTAATTTTAAAAATAATTTCCAATGAAAATTCCTTTTCTGTATCCCACAGATATCGGTGGTACAGCATCTAGTAGCGAAGTCATTGAAAACATCATGAAACTTTTGTCCAAGAAAAAAGTTCATTGGTAAATTTGAATTACTTTGTCATAAATATTCATACATATTTTTTTATTTTACTACACACGACCACAACATTCCATATTAGAATCGATACATTTCAAACATATCAACATATATCGTACATTCTAACATAAACTTGTTTTCATTGAAGAGCCTTTAAGATGGTTGAGGTTTTTTTTTTAATTTTATTCATTATTTTAATTTCTTCTATTATTTTTTTATTACTTTTGACTCAATTTACGCTCTATCATATTAAGATTCATTTGTATTAGACACAATGGGAAAATGCCGTAAGTTATAATTGTTTTGAATAATAGTATAAGCCAATCGAAAGCGGAAGGAATGCTATGAAAATTGTCGAATATTGTTATGAATTATCCTGGAACACAAGTTTGCTTTTATCTTCTAATTGGCGATAAACAGTTGAAGAAGTAACCCGAAATCTCTTCTTAAAATATAGCTTTATGTTAATTTTATTATGCAGACAAGAAAATATTAAACTGACTGCAAGTAATAATATAGAATAGAATCAATAATAATCTCAGAACATGAAAAAAATTAAAACTACTTCATGGTGGAATGAAGAAGAATTAGAAAATTTGTATAAGAGCGTCCATTAATTACGTACGGAATATTTTCATAATTTTTGATGTAACCCCCTCCTCCTGCTAATGGTTCGTAAGATTTCAGCTGCAGAAACAAAAACTACATTCAATAGTTGTTATATCTCAATTCACCCGAAGGGCCGATATGAAAATAGTCACATAATAAAAAGCTTTATGAATAATAGCTCCGTGTAAGGATTCGAGCGGAAACCCCATACCCAAATGCCTTACGTAATTAACTGACGCTGCGTTTGGCGTTTCTGGAAAAACTATTACAGAAAGTTTCCTGATCGAAACCGAATAGAACGTCTAGCTTTGTTCTTGGCGTCAGCTCCAATCATTGAATAGTATAATAAGATTCGGAACCTACAGCATCAAATTCAATATTAGTGTTTTGTAGTTTCAAAGAACTTTTTACTTACTTTTGTTGAAAACGGAAAGAATCGTAATCAAATGAATTTGGATGGTACTCGAATTGTTGACTTTGCCGGTAAAAAAGCAAGATTTAAATTTTAATAATTGTATTTTAGGATGCCGCCAAAAACAGGAGTTCAATTTACTCCCCCCCCCAAAAGTTTCGCTTTTTTGCCGTGGCCAATCAAATTAATTCTATAAAATTGTACAAATTAACTTGAAATCACAATCTTCAGTTACTTAATTTTGACATCTCAGCAACATTTCAATGTGATATGTTTGATGCAATTTATTTACAACTTTAATTTAAAACCTAGTCCCTTCCAAAAATTTATTAAAAGAGATTATGCATATATAAAATACGAAAGTTTGTGCAGCAACAAAGTGCCTCGATCATAGTTTCCACTTCTATTATTTTCGACTCAATTCATTCTTCCTGCTCTTGGTTGGCATATACTAAAACAAAAGTGCCCAAAATCCCTATAATCAAATAAACAAAAATATTCACGTAAACACTTTTACTTCACTAACGAAATATTGTAAACCAACACTAATAAAATGTTGCTTTTGCAATTTCCTCAATGCAAGCAAAGTATTGATACTAATTATTATTATTATTATTATTATTAAAACTTGTGTGTGCGTGCACGAATTTAATTTCCCTTCAATTTTATTTAATGTCAAATTGAAATTTACTAATCAAATCGTTAACCTTTCTGATTTTCAAAAAACAGGCAAACTGGAGTCGTTAGTCAATTCTAACTATGATAGCAAACCCCAAAACCAAATGTTTACCAAGCAAATTATATTAATATTTTCTTTCTAATGAAAATAAGAGAAAGGTCAAATTTCAGGAAATAAGTGCTTTCAACTCTGAAATTGTTTTCTAAAAATATAGACTTAGGCTAAAAAGGTAATTTTCAAAAAATCAATTGAAAAAAAACTTTCAATTTGAACAATATTTTGTTATTTGGTAGTTGAATACAATTGTAAATTGACATTTAATTAGATCAGTTGTAAATATGATACACATTTGAATTTTTAAAATAATTTTTATTGGTTTTAAGTTTTGATTCTGATGCAAAACATACAAAACAATTCGTAAAGAGTTGTCAATTAGTTTGGATTTGCTTTGCAATAGTTTAGATTTTTTACTAGTTACACAATAGCTGCACAGAAATATTTATTTGAGACTTCGAAAAAAGTTGAATTGAATTCACTGTCTACCGATACGCTTACTGTAAATCGGCTTAAACAACGACTAAAGTCGTGTTATTTACTAATTTTAGAATTCATTAAAACTTTGCATTTATTTTTGTTTTGCCATCTAAAATATTAGCATATGAATAACATGTTTTTAATTGCAATTTTTTAACATAACTCCTATATCCATTTGTATAAATTGATTGCATATTTGAATTGCGTTTTGTATGCACGAGTTGTTCCCATTTCGATTGATATCAGCTTGTAGAATTTCGTTTAGCTTTTGTGTGCTGCTATTCACTAGATTCGAATGATATTCTTTCACAACTACACTGTATGTAAGTATTACAATTTAATGTTTGTGAATGTTTAAAAAAAATGTAGTATCAAATGTTTTTTTCTATCTTTGAAATGAATTCTGTGATTTGAAAAAAAAAGCCAAAATAATTGTTTAACAATAAAATAAATAGAAAAAAATCATCGAAAAATTTCTGTTGCTGGTTAAGCTTTCTCTATGTTCTTAAATTAATATTTCACTAATAACACTTCGTATTTTTCAGATACAATATGGCATACGGAAACGTTCCGGTGGTTGATTTACTTTAATAATATATATATTTATGTCCCTGTTAACATATTATTTATTTGTAAATTATATTGTATCGAAAATTGTCTACTCTGCTGCAAGTAATTTGATAATAAATGAAAAATGTACCGAATAAAATACGATTTTTTTTATTTAATAAATAAGTACGGTCGGCTTACAATCAAAATCCGCTAAGTTGAAAGAGTTAACTCTAAGAAAATCCGAGGTAACGTTTTCACTGTATTGTTTTGTCCGCAGCGAATCGATAATGTGTACAATAGAATGGCAGAATGTCTAGAAGAATATATAGTTGATAAAAAAAAATTAAGGCACGATGCACCCACCGAGAAATGCCTTCATTTTTCAGTGATATTTTTTTATCGAGAATGTTGTTTTTACAATATACCAGGAGCTTGGAAGGTATATATTCCAGTAACATAACAAAAAAGCCAAATATTTTGTGGACTTTCGTCGCATTCTTATAATTTCCTGAAGGCGGTTCGGCATCGATTTGACCAACTTTTTGCAGAAGGCTGGTGAAATATTTTCTCATTCTTCAATAATAGCAGTTTTTAGTTCGTTTTTATTTTTTACGTAAAAGTGATGTATGCACAATTTACTTAATGATGAAAAAAAACTAGTAACACTTCAGTACTATATCTTACACCAATATTCGTCGTTTCGGATGTACTAAGTGATTATACTAAACATATTGCACACGGAAGGTGCAAAGAAAAAGTGATGGAGAGAGACAGGTTTGGAGAAGCCGGAGATGGTCTTTTCATCGTTGGGGATGAACATCTTCAAAAAGATACTTATCAGCTCCTGCCTTCTGAGATGTCGAATTTCTACCGATTAAAACCACATCTATCTCCTTAAAATCACTTTCTCGATCAATTTTCATTAATTTTCCAGTTTAAGGTTTCAGACGATAGAAGTATATAAGTAAGGTATAAGGGATATTATAGTGAAAGCCCGACATGCTGACTAGCAGGAGCGACACGGTTTCTTCTGGAGATTTCCCGTTCCCAACGTTGAGAAAAAAGTTGTATTTCAATGGTTTCATTTACTCTTGAAGCAATCATTCATACCAAACAGCACGTGTATAAAATTCAACGCTCACTATAAACAATTTTTACAATCACATGTTAATATCTAGAAAATTATAATCACGACTTTAAAAATAATTCAAAAAAAAATATTCAAACTTCAAATGCACCAATAATTCCCTCAAAGACGGAAGATTTGATTTAAATTCGAAAATTCCTTTTTGAACTCTTTTCTTTCACAACGCCTTATCGTCAAGATCCTTTAGGTCACCAAATAATTTCGCCAGTTCTTGCTTAAGAATACTGATATCGCTTTGAATCTCATCCTGGAATAGTTCAAAAATGATTTCCATTCAGTATGAAGGAAAAATATTCAACATTGAATTCACTACCGATAGAAATTCAAAAACAATAACATCAGTTTCTTGCATGTCGAATGATTGCATATATTCGTTATCAAAATCGCTAGAATAATCATTTATGTTGACCGCCATTTCGTACAACGAATTTCACTAAATTTGTGATTCCTCTAAAAAATTGTAATAGGGTAATTTGAAACAGAGGATTCGTAGAAAGGTTTAATAATGAAAAAGCGGATAATGTGACATAAATATTGTTTAAAATAGATTTGAATTGAAGAGTAAATCAATGTTTGCTAATACTTACTAAAATTGAATTTTTCCCCAACTAAGGAAAACATTCCATTCTACAATCTATAGGTGGTCAAAGTTTAAAGTGTTTCGTTAACAATTTCATTCTTGCATTCGTCCTTGGAAAGAAATTTTAAGTACGAAATCAATGGCGAATTTCAAGAACTAAACAGTTTAAGAGTTGATGCAAAAAATTTACATACTTTCACAAAATTACTAGTAGATATTCATGCAGCACACAAGTTGATATGTGGCAATGGAAAAATTATTATACAAGGAATCAAATGAAAAATCTTGAATGTGTACCCAAAACAAATTCTATGATATATTTGAAAATGTTTGAAGAATTTGTTGTTCTATCATTTTGGTCGGTGAGGTACAGAAATATATACATATACATACATACATACATACATACATACATACATACATACATACATACATACATACATACATACATACATACATACATACATATATATATATATATATATATATATATATATATATATAAAACAATAGAACGTGTGTGAGCGCGCTCTACAAGTATTTTCACTTTAAGTGCGTTTTCCCCAAAACAACGTGTTTTGATATGGTTGACACGATTTTGAAAAACCGGTTTGACCGATTGGGCTCAAATTTTGAGGGATTATTTAGTACATGTCCATTTTTCATCCACTTTTTAAACAATTTTAGTTGCAAAAAAACGGTCCAAAAATTTAAAAATTCGCCATTTTTTCACTCAAAATATTTAGTTGCCGTCCACTTACTACTTATATTTCAAAATGCCGTTGAAATTTTTTGTTTCAGATTCACCTAACTCGAGTTATCATGTCGATGAGTTTTTAATAGGGATCAATTATTTTGTGTACTTCAAGGTTCACATTCTATTGTATAAAACAATCATGTTTTGAAATGATAAATATTTCGAAAAAACCAATTGTTGAAATTTCATGCATAAAAGCCAGACTATAGGTCTTTGATACGATTTGAGTTTCCCATCTTTTACTAACAGTTCTTTCCCAGCAGTAGAGTGCCAAGAAGTCTTTCCGTACACTTTGCTCAATGTTCGTTTTTCACGTGTGTTTCGTTTCCAAAATACGACTAAGGTATTTGACTTTACAAGTCTGGTCTAGGATTATGTCTTCGAATTTTTGCAGGATGAGTTACCGGATCTTTTTGTCTTTTGCTTTCTTTTATGTACTAGCTTAGAATGTTGTTCCACTGTCTTGAAAAAAAGTTTAGCACATTTATTTATTCCAAAATTCAATGCATTTTTCGGCCTTTAATATATAATCTAAATTTTCTCTGAGAATTTTAAAAAGTTTCTGTTCTGTTCGCCTATTGTTGAATTCGAAACGATATCAAAAATATTTTTCAAAGCTTAGTCAAGTTTTTTTCTCGAAATCAATTCAACGAACTATATTCCGAGGAGCTTTAGAATAATTCTTGAAATTTTTATGGCTAAACTTTGTGATATTTTTCGGTTGTTTGCTGTGAAAAGTTTACGTGAATGCTCACGTATAAGATTCTTTTGGAGGTTCTTTCAACTTTTTATTAATTTATGAAAAGAATCATTCTGGAAATAATTTCCTAGCATAGATCATTGTATATTGAAGGCTCCAGTTGCTATTATAGATGATATACTCTTGAATCAAATACTTCATCTCTGAGAATACTTTGAAGAAACAGTTATACATTTTATGTAAATTAAAGCCTTCCAGTTGAAGTAGTTCTTAAGAACTAGATACTCGAACTTAGCAATCGTCAAAAAAGGTATGAAATTTTTTAGCTTCTGGCTGAAGAGTTTGACTAAAATTTAATGTGAATTTTGAAAATACAATCGGTATGCCCTAGTATTAACGTTCTGCGTTATGCTTAGTAAGTGATTGGCTACGATATGCGATGTCTAATACTCGGCCTAAGCAGCCAGGATAACTGTCCCAAGCCAGTGCAAAGGAGGAGGGGTTCTGACCGATTCTCAGAGTTACATCCCTTCGACAGAATGCTGAGTTCAAAGGGATGGCGATTACCAAGAAGTATCATATATTACACTGGTTTTAAAGGATGATAACCCTAAATTACGGCAACCGATCCGGAGTTTTGCCACGGGATTCAATTGACAAGATTGTGGTTGCATTTCCTCGAAACCTTATCAGGGCTTGTGCGCTGCCGACATCGGTGGGACACCTGTTGGTTGTAACTTGGTGGCTGTGGTTTACCCCCAAAGCGGCAACAGTCATTTCTAATACAGTTTGGAACCGGTAACTCTTGTTGCATTCTCAACAGGAGTGCCGATCTCAAAGAGTGGCGAGGATAGGTCCTGATAGGTCCAAATCTGTACCAGGGATAATGAAGGAGTTCATACAAGCTCTGGCTGGTACTCATACTCGGAAAAGCAGTACCCTGACTTGTTATGGGCTACTGACTAGTAAGTTTATGGGGGCCTTAGTGCGAGCCGATCGTAACCCATAGTTCAAAAGGCTCGTGGTCTTAAGACTTTTCAGTTAGGGAATCACGTAAAACATAAGGTACATTCACTGTCTAGGATATGCATGCCTCAGTTGAATTTAAACGATCATATCGTCAATGCTAAGTGCTCTATCGTTTTTTGAATCAATTCCATAAACATCCTATCTATTTTCAAGTTCCCAGGCATATATTTCTGCTGTTACCTCGGCAAACATCCTATTTTTAATTGCAAATGTTTCTTGGTAGCTACAACAGTTCACCCACAACAAACTTTAACCTACTTATAAATCTTCCACCCACAAATATTTCAGATTTTCATTCAAATTATTAATGAGCTTGTGCTTGTTCATTGAAATTCACTTTGAACTTTAATATCCTTATCGCTGTACCCACGAAATCTTCTTCAGTGCACTCGGCTTACTTACTACATCTGAGAAGATAATGTGCTAAGTAGATATGAAAGGTTTTCGCATCCTTGCGAGATGTGCATGCAAGTGTGTAGGTATTGAAGTAATAGTTTTAGTTTACACAGCATGTAATCTTTAAATGGCTGCAAGGAATCGAAAACCATCTTGTTGTTGTTCTTTCTAACGAATTTTCACCAGACTTTGCAGATGTGGTGCATTTTATAGATATAAAGTAAAGTCTTGTGTGTACACATTGACATAGTCTAGTCAACAGACTATGTAAAGCGTCTTCATTAGAATAGACTTAAAGTTGTCAAATTCGATTTGTAGCAGTATGCTGATACTAATATGAAATTCAAGCAGTTAATATAGTTAGTAACTTTCACACTAAATAGGAAGACAGTCTTTGTGAGCAACTATTGAATTGCTGTATCGTAAAGTTGAAACCAAACCAAATTTATGTTGGGTGTATGTTTTGCAAGAATACGATAGTATACATGGAAAAACTTAAACTAGATATTAGTAAGTCAGCTTAAAGTGCAGGTAAGTATTTTATGGAGCAGAAATTAATACAATATTTAGATACATATAAATTTTCTCTAAGCTATCATGACTTAAATTTGGTAAAGCAAATATCCGATTATTTTACGAGAACTTTGCATTTGCACACGCTATAGGATTTGATTGAATATGACCTATACATAAATTTTAGGTCACTGAAAATCAAGTGATACATTCGTATCAAAATGAATACTTTTTTGTCAAGTCAAGCGAAATAGATACAAAGGCACAAAATATTTTAAAATGACACATTTTTCTCCCGATTTGGAAGTTATATACATATATATATTCCTTTCAATGTGTAGTGCAATTAAGTTCAATACATCTTTTGAGTCGTTTATCGGACTACCAAAGTACCAAAATTCATATCAGAAAAGGATCATACAAAGGTGGCGTACAGTAGCAGCACATCAGAATTATTAGCCATCAAATAGTTCCAAAACATTAGCTGCCAGTATATTCAAAACTAAAAACCCAACTAGAGCTTAGGGTGAACAATATAACAAGACCATGGAGCATAAATTCTCGGAAGAAAATTTGGAAAAATTAAGAAAATGAAAAGGGAATCATCCCTTTTCAAATACTATTTCTTCAATAGTATTTGCGAAAAAAATAGTCATAAATAAAATAAGAAATGTGACGACCATAAATTTTATTCGTCTTCAGTTTGAATTAATGATTTTTTTAATGAATTAATATTTTTTGATAGTTGTAATGTAGAAATTATTTATTTCTTATAATTAGCTTTATGAATAAAATTGGTTTTATATTTGTTATTCATTAATTTTGGACAGTTCGGTAAATTATATATTATTCACGACATTGATACCTTCTTCTTGCGATTTTGAAACAATTTGGTTGGAAAATTCAAATTTTTCTGAGTGACTTAACCCAAGAGTATCCTTCAACAATCTTTCGTACAATATCGAGACTAAAATCGGATACGGTCAGTGCCCGTCACATAGTCAAGAAAACTCCATGCTCTGCTTAATGGAATGCATGGAAGAATAAATTAGCTCTGAAACCTATAAGCTGGCAGACTCATTCCAGGATTTACAGCAGCAAAGGATATACATTGGCAATTTGCAAATTTAAGGGTTTTTAGTTGATCGTGGTACAGATATAGGTTGCAGGATATCGGTAACTGATGAACAGATAGTTGCGAATGACGTGGTAGCCATTTCTAGAAGCCGCAACCACGAGACATGGTAAGGTGCATTTAAGGTATGCGGAAATTCAGTAATCCATTTCGATTTGAATTGCAGATTATTTTTGGAATAGCATTCGACGCAGAGAGTATTAAGTTGGAAATAAAATCTATAGTAAATGCAATGGAATTCATGCAAATCTCAAGGTTTACTTTGAAATATTTGATGATTCAGAAGAATATTAAAGTACAGATAACTATGCATGGAAAGAATCGAGCGAAAAAGTGTGATTATAGTTTAAAAAAATCAAAAGTAATAGTAGCAGCCTCAAGTGAAAATCAAACCAAGTTAAAACATTATAAAAAGGGAAAAAAACATAATAGAATTCTTAAAAATGTATTGATTATTCCATTTTTTTAGAACAAGATTAACTATCAATATGCCAAACTGAAATCGAGTTTAATTTTGCGCTTTTATTTTTTCGAGATAAATAATTTTAAATTAACCATACAAAAACTGCAAATATGAAATGAATTTTTTTCCCAGATAGATTCGATAAATGCCTTTAAATCTGCTTTGGTGCTTCCTGCCCGATATCTTGATAAACTTTTATCGATAAACACGTTTAAACCTTTTCCTTTATGTTTCATGTTTGTGAATATGATAGTCACTTCAAAATACTAATATTTTGCTTTTCGTAATCCTTGTCCCTGGACTTCATAGCAGTGGAAAAGTGTTATCAACGGCAAGTGAGGTTCAAGTATGCTGGAAGACCCTACAGCGAAGTGTAAAAGTAAATTTCAATAGAATATCTTTTGCATTATCAATTCTTGCATATAAATTTTATTTTATCATATTTCAAGGAAAATAAAAAAAAACTAGTGTTACTATTAACTTTTTCGTATCTGATTTTTCAGAAATTATTTCCTGCTTAAATAACCTCGTTCTTAATACATAGTAACAGGTATGAATTTTCGTGTAACATTGATTGGCCTTTGTAATTTGTATTGGACATTTAAGACTAATTAGAGTAAAGGTTAAGATTACGACGTAGGAGCAATTGAAAGAAGGGGCTCCCATACTACTATAGCATAAAAAGTTTGCGGCGGTCACGGTCCCATAAGAATGTATGGGGGAGGGGTAAAAATGGTTATTTTGCCTATTTCCAGAGATCATATGAAACCGTAAAATTGATCTGAGAAGTAATTTTCATACTTGTTTCCCCACCCGGGGGGATCCGGGAGAGGGGTGCAAAACGTGTGTTCAAAGTGTTACTCCTATTTATATTACATTTGTGATAAAAATTACATTCATAATTTTTTTTTATTTTTTACAATATTTTTTCTATTTTTCTTTTAATATTTTTATTTAAAGTCTAAAAATCACTTCTTAGATCAATTTTACGGTTTCGCATGATCTTTTTAAATAAGCAAAATTACCATTTTTTTGTGGGGGACTCCCATAACTTCTTATGAGGCCGTGACCGTCGCAAATTTTTTATACCATAGTAGTAGGAGAACCTTACCTTATTTTGTATTAAATCAATTAGGGGTTGTGTATCATTTTTGATATAATAGTTGACGAGACAAATTGCAGGACCGTGAACTCGTTGTTAACTTCCCAGTATATGGGAAGCTCTTGTAATCGCTTCGAAAATCGAAATTGAAATTTTCAACATTTCTTTACGTTTGAGGTCTATAGAGTATAGTTAAATGGTTTTTAGAAAAAGAGATGTATGTGTGTGTGTGTACGTATATAATATTTGCATAATTAAGGTATCACCTGACGCGTATTAATATATTTGTGATGTTTTGAATTTTTTAAAAAATCAATTGAGCCATTTTTTAATTTAATAAAAAAAATGCGATAAATTAGGATTTTTTCTTAAAAAATAAATTTTTAAACAAAACCGTTTAAATATATAAATGTTTATAAAATTTATAAATTTTTATCAGTTTTTGTAGAGAACACAGGTAAACTTATTTCCATGACAAAAAAAAATTAATTTACACAAAAAAATTATTCAAAGTCACCATCAAAGTTAATGAATATTTGCATAATTTCAGCAGATTTTGAATAGTTTTCACAGTACCGTGTTTTAATTTTAATAAAAAAACTGCTTAAATCTTGAAAAAAAATCGAATCAAATTTGAATTTATGGTAATGAACGCTTTGAATGCTAACATGTTTTGTAGTCAATACTTTGCAAGATCATATGCTTCAAAAAGCTTTCATCAAATAAAAAATTGTAGTTTTTAGTGGTTTTGTTCTTTAGTGTTCCTCAGATTTCAAATACTTCCTCCATCATTATTCATAATGCTTTTTAGTTTTTACATGTAATTAAACCGATTATTGACTGCACATTCAATGTTTTTCAAGACCAACTGAAAATAAGAAATAATTATTAGTCTCATTGATGTAAAATCGTGAAAACACACAAATTCAGTGATTATGCCGAAGTCATGGCAATTTAAAACAAAATTATTTAAAATGGCCGCCTCGCGAGAAAATCTCTTCAGGGGGCTTTATAACAATAACTGCATTCATTTTTGCTAGCGTGCTTTTGTCCTTGAAGCATCTATATAAAAATAACAAATAACATAAAAAGGGCTTTGTAGCCTGCCCCCCTCCGATTGATCCGCGTGAATATTCAATCAAACCAATCCAATCACCACTCCCACCCCAAAAACCTTACGTAATCAATGGACGCTCCCGTAGATGATACGACTCATATTAAGTCATTCCAATTACTGCTATGAGAGGTACATAATTATTATTTAAAGTAGTATTATTTTCATAAATATTTTTCTGTGTGATATTTTTAATATTTATGTAGATATTACTGGAAAGTTGACCGAGTGGACCTCAAGGGTCGCACCTCGCGGTTTGGTTTATAATTACTTTCGTATCAAATGCCCGGCATTCTTCGTAATTCTAATTAGAGTGCTAATACTGGCTCATACATTCTTACCAATTAGTTTCATCGAATTTGATAGCTTAGGTAAAATTACTAGTCTTTCTATAAGCGAGAACATGCCCTTGGATAATTAGTTTTCAGGAAAATACCACCATGATTTTTTTTTAAATCAATGATTTCTGGGAACAAATAAAGTTGCGGATACGTTAAATTGAAGTATATTTAAATATTTTTGGGATGCTTATATACTGACCACGGATACATATGGCCAAAACCCGATAAAACTTTTCCGCACTATACATCCCCATCTGCATGATTTCAAAATTGGATTTCCGAATTGGCTTAAAATTAACATTTCCAATTTCGAAAGGTTAAATCGCATTACTCCGTAGTTACTATTAATTTATGATCAAAATTCCACAAATAGTTGCAAATAATCTCTGTGAATTTTATTTGATTTATGGCCAGCCATCATTCAGCAAATGAGCTTGCATGGGGATGAAATCGGAGCATCATCCCCACAAAGTTCGCAGCTATATTGTGAAAACGAACAACAAACGCAAAAATCATTTCGTTTAATTTATCTCCCGGAAGGTACAAAATGAATTTCGTTTATTGCTGGTCCCGGGAAAAACCACTCAAAAGTCGGGCAATAACAGCAAGAACTTTTCGATGGTTTGGATTTTCTAAAGGAAAAGTGTTATTAAATTTTTGATATTATTCTGTGGAAAGTGCAAAATATGCGTTCGACCATATTGCCGGTAAGGATTCCAAGAATCATACTTTTATGAGCAATTGTGTGGAGACATCACGTCCAAACAATTCACTTTTAATTGTTGGCTTTAATTCGTAAAATTTACATCACGATGGGGCATCTGTTTACAATGTCCGCAACATCCTTCGCTCATATAACAGTTGCGCTGCAGGGAAATAAGAAATCCAGGGAGACAATGAATGCAAAGGAAAACCGCACAATTCCATGGTTTCAGGACAATTGCCGTATTTATGTTTGGGTTATTATATTTCGACTATTTTCACTTTTATTATGAATAATAAAACGAGCAGATGGACAATAAAATGGCAACTTGATGAACTTTTCGGGAATTTCAATTTAACTTGCAATGCTTCATTCCGAATGACGGGAGGAACGTCTGGAAAATTTGTTGAAGACTTGAAAATATCCTTAGTTTGGCGAAAGCAGATTGAGATTAATAGAAGGTTAACATAGTTATGACAGTGTGTTTGGCTAATATCCAGAAGAAAGATGGAAATAAATGTCGTGTCAGAGTAGAAAGTTATTTTTTATTGTGAAGAGGGAGTAAGCTCGTTAATTTTCTTTAACAAAATCCAGAAACGGACGATATCAGCCGCTGAGCTTTTAATAGAAGAAAAGAACATAATGATATCGCTGATTTTCTTCTGATTTGTATATTAGTGTTCGATATATTTTATATTTTAAAGATAAATTTAGTTCTTCAGACTTTCATTGAGAATGAAAATTCGTAACTGTGTTTAGCAAAGATAAATTGTCAGTATCTGTGATGATAAGAAGCTTTTAAAAAATTAGCATAGATGATATTATTTCATATTTTTAACGTTAACGTTTGAGCGTTGTTTTTTATTTGAATTAATCTGTAATACAAATGACACAGCAGCTTGATGTTAAAATTTCGTCAACAATGTTCGTCAAGTACATTATAAAAGAATCAGATAAAAAGAAAACTATGGGGACTGAAAAACCTTACCCCAAATATACATTACTTACTCTTAAATATCAAAGTATCTAGTTGACGAGTCGTGGTAAGATAATGTTTCCACCGACAAGAAAAAAGAAATTCAATTCAAAATGCTTGTTTAAATTTCCTTGAAAGACTGTGCAAGAATATTCGAATGAAAGTGTGCTTACTTTACGGACATTGGTGCATTGCAACGTGTCTCACCATACGACGAAATCTATGAGCAATAGAAAATTAAATAATAGTGTAGGAAACTACTGTAAACTATAAAATTTACCACAGGGAAAACGAAGATAAAACCATGTAAGTAAAAATGTAATTAAAACAACGAATGTAGTTTTTTCATTTGATATTCTAAAGAGAAAATACTTGTATGTATGTATTTTACCACACTGTAGCGATGGCTTACGCTTAGCTGTGAGCATAGCTTCTCACCGAGAATACGCACCACTAGACCGCAGTGACGGTTGCGGTACTTGCCAGCGGGATTGCGAATGCCGACAACAACTCGAGTGTAAAATCTTAAGTTTATGTGGGGTGTTTGATTGTGTAAAACAGAGTTCACACGTTTTTCCGAAAATTTCCTTGTGAGCGACCTAGATTTCGACAATAGTGACAATAAATGATTAAAAAAAATGAAAAACGAAAGTTGCTAGATATGGTGGTACGAAACTGTATTGTGAAATTTATTTTACCATCAAAATTGGGCATTTTACACGTAACCACATCAAGTATTTGTGGCCTAACCTCGCACATTAGGCGTTATTGCAAGTGGCAACTTGTGGAACATTGGGCATAGGAATTTGTGTAAATGCCTGGTGAGCCCCATTTAAAGCCACGTTGTTCATCGTAAACGTAGGGTCATCTAAAATATTTAATTGTCTAGGTTTTTTTTGTTTTGATTTCGTATTTGATTTCGGTGTCGGAGTCTGTGTAATAGAAATTTGCACTCGGGATGTCATTGCAGGGCTGGTGTGCGAAACTAAGAAAGTTATTAAAATATATGTATGAGAAGCTACAGTGTTTGAATTGATGAGCCTTTTTGGAATAACTCGGAATTTGGCAATTTTTTGAAATTTTGACCTCTTTACGATGATTGAAAATGTGAATAATGAGCTCGTGCAAAAATTGAAGAAAACTGATCCGAGGTCGCTTCCCAGTAATAATTAGTCCCCCTAGTAGTCGCCATTACTTCTTTCTGGGACTGAATGTCAATAATGTTATGAAATGTTGTCCTTTTGAGTAGTTCAACTCCAATGCCAACGAATGATAGTTTCTGAAGCTTCATTGATAATATTCCTTAATAGAGTAATTAATATCAAATATTATCTCATTTCTACATTACAGTTTACGGCATCAATAGATGTCATATTCAACGAGTAAGATGGACTTAATGACTAGTTTAGATTATACTGTGAGCAATCATCAAGCTAGTAGTTATAATCTCGTGTATCCTAGCGTTCAGTTTTTGCACATCTATTTAATTGGCTTAAATCTATTGTTTCAAAGGTTTGAGTTGGAAGCTGGCATTTGATATGTGGATTCTATAGTCATTGATTAGGAATGAGCTAAGCTATTAGGTAATGTATTTAACCAGCTTCAGAATCATGCTATATAATGGTGGAGTCATAGTGGATTTCTCTAAGGGTTAGAAATTTACTTGCAATGTTGTCAATATGACTATTGGCACAAAAGCTAATTGAGGTATTAGTAAATTATGCAGTAAATGTGAATCAAACATTGGATCAACTCTGGTTTAGAATTGCATTTCTCCTAGAAAACAATTATGTGATGCCTCGGAAGGATATGCATCTTATATTTTCCTTACACATCGCAGTAAAGGACCCGAAAATATGGATAACATGATAACAAGACTCAGTGAATTTAATGGAAGAAACTAATACAGCGAATTTCCATCATTGAAAGAAAAGCTTAAAGCAAAAAAATTAGGCTAAACTAATTAAAATTGAATTTTCATTTTTCACATGTTTATCCTGAAAACTTTTCAACAATAAACATAAATGTATACAATTATCTGCAATCCGTTTTGTACGTTCGATCCCAAAACGATAATTGTGCGGCAGACTTTGCAAAAGACATTAACTCCGACCGCAACCATCCAAACCTAAACTTTATTGAATCATTTCGGCAATGTCTTGTAAAAGTTCTCATTCCCCTTGACTTTCGGACCGATAAAGTTTTATCAACAAAAATAGGAAAATGAAAACGACCAAAAAAAAAAACAAATGAGAAAGAAACTTTTTCCATTTGTTCAGAAAAAAAGGATATTCTTTTTCAGATTTTCATTTCACCTAGAATGAAAACGACAACAACAGGGACCAGTGAGAGGACAGCAGAAAGTCGAGACTGAAGAAGTATCTTTTTTTTTGAGTGAAAATGTAGTTTGTCATATAATAGACGGAATAGATGGTAGAATAGATACATTCTTTTGTTTTCTTTTCATTTCCTAGTATTGTACAATTTTCAGTTGGGACTTGAACGACCAACCTGGTATGGAAGCGAAAGAAGAAATGGTAGTGAGTAGTTTGTCATCGAATAGAAGTATGAAATCGAAAAGTTTTGCTTCCTTCTGTTGGATATGTTGTTGATATTTTTCATCAAAAATGTTGTCAATTTTGTTGAATACATTTGTGCTGGAAAGAGAAACTCGAAAGAACGATATTGCTGCAATTTTATTGTAAATAATGACAAAAGTATACAATTAATACAGGAAAAAATCATTTATTGTCATTGATTTTTTTGAAAGTATTTTACATCAAAAATGAAAATTAGCAATTACTAGCTATTGTATGTACAAAGAAAGATAAATATAAATGATAAATTGGTTCAGTATCAACATATTTTGATGGTGGATACTAATGATGTCAATTCTACAATGAAATATTGAATAACGAATCATTTAGCAGTTTTTTTCGTAAGCGACTGATTTATATTTTCAATCCAAAAAAAAAAACAAATTTTAAAAGAATTTTCTTTCATTATGCAAGATGTTTTCAAAGAACAGGCATCTATAGTTGCATACTCTTTGCTGCCACAACCTGGAACTAACGTTTAACCAGTTGATAATTCTTATTAGTGAATTTTATAACTAGATACTGTCCACGTGCGCAGAGGGTATAATATATAATGGTTTATCTCCATAAGAAGTGTTGAGGAAATCTTAGCAGATGAAAGTCTGTAGGAGATTGAAGTAGCCATACCATGACACTATCTAATCCGACCGACACATTCAGCCAGGAAAATAGAGAAGTGTCTCCTTTCCTCCGCAGCTATTCCAGGAAAATATGGTTCATCGACAACTACAACTATAATGTAATAAAAATTTCTAATCCTAATATCATTCTTCCTAAAACTATCAACTCACATGACCAAGGATATTGAGTATCTAAAAGAATATATGAACTTCTATAATCAGTAATGGAAACAGATTTAAAGGTTTCGAAAGACGGACTCAACTTTCTGCAAATATGGATATAGTAGCTTAGAACAAACATCAAAGTTACGAAGTCATATTGTTAAAGTTAAGGATGGAACTCGTCAAAAGATTTCCATCAGCTTCTGCTTCTCGGCATGCACTATATTGAAAAATAACATAAATGAAAAGGATCGAAAATGTTATCTTAATTCAAATTGAGATACAATGCTAAAAACTAGGCGTCATCATATCTTGAATTTGACCAACAGAAATGGCATTTTATCTCTCAATGAAATAACACTGCAAATAATCGGGACTTTATATGAAAAAAATATCTGTTCAATATTTCATTAATTTCAAATTCCAGCTCAAAAAATTTTAATCTAGCTAAAATATGCAAAATTGGGTCAATTATCTCTTGTCGTAGTAATTAACATATCCTCGAATTCATCCAACATAAACTTCTTGCGTTGTACTCTTGACTACCTTCTCTAGTTCTTCCGGTTCGTCTTTGGTCAATTTTGGTACTTCTAGAGTACTGTCTATAGCGGCAGGCTTGGAATCCAGAACAGTTACCAACTGACTTTGTTCAACATCCCCAGGAGTGGCTGTAATGGCTTCAACATAAGGCGGGTCAACAATTTCGCCGGTCTCACGCGGGGTCCTCTTGAATATGGAGCTCCAGTACCCGGATATTGTACTTCGAATGCCTGATTTTTTTGCTTCGATAGTTGCTTCAGTTTGTAAGGACTCTACTGGTGATCCTTGAGCTGTAACAAGAGGAACAGATAGTTATATTCCTTTGAGGAGATGCTTGCAATGCTTACGATTTCTCATTTGCGATATCCTAAATTGTATGCGACGTCCCAGGGAATTAGTGCGTGAACTGTCTGGCTTCAGTTCTTCCCTTGTCGATATACAATGTTCCGCAGGATCGGGTTTCTTGCGACGAAAAAGACGTGGGAGTGAATCATTCTTTTTCGGCTTTAGTTGAACAGTTCCATCGAAACTGGTGCTTCCACGAATGCATTCCACGGAAGAATTTAGTGGTATGTCCGATAAATTCGCATTGGTATATTCACGCGGCATTACGGCTGTATTGGAGTCCATGCTTGGATAGTATTTGATCAAATGTAAATACAATTTAACAGAATTGGCTTTTTAAGTATATTTTTTTTAAAGAAAAATGGGCAAAGCTATAAGAAAATAACGAAAAATGTAGGCAAAGTCCCGTTTTACAAGCTCTAGAGACAAATATGTGAAGTATTGATCTATATTGGTTGCTTAGATAATTTGAATTGTGAATGTTTAGCGGAGTGTTTTATTGTTATTAAATCATAAAGCAATATTGAAATTTTCTTGTTGGAAGAGTTGGAAAAACGCTCAAATTTGAGGCACAGCTTTGAAAAGAAATAAGCAAGGTTGGGTAGCTGGTTTCTTTGATAATACGACTATGCGTACATAAAAATTCAATTTCAAATTTTTTTTTGGAAAGTAACAAAATAGTCTATGAAAGATTGTATGTTTGAAGATATGGTATTTATGATTATATAGCACTTTTTGACCTCAGTTCAGATCAAACAATCGAAATAGTTCAATATTAGGTAGGTTAGTATATATCAGGCCTTATATAAACGCTTCGCATTATCCGCTACAATCAGCCAAAGCATCTCAAACAGGGTACATAAACAAATGTAGTCGGGGGTGGCTGCTAAAGCATTCCGAGAACAAAAGTCATATCCAGAAAATTAGGTTTTCAAACAAAGTTCATGTCTACACTTATCCAAGATTATCTCAAGATGAATATCTTTTGTTGGTTACGTATTAATCTTCTTTTAAAATCTCAATCAAGAAATTGAGCTGAAAAAAACACAAGTGACTTCCTTGAAGAAAATATTAGCTTCTCAAACGAGAAAATTTTTAACCGTTGAAGAGATTTTCACATGAGATTTTCTGAACCGCAAAAACGAAATGGTTTTGTGAGGTCATCATCATTGTTTTGGTAATGATTTGATATGGAATTTCTCATCAAGGCGTTAAACCCCTTTTTTTACGAAAAATTGGCAGAAACATATCCTGTTCGAAGGCATTTTAAAGGGTTCAAATTGAAGCCTTTTCATTTGAGATATTGTTTTTTCTGCAAATTTCTGATCTGGCGCACAGAGACAAAACAATTAAAGAGTGGCTTAGCAACAATATTCTTTATTTTATTGCAATGAAACATTGACCGTCAGGAATCACATTTGTTTTGAACCTTTTGGAGTGAAAATGAAAAAGGCTTTCAAGGTTCATTATAGAAATTTGAAGAGGCAAAAAATATCAAATAAATAGTTACAAAACATATTCATGAAAATCGTGTGTGGTATTATTGTCCAAGCACCAAGATGTCGTGTATGCGCCTATATTCAAATACAGAACATTCACTTCGAATGAACTCCTTTTATGCCAACCAATCCTATCGTCGACTAAGTGAGCCATCTTTGGATAAATTAGGCTGCCACTACAACCAATCATGCCATGCCATAAAATAACTGATATCATTTTAAAAAGGAAAGTCTTACTTGTTTAAGTTTTAAAACGTTTTATATTTGTTACCGAACTTGAGACAAAACTCGGTACAATCTGTTTTGCCTAATTAAAAGTTGTAAAATTATTTAGTAGCTCAGGAGATAAATTTTTAGTCAAAGCTTTGCTGTTAAAAAACAAATTTTTTTTTCATTCCATCCTGAAAGGAAAAAGTTATAAAATACTTTTTATTATTTTTTTAACATACGACAGTTTCAAACGATTTCAGCTCCAAGATGTCTGGGTAAATAATTAACCGTTGAGCGTTGCTAACCTCACAGCCAAATGAGTTCATTTTTTTAATTCAGCTCTTCCGTTTCCCACAGATACCATCTATCATCGTTCAAAGTTTCTCTTACATTTAGCCGGCATCCCTTAAAATGGTAGCTTTCTTCTCCATAGTGAAGTATTCATATTTGTGTCCGACCACCTTCATCCTTTTTTCATGGCCATTCAAACCCGCCTGTTACTCTTTCTAATCAAACTTTTTCTTTTGCCAAAATAGTTCTACAATGATTGTACTGGCAGTCAACCCTTCACCGACAAACTTTGAGATCCTTTTTTTATTACAAACGGCACAAGGCACTGTTTGTTCATGTCCAATCCATCCTGAAGAAGTTTTGAAAACAATTCGTTTGTGTTGGTGTTTTGGAAATTTGAAAAAAGGATACTATACACTCGGAAAAAAGAGCGAACAAAAAGCAGACCAACTGTTTCTTTTGTGCTCACGTGGTTATAGCAACTTTTCTGGTGTTGTCGGCTAAATGTCGGTAGACCGTAGTTTGTTTTCCTCAATTTGGATTTTTCAGGATTGGTGTGGGGAGAGTTGGGTAGCATTTGTATATTATTCTTATTATTATATTCTGGATCAGCTGTTAACAGTTTTGCATGCTTCGGAAGTATACTCAATCTTCAATAGTAATGATAAATCACAGCGAAAATTTTTGGAGCCGAATTCGATAAAACTTGGATTGAATTTTAAACTGTATATTAAGTAGGTCGATCGCATTAGATATTGCATCAAACATTCTATTTACTAGTTACTGCTCTTAACACACACTTAAGTATTAAAATTTTTTTGCTGACAACACTTTCTTGCAAATGTTTCTCATTAATATATTGTGTAAAGAGCAACCAACAAACTTTCAAAAGTAAAAGGTTACATTATCACTGAGTAGAAACTTTTCAAATAACTTTTCTAAACCTAAAGCCGTCTCACAATCATACTTTCCTTGAACGCTTCTGACGCTTCATTTTTGAAAAAATATATTTTGATAACAATACCTCCTACAAAACATAATGGTGCCAGCACAAAAGTGGATGGGCTTGTTGTACCCGTTGAATGGAACCACTCAGACTATCCAACAACCTACCTACCGACCGACCAACATCCTTCCATAAACACTGAAAGGATAACCCCATTTGCTACTATTCTCATTCATTTCGTTTAATGTCCGCGTTGTGCCTTCCACTTCTGATGCTCCTATTATTCTCATTGCATTGTTAATGTTTCCTATTAAAGGGTCAAGAGGTTGTTACGTCCAGTCCTTGCGTCCTTTTTGTTTGTTTGCTATTATCTAGATCTTATTGCTTGGACGATATCGATTGTAAAGAAGGCCCTAGAGCATGTCTTATCCAACAAGTTATGCTATTTTCGGCTGGTTGCCAGTGATAAGCAGCCAGAAAGTAAGCATGGTAACGTCTTCCGTCAGAGATGGGGTGAACTTAAATTGGAAAGAACTCTTAACAGAAACCTATACTGTAAACAATTATTGGAATAGAATAATAGAGAAAGGTGATACTCGAGAGTTATATCATTTTGAATGTTGCAACCTTGTTAGAAGGTCTTTGTGCGTTCAGTTCAATGTTCTTAAGTGAGGTCTAAGTTAAACAAGTGTAAAGTATAAATATTTGGATAATCCTTCGTAGCCAGTAGGTTCTTGAATTGTTTGTTCAATTCAAACTAGATAATTGAAACAAACTCCATGACGATTGGTACGTTGGTTGACGCCAAAATCATGTGTTTAGCTTATTCTTAGAATAAATTTATTGTAAATAGTCATGAATAATAAACTAGAATAAAGCAAAAGATAAAGTTTCCTGCGGTATATTTTTTGCATGAAATGAAGGTCTAGATATTTCAACCAAACGAATGGGTTTAGAAATTTAGTATGATGAAGCTGCAAACTAATTTCGTTTAAACTTGATAGAAATGAAATAAGTAATGAGGCCCATAAAAGTTTGAATATATTTCTGTTAATACATCATTCAATATTTTTGAGCTGATTGAAGTGAGTGGTTTTTATGACAGGGATGACTGGACCATGGAAAGAGGTGAGATACAGGAATCGATCGACATCTACACTGATGGATCAAAAATGGCTGCGGCGTTTTCTCAGAACCGCTAGGCCTGAAACTATCCTTCCGGCTTTCAGACCACTGCAGTGTTTTTCAGGCATATGTCATTGCGATTTACAAGGCAGTAGACTAGCTGAGAAACCAGAAAATCTCCATAAGAAATTTAAACATTATCTCTGACAGTCAAGCTGCTATCCAATCACTATCCAGCATGCATACCTCATCGAAGATTGCAATGAAATGCCACTCACAACTGCACGTGATATCACTTCACTGTGAAGTGATCGTTGGTGGGTATCGGGGCATAGTGATATACCGGGAAATTTCGAAACAGATGCTCTAGCAAGAGCTGGCACTGATCACCAAGAGAATACACTTACACCCCAAGTCGGCCAACCTCTAGCCTCCATAAAGCTAGGATTCAAGCAGTATTACATGGAGGCTGCAAATAGGGCTTGGATACTTGATGAAACCTGTAAGACAACCTGTCTTAACACGAGCAACAAAACCATGACTGGGCATTGTCTGATCGGCAGACACGCAGACAGATTGGGTGTTCCTTTCAACAATTTCTGCCGAAGTTCCAGATCGGAAGACGAGGAAGAAACAATCCAATACTTTCTGTGTGAGTGCCCAGCACTATCCAGGAAGCGCATGCAAACCTTAGGCTCACCTTCCTGGACAGCCTCACGGAAGTAGTTGATTTAAATATTAGCAGCATAGCCAACTTCATACGAGAATCTAAATGGTCTCGTCATCCTGTAGGTTCTAGTGCCGTCTCAATCTTTTGTGGTATCACAATGAGCCTATAGTGGCCTAAGTGAGCCATCTTTCGATATAGGAGGCTACCACTACAACCAATAAACCAACCACGATCTTCTATGTCCTCGCATTACATTATGGAAAAATCTCAAAAAATAAAAATAAAATATACTTTTTTTAAATGTGTATCATATAATCTTTTCTCACAAGGACAATCGATTGTATCGATTAAATAGTAACGTGGCATCGGCCGGGAGACCGCCAGAGTTAAGAAGATCCTCACAAGGGGACCGAGCAATAACCTCGGGCTCCTTAAGGACGAAAACGGGAAGTTCACCACCACAAGTGAAGAGACGTTAAACCTCTTGCTTAAAACGCACTTCCCCGGTAGCATAACTCCCTCCGGAGGAAACACCGTTCATCCGAACGTACCGTCTCAAACGGATTGGAATCAAGCCGCCGAGGTGGTGACTGTAGAGAGGCTCCAATGGGCAATTGGAACTTTCGACAGCTACAAAGCACCTGGCGAGGATGGAATTTATCCCATCCTGCTGAAGGAAGGAATGGCTTCCATCACCAACCATCTGTGCAATATATACAGGGCCAGTTTGGCCCTAAAATATATACCAGAATTATGGAGGAGGGTAAGGGTGGTTTTCATACCAAAGATTGGGAGAACCACTTACCAGATAGCGAAAAGCTATCGACCCATAAGCCTCACATCTTTCGTGCTGAAAACACTGGAACGACTGGTGGACGTCCACGTGAAAAACACAGCACTAATAGAGAGGCCCTTGCATCCGGGACAGCATGCCTATAGAAAGGGAAAGTCTACGGAGACGGCTCTGCATGAGCTCGTTCACGGGATCGAGCGGGGCCTTAACGACGGACTCTTCTCTTTGGGAGCTTTCCTAGACATAGAAGGTGCCTTTGACAACTCCCCATTTGGTGGAATGACATCTGCAGCAGAGAGACATGGGATAAGCGGCACGATAACGGGCTGGCTGACCGCTCTCCTCGCTGAACGAAAAATAACAGCGTCACTGGGGGACACCAGTATAACAGTAGCCCCAACAAAAGGGTGCCCACAAGGAGGCGTACTTTCCCCTCTCCTGTGGTGTTTACAAATGAACTCATTAGTGACAGAACTTAACCAACAAGGCTTTCTTGCCATCGGCTATGCCGATGACCTGGTCATATTATGCAAAGGCAAGTTTGCCGGCACAGTGTGTGACAGGATGAAAGAAGGACTTAAAATCACGCACCAATGGTGTAGAAGAAACGGGCTGGCGGTAAACCCAGTCAAGACAGAACTCACCATGTTCACCAGGAAGCGAGTGTGGGATGCATACACGCTACCTACTTTAGATGGCGTGGAGCTCCAACTCTCAAAAAAAGTCAAGTACCTGGGCGTAACCCTAGACACGAAACTTACCTGGAAAGAGCATGTTGATGAAAAAACAAGAAAAGCCAAAAACATTTTCTGGGCATGTAGAGGCTCCATGGGTAAAACCTGGGGACTCTCACCTCGAAATGTGATATGGCTATACAAAGCCTGCATAAGACCGGTCATACACTATGGAAGCATAGTGTGGTGGAAACGGTCAGACCTAGATACTACAAAAAGTCAGCTAGGCTCGGTGCAGCGACTAGCACTAGTGAGTGCTACTGGAGCGGTGCGAACCACTCCCACGGAAGCACTCAACGTGATCATGGACATGCTGCCACTGGACTTATCAGTGAAGCAACATGCCGCAAAGACGATGGCACGCCTAAGGAGAACCGGGATTGTGAAAGACGGCGGCTGGACTGAGGGACACCTCAAACTTTTAAAGAGTTTAAAAGTGGACTCACTCCTTGATCTGCCCAACGACTACATAATCCCAAGGCTCTTCTTTGGAAAAAATTTTACAACGAGTTTGACTGATAGGAATGATTGGACTAAGTTCGGTCACCTTTCTCACAGGCCCGCTGATATCATAGTGTACACAGACGGATCAGTGATGAGCGTCGGGGCTGGGGCGGGAATATATATACGCCCTGGACCACATGAGGCTCAAATATCGATACCTCTGGGTACAAAAACAACCATCTTTCAAGCTGAAGTCCACGCCATAGCCAAAGCCGCGGACCTCTTACAAGACAGAAGAATACAAAACAAACAGATAAAAATCTGTTCAGACAGTCAGGCCGCTATCAAGGCCCTGGGCTCCCACAATGTGAAAACGTCAATTGTGGAGTGTGCCCAGAACAGCCTCAAAAAGCTGAGCCAGAGAAACAGGGTCTCAGTTACCTGGGTCCCAGCACATGTGGACATTATAGGTAATGAAGAGGCAGACAAACTGGCTAAGAAGGGAGCAGAGATCACACCGGTTGGTCCTGAGCCTGTTCTGCCAACGAACATAAATCTAATCTCAAAAAAGATCAATGAGACACTCAGGGAAGAACATCGAAGACGATGGCTCAACCTACCAACATGCAGACAGACAAAGCTCTTTCTGCCAAACCTACGACCTGAAGTCGCAAAATACTGTCTAAAACTAAATAGAGTCAGACTGAAAAAACTCACAGAAGTGATTACAGGCCACGGACGCCTGAGAAGTCACCAAGCTCTTCTGCAAATAGTGGACGATGCATGGTGCACTAGATGTGAGGAGGACGAGGAAACAGCGGCACATTATGTGGGCTACTGTCCCGCGTTCTCCAGACACAGATATAGAGCCCTTGGCATGCCTCAAATAGGAGACAAGGAGTTCCATACCTTAGCCTTGGACGACCTGATGAGGTTCATCATCTCATCCGGAAGATTCAAGACATAAGCATTAACTCCAGAAAGGAAAAATATGAGGATAGTACAATCGACCAGCAGGTCGCAGTGCTAGGGCTGCAATGCCCACCTCCATGTCACGACGACGACGACGAACGTGGCATCGGTTTAATCACAGTCTAGATAACAACGTATAGAAAACCGTATGTGTATTTCCTTAGGGTTTTCCATTAAGGGTTGGTTTTCAATATTTTAAAAACAGTTTTCAGGGCTATTTGTGAAAATATAGTAAACATGCCTTTATTTGTAAGTTAAGGACATAATAGTGCAACATTTCAAGAGACTTCTGTTAAATTTTTGTGAAAAAATATTGTGAATTGAACCACTGATAGCAAATCTTCGTACACCTCAAAAAATATTTGCTTTGTGATGATTATCATAACTCGTTACTGGATCACCTGTTGACTAAAAACCAACCAGATTTCGTTGGTAAAAACATCGAGTTTTGTTTTATTTTATTATTTTTTCAATTTTTAGAAGTAAAAAGAGAAGAACGTTTTGAATTTATGAAAATTTACTGACGAAAATCGGCGAATTTGTTGTTTTAAAGTAAATTATGACAATAAAAAAGACAAAATCTCGCTATTGTTACCTCGTAATTTATACAAAAAGTGAGTGTGCATAATTTGCGAAGGATCGGATAAGCAGTTTTTGAAATACAGTGATCACCGTCTTTGAAAAACCATATCTGAGAAAAACGAGTGAAAAAATTAATAATAATTTGTTGGACAGCATATATTTAAAATGGCTGTATCTGCGTCAGTTTTGCTCTGATTAATCTCACTTCACTGCATACTCTTGAATAGGAAAATAAATGCAAAATAAAATTAAAATAAACACCCTGCCCTCTTCCTTAAGTGTAGAAATCTAGTTGAAATTTTGCAATAATTAAAAATGGTAATCCTTGTTTCCTTCCTTTAAGAAATTCTATTTCAATATTGGAGAAATTGGTTTTGTTTTATAAATTAGGGTTAGTTAGGGATAACGGATGAAATTTATTGGTAGCGTAATGACAATATTCGAGTCGATAAAAGCTAAAGAAAGATGGAGAATGTTTTAAAAATACATGAACAAAGCCCTACATAAAAATATATTTAAGGTTAGACCATATGTTCCCATGTTTTTTAGGCTAAGTTTGAAATAAACGCAATTAATTTTAATATCGATCAATTATATATTTCCATCACTATCTTCATTTTTTCTCGTCCTTGTGGTAATTATTGAATTCAATTGGATTAAAAAAAATTAACTTTTGGAATAAAAAATGAAGTAAGGCTGATTTGGACAAAAAATTTGTTTTGTTTTTCTACCTTAAAATGACGGCAGGCTTTTAAATAAATTGAAATCGTTTGGAAGGAAAAGCTGGATGAGGCATAATTTTCCAATCTAATTCCATAAATTTTTCCAGGATGACTTTTGCACTATGCGGTCGGACATTATCGCGATGAAAAAAACTTCCTCCTGATCACTAAAGAAGGTAGCTTTCAAGTTAATTCTGCATTCCAAGTACTGAGTTGACAACAATACACATCCGTTGTGATAGTTTCATTAGGATCTAGTAATTCAATATAATCAATTTCTGATATATCCCATCAAACATATGGAAGAATCTTTTGTCGGTGCAGTCCTAGTTTGGCAGGGTTGGTTCTGGTGTCTGATTTGCAGCCAACTATTGTCTTTTCCACACGACGTTGCTATAGACCATCCAATTTTTGTCCCCTGTTAGAATAAGATTGAGAAAAAGTTCAGTTTCAATGTGACATAACAGATGGAAACAAATGTTCACACTTTGCTGGAGATTTGATGTTGATAACTTATGTGAGACCCATTTTCTGAGCTTGGATACTTTTCGTATCAGCACCAAAGGCCAATGAATGCTTGCGAAAACTTTAAGCTTTTTGCAATCATATCCAAGATTAAAGTTGGTTCTACCTCCACTATGTTTTTTAACGCCGTATCGTAAAATTCAGTGAGACGTCCTGAGAGAAATGCATCTTTTGCTGTAATGCATCCATCCCGAAATTTTCTAAACCATTCCTGTTCAGTTCTTACACTAATAGTGTTTTTACAATGAATCATATTTTTCTCTGCTGCAGCTGCTGTAGCATTTTTACCACTTTAATAAGGAGTCTAAAATGTGCCTTTTGTACTCGATAGTATTTTCCAATATTTTCAGTATCACTTTACATCCTTGTCAAGAACTGATTATCAAATGGCTAAAAATAAAAAGGTAGTTTATTTTCTTCTTTCTGAACAGATATGATTCATCCAAATAACTAAGGCAAAATACGCGTGAACTTATGGACTGACCTGATAAAAAATTAAAGTGAAATTGAAAATCTAAGGTTTTCTGTTTTGTTTACACAACTTACACGGTTTTCTCAAGATACTACCAAGCTAGGTAAACGCATATGTATTTCATTGCATAAATTCATATCGTTATCTAGCATATGTTTGTTTCTGATCATCTTTTTTGAGTAATAAGAGTATATAAAAGTGTTAATCGTCATTTTCAACCCAGTTTAACAATCAAACAGAGACAGCTACCCACTATTATTTTTTCAAGGAAACCCATTAGCTTCTTAATCACGAATAGAATCCTGCAATGTATTCAAGTTAGTAAGGTAATATGAAGTCATACTGCCTACTGTAATTTTCTCAATATGATTATTTATTATCCTTCGGTGCACGCAACAAATATAGACCGAAAACTAATCCTTGCAGCCGATTTGCTATTGTGTCATTGCATTAACTTCTACTCCGCCACCATATAAACTGATTAAGACGAACAGGCTGTGTGCATGATTCAATTATCGGGTTTCAGCGATGGAAGTATTAATATCAGCCAAGGATCTTTGCTTCCTGCATCCGCCAACTCGCAGCTCTCACCAGTCCAAGCATCCGAAATGGCCTGGAAGCTCTTAATTACGGGCCTCCGGGTCAGAATTTATTTATGTTTGCCACGAGAACAAGTTAATCCTGCTCAGGGCTAATGTAATCCTCCGGTCAATAAAGAAAATTCGGTGTGGAAATAGAAATGAGCTGTTGCGAGAGTTTGCCACGCAACAATGGCTCTCTTGCGCTGTTTCCCTTTTCTCTGGGCACCGTCTGATGGGCGATTGGGCGAAGGTCCTTGTTGAAAATGAAAGCAAAATGGGAAAGCTATGGAAGCCAAGATGAAATGCAGGATTGTATTGGGAAGATGACGTGCTGATTTCGGACGATTTACATGGAAATTGCCTGCGATTTTCAGGCGATGGTTGTAGCTTTGTGGAAGGTGATGAGATGATGTCCTCGACGAATAATGCGAAATGACGTTAATTTTGACTTGAGATTGAAACTCTGATGACATTCGCTGTTGGTAGTTTGTATTTAAGGATTAGCGTTTAGTTGTTTGGTTTTCTTCGTTCCTGTGTTTTCGTTGAGGGACTGCAACGAAAGCATTTGGGATTAGTTTAGAGAGTTGATTGTAATTGCCAACTTTGGAAGATGATGGCAATGAGCATAGTTGGGATGTTTCGGAATAGCAAATCGCAGGTTTGTGCTGAGATTGGAATTTAAATTAGACTTATAAGTTACTTGGGTAGCGAGTAAGATCGTTTACAGGATTTAATTAAAATCTGTTTAAATAATTTGCACAAGAATTGCATTTAAACGAATCGAAATCGTGATATTGAAGAAGTGGCTACGGGTTTAGCTGCATACTAACTATTTTTGAAATAGCCAACCGGGAGCGTCTTTGATGTCATGAATTTAAAATAGGATTAGTATAAACAATTAGATGTTCATTGGTTAACAGTTTTGAGCGTTTTAATAGGATCCGCAACTTTCTTCAAGCATTTCAAAATTCACAGCGAATTATTTACAGCTTCCAATATCCTTTCCTCTGAAAATGTTAATTAAATAAGTGAGAATCATTTTTAGCAACTACGCCATTTTCTGTTGTGTTTCGTAAGATTTCTGTCACAGAAACAAATACTACATTCATGAATCTTTGAATCTGAATTTCGCTAAAAATATCACTTGCGTTATTTTGCCGTTCAAGCGCTTGAATGTAAATAAAAACCTACGTAGAAAAGCTGCATGAAAAATTGCTTCGCGATAGAATTCGAACAGAAAAACATCTTTTAAAAGCCTTTTCTAATTAATGGATGCTCCCGTATCAACATAAATAATTTTAAATTTTAAAATACCGTTGCCTGTTTGGTCATAATTTAAAAGTAAAGTTGTTCATGAAATGCATTTCATTAGGTAAACTCGTATAATGTTATACAATAAGTTTTGTCGTTCAATTAGAAATGGTGCTATCAGGTTCGTGGGTTTCATTTTTCAAAAAGTGGTACTACTTATTTATGGAAACGTGTGAAGTTTGACGTAGCTGTTCAAAGTTGACGTGTCACAATATTTTTGTACAATAACAGTAGTAAATTTTTTAAATTTTGGAAGGTGTAGCACCAAAATAAATTCATGAACGATTGTTTAAATTGGTTGTCTGTTCGAGGTTTTTGGTAAATTGGTTTAATAATAATAAAAATCGTGACTTTTTCTTTTACCAAATTTTATTTTTGAGTTTTCAAATATATATTTCGGCTTCTACTTGTAACCTTCTTCAGTGGTATGATCACGATTGAAGTAAAGTATATAGATAGTCTTCACCTTCGATTCGAACAGTAGAAATATGAACTGCTGCATTTAAAAGTGGTCATACAAGTCTTGAAGACAATCCACATGAAAGATGTCCAAAAAGTGCATCAACACCAGAAAACGGCAAAAATACAGGATATGATTTTGCAAAATCGTCGATTAATCGAAAAGGATTTAGTAAAAGCCTCTCATTAGGCAGAATTTTGGCTGAAGTTTTGGTGTAAAGAAATATGTGTGCAAAATGAGCGCCGCATTTGCTAACAATGGAAAAAAACACAAAGGTATGTGACTTTCTCAGCAATATTTGTAGCGTTTCAGAAAGAACAAAAAAGATTTTGTGTGTCGTTATATCACTGTAGATGGAACCTGGGTCTACCATAATGATTTTGAATTGAAAAATAGAAGCTTAGGAGTGGTTTAAAGCCAATACTTTGGCTCCAATGCGAGTTAGGCTGCAGAAGTCGGCTAAGAAGGTTTTTGGGATGCAAACGGAATTTTGTTTGTAGATTACCTCCAAACTGGTAAAACAATAAACGCATATTATTATCGTTACCTTTCCAATCAGCTGTATCTTGGAATTTGTGGGAATAGACCAGGTTTACAGAAAAAATCACCTCTCACACAGTTCAAAAAAACGTCGTGAAATTCAATGAATTAAAGTACAAACTGTTGCAACATTCACCCCGTTTGCCAGATCTGGCTCCCTCTGACTTCTGGTTGTTCTCATATCTAAAAAAATTCACGCGTGAAAAACGATTTTCATGGAACGAAGAGGTAATATCAGCCGTGAAAACGTATTGCGACAATCTTCCGGATTCTCACTTTAAGGATAGAATCCATAAATTAGAAGATCACTGTAACAAATGAATTGAAGTTCAGGTAGATTATATTGAATAATAAAATGTATATTTCAAATCATAAAATCGTGTTTCTCTTATCGAATGACAAAATTTATTGATTCGAAAAAATGTCCTCTTAAAATAAGTCATTTTTTAATCTATGTCGAAGATGTAAAAAAATGGTTATTTGAAAATATCTCCCAAATGGCAAGCTTTATCGCAAAGACTGCAATGTAAAGTTATACCATGCAATTTTCAACCGAAATATTTAAATAGTTTTTCTCTACGAATGATAGTTTGTGAGAGATAGAGATTTGAAAAGGTTGAAAAATTTATACAATTTTCATTAAAAACTCAAACAAACTTTTTTTAAAATGTTTCAAAGACGTGCACTATAGATTTGTATATCAAACAATTACGCGTAGAAGAATATTGAAGAATTACTTACGAATATATAAAAACAATAATCCGTTATTATGAAGATCTAATTTTTATATTTTCAAGAAACGCAGCTGAAAAAAACACAAACATCCCTAGCTTCGATCTTTTAGTCCATCAGTTCATATTCAACCAAATGATAAACGAAGCTAAACTGAATGAAATTCATTGAAACCTAGACATTTAATGCCTTTTGGTTGGCAGAAAAACGTATTATTTCATGCAAAAGGAATGCGATTCATCTAAAATTGTAGTTTTTTTCTAAAATTGTGATAGTTTTATATTCAAATTTTTTTAATATCTTACGAGTTGCCAACAATATTGTAATATTTTCTAGAATTCAATAACTTCGATTGTTCAAATTCTTCTCACTTATTTTTTTGCGTATAGAAATTATTAAAATTTACTACGATAACTAGAAATTTTTTCGTGCAACTTTTCGAGTATTACGTGAAATTTACAGTCGACATAATCGACGAATTAAGAAATTCGAGTCAAGTGAAAGTGAGTTTGGTGTCATGTGTGTGAAAGGAGAAAAATTTCAACGTGCCTACTGCTAAAATTCGATGCTGCGAATCAAAGTGTGAATAGAAACCCAAAAAATCGATAGTTTGTCGTTCTTAAGAGCTTGAGATCTCTTATATTTTATCACATGGAATTTTCTTCATAAAGATTTGCATTTGAAAGCATGTAAAGTCCAGTTGAGTCAGCAGTTAAATCTTAAATAGAAATTTCGCTGACAGGGCTTCAAAGCAGCTTGAAACAGCTTGTTTCATGAAACACATCTGAGCTCATAGCACATTCAGATTTCTTTCACTGGGACTATACTGAATCTTTGGTATATATATCAAAAAAAACTCTTCACATTAAATGATTTGAAAACCACTTTTGTCATGTTGTAGATGAAATAATTGTCAATTTATGAAGAAAATGACTCCAAATTATAGTTGATTTTTAAAAATACCCAAAATTATTTTTGAAGCACAGTGGCATAAACCAATGGTGTCAGGGGCTAAATATCCGATGCAATAAAATCCACTTCAAAATATCTTTAACACAAATATCTAGTTTCAAAAATATCCCTAACAAAAATACACGGTTCCAAAAATATTAATTGAGGATTCCACCTTATTTTAGAAACATTAATCAGAGACGGCTTAACGTCCACCCAGTTCCAGAAATGTGACGGTGCCAATTGAGATCGATGATATATCTTAACTATTTTCACGAGCTCTTTTAAATTGTAGAAACAGAAATTTGCTGTGATAGATTTCGGAAGAGGAAATTATGGAATATAATATAACGCCAGTATGATTATGAGCCGCGATTTGTTTAACTGATCACACATGTTACTGTGTTTAACTATATTGGATTCTGACCCACGTGGTTCTCCCAAGGCTAAAGACCTAGAGCACCGGTCTGTAGATCTGACATCCCCCGGTTCGACTCTTCATCACGACAGGAACATTTTATCACTAGCAACGACTCTTTCATAGAACGCTTGAATGTAATAAGGAGGGAAAATTTTATTTATTTTATTACTAGATAGCCCTATAAAGTCGGGTAAATAAATTTATGGTTCACTTTGGATAATACGTCCTACTTATTTGAGGCTATACAACAATTAAGTCCAAATGGTGAGTAAACCGTTACAGTTTAAGTTTCAAACCCTTGAATTTATTATGTTGGAGACTACTAACTAAAATTTATAATATAATATTTGGGAATTAACAACCAAACTCACGCACTGAGGGTTCTGTCCAATAGAAAATTTAAATCAAACCCTAAAAACAAAATATGGCAAACAGCTGTGTGTTTCGGCGCCTTTCCCAAAGGGTTAAATCAAGTCAAAAACAATGTTAAAAACTATATTTGCTTTGCTAGAAAAATGCTTTCCAACGATATCGAACATGTACAGTGGAAGTATGATAATGTCCGCTTTTCTCTGTTTTTGTCTCTCCAAATAACTTTTATTATAATTTTTATTTTATCGTTTTGGGACGAAACGTTTACATATTATTTGGTAATTTCAAGTTGATACCTCATTTCATTTATGTGTTAGAAATTTGTGACTCACAACCGAACAGAATTGTCACAATGAAAGAGTTCTTTCAGACTATGATTCAAAACCATTAAACTATTAAAATAATATTAAATTTAAATTATTTCTTGAGATTTTCCTTTGAGTGCACTTGCTCTTTTTATTTATTTATTTATTTTATTTTGTAGTCTTCTATTATTGATAAATTTATTGGACAGGATATTTTTGTGATCGGATTTTTTTGTGGCCGGATATTTTTGCATCAAATATTTTCCTATTAGATCAATCCTGCACTTTTTGATATACAAATCATTTGATGGCCATTTATTTTAATTGGCAAACCATTCATGAATTTCTGAATAACTAAGTTGAGTACCTTAACATGTTCAAGAAATCAGTCAGATTGTAAACCAAAATATTTAGTATCTTTTGGTCCTCGATTACATGCAAGCTTGAACTGAAACTGAGCAAGACAGCAATTTAGGTTTTAAGGTCAACCATCTTTTATATCTGTATAAAGAACCACAAGATTTTCCAAGCATCATTTAATTAAATACATCAGTGATCGTATGTTGCAAAGAGATCATGAGGATGGGTTCAATCTCATGTGATTGATCAATAGTGAGAAATAGACTGCTTTATTTTTTACAACGTTTCGTACCAGCTTATGTCCACTTTTATGAGTAACGTAACATACAAGTCATATTCACCTCAGAGTCAAGGAAGAGAAAAATAGCAAAATGTACTGTGTATTTGTGCGAAAGCTAACTTTTTTAGATCCACCAACACAGATATTGTCATTATACTTTTTTTGAATCGACATTCCTTTACATTGAGCATCAGTTCGGTATGGATGATAAATTTTACAGTGTAAAATAGACTGGGAAACGCGGATTACGCCAAATAGTGGACGAAGGAATCTTTTTGGATATCGTTGTATATCTCAGCGAATACATTAATTTGATTTTTTTTACTTAAAATAATAAATGATATTCATGATTAGCAAACAGAATAGTTGCAAATAGTCATCCTGAAAGTGTTTCTTAAACCTTCAAGCTGTCGCTGGGTCTTTTGAAACAGGAGCGGTCGTGCCAAGTTGCTTCGACATTTTTCATTTTCAGGTATTATGATACAAAAACTAACAAAATGAATATTTAATCCTTAAAGTAATAAACATGATCATTGAATAGAAGAATCTTACTAAGCCATAAAAACATAACATTTTTTCAACGAAAACTTAAAATTATGAAATCAAATTTTAGTGATTTCGAAAAATAAAAGTTTTTAACTTTTTCGGTCAATCATGGTGAAGCATTATTTAAAATGAAAAGCCCGAAAAATTGTCAAAACACAACGAAAAATTTCAGTGAAGAAAGTTGCACGTAGAATATTTGAATCCTTGGATGCTAGTTAAGGGTAATAAATTCGGCATCTGAGTTCACCTTCAACAAAATCCATTTGTTTGTTAGGAGAAATCGAAAAAAGTGTTGTATGTAGTTGATTTGAGTGCGTAATTATTTTACCACAAGGAAGAAGAGATCGGAGGTAAGATTATCTGAAGGAATATTCGCCAAGAGTGGTCAAGGTTCATGGTTAAATCAACCATTAGATTAACCGTAAGGTTATAGCATAGCATATGCAACAATAAGACGCTGGTATGCATTTTTGACAAGAACCATTTTCAATTGATTAATGATATTTCTGCTTTCGAATCGAATACGGTCGTTGAAAACCAAATTTTCACGTATTTGTGAGATTGCATTAATATGTCGTTGTTTTTCTAAGCATGTGTGATAACTATGTTTTAGCTTTATAGTGATCCTTTATTTTTAGAGAATAATATGACGGATTAAGCCGATTATCACCTCAATGTAGCCTGAAGCGTTTTAATTTACGATTTTCGTATTCAGGATACATGTCGATCTCGAATCTTATTCAAAAAGCAGAACATTTCCAATTTGAAATGGTCCTTAGGAATTATTCAGGGTTTTGCAGTGCAATTGTTTGCCCCACACTGAATTCAAACTTGAAAATATAACCAATTTCCCATTTCCACCCACAAGACTATACTATAGAATTGTGTGGCATTGAAATAGCTTCAAAGCGATAAATTTCTGAAAAGATTTTTTTGAGGCACCAATTTTGGCAAAACAATGAATCCGCAACTACTCGATTCGATTCGTTTTTGATTTGCACTAGAAGACCCGAAAACACTTTAATTCTTCCGTTGATAATGCGGGCGTGCCCACCATGAAGACTGAAAATTTTCACAATCAATTCTCACATGGAATACACTGGAAAAGCGACTGGAAACTCTCCACAAACGTGAAAATTTCACGATCAGCTCATGCGTCGTTCCCCAAAAGGATTCTGCGTGAGTACCATCGTAGAGAACTTCCACCGATTATCTAAGTGAAGAACTGTTGTACCTTCGCGGGGGCACATCAGTGCCTGGAGAGAAGTTCAGTTCATCCATCAGTAGGATTCTTCGCCTCATACCTGTCGTATTATCGGCTCATAAAAATTGGCGCCGGTTGCCTTTATTCGAACTTTGCTTAAAAGACCACTTCCAAGTAATGAGGCGTATTCGTTGTGCACAGTTTACACGTGGCTCATGTAAGGATACATTCGTCGACGATACATTGGGAAGCTTTGACAAACATGGCAAGAAGAACAATAAAGGCTAAGGGTGTTATAGGGGGTCTTTTGCAAGTTATTAAATGTGTCGTTTTATGATCTGGATAATTACCGTATTATGGTTTTTATAAAAGCTTTGAGTAAACCTTCAGCTTGACTTTTCTTTGAGTTCTGGTTGATTTATGAGTACGGCAGCGAATTATGGTCACGCCGTCATAAGGATATTAATTTAATTTAGTTGCCTGATGTTGGTTTTTCACACGAGCATTGCTAGGGTGGCGTTGGATTCCATCCCATTTAGTTGAAGTTAAATTCTTTGGTACTTCTGGGTACTCGGAACGTCTCTTAATAAAAATTTACGTTTGGAATTCAAACGGATGGAAGGAGGTTTTTTGCGAGAAGTTTTTTTGTGTGTATCCTAAACAGACCTTTCTTGACGGTAAAAATTAATACCCTTTGAAAACAGAAACTGTGAGTATGGGAGGCATCAAACTTTTTGTAAATGCTTTGCGATCTTCGTATGAGCAGAAAAGTAGAAAAATTAATGCAAAGGCGAAAATATGCCCTAAATAAGGTTAATTTTAGATTGTATCATTGTTGTTCTTTCTTCCTTACAGCAACTATTTTGAATTGCGATCTTCACGACTAGAGTTATTAGATGAAGTTTCACTTAAAATGTCGTATTTCGGCATAAAGTATTGATACCAATTGTGTACATTACCATAAACAGAATTATTTTAAAAGCATCGTTGTAATTCCAAGTATATGCAACGCTTGTACATTATGCTGGAAGGTGTATTTCAACAGGATATCGAAAACTCATTATCATTCTGAAGCCACGTAGAAATGACATCTTTTATGTCGCACGTGACAAGATACGATTGCCCTCCTACAGTTGGTGGGACTTAGATCATATTGCAGCCTTATTTCGTCTTCATATTGTCTTGGAGCTCCATTACTTCCAAGAAGCACCACGCATTCTTATGAAATGTTATATGAAATGTTTGAGAGACAACTTTTGTGACAGGTATGAAGTCACGTATCAAGAAACAAGGGAAAATATATGCCATGTATTTGGGTCAATTAATGTCTTTGTCTAATGTCTTCCGCAACTATGAAGCATCATCTAGTTAAGAAAGTATCTAGGAATTTTTACAGCAAACTATTTCAATCGCAAACGAGTTGTGAAATTTGCTTTCCGGAGTTTATTTCATACCATGAATACTTAGGTTTTACTCAAGAAGTATGTTCAATCCTCAAGACTGAACTTTACATGTTGCCTCAGGACGAGGGAAATAATTGGATTATTATGACCAAACCCAGAAATATCAGATGGCAGATGAGGTTTGTATCTAGCCAAGTTCTTGTTGTAGTTGAAACTTGAAGGAAGCAATTGAATCAATGTCAAACTCGGACTGTACGTCCTGGACCACAGTCAGCCAAGTGTGACAGCACATTTATTTGAAGTCAAGAAACTAAAAGCTCCCAACAGAATGACTATGTGTGATTAAATAGATCATGAAGCACTTTGGACATGCAGTAAGTATTTTTAAGAAAGTTACGATCCATTTTGCAAATCTGTTAAGGACCTTGTACTATACATTAGAAGGCAGCAGTTATGATGGATTTTTTGAGATTGCATAGGTTAAAATAGCATATTCATGATATTCACATTAGTCTGAAACTCGCTTCCATTACTGCACACTCAAATCTCATTTAGATACGAGGGTCGGCTGATGAATTCCGGGCCTTTCAGTGAAATCAAAAATGTTATTTGTTTTGTTTTATTGATTTTTCAACATAATCTTCAGAAAGGCCAATACATTGTCATATCGGTGTTCTAATTTTATTAAATCGTCTTTGTAGTGCAATTTATCTAGGTCCTCCTTGTTAGCTGACAAAATTGACTTTGCCTTTTTTGGAACTGATTCATCTGGCGCAATCCGCTGTTTTGACTGTGATTTACTTTCTGGAGTGTATTGATGTATCCAAATTTCATCCATGGTAACGAACCGTCTCAAATATTCACTGGGATTTTTACGATGGAACTCCAAATTCTTAACACAAACAGTTTTTCTGTACAACTTTTGATCAGGTGTCAACAAACACGGCACCCACGTCCCACAGACCTTGTGATAGTCCAGAAATTCACTTCAAATATTTCCTGACCCTTTTTTTGATATGTTTACAGTCTCTGCTATCCCAAACAACTTTAACCTGCGGTCTTCCAGTACTGAACGTTGAATTGTTCCAATTATTTCTAGAGTTGTCTCCTCCACAGGGCGTCCAGAGCAAGGCTCATTACTAGTGCTCGTACGTTTCATTTTAAACTCTGCAACCCACCTTTTAATCATTGAATATGAAAAGGCAGAGTCTTTCAATATACTGTCCATTTCCTCTTTGATTTCTTTAGACGTTAAGTATTTCAAATGGAAGTATTTAATCACTGCTCGTTTTTCCAAATCCTCCGTTTTCGTGAAAGCTGTAAAGTTGTCTTGTTAAAAATGCTGTCGTGCAAAAACTAATCAAGCTACTGACCTGTAACTATAGATGCAAGCTAGTCTAGAGTGAAACTAAACGATGCTAGCAGCTAACTGGCCTAATGGCGTCATCTCTGTGTGAGGTCCGCGACTTATCAGCCAAATGGAAAAAATCTAAGGAGTCAGTAATAGCCTGAAAATATTTTGTGGATGAGTGTTTGCACTTCGTACGAAATTCAAGCATAAAAATGCGCTTAGAACTAGATATCAGGTTTGAGGAGCATTTTGATGAGTACCTACCTTTTATGCTTAACTTTTATTCGGTAAAGAGGCGAAGTGAAGGATGGATTGTTAGAATATGAAAATTAAAGTCTCCAAAAACTAGATTTGATTAGATTTATTTCACACTAAGCGAGCACATTTTACTGTATAAATTTTCACAATGTCCTGATTAAATTTGAAATTTTTATATCATCATGTGAGTTCCCGACACATTTTCAATTCTAAATCAAATCTTTTCATTTTCTAATATTCCTATCAATAAAAACAAATTGCATCGACTATTGCTTACACGCTTCATATTTGTCTAATACAACCTCTTTCTGAATGGAATTGCTTGCACCATATAGTGTACTTTAGTAGGATTTAAATTCAGATGCCAGATTAGATGTGCATACGAAACACTGAATTCCACTATTCGTCCACTTAACCCCCGACACATATGCTACCTCTCGCAACGCAGATGCATATGTGCAATATGTGCAGAGTGCTGTATCTTCTTGAGAAAATCGTATTAGCTTGCATTATGCAACAATACCGACATGCACTTTACGTTGCAAGGAGTTCTCCAACAAGCATGCATATTCCTGAAAAGGAAAATCTCCTGGCTCTCAATGGCAAACAGTTTATCCTGCATTATTACTACTGGCATCAGCCATATAACTGCGATATGTTTTGCTTCGACTGCACAAGGACAATGATATCACTGTCTGCACTTGCACGAAGTAAGGACAAGTCCTTGTGTTGTACTTGACTTAGAAACCAACTTGACAGTATGTGAGTAAGAACAAATTTAAATTAGCTCAACTATTTGAAGCTTAATTGAAGGCGTCGACATGAAAAGAATGCCTTTAAAATAAAAAAAAATCAGGTGAAATTATTCTTTTCAGCGTCTTATTCATAGTGACTACTAATGGTACTTAAGTTTTATATTACAGTCATATGGGGCAACTTTGGATCAAGGAGGTAACTTTGGCCCAAACTGAAATCTAGTTTTGATTTTTCAGTGTTGATATATGATAACTGCAATCCTCGGGGAAATTTTACTCTACTCTAAGAAATTTTGTGTATTTTTCGAATGGCAAAATTGAATTGAAATGACGTATGTGTATTTTTAATAACAGTATCATTTGCCCATCTGATAAGCAAAACCCTACAACGAGACGAAAAAATAGGAGAAAATTTCAGATGTTGGTTCCGAGCAACTGGCCTGTACCCCGAGATAAAAATGACGTGTAAAATAAACTCCCTTCTTTAAATTTATTTATCTTTATTTTATAATAATATTCATACCAGCTTACCAGACATTGGTCGGGTCAATATTACACCTGCAATAAATGGCCAGAGTTCTCTGGCGAAACTTTGGCCCATGAAAGGTTATTTTAAATAGTTTTCTTAATAGGACAATTAATTTTTAAAGAGAACTGGGAAACACCATGAAGTTCTTAAAAATACTACCCGGAAATGTTTTTCTCCAAGTAAGTAAGAAACAACCAAGTGACTTTCATTGTTATTACTGAAATTCAAAGAGTAGAACCATATTGCTTTCTGACAATCCTAACAGAAACAACGAAAGCATCGAGAATAATGGTTGAACCATTAAAAGCTAAGTATTAAATAAAAGGTAAATGCCTATCCTAATTCAGTATTATGTAGAATGTCATTTTAGTGCAGGTAGTTTTACGAAAAATTAAAAAAAATCGGCAAGGTGGGCCAAAGTTGGCCCAATCAACTGGTAACTTTGGCCCGCTCATTTATCTACAAATTTATTTTTATATGTTTAGTTTTAAGCAGTGTTAATGATCTGAATGTGTTCAACATTGAATGATGCACTAGATCAAATCATAAAATTACGTTCTTTCACAACCAAAGGAATTTAAAAGATTGGAATATTGAAAAACAGGGCTCCATCTGACTGTAATTACTTTAGGGGTCATGAAAAAAAACTTTTATTAATTTTTTAGCAATAATTGCTTAGATTAATTGAATTTGATAACATATGATCGTTTGCAATGCACATCAGGTGGATTTTTTTTTAGAAAAATGGGGTTTTTTAGCACTTTTTTTATCAAAAAATTAACCACTTTACTAAATTTATTCACAATTTGATGAGATCTTGTAAATACTACAACACTTCGATTGACACCTTGTTGATGTAAATCCAACGTTTCATTCGCCAGATAAGATGCATTCGAGACATGATCTTGTAAGGGTCAAAAAAATTACCCTACCAAAATTTAACAAATCAGCTAGTAACATTGCTTATACGCTTCGATTGACACCTTAAGGAGGAAAAAGGATTAGGACGTTAGCAGTTAGCCATTTCTCAAAGATTTTCATATTGTTTTTAATAGTATAAAAATCAACATAACTTGTTGAAACTGAGAGAATAGCTTACACATACATTTATATATATACTATAAAATTTTTGAAGGATTTTCTTGGAAAACACCGAAGATATTGGCGACTCTATATTGCAGGTCACAATCAGACTCAGCATTTTGCGTACATTCTGGAAGGCGCAATTTTCATCAGAAATCAAACCAGGTTGAAATTTACTTTTATTAAATGCCTCTCTTCTATATGAACCTAAATGCTATCAAAAATAAAAAATAGAATTTTTTTCAGCGGTCAAAACAAAAAAACATGATTTTTTACTATTTTTTTACAACTTTTTTTGCAAAAAAAAGTTATTTTAAATAATGATAATATTCCGACTTTAAATTCATATAGAGCGCAATACTATCAAAAAACTAGCTGCTAATCTACAAAACGAATGGTTGGAAACTTTCCAAACTAGCGTGAACGCAAGTTCAAAAAAAGTCGATTTGAGAGAAAAATAGTAGCGCTCGGGGCCTGCAGGAGAGCTGCTCACTTTAAAAGCTTTTAACAATAGAACGAGTCGGAATTTTCATTTAAAATTTTGGGAACATATTTTTCAAAGGTTTTTTTTAACCAATTACGAAATAAATTTTTTTTAAACCTAACCCTATTTCCCCTTTTAATGTAGTTGATACGACTTTTTTTCGATCATTATTGATGTGGAAAATCGGATCACAGCAATACGCACGGACGCATGTACGCACGTATTCACGTAGATACACACACTGAAATATTCTAAGTTTACTCTAAACACCCTAAAACGTGAAGATAAGTTGAAAATTTTAATTGAATAGATTTAATTAGAAGGAAAATTTAATAATAAAAATGCAAATTGATGCTCATTTAGTTAAATAAGTACTACACGAATTCTTTCTTATGCTCCTGAATGCCCAAACCAAGCCATTAGTGTTACCAGAAAACATTCTGAGAATTCTTAACAATCTATAAACGCATTTAGTGGAAAACTAATTTTATTTGTTATGTAACTTCACTTGTAATGAATATGGAAAATGTGATTCAACGTGAATATATTAAACACAACTAATTTAACCAAAAATTTGAATTGTTTCAAGAAATTCGATTAAAACTTGAAGAAGCAGCTCCACCCCACAAGCATTTTCGAAAATAAATTTATATTATTTTACAACTTTCCATTTTCACCTTTTGACTATTCACATTCTTCATTTTTGTTTTCAAATTTAAAGTTTATATACACGTGTTTGAAATTAATTAAACTGTGAAATGAGTTTTCGTGCATCACAAAAAACGTTTTCCCCAGTACCAGCGTCAATGGTGGCAGCGGCAACTTTTGAAAATCGTGTGTACTCCCGCCCACATATGAAGTTCTTGTGCATTTTCGTATTTAAAAAAAAGCTGAAAAGCGTAATTGTTTCGTTAATTACTTTTCTGCAAAATTGGAAATGCAATGACTGTGATAATTAGAGTTGCATTAATTGATAGGAACGAACAGTTGATTGGAAAAAGCTTTTAATTGTTCAGTTGGGACGTGGAAAGTGGCAAAAATTGCAAACTGTGTTACTTTGTATATCAACTGAATATGAATTATTTCTGTTAAATTTGAAATTGTAATTAGTGGTTGCGAACTTTTTGGCAATGCGTTTTGAAACAGGGTAATTAAGTCATAAACAATGTGATATGCCAAAATTTTCAAGGCTGGGCTGGGCTTTAACAAGAATACAAACTAGCCGTGAGGTGCGACCCTTGAGGTCCACACGTACAACTTCCCAGTAATATTTACAAAAATATTAAAAATATTAAACACAATAATAATTATGGAAATAATACTACTTTTAATAATAAAAATGTACCTCTCATAAAAGTTATTGGAATGACTTAATATTAATCGTAACATCTACGCGAGCGTCAATTGATTACGTAAAGATTTTCGTGGATTGGTTTGATTGAACATTCACGTGGATCATTCGGAGGGGGAACAGGTTACAAAGCCTTTTCTACGTTATTTGTTATTTTCATATCGATGTTTGAAGGACAAAACAGCGCTAGCAAAAATGAATGCAGTTTTTGTTATTACGAACACTGAAGAGATTTTGTCACGTGATGGCCATTTTGAATAGTTGCGGTCAAATCTGCTAGCACTTCGGCATAATCACTAAATTTGTATTTTTTCACGATTTTACATCAATGGAACTAATAATTATTTCTTATTTTCTGTTGATTTTGAGAAACATTAACAATTGCATGTAAAAAGTAAAATATATGTATTACAAATGATGACGGAAGTAACTGAAATTTTACGAATACTAAAGAACAAAACTCCTAAAAACTACAATTTTTTATTTGATGAAAGCTTTTTAAAGCATATGATCTCAAAAACTGTTGACTACAAAACATTTTACCATTCAAAACGTTGATTATCACAATTGCAAATTTGATTTGATTTGTATTGGTTTTCAAAATTTAAGCAGTTTTTTCATTAAAGTTAAAACACGGTTCTGTGAAGCCTATTAAAAATCTCCGCAAATTATGCAAATAATAATAAACTTTGATTGACTTTACAACAATGTCTTTTGAAAAAGAGATTTAAGGTATAAAAATTCGTATGAACCCTTTTTACATGGTGACTTTGAATGATTTTTTTTATTTTTAATTCAATTTGTTTTGAAATCATGAGAAAATATTTTGTTAGTCTCTACAGAAATTGATAAAAGTTTATAAATTTTATAAACATTTATTATTACGATGTTAATTTTATTAATTATTAATTAATTTTTTATGAAAAAAACACTCATTTTCAATATTTTTTATTAAATTAAAAAAATGGCTTTAAAGATTTTTTTTTAAATTTAAAAACATCATTAAAATGTTAATACGCGTCGATTAACTTCTTAATGATGCAAAGATTATATTTGGTTCTCGAAATATAATTAATGACATAAATGACCATGAAGGACATGATGACTTTTAATGATTTTTTATTTTTAATTTAATTTTTTTTGTAATCATGAAAAAAAAATTTGGTGGTTTTTTTACAACAACTGTTTGGAGTATATAAATTATATAAATATTGATTACTGTGACTTGAAAATAAATTTAAAAATTTGATGTTTTTGAAAAAAACTCCAATTTTTTGCACTTTTTTTCAAAAAATTAAAAAACGGCTCCAACGATTTATTTAAAAATGTAAAAGAATCACAAAAATGTTAATATGCGTCGATTGACACCTTGATGAAGTAAATGGTACGTTTGGTTCGCGAAATATAGTGCATGACAGGTTTGACCTTCAAGGGGTGAAAACATCAAACCCCCCCGACCGAAGTGTCCCAAAAACTAATCAGCTCTCAAGATTGCAAAGACGCTTCGATTGACACCTTAACGAAATCGATACAACTTTGTTTACGTGAGTTATGCTCGTAGAAAAGCCGTCCGCGAACGCACGTACGTACGTACGTTCGTACACACACACACACATACATACTTCTTTCTAAAAACACTTAAAATATACTCGTAACACCTCAAAACGTAAAGATATGTTGAAAATTTCAATTTCGATTTTCGAGGCGATAACAAGAACTTCCCATAACAAGTTAACAAGGAAAATAAGAGTGAGGACTATTTTTTTGGATAGTACACTAGTCTTGTTAGAAGAAGGGCTTTACAAATGTTGTCCAGGTTTAATAAGCCCCTCTTAAAGTCAGAACTGTTTCCGACGATCAGCTAAGTCATTATATTTGGCAAACGTAAAATCATATTCTACATTAGCACGATATTATATTTAACATACTTCAACAGAAGCCAATTTGTGAAGAAATTTTTTCCAAACATACTGAATTTGACTGAACTGCACCAGCAGAAAACATAATTAATAAAAATTGAATTTCTTTTCATTTAACTCGTATAAATAACTTTAGTCTCTTAATATTTTGCGTTTTTGGGTCCATCTATAGGCTTTTGGATTCAAACAATCATTTCGAAAATTCCATAAAGTATATCGGCTATCAGCATCCAAAAACCAATCAAACATACATCAAACAACATAGTTTTCAAATACGATAAAACCACATAATGCAGCGGAACATCATGCAATTATTCCACTGACAACGATACATCCGCATTAAGCTAATAAATTAAAATCTATCGATAATTTAATCACAACACCGAAAATTAATTAATTTGCCACGGAATTTGGTTGATATTGATTCAAAAAAATTGTACATCGATTATGGTTGAAATCGTTTTGTTGAGTTATAGTATTGAGTGGTTTATGCGGGTAATCCATATTTTCAGTAGATGTAGAGATATTTTGTAAACAGTTCATTTAGATAACATTGAGAAGATAGTACTTTAAATCAATTAGTTAAGAACAGAAAGAGCACTTAAACTACTAGATATAAGAAAGATTTATATCTTTGATGAGGATTGTATTCAATTTTTTTAAAAAAATCATTGTTTTAACAAAAAATAATAAATACACAAAATGAACTCCATCAGCTTGCATTTCTCTTCATAATAGAATAAGTATTATGTTATTTTCATCCAAACAAGCCAGATTGGATTTGAATATACTTATTGAGAAATAAACTACCATACACTTTTCCGTATTACTCATGCAACTTTTGAGCTGCGGAAATCAAACTACTCGCAATTCCAATTTATTTCTAAGGCAAATATTTCCTAACTTATTTTTTTCATATTTACAAAGAGTGAGTGAATTCATACAAGACAAATCTATCATAAATAAGTTATGGAAACTAAGCTATTCTTCAAAGTGACAAGCAAGACCAATGCAAAAAAAGATGTGAGTTTCTGGCGTCTCTGACATGAAACACAATCCAATAGATTCTTTGAATAGCTCTCAGTCAGGATATTTTCTGGAAAAATAAGTTGCTGGAAAAGAAACGGCAGCTATATACATCATGTTCTGTTGAAAACATGAGCAACTATTCATAACATTGTGACTTCCGATTCTGTTGTTCTAGTGTCACAAACAATTTGTAACCAAGCCAAACAGCGTGAAGGACACTATGAAAAAAGTATGTATATATGTTAAAAGTTGAATTGAATTTCAACGGCGAATGTTGTTGACGGTTAGGAAAATTGTCTTGTGGTGTTAAGAAATTGACCACGTCATGGTGGAATCTCTTGTTGGTCTCTTTAACTGTTTTGAATATAGAAGGATATAGGATTATAAAGTACACAGTTTCCTTCGCAAACTATTTTGCAATATCCAATTTAGCACAGTTTGATATTAGACACAAAGATTTCCTAACTTGACTAGCCTTGACCCTTTCTGATTATCAACGATGCATATATCGACTCTTTCTAAGAATTGAAGATAGCAAATGAATACTTCCATACACCGTAAATGTTTGTTTCATTGTTATTGATTCTGTGCATCCTGATGCTTTTTCGCACAATGAACGGAAAGATAAAATCTTTTCAGTGTCATCATCATCACTATTATGGAAATCCTTCATGTTTGCATCCATTCGTTCGCGATTCATTCTGCCTTTCAATTATTTTCAAGGTGCTGAAACACGGATAGGGAAGAGAGCAGAGTTTTGATCGATCTTAAATTTATGGCACGTAACATTGAAGAAATCCCTCATCTTACATGTGCATAAATAAGAAAATTCAAGGAAAATGATTTTCCGCCATTCTACCTTATCGTGGCGTAGTTTCGTGCACGTTGCTCGTGGCATTTTGCACTGCAAAATATTGATGTTGATAATGCTGATTGCATGGTTTTATTGATGGATACCGAATGTGATCGATATAGAAGCTTTACAATGAAATAATCTTGTAAGAAGTTTGATATAAATGCAACGCATTTTGTAATTTTACCATGTCCTTGAAACTAACAGAGGATTTGAAAAAAATTAAATCAGATTTTTGGCATCACATTTTAAAGTACCTAATATTAATATTGTATTCGTACGCTATTGCTTCACAACGAATTTCATACCCAAAATATGAGAAAATAAACGAAAATAAATTGAAATTTACTGCTAAGACCTTCCATTCTTAGATGCTCGCCCCGAAGAACAAGTTGAACGCTACACGCCATGACACTCTTAAATTATCCCGTTGCGAACTTTTTGCTGATACCACCTAGGTTCAAAGAAGGCTTTTGTACATTGCTCACTTCCGTATACGTGAGGTTGTTATGAAATTCTCCAAATCTCTATCGCAGAATTTGACACGGTAAATATGTCGTCCTGTTTCTTGACTTCTACACTCGAATTCATCTTTTATGCATATGTGAACCGTTTCTTTCAGTTACTGAATTTTCCCTAGGGAAAATCGTTACTTAGTTGCTGAAGTTGGAATCGTCCTGCGAGCGTCAGCTGAAATGATTTTGCTTTCAGTTTAGAACTCGACTGCCTTACCGTGAAGTTAAATAGAATATACAATATGCGTATACATTTTTAAAGCATTCTTGCGCCAAAATGTAAGAGTTGTGGATTTTGTTCTTTGCACAAACGTGTATGGGAAGGAATATCTGGGGATAAATCGATTTAAGGGTGCAGTGGGAGTTATCCATTTTAAATTTGTATGTTTGAAAGCATGACGTGAAACATATGTATCACATTATCATAAATTTTAAAATATTTCAATGTTTATTTTCAATTACATGTACATAAATCAGACATTTAAAAAACTTGGAATGGAATTTAAAAAATGATAAGATTATAGTCTTTAAAAACTTTTGGATAGATTTTGAATCAAAAGCTGATTTGAATCAAATAGGCCCGAATAGTAATGATTATTTAGAAAACACATTTTTTACCACATTGAAAAGTATTTGCAACATAAAGTACTGGAACAAATTAGAAGAAACTACCATAAAATTTAAAAATACAAAAATTTTTTTTTGAAACTACTGATTAATTTCAGAATATATTAACGTGTTTTTCGAAATAACGAATTATCAATGATGATCTTATTGGCATAAGATTCCTTTTTAAGGCTTCTTAAATACTGAAAGAGATTTATGTTTAGACGCCGTGCCAACAGGATAAATATGCAGGCTAGGAAAATTGAACCCAAGCTGACGTGATATATTTGTATTTAAGTTTATAGTCTAGGGACTTTGAGTCTCATCGATTATCAGAAACCAGAAACGTAGCAATGTCCGTTAAATATTATTATACGCCCTCTCGAAGAATGGAAGCTTTATTATTGTGGAGAGTTTAAGGTAAGAAATGAGGCTATGTTTTATTTAACGGTATTTACACATACTGATTACTCAAATTCACGCAAAAGCACCAAAAATACTGACTAAAACATCAATCATCATCATCATCATCACAGCTCGAGGATGTACATTAAAACTTACTCAAACACGTCGTTACATACATACTAGCTTTGATTTTCAAGGAAAATACTTTCTCAGAAGATAATATGCTCATGTCGTCCTCAATCCCAAATCCAGAAAATTTCAAAATGCCACTTGCATAATATCAGGGGATGGTACGTTCGCCCTATACCAAGGGGCTGCCATTGTGATCGTTAAGCATGGATTTTTTTGACTAATCCATACTTCTAACGCTATACATGTGCAAGACCGCATTATTTGTGCTGCTAGGACATCTATTAGGCTTCGTTTTTACCAGTAAGGTCACTCAGCCTTCACTCAATAGGCAAACTGGTACTTTCATGCCTAAGTGAGAGGGCGTCGAGAAGCCGCATCTTTGCTCCTTTTTTGTCTAAAGAATAACCGTGGAGTTAGACCCCTTCCGGATAGGCCTTTACGTAAAACTCCGAGAACATTCTGTTAGGACATCCAGCCTTTTATTTTCGGTTAGTATCAGAGAGAGAAATGATCAACGAGGAAATTTTCAAACTTCCCATAATTCATACAACTGATTTCCAAACGCTGATAAGTTTTTTTCTATAAAAAAAATAAAAATTGCGTTTTTAAGTTAACTACACTATTATTAACTTCCCAGTATATGGGAAGTTCTTGTAATCGCCTCGAAAATCGAAATTAAAATTTCCAACATTTCTTTACGTTTTGAGGTCTATATCTATATGTACTCTATAAAGTGTTTTTAGAAAGGGAGATGTATGTGTTTGTGTGTGTGTACGTACGTACGTACGTTCGTGGACGCTTTTTTCTACGAGCACAACTCACGTAAACAAAGTCGTATCGACTTCGTTGAGGTGTCAATCGAAGCGTCTTTGCAATCTTAAGAGCTGATTAGTTTTCGGGATACTTCGGTCGGTTTTTTTTTGTTTTGCTCCTTTGAAGGTCATTTCTGTCATGCGTTATATCTCGCGAACCAAACATACGATTTGCATGGTTAGAGTGTCAATCGACGCGTATTAACATTTGTGTAAATCTATCAAATTTTGAAAAAAATCGTTGGCGCCGTTTTTTAATTTAAGAAAAAAAAGTGCAAAAAATTAGGTATTTTTAATAAACAATAAATTTTCAACCTGATTTACGGAAGACAGTATTCAATTTTTATAAAATTTATATACTTCAAGCAGTGCTTGTAAAAACAACATTAAAACTTTTTCTCATGATAACAAGAAACATTAAATAAAAAATAAAAAATCATTAACAGTCATCATGATCTTCAAGGTCATTTCTTCAATTCACTATATCTCATGAACCAGATATAATATTTGCATCATTAAGGTGTTAATCGACGTGTTTTAACATTTTTTGATTATTTTAACATTATTAACATTTTGTTTCATAAAAAATATTTTTTTAACCTGATTTGCACAACACAGTAATAAATGTTTATAAAATTTATACATTCATATCAGTTTTTGAAGAGAGATGATATGATTCATATTAACTCATTCCTGTTACTGCTATCAATACCTCTCATTATTATTATTTAAAGTAGTATTATTTTCAAAATTATTATTGTGTTTAATATTTTAATGTTTATCTAGATATTACTGGGAAGTTGACCGTGTGGACCTCAAGGGTCGCACTTCGCGGCTTGTTTTATCACATGTTCGAATATTGTTTCTTTTATTTGCGAAAAGAAGGAAACGAAAAAAAAGATAGCAATGGTCAGAGGTCAATTCACTTAAAATGTTAAATCTTAAATCTGTTCATGGAGGTTTATTCTGCACGAGTGTAAAGTTGCTAAGTTTATTTTTCGTTCTTAAAAAGAATAATGAAACTGTCTTATATATGTACACTGTTTCAACTGATTATTGCCCAAAATGCGGTATTTTTTGAAGGCCATGGCTAACTGATTACAGGCAATAATGAGCTTGAAAACGATGTGAATCAATTTCTATAAAATTAAATGTAGACTTAATTATTGTTATTACAGTCCCTGGCTTTCCAGATAGATAGAGAAAACAATTGCTAAGTGTCCTTTTTTTCTAAAATTATATAAACTTCTCCCTTAAATTCCTTAAGATTTTACTAAAAAAGAAAAAAAATCGTGACCTAACTTAAACTAACTGAACAAAAGGTACTTTTAATAACTTTATTTATTTCCCTGCTTTTTTCTGCTTTGTCTATATGAATTATTGATGAGCATTATACCAAATTTCACATGATTAATATGGTTTTATGCTGCGATGAAGACATTAAGTTGACCAAGTTCATTGATTTCAAATGAAATTGAGTAGTCGCATCGCATCCTGGTGTCGCTTTGGTGAAAAAATGGTGATGGGAGACTTATCTTCTTTGAAAGCCTCAAAGGCTTACCACTCAATTGAACAATGTTGGACATTCTATATTGGCAGAGATGATTTTCACACAAATAAGTGCTGGAATGCAGTGTCATGTAGCGTCAATGCATAAACAACCTTAATCATGTGGAGTGCGTTTTAGTAGTCTATGTAAAGTCATAAATTTTCATCAATATTTAAAAAAAAAGTTAATCAATTTTTGCAATTACTTGTGCATATTTGGTACAAACTTTATGGCAATTTAATATTAAAAGAAACCAATTCTCTTTAGTGATATGTTCCGATCAAAATAGGCGTTGAAATGTAAGAGTTTACTTACAAGGACAATCATATTTAACATCTATTGCTTAGTAGTGAAATACACCCCTTAAATCCATTGTCTAAATAAATTTCTTACTACAATTTAAATGTATAAATTTGTTGTCATATTTTATGATTGTATTTTCTGCTCTGAGATTTCTGTTGCTAACCTTTCCCTTTCAAGCTATTCAAGTTCTTCCGAATACAGAACAAAAAAATTGTCTTTATATATTACACTTTATGACTCTGTCTCGCATAAATAAATACGTTTTTCATATGAAACACCCAACCAAGTTAACGTACAAATACCGTATTTCTGAAGGAAACTTGAAAATATTCTTCTGCATAATCGTACGTATGGTATATATGTCGAAAAGTACGGGTGGATTGAATCAAATTGGGGTTGATATTGTGGAGGGCGAATGAGACTATCATGGAATAGAGGATAATGGATTTGAATTGAGATTTACTTTAGCATTTAATGTTGTGTCGTCGGTAGTAAACCACGAAAAATATCACTTTGCTAAAGTTTATTTTGATATTGACCTAGTTATTTGTGAAGGATGATGAGACTAAGTAGGATAGCTGAATATTATATCCTGTGAGCTAGGTAACTTGAACACATGATTTGGTATGTATTTTATACAATTTTTTGCTTTGGAGCTTTGGGGATAAAATGACAGATCCAAGATGATATTATCCTTTCATATTTTTTGATGTTTGAAAGATTTAAGTTGTTTTTCGTGGAGACTAATATAAATTGTTTGAAATTCATTCAATTTATCTGATTTTTTTTAAACAGATGAGCTAGTGACAACATTTTACTAAAAATTAGGTTCGTCATCAGTATCGCTGAGTGAATATTACAGTCTGAAATCGTTAGATTTGAGAACACATGAACACTTAAATTCTGTCCAACGAAAAATCAAATTCTCTTTTCAATTTTAATAATATATGTAACTGTTTTATTCTTCATTATTTGTATGTTTGATCCTACATTTGTTTATATATTAAAAGTTTTTACATTTTTGGCGATCCCCAGTTTCTAATCTTTTCTTGGAGTCTTTTCATCAGGCTTTTGATTTGGTCTTTGTGTATGTTTTTGGTCGGATTCCATACTTTACAGAGCTTTTCCACGTTAGTAACAGCTTTTTGGGTCTTCTTCAAATTGCTTTTGAAGAATGCTCAATATCGTTCGATCGGTTGATGCTCTGGAACATTTGGGGGTTGTAAATCTTTTTCCACAAAATTCGCGGAATAATTTTGAAGCCATTGTAGCGTATTGGAAAATAGTTTGATTGAGAAATAGTTTACGAAACTTTTTATATAGCAGGATCATTCTTTTCTCCTCAAATCAAAACATCAACCAAGAAAATGCTTCAGCTATCTGAAAATTTCGTTTTTAACGGAACTGGCGCATATCGAATTGCAAGAAAATCATGTAGAACGTTTAGTCTACGAAAAACATTGAAAAGAAAACTCTCCAGTTTCATCAGAACTCCGCAATTTTCTTGAATTCTTAGAAATACTCAATAATATAGTCCAAATAAAATAGCCACTACATATACATATTGAACATACAACCTACTTCAAAATATCGTTAGGACTTCATTTATTATTCAACGATTCAAGAAATCATTCAAATCGATATTCTAACACCGTACCTAGGATTTAGTTTGCAAGAATGTTGTGGCTAGAAACACAACTTCCTAGGTGAGCATCGTTATCGACAAAGTAACCCATCCTATAAACAACGCCTAACTCATTTAAGTTTAGTCCTTGGGGATGTGTCGAGATGTCAGTTAAAATTTCAAATTGCTATCGCATTTGCCTCCTTGCCGTGCTACCTACCCTTCGATTCCAACTTCACCAATGCAACTCAATTTCGGATGAAATTTTTTTTCTCAGTTCAGTCGAAGCAAAGTTTCCCCGTGCAGATGGTAAGAGTATAGTGAGTTGGGGTTGTGTCGGTAATTTTGTATTTTCCTCTGAATTTTGTTAATATAGTTTTTAAAATATATATATTTCGTGGAAAACTTTAGCGTAATCATTAGTAAACATTATTAAAAATAAACTAATATTATTGTTTCATTGATTTCCATATGCAAAAAGTGGATATTTTTGAATATTCTATGTTTTTTGTATAATATTAATAACTAATTTATATTTGAAAAAAATACTTCGGTAAAAAATACTTTAAATATTATAACGAATATTTGAATACTTGCATCGTCATTTTCTAAAAGGAACTCCATTATACCCCATTGATCCTTTATGTCTACGAGAATTCTATTTTGCATCTTTCGAGAAAATGTATTTTACCAGGAGTCAAGTTTGACTATCTAAGTTTCAATCGTATTGAATCCAATTCATTTGGAGACGTGGAACAGGATGGTAAGCCGAGATTTAGCTGACATTCTCACATACCTTGTGGCAGGTAAAGTTAAATGAGTTGAATGCCACTCGTTCGCATGAATACTTTATCTAGTTGTATAGTTTCAAGAGATGGCTCAGCATTGTTCTGGCTGTAGTATTTAGAGATTCGCCACTATTTGTTCTTTTGCCAACTTCAACCTGAAACTATTTAGTGAGCCATGACAAAATTATTGAAGTTTAAGAATTCCCAGGATATTCAGAGAAAGTATGGCAGGTAGTCTTTTATGTACCGAAAGCATGCACGAAGTTCATCAATAAAATGGAAGGTATAACTTTGATCAATAACTCCTAGTCTCAAGATCAGCTTGGAAAAATATCCTGTAAATATAGAATGCATATTTCTTGTGACGAATATATTTTATTTCAAGAGCCAAAAGCATGAAATCGATTGTAGAAGATTGTGATTGAACATTTTTTACTGACTATCATCTAACCATGGACGATTTTTTCTTCAGATAACCCATGTAAAAAACTATAAATTAAAATAAATATCTTTAAATATCGTTAACCAAGCCGATTTCATCATTTATGGTCCGAATTATTACATATTCGAATGGAAATGATTGGAAGCCATAATAATATGTATGTAAATGTACTCTTAGTAAATCTTAGCCACGTCTTTTTTCAGGTATTTATAGTTTCCTTAGAACAGGTCCATTTAAGCAGTTTGAAAGAAACTATTTTTTTTTGTGACGACATCGTTTGTTCGACATGGCGAAAAATTTCTTGCAAGTACTTTTACTCGCCAGCTTTAAAAATCGATTCATATTTTTTATTAATAACAATAGCACCTGTACGATGCTTTCATCGGAGACAGTTTGAAGCGCCTACAGATTTCAAGTAAAATATCAGATTTTTGAAATTTATAATAACCATTCATTAGTTTTGAACTAATTTTTTTTTAAAAAAAATGGTATGTGTTCGAAAGCAAGTTTTTGTATTTTATGAAATTTTCACGATATTTGTTTAAAAAAAATTGTTTTTAATAAAATTCACTGAATTTTTGGTTCACATCAAAGATAATTATCTTATCGAAAACTATGACAATCCAACAATTTTTTTATGACAATTTTAATATGCTCATCCAATAATTTTTCAGTTATTTTGTACTAGGTTCACGGAAAATTTATCTATTTGAATTTCTAGTATGTTCTAAGGCTGAGTGGTGATCGGTAGAGTGCAAAAATTGAAAAAAATATCTCTGAATGTTGTAAATCGACTTTCTCATTTCGTTTCTGTTGGGTGCAGGACTATTGATTTGATACAAAAACATCCGATGGCAAAACATCTGGTTACAAAAATATTCTTTAGAAAAATATCCAATGACAAAAATATCCCATCTGAAAAATACCCGGTCCAGTAAAATTTGATATCAAAATTTATCAACAATGGACTCCCTAAAAATAAATAGAATAAATAAACGAAACGAGGGAAAACAGAGAGCAATGTCAATCATGTTTGTGAAAGAGCAAAAGTATAAGGATTTAAAAAAAATTATGGCAGCGTCAAAATACAGTTTTTGGATATATTTTGTATTTAGGGTTTGTTCATAGTACAGAATCGTCAGTGCATGGGTCCAGATTTCAATTGTCCAATGATTTACCATTAATTTTAGTCAATTGTTGCCAACATATTAGAATAAAGGAATTGAAACTGAAACTGTGATGGTGTATTTGCCATTTGGACTTAATTATTTTACAGTGACAATTAATGCATCATCAATCAATTAAAGTAAACCATTTATTCATTCACGTGACTTTGTGTAGTTATGTGGGTTTAAAATGAATAAAATTGTACCTAAATTTAGGATTCGAAATTTTTGCGCTGTCATAGCCCATGTTTTTACGTTCAGACGTTCTATAAAAGAGTAATTACAAGTGATGAAGTGTCGTGATGAGGACTCAAACTGGAGGACGTCAGATAGAGAGTCCGTCGTTCTAACCCATTAGCCATTTAAAAGCCAAGCGTAGTAGAATCCAAAAAATGCTTGTAGATAGAATTTGCTTTTAAACGAATCCTACTGATTCGTTTAAAAAGATATCGAAACTGCCTTAGAGTGTTTTAGTGGTTAATAAATTCAATACAACAAACTTAATTTGGTAATAATGAACTATATAAACCTGCTAAGCTAATGGTATCGACTTATAAATCTAATCAGAAAAATCGTTTTAAATTCATGGTTTTTATCATTATATTAGTAACTTGCATGGTTTTAAAAGTAACTTAGCTTATATTTTTATACAGATGGTATAAATAACACGAGAAATGTATTAATTAACAATTAGAAAAAAATAGAAAAACTATTGAATCAAGTCTTCTATTATCATTACCATTGATAATCTTTTCGAACTTTTTCTCTGATTGCGCGGTATATATGGTCAAAAGCCTGAATAGAGCATTTCCGTTTTCTAAAATCTACAAACTATTCCAATATTTTGTTTTACACATTTAAAGTGACATGTGTGCGTAGTTTAAAAAATCGAGGCTGATAATCAAACTGATGTTTTATGTTCATGAGGCATTTTTGTATGTATGAAAATTCTGGTTCAATGTCGAGAATTTTTGCAATTTTCCATAATTTCCCCTTCCGAATGATATCTCAACGTACTTCTGTTTCAACAATATAAAATAGCTCGTCAAAAAATTCAAGAAAGATCGTCGATCTGGATCGGTGCCTCCACAATTTCAGCGCACCGGGCAGCCGCACGACCATTTAAGCCACACCTTATTTGATGCATCTTAAAAAGTTGGAAACATACTATTTGCAGGTTATTTCAGTAAATAACTTTGTAACCGGATATTTTTTTAAAGAATATTACTGTGATCAGATATTTTTGCAAGGCATATTTTTGCGATCGAATATTTTTGTTGGGGATGTTTTACATCGGAAATTTGTACATCGAATATTTAGTCTTGAAAATTTTCAGTTTGATTTGATTTGAGTGATATGATGTGCAGACTTCTTTTTTCTTGCTTAATTCTCAAAAACAATGCAGCTTTGAAATTCTAAATGAATTGAAAATGTAAAAAAATGTCGTTTGAAAATCTCTTAACAAAACTCTTATTCTCCCTAGGTATCGAGAAAAAACATTAAATCTTGAGTGTAAATTTCTAATCTGGCATCACTGCCATAGAGGGGATAATGACAAACAAAATCAAAGACTATTGATAATTTTGAAAGTTGTATAATAGTGAACATAGCTAGCCTATTTTTAATTAAAATCTTCTACCTTTATGATACCCCGTATTTGGAGACTATAGTGTATTTTTGAAACACTCTTTTTGGTTTTTCATTTTGAAAATGAAAAACAATTTTTTTCACATTTATCATGTGCGGTCTAAATTAGTTCAATGACAATGTTTTTTTGCCAGTATCATCACGGTTAAAATTTTGCAAGTAAATACAACATTTTATAATTCGTATTTAAAAAATCGTTTAATCATTATGTGTGCTGCAAATCATTTTAATTTAATTTAAAAGAAAAGCTTGCTTGTGGTTTATATATAACAAAAATTTCTTCATAAGTTTAGTCTTTCAATTATATAAAATAAAGTACAATCAACATACAGTTCCGCGTCATAGAAATTTATTAGAAACGTGAATACGCTTGCTGCTAATGCATTGCGTATTCATGTTTCTAATAATTGGGAATATTTTTGAAAACATAAGTCTCCATCGGAAATAGTTTAAAAAAATAAAAAAAAAATCAATTTTGGGTTTCGACTCCATAATGTTTTGCAGCTCAGTATTTTGTTGAAATTTTTATTTGTTTTTCAAGTATTCAAAGCTTGTAATGTTTCAATAATAACTAACGAAATTTACATTTTATCAGTTAGATTATGATTTAATGAATTTCTTCGCTTTATCAATTATAATTTCAAATCCCAATCCATTATCTTTATTATGGTAGTCCGTTCAATTTTGAATGCTTAATTTCAATAAAAACATCATTTTGTTGCGTAATTTATCGCTGCTATTCACATAAAGCAATAATTTACATATCAATGGTAGTCAAATAAGCTATAAAATGAAATTTTTATTTGCTATAAAAGTCATTAAATATTTTTTTCCCTGATAAAGTTTAGTTCAATATTGAGCTTGCCTTAAAATCAGATCTGCTTAACGAAATTCTTCAAATAACTCTACTTTCCAAAAAGGATTGGTTAAACTTTGAAAGTAATTAAACCGATGATAATGTGTTTAAGCATTGAAGAAATTTATAGCAAGTCTTACGATTTAAATTCAAAACAACAATTTTATAGCTATTGCTCCACATCAATGAACTCTTCGCCTCATTATCTCTTGAAAAGTTCAACAGTAATTCGTACTGAAGAAAAGTTCCGCTGTTCACATCATATCAACTTTATTATGTCATTAAACTTCTTGACTTGAATCTACCCCCAACTCGCCACCACTGGCATTTCACTCGTTCAAAATGAAAGCTGTTCTCGCAACAGGGAATACTCACTCGTTAAAAACATTTTAAAAGGCAGTTTGTTACAATGAAAGTGTTCATCATTGTTAAGTTTTGAAACTTTGTCAAGTATTCATTTTGGAAATGAATTGACACAAAGTAAACGGCACGCTTCGTTATCCTTTGACATTTTGTCATCCGACGCGATACACAAGGATATCATGTCTTCATTTCAACCCTTATCTATGCAAAGGGTTCTGTGCTGTAAGTGGACTAATAGCTTGTGTGAAGTGATGTAACATTCAGATTGTGTCCATCAATCATGATATGGTATTCCTCTCTTTTCGGCGGTCCTAAGTTAACAAATCCTGTTTACTTAGTGCTACACGTTTGGCAATGGGTCTTGATTGGCAATGGCATACTTGTTTCTGTTTCATCCCTCAAACATGAGGTCAGGTTGTTGTTTCCATGGTTCTTTTTATACAAATGGAAGCTGTTTCCATAAATAGTTTACAGGTAAAAAGAAAGTGAATTAAGTAAGTCCGTGCTTCACATTGAAAATTCATTTTTCCAAACTTTTCAAACTCTCTGGAAGGATTCTAATGGTTGTAATTGCCTGAAATAGTAACATGTCTAGCAAGAGCACAGTTAACTCAAGTCATACTAATGAAGAAGCTGTCAGAAAATCGAATCACCAAGCCCTTTTCAAATAAGCGTTTCTGTTGCTCCTGTTTTGAAGTTTGGACAGTCAGAAGAAATTTAAGATTAAACCAGCGTCACGTACCTCCTATAGCAAGCGTGCTAATCAAAGTCATTTAAACAGGGAGGCATTAATTCACCCGTACTAGAATAATAAATAATATAATAAAACTAGTTAAAAGAACACCCCGACAAGGTGTAGATGCCACGAATTGCCTTGATACACCACCATACGTGAGCTACCTATGCGCGACACAGTTTACAGAAGCGGTACTTGTTGGTGGATCATTTGTTAAGATTAAACTAAATGCTGATCTTCATCGCGAATAGATTTGAGTTAGGAAGAAGAAGAGGAACGTTATTAGTAAGGGCGGTGCGCCAGAAACATTTCATTTCAACTGTAGTGTTTTCTACAATAAATCCAACTCTAATTTTCGTACAATTTCACACCAAATTGATGGAATCGGTAATTAGTAATTAGAAGTAAAGTTCGGTTATTTCCTGAATACTCTTAAAAAAATTGAATGAATTGTATAGAGTTAAAGGCAAATTTCGAGATTTTCATATTTGAACCTCTTTTTTTTTCTATTTCAAAGAGTAGAGTCTGAATGGTTAGATAGTCCTTTTTGAATGTCGTTATTGCTTTCACTGTGATTAAGTCTCACATATTGCGATCGAATAAAGCCTAGCTAAAAAAATTAAAAAGGACCATTTACCCATTTCGTGAGCCGTATTGAAGTAAACAATTGAACACTTTTTTAAAACAACTAATAGGTCAAAACGATGTTCATGGCAAAAATTACAATGTCCTAATTAGTTGATCGTGACCGTCAATTTCATTTAACAAATAAAATTTCTGTGGCTTTTTGAAAGACACTATGTTTTTCTGTCATCAAAGTGTTGGTGAAAAGAGCTTTTTATTGTCGCTTATTCCAATTATTTATTGTTTAAATACATAATCTCTGAAAATTATATGTTATCCTTGAAATAATAGATTCACGCAGCTCACAATTTCTAATATATTATTTTTTATAGATTTTCAAAGGATCTCAAACGTTACATTTTAAAAAATACGGACAGTTCAGCGATTGGCAACATCTAAAAATTTGAAAATTAGCACCCATCAAATTTATAACCGTTGTAAATTTGCGCTCCTCGGTTTTTTTTGAAATCACACTTACTTTTAGCGTCCGGTCTATTTGTGAATTTAATACTAAATATACATATCAACACATCAACCAATTCTTGAAAAAGATTGGTTTCACAATACCTTTATCATTTTTATGTTACTACTATTCAACTTTATGCTTAACACAATTAACATTTATAATGTGCTTCATTTGGTTTGCATTTTAAGTTGCAGTTTTCGGTGAAACAAATATTTGACATTGTGGTGCAATTTTATGGAAAATAAGAAGTATAAGTTGATAAACAAGCAAACTCCCAAAAGTATCTAATTATTCAATAATCAGAACAATGTTTACAGCTCCATGAACTATGTATATACTTACTACTGTGTCACAAATACCCTTCCAAGATACATATTTTATTATATCTCTTGTCAAAATTTTGATGGATCGACATAATTTCGTCCCTCAGATATATTTTCTACCCACAATATTGAGATACTTTCGAAGATGATCAAATTATAGTGTCACCGAACAATGGCTCGATTTCGTCAAAATACAGTTTCGGTCAAAAGCCAGACTGCAGCTTAGTTCCTTCCGCAAAACGAGCCATTGCAGATTGTTGATTGTTTCGTCATTGTTTGTTTCGTCCTGATAATTATCCAACAAATTTTCTTCGTGATAAATTTACATAAGATAATGACACGCAATCACTAGGATGGAATCAACAATGGAAGATCAAAAGACAATTGAGAAAATTCACTGCAGGAAATTTGAATTTTATTGTCCTGACGAGGGTGCTGTTCAAATGGAAGGAAAAATATAAGGGAAGTCTTGAGCGAACGAACTAATTAGAGTGATTTAATCTTTGTGCGTAACAAACATTGCCTTCTAAAGTGCTCTGAAATATTTATTTGTCTAAAAATGTACATGTTGGGTGCTCTTGTTGTTGCTTGACGATGAAATGATGGTTCAGCTTAGGAGGTTAACGGCATTCCGCTACTTAGAAAGATTTCTTGAATGCATCTTATGGCAGAAGTGGATTTCACTTGAAGGATCAATCTGAAAATGTTTGCTTGTAAATCGTTATGACTTTTGGTGGATTGTTTTCAGCTTATTTCTCTACTAGCAAGCGATACTTCAGTTGTTACATTGATTCCCGTACTCGAAATTATTGAGCCTTTTTTAATCAAAACTCAGCTTGGTAGAAAGAAAATACTAATTTAGTAAAGCATCCTAAAATTTCCATAATTATTCAAATTACGTCTATTCTAGATAAGTGGTGCCATCTCCTGTAAAATAGTAATTTTGAAACGTTGTCAATAATGAAAATCTATTAACTTTCCAAAAAATTCTGTTTAAAAGTAAATTGGAATTTGCTTTTATTTAATTCCACTGTGAAATTAGATAGAATTGAGAGAGAAAACACTTACAGAATGTGAAACATGAATAAAATAGCTATCGCATTTGCTAGAACTGATCGAATAAAAGAAGACCACTTCAACAAAGCAGCTAACTTTTACAATACAATACGGACAAAATAAAAATACAGGGAACCCAACTTCCTTTAAAACGACATTAAAAAAAATATCTCCTTCAGAACCAACATTCGAAGTAAGAAGAATATAATAATAATTTATAAACATATAGTCTGCACTATTAATCTAACTAAAAGGACACTAAAACTTACAGATTTGGTACTATCCCTTGTACCGATTCTTATCGTCTGAGAAGTACTATGTACTGAAATTTTAAATACGGATAATTACTAAATTTGATGGAGAGAGTGATTGAAGGAAACGGAGGTGGTTTTAGTCGGTAGAAATCCGTCATGCCGTGAGGCAGGAGCTGATCGGCATCTTTTGAAGATTTCCACCTCCCAACGTTGAAAAAAAGTACCGATTTCGTTTATTGACCGACTTTAAAATACACCCAGCGCAGGACAAATCCTCGAACCAAATATTTTTTTGAAATAATTGAAATCCTTTTTAATTTGGAAATCCAAAAATTAGTTTCATGATGTCATTGAGTAGTGTACTAGATTACCTCTAAAAAAGGAGTAAAAGGACGGGCCTGTTGCTTGTATTTATTGAGTAAAAGTGACAAGTGAAAATTGATGGCTAGATACGAAAAATTACGTGTTGAGAAGGAGTCAAAAATCGTGATATGGGTACAGGGAAACGTATCGAAACATAAAATTGCTAGAATTGGTGCAGCAATTGGATGGTGAGAATCTTCTACAAAAATATGCACAAACTGGAACCGTACAGGGAAAGAAAGGTAGAGGTATCTGCTTATCGAATCCTAAATAGAGCGCAACTTCGCGCAGATTGGAACCCTACGTTTTCAAAACGGTGTTCACTTTGGAAGATGGAAAAGAAGTTGACCGAAATGTGACTAGCATGTCGAATTCCAGTGAAAAAGGCGTTTCTCAACAAGAAAATGAAGCAGACACGTCTAATATGGTGCTAGGAGAGACGAAATTGGACCTCTACTGATTGGAAACAAATTATTTTCTCTGACGAATCAAAGTTTAATATAATTGCTCCAGATGGAACGTGGATAGTTCAGCGGAAAAAGGCAAAAGGCATAGCGACGAATTTATTCAACCAACGATCAAACATTCCTCGTACGTAATAGTATCGGGATGCATCACCGGAACAGACACTACGGAAAACTGACAATGCCGAAAGGTACAAATCGATCATCACCAAAGGTCTGCTTCATACCTTGAAGGATTTGTATGGAGCATATCCCAATCCTATTTTCCAAGATGATTCTGCACGTGCTCATTTAGTAAATATGGAATGCATTTTGCTTAGCGTGTTTTATGGTATTTGTTTAACTTAAATGTTTTCTCTTTTCCAGATACAAAGTTTTAAGGAAGAACTTGGCTTTGATCCACTTCACTGGCCAGGAGATAGTCCCGACCTGAATCCAATAGAAATTCTTAGGGGGATAATATCGGGAAAAAGTGAAGGAAATGTAGCCGAAGACAACCGAAAAGCTCGAAAGTGCATTCCGAAAGGTTTGGGACAGCGAAACAAACCTCAATCTCAGTGATAAACTTTACGAGTCAATGTCGTCCTCAAAGCGAAAGGAAGTTCTGTGAATTATTAAGAAAAAATAAATAAATAATAATGAATAAAATAAAAATGGTATATGCTATTATTATTTGTGGGCTATTCTCATAATTTCAGTTGTAACAGTTTCCCCTAAAAACAGATTATGATTTTGATCGGCAATTGTTATTTACTGAAAGAATGTCCAATTTCAGTTGATTTGTCCTATTTGATTAAAAAGTTGAGATAAATTCTGTGTAAAATTTAATAAATTATATCAAAAGATATTAAACCTTATAAGATTAAAAATAAAAGCCACTGTTATTAATTTAAAAAAAAATATTTTGTAGAGAAAATGTAAACGAAAAATTAAAAATTTACAAGTGCAAAGGATTTTTTCTGCACCGGCTGTATACCTAAATTAACGAGCGGTTCTTTTTAAATATGTATTAAATGAACTGTTTCCTTCACAAAACAATGACGACGACAGATTGTTACTATCAGCTAAACTTATGAAAGTGATATTTCAATGGTTTCTTTGTTTTTCATACATCTCTTGATTGAATTCTGGTCTTGTGCTAGCTTCACGTGAATTTTTCATACGTATCCGGCTGTACAGTATTATACCTTAAATGATGACTATCCCAATCCGAAAAGATATTTTCTTGTGGGTTTCAGTGATGTGCCAAGAAGGACTCTAATTCGATGCGGCACAAGCACATTGTGAATATTTTACTTACAAAAGTGCCGGAGGAATTCGATGGGAGAACGAGATAAAATACACGATGCTACACTTTTGAAGGTAACATGTCTATTTTACTACAATATAAGGATACCAATTCTTTGAAATTTGAGAGCTGCCAGTGTCTTGAATTTGAGTGTGTCTACATTTTCGGAACTGACGTGGTTTCTTTACAACAGGATATCTCACATGTTGTTGGAGCCTTTTACGATTTATGAAGACCATGGAATCTATAAATAAAGTCAATAATATGATTATGCTTAACGCGGCAATCTGGGTTTGTTTTTTAAGAAATCGATTTTCCAAAAACATCATTTTTCGGTTCTTTATGTGTTTTTTTTTGTTTCAAACTCATCTGACTCGATTTATCATGCCAACCAGTTTTTCATAGGGGTTCCATTATAGCCGTCATATTGTTTTGTCATGTTTAATTTTTTTTGTATAGTTCAAGGTCTATACTTTATTATACAAAAGTCCAGAAATATTCTAATGAATATTTCGATCAAAAAAATTGTAAAAATTTCGTATAATAAACCCAGACTGCCCCCTTAATAACAGAATTGCCCCCAGAAAAACAATGCGTAGGTTTTATTGAATACACCTACTGCTTTTGAGTGTTTAATAATCAGTAAACAAAATCGAATCTGATTTGAAACAATTGTTTATCAAAATTTTATTGAACTAAATCATAGAAAATATGTTTAGAAAATATAAAAATGACCTGCAATGCACAAATAATATTTTTTACTTCATGATAAAATTAAAGTTGCATACGTGTTTGTAGTTTGTCGATAAAAGGGACAATAATAGTGGAATTTTTGCTGTGTATATCATGCTTCCGAAATTATTAATGCGGTTATAAAAAGAAGCTTTGCAACAATCATAAATCATTTGATTATTCATATCGCATCGAATATTAGTATCTACCAACCAACACCATCTCTATCATCTACCATCATTAAATAAAACAATGACGTCAATTTATACGTTCTTCTTCGTATGTTCACAAGATTGTCGGTCATCATGATAACAATACATGGCAATCAGACGTTGTTCCTTTCAAGGAATAGTGGCAAGGAACCTACAGATCACGCTGGTACTATGTTGTATAAAGCATTTGCTGGGAATTCGGTGCCATGTAGTGATTAAGCATTTCTGTTCCACTAATTGGTGAGCACAATGATAAACACATACAGAATTGTTGTGATGAAGTTATCCCGACTCCACTGTAAAATGTTCTGTCCTCCTTTCCTTTCGAGGGTGCGTAGAAGATAATGAGAAAGTTCCGGTAGTTATACTTATAAAGGACATATTGTATTTCATATGATTGTCTTTTAATTCGCCCCACATGACTTGCTTTTTAAATACAGAAGACACTGAAATCATACAAATGTACCATTTTTTGTGAATGAGTATTGTTTTTGGGAGGAACTGATGGAATTTCCAATAAAGGCAAAAGCGATATCAGTTCTTTGAAAGTAAAAATAATCCATCTTTAAATTTTTAGTATGTAAAACTCACAATTAAAAAAGATTTTTGCTTATCCCAAGTAATATAAGAAGCGAATTTAATTAATTGGAAAAGTCAAAAGAGTATATATGTACTATTATATTGTGATAATTGGCAGCTGATATCCTATATATTTTCCAATTCTATATAATAAAGACATGTATATATTATTTGACCCTTTTAATTTATAGCATCCTAACATCTTGTTACTTCTAAACTAAGTTCCATTTGAGCATAAATTCGGTTGGTAATTTTTTAAATTTTGATGGTATTATTAATTATTCTGGAAACCATTAAAGTACATTATTTTCAGATTGTTTTCGTTTTGTTTCGAATGACTACTAAAAATTCCGCGAAAAGATGTCATAATGCACTTTGTAACACTTCAAACCGACAAAAAATTTGAACATCATCTCATTAAAAAGTAATTATGCGCCTAAAAATAATCTCAGTTCACTACAAGTCGAAAAATTAATTAGTAGAAACGGGAAGAAAAAAAATACCAATTATTATTCTTCCAACACAAACATAGAAGAACTTAAGTGAGACCTCCTGGCAATCTTCCAAAACGCAGACATGCTTTTAATTTCTTTTTCGCTCGATTGACAATTTTTCACACAAATGTCCTTTTTAATAAAATGCTAAATTTATTCAAGAAACGATAAAAGCTTTCATTCTTTTGAATATTTTCATGTTATGAATAATATCCACAAACAATATTTATTCTGAGAACCAGCTTTGAAATTTCGCTGTTCTTTCTTTTTGATAAACAAATCAGGGAAAATCCATGATGTGCGAATTTTTGTTTTCAAATTCCCAAATTAAAAAGCATTATTTGCTTTGGGATTCAATGTGATCCTTTGTTCAGTATGAGAATGAACAGTGAATACTTGTTTCCGAACCGTTTTTTCCTATACAGTGGTTAAAGGATTGCGTCCCTGAGGAATGAGGGCTAAGTCCTTTGGTGAGGCTGTGTTCATTTTTGAAAAGTTGAATAAATCATTATTGGGTGGATTGAGACACAGAAAAGATTGATTGTGCGGTTCCCATTGAGCATAGCCTATTTTGGATTGGCTTAGGTAAACAATTGCTAAGGTTGAAACGAGTAGCTTACGAAAAAAAATTTAGGATGCTGATTGATCTCTCTGAAAGGCTTTTAGTGATATATGCTTTTATTTTGAAATGAAATGATGTTTCAAAGGATTGATTAAAGGATGCATTTATGATTAATTGAATGACTGGAAAAATTCACAATAGGATGTGTTCAGTTGATTGGATATAGTTTTCATACGTCTTAAAGCTTTCGATCATTGACAATAACAATTATGTTTGCGGTTATTTCAAAATAAATTTAAAAAAAAATCATAGAAAAATGCTTGAATAAATGATGAGCATTCTGCAAGGATTCTTTAATTTTTTATTGAAAACCGTGGTAAGAATTGCGTTTTGTTCTTAAATTTTCAAATTGCTAGAATGTTTCAAATTTTGGTTTTAGTAAAATCTAGATCCACTGTAAAATCATGCTTTTTAGAAAATCGCTCAATTGAATCGCTTCCTACAATTGATTATGTTGAGCTAAGGTTTTATTATAGAATTAAAGATTTTACAAGCCAATTCAGTAAAAAAAAAAGGTGGAAAATTTTGTTTAAAGCAAAAAAGACCCGTAAAATTTTTTTACTGTTGGACTTCTGGAAAAATATTTTAGTCGCTATTTATGTTATTTATTGCCTTAACACTAAGAAACCATGCCCCTACTAGTTCGTCATGGAAAACAATTCTAGAATGTTTGTATTCTGGAGCTAAATAATAACTTATTTAAAAAGAAATTTCATTTCATTTTATTTTCAGTTTATTCGAAAAAATATTCAAAGCTTTCATTTAAATGTGATTGCAATGAGGTGCAAAACGTAAATTAAAAATACTGGCGGATATTGAAAAAAGTATTAAACATGATCCACTCACTTCATTAATTTACTTAGACTATTATAAAAAAACAACACGTAGTATTTTGTGAAGATGAAACCAATTACTAATATTAAAATATACTTTGTCAATGTTTAATAGCACATCTCGGCAAATGTGCTTTGCAGATTGTTGATTGAATAGAAGTTTATAAGCAATGTTAAAAAAGTTACTGGAGAAATTTTTTATAGATTTAATTGAACATCTTCCATAATTATCTGCTTCTTTATTAATAAATATTATTGAATTTATCGAATAAAATCAACTATTGCATCAAAAAAAGAACTACGCTTTTCCATTTGCGGAAAGCTTTTGATGTTGACTAGTAGAAAATTCACTTGATTTCTTAGAAAAGTAAATAAAGTTTGCGTTTGCTATCATCAACATATTTCTTCAGATCTCAATGAAGTTTTCCACTCTATTTGGTGAATACAGAAAAGCCTTTGCTACACCGAAACCATTCCAAAAAATTGTATTCAACTCCTAGAAAGTCACTAGATGAAATCACACCAATCAACACTTAACTCACTTATAGTTGAAAGATACCATCAGAAAAAAGGAAAACGAAGAAAGTAGCAATAGCAACAGCAATAGCAAAATAAAGAAATGAATTTTCCGCATCACAACGAGCTAAGGTAGCATTCTGGATTTCAAGGAGCTCCACGATTACACGCTTTAACGCCATTTTATCACTTTTCCTCGCGCTACTGTCGTGCAAAAACTAGCTTTCAGGACAGCTCAAAGGAAGCGAATCCGGGAAATGATAGCTTCAAATCTCGTGGCAGCAATTCCTTCCTACTTTTCCACTTGGCATCCAAACAAAAATGTGTGCTTATAGTTTGCTCGCATACAGGACGAACAGGATAGTCGTTTTATCTGTTGTAAAGATACGAGATGGAAATTTATTTCTGAAGAGGGAAATGCATGGGAATTTCCTTTGGAGCGTCGTAAACAGCTACGGCGAAAAAAAACTATTGGCTTGTGAAAACATTCATGAATTTTTTTTGGAAAATAAACATGACTAGTCTTCACGCAAGTGTTTATAAAAATTGCAATTTTAGTTATTAATTTTCGACACCAACAAGTTTACAAAAATAAATCTTCTAATATATTACTGTTAAAAAAGCCACCAATAGTAGTGTTTTGCTATGATGATGTGAGCTAATTAAAACAAATACCATTTAGCATCTTGCCTAAAATTACGATAAAAAGTGAAAATTTGAATATTAACAAATATAGCTTCACTTGGAAAAATTAAAACTTAAAAAACTTGTCAGTTCATTCTCATTTTAGGCTATAGACTTTTGTTTCAATTTTTAAAGTGTCCTGGGTTATGGACTTATGGACGCTACTCTGGAATTTTTCGTTGATGACTTTTTTCACAAAACTATGATGACAACATAATGCAGTCTGACAAAGAGGATTTTTTCAAAATAACATATTTTTAAAAGCGATATTTGCCATTGTAGCTGTTAAATTTTGCTTCAATTTGGACATTATGTTCAATTTACTTTGGCAAATTACCATGCGAAGACTAACATCCGAACAACGTTTCAAAATAGTGAAAAATCGCGTTTTATGCGCCAAAATTGTAGAGTACTTCGTTTAATTTATAATGCTCATAATCGACCATCAGAGCAGCTCATACGCAATAAGATCGAAAAATGTTCCACGTATACTGTATTGGACGATGTTCATCCAATACGAGCTCATACAGTGCGTACCAAGATAACTATCACTGCTGTAGACGGTAGTGTGACTGAGAGTCCAAATTTATTGATTCAACGTCGTTCTCAAAAACATGGACTCTGTTCGACCACTTCCTTCAAAATTTTGAGGAAAATTTTTGAATTTAAATCCTATAGGATCCAGTTGGTAAAATGGGAGCCATTGGAACATAATTTGCATCGTACGTTTGGTGTATGGGCTGAGAATGAGTTGGAAGTTGAACCGCATTTTTACCGTCAAATCATTTTCAGTGATGAGGCTCATCTCTGGCTTAATGGGCTTTTAAATAAGTAAAATTGTCGTATTTTGCATAAATGTAGTCTTCAAAAGACTTTAAAAGCCCCACTACATTCCAAAAAAATCACTGTATGGTACGATTTGTATGCCAGCGGTAGTTGATCCTTTTTTTCAAATCCAACGTTACCGTTAATGGCGATCGCAACCGACAAATGATTTGCAATTTTTGATTTTAAACATCAATGTCAATTGTCTGAGAGAGAAATGGTTCCAACAGAACGACGTAACATGCCATACACTTTTTTCTTTGGTGAACGAATCATTTAAAGAAACGGATCTGTGAACTGGCAACCCAGATCTTGTGATTTGACTCCATTGGACTGTTTGTTTTGTTGGAGTACGTCAAACTACTTGTCTTTGCTGATAAACTAGGAACTATTGATGACATGTGAGCCAACGTGCGGCGTCTTTAAGCAGATAAGGCCGGTTATGCTGGAAAAAGTGGTGCAAGATTAGACCGACGTGATGGTCTTCCTAAGACGCAGTCGTGATGGCCATATGCCAAAAATGATTTTTAAACACTCAATTACGTAGAAATAACTAAATAAAGCCAAAAAAATAGGCATTTGAATAACTTATCTGTGTTTAATTTGTTTTGCAAATTTATGCATCTAAAAAACCCTTCATAAAACATTTTTAAACTGCATTATGTTTTAAGTTTGTCTTCTCTCATATGTTTGGTATAGTTTCATTTTTATAGACATTTTTGTTGAAAGGTTGTCATATTTACAGTTTTTTCGCAAAAGTTCGCATTTCTATATTTAAAAAATAAAATAAAACTAAAGATGATTTAAAATTAAACTACTAGTAAACTATTTTATATGTTGCATCTGAAAGCGACAAATATGATAAAAAAATAGCATCACGAATTGCTCTTTCATGTCTCATATATCCATCAGTATTTTCTGTTGATCCTTTCAGAACGTCATCCTTATACATGAGCAATTAAGGAAAACATTACTCACATTAATTGCATCCACCTCGACTGAAATTTCAGAACTATATAGCCATGGTAACTACCAAACAATGGTGTAGCATTAAATAACTCATGTTTAATATAGTTCGAGCGTTGCAAAGGTGTGAATTGCCATATATAGTTTAACGTCTAGGCTAATCCCACGATTTACCGTACATACACGCACGCACGAAAGTCATCCAGGAACATGCCCCATACATCGTAAATACACGTTTCCATCCATTCATATTACACGGCATCCTCATATATATCCTTTCAGCCCTTGTCAAAATATTTATGTATTTTTGTCCAATTTTGTAGCTCTGATAATGCCGCAAGATTTATTGCTGGCAGATTTTGATTTATTTCGCTGTATCCTGGTTTTTGGTACAGGTCCATTTCCAAGTGCAGGCTTTCATTCCTTCGTGGCCACGGTTGCAGGCTGAATTCACGATAGTTCGTTTCACGTGTATGAGTATGTTTGGGGGAATAGGATTCAGCTTCATTCCCAATCCTTTACAGCGCTCCTCTTTGGAGAACAAACGAGCGTCCGTTCAGCTTGTCGCAGCCTTTTCCACTAGCATTGTAGACTTTATTAGGCTGCTCCATGCAATATGAGTTATGGCCTGGGCTTAGGACAAACTGTTTTTCGCCAGACTCTCTTTCACATTAAAATACCAACGGGGGTTGACTTTAATTGATGTTGTTGTAGTTGGTGTTTTTGTTTTACTACTGGCCAGTTTCATGATTCTGTATTCAAGCGTGAGAGCCACGATACTGAAGGTAATTTATGCTTGTGCACTGAATTTTTTGAAAAATCTTCTCCATGATGATTTTCTGAATCAAGGCGATCACATAAACTAACTTACAAAAAAAGGTAAATGTATTTCAAAGGACTTATGTAAGCCATAGAGTAATTAGGTATCAAATTATTGGATTACACTGTTTTGAAAGCAATATTTTATTTTAAAAACAATAAATTTTTTACCCAAAACATCACGAAGGAAGTCAAGCAAACTAAAATCTCAGAGAGTATCTTTCACTGTACTCTGCATAATTTGCATCAAGCGTTACCATTATAAAGTACTTTGATCAAAGTGTGACAGGATATATGAATCTTTTTTCAATTGTTAAATTTGGAACGTGATTGACTTGATTGTACTGTGAGTATGTTTTATTTATTGCAAATACCGTATAAGATTTATGAACATGCGGTTTATGTACATTTCAATTATATATTGTCCATAAACAATGCACTGTATCATTTTGTGTTTGAAGTTTAAAGTTTAAATGATAATGCGCCGCACTTTTAATTCTTAAAGCTGCTTAAATTTATTTTTAACAGTAGAGTAATCAAGTTATGAACAAAAATGTATTTCCTTTTTTATGCCAATGTGAAGCTTTATTCAATTACAGCAAAATTAGTGATATTTTAAGATGATGACACGTCTAGGAAACAATATAGTTTTTCTAGAACTCGCATGAAAAACAATTTATTTGTTAAATATCATAAAGGCAAGTATTTTACAAACGAATGGTCTTCCAAGGAAACGATAGGAGAATTTATATGTTGCAAAATCTACATATTTATGTGGATGAATCGAAAATAGATTTTTTGTTTTGTTATCACATTTCAGTGCAATTTACATTCACAGATCAATGGTATGATGAACGGAATGTATAAATACCTCAATAGGTTTTGATTTCGGCTGAGCATCTAAGGCGTACATTTTTTTCCAGAAAAATATCTTTCGAAAAAGAATAGGAAAGAAGAGATTAAGTAGAATAGGAAAGAAAAGATTAATTGCTGCGTCCATTAAATTCAAAATTTCAAAAATTTCGTTCATTTAGGTCTAATTTTATCCATGTTTGGTATGTGGAATGAAGGTTTGGTTTTTTTATGCTGGGAAAACCATTTTTTAAATTTATTTACAAAGTATTATTAAATTTTACATGCCTTCAAATATCTTTTTTCAATTGGCAAACTTCGTATTTTCTGATATTTGTATCTTAATAACTTATTGGTGCAAAATTTTCGACAGTTTGAAAAACAATCAGCCATTTTCGATAATGTTTGATCAATTGAAAGGTTGCACCATAGAAAATAATGTTTTTATTTAAATAGGATCAATGAACATGAAGTATTCTAAGAGAAATTAAACGTGACATTTTAGAGCCCAACGTGGGAACTGCTAAAAGATAAAATGTGTAGCATGGTTAATGATATTAGTATGTTCAACAGTTGATTTCGATTCATGACGACAGTTCTATTTATTTACTTATTTGTTTGAAAGTGTATTAGCTTCTTTTAGGCCAATTTTAAGTTTTATCAAATTACAGCGAAGTGAGCGACATTTTCTGAAGATGACACGTCTTCAAATTAATATCTTTTTGTGGTGGGAAATCTACATATTTATGGGAATGATTCGATTATAGATTCTCTATTGTTTTCGAATTTTAGTGTAATTTACATACACAGGATCATGGTATGACGAACGGAATTTATAAATATCTCAATCGGTTTTGATTTCGTCTGGACATTCGAAGGTGTACAATTTATTTAGGGAAATATCTATCTAATGACTGAATTTTGAAATACAAAAGAAGAGTTTAATTGCTGCGTTAATCAAATTAAATATTTCAAAAATGTATCATATATAAATGATGATATATAAATGATCAAACAGTTTTTGAGTAAATTGGTGAAATGGTTGCAATATTCTTTTAGCTATATTTAGTTTGCAATAAATAATATTTTTGGTGGTTTGCTTCTTTTTTAACCCACAACAAACACAATTGTTGTTCAAACATAAGTAATAAAAACATTTGAATTGTTTTACAGTAAAAAACCTGCCTTCAAATATCTGTTTTCAATCAGCAAACTTCGCATTATCTGAGATTAAAATCTTAGTAATTTATTAGTGCAGAATCCTTGATAGTTTGAAAAAACAGTTGTTTTAAATAATGCTTGACCAATCAAAAGTTTGTATCATTGAACATGATCAATAAACTTGATATATTCTAGTAGAAATTAAATGTGATGTTTTAGCGCCCAACGTGGGAACTACTAATTAAAACCTGAGGCATAATCCATGATATATAATAGTATGTTCCACAGTCGGTTTGATTCTTAACTGTAGTTTTGTTTAGGAATATCTTAAGAATTGTTTGGATATAAACTGGCAAAGATGATGCAAGTCGTAGTGAGGCACAAAAAACGTTTGCCCTTTCAGCTCCTCAAACGAATAGGTGAAGTCTTTCTTGAATTTGGTTTTGCCATAAATGCTCCTTATTCACATGACTCCTATCGGAACAACCAAAATATAAAAAAAAGACAATTGGCATTTTGACAATAAACTGAAGTCTAGCCAGTTAAGATTTGCCCTAAAAAATGACCATATGCCTTTTATAACCATTAATCAAAATATATTTCACAGTTTTAACAAATCCTACGATTGATGTCTGGCGATGATTCATAATATTATTAATAATAAAATAGATATTTCTTAGAAAACAGTCATGCTCATGATTCAGGGGTTTTGAGTATTTTATTAAGCATCCAAAGACTCAAATGTTTTGTTCATCTCAAATAGTATTCGACGTTGAGTCAGGAGAATGGCTCATGTTCGATTCATTGCAGTTCACCATAGAGAAAAGTCTGAGCAATTATATTAAGATATCCCGATTTTTTTCAATAGGACAGTTAATAGGACTCCCATTAAATCCTCATTGTTAGGTCCTGATAACATAAAGCACTGCATACCTAATGTGAAGCTTATTGGTTTTCTTTTATTGAACGATACTATGAAATTAAGCAAACGAAATGTAGGCCAGATGTCTAATGAAAGATCCTAGTCGAGTTTAATTAATCTGCAGATTCATTTAGTGATTATATATTCTTTGGGCCCGTCATTTGTTTCATGGTAAGGTTCAACGAACTTATTCTTAGAATTATTATGACATCAGAAGTAATAATAATAATTAATTCATAAATTAGTTTACGCGTTGGTTAGTATTATTATTTACAGCTCCATAGCTTGATTTTTCGCTCATTTCCTATTTACAAGATGAATATTTCATCCGTTACTGTTCCATTTTATTGCTGCCAATTTTGAACGGAAAAAATTGATTCTGTTTCTGGTACACCATCCTTCTAAAATGACTTTGAAAAAAAAATTCTCAGAGTGATTGTTTATTTCACATAAGACAGGCAAAAAAGGCTCTGTCCCTCGCAGTCCCTCAATACCAATGCAAACGATTTTTTTTTTGATTATTATGGAGTAGAAAATGTGCAAGAAAAGTTGAAAGAATGACATCATCTGAAGAAGATCTAACGAGTAATATGGGAAAACTTATCCACTGGTTACACAAAAGTTAGTCGGATAATGTAACGAAATTCATCATTTAATTATGCACCAGGAATCAGATTTGAGGATAATTTACCATTGTTGCAAAAAAATATATGTTTATGCATATTCAGTAAACATATGCATTGAAATTTGGTATTGTCGGTTTTTCTTGAACAAATATGCATCACGTAGAGTTGTTATAAAGTTCAAAGACAACACCACATCCTTTTCTGTCATGTAAAAACAGTTTAAATGAAGAATTGTTTCCACAACCAACATTCACACAATACCAAAATGCAAGAGGTTTTCCTCTTCGCCGATAGCGGAGTACAGGAAAAAATATTATCCTTCTCTCGAATGGAAAATTGGAAGCCACGTCATGAATAACAAATTAACTTCCGTAATGCAAAAATTTATTCATGAATTGTTTGTCGACTGCAATTTTGCGCCCTCGTTCCTTTCAAAGGATAACAGGAGCAACCGTCCGTTTGGATGGTGGTTCTATGCTTCGAAAAATTTCGTTGGCAAAGTTGTTACTTCGGTAGTGCACACGAAAGACTCCTAAACAAGATTCTCAGTTGAATGCAGCGCGAAACAGGAGAGCTAGCTAATGGCTTCAGTCAACAAGGAATAATGGGAGGGATTGTGGTACCAATAAATATTCCACAAATGAATATTTCATTTCGATCACTTGAGTGCAGAACAGCTGGACGTGACATCCTTGAGACGCAAGTTGAGAGTCTTTCGTCGATAATTGTGTTTCGGTTGTTGGCGTTGTCGCGACGAAGGCAAAACTCTCAAGGAACTTAATTAAAGTTTTCTATTTACCTCTATTGTTCTTGTATATAGTGGTAGAGGCTTCTACGTTATTCGACAAGGACTGTTCTGTGTTCAATTTAAGTTTTAAAGGTGTCAAATAAATGTTAAGTTACAATTTACTCTTATGTTTACATATTTTCATTTGAACCGTATTGGAAATGGCGTGAAAAAACCATTTTGCTTTAAAAAAGCTTCTCATCTCCACAACTTTATTGTGAGGGAAAATTTTAACTTGTTTAAAGTTACCATTTGGATTTAAACAATATTAGGAAACTCCAACAGAATTTAACCATTCCAAAGTATTTTTTTCCAATTTGCATCCCCGTCAACGTCTAGTGATCTTTGAAAGCGTCACAGCTAGATTTCTAGAACATTTCCATGCCTATCGTTTCTAGTGCACACAACAAAAGACGACGGATTCGTATTGCTTTTCAATTCAATCGATTGAATTGCTATTGGTTTCCCCCAAAGGAATATTCAGATCTCGATTTCTATTGACATTTTATTACTTATTTTTCCCTCTCTTGTAATATAAAGCCAATGCCTTTTTCAGCACGGCAACATTCTTAGGTTTAGACGTTCCACAGCACATATTCAAGTCAATTGAACTGTCTACGGGATAAAAACTGTATCCATGACTATATGGACTCATTTTTTTACATATTTCGTCTCGCCTATTAACAGATCTTTCACATCCCTTTATTTATGTACATTTAAAGGAGTATCTTGTAGATTTTCGTATAAATCGCACGTAACGATTTTGTTGGTAAAAGGCTTATAGGTTATTTGATTGCCAAGGAGATATGGAAATTCGCAAGGTAGCATGACAACAGACAACAGTTGTAGCAGAAAAAAAAGTCTGATGTGTATTTGAGTTTTCCAGCCAATTGGGTTTTGATGAAATTTTTTAATAAGCACTGAAAGTCAATATTTGCTCGGGATACAAGATCACGTTCTTGTGAAATCCATTTCGGACATCTGTTGTGAAATTTTAAAAATTGTGGACGTGGTAACCGATTTAGTAGTTTATTTGATGTTGTATTTCGTCACGTTTCACTTCAAAAGTAATATAAATTTTCATTGGTTCGTGTAGCCCTGGAATAAGGATGGAAGAAATTATTTTGAAAATAAACTTCACTAAAAAGATACAGGCACAATTGAAGTGAATTTAATAAAAATTAAATTATCCTCAGTTAAATCATTAAACTAAAATATTAAGCCAAGCAAGTCTGCAAAAGTCATTGCAATTCGTAAATCAAACTAAGCAACATAATTGTTTATAAATTTCGAAATAAGATACAATAGCTATCAAACTAAAGTTGAACTACGGAATGAGTAAAAAGAACGTGAAAAATTAACACAAACATATATTTCTTAGATGTTTGGAAATCATTTATTCGGTCATAAATACGAGGGTTTGCAAGAGCATGGAAGGTAATGAACACTGAAAAAGGTTAAAAGGTTAAAAATAATACACATCCACGATAATTCTGCGAAAAAAATTAATCACACTGTTCAAAAAAGGTTTTTCTGAATTATTTTCAAAAAACTAATAAGAAAATTTTCGACATAAACATTCGAAAACAGTTCTGGAAATCAAATAAAAATAACAAAATGATTTATTGAAGTTTCACTCATAGCGAAGTGTTTGGTAAACATTTAGGAATAATAAAATTAATACAAGAAAAATAATTTTGGGTGCCACGCTTCTCCAAAAAATTTAGAGCTAAACTGTATTTCACAAAAACGCGTCGCTAATTAGATCTTAGTTTTAGCTCTTAAGTTTACTTTGGGAAATAAATGCCTGCACTACATACGCCTTATTCGCTTAATCCTGATGTTCAGTACCTTTCAATACTTGAGAGAAAGAGGGTCATAATCATATGAGTGCCATATATAAAATGCGGTTTGAGGCAGTGTTCTTGGTAAGTCATCCAAAAAGACCAAGAAAAGGTTTCGCACAAGTAGTAAGATATACTGAAACTTCTGCTTCGTTGTTTAAGACTTCTAAAGAGTCTGGTAGTGTTGACGATGAACCAGGTAGAGGTCCTAAGAAAGCAACCTCTAAAAGGCAAGATAATGTCATCTGTGCATTGAGTCTACGAAATGCGAGACAGAAACTTATAAACAAAGGAGTTAGTGTATCAACTAGTACGATCAGAGTAGAAGTAAATTTACGAAACCATTGTTGACCGAAAAGGATATCAAGAAGAAACTTAGTTGTGCACAGCAAAATTTGGACCGCGATTGGAGCCACGTGATTTTTACTGATGAATCTTCATTTGTTGAGGAAATTACGGGAAGAGAGCCAGGACAAAAATGATGCTAGAATTTTGCGGCGTACAGTAAAACACCAACGGTGCATGGTAACGGATGATTCTCGAAAAAAGAATTCCGGAAGCTAATCGTTTTCATGATAACCCTGGTTTCATGATTGGATTCTGCAGAAAGACATCGATCCTAAACATCGGAGTTGTCTCTGTATCAGCTGGAAATCTAGCCCCGAACCTGATACAAAGTGTGTGATCACTTATGAAGGAAAATATAAAAAAGGCATGGTTTTACTATAAAATACGCACAGCAAATGAATCAGAGTTGTACAAGAAGATAACAGGCGATCATTGATAACAACGGTGACTAGATTCCTTAATTTCGAAAAATGAATTCCTTAATTGCGAAAAATTAATTTTTATGTAGTTGACGAAATAAATTTAATCCAAGCGATTTAGTGTTTTCCATGCTATTTTTGTCAACACTTTTTCGTGGAACACACTGTGATTTTCGGAGTAACATTTTCAAACTTTGGTTTAACGTTATTTTATCTAGATAGTTTTTAAATTTTATGGAGTTTCATATGCAAGTTTTAAGTGGAATGCTCTGATCTTGTTGGAAACAAAAAGATTTTTTGATGAAATGAAAAGTTATAACCAAGAATGCTAAGGATTTATGTAAGAACCGTAAATTTAAAATTACCCATCAAGGAAAACATGTTTTGAAATGCTGTTCTAGCTGAAGTTCTCAATCCTTACAATTTTGGCATCAAAATGTCAAAGAATAATCACAACAGTTTGAAAGAATTTCGTTGGCACTTTATTTATACAGTTTTTTTAAGGAATGTTTTTTGAAATTTTCGGGATTAAAATTATCCTGTTTTTTGGTTCCGGTGACTGGGTCAATTTTTGAGGGTAGTTTTTGCGGCCTTTGCACTTCTTCATGGTGAATTGATTCTTCATCTGTGCTAACTCTTCTGCTCAGAATTCGGTCAATCCAAATTATCCAAATGCCCACTTGAGCTGAAAACGAACAGAGAGTTCGAGGTTGACACCACGGAGTTTGTTCCGGTATCAGAGAGAGTCTGGTCCAGTTGAATGTTGTTAAACCATGGAAGGTTCACTATAGAAGCGCTCGGGGTGCTAATGCGCCTCCGTCCAGTACTTGCATTTTCTACCTTTTTCGTCTCAGTGATTGGCTGCAAAACGACCGTTACACCTGGTGGATCGTTCTGCGGTGTTGGAATCGAAGGTGCTTCTTTTTTCATTCGAAATGCTTTTACTCGCTTCACAGTGTTGAGGAGCGGTCGATTGGGGGATGGTCTCACGATTTGACTGCCTGCGTTGCCTAAGCTGTTGGGGTGGCGTCTACTAGTGTCGTTTTTATCATTTTCATGAGAAGCTCCTCTAGATACGAAGGTGGTATGCGGGCTACTACCACCTATAGGTCTAGTTTGTGCACCGATCGTTGGTGTTATGAAATATTTGGGGACACGACTTTCACGGGGTTTGTGGAGGTTTCTTTCTTGGTTCTGAGCATTCTTTTCATTTTTCTTGTTCTCATGAGTCAAAAGGAATCTTGTGCGGCGCTCTGAGAAATAAAAGACATTATAAGATTATCTAGCTAAATGCATTTTGAATGCATCAATAAAATGTCATTCCATGATCTTGCTTATATTTTTAGTGCTAATTGAAACTTAAGCTTTTAGTTTATTCGATGAAGCTTTCATTTTCAATTTTTGTTTTATAAAATTTATGATTTAATGGAATGGAACCATGGCACAAAACATTTTTCTGTTATACGTGTTCATTTATTTTTAGTTTGTACTGCATCGTAAGATCAGGACACATATGAATTTCTACTGTAAAATCAAGACTAAATTATTTTATAAATGCGAATAAAATTGATCCTGAGTTTTAATCGATAACAGTTTCTGCTATTTTTGCTAAAAAAAATTGAAATGTTTTCGATTTATATGCTCTGATTTTTTCTTATTTTGTTAAAAAAATCAATATTAGCCATTTATCTTAGTCAATATAACTCGGGAAGAAATGAAAATAGTATTGAAGATGTTCGACTGCCGAGAAGCAGAAGCGACTCTGTATATTCCACCCTCCAATGATGACAAAAATGAAAAATCTTATACTGATTCCCGTTAAAATATGAATATTAAAAAAAGAATTTTTTTTAAAAAATTTTTTTTTAGTTAAATGAAATTTACTTTATTGTTTCGGGTAGCCGCAATCAAAAAAATAACGGTCATTTGAGCTTGTAATTAGGCAAATTCATTATGTAAGATGAAATTCTGCGCCGTTTCTCACCTTCCGTTTTCAGTACGTTAGATTTATTCCTGTGGTCTTCAATATTGCTTTGAACTGCATCTATTTGTAATTTAAAAGTCGTTATATTGTCCATGATTGTTTTCATTTCGTTCTGAATGCTCATCAACTCTGCTACGCTGTTCTTCAAACGGCGTTGCAGAACCCTAGAAACAGTGTAAATTGCAATTGTTATTTCATAAACGCATACTCACTTTTGTACATCGCTGGCATATGCACGGTTCAGGACGCTTTTGGAAGTTTCTATAAAGTCATCTATTTGCACGCAATACTTGCGAAGATCCTCTATAGACTCAACAATCCTGGCATTTTCGACAGCTTCCTCGTCGGTTACTTCATCAATTATCAAATAAGGACGCTGGAACTCCTTAGTATTCTGCACAAAAGCAGCACATCCAGACTTGGCTGAAACCTCATCATTTTCATTTGGCGCCTGATTCGTTCCGTCGTTTGTTTGGTTTTTTGAAACTTTTTTCGAAACACGAAATATTTGACTCATTTTCTTTAAGGTTTCAATTTTAATAAGCACCAATATTGAAAGGTTGTGAGATAATATTGAAGCTATTGGGCAAAAATGCTTGATTGAAATTTAAATTAATGTTTGAAAAAGGCCAAACACTTTTTGCAGACACTTAAATTTGAACTGTTTTTTTTTTAAATAATTTATCTCGAATAATTTTTTTGGGTTATAAATTCATTATTGGCCGAAAAAAGTGACGCACATGAGATTGTTCTATGTTTGTCAACTAATTTTTTGTGAATGGCTGCTATGTTAGTAAAATTGTAAAGTGTCTGAAAGGTCATCGATTGAAAATCTTAAAGATTGCTGATGTAACAAGGGTGTGCGTATTATCAATCGTGTCACTGTGAAGGGTTTCTTAAATTGCTTCCTGAATGATTCCTACATATTTTCATGTTATGTAATTTTATTTTGTGTTTCTTCGTTCAATTCAGATGTTTCCTTCGTTTTATCCCATTTTTAAATTACTTAATGTGTTTGATGCACTATACGATTTTTTATGTTAACTAAAATATGTTTCTATTGTTCTGATTTAGTATTTGGATACAGATAGATTTAAATATGATGATGTAATATAAAGCATGTCATAAACATTGAAAATGTTCTTTTTCTTTGATTTTTCTTTTCCAGGACATAATCGAAATCCAGCTGAGTAAGTATTGGAGGGTCTAATCGTGTATATAATGCGATATTCCACTAAACAAATCGTGAAAGATTGTTCTCAAATGCGTTTCTTTGTTTTAGTAATTTTTTGAATTATAATCGTATTGAAATGTAATTTTTGCTCTCGAGATGGCCTAAAATTGTGGCAGTTAAGTTAGTTTTATTACGAAAAAAATAGGAGAAGACAATTTTTCGGGTTGTTATGATGATCAACTTTGATTTTTTGGATCCGATATCGTGGAATGCAACATTTTTCGATAATTGAATTCTAAATAATGAAATAGAATTATAAAAAAGAATGTTACCGCTGAATTAAGTTGTTCAGCGAACAATCGTTGGCGCTCTAGTCTTCAAGCGACCGTAAAAACTCTTCAAAACGACACGTAATGTCTGTCGCTTTATCCTGGGATTAAACTTTCTGGAAGTTCCTGATATTTATTGTCATGAGAACGACAAACTAATATTTTTCGGATTCTCAATTGATTACCTAAGCGTCGAAGGTAAGGATATTAGTAAAAAAATTGGACCACAAAATTCGTTACAAATGATGCCAAATAAAGTTCAAAGTGAACAAAATCTTTCCTGAGTGCGATAAGATCAACCAAGCGATGGTTTTTCATAAATTTTTAGGTTTGCTGGACATTTTATAAGGTAATTGCCACACCAGTATGAAAGAAACATCTTCTTCACATAATGCCGTACTTTCCTATGATGAAACGCGTATGGCAAATCAATTTTGTTAAATTAATGCTTTACAAATAATTTTTAACTACTGACAACAATACTCAACGGCTTTAAATTTTAGTAAGTAGACTATTTGATTCGAGTCAGATTTTGAATTTTTTGCGGCGCAATATAAACATCTTCGTTTTTTCGCACGATACCCAACATTAACAGAGATTTTCATTTTGAATCAATCATCATCATATATTTTTCCATAATTTATCATTTTCAATTTTCGAGCTAAAAGAATCACTGGGCAAAAGCCTCGAACTTAATGCCGACGCCGGAAAATTTTCAATCACAGCTTAGCGTTTTACAAATGATTTTCGTTCGTTCAAAGAAAATGGAGCGGACATTTAAAATTGAATAACATCCCTGGGCAAGATAGCTTTGATGGAAATTTAGCCACGAAAGAATGCTACTGGCAAACGATCAATAAATATTGAAGGATTTCGGATGAAGTGTACGAAAGCAATTTTTTGCTGATTGTAGCGAAATTTCTAGCGTCAACCGTAGCGTTTTTTTGGATAAAGCGGAAATTAATTTTTTTCAAAAGAGATTATTGTTTGGACAATATAGAAAGGAATGACAATGATAATAATGACGATTATGAAAAAATGATAAAGTGCTTGATATCAGAAACAAGTTAAACAGCTGCGGACATTTAATTAATTATAAAGAAAAACATTTTTTTAATGAATCCTTAGACGTATCTCATTCCCCATATGTTGATTTTTTACCTGTTTTAATGAAAATTGAAGGAGGCAAATCGTTAGTCGATGCTCACCCTAAAAAGGCTACAGGACAATAAAGTCTTAAAATTTCCAAGATTTCAAGCGGACATTTTTCATTTATTTAAGCAAATAAAACTAATAAATTGCAAAAAAGTATTCATAAAATGTTGGAAAATTCTTCTGCTTCACAACCCCTTGTAGGCGATGTATGGATGCCCAAGCTTCTTTCGCCACTTCGAACAATTGGTCCATGTTTGTGGAATTTTTTACTGCTAGGACTTGTTTAATGTCTCCCCACAAGTACTCGATTAGATTTAAGTCCGTACTCGTTGATGGTCAGTCATCCAGATATTTCCTTATATGTCGTGCCATATGTTTTTAGTCGTTGTTGAACTGAAACTTCCATACCGTAGGAAGATTCTTCTCAGCCCATGGCAACATGATGTTTTTTAAGTTGTCAAAATCCTTTTTCTTGATTAGATTTGTATTGCTTCACATCAAAATACGAGAAACAATCTCAAACATTGATGGAGCCACTTCCGTGCTTAGCAACAGTTGAAATGTAGCAAAATGCTAGTGCTATTTACGTCTTTTCGAAATCTTTCCGATAAAAACTGCTACAATAATCGAACAATAAATAAATCAAATGTTGACTGGGTGAATGCACCAAAATATCAAAAACGTTACGACACGCAGAGTGTCATTATTCAGCACTACAATTGTGTGGAATTTGTGTTAAATACTGAATCCTTTTTACCATTGCAGGTAATAGTTTTTGTCATCCAATGTTCAATTTAGATGTGTTTTGTGTTACAATTTAGAAGTTTTGAAAATAAAATCCTGCTACTTATAATTTCAAACAGCAAATTTGTACGTTACTTGTAGGCTAATAAGGTCCAATGCATATCCAGTGAGAGCTAATTGATGTCGTTCTAGCATGCAGTGAAGGATTAAATGATGTTGGTTCTTAGTACCTTGCAATAAAATCAAGTCGGAAATCAAGGAAAAGCGAGTGTCTGGGACACATAATATAATAATATTTAATAAAAGTCAATCAGAAGTTCAAAAACTTTTTCTCTTTTATCTCGGTTTTCCCAAAAATACTTATGTATAGCAGTAATGGTTAAAAAAATGCATTAATGTACACAGTTCTTAGAAATAATTAAATACAAAATTTTTCAGAATCACTAATTTGCCTGTCGTTTGTCTGGAACATAATCAACTCTTAATTAATCTAACCTCACAAGGCAAATCTTATTTGAAACTCATCTTTAACTCCTACACTTATAATCCACAGAGATATTTTGTATTTAAGTAATAATCTACTCTGTGAATATTTTAGCATGTAGTCTAAAAGTCTTTTTCAACAGCAGTTATCAGAAATTTACGCCCAGTTTTGCTTCCAATTTTATAGCTCGGTTCACTGATTCAATTACACTTTCATATCGCAAATTTTCCTTGGCTTTTGGATTGAACGCTGCTCCTTAAATGTTCTCTCGTGACCATCTTTCTTGTTGAATATTTCATCATAGCTGGTGTTTCCATGGCTTCCTTGTTTCGTAATTACTTTTTTATGGAAAATTGGATTGGGATATTAAAATGCATTTCTAATCATGTGTTTCTGGTTAAACGCACAGGCTTCGGAAGCGAAAGTTGGAAAATTAATTTTCTAGAAGTATGTGTGGGAGAGATATGAAACCAAATTTTATATTCAATATTCACAGTTGTGCATATTAAATTCAACGTGTTTTATGTGGATAGCTGTAAAGTTGAAGAAGAGACGAGAATACGTTAGAATATTTTTCGTTTTGAGTTGATACTTATTATTGATGATTTCGTTTTTTTGTGGAAATGTAGATGGAAGTGAAAACAAGAAGTTTCGTTCATGATAATCAAGTGAATTTGTTACAACAACATTTATTAGCAGCAGCAATTTTAAAATGAGTTACACCAGCTTTAAAGTCAAATTTCCAAAGCAATTTGTGGGGATTCATTGTAGGAATATAAGCTTATGAATGTTTCTATACTTAAAGCATGCCAAAATGATATTCATTCTTAAGAGTAGTGATTCACTTATAATAATCAGTGTGTTTCTCTTATTTCTTTCTTTCTTCAAGCCGCGTGGAAATTTCCACGGCATCAATCGATTGATTGCAAAGCACTGGGAAATCCATTTCAACTTTCATTTTCCCAGAATAAATTGTTTACCATCATTCATACTTTTGCCAATGGATTTGATTCGCACCTAGCAGGAAACTCTTACTGATCTTTTTTTAACATCCATTAATGCAATTCGTGAAGTGCCTCCTGTTTTAACGGCAAGACTCGATTCTATACCAAATTAGGTGTTCCTGAAGAATATGTCATCTGATCATAGCATGGCCCAATTCCCTATGTTATTTAAACTTTATACCTACTGTTTGCAAATAAATTTAAATTATTCAGATGGATTAAAACAAGATAACTTTTGTGATGAACTTAAAACAATCTGACCACTTCGAATGTTTTGTGTAAGTTGAGAAAGTGAAATTTTAAATTATGCATTCTATTTTCCTTTCGCTGTCATATTTGTGTGGTATTTTTCGAATAAATTTCTTGAGAGACTTAATCCTCCGTTGCAGACCTGAGTGTTACCTTCAATCCTTCCTTATGTCTCAAGCGTTTACAGACTAATGTTTTTCCCAACTTTCAAAGTTATTCTAAAACTTTTTTTTCTGTTCGGAAACGATTCTTCGAAGACACTTCATTTGAATAAGTATTATATTTTATTTGGGTTTCATTTTCAATGATTACTTCGGGAGTATCCACTAACTGGATACGTACTTTGCTTTAAGGTGTCTACCCTCTTTGAGCAGTGTAAAAACGAGTTGTTTTCAATATTTTTTTTTAGATAGATTTAAATTATAAATATTGATTAAGGAGGGGTTATCTTCAATAAATACATTCCCGAAATATAGAAAAAAATATTTTTTTTCATTTGTGTAAGTTTTTATCAATGAAAATGTTGGTTGCAAAAATGTCGAAAAAACGAAAGGGTAGTGCGCTGTTGATAAAATTTTCGAGATGGTTGGTCTGAAACAAAAAAATCAAACAGTTTTAGGTTCAGTATGTTAATAGCTATAGCGCAAATAGGGCGATTTATGATTTTTGGAAAATTGACAAAATGGCGGACATTTTTCGACAAAATACGAAAAAAACATGCTTTTTTTCATCGTTTTTGGCCAAAAAATACTTTAAATTAAAAAAACCCTCTATTCGCGCTATAGCTTTTGTCATAAAGAATGCATGGTAAAAATTTGGTGAGAATTGGTTCAGTAGTTCCCGAGATTTCATCAACGCGGCGTCGATAAACATTGTTTCGAGAAAAACGCGGTTAATGTTTTTTTTTATGAAGAATCGCGCTCGGGTGACAAAGTGAAAGTTGCCCAGTCTGCTTCGGTCTTTATAAAATTTTAATATGAAATTTCTGTATTTACATATATACTTTCAAAAATGCAATAAAAATAAACTCCAATTTTTGAAAATGTTAAAAAGGGTAGAGCCCTTAAGGGGTATCTGATTCAATTCTTACACTACGTTAAGGAGATGCTAAGGGGTTTGCAGCTAGGATAACTAGAATTTATTTATCATAACGAACATTACCTGAAAATAGCTTTAGATAATAACAAACATTAAAGTTACTACTCCATTTTCTCTAACAAAGAACATTTAATAATCGTTTTAAATTTGCAGTCGCTCCAAAACCAATGTTTTAAGAAACATAAAATCTTACATAAGAAAAGTATGACGGTCCGTTATAAAGAAGAATATGGAATTTAAAAATTTCAAAAATTTTCCTGATCGCTCCCTTAGAGGCATCAATTGCTGATAAAGATATATTACTGGGAATAAACCACACCTAAACATCTTAAAGTCTTCAAGAGTATGTATTTACTGACATGTTGACAAAAAAGTACATTAGTCGATTTTACGGAAAAATTTAAACTCAGATATTTTTCATGCTTAAATTGAGATAAATTTTAGAAACTAGTTGACTCTACAGTTTATGGCAGGATTTTGCAACTTCACCAACTCTCAAAACATATTCCATTCGTGGTTTTCACTCTGGGAGTTTACTGAATATATTGTTGGGTCTAACAAACGGGAATCAAAGTATCCTTTGAGTGAGCCAAAACAAATCACTCCATATTTTCCAATTAAATAACAAATTAACATTAGATAGAAAGTGGTTTGTGTTTTAGATTGTGGGCTGCCATAAGGAACAAGTCCATCAATAAACCTAGTAATATTTTCAAAAGTTAGAAGAAAAATATATTTGTGCGACAATTCCCTACAAAAATGTATATATATGTCTCTACACAATATATATGTTAAACTCCTACTACAAGCTGTCCTAATTGCTTCCGAAATCAGTATGTTTCATGGAAATCATGTTTTTGAAATCGAATAAGTCAAGCCTTAACTGGTGAAATCTACTTTTCACAACCAATGCCTAATATTATTTTGGTAGCCAATTGGAAGTCCAATCATAGTAATTATTGGCAAGAAAAAAGGCCAACGAACATACAACTTTCTCCCGTGAAAAACTTTTCCACCCCATTGCACCCATTCCAAACTGCGAATCATGACCATTCCGAAAATGTCCTAATGAATTCCGAACAAAGTATTGACTCTATCGATTCATGTACATTTGGTTGCTCGAGTTCTAAATGTCGAAATGTACATTCGGTTATTTGTTTCGGAGGTTTTTGCAATTAAATTTATTATTTGAAATTTAATTTTTTGTACATTATTTTTAACTTCCAATGGGGTGGTAACAATAATTTTTAATCAAACCTTGTAAACTTCTATGTCTTGTTTCCGTAATTGAACGCAATATAAAACTAAAATACGATTAGTGCAAGTCCAAAAGCGAACGAAAGTCAACAAAAGCTTTTATTGAGCTGTGTGTTTGATTCTGCAAATGTTGATAACGGTACGATATAAAAAGGAAACGATGGGGTGTGTTTCCGAATGAGCGATGGCAATAGAATTATCGTTTATTAAACCAAATTTTGGCTGATGAGCAATCAAATTTTTTAAGTATAATTTTCACGAGAAGATGGCAAGAAGCAAATAGTCGTGCTTCGTAAAAAAACAACAATTCTTATAAAAGTCACCCGAACGTTTTGCGTTTCGTTTTTGAATTTATAAATTTTCGGTGTAAACCATATGGAATGTTTTCTCCAAAAAAATATGTGGCATTTTATCTTTAATCTTAAAATAAACTAATAGTTGCATTGGCTGAAAAAATTAAAATTAAAATTAAAAATATATAAAAAAATATTTAATAAAAATTGTAAACATGTAGAAACGCTGACAATACTACTTATGTCGGGATGTTAAGCAGAATCTGTGCTAGAGTTTTTATTTCACAATATCATACATTTTCAAAATGGTTAATTTCCCATAGATTTAATTAATTGAAAGAAGAAGAGAAAAACATTCAAGCGATAAGTGCAACATGATTACTGATCTTGGGTATGCGTGTTGGTTCGTCGTGTAAATAAGATAATTAATGCGATTGTTTGTCGTTATGCTCGCTTCTACCTGGGTCTCGTTTAATTGATAGCCCGTACAGATCAACGTTCAGCGAATCTGTAGAAGCAGACTATAGGTAGATTAGGAGAGTCTGGCCTAGAGCGTACCTGGACGTTGTCTCCAGAGAAGATGTCCCGAATAAGCTTCGCTCAACGGTGTGGAAACCAGCCGACCAATCCACTTTCGAGGAACTTGTTGAGCTAATCAAGCTCAGCAATGCCGACCTAACGGTGGAAAACTGGAAGGTAGCTAAGGTTAGCGAGCCCAGCAATGGGCAGCGAGAGGTCTAATAAATCCGAATGAGTAGTCTCTAGCCCCATTGGAGGCGAAGAGCGCGGTGATTAGCTACGGGTTAGCGGGTATCACCCTCCGAGTATATCGCAAGGACCGTACTGGAATGGCAGTACGAGAAACGAGCAAGGAGATTGGAAGCGAGGTAACTGTCGAAGAATCAGTAAACCCGACCGTGGTTCCTCTTAGTCAGATCTTCTCTTCGATGACGGAAGAAGCCCCACCCCCACTGCTGGGGTTGGCTGGGTACTTTAATTAATTCTCGATTTGGGCGAGTAGGAGGATCCATTTGTTATTATTTCTGATTTGAAATCTAAGCCGCGTTTGAAATATTATATTTTAATTTATTTTAAAAGTCTAGCAAAAAAGGCAACTATGATTATTTTTAATGTTTGTTAACAAGTTATTGGTTTTTGTATAAGATTCTAAATTATCAGAGACAATGTACATTTGGTAAAAATCATAACCGAATGTACATTTCGACATTTAGAACTCGAGCAACCAAATGTACATGAATCGATATGGAAACGGTACATTCGGTAATTTTCGTTACCGCATGTACCAACTTTGTACATTTGGTTGTTTGACAATCTAAACCGAATGTACCAAATCCACCGAATGTACATGCGGTAACGAAAATTACCGAATAGCTGTTTTGATTATGCCATAAAATGTGCCAGCCATACTAAAAACAAGAAAACAAACACAGTTCGGAAGGAGATTATAAGTAGGGGAAAAAGGAATTTTAGAAAGCAGCTATGACAAACATTTCACGTTGGACAGGTAAGCACAGTAGAAGAAATGAATTGACAGGAATGGATTTTCGCTTGATCATGAAGACTGAGAACTTGCCGAGAAATGTAATCAATTATTATTGGATCCCGAAGTCTAAGGATTATTGGTCTATTTGATAACGATTGGGAAAGCCTAAAAAGAACCTAAGCCCGGTATGCTGTCAATGGTTGATTTCTGTTTGTTCAGAAGGATCAGGTTGAAATCAGCCGGAAGTTAATTTTTAAAGTTCTAAATATTTCAAATAAATTAAGGGAGGATGATGTGAAGAATAATGTAATGGATTAAACAAGTCACAGGTTAAAAGGACAGTCTGGGTTTATTTTTTAAAAAAATCGATATTCCAAAAACATCATTTCTCGGTACTAAATATGTGTAGAACTAGTAATCAAGCTCTCATTTTGGTCGGCAAAGCCCAAATATATACGTACGTACGTACGAATGTACGTTCGTGGACAGTTTTTTCTATGAGCATAACTCACGTAAACAAAGTCGTATCGAGTTCGTTAAAGTATCAATCGAAACGTCTTGGCAATCTTAAGAGCTGATTAGTTTTTGAAATACTTCGGTCGGGGGGGGGGGTGTTGTTTTGACTCTTTGAAGTTCAGTTCTGTCATGCGTTATATCTCGCGAACCAAACATACGATTTACATTGTCAAAGTGTTAATCGACGCGTATTAAAATTTGCGTGAACTCGCATTTTGAAACAAATCGTTGGAGTCGTTTTTTAAGTTAAGAAAAATAGGTGAAAAAATTAGGATTTTTTTCATAAACAATAAATTGTTAACCTGATTTACGGAATACAGTAACCAATTTTTATAAAATTTATATACTTTAAGCAATTTTTGAAAAAATCATCAAAACTTTTTCTCATGATAACAAGAAACATTAAATAAAAAATAAAAAATCATTAACAGTCATCATGATCTTCAAGGTCATTTCTTCCATTCACTATATCTCACGAACCAGATATAATATTTGCATCATTAAGGAGTCGATCGACGTGTTTTAACATATTTTTGGTTGTTTTAACATTATAAAGATCCGTTTCAGCGGTTTTTTTAATTTAATAGAAGAAAAGCCTTAGGGTTTTTTTCATAAAAATTTTTTTTTTACCTGATTTGCACAGCACAGTAATAAATGTTTATAAAATTTATACATTCCTATCAGTTTTTGAAGAGAGATGATATGATTAATATTAAGTCATTCCTGTTACTGCTATGAATACCTCTCATTATTATTATTTAAAGTAGTACTATTTTCAAAATTATTATTGTGTTAAATATTTTTAATGTCTATCTAGATATTACTGGGAAGTGTACCGTGTGGACCTCAAGGGTCGCACCTTGCGGCTTGTTGTATTTTTTTTTGTAATAATGAAAAAAGTTTTGCCGGTTTTTTTACAAAAATTGTCTGGAGTATGTATATGAATTTTATAAATATTGATAACTGTGCTGCATAAATCAGGTCAAAAATTAATTGCATTTTTTTAAATTAAAAAACGGATGAAACAATTTTTTTTAAATAAATTGAAAGAATCACACAAATGTTAATACGCGTCAATTGACACCTCAACGATACAAACCTTATAATTGGTTCGCGAGGTACTGTGCGTGACAGGAATGACCTTGAAGTGGTCAAAGCAAAAAAAAAACAGACTAATAACTAATCAACTTATCAACGAAGTCGATACATCTTTTTGAACATGAATTATGCTCGTAGAAAAAAAATTTCAGGACCGTAGGTACGAGCGTACATACACACATACATACCTCTTTCTAAAAACAGTTTAAATATACTCTAATAACCTCAAAACGTAAATATATGTTGAAAACTTCAATTTCGATTTTCGAGGCGAATACAAGAACTTCCCATCCGCTGGTATGTGTTTTTTGGAATGTCCAAGGTCCACATTTTGCTATATAAAAAACTAACAACATTCTAATTAACATTTTGATAAAAAAAAATCGTGATTTTTTTTGCGATAAACCTCGACTGCCCCCTTAGTAATTTTTTCGAAATTCATCATGAGTAGCATAGTTTACTTACGTACCTTCATTAACATTCGAGCAAGAAGTCAACTTTTATTATTTCTTTATTAAATATGATTGGTTTCTTCATGAAATATAACTATTGGAATAAAGCTCTTCTCTTAGCAAATAATTCCCAATATACAATATTGGAAAATTCCAAATGGAAAAGAGACTGAGTGAATCTCATTAAGAACGCAGAAAAGTATAGATAATCCAGCTTCATTCCTAGGCACCAAGTGATATATCGTCTACCCATCAAAAATATGTACCAAGGTCATGTTCCCATTTTCTTTCGCTTTGCAACACGATCTTGAATCCTTTCCGCACGTTACGGTCTGGTATACATCACTCTCCCATAATATCCTATTTCGATGCGAGCCATTTCATAGTCAACTGCCACTTTTCGAGTGTACACTCCATCGTCAAATGCATATCTATCCACTTCAACAGAGTAGGTATTGGCTCCTCCAATCTGATAACAATATTCTTCGCAGAAGCCAGGATTGTTTTGTGTGATGGTGTGAGCTAGTATCATTTGACTGCATCCACTTTTGCCGATTTCTATATTCTCAAGGATCATATAGAAACGTGCAGCTACCCGGGCCGTAGGTGGAAGTGGCGCGAGTGCAAAACAGAAGATAGATTGCTTTGCAATTTCAGGGCAATTTATCAAAAGAGATTGCATCGAACGGAGAAAGTAGCTCTCTAAATTTTTTATGAGTTTGCTAGGACCAACGAACATCAGAAACTAAGTGGTGTAATGTGTACGTCAGGAATCGAGCGGGCGGCTAGATTCTTGAGTGGATCGGGAACTCTTTCTTCGATAAAAGTGCAAGCAGAATGGTTCCGTAGAGCAGACAATCGATGTCTGAAATGGATGAATAAACCTATTTTCATGGAGAAAAAGTGGTTAAAATAAATCGATATATTATGATGGAGAATGTCGTCAAGGCATTTAGCTACTGTTTCAGACAGACAAAACTTTAATGGGAAGTGTTTGGCTAAACTTACAACATGCAATTACAAAAAATTGAAGAGAATAATTGTATCTTATTTTGGCAAAAAAGCACAACCAGTGTAGGCCAGGAAAAATAATGTTAGAGGGTACAACGCGTAGGGCGTAGACGGCTACAATTTGCTTTTGCAAGAAAAGTTGCTAAGGATGACGAGCAACTTTAACCATAACTGAGGCAACGTTTGATGTTATAAATATGAACCTGCCATCTGCGGATAATATGGATAGGTTGTTTGCATTGAGCAATCTGACTAATATAATGCAAATAGTAAAAAATTCAAGTCAGCTTTCAAGTGGCAGATTGGCAAGATGTGAAAGGTAGGTTGACTGATTTTTCAGTAGCATTTAATCATGTTGGTTACACATCAAATGTTTTAAAGAACAGCTACAGGATGCAATATTATTATATGGCTTAAAACTATTATATGGCTTAACACTTAAACACTACTCCCCTACCATCTCCAAGTTCAATTTTAAATCCTGCATTTAGGATGCCCTTCATTATTCATCCCTAAATTGTGACGTGCTTACAACTGTGTAAATTAATGTTGAGTGTAGCATGTATTTTAGGGTTAAGTATTTGTTGTAATTTATATTTTACATTTTAACATGTGATTGCCTTGCTTTGGTGAAAATCAATAAAAATGAACGTCTTAGGTGTATTGGTGCATTTGTCCTTTCATCCGATCATTCGCTATGAAAAGCTTCTCCTTATAGTTTATGAAAACTTACTCCTTGAATATAACAGCCTTAACTGAATCTACTACTTTCTAAAAAGACAATCAGCAAACTTTCGAAAGTTTTGATAACTTAATACAATATAATTGTTCACATTCGCTGTTAAGAATTGTATATTGGAAAATGTAATTAAATTCAAAGTCAATCTGTGTTTTGTGTTAACATACAGGGTGGGGATACTCATGTGTGTGGCTATAATTTTTCAAGTAATTTTTCCTCCTTTAGGATCATCAATTGAGGACTATAAAGTAAAGCAAGAAATGAAGCAGCATGCAGCTATCGTCGTAATATGTGTGAAACGTAATGATTTTGCCTGATCATTACATAAGGTTCGCTGTGAATTGGAAGCATCAAGTGTTGCAGGAAAGTGTTGCAGGAAGGTGTTGCAAAACGAAAAAAAATATGAGGAACACTTGAACCCTACATAAACATACAATTTGCCCAACAAGTGCAAGCGATCGTTGACGAAAGTCCTTCAAAGTCCATGCGGGTCATTGCAAGAAACCTTAATGTCCCTGAGGGTGTGATCCACAGAATTGTTCACAAAGACAGAGAACAGTTTATTTTGGAGCCAACCAAAATCTCAGAGATCTATACGAGAAAAACGTCTTTTAAACAAACTTATGCATCTTGCAGTTCTTAAAATTTCGACCAAGACCAAAGACCAACCGGAGAAATGATAAATGACAAATGCTTGAATCCTACTGAGGGTTGTACACGAAGTTTCCGGTGACTGTCGTGAGTTTAGGAGTTGTGAGTTACCAATGATATGTCCTTTGTAGCTTACAACTCGTTGACATGTAATGGCACCTTATTTCATTCCTCTCAGGACCTTTGGATGGAAACTGCCGGCTACATTGAAGTTTAAGAAACCCTGGATTGATATTGTACGTAGGGACAAACCATACCTATTCCAGCAAAACTCTGCTCCTTTACACAAAAACAGGACGACGCAAGATTGGGTGGCCGAGAATTTCCATGACATCACCCCAGACTTATGGCCGTTTAGCTCCCTGGTCCTTAATCCCATGGATTATTACGTATGGAGCGCCATTGAACGGGATACCAATAAACATTCTCATACCACTATTGCATCACTGAAGGCGGCTAAAACGACCGCAATGATAAACAAAAAAGCATTTGATTCGGGCATAAGCTCTACGCAGCGTTTCTTCTTGAATACACTATCTATTGTTTTTATACCATGATGCCGCGCATCTTCACAATAGTGACGTCATATTGATGCATGAGTGCACGCCGAAACTACTTCTTCTTCTCGAAAATATCAATTTTGAAGTCATCCTTGTGAATTTCATACAACGGAGAAAAGAAGACGAGATGAAAGTCCATGCGCAATAGTATACCATGCCTTGTCTATATATGAGGTGTGTTCAAAAAGTAGAGTGACTTTGTATTTTTAGGAAAAAATATTTATTTATTCGTCAATATTTATGTTGTCCCCTTAAAAGTAATCCCCTTAATATACAATACACTTGTGCCAACGCTTTTTCCAATCCTCGAAGCACTTCTCATAAGCATTTTTCGGTATAGCCTTGAGCTCTTCCAGCGATGCAGTCTTTATCTCCTCAATCGTTGCAAATCGGGACGATGATTCATCACCAGTTATTACCTTTTTGAGCAAATCAGGATCATTTCTGAGGTCTGTCAACAGGTCATGAGCCATGCTCATACGACGATTCTTTTGGTGAAAATTGAGTAATTTCGGATCAAACTTCGCTGACACACGTCTCATGCCCAAAATGTTCGAAAAAAACCGCTACACCAACATCCTCAACAACTTCTTTGATAGTGATTCGACGGTTTTTCAAAACAATTTTCTTCACTGCTTGAAAGTTATCATCTGTTGTTGACGTGCTTGGGCGTCCAGAGCGAGGCTCGTCATTGGGATCTTCCCTTCCATCTTGGAAGAGTTTGTACCACTTGTAAACATTTTTTTTACTCTTAACAGTTTCATCGTATGCCACTGTCAACGTTTCAAGTGTTTTGGAGCACTTAACTTCATTTTTTACACGAAATTTGATGCAAATTCTTTGATCTATTTTTTTCAATGGCAAAAAATCGCCGAGGACGCAAAACACTTCTAACCGTTATGCCTCTTACAAACAAACTAAAGATATTGTATAGCTGAAACTGTAAATATATGTTTGTGACGAGTGTACCAACATAAAAATAATAATAAAAATGATGATCGAATGTACGTTGCCCGCGAAATTTGAATTTTTGTCACCTTACTTTTTGAACACACTTCGTATATTGTGTGTGATGTGTCCTCGGAGTACGACCACTGAAGTTACTACGTCTTGCATTGTTCAGGCAATTTTCAAAATCCACAAGAATATAAAATGCAATCAATGTACACAACTGGAATAAATTTTAGGACGTGAAGAACGAATCATTGAAATATTTTTTTCAAATAACATTTACTGTTTAACATACCATAAATTTAGTAATCTTTAAAAACTTGATACAATTTCTTTAAAAAATTTACTATTTCACGGAATAAAAGTTTTTTCGAACTCTCCTTTCAGTCTTCAATACTACAAACAACCACAATCGATAAATCTTCCTTTTTTCATACAAAAATATTTGCTACGAAAAAGCTCTTTTTTATCAATTTCAAATGTTCAAAATATACTTTTGTACCATAAACCATTGAATTGGGCCAATAAATCCAGCTCTCGCCTAGACACTCATAAATTGATGATTATTAAATTTAGCTTACTTTCTTCGGCATCATTTCGTAGCTTCTGAGCTGGGTTTTGTATTCTGGCACACGCTCTGACTATAAAGACAATATCCTTGGAAAAATTTATCGAAAGTGGATGGCGAAACGTTGCAGATCAGACACAGATGTCCATAACATTGAAAAATTGTCAAAGCACAATGTTCGTCGTTCTTCGAACAGACACTTCTAAAATGTTCTCGATTCTGCCTAGTTTGCCGTTGGGATGGTGAAAGTTTCAAGAAAATTACAGGAAACATTTTCTTTTGATTCTAAAGCCTTCCTACTTCGTGCTGATATCATTTGGTTCTATTGCTATCTTTTGAGTATTGGTTGCTTTCTGACTAGAAGGGGTGACATTGAAATTATTGTATCCTTTAAATCGTTTGAAGATGGTAAGACGTTTGATACTCTTTGTGATTTGTTTTTGATAGGCATAGAACGCCTCAAATACATTTATGAAAATGGATACAACATCTTAATGTTGAATTCTAAATAGACTCTTCTTATTTACTCAAAGATTCTTTTGAATCTTTCATTTATGGGATGATTCATATTGAACTGTCTATCTTTTGGAAGGAGAAAGAATCAATGATATTTTATCGTGCAATGCATTTTTTGAAGAATGTACTGTACAGCATATCTAACGAAATTTTCAATATCATCACTATTCTGTCCATATAGATTCTCGTCACACGCTAAGCAGGACTGCAACATTATCGCCAATACCACGAGTGTGATGAAAATTTACGAATTGAATAAAACCACTAACTCTCCATACAAATCCACCGAAGCATGATTTTCTCGTTTTTCGTGGAAATCCTTTTAAATCTTTTCGAGAGCAACTTGGCATCCAGATAATCGCAACTTTAGATAGAAACGATAGCAAGTGTATAAACTGCATGTTGTTGAGGGTGGTGGCTCCTTTGTGGAGTAGCTTTGAATAAGATTCTTGGCGAAAACGACTAGGACTGGGCTTCTTGGTAGTGAAGTGCTGCTGAAGTGCATTTACGCTCGAGGCAGTTTCAAGTTGAAGACGCCAATTGTAAAGAACGCAACGGAAAGGGAATAGCGACAAAATTACAATTTTCTTTTTTAAACCAATTTGAAAGTGAGTTTGCATAATAGAATGGAATAAACCGATTTTGTGGACGTTGTGGATGTTTAGACGACGTGAGACCACTTGAAGCATTATCAACAGAATTGAAACCTAACTCAATGTTCAAATTGGCCGCCGGGTGAGCAGTGGGTCTATTAAATGTTAAATATAGAGAGGATACAGAAAGAAGTAATATATTATGACCTCGTACTGTGAACAACAACTATGAAGAAAATGTTTGAATTTTGATGATAAGTTCCGATATCATTCCTTGCAGAACTGATATCAATACTATCAAAAGGATCCAGTGACTAAAATTGTTCAAATCCAACTTACAATGTCTTGGATGAAAGCTACATTTATTCCCCCATTTTTCGCATTTCCTAGGATTTGATATCTTGTGAATGTATCACATCAACTGGTTTTATGTTTCCAGTTTGACCTTCCACCAGCAAAAGTCCTACAGAAGATTTATCGTGTAAAAATGACGAAAGGACGAAACGTATTTTGGGTACACCGACCACGGTAGCATCATTTCAGCTCGAGGACAATCTATCAAAGTGACAATTCTTCAGGACTTTCCAATCGTAAAATCCAACCTAGTAAAAATATTCATCAATGTCACCTTCTATCACTCGACACACACGTAGTAGGCTGCGAAATCAAAATGTGAAATCCAAATCGTAAAAAGGAAAGTTTTATTGTTTGGGACTCGTGCGGGGTTAATTGGAAAAGTTCAATAAATGGTTGCGTTTGAAACGAAAACGAGGATTTATTTTTGAAGAATTGAATGTCGTCTTAGTCGTGACGAATCGTTGGAATTTTATCATTTGAATGTGTGAATAGAACAAATCAAAACTGATTCCTTTGTTACCGATTATTATATTTTGTACCACGCCCTCAAATGAATGGCGAAAGAATATTAAAGAATTATGTTTAAAACAATATATCAAACCAAGAAGGCATATCCACGACAACTTAACAAAAAGCTGAAAAAAGCTTTTTTGTAAATACATTTTAACATCAAGTCAATCATTTTAAAGGATATTTTCTAATTAAAAAATATGGTGGTTCGGAATTGAGTAAAGAAAAATGACTGTCATTTATAGAAATAATTATATAATTCTATTAATTAATGAAAAGAAAAATCATTTACATCTTTTCTTGCCGTAGTTTCCACAATTTTGGAATTTAAATTTTCACATAATCTCCAAACATTACTTGGTCTATAAAGGGTACTTTTCAAAGTCGTACATTGACTGACTAATTTTTTAATACAATGAAAATGTATTGCAAAAATATCATTGAGTATTGAAGAAATACGCTAGAAATTAATTCAAAATTTGAAATTCTTGTAATGTAATTGTTAGATCCTTTAAAAAATGTGGCGAGATCTTGTTGTTCGCATTATGTTATTATGGTTTAATTTCAACACTTCTGAGTTCATTTTTCCGAATTCGTAGATTATATTATGAGGTTAGGGATAATCAGAGTCGTGAAAAGAAGACAGATTCAATGATTTTTTTAACTGATGTAGTAGGTTTTTATTTACCATATAACACGATGCTTTTACACTAAGTTTAGTGTTAGTCGCCTTAATTTTAAATAAAAGTATTAAACCTAGACTGCGTTATCAGCTCGGCTACTGACTTTTTTCTTGAAAACAGTGCCTTGTGGTGACTATCGAAAATCAATGGGGCAAAAAGGAATTGAATGCTTCATAGTTTACCTTTAGCTTATGGGATATACCTACTTTACATAAAAAAAATTCCGATTTTTTTACGTATTTCGAAAAAAAACTACATACTTCAGTAATGCTCAGTTAAAATTTCATAATGATTTGAGCATTACATCAATATTTATTTCGATATTTTCGAAAGCGCTTCCGAGCGCGTCGGATACACCTGGCACGCTTTAAACGCGTTTTTCTCAAAACTACTTTTTTTGATACGGTGCCAGTGATTTTTCAAAATCGACTCAACTGATCCTTTGGAAATTTTCACAGCTTATTTCTAATAGGTATAGGTATCGTGTGAATATCAAACATCTTAATAGTTTATATTTTTTATATTTTTTTAAACAACAATTTAACAAAAAAATTACGATTTTTGGGCAACTTTTTTTGAACCGACGCCATTTTGTTGTTTTGGCAAAAAAATGTATTTTTATTAGTCCACACAATAGCTAGTAACATAAAAAACATAATATTTTCGATTTTCAGGCAAGTCTTCCAGTTGGAATAAATGGCACCGTTTGGTAATCATTTTTTTTGTGTTTTGATGACGTCACTATTGTGGTAATATACAAATAAAAAAAATATTAAGTTAATGCAATTTTTTTTACCGGTATATATCACAGGGGCTTCACAATAAATTTGTAACGTTAACCTTTTTTGGGCTTGTAAAGTAGGTATACCCCTTAACTAAAGGTATTTTCTTTGATTTCAAACTGAGCGTAATGGTGGCATTCAAAAAGTTGCTTATTTTTCTTTACTACCTTCGTATCGAGAAAAAACTTCTCAGAAAAAAATAAGGCATCGAATGAGCACTAGATATGCTAAGCTTTTCAAAAACTAAGGTACCTAGCAACAGGGGGCACCGCAAACAAAGAAATTTTTTGCTGTCAGATGGTTGTTCCTTCAAGCGAGCACATGTCAAGTTTCATCACATTAGTTGATTAGTCTTTGTATGACAGCAAATATTGATTATGTTTCTCACAATGGTAAAAAGTGTATTTCGTGTTATGATTAAACACTATTGTTTGAAGGGTTAAACCCCAAAAGAAATAAAGAAGCTCGGTTAACATTATGAGGAATCTGTTTTATCCGGTAAAGTGATTAGAAAATTAAAATGGTCGGACGAGCACAAGTGATGAACACCGTTCAAGTCACCCAATTGAGGTAACAACACCAGATATGATTACAAAAATCCACGATATGATGTTGGCCGAACAGGAATTGAAAGTGCGTGAGGTAGGTGTGGCTGTAAGCATTCCAACAGGATCGGCTTACAATATTCTGCACGAAAAATTGGAGGCCACAATCGCTTACAATCGATAAAAAACGCGTTAGTTTGACCACTACTATGAGAAATTTGAACTGTTTTGCAAGAATTGATGCGAGTTTTTGCAACGATATGTGACCATGGATGAGACTTAGTTTAAAAATAGACAGCAAAATCATGTGAAGAATCAAAAGTGTAGGTTTTACCGGGTGAAAGTGCACCAAACCGTCCACAAACGCAAACATCGGCTGGGAAGGTTATGGCAAGTGTTTTTTTGGGATGCACATGGCATAATCTTTATCGAACACTTTGAGAAGGGAAGAAAGATAATTGACGCACATTTTTCAACATTGTTAGATCGATTGAATGCCAAATTGAAAAAGAGACGGTTCAATTTGTTTGAGGAAAACATGATGACAATATACCATCTCACACATCGCTCATTGCACAGATAAAAAAGAATGAGTTAGGCTTTGAGATTTTTTCTCAATCATTGTTTTTGTCAGTTTTGGCCGCCAACAACTATAAGCTGTTTCCAAACTTCAAAAAGTGGCCGTCGAGCAAGCGTTTAAAATCAAAAGAAGTAGTCGAATATTAAACTGACAGCTATTTTGGACTGCTCGACAAATCATATTATTTGAGAGGTATGAAAAAAATGGAGGATCGTTGAAATTGAGCTAAGGATATTATGTTTCAGAATAAAATATAATTTTTCATTGCTAGGTTTTTTTATTTTTTTAAACAGCATACTACTATTAAACTTATAAATTGCATTGATTTTCGAAAAACTACTGTGAAGTACTGATAGTGTCCATAAAGTTCAGAGAGCGGCCAACAATTGAACTTGGAATGAAGTCAATAATTATTATTTTTATTTGAAATTTTCGTGAAAGCTACTTAAAGCATATTGAATAAACTTGGTGTAATCAATAAAAAATAACACTCTATAGCTGCTCAAAGAGTTGATTTTGAAAATGTTTACTTCTTCACACGTCTGAATAGTCCCACGCATTTAAGTATAGCAAAATCACCACTTTCAAATAAAGTAAACTAAAATGAACATTGAAAAACAATGAAAATTTCCATCTGCATCTGCATCAGTGTGCAAACTACAAAATTCCAAATATTAGAATGGGCAATTTCTGGCAATATCTAGAATCGCATAATATTTTTGGTACATCTTTTCAGACAAATAAGCCAGAAATGTTTCAATGCATTTAGCTTCTAAATATAGAAGTGCGTAGTTTGAGGCAAGTATGATGGGCGTAAAATAATACAGCGCAACATGTTTCCATGTTTTATTATCCGCTTAGAATCGATATTTATTCATTCAACTCATTCTAGTATGGGTAATATCAAATATTCCTACGAGAACATCAATTGTTATTAACTCCTGCCTGCTCAACATCACAGCGGAGGTCATCTATTATTCAACACTTCGCAAAATGGTCCATATGCTAGGCAAACAAATCCATTCTTATGGCGTTTTCCATTGATTTTCATCTTTCATTGCAATCAAACTGTTTTGATTCGGTCCGTATGAAAGCAAACATTCGAATGTGCCTTCCGGATGTCCAAACAGATGTGAAACTCCTATGTATGTATGAATGCCGTAATCTATGTTTAATTGATTCGAAGGACTTTCGTGGAAATGATTTCCACTGCTGCTTTACAAGTCCAAAGAGCAAGAAACCGAATAAGCAATAATAGATTTAACAACAACGGCGCTGCCACAACTACACACTCGTTTGCAAAGGCTGCCAGACAGGTCGACATGGCTCCAAGGACCTTATTATCGAGACGCCTGTACTTTTCGAGTTTTACGATTAGTACAATTCGAGCACGACAGGATTGCATTTTGGGAGCGTGTGGGTTTAGGCGAAGCTCGATCCGTAAGGCGAAATTGCACTGCGTCCTGGAACAGAACACTTCGTCCTCGAACGGAGGACCATTCAATTCAAATGGAAGTTGATCAGCTTTTGTGAAGCGAAGAGTCTGTCGAACATTGCTGCCTCCAGTGTTCATTCAACAACAAGAACAAGCAACAACAGCGACGAACATTGTTTAATTGCTAGGCGTACGGTGTTGTGTTTTGCGCTATGAGGAGGGTAGCACAACCTTTGAACTCGGATCCAGTGAACAAAGGTCGTTCATTTTGGTTTTCGGTGTTGGCGTTGAAATCAGCTTTGACAACGGATGCTTAGCAGAAAATTCAATACGCATTTTATAAACAGCGGACGATGAGTGCGTTTGAACTCGATTGGATGGGCATGATAATTGGAACTTGGTTCACCATTGCCGCTTCAGTAAAAACGTGTGTTCAAATCAATGCTAGCAGAAACCCATGTGGATATTGCCGAAAATACTTGTTCAAATATCCTTTGAAGTCCTGGATGTTACTCGTGATCCAATCAATATGCCAGCCAACACGGTATCACTGAACAGCAGCTTGCGACCGGTGTCCAGAAAACAAAGTGGCCATTGTCTAGTGTGGCCTCCGAATAAATTTGATGCAAGGAAATTGTACTTTTCATGGTGCTCAGCCTCCTGATAAAATTAGAAGTGACGTGCCACAGTCCTAAAGTTGATGGCAGTGCGGTGAAAGCTTGTTAAATCATTTAAGGAGCAATTAGTTTCCGAGTCAGTGCGCTTAATTAAATCCATGTCCGCTTTCACTCTTGCATGAGCAACTTTGAATTATTTTCCTGGCCGAAGGCAATCTGAGTGTTATTTCGAGGACTGCGTGGATATTATCGCCTACCATCAAATCAAAAATAAAATTTCATAATGTACCTATGGTTTTGATGTTTCCTCTAGATTCGTACGAGTACCCTCATCAACGAAAGTGCCTCAGAAGTTTTTAAATCGTTTTCCATTAATGCTTGAGCTTGAGTAAGAACGCCTACGAAATGTAATAGAAGGAAATGATTGAATTATGTTGTCGAATAAGATGATTTGCGTTATTGCGAAAACGCTTCACATTGATTTGATCTAACTTTCATTTGTGAACAAATTAAAAGTTGTGAGGATGTAAGCCGTTAATGCTGCAAACTGATAATTTAATTATCAGAGAGGTACATTCAGGAAATCGTTCCAAAAAAATTTCTGAAGGGGTCTTAAAATTTTTAACTTCCCAGTATATGGGAAATTCTTGTAATCGCCTCGAAAATCGAAATTGAAATTTTCAACATTTCCTTACGTTTTGAGGTTTATAGAGTATATATAAAGTGTTTTTAGAAAGGGAGACATATGTGTGTGTGTGTATGTACGTACGTACGTATGTATGTTCGGGACACTTTTTTCTACGAGCATAACTCACGTAAACAAAGTCATATCGAGTTCGTTGAATGTGTCAATCGAAGCGTCTTTGCAATCTTAAGAGCTGATTAGTTTTTGGAAAACTTCGGTCGGGGGGGTTTGCTGTTTTGCCCGTTTGAAGGTCATTTCTGTCATGCGTTATACCTCGCGAAGCAAACATACGATTTGCTTACGTAAGGTGTCAACTGACGCGTATTAACATTTATGTGATTTTATCAAATTTTTAAAAAAAATCGTGGAGCCGTTTTTTAATTTTTTAAAAAAAAGTGCAAAAAATTAGGTTTTTTTTTCAAAAACTCAAAATTTCTAACCTGATTTTTAAACCTAAGTAATCAATGTTTATATAATTTACATACTCCAAATAGTTCTTGTGAAAAAACCAGCAAAAGTTTTTTTCATGATTACAAAAAAAATTAAATAAAAAATAAAAAATCATTAAACGTTCAAGATCATTTACGTCATTCATTATATCTCGAGAACTAAATATAATATTTCCATCATTAAGGTGTCAATCGACGCGTATTATCTTTTTAATGATGTTTTTATATGTTAAAAAAATCGTTAAAGCGGTTTGTTTAATTTATTGAAAAAAATTGGAAAATAGTGTTTTTTTCATAAAAAATTCATTTTTCACCTGATTTGCACATCGTAATAATAAATGTTTGTAGAATTTATAAAATTTTATCAATTTTTGTAGAGAAACCAGCAAAAACTTTTCACATGATTACAAAAAAATTAAATTAAAAATAAAAAATCATTCAAAGTCACCATGTAAAAAGGGTTCATTCGAATCATAGTACCTTAAATCTCTTATTCTAAAAACATTGTTGTAAAGTCAATCAAAGTTTATTAATATTTGCAAAATTTGAGCAGATTTTTAATCGTCTTCACAGCACCATGTTTTAACTTTAATGATAAAACTGCTTTGTAACCTCTCCCCCCTCCGATTGATCCACGTGAATAATCAATCAAACCAATGCACCAAAATCCTTACTTAATCAATTGACGCTCGCGTAGATGTTATGATTAATATTAAATCATTCCAATAACTTTTACGAGAAGTACATTTTTATTATTTGAAGTAGTAGTATTTCCATAATTATTATTGTGTTTAATATTTCTAATATCTTTTTAGATATTACTGGGAAGTTGACCGTGTGGACCTCATGGGTCGCACCTCACGGCTTGTTTGTTTTAGTTTCCGTGTTATAAGCAGCAATTTAATTCCTTTCAGGAGCGTTAAAACTTCTTCCACGAAAATCTGAACAATTGATTAGAATTTTTTCGATATCGATTTTCGATGATCATTGTGTTGGCAACAGAGCAGCCTGAAGGAGAGGTTATATAATTTGTTTTCGCTTCAAACAGAAACAACGTAGGTGTATTCTCAAAAAGGATGTATATTAAAGTTTTGTTGCACACAAACTCTTATATAGTCTGCAAACTGATTATCATGTACAAAATGTTGGAAAACAAAGACATGGCTAACAAATATCCTAGCAATACTCGTTCACATTTGGTGTGTAAATAGTCCTAAGGGATTCTAAATTTAATGCTAGCGTTATATAATTTTTGGGAAAAAATTATTATACAGCTTTTTTTCCACAAAATTTACGTAAGAAAGATGCTACTACATGAAGTTGAACTTACTATTGAAGAACTCACACGGTATTCTGATATTTCAATGAGAATGAATTGCTACGATAAATTTATTCAAACAAAGGATCCACAATTACCATTACGTAAAACAATGTTTTCTTACACCCTAGCCGAAGAATCGTAATGAAAAATGCGTACCAGCATCTCTTTTAATTCAAAAATAGAACGATAACCACAAACGTTTCCGTCTCCTAAGTCAATATCGGTCAAATTGCCAGGAATAAACCTCACCACCTCTAAGCGATCACTCAATGTCTCATATCCTTCAGAAGCTTGAATTTTTGGAAAACCTTACATCAGAAAATACTAAACATCGTGCCAACATACTTCAGGAGTTTTCTTAATTGATTTTTTTCGTTCTTAGCAGTACGGTAGATTTTCGCCAGAAAGTGAATCTTACAGTATCTTCGGATTGGTGAGATAGTTTATAAGCTTAAATTTGAAGATCTGTGGAATCTCTTTGCTCAATGGAAACGAAAAGCTTCGGCATGTGTCTCTTATCAGTTGTAAAATAATAACTCTGAATGGATGTCATAACTACCAAAATTTCATGGAGTTTCAACTATTTTATCAGAAGGCTATCATTATTTGTTCATTGGCAATATATATATATATATATATATATATATATATATATATATATTAAAGGACGAGGAGCCTCTTCGGCAATATCAAAATTTTCCATTATACTGTGTCCTTTCTTGGAATCTGAATCCACATACTACTAAAACGCAGATGTTTTGCAATATTAATTGTGTTTCATTATTTTGTATAAATATTACATTCATCTAGATATTTTAAGAAAAAATCTTTAAAAATGAAATAGTTAGGTCTTTAATTCAACTGACCTCTTCAGAATATAAGCATATTTGTATATATGTGTGTATGTATAAATTACGAACTACAAACACATATGTAACGTATATGACAAAGAAGTTAATTATTCGTTTCAAGCAGTTACGTTAAAGATTAGTTTAGTTTTTACCCATATAATCATCAATCTACTTTGCTTTAATATTTGTACTTTCTTTGCGTAATAATCAGAAGCGCTGAAATCCGTTTTGTCGCATCAACATTATTTCTCAACCCAAAGAAGTTTTCCAGATCTTTCATTTTTGCGCAGGCTTCCTCAACAGTATTTATATTTGTCTGAATTTCTCAATATTCTTCAATATAGTGTCGGAATCTTGTGTTGCGCCATTGGCTACGACGATTTCTTCAATACAACCTTGAATAAAAATATCTGTGTATTCTGTTGATAATTTACCATATATAGCGACTTATTGCTGGATATTCATCTCTGGATTATAAAAATAAGGAAACAGTTGCGGTAATATTATATTGTTTTCTATATTGAAGTTCTCTAGATCCTTAAAAAGATTTTCAGTGAACCTCGCCTTACTGAAGCATTTTCAAATTACTACCGATGATAATCTTGCCATTATCCATATGAAGATATTTTTTTCCAGTTCTTAAGAGTGGATTCTTCCGTTGGCGTTACAGTCAAAAGTCTCCTGATTATAAAGATTCTGTAGATAAGTTAAAAATTTCGAATCACATCCAGGCCAAATGGCTGACAATGTGACGTAGTGTTTCGTGGCAAAATCATCAATTTTAATGAGAATGTGCATTATTCAGAAATTAAAACAACAATTCTATTCTGCTGCATCATTCAAAGACCTATTACCAAAGGAGTTTTCTTTTCGCCTTGCATATTTGCACATAAAAGTATTGTTAAGGATATAAGCAGTTAGAATGCTGAAAACAGCCTAATTTTCAATATTTTTTTCTTAGTTCCTTTATTGTATATGAATTTTAAAATTTGCATGGGTAAAATACACATTTTGAAGATTACAAAAAAAATTCTTTATATTTTTTTTCATTTTTCTACTTATTTTATAGATGGCGCCAACGTCATTTCGAGAAAAACGCGTTAAAGTTTCGAATACCGAAAATATCGCTTACTGAACGAAAAAGGCGTGCGCGCTCAAACTGCCGTAACTTCTTTATTTTTGAGAATATCTTAATAAAATTTTGAGACGTGATTTCTGAAGATATGATAAATTGAAAAATTTAAAATTAATTTTTCTAATTACAATCGGTACTACTCCCTTAAGCGTTCTTTCGCAGATTTCCCTTCACAGCATTTTTGATCTTTCAGTGCGAACTTTTTGTTTCGCAGTGCTCGATAGGAAAGTTTCGTTTCATCGGCATTGAAAACATTTCTAGGATTATATTCTGTTAAAATAAATTTAATCCTGTCTTTGAAATTTTGGATTACAACTAAATTAAGCGAAACGTATTATTGTGCCTATGGCAACATTTATCAAGCCACCCATTAGATGCTTTAAATTCTGTTAGCTGGAGCTCTTTTGCAATTTTCAAGCTCTTTGCTTTATAATTAAACCAGATATTGGAATGTTTCTAACACAATTTAGAAAACCATTCGAACATCACACAATCAATAAGGACGCCACGATTTTGAGGAAATTTCTATTTGGAATCACTGTTACCATGAGTTTCGTAGACTTCTAACGTCTGTTTATTGTTTAGAATATCGGAAACTTGCGTTTTCCCAGCACTGAATTTTGCCGCTATCTTTTTCACGCTTAGCTTTTCACTGTGACTTGCACGAATTGCAAGTATTTCAATTTTCCGCCATGGATAAACGAGATCGTTTAGAAACCGACATTTTCCAACTGCAAACACAAACACATTAATTTTCTAGCACACTAGGAAATATAATTTTGTATTTTCAACTCTATTTATACTGAAGAAAATTTGTATGAATGTTTCCAAAAAAGCTGATGATTCGTGTGCGCGTCCGTTATCAAGAGAGTCCGCTTTTGAGAGGTGAAAACATATGAAAAATTTATTTATCCAGGAGAAATTTTTTGAATTGTCTGTTGAATCGTCTGCTATTTAGAGGTGCGCTTAGTGAAGTTCCACTGTTTATATGCAATGTTCACTACAAAAAGCAGACCTACTATTTTCAGAACTTTTGTGAAAATTTTAGGGAATTTATCGATATTTCCTTTTAAAAGCTGTAAGGCTACATAAGATTTATATTTTCAAATGAAAAAAACGTCTACCTATTTCAATTTTGATGCAAACCGTTTTTCGTGCTTGCTATAGAATTTCCGTTTGATGAGTTAGCAACTAAACATTCTTCATCGACGATAAGAAATAAGAATGAAATGAAATTCAGTCCCAAAAAATTTCAAAAATTGAATGTGATGAGTTAAATTAGATCTTGTTTTTTGTATTCATTTATGTATTCAGTCATCAGTCATTTGAATCCTTTTAAACCTGATATGATTTTGTGTACAGTCGCTTGACTGTAGCACAAGAACCAACTTCCAAGAAACATGCACTCGAGGCGTATTTAAATACCGATTTCATGGCTGAACAAAATCCAAGTATTATTGTCTACTAACAGCTCAGTAAAAGTTTTGAATATAACTAACAAGTTTGGTAAGAAAACTGAAGAACAAGAGATTGCAACTATCATAGCCCATAGATATATGAGGATAGCATTTGCCTGTTGGCGTCCAGAGGGTCTTGATAGATAATAAGACAAGAATATTGTTTCGATTTGAGTTTGACCTTATTCCGCCTCAGCTAGTCTGTGAGACGTGTTGGTGAGAATGGGGTGGAACGATTGTTATCATTGCCTTAAAGTTTGGCCAGCTTTTAAGAAGATTTAGTGTTTAGCCATTATCGCATTTACAAGAATAGATAATGCATATTATATTGCATGCTGTACACTGAAAGTTTATGGCTGGATTCGTCATTAAAAATGCTCTTCTCGACACATGGCACTATTTTGATGAAATAAAAATTGTTTCAGTCAGTCTCTTTGTATTGTGGCTAAGATATATCAGTAGTGCTGCACCTACGACATGAAGGTTTCTCTTTTTGGTCTTCAGTATCTAAAAAGTATCTTGAATATATTTTTGAAAGATATCAACATCAATTTTTTTGTGATTCATGCAAGATGTGCAGGCATGTACTACCTTTTCGTTTCAGGTTTTGAGTAGGCAGGTTTTTTTTACCTTGATGAAGTCATAATTTTGATTTATGGAAGGTTGATGCTTTCAGGATAAGTAACTATCGAATTTGGAATCGGAAATTTTCCTCCTCAAAGTATTCAGATCAGAATTGGGTTAAGCATTCATGTTTATTGCAACGTTACCTATTAGCTTTCCTAACATTTTTTTGCAGTTGCCTCTTGGACTAATACATTTTTTTGGATAGTTACTGTGGAGTGGTCTGGTACAACAGTTCCAACTTCCCATGTGTGCTTCCAAAAGTGCATGTTTATAATAAGTGATCAGAATTAATCGAAAACCATTGAAATTATCCATTGAAACGATTTATTTGAATCATTATCAGCTCATTTTTCTTAAGTATTGTCGTTGTTAAATGAAACACTTTTCCTTAGAGTTTGATTTTAATTTATTATCATAATTTCTAGCATTTGTTAATACGTTAATTGAAATTTCTCTTCCAATAGATACCATATAAAAAAACAGATTTCATGAACTGAGTCTGAGTCTATAGAGCGTTCAATTTTTAATCAATAACTGCTAATTTCGTTTGATTTAACGTGATCCAAATTTGAATTGAAATGTTCACTATTCGACAAGAAAAAGTCACTTGGCCATTGCCAATGTGAGCATATTGACAAAAAACTTTTATGTGGAATATATATATGTATTTCATTTCATAACTGTTTTTTATTGGTTGAGTGACTTATTTTTAATTTGCTAAATTTTTAAAATCAGTTTTAAGAAAATCGTTATATATTTATTTATATTTTTCGAAATAGAAATACAAATAAGAACAATTTATATTGGTTTTATAGATTAGCTCATTTTTCTCGACACTCTTTTTTAGCTTTAGATATTGTTTGTAGCGTGTTTGCAGATAATTTAATTTGGCAAACTACTTCATGAAAAGTTGATTCTTTGCGCCAAAATAATTTTCGAGGATCATTCTGAAAAATGGATTTTATAGCTTCTTTTTTAACATAAAAATTTAGAGTAGAAGATATTCATGTTCTATCTATGGAATAACAGCTTGCTTGTTTGTATCTGAATACAAGATTTTAATAATTTTTTAAAGATATAAACATGTTCCATACAGACAGAGTAAGATAATAAAATATACATTTTAAGCAAAATAACAATGTCTGGAAATTTTTGATTCTTTTGCGTTATTAAAGCAATCGCGAATTCAAAATCGAACAGTTTATTCAATAATCAATCTGTTTTCAATTGACTGTCTTTACAGAAAGGAAACATATATATTTCTTCAAAGGTGCGTGACAAAGCGAGGTGTTGACTAAAATTTATATAATTTTTCTAGCTGTAAGTTTCATATATTTCTCGAAAAGAATAGAAAATCGTGAATTTTTCACATTGCATTTCAAATTAATGAAGGGAATTATCGAAAGCGAATTAAATATTGAAGACGTTCAAATTGTTCTGTCTAAGTTGATTTTATTATGGATGCTATGAAAGTTGTTTCAAGTGTATATTTCCAATTCAAAGTTAGCTTGCGTTGAAAAAAAATAGGCACCCATCTGATTTGATATTCTTTTTTTGAATACTTACTTGAAAACAACTTGTAAGCAAAAAAAAGTTGATAACACAAGACAAACGGGAAAGTCATTCATTTTAAGAACACTAAACCCGCTCAAATAGCTTCCGTATAAAAATCCGAGAATGTGAATTCATTGTTGTCACATATCCTTGCCATCAGTTTTACACATATGCCTGCTTGCAAAAACCGGAAACTTTTCCTTTTATCCAACTCATCACAAAAGAGAAAGTGCAAGTGGAGTGGTTGGTTCCGAAAGTTTACCGTCTCCATTGAAAATTTCCTTATCCCCGATCCAGAACGAAGCAGCGAGAAGAAAGTTTTGCTTTGGTACGCTTCTTTTTGGGAGGTTTAAATAGGAACAATTCAGTGCGATCCATGAAGGATGTTCCTATTTTATTCAAGAACCTCTTTCCCCGTTTATAGGTTTGGTGCCGTTAGATTAAGTTTGGTTCGGGATTTTATCTTAACCCGACACGGCGTTTGCTTTTTCACATTTTAAAGAGCATCAATTCAGAATTGGCCCATAAAAGCCGCAATGATAACATTGGACGAAAAATAAAAAGGACTTTTTGCCACACTTCGAGCGGGCCCATTTGTGTGGGTGGTCCTCGTAAATGTTCAATACTGTCTTACATGGAAAAGATACTTGTAAAGGGTGGGATCTGTTATTCATTTTTATTGGATGTGTAAAATTCCATGTATTTTACGTAAACTTGTTAATCGGTTCACGGAATCGGAAATGAATAAATTTAAGTTTTTTTCATTTGCGTTTTGACATCATAATATAAAGTATTGATCAGAATTGATGCCATCAAGAGAAAAATTTATTCTTTATTCTGTGGTTGGGGTTTCAATTTTTTTTCCATTTCCAATAATAGGTTCATATAAAAACAAATCAAAATGACACCCTGCGACAGTTTGCCGAACTATATATGCTATATATTTAAGGCGAAAAAATCATATTAGAACAATCACTCCAATGAAAATGAAAAAAATATAAATTTGTAGAAGGATAATCAAATATTTCGATACTTCAGTACGCGGGAAGTATACAATTTAATAACAATCTAAAACATTTACTCAGCTGACTTTGTTTGGATACGAAACAAATTTCTTTTATAACATAAAATTAAACCCAAAATTGATAATGACTAGAATATACAAAAATACGATACAAATTTCCACTAAATATTACCACAGAAAAAAATTCACACTTGATTATATACTGTTTATAGTAATTTTGAAGTGATTTTCATTTTTTTCGATAAAAATCAATTTAAACAAAATATTTGAAACTGGTTAACGTCCCAAGGTCTCAAATGAACATGAAATTTTGAAAATATGTTTTCTTAAAGTTTTATTAGAGCAAAAAACTAAATTTTATTTCATAAACTTTGGAAATATATCGAACAAGCTAAACAAAATTTTCAAAAAATAATTCACCCGAAAATGTTATGTGGGTTTTAATTCTCAACAAAATTTAGTTTACAAATAGGCAAAATATCTATAAAATAATGTCTTATCTTTTCGAACCTTTTAGCTTGAAGTCAACACATTTTCCAGTACTAAATTCATTGTTAAGTTGTTCCCTTAACATTAGGTCATAAATGAAACATTCTATTCAAATTTCCTTGAGCCTTATTGTACCCATTTCATGACGAAATATACAATTTCCATGTTATTTTTTCAGAAGGAAAAATCTCTTACCAATAGAGCTTAGGAAGATATGGGAAAAGTTCCTTCAAATTATTCGGTTAATAATATTGTGAGGCTATTTTCTTTTTATTATACAGCACAATAGAAAGCTGGTAACTTTTGGGACGGAAAATCGGAACGTGCATTAATTCGCCCCAATGTTATGTGGGTAAGCATAAAGATTCAATTTATATAATTTTTCGAGCCGATTTTAGGCAACTTTCAAATGAAGGTCAGGAAGTATAATTTTGGGTATTCTATTGAGTATAGAAAAACAGGATCAAAAGGGGATGCTTTCGACCCAAAGTATTCCTAATTGAAACTTAAGCTTATGGGTCAGTGGCGGCAGTCGATAATGGTTCGTAACAATTTATAAAGAAGCAATATCTTGATTAAAGCTGTGAGTTAGTGCATCAACTGCCAAATAACATTGATTTACGTTCTATCAGAAAACATACAGCCACCCTGACTCAATAAATGCCATTCAGACTATTCAGAGTATCAATAAACCACAACAGCCACCAACCAGCAACTCTGCACAAAGCCTACAAAACAACTGGATTATTCCATTCATCTTCGACCCGAAACTCAACAAAGAGTCCTTGCCACCATGCAAGCCTCCATATTTCCACCAAGATGACCAGGCAAAGTATTTTGCCTTGAAATAGTATTATTGTTCGTTTTATCGACTTCAGGGCTCCATTACCTGAAATTAATGCCAGGACGGACTCATTTCTTGCCACATTACATGCTCCTGTAGACACTCCATTCATTCAACAAGGACAACTCGCTCTGTCGCGTCACGTGCCTTGTATAGCAGCCAGCCAAAAAGGACAATTAAAAGCCACACCAATGAACAACCGAAATACAAATACGTTAATTTATCTCAACTGACAAATGTCATCATAAATATATTCAGCAAAATAGATACGGAAATTGGAGATACGAAAAGAGCGATAACAAAAAATTGTTAATTGAATGGCGCAGTTTCGTTACATGATTGCCTAGAAATGTAATTAACCAGGATTGATGAAGGCAGGCGCCATGCAGTGATTTTTTCATCTATTTTGTGTTATACAATTGTAATTACACTTTTTTCAATAGTGTTGGCTTGAGTTTGGAAATGCGTTTTTCGATAGAAATATGTTTTTGACTGAAGCGTCAAACAAAAAATACATAATTGAAATTTTTGGTGGCAGTTTGAGGTTTCTTTCCATTATTCTTTAAATTGCATATTGCTCAATTATAAAAGAATGTCAGTTGACTGAAGAATTTGTTAAGTTGAATTCATAATCTAAAGGTGATTGATATGTTGCTACTAACTTCAGGCTACGAAGGGCAAATTTTATGCGAAGTGCTGTAAATATTTTCTTTGCCAAGTTTGGGATGGTAATTTTTATGTATATGTATTTTTCATTTCAATTTAAATGTTTTTTGGTTGAATTTGGTTGTGTTATGAACCAATTTAGCACTTTTACAAATAAAATTGGAGCCTTTTCAATACAGTGTAGAAAAAATACATATAATTTTCTTGAAATTCGGTAAAAATTACAAAAAAATGAAAAATTCAATTTAGCTCGTTGAAACGATTAACTTGATGATAAAAAAACTCTACAATCTAATATGCAATTTGCCGGAAAATCGGTAAATGTCTTTTTTTGTTTTTTACTATAATTGTTTCATTAATGGAAATAAAAAAAATCAAATGAAAATTGGTAGCTGCTACCCACAAACTATATTTGAATTGTTTATGCAATTATTTTACGCAATTTTCCAAGTACCACTTCTTGAAGTTTCCATTTGTTTTTGTTTTCAAACAATCACATTTAGAGAAAATAGTTTCATATAAATGTTGCACTACAACGATGTATTAACACTGTTATTGTGAATTTTTACCAATATCTTAATTTTTCTCGAAAATATTAGCGATTTTCGACGTAAATCTCCAGTAAATAGGCATTCTTTCTCAACCGTTTACTATAAAACATTCAAAAAAATTATAATTAAATTATTTAATACACTAAATTTCAAAGGTTGTGGTTTAATCTGAAATATTTATTTGAATTTTTTTTGTATCTGTATTTTTCCTCAGAGATGCGCACAATTTTCCAAACGCTCGTGACGTAATCCCCCTATTTTTAGAATCCTTGCCTATAGATTGTGACGTATAAATGTTAGCTTTTTTTATAAATGTGTACCTAAAATGTTATTTTAAATTTTCACTGATATCCAGACTTGTCGTGGAAGTATTAACGATTTGCCACGTGAACCTCCAGTAGAAACTAATTTTTTGTACGATTGTTTGCTATAAAACAATCAAAAAATTCAAAATTTAATTATTTAATATACTACATTTGTAGCACAAACGCTTCTATTTATGTATATTATTTCCAAGCTAACAATGTTTTGAGTAATAATATTTGTATTGAAAAAATTTGTATTATATTATCTAAAAATTGACAAAATTTTGTATTAATTAAAAATAATTATGAATTCTTTCAAAAGTTTATTATTTATAAAAAACTGTATAATTGTTTCAAAAGCATTTACTTTATAGTATTTACAAATAAATTTTCATTAAATTTTATCAATTTATAGAAAAAATGTTACAAAAACATCAAAACTATTAAACCAAAAAAATTTCGCTGCAATAATTATTAAATATTTAATAATCGAAATTTTTAGGAATATTTTATCAGAACTAAATAAACAGATGTTCTAGTTAGATAGCTTGTTTGTACCAAACTGGAAAGAATGAAATAAACTGGTAATTAAAACAACTTGACGATGAGTTAGGATAATTTATTCATAATAGGTGTGGTTCAAGTATTAATTGAATGAATTGGATATCATTGGTAGGTTTATTTGTTATTTCAACACGGGCCTTTGAGATAATCGGATAGCATTTCTACTTATATTTTAGAATTCTTTATTTTTATTCGCATAATATTGAGCAACCACTCAAGATAAGATAAGATCTCCGTTATTCAATATATTTCGTTCAATCTGCATCCACAAATCAATTCAGTAGCTAATTAGTCTTTGCATAATGAAGAGAATGACTTCCCGATTTTCTAATGGCTTACATCAAAATACGAGTTTATTGACTAAGATAATTGGCTGTATAAGCTATATCAGATTGTATATACTCGTAGACTCAGCAAAGAACCAATCGATGCAGTATGTTTTTTTATGTTGTTCAGCTTTAGAATTATCTTAAAGCTTCCTTCAACTTTGTTCTATTGATGTACTAATTGGCTTAGTATCCAACGTTTCAAAACGTTGATGGATTCACAAAAATATTTCTTTTGATTGATTGACTCAGGTCTATTTCTTTCGAAATATCTTGAAATAAAATTTTCATTCCTTGGTATAGCCAGAATATTGTTAAATTGTATGATGACTATGAATATTTCTTGCTCTTCTTCCGATCAGAAAATTCATTTATCATAGATCGATTATTTTGATCGCGTAGTATTCAATTCATATCTCAGTCTGAAGTACTATCTTCGTTCAGCTTGACGGAGACCGTATAAATCCTTTTCAGAAGACGTACTTTATTACTGGCTTATTGCTTTTCTTCTACTTTCACTGGTCTTAGGTTCTGCAGCAATTATTTTCAATATTATTTGTGATTTCTACTGAAATTCTTTCTTTCAATACTCCATTTTAATAATCTGTTATTACGTTAAGCTGCTCAATTTCCATATTGAATCTTGCAGCAATCAATGTAACCTATATGTTAAATCCGATTAACAAAAGTCGAAAAAAATTGTTTCCGAATTTTTTTCCGGAATGCTAGAAAAATCCTTTTGCTGTTATTTTACCATTTCTTCTTTCTAAAGTTCTATCAACTTGTAATTTATTTTCAGAATTATTTTATCTCTAACAAAAAAACTCATTCCTTGGAATGGGATCCATGTATCATTTTAAATGATTGATTTGAGATTTGCAGTTATGAAATGAAATCGTTCTTAAGAATCAGTTCCGTTTAGGGCAGTATAAAGCAAACTTCCTATATATTCTGTAAATTTTTCAACTTTCTAATGACTATTTTAATCACTTCTCTATGTCTTTCTGCCACACCAGTGAAAACTTTTCGAAAACTTCTGGCTCATTTTCTGTGCCAATGACTTCATTTCCATCGACATTTTTGCTTCGACATCTTCCCAGTGATACTTTCCCATCGATATTTTCATTTTCTTCATTTAATCCACATTTCTACGTTATTTAGATTCAGATTAGATTCAACTGAAAAATTTATACATATTCAGATTCTTTTGTTTCATTACATATTTATTTTATTTGAACATGGCTGCAATCTTTCTCTCTTCAGGAATTTATTTTTTGTACACTTATCACTGCTCTAATTATCATATAAGAAATTCTTTTTTAGATCTTGCTTTAAATTTTCTTTTCATTGAGCTTCCATCCGAGAAAAAACATTTTTTCAACGATGTGAGGTGAAAATCTCGGTAAAGCATAACGTAAATTCTTGAAAATATTATGTTATTTTTGAATTCTTCCTGTTTATTTTCCGAAAGTTTTAATCTCACCGTTACTTTTTGAAAGGATTCTATTTCTCATGTAATTCATTATCGCTTTTCCCATAAAAACTTAAAAGAGTTTAAATTGTTGTGCCATTTTAAATAATTTTTCATTTTGCTTCGTTATTCTGCTTCGGAGTATTAGTGATTGTAACATTTTTGCTCATTGTCTTTTTTCCGGTTAATTTTCAAAATAATGATGTATTTCTTGCAATTGTTGGGTTGCAACTTTGATTGATTCTCGAGAAATAATTTAAATTCCTGAAATTTACGGCAAAAACATTCATATTTATTTTTATTTAATGAGTAAAACGCCATTCAGGGTAATTTCCAATGAATGTTATACATTATCTACTTCGCTTGTTTCTCTGTACTTGATCAGGAGCTCAAACACTAGAGATTACGATATTAAACAATAATTTTCACTTCCCTATTCTTGGGGAAAAACTAATTTTTTGCCATCATGCCTTGTAAGCAACGATCAAACTGTTTTGATAATTTTATTCAACGTTAATTGTTCAATTGTTTCCATCTGCAAGATGGAAGCAAACAAAATGCTGAATTTAACTTTGAAATAATTTTTGTTGAAAATATGCGTTGCAATTTTGTTTCATATGTATCAGGAATAAATTAATCAGATATTATTAATAAATTGGATAAATTTATTTGGCTTTATATCTCTGGTTTACAATTGGTTTGAATCTAGTGGCCTTGCTCTGTTTCCTTCCTCTTGATGCATTTAAGGCGTAATTTACTCAATTCTTTCATGTGATTAATGATACAAGAATTCAACAGAAACAGATTTTTATGGAACTTGATAATAGACACATTTGAACAGGAAGTTTATTTGAACGCTTGTTTTATGATTCTTTAAATACTGCATTGATGAGATACTTTAACAAATTAGCAATTACCATAAAATTTAGGAATCATGTAAAAAAATTCACAATGAGCTACAAAACAAAATAAAAATTCTTGAAGACTAAGCACACGCAATGGAAAATTTTCCCAGAAAATTGACTTCCGAGTAAAGTCAACAACAAGATTGCATAGCATTATGCCACACGTGTCCTATTACTTCCGCTCATTCGTGTCTCCTTGCCACCTTTCCATTAAACTTCGAAGCTTGTTTTGCTTTGTCGCTTATTCGATTATCCTTTTAGATTGAGCACAAGGAGGGCTCGAAATCAAAAGGTTGGAAATCATCCTGGCTCCTTATGGACTGCAAACAAGCTGCAAGAAGCTCAAGTTCTAGTCTGCTGGCGTTTTCCAAGGTTTTGAGTATATTTTTTAAAGTAAAAATGGAAAATAACAGGCCAAAAACGAAGAAAGTTTGAGCTATTTTTTTGGGCTTTTGAAAACGGTTAGGATGTTAAAGATGCCTGTTATTTAAGATCATTAAATGATTGCAGAGAACAAGGTAGATTCTTGCAGGTATATTTATTGAGGCAGAATATCAATGCTTACATGTGTAAACTAGACTCTTTATCTTATTGGAAGTAATTCTCCTTACAATGCAATAGTTTTTGATGTTTGAATTGGAAATAACGAACATATGGAGCAACTTTTTGAAATTAGTGAATAAATTTGACTTCAAAGTTCAAATGTTTGCTTGAATTGAATTTATATGAATACATACGAATGTTTAATAGAATATCATACTCAAAGGGTCGAACACGCCCAGAACTAATGAAAAATTGCTTTTTTCACTGATTAATGTTCTGAATAATTTGATGTATATGAAAATCTAACCAGAAACCCATCTTTTAAACATTGACGTCGTGTATTTATTATCAAATAAATACATCGCTTCATTAATGGACAAATGTTGCTTATCACTTCGAAAATTTTCCTTGCGACATTGTAACTTGATCATTATGTAACATTTGTAAGTTAGTTTGTTGACGAAAGTAATTTTTTCACGCTGTAAATTATTATTTAGGTCATAAATGTCTGACCACCTACAGGTGTTGGCATTAAGAAATTGTATAAATAGAGATTAGGATTTTTAGAAAATATAGTCTTGTCACATCTATTGAAGGAGTAGAATACAGTGCCTATCTTTCTCAACATTCAAAAGACCTCCTAAATTGTGCCTATATAGCGATATGTCAGGTAATGCCTATTATCGGCACTTTAAGTCTTTGGCCAGTGCCATTTAAAATGTGCTGGTCTCTCTCTCTCTCTCTCTCTCGCATCTTCCTCATTTTTGCCATTTATCTTTTTACATATCATAGGTTGGTCCATTTATTTTATGTTTATCCCGCCATGAAGACTGTCAAACCTCCGATGTTAAAGACTCTCATTATGGCAAAGGACTCAACTCCTAAAATGGCAAATCTATCTCCAAACAATACTCTTAGAAAACTTTCGAAGAGAAATCATTCAAAAATTTTTATGTGATACCAAAGTTGCAGCGATTTAACCTGCATCTTGGTGACTCTCACCGAAAATTGGGGAATCTCAAAACTTCAAACGCGTTTTTCTCGAAACAAATATTCGCTACATGGTTAAAATGATAACTTTGGAAGTTTTCCGCATTTGTGTTTGATTCTTGTTTAGAAATCTTTATAATAACTTTCTCTGTAGTCTCAGTAGTTTATTTTTATATTTTGATCATATGAATTTCATTCAACACAAATTGTTACTGAAAAATATTTTTTATGAACATTTTTTGTTAGAAGAAGAAAATCTGACTTTTGAGATTTTAATTATTATTGAAATAGTAGTTGTTATAGTGAAAGAATCTTTTAGAATTTTTCAGCTTTATTCATTTTTAATGATAGCATTTTCAATCTAACAGTGGCACTTATGGAAAAGTTTGGAAAATTGGAAACATTTTCTTGGAAACGTTTCCAAATACTTGAAAAAGCAACAATTAATACATAGTCATTATTTTTATTTATAATCTTACCTATATCTTTGAACAAATTCCTTTCCTCCCTGCTTCCATTCACGAGGCACTGGGTATAATTGACCTCGTAACTCTTTCATCGGCGTAAACATATACTTAACCTTTTTTTATTGAGACGCCATTAAAAGGTGTTAATTAAGGCCTCAGCATTTAAGAAGAAAAAACCGTATTCAAAAAATATTATTATTGTAGGTTCAGAGAGTGTATGTCACTGTAGTTAATTACCGTGGTGTTTGGTAAAAAAAATTTCGGGGAAAAAGGCAAATATTTTAGAATCAGTTATGCATAAGTTAAATTTGGAAGCACTTTAGAATCTAGAAAAAATAAAAAACGAAACGAAATAAAATTAAAATTACTATTTTTAATTCAAAACTTGGAAGCATTTCTTTTTGTGTAAGCATGTAAGAACTTTGCAGATATCAATATTCTGTAGGATATCTTTCGTTGTATGATTGAAAAGAATTTGGTACTAAGATAAAGAAATCAATTGGAAGAACAAATGGATAGGACGTTGTTTTTTAAAAATAAACGTAATTTACTATAGCTTATCATATTTTTTCCTTTGTAAGGCATGAATTCCTGGAATGGTTTTAACCGAAACATAACCAATTGAAAAAAACTAGATTTGAAACCATCTTCATACAAACATATATTGAAAACACCATGTACTCGAGTAATCTTGATCTGTATTATGTTAAGAACGAAACAGCACGATGATATGTGTAGTTAATAGCCTTATTTATTTCTACTTTTTATAATGAAAACAAACACTATTGGTGTCATTTTGTCACTTTGACCGTATACTAAATTATCAAATTGAGTACGAGTATCTTCTGAAATGAGCCTCATGGTTAAAGCTTTACAATGCTCTGAAATAAAATATCAAAGGAACTATATAGCTGATTTGCTATAAATACTTACGGGCGAACTATTTTGTGTTTAGCTCTTGGCGTTTCATCTACTTTGTAAGTTCATATTCATGCACTTGTGTACACCAATGGACCAACTATAGAAACTAAACCGCATTTATATTTCTGGCATGCGATTCTGCAAAACAAACCTAAACTATTTGTATGCCAATTTCAGAAACCAAGAAAAATCGATTCAGTCAAACTATTTCTTCCAATTCAAAATGCCAAAAGCAACCCTTTTGTATTGGTACTGAGACAGAATCCTGAATTTGTGTGTGCGAAATGAAAAAATGCACCTTTTGTGTGCCTTTTGCTAGCAAATTTCATCCCGAATCCAATTTACCGCAATTTATATGCGCAAAGGACACCGAGGTCATCGATAAAAAATTGTATGGCTCGGGAAATACAAATTCCACGAACAATACATAGTGTTCGCATTTTTCATGGTACTATGGCACACGAATTGTGCCACTGGAGCGTGTCCTTCCTGGTATTCGTTTCCTATGGGAAAATGTTTTGTTTCAACGTTCGGTGACTCCAACAGGAATAGACATTATTTAGTTACGTTGCGGCGAATATTTCACAGTTTTCGAACCAGTAACACATCTTGCCATACCTTTTCCATTTCACAATTCAACCGGGAGTTTGCCTAGATTAAAAAAAAGTATTTTCCGTTTTGGTGTCCTCGCATACCGTTTGGATAATCTCCTCAATACAAGTCCCATTTTATATTTTTTCAAAGAAGAAATTTAGTATGGATGATATTTTCAGCCGATAGAAATGTCGGAGGAAAAGAGAATAGATGACATATTTAATCCTTAAAGATGTTAAATTTTAGGGGATGCTTTAAGGCGTTACTTGATATATTTATCTACAAGGGTTTTGGTAAAATTCTAAGAAATTGACCAACTGTGCAAATCCAAGCGGTTTATTTATTCGCATGAGCTCTTCGTTCAAATTGGATGCTCCTAAATTCAGTCATTTTTGTTGATGTTCGAAAAAATCTTTTGATATTGTGACTATTTTTTTGGATTACGATCATTCTTTGATTTATAAAACTCTTTTTCCGTCAAACCAATAAAATTTATTTAACAATATAGAAATTTTCATTGAACTTTTAAGTGACTAAATGAATCTGGAACAAATTGTACTAAAAGCATGGATACGACATTAACTACACTTTAACTCGCAAAAAGTAGTGTTCGATATCCTCAAGCATAGATGGTTGGTTAATCTATTTCAAAAAACTTTCCATTAATTTGCCATAAAAATAAAAACTATACTCGTTGAACGATACCAATGCTGTATTAATTTTTCAAGTATGTTTGAATAGCTCATCAAATGCAGGTTCGTATGGAATGCTTTAAAAAATCATTGCTTCAAAAGTCATGCTTACTATCTTTTCATGTCGTTCATTCGAAAGTTATTTCTGTGTCTACCGTTTATGCTCCTGTTTGCCATATTAACTGTGGGCGCACTGTGCTGCATCGAAAGGTGCATTCGTTTACCTATCAGGATGCTCACTACCTCGAGCACTTCTGCTTTCAAGCAATGTTCAGATCCTTTTCCGGCAGTAGCCAAGTCCGTATGAGTTCCACTTTCGCAGCCTTTTAATGGATACTCAAAACTTCTTCAAAGGTAATTACAGAAATGCGAGCTTGAATCGTAGTTTGCACTCTACGACTCAAATTCGCATGGACCAGTGTTTACTAGAAGTGTCTGCAATTTATGTCATACAATTAAGGTGGTAATTAATGTTAGGGAAATTATATTGACAAGAAAATCATGAAGTTTGACGGCATGTCCTTTCAGTAGGACAACGAGAGTCAAGCAATGAAGCCTTTTAAGTGTCAAGAAAAAAAACAAAAACTTGATTGTCTCTCTAAAATTCGGTAAGCGGTACATTGATAGTAACTTGTGTAAGGAGTGTTTTTCATGACTTACGTTGCAATATTTTCCGTTAAAAAATCCGACAACCTTTCAAGCAAAACTGTTAAAGTCTACCCCAAAGTATGCTTTAAATTATAAATAACCAAATAATAAAGAATAATCAAATAATTTGAATAAGAGTGTAAGTGTTTTTTTGTTGTGCATATTAAATAAATTGCCTTCATTATTACAATAATTCAAAATTCCATTGATTTTAATGTTCACATCTTGATACCATTGAAATTCATTGGACTGTTAAATTGCTGAAACGAGATTCTGCACCGATATAAAGTTGATGGAAAATAGTCAATAGCGTTGTTCTCTCCAGGATTGCGCGATGTTGGCAAGGCAAATTCGATTGGAAATAATAAAATTTATGTATATTTCACAAAATGTTTGGTATTTGTCGATATTTCTCCCCACCGCTTCACTTTCCCGACAGGTAGTACCATCAAGTAACTTTAGAACTAACAGATTTCCAATCACCGTTTTTCTTTAATAGATCTTCAAAGTAACTGCACTGGATATGGGATGCCGGGCAAATCTCGACTATCTCAGCTGTAACTTTTCACTTCGAAACACAACGTATTTTGATAGCGACATAGTTCTGAAGCGAGTTGTTAATCGAATTGTGATGGAAACGAAAAACACTCAATTTGAACCGGGAGGGAGGAAAACGATGATATTTCGTCGAACCTTTCAACTTTGCGATAAGCTGCAGGACATGGTAACGCATTTCATAATTGCTCACAGCCTCTGTATGGTCAGAAGAGTTCTGAATGGATCGAATATTGCATGTCCTTTGCCAGTTAAAAATTATACCGCCCGGTCAGTTTCCATAATAACTGACTTGATACCAATGTCCATGTTCTATCGACCCAACAGCTATATACTGTCGGATTTTAGTTTTTCGGAAGGAAATGCTGAAAGGACGTTTTTAGGGTCAGTTTTTCTTAAGTGGAAAATTATTAAAACAAATAGTTGAAAATTTGACTACTGATCTTCGCTGCACAGCAAAAAATATGGATACTAAGGGGGTGAATGTTTTCATGTTTATTAAAAAACTATTGAAATACAGGTGTGAGTTTATTGCTTGTTTGCACAGAGCCTGAGGGAAGAATACCACATTTTGATCAAATTTTAATAGCAGAGGATATCATATTGAAATCATTTCGTGCCGAATACCATCTGCATTCTGCGGCCAGGTATCTTTTCCAACTGCTAGACTACATCACATCAGTAGGTTCTACTCAAAAGCCTTTAGGTATAGGTACACCTGATTTCAAATCACATACTATTTGGTTTACATATTGTCATACTTCTCCCAAACCAATAATTTTTAATATAAGAAATTTTATCTGATGTGACCCTTGAAAAAAGGAGATATCCATCCGTCGTTTAATCGTTCGGTCACAGCATTACAGCCCCCTTGCCATCGATAAATTCTATGAGCCAAATGGTCAAATGAGTCGCCTGAGAACCAGGTTCTATTTTTTGGAACTGATTTGTAGGTTTCACTTCTTTTTAAGAGATTTGCTGAAGCTTTCCCAAGAAACTATAAGCGTACTTGCTCCTTCCTTGAATCTTTTATTAACTTCCAAGTATATGGGAAGTTCTTGTAATCGTCTCGAAAATCGAAACTGAAATTTTCAACTTATCTTTACGTTTTGAGGTCTATAGATCATATATAAAGTGTTTTTAGAAAGAAGTATGTTTGTGTGTGTGTGTGTGTGTACGTAAGTACGTACGTGCGTTCGTCGTATCGACTTTGTTGAGATATCAATCGAAGCGTCTTTGCAATCTTAAGAGTTGATTAGTTTTTGGGACACTTCGGTCGGGGGGTTTGGTTCTCACGGACCAAACATAGGATTAACATGGTTGACGTTGCAATCCACGCGTATTGACATTTGTCTGATCATGTCAAATTTTAAAAAAACAGTTGTTTTAGCCGTTTTTTAATTTTTGAAATAAAGTGCAAAAAATAGGTTTTTTCCATAAACAATAAATTTTTAACCTGATATGCAAAATAATATAATCAATGTTTATAAAATTGATATACTCCAAACAGTTTTTGTAAAAATAACAACAAAACTTTTTCTCATGATTACGTAAAAAAGTACATTAAAAATAAAATATCATTAAAAGTCATCATGGTTTTCAATGTCATTTTTATCATTCATTATATCTCATGACCCAATTATGATTTTTGCATCCTTAAGGTGTCAATCGACGTGTATTAACATTTTTGTGTTTTAGCATAAATAATTTTGTGTTTAATATTTTTAATATTTATGTAAATATTAATGGAAAGTTAATCGTGTGGACCTAAAGGATCGTACCTCGCGGCTTGTCATTTACAATGTAATCACTTTGCCATTCATGTAGCCTACGTATTGAATTCTCTAACTTTTCATACACAAGTGCCACAGTTCAGCCGGTGATCCATAGTAATTCAGATTCATAGCCATTGGTTTCATTCAGATATTATACTTATCAACTTGCAAACTTTTTTTCAAGCTCTGTAACTTCTACTTCATGGCAATTCAACCTTATTTTCATGATATTTATGGGCTGATAGTCATCAACTTTATGGTATTTTGATGCCTTAAACTATTGATACGTCATCGGTTTATCTTAAAATTCTTGACTCGCCTCATGCTAATCCATTGCATATAATATTAAACAATAGTGGGAATATTACTGAACCTTATGGATATCATCAGTTACTCCATATACTCTAGAATTCTGCATCATTGATACTAAGTCTGGACTTCTTTGCATGCTACTGATAACTTTTACAAAGTACGACGGAACCCTTCATAGTTAATTTATGAAATTTGCCTCCAGTTTGGGAAACTGGCCACTTTTAAAAATCTGAGGAATCGAATGCACCATACTTTTTAACAAGTCATCATCGGTGGTGCTTCTATTTGATTGCTCTTTTCGCCAAAGTTCTTGAAATTCTGGAGAAATCCACGATGGGTCCAGCAAATTTTTTTTTGATTTTTTCTAATATAGACTGCAGAAAAGTGTACATGGCTATCTTGAGAAACTTTATCAAAGCGTCCTATATGAATGTTTTGTGGCCCATTCTTGAGTTTTTCAAACTTTAGAAATTGCGAATCTGATAGAGTTTAGCAAAGACGCCTTGAATAAACCACCTTCAGAACTTTATTGTTTATAGGACAAAAATAAATCGCCTGCCTTTAAACTTCGGTGTCAGCAGAATATTCAATATTAACAGAAACTTTAACACGAATCAGATAATTCATGCTAGCTTAGGTTAAATGCTGGATCGGTCACAATTGTAGCCTATCTAGAAATACTATATCCTTCGATTATTAGTGCGATAATTAAGAAGTTAGATATTTGGATTCTTTTCGGTTCAAATATAATGTTGCTTGAATTTCAAATTAATTCTTAATGAATGCTATTAATTTAGGCCTTAAATCAATTCAGCGTATAAATGTAAAAGTGTTTCTGTAATTATTATGAAAATATCATCATTTTATGATGTTTCACTAGTGCGTCAAAATTTAAATGTACTCCGAAGATTTCAATCTACATGAAAAGTATTATCTAAATTAAAGTTACGGCTAATGAACTCCAGAATTATTGTTTTTAATAGATACGTATTCTAAATTAAACTGAAAATCTAATGGTTCGTCCAAAATTGTATTAAATGATTTTCGTGGCACATTTAATTTTTTTTCTGTTTTAGAAAAAAAGTTCTCATTAGTGTAGATCACGGGATGTGCAAACAGAATTCAGGTGGGTTTAAAAAAAAAGTGTGAGTGTTGCATACGACAATCGTAACTGAAAAAATAATGTGGAAGAATGCATTAAGTTACCAAAATATTTGGTGAAGTTGAGGAAGGAAAAGTATAGTATAGTAGGAAAGGTGGAACGTTGGAAATTGTATACTTAGAATCAAAGCTATGTTACATTGTGTTGCTATATATTTATTAGAGATTTCTTAGGTACATGACAATTGTACAATTAAGCCTTTTGTTTGGTTACAATCGACAAAACCATTACTAATTTTTTAACAAATGAATATCTAATGCAATAAAAACCTAGTTTTTGACGCACCTTCTGAATAAACGTACAAGAAAAGGAAAAAATTGTGATGCTAATATTTCAACAAATTTAATTAGTTATATCAATCACGGCAGGAACACGTGATGACGATCCACATACATATATGCATAGAACAAAATGTTTATCAACCCTATATTACACCTAGCCAAGAATAACCGTCACAATTATTCAAAAATGTCTACATTTATACATTCGCATACATTACAACAAGTGCAAGGGTGTTAAGAGATGTACGTCCTGGAAATTTATGTGCACATTATACGCCCGGTAAATTTTTAAACGTGGTAAGGGGGGCCGCATTCAAGAATGGCGACATGGTTCAGATGGAGTTCATCCCCTATGTGACACATTCAAACGAACATATAACAAATTTCTTCGTTCGCACGATGACACTTTACACTTCTTTGGAGTTGTACGCCTTTGTAATGGATTTCACAAACATCTGAAATGTTGTTTTCTAGCGTAATAAGTGCACGAAGATGTCAGAACGCGAGCACAGATAAGAATAACGATAAGGCATTTTTTCAAGAAAGTAACGCGGGTTGTTTTCTCGGGGAGAGTATGTAAAATTTCAAGACAAAGTTATTTTTCAAAATGGTTGGCGAACAACGAATTGCTTCTGGAATTCGTAAGTACGTAGCGGATCGACGATATTTTTCATTTAAATGGGGAGATCAACAAATTCGAGTACAGTTTGAAACAGGAGTAATTTGTTTGAGTTATCGAAGAATATGTTGAGTTTTGAATAAACGAATTGTAGGCTTTTGCTTTTTAGACAACATAACCTCAAAAAAATAGGTCGAAAACTCGAAAAGTCCGCCATTTTGTTATTTTTCACTTAAAGTTCTTGATTTTAATACGGGCTATAGCGACTTATACCTCAATATGCATTTTGAATTTTCGATTTCAAAGGTTCCTCAGTCAAGAAATCATGTCAACCCGGAAAAAAGCAGGCTTTGTTGTGGTAGCCATTGGATTATAAAAATTCATTTTTTTACACTTCAATATGTATTTTTGCAATTTTGAAAAAAAAAAATTGTAATTTAATAGCAAAATTTCCTGTAAAAAAATTCTTCAAAATATGTGCAAAAGACTAGAGATGCCCCCTTAAGGAAAATCATGTAGCTGAATTGCGAATTCCATGAATATGTATGGCTGGGGTGAGAAAATTTGTGAACTCGTTTACTAAAAAATAAAATTTGTCAAATGAAATTAATATTATAACTTAAAATATTGTTTAACAAAAAGGGCTACCACTAATCAGATTTTCGAGTTTACGTATACAATTTGAATATGGGCTATGGTTGGTGAAAAAAATACTATAATAACCACCTTCACCCTTTGAGGGCAAGTGGTCATAGGAGAGAACCATCATTTCAAAATTATCTTTGAGACGATCCAGTTCTTCTGCATCAATACCACTAACTAGAAAACGATTGAAACGGTACTACAATCTTTATTTTTAGGGGATTTCCCTGTCGAGAAACGTCATTCTGGTATTATGCGTCTGTTTTTCTGCACGTGTGGACGCAGCAAAAAGGGCCTAGTGGAAAAGCTCGCTTTTATAAAAAAAAAATTCAAGCGAATCAGCGACAAAATGTGTGACAAGTTTATGAAATGACTGTAATTATCATCAGTGAGGTTGCGAAAAATAGTTATGTTGTGTTTCTGGAGAACGGTGATAGCACTTACAGACTCCATTCAGAAATTCCGTTTTTTCCGTGTTTTCTCAGTAGTTGCCTGATTTTGAGTTTCCAGACCCCAAACATAAATGGATTTTAATGGAACTTGGAAAGAATCTTGATTAACTATGTGAAGCAAATTATATGGACGCAGGATACTTCCTATTTGAGCCGGGTTAATCACTTCATAAAAGCAACTGGTTCAAATATTCCCATAAAGACAGATAATCCGACAAAGATATCCTGCAGTTGCTTACAGAAGATTTGATATCTAATATCGTTTTTCATGCCAACGTATACGCTTTACAAAAAACTGACGGTAGCACTAATTTTGTGCCGTCATCAGCCCCAGAAGTGAAAGCATTTTCGGGGATAGACATTTTAATGAGTATGAAAAAGATGAAAAGCTATAAAAATTATTGGTCCTTGAGAGATTCAATATACCAAATTTACTTTAACTTGTGAGTAACGTACATCTCAATGATAATTCAATGCAACGAAGAAGAAATGATCCAAATTTTGGCAAATCATATACAGTAAGACTTTTGCTTATAGAGTTGTCGGAAACATTTCGTTCTGCAGTGAAGCCCAATGAGTATAAATCTATTGATGAGTTCATGATGAAATTTAAAGGAAGAACCTCTATCCGTCAATGTATGCCAAATAAACCCATAAAAAAAATTACAAATTATGGCTATGTACTGATTCAACCGGATAAACGTGGGAGTTTCAAATTTACACTGGAAAGGTACAAGACATCACTGAAAAAAGGCTGGGACATCGAGTGATCAAAGAGTTAAGTAGAAAGTTGGTTGACGGCAACCATACGATCTTTTTGATAACTTTTTCAATTTGGTGAACCTCCAAGGGGATCTACGAGGTGGAATTGGTAAGAAAGGTATCCATCTTCATTATTATGAAAGGAGTGGGGTTAAAAACAAGATTGACCGTGTGATTGTCAGTTAATTTTATCTAATTTGAAAGTCCAAGGACTCAGTTTCGTCCAGTAAGTCTTCGTGTGTTGTTAAGTTTTAATCATGGCATCCGAAAATCAGTCGGGTATAAAACAACGATCAGTGATTGAATTTCTTACACTAGAAGGTTGTGCGGCTATTTAAATTCACAACCAAATGAAGGCAGCTTATCGTAATGAGAACATATACATCAAGAATGTATGCCAGTGGGTGCGACGCGCTAGAAGCTGCTGATAATATAAGACTTTTTGATGAAAGAGTGCATCATATTATTCAGCAGTAGAATTACAATCTATTAATCTGTGCCAGGTGGATTTCTCGGCAACTGATTGATACAATGATACTTCAGATAATAATTGTTACTGAAGAACTTCTCAATCGATACCCTCAAGAGGGAGATGATTTTATAATGAATACTGCTACTGAGGGCGAGTCTTGGGTGCATCACTACGGCCAGGAAAATAAAAGATAGTCGAAGGAGTGTTGGGATCCAAATTTTCCTGATGAGTAGTTGACAAAAAAAGGCCAAATGTGACTCACTGAAGTTCTCTGTTCATCCTCATTGGAGGAGGAGGACTCATTGGAGTAAATTTCTCAAAATAATTACAAAACAATCGGTTCGAATCAATATGATCAAGCCTATGAGCCTATGATCAAGCCAAGCCATGCCAATTAGTTGTGTTTACTGCAGCTCAGCTAAGTCTGTTCATCGATCATTTTGAAAATGTACAACATGTGACGTCAGCCTATGCGAAAATAAATACAGGAACTATTCACAACAAATAAACATGTGCTACAGGACAATTTATTATATATTTCTAGGTGAGTAATTTTTTTGTTCTATTCCTTGTCAAATAAACTTACATTTCAAGATTTTCTTTCAATTCTTGAAAATAAGCATGCCTGTTCTCAAAGAATTGATCATAGAAATAAAAATGTGGTCTAGGTGCGAACCTTATGGTCCACACGACTAACTTTCCAGTTGCGTTAATAAAGAAACTATGATTTTTTTTTATTTATGTTTATATATTCTCCTATTATTATAAAATATTATAATTATTTTTTTAATTTTTTTAGCCATAAAAGCCATTTGATAGTGGAAGACGTCTCCGCCCTCGTCATCTACCAAAGTCTCGGCCAGATCCAAAATCCCCCAGATCCAAAATCTCCCAGATCCTAAATCCCCCAGATCCCAAATCCCCCATATCCTAAATCCCCCAGATTCCTAATCCCCCCGATCAAAAGTTCCTCAGATCCAAAATCCCTCCGATCGTAAATCCCCCAGATCATAAATCCCCTATGTCGTAAACCCCCGATCCTAAATCCAATATTAAATTACTTATAACAATATCCAATATTAACTGTATTAGCGTCTCTCCTATCATTCTCTCAAACCTGATAATATAAGTTTGGAATTTAAAAATTAATCTTGATTTTTTTTCAAGTTGCATTTTTTTACAAATTTGATCAGAATTTTGCTAAAACACACAATAATAATAATATTACTATGAAGATATGTGGGATCTGCACGAATTAATAGTGCGTTTTAACAGTTTTAAAATTAAGCAATTTTTTCAGTTTTTTATCCTCAATAAAAAACGGCTTAACCGATTTTCCTGAAAACTCATTCGGTTCTAAGTTACGTAATTACGCGTCGAATGAAACCAGTCTCACGTCAATGTAATCTTTGGTTCTTGAGATAATCGAGACGAAAAATAATTCCGAACGCACATCCGCACATACGTACATACACACTCACAGACATCTCTCTAAAAACGATGGATTTGGGTTCTAGAGACCTTAAAACGACCCCATTACAATAACTCCCTACTGGGAAGTTAATAATATTAAATAGATAATACTATTTTTTTAAATCCAGAATAATGCATAACAGGTTTTGCAATCGTTTTAACAAATTGTTTTTAAATTTTAGCCCACAAATACAAATACTGCAAAAATTAAAAATCATTAGTATATCAGCTGGTCATTTTTCTCTCTCCAAAAAATTAATTACTTTAAAATAGGAAAGTGTAAATTAAATATTTTGTACGACAATTTGTGCAGCAACGCCCATAAACAATTCCTTATCAGCAGTAAGAACACTTTAAACTTTAATTTTAATTAGCCTTATTGAAACCCAAATGAATTTTTTGCGTTAAAGAGAACACATGAATGGATCCACCAGGATGCAGAGACTCAATTAAATGATCTGCAAATGGCAGTTATTTTGATAACGTGCTTGATCCTTACAAATAATTTGAATTGCGTTTAAGAAAATTCATTGTTTAAACAAACTGAGCTCTCGACGTATGATGGCGATCTTCATTCAAGATTTATGCGAGAAATTGCGTTTATTTCTTCCTGCAAATAAAGCATCCAAACAGAAGTTAACTTGTTTTTGAGGAACTTCATCGATATAATAATATATAATGCAATATGTTGCGCTGATTTTGAGACAAATCAAAGAGGAAGTTGAACAAACGTTACAGTAAAGAACATATTACCACCTAACCTTGAATGAAGATAAAATTTAGAACGCGCTGAAACGTCTAGCCAATATTTAGAACACTTACTTACTTACTTAATGAGATCAAAATGTCTTGAACTACAAACTTTCTCTTTCATCCTCGATTAAATTTCATACTATGTTGTTGCTTTTTATTGCCTACCTACAGCTTTGTGAAATAGTAGGAGGCCTTTGTAACGTAGTATGTTCTGGATTTTATTTTTTTCTTGTAACATCAGCAGTACTTGAGAATTGCTATTTAGATGAAATGAATTACTAGCTTCTCTGGATGCTTGAAAATCTCAGGGTTTGTGGATGCCGTACTTCATTGGAAACAATGTTGCTTTAAAAATGGTAGCCTTCCAATTTTCTTTGGAATTCTATTTTGAAAGCGTCGTCATGGTTGAAATCATTGTCCTTCGTCATAAATCTGCTATTATCAATTTCCGAGAGTCCACTTCTTTATAATTATCATCAAACATACAAATTTGATACTTTAGCATACCAAATATGTTCTCAGATCATTGTTGGAATTCACTTAGACTTTGTACGAAAAATTTTCACACTCCAGGTTTTTCTCCTTTGTCATCTTGAAAATTTTTTTTTGCAGGAAAATTTTTTGAAATGTTGTTTTACACAATTTAATTTAAACTATAAGTATCCTTTCAGGGGATCTGTTTCAACTAAAAAAAACTGGAACAATCAATTAAAGTAGAGCTCTGCACATATTTCAGAATAAAAATTGAAGAACAAACTTAACTAAATCGATAATTTATTCTAAGTGTGTATTGTCAGAAGGAAAGGAAACGATAGTTTATTGTTAAAAGTTTGTTGCAACCTCTTTTTGCTCTTTATTATTCCTTAAGCAATTCTTTGGTGAAAAGAAACTGCCTTTGAAATTAATTGCAACAAAACCATACTTCTCAGATTTTCATTTCCTTTCTACACTATCTACGAACTTCCGAACGTAATGGAAACTATTTTTCACGTTTCCTTTGTTCTTTCAATAGGTTCCTATTAAATTTTTTAAACTTTCAAACACAAAACCACGGATGAGTAGAATTTATTTTTCTGTTGCATAAGTTCCTCTTCAAACTCGATCCCGGATGAAGATTTTACTCCGGAAAATCTACAACGCAAATACTTTACCGACTTTTTAATTAATGACCATCCTAACAGTTCAGAACTTAAAACAAAAATGAAAAAGAAACGATTCCACCTTCAAGAGAGCTTGAGTGTTGATCCATCTCCAAGAAATAGCATACCATTTCTTTGGTCTTACGCTTACAATCCAAAAATATATGAATTGCCCAGGAAAATAGTCATCTAAATAGTAAATGGATAATGTACGATGGTATTTGTCGTCTCACTGAAATGTTAATGCGTCGTTATGAATAATTATGCCAGCAACGTAGCCATCATTATTTTCCCTTAATATTTTGAGTCAATTTGCGAAATTAATTTTTTTTCGTGAATTTTCTGAGAGAAGAATTCAAGAGTGTTGGCAGCAGCACTCCAGAATTGTGGGCAATCCAATTTTCTTTCTTTTAATTAAATTCAGTTTCCGCATTTTTTTTGTTAGAAAGGGGTTTGGAAATTATTAGTGGTAATTAAGAAGCTACGATGTTAATGAGGTGCTTAATGCGTGAAATATATAAAATGGAACTTTTCGTGAAAGGAATATTTATCCAAGTGAAAAGAAAATTAAACATAATGCGATGCATATTTATATTCGTTGAGAAGGATAATTTCGACTAAAAACGTTACATAATTTTTTATTTTAAACATAATCTTGTAGAAGTTACGTACATAAGGCCAACATACACTAAATTGTATGTCAATCAATATTTCATGGTGTAATATTTTTCTTTACATTGAAACGGTCTTTAAAAAAATTTAAATCCCTTATCAAATTTTGCAAACCATGTATAATCGGGATAAATGTTTTTGGAAAAGGTGCAAAATTTACATATGAAAATGTAATTTTCGATTTCCCAATAGTTAACTGATCTGTGAACAAATTACCAGGAAATTTTCCATAAATTTGAGTATAAACTATTGCACGAGCCTAAATTTAGAAACAAAATTTTTTTTGGCGATTTGGGAAACATTTTTTTTTGATTGAATAAACGCGAAAAACTGTATAACCAATGTTCAAAAGTATACCAAATTTTGTTTAATCGCTTTAGGGCTCTAAATTTAGGCCCGTACAGTCCTTTATACTCAAAAATAATGAAATAACTTTGATAATTTGTTCACAGATGCTTATTTTGTCCAGGAATTTACGAGACGCAATTTGTTTTTTTTTCGGCTGTGCTGCGGCGATCCATTGGGGCGGTCGCCATTTTGTTTTCTTATATTATTTTCCAATGAAAATGTTAAATTTTAGCCTGAATGGAGATGTGTATAAACAAACTAATATCTTGAATAGTTTTTTTTTGATAGCTGTTTAAAAAGAACTCATTTTGAGCAGTTTAACAGTGGACTAACCCCTTAATTCTATGCGAAATAAAATGGTTTTTACTTAGAAATCGGTTTGAAATATAATTTGCCCAAACAAATGCCTTTTGTCTAATCATATTTTTATTTTAGGCATTTAGGTAACTTTGCAAGTAGAATTTTTTTTAAAGGAAACACTTCTAGCTACAAAAGACTTTATCATAATAAAACTTTTGAAAATTTGATAATATAACAGTCGTGAGCAAAACAAACTTGATTTTATTGCTCTCAGTGTTTGCGTTCATGCCGTTTAAAATGCAATGGAAAACATATGACATGTGCAACTTTTATAAGCAACAATATTATAGAAAAATATAGATCAATGGAAAAAATGACATCAGAACGACCAAAATTATCTTGGTATTTTTAATATTTACCTAATTCCGTCAGCAAAAATACAAATAAAATGATATTGCGGAATAAACTACCGATTTTCTTGATCCTGGAGTAATTTGAAGTCATTAACAAGCCGTGAGGTGTGACCCTTGAGGTCCACACGGTCAACTTCCTAGTAATATCTACATATGTACGTACGTGCGTACGTACGTACGTATGTACGTTCGTGGACACTTTTTTCTACGAGCATAACTCTCGTAAACAAAGTCGTATCAACTTTGTCAAGGTGTCAATCGAAGCGTCTTTGCAATCTTAAGAGCTGATTAGTTTTTGGGAAACTTCGGTCAGGGGGGTTTGCTGTTTTGCCCGTTTGAAGGTCATTTCTGTCATGAGTAATATCTCGCGAACCAAACATACGATTATTTTGAGCAAGGTGTCAATCGATGCGTATTGACATTCGTGTGATTTTATCAAATTTTTTAAAAAATTCTTGGAGCCGTTTTTAAATTAAAAAAAAATGCAAAAAATTAGTTTTTTTTTTCTAAAACACAAAATTTTTAACCTGATTTTGAAACCTAAGTAATCAATGTATATAAAATTTACATACTCCAAATAATTCTTGTTAAAAAATCAGCTAAATTTTTTTTCATGAATACAGAAAAAATTAAATTAAAAATAAAAACTCATTAAACGTTCAAGGTCATTTACGTCATTCATTATATCTCGAGAACTAAATATAATCTTCCCATTATTAAGGTATCAGTCGACGCGTATTATCATTTTTATGATGTTTCTATATATTAAAAAAATCTTTAAAGCGTTTTTTTAATTTATTAAAAAAAATAGTGTTTTTTTTCATAAAATAAATCATTTTTAAACTGATTTGCACATCGTAATAATAAATGTTTGTAGAATTTATAAAATTTTATCAATTTTTGTAATGAAACCAGCAAAAACTTTTCTCATGAAAAAAAATTAAATTACAAATAAAAAATCATTCGAAGTCACCATGTAAAAAGGGTTCATTCGAATCATAATACCCTAATTCTCTTATTCTAAAGACATGGTTGTATAGTCAATCAAAGTTTATTAATATTTGCAAAATTTGAGCAGATTTTCAATAGTCTTCACAGTACCATGTTTTAACTGTAATGAAAAAACTGCTTTGTAACCTATCTTCCCTCCGATTGATCCGCGTGAAAAATGAATCAAACCAATGCACCAAAATCCTTACTTAATCGATTGACGCTCGAGTAGATGTTATGATTAATATTAAGTCATTCCAATAACTTTTACGAGAAGTACATTTTTATTATTTCCATAATTATTATTGTGTTTACTAGTTTTAATATCTTTTTAGATATTACTGGGAAGTTGACCGTGTGGACCTCATGGGTCGCACCTCACGGCTTGTTTGTGATCATGAAAAAAAGTTTTGGTGGTTTTTTACAAGAACTGTTTGTATCATATAAATTATATAAACATTGATTACTGCATCTTGAAAATCAGGTTAAAAATTTCATGTTTTTGAAAAAACTCCAATTTTTTGCACCTTTTTTCAAAAAATTAAAAAACGGCTCCAACGATTTTTTTAAAAATTTGTTAGAATCACGTAAATGTCAATAGGCGTCGATTGACACCTTGATAAGGCAAATCGTATGTTTTCTTCGTGAGATATAGCGCATAACAGGGTTGACCTTCAAGGGGTGAAAACAGCAAACCCCCCCCCCCCCCCGACCGAAGTGTCCCAAAAACTAATCAGCTCTTAAAATTGCAAAGACGCTACGATTGACACTTTAACGAAGTCGATAGGACTTTGTTTTCGTGAGTTATGCTCGTAGAAAAAACTGTCCACGAACGTACAGACGTACGTACACACACACACACATACATCTCCCTTTCTAAAAACACTTTATATATACTCTATAGACCTCAAAACGTAAAGAAATGTTGAAAATTTCAATTTCGATTTCCGAGGCGATTACAAGAACTTCCCATATACTGGGAAGTTAATAATGTCCTGATGAAGTGAAGGAAAAGTTTTTGCTAGCGAAATCCAAGAAAAGATCTAAGAATGGTTTTCATTAATTCAATAGGAAGTCAATTATACTTAGTATTAATTAAGGAAATATTTCAATATTCCAAGAAAAATATAGTTCACGCATACATATCTTTAGGTTTTTGGTCAAGACTCTATGTTGGTATCCTCTACTCTGCAAAATAAAATTCATTTTGTGCTCATTTTATCCATTTTTTCTGCTTTCAAATTTTCAAACGTCAGAAAATCTTACTTCTATTTGAAGTTGGTCGAAGTGTTTATTGCTTTTTCTCTAAATTGATCATTTAAATAACATAACTATTTTATTGGGTCATTAAGAACAAAAGTCACATTCAAGTCTTATTCGTAATCAAGCCTGAAGTAGATTCTCAACGTCACATTAAATAATTATAACAAACCATAAAAAGTATAATTTCCAAAAACTCTGCGCTGTAATGTTCGCAAAATCTCTTACTTTCACACGTCGCACTGAAACAACCTGCATGGCGTGTGTGAAATTAATTTATTACTGAACTTTTTCCACCAACTGCTGTAAATATAAAGTTTATCAAAATATTTACTACCTCATAATTTTGCCAAAGAACTTCCACTGTCACATAATCATTTAATAAAGTCCCCGATTCATGTTGCGTAACAGAATTAATTAAATTATTTTAATTATCCAAAGAACGCCACCAACTCGTATAATCATGATGCCAGCCAGCAAGGATGTGGGAAGGTGGAAACGTGGAATGCATGGGAATATTATGACAACCCAAACTAGTAATATTACTCGTGATTTGATACTTAATGATGTTGTTCGAGTACAGCAGAGTCGTGTTACTTTCATCCCTTGGAGCGTCTCATGCACCACATGTCAGTGAAGCAAACATCCATAACTTAGTCTGTAAGCAAGGATCAAAACTGCTAAATTTTGCTGCATAACCAAATCAAGTTTCTCCACAGGTTATGTAGTCGTAGTTTATAACTTCATTTAAGGGGTGTAAATTGAAATTACGCGCGTTTTTGCATAGAAATCGTAAATTTTAACTGTTTTTTGGAGGAAATTTCCATTATTCAAGAAAAAAATCTTCTTTCCACCATTATAAGGCTCACACTATTGTATACTCCAATCATCCTCCATGCCTTATGCCTGGATACTCTCAGGATCAGGGTTTAGGGCGAAGTCAAGTCCTTGTTAGCCTTGCAGCGAGGTTAACATTGCCATACAAGATATTAACGTCTGAACAGCTGCATGGGTCACAGGTCATGTTAATGTTATGCCTGTTTGTTGTCTGCCTAATTGGAAGCGAATTAATTACCCAACACTGCGGCGGGACCAACTTTGATGATAAAGTAAGAATTCCGTAGAAATAATTGAATATTCAAATGCAAACGGTATGTTATTTTAGCTTTCAAGGATTGAAAAGAGTAATTTGTTGCAATTTAGAAATTTTGTGACTACAATCATCACTCGTATAAAACTTCTTCTATATACGCAGTTTCATAGTTACGCCGTTCACCTTTTGCGATGGACCTCCAACATACACGATTAGCTTCAAAGTTATTGCAGGGAATGCTTTTAAACAATACATTAAAAATGCACTATTTTTGCATCCGAGTCTTCAGCACAATTTTGTTCTCATTAAAGCATTATTATGTTCATAAAGGGTGTTGTTGGTGGTAGGGATTTTTCTACGTGTCGTTTAAAGTGCGCTACTATGGCTCATTTGTTCATAGATAGATTTGTCACAGGGACATGGGAATTTTATTTCTATGAATGCGTTAGGATTTTGACAAAAAGAAATAAATTGTATTACGACACACTGCTAGGACTACAATAAACAAATATTTATTCAAGATAACCGCCTTTAATTCTTATACAACTTTTTGATCTGTTTCACCAATCATCTATGACAATAGGCACTATTTTCAAAGAAAAATTTGCTATTCCTTATTTTCAAGCTTGCTTAAGGCTCTCTATATTTAAGTGTCGTCTTCTGCAGACAATGCTTTTTCGCTCTGTACACACATTGTAGTCCAGGGGATTCAAATCTGGGCTTCCAGAAAGCCTTTTCGGAACTCTTATAATTTCTGCAACATTGATTTCCAGTCATGCTTGTGAGGTGTGGGTTTTATGTGCCGGAGCAGAATCATGCTGGAGAACCCAATCATGGTTCTTTTACAGTTTAGAGTTTAATGGCTTCACATGGCCTCAAGGATATACGTCTGATAGTATTTTGCTGCAGTTTTTACGCCTTTTTCACAAAAATGAGGCTTCGTAGCTGACACCCTACCATACTATTACTAACGCTAGATGATGCCCTTGCTGCACCTTTATTGCAACCTCTCGGGCTTCTCTGGAACTGTGTGCCCACACTTACACATTTTGAAGGTTGATTTTTTTCATCATTAAATGTTTTTCGTCATTAAATTTTTTTCATCAGTAAACAAGGTTTGTCGATATTTGTTGTTATCGTACGGAGGAAGGAGCTCTTTGCATCTTGTGGTGGTAAGTTTTTTCAATTGTTCGGTCAGCAAATGCCCTGTTGATCTCTGGAAGGCACCGACACAGAGGTCCAATTTTATATTGCGAAGTGGATTTCCACGAATTCGATTCTCGATGGTTTTGAAGATTGCTGGCCTAAATGGTGTCGATCTTCAATAGTCTGGGTTTCGTTGAATCTTTGGATCACACGATAAAAAAAAATCTGCGTTATTTTCCAACGCGAATTTGGGAAAAAATTTCGATGATATTCAAACTGTGAAGCCTAATTAGAGGAAGAAGAAAAAACAGCACTTAGTCCATGCAAGAATACACAGATACGTTTTTTCTAGACTTGTTAAATTGTTTCATGAACCATCTGGTGGCATTAAATTCATTTAAACAGCATTCAAATCTGTGAATTCTTGCATCTTCCCATATTGGAAAGTCTCATAGTTTTGACTTCCAAATTACTTAGACTGCTAAGTTTAAAATTTTAGGTCAATATGGTTATTCCGATTAATTCTTGCCCGAAAACTACATCCTGCAAAATTATTACCCATTTCATCCTGATTTCAAAAATAAATCCATAAAAACTCATGCGTTGATAAACAGCGTTTGATTTCTCCTTGCCAGTAACAACGAAATAGATAGTGCAGCTTTTATCGCAGATACCACAACAAAACATGTACAAAGATAGTTCTACCAATATTCTGCTTGCTCAACGAATTCTTTGTCATCAACATCTTGTGAAAATTGTAACATCATCCTTTTTTATGTTTATGATAATAAAGTATTATGTTTCGCGTACAATCGCATCAAATCGAACAAAAGTCAATAGCAGCCATAAATCGCGGATGTTCCTGGAAAAGCCTGAAAGCTGTGTTCTCTAGAATAAAAGGTTGGAAATATTTACCACGAGAGAGAAAAACAACTAGAATCATCCAAACCATTTCCGAGAATTATTTCCCAGATGAGAAGAGAATACTGTATTTTCTAGTGAATTAAATTGATTGTTTATTCTTATAAAGGATGAATTGGAAATCAACGTAAATGCATTTATTTTTGTGTATTAAGTTACAGCGAAGAAATACTAAAAGTGAATATTAAATGAAACTGTAGGAATTTATATCAAGTAAATAGAATTTTTCACGAGGACGCCAATAGTTTATTATAATAAAAATTATGGTAAAGAGCAGAATAATGCGATAAACAGAACAAACTAAACGCAAAAATTGACTAAATTTTTTTAGGTGAATAAGTAACATGAGGTGATAATGTTTCATTTACTTATCTGGTCATGCGAATTGTCAACATTTATGAATGAGAGTTATTAAACATAAGTTTAGTTCTGTTAATTAATTGCGATAAAACCAAAATACCTACTAATAAAATACCTATCTTGCATTAGTGGAACTAATTTGCTGAGCATGCATTCAATTCTAACCAATTTAACTTAAAATACTTTCTTACTATTTTATCTACGTAAATTGGTGTCTTATAACCTCTTCAATGCAATTGTTTCTCTTGGATGTGATATCATTATCTATTCATAATCCAATTAAAGAGTACGCATTCATTAATTCATCGATCAAGAAAAATGCCAATCATGCAAAAACTCCGTTGAATCATGGTACACCAACTTCTATTCGATTTTCTCTCGGGAATGAATCTCTATTTTGAGTTCATCGAAATTTTTCTACAAAATTAATTTTACTTCATCACTCACTTAGCGCGACATTAGCACTCCCCTTTTGTTATTTCATCCGTAGTATCCTTTTCAACGCCTCATATCACCATCATCTCCAGCATGATTCTGTATTTTTCAACGTCCTCTGTAATCATATCGTCCTTTAAGACCATCCCCTAGCCACTTCATGGAAAAATGAATGGTATTTAGTTCAAAAAAGTGGATCCATACACTTGCATGATGCTTCTAGGGTAGCTGGATGAAATAAGCTATTAGCTGACGAATATGAGCCCAGCAATGGAGTGGACCTTAAAATTAAAAGAAGTTTGTAAATGTTCTTGGCATTGTTCGGTGAAACTACAAAGTTGGGATCCGAAAGTTGGAAGTCGGTTTGATATTTAAGAAAGTTGAAGTAAAAAAAAAGTAGTCTTATAAACTATGTTCCACACAAAATGGTGAGTGGAGGACGGTGGAGCGTTTTAATCTGGAAGATCCTTTAAGTAAAAAAATGACTGAAGGGCTTTCCGTCAGTTTGGAGAATGCCGAGAGGAAGACATAAAATCCCGGCTCCATTTTAGTTTTCTGTAATAACTTCCAGGTAATGGAGTTTGTTGAGATATATTTCATTGGAAATTAGCATAAACCGCAGAAATTTTAAACTTGGACGCAGTTAGACAGACTGAAGTATTTCATGAGGCTTTGTGGTAGTTTGTACTCTGAAATGACTGCGTAATGAAGTGATTATTAATTCATATATAGCTATTCCGAAGCTATTTGTTACGAGACTTATTTATATGGTTTTGTTATGCTTGTTTTTCAATAAATGATGTAAACCGTGTTCGTGAAAATATAATTTAAGTCAAATTTCTCACAAAAATATGACACCAAAAATGCATTTTTGGAGAGTTTTTCTTGATACTTAGTTTGTTCGAGAAAAATTGATGAAACTCTACAGATAATGAATTGTTGTGATTGAAACAGGATATTTCACGGCAAACGTGGTCAAAAATAAGATAAGATGTGATATATCATAAAGCGATTTGTGATGCAAGGTTTGAGTAATTTCAGCAATTTAATTTTTCCCGAAAAAATGAAAGAGCTATTAACACAACTGTATATTAAATCTAACTTTAAATGGTACACCGAAAGAGTATTTAAATTCTTACAGCAGGAGCATCACCCTCTAAATTTTTGTATAATAATAATAACATATTTTAAAATTTGAATTAAAATTATATTTTTAAACCATTGATTACCCTGTAAAATTTAGAGGACGTTAGCGAAATATGAGTGAAATTAGAATTTTTATTGAATATAGTTTTTGATTCTTTGCCGACTGAACTAGATTTTCTCGCATGATAGCCATTTTGCCTAGTTGCATTCGAAATTTTGGTTGATGCTACATAGGCATAGAAATTTTATTATTTCACCATTTTATATTATATTTTTTGTAACAAAAATTATGAAATTTTTTCCGTTTTTGTTTCACTAAATTCAAAAAAAAATCTACACTGATTTTATTCAAAGTTCGAACAAATCATAGAATCATAATACGCATCGGCCAATAGCACAAGCCATAAGTCATAAAAGAAATTGTAATTGGATAATATTATTCTTATCAACCACAATTCATTGTAAATATTAACAGTTTGTTGATTTTGTATGAATATATTTTGCAATAATGGCGGCCTATGATTTTCTGTTTCACAAGGAATTTTTAAAACACATGATCTTTTGAAGTATTAACTGCCGCAAGTGTAAATTTGTTGGATTTTTTTTAAACTTTATGTATTTTTTTCAATAAAATGATAAAACCACGATCCAAAAATTTTTCAAAATCTGCAAAAATTATGCTAATATGAGTAAGGTTTGATTGATATGACAACAATGCCATTAGAATATGAAAAATTAGGTAATATAATTTGTTTTGAACCCTTATTCATGGTGACTATAACTGGTTTTGTATTTTTATTTTCGTGTTTTGTAGTCATGAAACAAAATTTTATTGATTTTTCTACAGGAACTTATAGGAGTGTTTGATTTGCGTGTAGTGCAAATAAGATGAAGCAATTATATTTTAGAAAAAAGCCTAATTTTTTCCATTTTTTCAGGCAGTCTGGGTTAATAAAATGAAATTTCAACCATTGTTTTTATCGAAATATTTATAAGAATGTTTTGAAACTTTTTTATCATGAAATATGGACGTTTAAATTTAATTTTTTTTCATCCTTGGCGGCAAAATGATTACGGAAAATTCAGATTTTGACGATCACAGTACGCGCTTATAGCTTCTAATTTGTGTTAGATAGAACTATGTATGTTTTGTATAGAACATAAATTTTGATATATTTTTTTATTGTTGGTTTCTCAGCTCAAGCTGTGTAACATCAAAGAAAGTCATTCCGTAATTTCACAATTATTGAACAACTGGAAAAGCTATTATCAATTAAGACAAGCGTTAGCGACTAAAACAAAAATCCAATTTTTTATCATCAAAACTATATGCGACCAATTTTGAGCACTGGACTATAATTTCTATTAGCATTAGTTTAGCACCTCACATAATTTATTTGCTTTGGATTTCAGACATGTTTATATATTATCGTGCATTCAATTTGAGACGAATGGTTTTCTCTCTCGATATATTGATTTTTGTTGTTTACCTTCTCCAATCTGAACTGCAAGTCCAACAACAAGTACAGAATTTATTTTCAAACCAATTGAAAACTATTCAATTTATTTCAATGCCTTTACAACTCTCGAAAATCAACTCGAAATTTGCATAGCAAAAACATCCAAAACCCGACAAGAATGCAAAATTCGTTTCACTTTTCCTTTGAACTGCTTCAGCGTAGAGTTGCAGCGAAAACGCGACCAGAAACATTATTCTAGAGTACATGACGCACAATGAAAACGCAACAAAGTATGAACGTTCTTTTATGCTTGTTAAAAATACACAGGGTTTATTTTCCATTCTTCGTTTGCCAAACAAACATTTTGTTTCAACAAATGTTCAGGGACCACCCACCCACGGCACATCGTTCCGAGCGAAAATGTGAATGCTTTTATGTTATGTTGCTCAAAGGTAGTTTTGGCACAATGGAATATTGTACGTTACTTTACTTGTGAGTAGTGGCCATGCAAACAGTACCTATTTTACAGTAAGGTTAAAGCAAAATGGTATGAAGAATACTCGCAACAACAACAATATATTTGTACACAATGTATAGTATGATGGTTGAAAAATTTGATGAAAAATTATTAAAAATGTGATTTCAAGACATATTCCAAGAAAATTAATATTCTAATTTGCAACGTTAGTTGCTTAAAAATGGACTACTTCACCGCAATTACCCGGAACCATTTGGCTGCTTAGGGGGTCGAAGAAAATTTCTTTTAATAAAAAACGAAGCATCGAATATATTCAAAAAATCCTCGTGATAAGCTCAAGCATCAAATGCATGTGTACTTTATTGAACAAATAAAGCTTAGGCTCTATAGTTGTATAAAAAAATTAAGTATCACCCTCAACGTCTTGGCTATGAAGGTTGTAAGATATTTTCATGGAAAATTAATTTTTCGACTACAAGCATTTTGTTTCATGGCAAATTTATACATTCAATACATCAACGATTAATTTTAAATTACAGCTAGAGGTTTACACTTGCTTCAAAAATGGGTTGCTATACCGCAGATACCCCGAACTTTTTGGCTGCAACGGTTTTCCATGAAAAACAAATGCATCGAATACACTCAAGAACAGCTTAGGGAAAGCCTATGCATCCAGTTAGAATAGCTTGCGGATTCTAGAAAAGAAAGGTGCTCCTTATCAGCGGTCTGAGCCTTATTTACAGCACACTCGGAGAAAAAAGTCCAATAGATTGTCAGTAGGACACCTATTGATAAGATAAGTCTTGATCTAGTAGTTTTTTCTTATTGTAAATATAATCTCAATCAATAATATAGTTTTAAAACCTTGCTGGTTATAAATATAATCAGAGAAACTATTGTTTAAAAAAATTCTTATTAATCATTTATTAACATTATATCAAATTAAGTAAGTAATCTATAAAACTCTATTAGTCGCCAACACACTCTGCAGCAGTTTAACTATCTCTTGAAACGAATCAATGGGATCATGCATAGGCACGTTCTGTGATCTTTCCATTATTTTGGATTCTAACACGAGTGCTGCTCCCAAGGCTAATGAACTAGAGCACCAAACTCCGGATCTGACATCCTCCGGTTCGAATCATAACATAGACATTTTATCACTAGTAACTACTCTTGCATGGAACGCCTAAATAATAGTTCACTTTAATTGACTGATGATACATCCTACTTACTTGACGCTATACAACACCTCAGTCCAAATGGCAAATAAACCATTAAAGTCTCAGTTTCCAGACTTGTATTCTAATATTTTTGTTCTATGAAAAACCATAAATAAAACGCAAAGCAATATATGTTTAGAGAATTTTGATTTTTACGCCCAAAGTGTTAATTTCAGTCCAAAAAAATAAAAACTAATTTTCGTCAAGCTGGGAAAGCTCGTTTCAACGATACGCGGCAAGCATAGTAGAATTATTATAAAATCATCTTCCTTTTTTCACTTCTACAAATAATTTTTTAAATTTTTTTAGGTGTTAATTTTGAAATCGATTTTTTTCGTTTAGAAGTTAAAAGTCTGCGACACGCAACCAGCCAAAGTTGTCTTAGTATTAGGATTCCGTCAGACTAGAGTACGCAACCCCAAAAAAAAAATTTTGAGTGCACTTTCTCTAACTATTTCCTTTATTTTGTAGTCCTTTACCAACAATTGTTGAGTGATTTAAATATCGGATATTCTTGGACCGAATATTTTTGTACGAGATATTTTTGTGGTCTGGTATTTTTTTAAATGAGGAGCTCAGTCAGTTATTTCTGTGATTGTATTTTTTTACGAGTTTTAATAATATTTATGCATGGTTTTTGAGCCAATTTTGAATTTGATTTAAAGAAAATTATTGGTTTGTCTATTTCAAGTCAGCTGATGTTAATAATGTGAATTTTATTTATCGGTTTTTCCTAAATTAGCATTTTATCATATGTTAGGACACAAATATTTAAAGCTTCATCATTTATATGTGCAGTAGCAATTATCGACAATATGTCTAATTCACAGGATATTTGAACTTATATCGGATATTTCACGTCCGGATGTTTTAGTGAGGATTAGTTCGGTATCGGATATTTTTGTTTTGGATCAATAGTCCTACATCAGAGAAGAATATCGTCATAAATTTACTCATCTAAACCGTTTCATCCGTACAAACCGTAAAACCAGTGCTACCGATAAAACCCGTACCATAAACAACAAAAATTTTAACATATCCTTAAAAAATCACCTTTCATCCACGTAAATCCAGGTTTTGTCCAAACATACAATCACGACAAGATTGTTTGGGAAATAAATAATTTAAATAAGTTGCATGCTATGCTATTCAAATTTTGCAGGTGATATTCTTCAGGTGTGTCAGAAACCTATCGATAAATGTAAAAGAAATAAAATTTTAGTTAATCATCCCTGAAACTGGTGTCCTTATTACAAGTAAATAATCTAGCACGTGCTAACAAAAATGCTGCATGACGAAAAGTTCAATGATCTGCCAATCATTTGCTTCCTGAATTCGAAAGTCAATTTCTACAAGCGGTCATTAAAAATTTCCTTGTGACTTTGAATCATCATTATGATTCGAGGACAAACAACCCACCCACTCACTTTGAACAAACTTCCAATCTACTAAATCAAACTCCACAAAAACGAAAAGGGATCCACGCGCTTCTTCACATTTCATTTTTTTTTTTATCTTATTTGTTTCGAAAACTTTTTACGGAGGTTTTTAGTGTTCTGGGCGTCAAAGTAGGACAAAATTAAGGTATCTAATGGTAAAAAATTGAAAATAACAAAGTTTTATTTTAGGTTCTTTGCTCGAAAGTAGAATGCATTATTTCCATTTCGCGTTATACTCAGTTCGATTCCATAAATATCTTTCATCAATTCATTGGGGTCTTAGGTGTCTATAGGTAGTTTTCTTTAAGAGTAAATTCTCCATAGTATATCCTTGTATATAAATTACGTATATATCTTGTGTGGGATTCTAAATAAATGTTGGATAAGTTGGTCGCATTCAACATAAGAACTCTTCGAGTAACAATTCCAGTTAGTTTCAGTCGAATCACTACAATAAAAGCTAAACACAGGACCTTCTAAACTAACATCAAATTATATTTTTCAAATTAAAAGAGTCCATCATATGTGGAAACCATTGCTTCCAAGCACGTATTCCAATTATTTATGCTTCTCAAGGACTTCTGCCAGGAAAATTGTCCACATCATTCAATTACGATGCTACTTTTCCAACCTAAAATACCATCACACTTGAATGGCATCTCAAAGTCACAATAAACGCAACAAACACTTCAAGGCCTGTGTGTTTGCAATAACATCATTATATGAGGACCATCTCAAATGCACTTGCAACTCCTCAGAACAAGCAATTCAATTACGTGCAGTTACCATTGCTGGAAGTTGTGGCCGTTTTGCTTCATCCCAGCAAAGAACTGAGCATATGCTTGCATTATTTCTTTGTCGTTAAAAGGATAATTGAGTTTTGATGGAAGACGATATTCAGGAATAAATATAGTATTAGTATCTTGTTGATTTATTAATTTTAATATTAATATATTTACTTTTGACTTAAATTGAATTGAAAAAGAAGCTATTCGATTGAGAAAATTAGAAACAGTAATAAAGGACCTTAAATGTAAAAATCAACGTGCCTAAAAAATTTAAAACCAATTTTAATTAAGTCAGTCGCATTTATTGATGCATTTATTTTCATTTCCAAAATATGATTGAAGTAGTAAACCATTTGTTAGGCTGAGAATCGATGGATCCATACATTCAAATGACTAGATGATTCTACATTTTATTTAGACATGCTACATAAATTTTGAATGTAAATTCCTCAATTCTTGTTATAAAGGATATTCAGAAATTACTAGACAGGCTCCTCAGTGTGCAAATCGTCGTGTCATTCTAAACAAAAAACTGTGCATTACTGATTTCCTAACAGTTAAGCTGCAACAGACCTTGATAAGATGTTGAAATAATCACCGCTTTCATATTCATAAAAATACATAAAAATACAAGCAAAGCTATGTAAGAAGGTAACGGCATGAAGGAATGCCATTTACTGAAAACTTTTTTATAATGATGAAGGTTTACTTTGAAGAGAATAATGAAATTTTCTTTGAAATTCAGTACAGTATTCAGCAAAAAGGACGGATTATGCGTGTTTAATTCAGTTCCTGTAACTTTCACATGCAAAGACGGATATTTTTCAAAGAAATTACTTCACAGTGTTCATTAAATCGAAAAAAAGTCAACACCAATTTTTGTATAGATTAGCGTCGTAATGTCCAGACTGAGTTTTCTTTTGCAATGGCAGTTCAATAATATGACTAAATGTTTTTAAATGACTATTCGAAACAAGGCATCTTTCGATTTATTTATGAAATCTTGGTAATTTTAGTTCAACGTCAGCCGCCGTTTGTTTGGTAGTAGTTCTTGGACTCTATCTAACTTTGCTTGCTCCTGTAACCAGGTGAAACGATTGATTCTGTTTTCTATTGTCAAGAATTTACCAGATTAGAGCAGGCAAATGAAAGAAAGTGTCCAGAATCGGTCAACAAGAAGGGGATTGTGTTCCATCAGGACAACGCCCGATCACACACTTCTTTGGTGACTCCACATAAATTGAAAGAACTTGGTATGGAAATTTTAACGCATCCACCGTATAGTCCTTATCATGCACCATCAGACTATCATTTATTTTGTTCCGTGCAAAGCTCTCTTAATGGTGTAAAATTGACTTTAAAAGGGACCTATGAAAATCACTTAGTTCAGTTTTTCACCCAAAAGTCAGACAAAAATGGCAACAAATTGGCATACATTTAGTTTAATAAAGTATTAGGAGCCAATCACAAAGTGCGTTTGAAATTTGAGTGAAAAACGGCAGAAACATTGAAGACTACCCAATATTATCAACTTTCGACAAAATTGGTTTAAATAACTTCCACAACATATTCATCATTACTGAGCAACCACTTCAAAAAATTTGCAGACAACAGTTAGGAAAACTCTTGATTTCAAAGAATTTCTGTTCATTCAGCCAAAAAAATGCTGGCATAAACAATTTAAATTTCACAACCATCATCTTTGTGAATTCCTTGTTGTTATGCTTCGCGAAATAATGATTCAAAAAATCTAGCCGTAAGGGCAGTATCGACCCAAGAGAGCACACCATGGTAAAAGTTTTTCCAGTTCAATGTTCTGGACTTTAAATTGACTGCGAATTACAAGAGTTGAAGGTCGAAATCGCGAACTACCGAAAAACAACTCCTGCCACATGGAAAGCGTGAATAAGGCTTTCCGTTTTAGCTTGAATTGCAATTCGGCCATGCAAGGATTAATTTGGGCACTGAACTGTGAAAATGCCTAGGAATGTTGGCCTGTGAAAGTTTCTTGCCATATTCACAACTTGCCAGGAATTAATTCCCATTTTGAATAGGAGCAATTGTAATTGTTATTTATATATAGTTCGATTGGTGGGTGGTTGTCAGCTGTTCATTTGAATTATAACTTAAATTCGGGAATTTAAATGTGCAATTTACGTTAATGAGAAATATTTACTGTAATTAAATTTTGTTTGTTGTTGTACTTAGATATCTCATTTAGAATTTGGAAGCGAGATTAGTAACTAAACTAACATTCAGCTTACATTCAGTAAATGCCTATAAATACCAATTGAGAAAAATTGAAAATCAGCCAAGCTGCTAAATTCAAATTGAGCCACTACGCTATATGCCTTCGGAGATTAAAAATACATATTTTCAAAATAACGATAAACCGCTTGGCACAACGATAGACGTTGCGATAAAAAAAAGTTTTGTTAAATTTCAAGGTATATAGACAATACATGGTATGCCGTTGCGCGTGTCCCGTTTCTTTCTCCCTCGCACGAAACCACCATGGTGACGTGAATATTGATGTTGTTCGGGCAGTAGCATTGATTTGGCCGGCACTTATTTGTTAATATGACGTCACAATTGAAGGATGCGTGGAAAAAAACAATTTGGACATCCGGAAGAGCGTTCTGCATCCCGCGCCAAAACTTTAAAAAAGGGTTTAAGTTTTTGGCAAATTTTCAAATAAAATAATTTTTATGTCATATTCGTGATATATATTTATTGGAAATATTTTCTAATTATATAAAGGCTACGATTTGGCAAACCAAAATCGAATAAAATTAATTATTAATACTTTAAAGAAAAATAAATTCAAAACTATTAGTATTCTAGTGCGACAAAACTTTAAGACACAATACCCAGGAAACAATTCAAAATTGCAAACTTAATAGAAAATTTTCTCTTTAATAATGAATTGACGCTCCCTTCATTTTTATTACTTGTCTCAATCTTTTTGGGAAGGATTTAAATAATTTTTTTTATAGTTTTTTTTTTGAGTTAATTGTACCCAAAGGCCCAAAGGTTCAAATCTTCTTTTGACTTAAATTGACGGCCTTCCGAATGAACTGCACGTGCTAAAATTCGCCAACAATTTTCCATGCTATTTAGGGTGGAGGATCTTGTTGGCCAAGGGGGAGTTTGATTTTTGATTGGACTCAAAGTAGCCTTTTACCATACGGGCCGTGTGAGCTGGGGCATTGTCCAGTTGACATACAAAATTTTCCGACGCAATTTGCTATCCAAATTAAGGTGGCTGATCACTAATTACGTTCACCTACGCTTTGCTAGTCATTTCAGCTGGAACAAATACTGAATCGCTTTTTCCTTTTGGTTAAATTAAATCCATAAATCTGCCCATGATCACCAAAGTTGCAGTTGAGAATACTTAACTGAAAATAACGGGAAAGGTATTGTTTAATCATCGTTGGGCTTCTAGGATAAAGTAAATATGTCTTTGGTTTCATTGCTTGGTTTTGTTGATACGCTCAACTCTGAAAGAGGTCCATCGAACGTGTTTGCAAATAAACTTTTTATAAATATGGTTAAAACTGGTTGAAATAAGGATATTAAAACTACGGATCTTGGCTATTTATCATCGTCAAAAATGCAAGACCTTACGAAAAATCGCCGGTATTTTAGATTTGAGTGTAACTACAGTGTGTGATATCTGAAAGGATATTTTGAAAAAGCTGTTATCGAGGCTAAATCACGTTCTGAACGACCCAAAAAAATACAAAAGCTTTAATACTTCGGAAAATTAAATAAAATCCCAGATAAAATTCAACTGCGCTAACTATGAAATTCAAAGAATTTAGCGCGAAAAAAAAACATTTGTCAACAATTGGAAAAACGGTTTTCAGTCTCGTGTCGCTCATAAGAAACCACTTTTTTATTGAATTTCACGCGAAAATACAAAAACAAAGATATAGAGTTTAAGCAAAAGGTAAGTTTTGTCGACGAAAGCAGCTTCGGTTTATTTAACAGTAACAGGAAGGAGGTAAAAGAATGGAGAAAAGTAAACAAAAAACAAGATTAAAAAATATTCGTTGGTAAGAGTGTAATGGTGTGGAGAGCTATGAATTACAATTTCGTTGGTAATTGAAAATTTGTGGGCGCAACTATGAATAAAGAAGGATATTTGAAAATTTTAAAACAGCTGAAAATTTAGAAGTTCCTGCTGATTTTTACCTTTACCAAGATAACGATCTCAAACATAAAGCGTGGATTGTTCGCAGGTGGCTGCTATATATGATGATGGTCCACATATTACGGAAACACCACCGCAAAGCCCGGATCTCAACAGGATTGAGCACCTTTGGGTTTTTTTTTAGAAAAACATTTAAGGAAAACAGGAAATCCAAAGGGTGTTCCAGAATTAAAAAGTGCTATAGAAGCAGAATATGGGACGACACCAAAAGATTGGAAGAAACGATGAAGCACATATGATATGAAACTAGATATTAAGTATTCAGTTTTGAAAATCACTGCTTTGATAGTTTTTTTAAAAGTCCAAAGTTATTTCATACAATTTTTGGTGACCATGGGCAAATTTAAGGATTAATTTTAGTGTAGAATTTAATTTAATTATAAGCAAAATATCAATATTCGAAAACTTTTTCTCACTAGTGTGCAACGATTTTTGGAACAGTTAACTGAATCTAATTTTTCTATTCAAAACGAAATGTTTCTACTACTCTCTGTACTATTCCTTAGCTAATAAATATGAAACTAAGAAGTTCAATATGAATCAATAATGCCTATATTTTTTCTTCTAAATTTCTTAAGGTATCAGTTCACTTTAGAAGCATTTGTTTGTCAGACACTTTATTATATATTGGCATGAATCTTTTTTTTTATTATTATTTAATATTTGATTATTACACAAAAAATATAATTTTTATTTTTATTTATCATTCTTTTTTATAGAGGGTGTTGAAATTATGCTCTGAAAAATCGTTACTCCACGGCGGGTAGACAATCTATGGATTGGTAGATCTGAAACAAAAAATTTAAACGGCACTTCAAAAAGCAAGGACTCTTACACCGTAATCCACCACCGTTTTCAAAAAAAAAAAACAGTTAAAAAAATGGCGGACTTGTGAAAAAAATGTCAAAAATCGACCGTTTTTCGTAGTTTTCTTAACGCTAATATTCTGCTGGATGACGGTGTAATAATCTCTAACAAATAAAACACATCAAAGTTTTTGAAAATCGGTTTGGTAGATCCGGAGATTATCTGTCTGCAATATTTAAAAAACGTTGTTTTGCGTAAAACGTGTTCAAAGTTTTTGTTCCATTTCGCTGACAACCATTTTGTGAAAAATGAAAAATTAGACACTGCACCTAACTCTGAAGGCTCAAACCAGAATAATCAAATCTGCAAATTAAATTTTCTGCTCAGCCATTATTAACAGGATATTAAAGTTATGCCCAGATCTACAAATGTTTGTAGTATATTATTACGGCTTCCATTGAATTATGCATTTCTTTTTCGAAAATGTAGTACGAAGGTGGGTCAATAAGTCCTTGGAAAAAGAGAAAAAAGGAATCATTTTTTTGGGAGTTTTTTTTAATTTCTCAACATAATCTCCATTTAGACCAATAGACTTTTCTAGTCGTCCCTCCAATTCTTTCAAGCCAAGATTTTGAAGGTCCTGCAAAGTAGCCATTTTCTTGTTTAAATGCTGCCGTTTTTCCTTTAATTTTTCACTCAATCGGCTCAATGATAATTTCCGAATATTTTGTGGTGCTTTGCAAATCCCGGGATTTTCTAAGGACTTATTGATTCCCCTCGTAGTTCAAACCAAAAGTGAAGAAATCATCTTGGATGAGGTTATTTAGCATTTTTAGGTGGGACATGAATTCAATCTAGAATTTTATCGTATGGATCTTTCGGTAGCACTGCTTCCTACCCACTTCTGTATACCTACAGGATGACAACAGATTTCACTTGCATTACAATAAATAATTCAAACACATTTTTATTAACTTACAATAAATTTATTTACTGTTCTATTTACAATGCGTTTGTCTTTAATGTTTACTACATATGCTATTTTGAATGGTTCCTCATCTCTACTTTAATGTATATTCAATATTTACGCATTTATTTTGACTTTTTTTAAAAATGCAAGAAAACATTTCATTTTCTGTTTGTTAAATTTTCATAATATTTAGTTTATTACAAATGAGTTTTTATAATTTCTCTAGCATTTTGTTCTGAAGTTTCATATGCATACAAAGATGTTTGTATTTCTGAGTAAATGATTTTTTTTGTTTTTTTGTTTTTAACTTTCAATGAAGAGCAATATGTTATTGTTCCTTTTTAATTTTTCTACAACTTACAACTAAACAACTAGCCATCACAAAATCTACAAATAACTCAAAAAAATTATTTTCATTACTAAGCTTTCGCTCGAGTTTGATTGAAGTTGGCGAGGAAGATGTTTTTAAAACAATTCCTGTACAAATGTATTGATTTTTTTAATGGAAATATATTCACAGTGATATTTTGTTTTTAAATAGTGCATCTTCGCAGAAAAGGATTATTTGTAATATAGTTGTTATAATTTTCGATCACAAAATCGCACGATTAGTAACAAATAAATATATTATTTTATTTAACAATATATTGGCCTCTGAGTTTTTCTAAACGAAAAATATGATGAAACTTGATATAACAATAACAATATTGCTAATAAATCGAAAAAGATAAATAATTTTCACAATCAAGTGGACTATGTGCGTTTTGTAAATATTTGTTTTTTGTTTTAAATACGTACTTGTCGAGCTATGTCAAGTGAATTGAGTTAAGGAAATTCCATTGGAACTCCTGGCAATGGTAGACACGTCGAATATCAAATCTTGAAGACTATTTTGTATGCGGGGCGAGGGAAACTTAAACACTACATATCACCATCAAGTAACATCCTTTTCAGGTTACTTGTGCTGCAATCCGGTGGCAACCTGTGCGTTAAACACACTCTGTCCCACTTTTATTGAGTGGCTCAAGACTCTGGAAAAAGAACAAAAATAAAACATGCTCATTAATTTTTGCAAGTACTTGAAATTTGTGGCTACTTGCATACACAGAATCAAAATTACCATACACCTACAGTTATGTGCACCTAAACTAATTCTAAATACGATTTATAAATAATTACATAATATATTGCAACTACAGAATGTGACGAATTGTAAAAATGATAATTTAACATAAATTTTAAATTTCGCAATGGCAAGCAAACAGAAAATGTCTAAACTAGTGAAAAATACTTACCTTTGATTTTCTTTACGCTTGGTTGGAAATGTTATTAGTTAGTTTTTAACTTCAATAAATTAAAATGCCTCGTAGCGTGAAAATAAATGTGCAAAAAGAATTTTTTTTGTATGAATGTCCAAAGAAGCAAATACATCGGTTTGGAATAAAATATTTTGATTGGCATCGAAGCAAAATGGCTTCGAACTTCAGAGACTACAGTTTGAATCTGTAAGTTCATAGCTAAACTGAAGCATCTTAAGTTTTGGCACGTTATTTTCTAACACAATTTCTGGATCATATCTTAATTTAAATTTCACGTTGATAAGACATTTACAAGTTACGCTTTTGACCTGAACTAGTGACTACCAATGTTGATGCATTTTTTATGTACAGACATATTCTTTTCAAGGGATCAAGAAGTTCAATGCTTGTTTTTTAATTGAAAATTACACTTATCTCGGAAGCTTCGCTAATACGTACAAGCTCTTGCATGGTTAAATTAGACGTTTAAAATAGTTTTGGAAAATTCTCTTGATAATATCGAAATATTTATCAGGATGAATGAATTACAAAGTGATTAGGTTATAAAGGAAAAAACAACGACATATTTTTTACTAATATTTAAACTCAACGTCGCGGACGCAGTCATAATTAGGTGTGATTTTTATTTGTTTGTTAGCTTTTTCCAAAAAACATTTTTTTTTGCAATTTAGCATTAAGCTTGCGGAATCAGTATAAATTTGAAGTATTCATTAACTTTTCAGAGCTTTCATCCTGTAACCGTGCAATTGTTTAGGCTTAGAACTATTTTTGGTGCTAGTTTTTTAATGTTACTAATAAAATTCAAAGTTTTTATTGTTATTGGAAAAAAATCTTCAGAAAATATTATTCTTTTTATCTAAATTCAATAGATTGATTTCTTTTGAATGTTTGGCCTTTTGAGCAATTCGATTCTTTATATCTAAAATTATTGAAAGAAATTCATTTTCATTCTTTGGATGAAAACTATATAAACATTTCAGTGAGCAGAGTCAATGGATTTTCATTTGTAACTGTGATTGCAGTTGATTATTGATTTGCATAATTCCGGTTCAAGATAAATTAATCATTAGTCAAGAAATTTAGAAAAAATCTAAGTTACAATCATCCGATAAATTAATTTTTCAAATGAAACGTACAATCGCAAATTGATTAATAAATTAGTGGATTTTTCCAAAGCTCATTGCTTTAATGTGAGTACTAAGAAACAAGAGTTATATCTAAGCTATGAGCTGGATTTTTTTTCAATTTAATGCCAAATCCCTTAGGATTTGATTTACTTGTAACTACATGAATGAAGCTTGTGTTACTACAGAAATGCCTATGGGATTTATTCTCTAATGCGTAATCCGTGCCTAATTTAATTGATACCATTTGACTGGGCCATCTATGACCGGTATTATGACGTAAATATAGATTTCTAAGAATTATTTTTAAAATTATATGTCTGTTCTTTGAGCGAAAATCTAAAATAGCCAGCAAAACCCTCAGCAGATGAAATATTTTGATTCATAAACCATGTGTGGCAATCAGAAAAATTCAATTTTCACGAATCTCAGGCCGTAATGTAAAAGCTAATTATAAAAGCCAGTTTCATTCTTTCTTCAGGAAGGAAGGCAGGTCCTGAATTTCAAATAAGTTATCTGTATTGAATCGGATTACAACAGTGAGAAATCATTCTACATTAAAATGTAGCTAGCTTTCGTCTGTTCTTTGGTATTTATCAGTGCATATTCGTACGGAAAGTATCTTTTTCATTTTTTCAACGTCCAGTTGTTGCAGGTTGCATTTCTTGGCAGAATTCATTCATTTTTGTGTCTATCTATGGCAATTTGAATAAAAAAAATTTATTTTCATTTTTCTCCCGGCATGTTTAAAATTTTTGGCCGCTCTATTTCATTTCTGCTCTCGAAAACACATATCACATTTCCCTATGCCATAATATATCCACATCATTTCAGTCCCTTTAAAGACAAAACAAAGAGCTTTTCCTCAATAAAAAAAACTGTCTAACAAAAAGAAAATGCAATCACAGTCACCATCAGATTATGCGTTGTAGCTTGGAGTTGATTTTTCTCAAGATACATTTCCCTGCATACACATATTTCATTTTCAAAATACCAGTCAAATTTTCAGTGAATTCATAATTTGTCTGTCAAAAAAGTCAAATCTTCGATAATTTAACAGATAATACTATCTTTTCGTTTCTAGTTTGGCTTGGGTCATAATACTTTTCAATTACTAAATTAAACACTTTCTCAATAGAACGTATAAAAATAACTTATAATTACGTTTATTTTTAATTGTTAATGCGAATGCAATCTATTCACTCTTACGGTATAAAATATGTTCCATATTTTTCTAGATATTCTTCAATTTTTTCTCCATTTTAATGATATTTAGAAGCCCTTAAATTCATTTTCACGTTGAAAGTAGATGCCATGTGACCTACTTCATGGTGGTTTTTGAAATTTTCTTGGAATATTTTTATAATGTTTATCTTCTGTTTTCTGGTTTTCATTTGAGTCAATTCATTTGAAAATGATCTTATAAATAGAATTTGTTTTTGTAGCATTAATGTTTTTTCCTACTGACTAGTGTTAATGTTAGTAATGTTAGCAATTATATAATGTAGCGCCATTTTATCTTATACTAATTGCATATGCATCACGCGTTAACGCTCTTACCTCTTCGTCCACTGTGCTTGGATAGATGGTTTTTTGGTTCTTCTCTAAGCTGAATTGATCTTCAGTTGTTTTACGATAGACGGGATTATCGAAATTGATTGATGTTAGATTGCGACGATTGCAATGTCGATATACAAAGTAGGAAACCTTGATGAGATGTGATAAAAAAAAAATAAAAAACTTTATTACACCCAGATTGATGTTAACTAACAAAAAATCATATATTCTGATATTAAGAGCCTATTCCAAGACAATACTAATTATTTTCAATTTTCTGTAAAAGATTTGACGAAAAGTGGGGCAAGATTTGGTTTGATATGCATATGCTATGTTAACACTGGCAGGATTTGAGTACATTCATAAATTGCTTGTAATCCATTTGCAAGCAATTTATGGGTGCATTCAAGTCCTGATTGCGTAGCTGTATAATGAAATTGTACAACAAAACCGTAGTATGTAATACAAGAATACAAAAACTTTACGTATGTGAGCTACATTTTTCAATGACTGCTTGTCATCTTTTTAACTTCCCAGTATATGTGGTCCAGTCAAATGGAAGTTTGACCGTGCTTTTTGAGCTGGCAGACAAGTTGTATTGGAATGTTTAATGATGAAGTTTCTGGAGTCGCAGCTCCAATCTTCTGGGGACCAGTGGCGTACCCAAGGGGGGGGGGGGTTAAGGGTTCAACCCCCACCCCCTTGGGTAAACAAGTTTAGCCACGTAAATGAAACCAGACATGCAATCGGGCTAAAGTCTGCCAGAATTATTTTTGGAGGACTCCAACTTTGACCGGTGAAAAAGTATGATTAAGTATGATTACATAATTATATCTTCATATCCACACCGAAGCACTAGCAAACGTACCTAGTCAAGACTTCAAAAATATGAACCCCCCTATCAAAATCCTGCATACGCTACCGCTGGGGACCATGTTGAAAATTAGAAAATAAGGACACACAAAAAAGTAGCATATCTTAAACTTGTGTAAAATTTAATTTGCAGCAACTTGTACATACATAAATTTCACATGGTGTGAATAATAAAAGAGTCTCACGCCAAAAACGACATTAAAAAAGGGGGAACATTTTTCGAGCGTCACAACTTTTTTGTTCTCCTTATTTTAGCGAAACATGTTCAGAGTTTATTTCAGCAGCTCGGGAGGAGCAGATGTTCCACTCTTTTGCACAGGTATAAACATTCGTGATTTTCTTTTCCAACCCCAGGAACATGGATCGTTGAAAAATGCACAGTTGATGCCACTTTCACGACCAATTGACTGGACTTATAGGGAAGTTTTTGTAATTGGTTTGAAATTCGAAATCGAAATTTTTCAACATATTTTCTTGTGTTAAGGTCTTACGAGAAATTCAAAAGTATATTAAGGTGAAAGTATGCACGTGCGTGTGTACGTACGTACGTACGTTCAAATCATTTCTTTCTAAAACGATATCTCACGAAAGCAAGTTCGTTTCGATTCGATTGAGGTGTTTATCCAATAGTAGTAATTTAAAATTAACAGTTTTTCTGTAATTAAAAAAATGGATTCATATAAAAATAATAAACCGTTAATAGTTGCGAACAATATTCTCTAATTTCACTTACTCGAATGATATGGTTGTGTTATTGATCGAAGCGTTTTATTTTTTAAGATTTGATAGTTTTTTGCTAAATCTAGTTCATCCGTTTTTTACTTTAATAAAAATTGCAAAAAAATTAAATATTTTTTTTCAATCTTTTATGAAATTGCAACAACCAATGCTTAAGAAGATTGGATGTTTGAAAGAGTACTTATAACACAAAGAATAATTTTTTTTTGTAATTGGAAATTGTATTTATCTAAAAACTTTCCTCATTCCACGCACTGTTTTGTTCTATTATTATCATCTACAGCATTGTTATTTTTGCTATTGTTGTTAAAAGCTATGTTAAAGAGTCGCACATCAAGGCTTGTTCGAAATGTAGGCAAAAAATTAATAGTTTCTTTGAATACTACAACTTCTTAGTATGCTCAGAATATCAATTTGAAACTCCTTATACGCATACATAAGATTGAACTTGATGATTTATCCGTCGTAATAATGAGTGTGATCTCTTAAGCAGTTCTGAGTAGTTTTATTAAATTCAACCATCGAAAGTTTGAATTATTTTACTTTTACTCAAGTTAAAAAAATTATAGTGACACTATCTTGTTTTGCCTGTGAATTTTCATGTCAGCATTATCAGGAAAAACTTTTATAGGTAACATTTTATGTGCTGGCCCTGACCACCGTGGTAACACATCTTTCTATGCTTTATAAAGATTATCTTATTTTCTGGAAAGGAATTAAGGTAATCCTTGTAATTGGATTTTAAAAGTTATGAGTTCGAAATCACACTTTAGTCTAAAGCTACTTTCTCGGATTCAAAGCAATAATATGATGACAAGAATACCAATCCATTGCTGATAAAGAGAAATATATAATTTTTCAGACACTCACTTTATGAAACATATATGTATCGTCAAGAGAAACTGTTGATTTATGTTGGCTCTTTTACTGTGAATCATTGCGTTGACACTATCATATACGGAAAAAAACGCAATGTAATTTAAAACCAACAAATAATTTCCTGCCGCAAAGTACTTTTTCCTGATAGGTTTTTGTGACGGAAAAAGTTAAAATCTGATTGAGTTCAGTCCATAATGTGCAAGCCAATTCAATAAAAATGCATTCAGTTTAAAAAAAAACAATTAATAATTATATAAAAAAATTCCTTCCCTATTACAAGCAATTATTTACCAGAAAATTTGTTACCAAGTGGAATCTATGTTGTTTGTATGTACCATTTTTTGCAAATTTGTGATACTATTCAGACTCATTTTTATTAACAGTTCAGTACTATAATCATATAAAAATATTTCGTTACGATATGGGGAAGACTTTTGAAAATATAAGCGAATTTCTAAAAGTGGGGAAACTATCCTACCATAAACATGAGGAAGTATCAAATTTTTATAGAACTAAGTCATAAATTTTTTTTAAAGAGTTTAGCATTGAAGCACAGAACAATATGCATTTTTTCGTACACAATTTAGATACGGCTGGGGATAAAACTTGGTTACCCCAGATTTATTAGCGAATTCTGATAAAATATTGGAACATGTATTATTGTAGGACTGTAGGCTTTTGTTTAGTTTTGTTTGAAAATGGATCACGAAAATCGCCATCAAATGAACTTATTTCTCAAAAGCAATTTTTCAACTTATTTCCAAATCAAATCTTTACTTACAGTCATTATTAATAGGACAACACCAGCTATGCCAAAGCTTATTATAAGTATGGCTCCTTCATCATTTTCAGCCGCTGGATGTACAATAGTTCCATCTGGCCGTGATACATTCGATCCAGTTCGCTGTCCATCTGCAATAAAGCATGAAACCAAAAGATTCATTTAGAGAGTTTTTTAAAACTTTGAATCAATGCACAATCCGCCACCATTACCGACAACCAAGAACTAAAAAATAACTTTGTATAGAAATTGTAGAAAAATCAGAACATTTGAATAAGGACTCAAACAGTTACTACTATGGGGAAGTGGATAAGATAGAAGTTGATTTAATTAAAAGTTAATATGGAAATAAATGTAAGGTCTTTCAAAACCAGCCACCGGGAGATAAATCAATAAAAAAACTCAGTTTTTATTAATAATGTATTAGGGATTTTCAAAACGATAACATGCAAACGAATAGAGTAAATAATGTACAACAAGTTTTTCTAAAATAACGAACGAGAACATAAGAATAAGAAAATTATCATTTTGAAGTTATTTTTTCGCAAAATGAATTTTTTCTCTTCCGAATAACATAAAGTAGAAACTTTAAATTTTACGAAAGACAATCTCAAAGCAACGAACGTGTCAATCATATATTGAGAAGACAAATGAAAATTATACTCGAAAATTTTCAATGATGAAGTTTTAATTCATTTTTCAAATTAAAATAGAAGAATTTATTGGAGAAGTTGGAATTTTGGCGTTTCTCCTGAATGAATCGCTGTATACTATGTGAGCTGAAATTTTATTCAGAATGTTCAAGAATAAAATGAGCTTCACGAATACTTTGCTTTCACCAGAAACACGTCGTTCATGATTAGTTCAGTCCTATTTTGAAAACAACATTTTATCATTAACGCTCTCATAAATCAGTAGGAATTACTCCAGAGAAAGTATTCTTAATAATGTTTTACCCTTGGCATTTTCATTTTTGAAATACAACATTTAATCTTAAAGCGTTCTCCTTTGGTTTACACACATTTCAAAACTTTAAAACCTGTAAAACCATTCTTTTTTCCCATTTGTCAAATCCTACAACATAAATTCATTTTTTCGAGCGAAACGCTATTCATTCTATCCTGCTTGCCTACTATACTGGTCCAGTATTTTTTTATGATCTAAATTGCTTGACGGACTATAAAATATTGCAATGAAATCCGGCATAACGTAGCGTAATCACATCCCTGTGTAATACGGCCAAGCCGATATGAATGGTTTTCACGGAAAAAAGGACAAAATAAAATTTAGGAGACAAGTTAACTGCGAACAAAATGAAGAATTATTATCATAAAAGTCTGAAGGATTGAAAATGGTATGCCGGCAAAGTATCTCTTCAAAATATGGTTAGAAGTGAGATAATGGAGGATGGAATGATGTTAGGGATTCGTTAAACGCAAGAAACGGTTTGTGGTCATACCTCCAGTTGTGTCCATCGGACGGCGTAAATCGGACTAAATTCGCTGGTGAGTATTTCTAGTTCTTTGAAAACTTGTATGCGTTTCGAGCTAAAGTATTTAAAAAGGACTTCAAAAAGCTTATCTGGAGATTAGTACGTTCTGAAGAAAGAACCTGAATAAATGCTTGTGGCAGTTTTAATTAGTGACTGACGTACATCTGGAGAGCCACAGACATACCATTCCGTTGATTAAAAGGTAAGCACATTTCTCAAGATGATTTATTTCAGATAATACTTCTGATTTTGATGAAATCCGATTTCAGTTTCATATAATTAATTTTTGCTTCGTCCTTGTCCCAGTATTATATGAATAAATAAATAACCAGCAAAAATAGTCACGAAATGAAATCAACCCATGCCATAATTTTTCAAATTGTATACAAAAGCTGAACACATATTATTTCGTCATATTCCCATTTATCATCATATGATAGGATTGAATGCCTTCTGGACTTCAGGCTCTGTAATTAAATGTTTCCAGCAAAATGGAAATTCGATGCATATTGGACAGTTCAAATGTAATGCTTTTTGAAATTAATTAATTCAAATAAATATCGCCTTAATTGCTTTTATTAAAAACAACAAAAAATTTATCATATTCAACTTGGATTTATTAAAAAATGACATTTTATCATTTGCTTCCCATTTATAGATTTATATTTTTTTAAATTTTCAACGGAATTTACAGTGCGAAAATCAGAAAGCTGTTGAATTATTGCTGACAGAAATATGGTCACATTTAATAGGTACCAACTGCAGGAATTAAGGAGTGTGTAAAAAATTTTATTTATATAAAAATTCATGAAATTTGTTTCGATGGAAAAGTCAAAACTGGAAGCGAGAAATAAAGAATAAATAGGAAAATTTCGAAAAAGAAAATCATTTCTTCTCATTTTTTCTTAATCTTTGGGTTGGTTTTCAATATTAAACGATTCATGATAGAAAACTACTAATTTTTTGATTCAAACGATTTAAGTTTTTATCCAATTATTTATTAACCAGTTTTGGATTTGAAGAACTTATCGACAACCAAAGATAGGAAAAAAATTCCGAATTAATTTATAGTCAAACATACCTACATATTTTTATAGCGCAAAATAACTGTTCTCAGAAGAATAGATGTTCTTCAAAGCAATATAACTTTCATCGTTGTCGTGCTTTTGAGATAAAGATGAAAGCTATATTATCTTAGAATGAGCAGCGATTATGTCCCAAAATTTCAAGATTATAGAAATCAGAGAGCGTGAAAATTGTACGTAAATGGACAATCTTTGAATAAGCATTATTAATGATTTAAACGAATCTTGATGCAGTATAATAATTAAGCCTTACTATTTTCGAAGTGCTTCAAATTTCATCTATAATCTTTTAAATGGAAGTAGAATGCTTTGTATTAATTTGCCAAGAGAGGATACCAACAAACGAAAGATTAATAAGAAAAAGATTTATTGGATTTTTTGATGGCACGCTATAACCATAAACTGGTATAAGCGATGTGATCTTAGTAGAACTACTTTGCTCAGGGATGAAAGACATGAAAACGCTCAAAATGTCCTACTGAGATGAATGTCATCTAAAACTTGATAGCATTTACTAAGGTATTTCAGTGTTATTTAAAGTACCGCGTCGCATTCACATAGAAAACGCTTTAAAGGGTTAGGACTAGTCAGAGGCATGAAAAAATACACGAATTCGAAATTTTTTTCTGAGCATCGGCATGATATTTTTTATTTTATATATAACGCCTTTATGAAAATATAAAAATAAAAAAATTGATCAAACTTTTAGACAGATTGTTGGCCCCTCTTAAAAGTGCCTCGTGGTGATCAGCAGAGCTTCTGGGTGTTTATCCAAAGTAAGCTTGGTATAATCAATAAAACTTGGGTTTGTCAATAAAATAAAAAATCTTACACAGCATCCAAAAAATTTGTTTCTGTAACTGTATGTTTCTTGATGCTTCCTAGTCCCTGTGTTCACTTTACTCTAGCAGAGGTCATCTTTGGCGAGTTTCATGTTACTAAGATGGTGCTTCAACGATAAACCCGATTTGAAAGCCAGTTTTGAGCCTTGTATCTTTATTTTCAAAGTTTGATCTTTTCTGGCCTCTGAATTCTGAATTTTCATGCATTGTTCATAGCTTAGAGCGCCTAAAACGTGTTGAGGACTGTGAGATTTTTTGTACTATTATTAAAAACACACAGAGAATGTCCTTAATACTTCAATTTTTATAAGACGAACTGTCTCTTCATTTCTTTTCTGTTATGGAACACATAGTACGGAGTGTCTTTTGATGGTCGTTGCTTTGAAGAAGCAACAGAATGTGTAGTAGAAACAGATTTTCTTCCACAAACCTTCAAACAATTGGTATTATATTTTGGAAAAATGTATACAAAAAAAAATTGGTTTATGTCCCATGAATATTTATTATTTTTGCTGAAAATATATTATATTGCATTGCAAACAAGTCATTTTTCAATGCCACGAGTGATTAGAATAACTTATGAAACCAAAAATTGAATTATTGCGTTCAACTCGGGGATATCCTTGATCTTTCTCTCATGGGTGTCACGTAAAATGGTAAAGTTTATTCAGTGTGGCAGACAACTGCACGAACTACATACCAATGATGACTTTTACAATCCACCTACACATGTGATTTTTTTACATTCCGCAGAATCAAACGTGATGAGTACAAGTTCAACTTCAGATTCCTTAGCAGTGCAGAATCAAATACAAAAGGTCATCCTAGTCCAAACTTGTGTGTGCTCACGAAACTCAAGCAAAGTTTGCTTCTAAGAAATTGGGCTCGAAAAACCAGCTAAGGCTATTTCATCCGGAATCTTGACATGTAAGAACTTTCGGAAACAGCATGTGAAAGAAATTTTGTGTTTGTTGCACGAGGACTTGGTTTGACCAAACATGTCTTTATGTTTGTATGATTCAAATTGCGAAGTAAATTATCAACAGCAATGTAGATAGATGCCTACAGTTTTCATCAAGTGTGTTTGTTCTGCCGGAAAACTTTTTTTTTTCGTAGGGAAAATGTGTCATGTGTAGCAAAAGGAGACGAACTAAAGGTCACTGATTTCTTGTTCTGAGAAATAAATTATCTAGTCTCATTATGATAGAGTCTCATAAAACGTAGAAAGGTAAAACACACATCTATCTATGTTTTATCAGCGATAAACATAAATTAATTAACAGAGATTCAAAGACCGTGTGAATATATCAGTTTCATATGACAAACGACTGTTTTTCTTGGGAAACCATGGAAAACTTCCAAAAATAAAGTTTAGAATTCAGAAAATACTTGATCAATTTGGCAGTTTGCACGATTATTAATACAGGGGATGAATTAAATGTCCCATATTTGTTGATACGAGATGTAAAGGATTAACATCTGTACATTCAGTATACGAGGTTGATTTCCACACTATTGTAAAGATAGTTACTTAACGTAGAAAAAGTTTTTTAATGTTTTTTTTTGATAACTCGGTTAAAAGAAGAAACTGTGTGAGAATGTTTCAAGGTAAATTCTAGAATAATTTAGAATAATTTTGAATACAAAACCACCATTGCTGAAAATATGAAGATTAGCAAAAATTATGTCAAGACGAAATAATATTTCTTGCCATGATTTTGGACTAAAAGAAATATACGGGTACTATCATTGAATCAATTCAAACGAAATATGAGGCCGGAAAATTCACAGAAGAAAACATATAATATTCAAAATTAATATAATCGACAAGTATTCTTAGACAACCATATCCACATAGAAGCATTCCAAATCAACTAAAATTTATATTTGAATAATATCTATGTAGGTAAGATGCATCATAAAAATAAGTTAAAAACACAGAAAAATAAAAGATTAGCATCTCTTGGGATATTCCTGGAGTGAAAAGTGTTGGTATTTAAAAAAACCTGGCCCTTGATTTAGGTATGCAAAATACTGCCGAGAAAAGATTCTTATAAGCCAATATCAAAACCAAAAACAAAGCAAAGTGTATACAAAAGCTAGTAAGGGTACATAAGCCTTAGATGGATTTCGTGTCAGTTTATGAAAATTTTGAATTTTTCTTTGTATAGATCGGCAAATTTTGCTGTGTCATTTTGAATTCGGTTTGCGAATAATATTGGTTAAAATCTAAGGTATGCAGACGTACGTGGTATTTTCTTCTGAGTGTCCGAAATTCTTTAAAAATTTATAAACTTTTATTAGAAACATTCACTGAAAAATAAGGCAGACCCTACTGAGAAGATAAGAAGAGCTCAATCTTGGCAGAAGATATGTGGATCTTGTATTAATGCGTAGTAAAGTGAATTTGTTCAGGAGATAAAAATATTGTTGATACCGACTTATGCACTTTGATATATTCTTTGAGAACAAATGTATCTACGAAATAAATCTAGAGGGTTTTTTAATGTTACTTCAATAAAACGGTGACCGAAAACGTTTGCACCACCTTTGAATTGAAAGAAATTTCAGGTAAGAAAACCTAGACGAGGGAAATTTAATTTCTCCAAACCAGAGTTATAAATAAAGTGAATTGAAAAAAGATGGAATCTCAGCAAAGTGAATAGTTTCGAAAAAACTCCTGGTGACCTAATTAAACAAAATTATTAGCTGATTCGGATGCAATTTAGTTGGAAGCTTGGAACATTTCGAAAATTAATCAGGTATTTTTTTAAAGCAATTATCACTTATTTTATGTGTTAGTAAAGTGAAAAAAAACGTCTTAGAACCGCAGAGAGTGTCAATAATTTTGAAGAAAATTGGATTGAAATTGTATTGTACCAACATTGATTGAACGATTATTCATGTATACTTGATGTTACTATCTCACTTAGTGATTCGAAAAACGTTTCAATGAGTTAATGAATTGAGATGTTTTTAGATTATGAATAATTTGATGAGCTTGCTTCTGAGATATATGGTAGAACGAGTTTATAAAAAATTTGGTGAACAAAGATTGGTGATGGACGTTGTCACTAATAAAGTTACAAATTTTCTTGGTTTGTTGTTGTTGAGGCAAAATTTAAAAAAGGCTCTTTGGAAAGATCACTGATGAATGAAGGTTTTATAAATAAGTTTTCTTTTATGAACTAATATTGTTCGTAAATTCTTCTCCACATAACAATTCGAAAAAATGGAACCCGTGAACGCAAACTCTACTGATTTATGACTCTTTCAAAGTATAACTAAATATACTTGTGAGCAGCAGAACGAAGTATTCCTCAGAAGACGTTATGATTTTATTTGCAGACATACATATGTAGTAGATCAGGTAGAATAAAATATTCGATAAGTTAAACGTACATGTTTGCAAAAATATGTTTCCGCCTATGCTTTCAAAAGATATTAGAAATTACTTCTCATACGTGTTAAATCCATAAAATAACATATGATTCCTGTTACTGCCATATGTTCATTTAAGTCATTCGTATCAATCACAATAATCAATTTAACAGTGTTACTGTGGATAACATAAGAAAAGACTGAATACCATAAGAAAAGAAAACTGAGCTACACTTGTATCGTGGGTTGAGCAAAATGCGCC